>OY720346.1:35262089-36665189 GCA_963082975.1 Labia minor | reverse complement strand
AACAACAAGTGATTATACAAAGACGAGGCGTACTTACAAATTTGGCATTTAATTGGAGAGATCCTATCATCTTATTATCTGATAATAAGTAAATATATATTAAAATTTATTAATATTATTCAATTCTCTCTCTCTCTCTCTTTATATATATGTATATATAATATAGTAAATAATTGCTTTAATTTTTTTAATATTTCAGAGGTTCAATAATTTCTCTTAAACTTTCACCTAATCTACGTAAAAAAGTAAAGCCTCCTAAAAAAGGTGTTGTGTATGATCCTATTCAATTGGAAAAAACAAAACTGGATAAATTATTATCTCTTGTTCGTGATCCTAAAGGAACTGTCGTTCAAGAAGAAGCCAAGGAAGAGGGCATAGATGAATAAGATGAATAATAATCATAAATATATTTATTAAAAAGATTTATTATTCTAATTTTTAAAATGTTAATTTAATCAATTAAAAAAAAATTGTTATACACCCACTACTTTTAATTTTAGCTACTAAATGTAATTGGATTTCTATTTTTAAAATTAATACCTATTTACATTTAAATGAAACCTTGGAATTTTATACATTATTAATAATTTAAAATGAAATCAAATAAATAAAATAAATAGTTAAGAATATAAATTTTAAATATATATAAAAAGAGAATCGTGATAAAATAAGGATAATTAAAAGTTACACATATATATTTAATATATTTACAATTAAAATAAATAGCATGATATAATCCAATATATTAATTCAAAGAAAGTTTATTTTTTTTAAATTTGACAATATATGACTATATTATTTATATCTTCTTGTTGAATTGAAAAATATAAAAATTGCTCTTTATTGATGACATGATAAAAATTATAAATCGTTGATTTTAAAAATATTCATTGATTTTTAGAATGATAGAAGAATATAAAGAATAATTGGTAAGTAAATTTTACTATTTAATTTTATTATTAATTTAGATGTTTAAATTCTATAATCACAAAATTTTAACCAAATTAATGGATTTATATGAATGTAAGGGATTAATTTATATATTTATTTTTTTGTATGTTTTTTTGGAAAAAAATTTGAAAAAAAAAATGAACCTTGAATAATTAATCAAATACCATTCTAATTTCAAATCTTGATATAAATTAGGAATGCATTTTTTTATAATAACATCTAAAGTTTTTTTGATTTTTTTTTACTCTTTCAACTTTATAATTTTTAGCTGTAGTAATTATTAATATTTTCAAAGAAATTCGAATGATAAAATTAAAAAGAAAATTTGATTTTGAATTTATTTATTTTCATTTTTTTAAATTTCATTAAAATGAATTTTAAGTTAATTTATATTCTTCTAAAGTTGATTAATTAATTAATTTTTTGTTTTTGTATATGTTAAATTTAATTTTTGAAAATATAAAAAAATTGATTTTGAATGTTCGCATTCGCACTTAATGAAAAATAATGATTTTGTTTTTAACCAAGTTCAGCCAATACACTATCTAAGTCTTGTTGTAACATTAATGTTTGTTCTCTTTGTTTGAATAAATCATCTTTATGTCTGTCAACGTTCGCTTTGAGCAAATAATTGGCTTTTTTCAATGCTCCTAATCGGTTTTCTTTCTTTTTAACACTAATAGTAAGACGTTCCCTATCTAAAGCATCGACAACATCTAAATCTGAGTCTTCACTCTCACTTGACGAGGAGGATTCCTCCTCTTCTTCCTCTTCTTCCTCTTCACTCTCTTCGCTTTCTTCTTCAGCATCGCCATCCTCGGCATCTTCATCTATTTAAACAGAATACATTTCAATTAACTTGGAATAACTAACTAAATATTATTATATTTTTTAAAAATTTATTTTATTATTTTCCAAATAAATGAGGAATGGTTACATAAATTATTTAAGCCCCCATTTAGGATTATTAATAATAATAAAAAGAATACCTAATAATTTAATAAAATAAAATATATATAGGTAGTTGTTTATAAAAATAGTATAAATAGAAATATTGCATTTTGATTTCGATTTGATACAGTATTAAAGTGCTCACATTTTTAAGTTCAAAAATAAAAAATTTGGAGTGTCTCCACTCGACTATCTCGCAAATGTTGATAGAAAACTACGAATTTTGAATAATGCTCGTGTACCAAATTTCATTATTTTAGCTCAAACCGTTTTCGCGTAATTTTGTCTACACACTCTCAACCTTATTGTTAGTGAAAATGACTCAGGGACCTTCAAAGCTTATAAAAACATCAAAATCTATAGATAGTAGATAGTAAATAGATGTATAATGTATTTTATTATTATTATTAAAATTATTTTTCTTTATAAAATGTTTTTAAGCTATTGGAATCTAATTCCATTTTAGTCATGCCAAGAAATTTTATTCATTATTTTATCATTTAACACTTTTTTCCATATTAATTTTTACCATCTGAATCGCCTCCTTCCCGCATCAATTTTGCCATTTTATCAACCTCCTTTTGCAATATGCGGTATTTTTTCCGTTCTTGACGCAATGCAACTAATTGTTTTTTTAATTGTTCTCGAAGTGAACGCCGCTCTTTTCGTGCATTAATCGTCTAGAATTATTTAATAAATATAAATTCCAAATGAAAAATAATCAAAAACAATCTGACTTCCTCACTTCACACTCACCTTATCTCTTAATGTTGATAATCTACTCTTAAGTAATTTAAGTTCTCGTGCTTGACGTTTTGCTTCAGCTGCAGCGCCATCCTCTCCATCCTCTTCTGGCGCTTCATCACTCTCTTCACTAAAAGAATCATTATTCTGTTCTGGCGCATCCACAGGAATATTAACAATTGCCTATTGAACAAATTCATTATTAATTTCATTAAATCCAAAACTCGATTCATTTCTAAAAAAAAAAACTTGCCGCTGCTTTATTAATTTCCAGTTCTGAACGATTAGCAGCAAGAAAAGTTTGTGAAGCTGCTTTGGAAAGTCTCCTCTCTAATGCTTGATTTCTTCTTAATAATTCTTCAGATCTACTCTTCGTTTGTTCTAATGAAATTTCCATCTTAAAAAAAAAATTCAAAATATAATCTTAATGAATAATATACGAAAAAATTCATTTCTTGTGTTTCTATGTTAAAGTAGTAAACTACGGTACTTGAAAACGAATGTTCATAAAATTTAAAAATCAAATAACTATATTTTATTAAAGATAATCTTATATTTCCAATATGTTCTTTGTAATTTTCTCCCCTATATATACAAAATTAACTGTTTATTTATTTTGTAAACTTCTGATATTTTGTCTTTCATCTCAAACAAAACAAAAGAAAAATTTAGCAATGAGTTGTTATTCCTATAAAATATTAATGAAAACGAAATTTCTCATTTTGTTAAAAATCTCTATACTTGTGTATTAATTTTAAATTTTAAAAATATGAACTGTGGCGATGTCGATTTGAAATAAATAAATTTTCAAACAATATTTTATATATCTATAAAGTATAATAAAAAACTTTTAAAATTTGAATTAAAATGACTAAATTATATCATCTTGGTTTTTATTTTTTGTTTAATTACTCAATTATTAATTACTACTATATTTTAAGTGACATATTTTGGGACAATGAATATAAAATTAATACTGTGTAAACCACCACTTCCGGTTTCCGGATATACACCAAAAGTTGCTGATGCATTAAGTAAATATACTAAATTTTATCAAAATCCATACAGTCGTTCAAGCTATACATGTCTGTCTATACGGACACACAATGGACAGACGGACGGACAGACAGATATCTTGCTAAAAATACTTTTTTCTGTTAACAAATTACATGATTCGTAAAGAAATGTAAAAAATCTCCTCATGTGAATTTTGGTGTGAAAACAATCCTTCCCTTCCTATCGTCGGACGGTAATACTACCACTTCCGGTTTTCGGATATACACCAAAAGTTGATGAATTCATGCTACTGATGCATTAAGTAAATATATGGACACACAACGCACGTCGGTCGGTAAAAATTATTTCAATTCTTAAAAGAATATAGTATATGTGTTATTAGAAATAAAATAATTATATATATATCTCGAAAATTATTTATAGATTTAGTTATTGATTTATTTAAATTAGCATCTTGTTTTTTATAGAAGCATTTTTTAATACAAATTTGATTTTGTATTTTTATTTAAATAAGTTGACCTGTGGCCAGGTCTGAACCGACCGACAGTTTGAAATAAATTAATTTCCAGCTACAGAAACAATTTCAAATAATTTTAATATATCTATTAATGTAATAAAAAACAGATATGGATAGAACATAAATATTTTTAATTTTATTTTATTTATAATATATATGTAAGAACAGGCTGTGACGTCATGAATGGCTGGATGACGTCATATAATTTTAAATTAAGAAAAAAACTAATAAAGATGATTTTTCTCGAAGATAAAACAAATACAAAGTGAATGATTCGTGATAATATGTAAAAAATCTCCTCATGTGAAATTTTGTGTGAAAATAACCCTTTCATTCCTATCGTCGATCGCTAATACTACCACTTCCGGTTTCCGGATTTGCACCAAAAGTTGATCAATTCATCCCATTGATGCATTAAGAAAATATACCAAATTTCATCAAAATCGGTTGAGCCGTTCAGGCTGTACACATCTATACGGACGGACGGACAGACATCATGCTAAAAATACTTTTTTCTGTTTAGAAAATGCATGATTCGTGGAGATATGTAAAAATCTCCACATGTGAAATTTGGTGTGAAAACAATACCTCCCTTACTATCGTCGGTCGGTAAAAATCGTTAAATAAAGATATGATTGATGTATTAAATAGAAAATATATAATTATGTTGTAAATATAATAAAAAATTGAATATTATATTTTAAAAATCACCGGGTATCAATATTTTTTCATTCATTCATTAAAATGCTCATGATATAAAAATAGTTAAGAATTTAACCAATTTAAATTTCTCGAAATAGCAATACTGTATATCTTACAACTTAAAATTAACTCCCCGTATTTATTTATGTATATTTTATTTTATTTAAGATTATTGTAAATGTTTATACCTCATGACATTTAGTTTCAAGTTTATCAGCTCTTGCTTCTGCTTCATGCATTTTTGTTTCAGCATCCTGTATCCTTTTTGTTACTTCAGGCGGAGCAATTGTTTGTGATTTTTCTTGTTTGGCTGCTCCAGCACGAAGTGCTTCCACTTCAGCCTGGAAATAAAAAAAAAATTATTTGCAAAATATCGGATTAGTATCCAAATTTTGGTAAAATTACAAGATGGGTCAATTGTATAATCTTTATAAAATAGATTTAATTAAAAAAAAATCTTTTAATCCTTACTATATTATTATCAAGAGGATGCACATTTGAATTTACGAGATATCATAAATACATTCGAGGGTAGCAATAAAAGATTTTAAATTTTGCAAGATCCCTTGAGTAAATAATTATGACATGGTTTTTCTTAGGACCCTTTATGATTTATGGGAGCATTATTGGTTACTGAACCAGTTAAATTATAAAAATTTACTGGTAATATATATTATATAATACTTTTGCAAAAGTAGAGATTTTCAATCTTTTTTTTAATTAAAAAATCTAGAGTGTCTCCACTCGACTATCTCGCAAATTTGAATTGGATTAAATTAACATATATTATATTTAAATTTAATTAAATCCAGGGCGTTAAAACCGAAGTCCCAATAGAATCACAAAAATGACAATTAAAGAAGTCTGATTTCTCACTACTCCATTATTTATAAAAAGAAATGAAAAGTATCCTGAAGATTTCAGTGGTATAGTTAATTAAAATAATTATAAATGAACTACAACCTTATTTGCAAATGAATTTACCATAGCAAAGCTTTCGATGTAACCATTAAACTATTGTGCAATATTAATTTAAAAGAAAACAGATCAGAAGTGTTCAACATAAAATGAAGAAGAAAAAGCTTTACCTGTAAAGAAGCTAATCTGGCTTGTAAACGTTTATTCTCTCTTTCAGTTGCCTCCCGTTGTCTCAATTCGAGTGTCAACATTTGTTTTGTGCTTTGTAGATCGTCACGAACTTTATCAATATCATCCAATTCGGAATCACTGTCTTCCTGTTCTGGTACTGCATTCTCTCCTGTGCCCAAAACAGCTGTAACATCAGCTACACTTGCATTAAGACCGATTCCACTTGCAGCACGCACCAATTGTTCTTCAATAGTCATTTGTCGACGGAATTTTCGAAGTCCTAAAAAAAAAAAATTTAAACTAGTAAATACTCCTATAATATAACTTAAAAGTAAAAATATGATTATTTTAAAATTACTATATATTAAAAACTACTATAGATATTAATGAATTAATATAATTTTAAAAAAAAAATTTCAGTGATTTATTTTAATATATAATATAATATAATATATATTTTAGAAATGTTTTTTTTATTTTTTTTGATTATCAGAATAAGAAAAAAAATAATTTATTTATTCACTTTTCTTTAAAGATGAAATTTAATTGTATTTAATAGTATTTTTCAATTACGTTATAATTTAAAATTTTTAATTTTTGTTTTTAATATATGGTAAAATTTGAACCCTCATCTTCAAGTTGTTAAGCTTCGATGTACATATAATACCATTTGTGTTATTATTAGATTAAAGTCTTTAGTTATTTTATTGGATATATAAAAATAATTTATTTACCATCTAATTTTGGTTTACTTCTATCGTTACATTGAACGTGCTTCAAGGAAACTCCTTTTTCAATTTGTTTCAGCAATTCATTATGCACATTTGATTTTTCTGATTCATACATAAACTATCAACAAAAAAAAATATTATTATATCATTCACTTTTTTTTTAATTTTTATTATACATATTAATAATATACTTAAATATAAGATTATTACGATAATTAAATACAAAATAATTTTTTGCTTAGAATAAGTAAATAATACTTGCATGATTTTTTATTCTAGATTTTGGAAGTATAGGTGAACTCCTGTCGTTACATTGGACATGTTTTAAACCTTTGGCTCCCACTTCCACTTCCTTCATCATCGCCCCCCAATCGGGTCGTTTTCTGGGCCGGGAACGGAGTGCTGCTAATCGAGCCTCCTTGATCTCACTAACTATTCAAATGAATGGGTATATTAGGTAAAATTCAAATATAGATCTTTATTTTTATTATTATATTTTTTTTTGTATTTGTATTTTTTTTTTACTTACTTGGTTTGGCTTGTCGATTGGATGGCAAAGGGGGTGGGGGTGGGGGTGCAGGTGGTCCTGGTGGAGGTGGAGGTGGAGCAGGAATTGTGGTTTTTGTTGGTGGTTGACTGGGCATTTTGGGAGCAGGTGGGGCTTCTGGTGGTGGAATTGGTGCTGGTGATGGTGATTGTGTAGGACGTTTTCTTGATTCCGTTTTGATTTCCATTGGGCGAGCCTAAAAAGAAAATGAAAAAAATATCATTTAATATTTGCAACAAAACTTGAAATTTTGAAATTTCTTGAAGTATTTTGACGGTTCAATCATGATCAAAATTAATCTTAGAGTTAATTTTGTATAGAAAATATTTTAAATTTGAAAAAATCTGGAGTATCTCCACTCGACTATCTCGCAAATTTGAATTGGGTTTATTAACATATATTAAATTTAATTAATTAAAATATATAATTGAACTGTATTAATAAATTAAAAAATTAAATTTACAGTATAATATTGTTATTCAATCAAATTAATTACGTAATTAACATAATATTATTATGTTAAATTAAAATTTAAAACCCCTTTACCTTCATTTTTAAGTCAAAATTTAAAAATTTTAAAAATTAATTCGCGTGTTTGACGGCACTTTGTTGGGGACACCATGTCACGTGTTGGCGCGTGATTGGCAGTCAACGTGTTAAAAAATTTAAAAATTTAATTTCGGTACTTTCAGCGATTTAATCAAGCTAAAATTCTATATATAGCAGTTTTATACAATACAACTTTTTTGTGTCGTAGACCCCTTGCTATGTTTTTCGGTTTTGGGTAGGCCCCCAAAATTAATTTTGATTTTTTATAAAAAAAATTTACCCATTTTTTAGACCCTTATTGAAAAATCAAAAATGTTTCAAAAGCCATGTCGGGAAAACGAAAACTCGTGAACCCGTAGACCCCCAAATTTGTTATTCGCTGCCGTGGACCCCCTGGAGGTTAACATAGACCCCCAGGGGTCTATATAGTCCACTTTGGGAACCTGTGGTTTAGAGGAATAAAAAAGAAAACGTGGTCCACTTCCGAATGAGCTACATTTCTCAAAAGATGATAAAAAACTACGAATTTTGAATAATTTCATTATTCTAGCTCAAACCCCTTTTGCGTTATTTTGTTTTCATACACACACACTCACAGACATTTTTCTCAACCTTAGTAAAAATGACCTAGGGACATTCAAAACGTATAAAAACATCAAAATCTCGACATCCAAAATTTTCGTGATCGCTATGCTACTCTGGAGAGATTGTAAAAAAGATGATATGTAAATTAAAATATTATTATTATTATTATAAACTATTTGAATTTTAAAGTATTAAGAATTTTATAAATTTAAATATTTTATAGATATTATGAAATAAATTAATTATTTACCTTATTTTCAGATGGTGCAGATGTATTTTTTGCTTGTTGAGTAACATTCTTCGGACTTGGTTCTGTGCTTTGTGCAATTTTAATGGTATGCTCTTTTGGGGCATTTGATGTCTTTGGTGGCTCCTCCGTTTTCGCCATTGGTACAATTGTTACTTTGCTTGTTTTCCGTAATGGTGGTGTTTCTATTAATAAGTATTTCATTCAATTATTTATATTTTATTTGAATTCTGATTGAAAATAAAATAAATAAAATATTATGTACTTACCAATTTGATTTTGTTGGCCACTCGCGCCGCTTAAACTGTTTCTTTGAGCTCGGTTAGGCGCCCAAGGAGCTGTGGGCATTGGGATCGGCGGGGGTCCATCTCTTATCCAGGGGGGTCGCATTGTTTCCCGGGGCTGTTGTCCTCCAGAAGCCCCACCAGGCATGGCGTGGACAAACACCCTGCATGATTTATTCATCAATAGGTAATGTAAAAAAAAATAAATTGGCATATGGGGTCAGTTAAAATAAAAAATATAATCTTATTTTTAAAATCTTATTATCTAAAGAAACAATGATTTTGTTTATTTAAGTTTCATGTAAACATGAAACCAAATGGTTTTGCTCATTTTCTTGAAAAAAATAGAAATAGACACCGTAATTTATTAAATTCTTGTTGCAATGGGATAAAACAGTAGACCCAAACAATTATAGAATTTAATTACATTCCAAATTAGAAAAAATCTTATACATTTTTATTAATTTTAAATATTATAAATAGATGACACATATAATAAATGAAGACTTCCAATAGAAATATAATCTAATAAAAATTCAAATTTCATAATTTGAAAATTTTAAAATTATTTAATCTTGTTTTTACAATTATCCGAGCAAAATAGTTTATTTATTATTAATCATTGTGATTTTAAGATTTTTTTTACCAAATCATTTAATTTAAAATTTAAATAATATAAAGTATAAATAATATAAATATAAACTTTTGAAAATTTATAATATACCATTTAAGGTAAAATCGAAGGATATGACGCAGTTAGGGATATGGTGCGTTTTCTATATCTCAAAAACTAAGCTTTTTGGTGTAGGGAAGGCATTGAAACGATAGTGGTCACCTACATAAAGTGTGTTTAACTTAGTTGCCAAGCGAAATTTTATTATATTTATTTCAAAGGCTCTTAATTTTTCTTTTGCAATTTTTGCAAGTATGGTTTATTCTTTTTGCACATTCTTTAAAATTAATATAAAAGTTTATTTATTCACATAAACCTCATTGTTTACCAGTTGCAAGTCTTTACCTAAAATTGTGATGAAGGTGTTTCACCTTTGAAGCCCCCAATCAATTTAGTAAGACGAGGGAGTACTTGCGTAAATATATTATTTAAGTTATGTACTACTTGATTTCATAAAACTTACCAAATTAAATATTTAAACATTTCAACTTGATGAGTTTTTATTTTAATTTTACATATTAATTCCCACACATAAGCCATATCCCCACACCAGATGCGCAATATTACCACCACTGTTAGGGATATTGCGCAAAAGTTGTATGTAAATTGTAATTTTTGCTATGAATACCTAATAGTCCTAGGTACCATTAACATCAACAATCATTAGCGTTTAAGCTTTAGTAAAGATCCTTCGGATTTATATTAATAAATATAATATATTATTTTTTATTTTTATTAAATTATTTATTAGAAATAAACAGTGATGTATTGGTAAAATAAAAAGTAAGGGAACGCATAGTGGGAGCGAAAAAGTCCTATTTTAAGCAATTTTTTTCCATATAAGTTTTTATTTTTTCTTATTCTTACTATACAAAATATATTAACGAACACAACAAAAGAAATTTAAACGGTAGATTTAAGTGGGTGTTGTCGGGTCATGAAAAGAACTGGAATGCCTTCCGGTTTTGAAAAAAGGTAAGGGAACGTCGTTCCACCGCGTTCCCCTCCCAATACACCACTGGAAATAAATATTCCTTAGAATTGAATTTTACTAATTATTATATAAATATATGGATGAAAAAAGGATAGTAAATGTTTAAATAATTAATAGGATGAATAGACTAAAAAAAAATTTGGGTTATTAGGTCGTGAATGTGCATTGACACCATTCGGTGGTTGGAAAGGGTTTATCAGAGATCGGTTTTAAAATAGAGTAATGTTTTTTTATAAAAAAAAATATATTTGGGTTAAAAAACAGGAAATCATAAACATTTTAATTTTATTATTATTTAAATTATATAAATATGTACACAATTTTTTATTTATTTAAAGTTTACCATATAATAATATTCTATTTTAATCTAATTTTAATTTTTTAATTTAATTTTAAATACTTTACTTAATAATAAATAATTCTATTTAGATATCATTTTACAATAAATTATTAAAATATAAACATATCGTACAAATATTTTATCATTCTTAATTCTTATGAATGTATGTATGTTGATTAGATTTGAATAGCGATTTCATTTATAATTGACTAAATTTATGAATGTTTATTTAGATTTAGGTTAATGACTAATTTATCTCATTTATTTTGAGACTCTTCAACATTTAATTGGTTTCAGATGTTTAAATAAAATAGAAAATAATACATTAAAATAAAGATTAATTCAGGATCTAATAATTTATTTCAGGAAAGGCAACATTTTTTTGTATTTTTTAGTCAAAACTTTCAGTGGATATTAACGAAAATTCATTAAAAATTTAGTATGTCTTTGTTTAATAAAATTAGGATAAATTAGACGTTTTATTCTTTATTCTATTTAAGAATATTTTCAATTTAAACTTGATTATAACTACTAGATAAGAACTATAGAATTTATATACCATTTGAGAAAAGCTTTAATTTAATAATAATATATTAATATTTTTGAAACGTTAATGATCTACATATGAAATTTATTTAAATTGTTTTTTTAACTTTAAATTATTGTTTTGGAAATATTTGAAATTTTGTTTTGGAAAATTCAATATAAAAAAAAAAGAATGAATTTATTTTTTTAAAAAAATACATGTAATATTATGTTTTCAATAATTACTAATAAAACTTTTATTCCAATAAAGTAACAATTTAACTTTTTATTTTATTTTAAAAAATATTAAACTAAATAATATTTCTATTTTTTTGATTAATTTTTTGTGTGATTAAAATAAGTTTTTAAAAAACAAACAAACTAAAAGTTCCTAAATTTTTAATATCTCTAATTAAAAAAAAAAAAAAATATTTTGTAAGTTATACTCAGTGGCGTAACTAAGGGGCGGCAGGGGGGACATATGTCCCCGGGCGCCAAATTTAGGGGGCGCAAAATTAGGGAAGCCAATTTGGAACAAAAGAAGAATTAATATTTAAAGTTAAACTGTATTTTGTGTAAGTCAATAAATATTATTTATACGCTTATTAAAATCATATAAACCTGTTTCGTTATTCATCATTAATATTCTTTAAAAAAAAATTAAATTAAATATATATATATATATATATATAAGAAAGGGGGCGCTAATTCTCAGTTGCCCCCAGGCGCAAGAACCTCACGGTACGCCACTGGTTATACTTAACCCTTTTAGCAATCAATTAGCAGGATTGAAAATATGCATATAGAGTAAAATTCAAGAAACAAAATAATAATTATAAAATTACATTATTTCTAAATAATTAATGAATATAAAATTAAATTTAAGGCAAATAAAATTTGCGCATTTAAAAAAAAAATTAAATCTAAAGAGGTTTAAGTTAAAAATACACTTGCAAAAATAATGTTTTATTTCTAGCCCTTATAAATAACAACAGCAACAACTTCAGGCTATTTCACCTCATTCTTTTTAATAAAAATAGCCACTTTTATTCTTACATGACTATAAAAAAAAATTAAAAATACAATTCTATAGTGAATTTATTATTGCGATTAATAAGAATTAATAAGAAAAAGGAATGAGAATCAAGAAAAGCGGAAACAATTTTTTAGTTTTTCAACAAGGTTAAAAATTAAAATAAAAATTAATAATGATATACTAATTATGAATAGAGGAAAAAGTGTGAAGAGAGATGAGGAGGTACTTGTAGGATTTTGTAAGATGGGTAAAGCGACTTACATTTTGAAGCAAAATGAAAGAAGAAGCTGAAGCAGCAGAAGAACCAAAGCAGTATTGCCTATATACAAAGCAGACTTATGTTGAGAGAAATTATTTACCCAGTCTCTTCAAGGTGGGCCCTTAAATGGCCTAACTTAATTTATTTTAAAAAAATTACTTAAAATTATATTAACTTAAAATTTTAGCACTTTTCCAATTTTATTAAAAACAAATCTTATCTTATTACACTAGCAAAAATTGTATATATATATATATATATATATATATATATATTTGTATATTTTTGAGATATTAAAATTAAACCGCTCTAAGGAGTTTTTTTGAAATTCACTCCATAGATAATATTTATAAAGATAAATCGATCGGTATTGGTTTCACCCTCGGAAAAAATCATTTTCATTAGTTTTTTTTCTTAATTTAAATTTATATGACGTCACTAACTAAGCCATCCATATTTCTCTCTTGCCATCCTTTTTTAATTGATATTATATTAATTTTTTATTTAATTTCGAAATAAAATTTAAAATATTTATTTTAATAATATTTTAGAATCAAATTACGAAATATATTTATTGATCTCTCACCAAAAAAAAAAAATTATCTTTTTTGTCTTGCTCTCGACCTTAGTGAATATGATTGAGGTATAAATTATATTTCTGTGTTTCTTTATCTTGAAAACATATTATTCATATTATTTATCATATTTTAAAAACAATTTCTTTCTTTAATTAATATTCATTTAAAATGATAATTAAAGAATATCTTATTCAAAATAAATTATTGAATAAATATTAAATAAATAATTTTTTAATTCCTGTTCCTTTAAAATATTTGAAATTTTTTCATTTATTTTTTTAATTATTAGTTAATATTTATTTTATTAATTAGTTAATATACTTTTTTTTCTCGTTCTAAAATATTTGAAATTTTTTAATCTGTTTTGTCGTTTAATTTTTTGTTAATTCTTATAAATTTTTATTAGTTAATTTTATTATTTATTATTATTGAGGACCCCAACTATTCATTTAATCAGATTGATGCAATGATCTAACATTTAATAATTGAAATAAATAAAGAATTGTATATCAATATTTTTTAAAGGCTCGGTGTTCCAGGCACTATATATTATATTTATATTTTTTTAAATTATAATAACACCAACATTAATTATTTATTTTGAAAAATTGATTTTAAATTAAATGTAAAAATATGAATATTTTTGGGCTTTTCAAAGGCCATTAATCATCAATTATAATTATAAATTGATTCTACCTATCAACCTTAAGAAGGTATATCAAATTTAAATGTTCTCTGGATTCTGATTGTATTGAATCAGGCCACAAGACCCTCTTGCCAAATATACCAATCCCAATTAATTATATATAATAAAAATCTTTGAATTATCAGAGCATATATAATATAAGCTCAAAGTAAATTAATTAATTAATAAATAATAATAAAAATTGTCAAATAAATTTAATTAAACACGATACCAATTAATAAATAATAATATAAATAAAAACAATAAGAATAAAGCATTATAATCTATAGTACCGGGACCCCGAGCCTCGGCTCGGTACTTAAGTTAAAAAAAATGATTCATTATTATTGGATTTGGCTGGTAATATTAATACCTGGGACACCGAGCTCTCGCTCTACCCTTTAAAAAATATTGATACACAATTCTTTAATTATTTATTACAATTATTAAATGTTACACATTTGCATCAATCTGATTAAAATTAATGAACTTGTGCTCCTCAATAATACATAAATATATAATATATAGGTACATATATTTTTTTTCTATAGTGTTTTTTTGAAAAACTGTTTAGCGCCCCAAGTGGTTATAAAACAAACTAAAGACAAAAAAACGTGCTTTGCAGCTTTTCGGAATTAAAAAAGCAAAATTGGCAGTCGTGGGACTGGCCGACAGAAGTGAAAACTTCTGCGTAAGAAATTTTAAAACAGACGAAATTCGCGCTATTTCACGAGAAAGATGAATTTCATATGCATGTATATATATATAACTTATATATTATTTTAAACATATATTTTAAACAAATTTGTAACTTATATTTATATATATATAAATACACAACTTTGTTTAAAATATTGCAATACGAACTGTTTTATAATTCTTATCTCTAACATAAAATATATATTTATTATGTGAAGTTCATTTCGTATAATTTTGATTATATATGTATATATGAAATGAACTTTACATAATAAATATATATTTATATGTTAGAGATAATTTATAAAACAGTTCTAATGACAATTCAAATTTCGCGCTCTGTTATAAGAAATTTGAAAGCAGATGGTTTCATGGTGTTGGTCACGATCACGCGAGTTCTATACTTTTTCCCCATCCCGCAAAAGTGCTCAACGCCGCTAAAGAAGTTTTCACTTCAAAAATTATTTAATATTTGGAAATATATCTGACTTATAGAAAAAATGAATATTAATTAAAGAAAGAAATAGTTTTTAAAATATCCTGAATAATATGTAACAATTTTCAAGATAGAAATTTATTACAATATTACAATTATTAACTGTTGCATCATTGCATCAATCTGATTAAAATGAATGGAACTTCGGGTACTCAATAATAATAAATAAAATAATATTAATAAATATATTGAATAATATTTTATTGAAAAAATATTAAAACTTATAAAACTATCTAAAACTTTATTAATAAAAGAACAATGAATAAATAAATATAGAATAGTAATTTATTAAAAAGTAAACAATAGATAAAAAGAAAAAAAAATAACAAAATCATTATTTTCATTTTTAAATAACGATTCACCCGGCGAGTTTCGAACCGACGAAATCCACTCGTTAAAACATCAGTCCAACCGCTGGACTATATGTATTTAGATAAAAAATTGTCATTTTTTTACTGTCTTAGCAGGCAGTATTAAAAATTTTGACGTTTTCTATATATAATTTTCAATTAAGAAATTAATAATGAAGCTGTATGTTTCAAGAGATATCATCAATAAAACTTAATTTTTCTTTATAAATACTATATCTAGTGTGAATTTGAAAAAAATCGTTAGAGCGGTTTTTGAGAACCAATATATATAGATAAATACATATATACAATTTTAGCTAGCATAATAAGATAAGATGTACTGTTACTGAATTAGCTGGAGTGTCTCCACTCGACTATCTCGCAAATTTGAATTGGATTAAATAACATAATATATTATTTTTAAATAAAATGTAATTAATTATAAATTATAAATTAAAATTAATAAACAATATTTATTAAACCAGCGCATGTTTGGTTCTTTGTTGATGGCACCACGTCCCGAATTGGCGCGTGAGATTTGCAGTGTTAAAAAATTAATTCTGGTACTTTCAGATTTTATTTGTTTATCTCTGGCGAGATAGAAAAAGGTAAACGCCAGGGTGACGCTCTTGTCGGGCAATGGCGCCACCCTGGCGTTTACCTTTTTCCCCCACTATACCTATATACTAACAAATAAATTATTAATGAATAAAAAATAAAATATATAATAATATAAAATAGAAATAATAATAAAATTCGATTTCTTTATAGAATTATAATAAATTTAAAATAAAATGTCTTTCAAATAAAAGAAGGTATATGATCGAATTAAGAAATGATTTAATGATAAAATATAAAATTACTGATTTAAAGTGTCACTTCCAGTTTACCAATTTTATTGAAAAGGTTGATGTCATTATCACAGGTATATTTTTATCTTATTGGTAAATACGAAATTTCAGTTTTGAAGACATTTGTCTTTTTGAGCTACGTTATTAAATATCTAATTTGTGGGGCAATGTTTTTTTGGGGTTAAGAGACTTTAAAAATTGAATTTTAATGAAAACTCAAATCCCAATTTGACCAATCTCATTACTTTTCGTTACTATAAATAACACTAATAACATTTTTAAGTTAATAGAAGTATTTAAAAAAAACTTATAGATTCAAGGATGTTCGTAAATATTTTTTTTTCTTTTAGATAATTATATATAATATATATTATAATAAATTAAAATAAATATATCAGTCCAAATTGTAGATTCTTCACGATTGGGAAATTTTCCAAAAGTTTTTATGATGACGAATTTTAAAGATGAATGTGTTTAAATTTTAAATAATAGAATATGTTGGAGGGGAGAGTAAATCTATTCAGAACCAAAGAAATTAAATGCGTCATTTTATTTTATTTTCATAAATTTGATAATAATTTTCATCCAAAATATCTAAAAAAAACTGTTTCTGTATTTTTAAATAATTTCTTAATTGTCTAATGATATCTGATTATATAATATTATATATTATCATAATTATTATAAAATATTATACATTTTTGTTTTGACACAAAAAAGAAATACATTTGGTTCTAATTTTGGGATAATTTCCAAAATCTTCCTATGCTATACAAATTTTACTTTTTTTATTAGATTTTTTCTAATCTCATAGAATTAATATAAAGAAAATAATAACATTTACATAAGTAAATTATTATAAATTTATATAAAAAAGTTAAAATAATTATAAATAAATATGCATACATACAAAAATTGTTTGTTATTTTGTTTCAATTATTTTTAATTATTATTATAGATTTTATTTGTTTATTTCAAATGAAAATGAAAATGTAGAAAAATTTAAATATTTAGGTTCTGAAATCACGAAGAATAATAATATTTGAGAAGAATTTATAAATTGAGGTTGAAATCGGGTTACGCCTGTTATGGCGCAGTAAAGAGGCTTATTTCTTCAAAATCATTATCAAAGGGGATCAAAATTAAAATAAATAAAACAAGTATTTTGCCGGTTGTATTATACGGGTGTGAGGCATGGTCTATGACCTTAGGAGACGAGAGTAGATTTAGAATACTTGAGAATAAGATTATTTATGGGCCAAGGAAAGATGAGGTCACCGGGGGAATAGCGGAGAATCTATAACGAGGAATTGCATGATCTCTATACACCTCATAAAATCAAGAAGGTTGCGATAGGCACGACATGTGGATAGAATGGGAGAGGAAAAAATGTCGACAAATATTTTTGTGGGGAGACCGATTGGGAAACGTCCGCTTGGAAGTTCAAGGTCGCGGTGGGTGGACAATGTAGGGAGGGACTTGAGTGAGATGGGAGAGGGTAGGAGTTGGATGGTGGTGGCACAGAAATGTGGTTGCTGCGACCAAGAACTGTGTTGTTCCGTATAGCCACACAGAGAGAGAGATTATGAATTCAAAATATGTATTTATCTTTCAATTATTTTAAATTTTTATATAGTTCATCAAGTTTATGCGTGGAATTTAAAAATTTAGAATATAAATTTTGATGAATATGATACAATAATTATAATTATAAATTTAAAATAATATTTTTTAAATAAATTAATTTATTAATATAGAAGATAATTCATATGAGGTCTTTCATAATTTTAATGTTGCTAGAGTCGATGTAATCGCCTAACAATGTCAGACAAGTAACGATCGAGGTCTGATCTATAAATTGATCGGTGTCAGTGTCAATGCGACGAATGTTTCTTTCACATTTGTTTTTCTTTTTTTTTCTTTTGCATCGAAGCATTTCGTTTAACACTTTGCAAACAATTTAGTTTGCCAAGTGATTGGCATTCTCTCCTGATCTCCATTATCTTGAACGAAGAGTGTGTGGTGTGAGGGGGGGGGGGGTTCGAAGGTTCTTCATCGAGGGCTTTGGGTCACTATAGTGATCATGTTAATGTGAATGTTAAACCATCTGCCGGGACAGCAGAGACTCATCGTTTATTTTTACTCGCTGGCTATTTTTGATCCCGTGTGTTTATGTTAGAAGAATGTGAGAGTAAATGTTTGCTATAACGCACACCAAGACATGTGCGTGTGTGTGTGTGTGTGTGTTTGTGAGTGTGACAAATGCTCTTGTGCTTTGCCATTCAATTCCATCCCTTTGAACGTACCTCATGAAAGAATTGCCTCATCAATTAACCCCGTATCACTTTTTTTTCCACTTAATTAACAAGCCAATTGGTCATTACAATTGTACATTCTTTCACAATCAAAATTATCTAAAAAATCGTTTTATATTGTACATTAAAATATTTCAATTAATCAAATAAATTATTCTATATTTGAAAAATAAATAAAATAATAAAATATATTCAACAATGAACTGATAACAATTATATTTAAAATTAATTTGAAATGTCACAATAATGGAATATTTCAAAAACAATTAAGTATATGAATGAATTTTAAATAATACAAATGTAAATATTAAAAAAAATAAATTGCTCATAAAATGAAACATTGTTGAACTATTAAGATCAAGCAATTTAATTTTAAGTTTTTTCAAAATACACAAGTTTAAAAACCGGGTTTGCCTCGATTATCACAACCTGAATAAACACAAATCTCCGAACAAAATTGCATTCCAACAAAATGTGATATATATGAACAAACTTTCAAAAAGAGAACAAACAAATTTCAAATCCAAATAAAAAATGAAAAATTAAATCAATAACATAACATTTTAATTATTAAAATTTTTAAATAATAATAAATGTGCCACTCAGAATAACTCAGATTAACTTCAATTTTTAAAATTTTGCTAGTAATGTAATGTAATGTAATCTGCAATATATGAAGTGAATAATAAACTTGATAATCTTAATATTTTTCTGTAATCAAGAAACCTGAATTTTCTACAAGCTGTGAACTTTGGGCTTCATTTTCTCAGGTTCTTTAAATGTTCTGTTAATCGCTTTGGCTTCTGAGTGGCACATATAATCAAAACTCTCCAGTGGTTTAGTGGTTAGCACGACAGTCTACCACATATAAGACTCGAGTTCGGGCCTAAGAAAATTCAATAATCAATCATTTCTCTTTAAAGCTCTGCGTGATCCTCAGGGTCTATCCGCTAACAAAAAAAATGATAATAATAATATATATAAATATATAATATATAATTAATATTTAATATAATATCTAATAATAATATGACATATTATGAATTAAATTTAATATATTTTACTTATATTGTATTCTATAATATCTCATTGATTAAATATTATAAATTTTCAAAATCGACTGATGATCATTTAACCTTTCTATGAAAAACAGAATTTTGACTAAATGCCAATATGATGTTATATGATTTGTATATTTTCTCCCCCAATCTTTAATATAAATACATAGATTTATTTATAATAAAATGTACACATTACACGTTTTAATACATTTTTATTTATATAATTTCTACTCATAATATAAATTAAATTTATTTTAATCAAAAATCAAATATACTAAATAAAAATTATAAATTAAATTTTATGATAGATTGGATAATAGAAAAATGAACAATAAAAAGTTGAACAAAGATTTATATATTCAGTTCAGTTGTTTTTCATAAAAGCCAATTGTGTGGGTGGTGACAAATCTCCTATTTTATTTTTCTTTAACAGAAATATTGGTATATTTCATAATAAAAACAGAAAAAATAATGTAATTAATCATAATTTAATTCTCTCTCTCTGTAAATGCATAAATATATATATACCTATATATAAAAATATTTTATATTTATAGAGATGATTAGATAAATTTTGCAAATAATTGATTCATAATTCAAAAATATTATACAATTAGATTTAGTGTAATTTTGATGTAGTAAATATATGTATTTCTTGAAATATTTATTTATTATTTAATAATACAATATTTTTGTAAGTTATCTATTATTACAATGAAACATAATTATTTTATTAATTAAATTTTCATTTTTATGAACTTTTTTAAAATACCAAAAAATAAATAAACTCAAATTATAAAAAAAATTTAACATATTTTATATAAATTATTATTGTATAAATTATTATGATTTTATTATTATTTTTTTTTTTTTATAATAAAGTTTTAATAATTTTATAAATTAAAAATTAAGATTAAATATTTTTTTATAATTTTTCTAATCTATTTTTTAATCATTTAACTTAAGAAATATTATTTAATTAATTAATATTTGTAAAAATTTAGAATGGCATTGGATTTAAAAATAATTTATGATTTTTACTCTGATATTTATTAATTAAAAAAAAATTACAAATGATTAAGAATTGTTTAAATTAATCAGAGATGAAAAGTAGGAATTATAAAATACTATAAATAGTCCAGAAGTGTTCATTTAAGATTTGATAACTTCATTTAAAAATAAAATGGATATGTATTTATATTTTAGATAAATTCAAACCATATATAACCCCTTAATTATGTTCAAAATTATATATTATACAATAAATATAGGAAAATTATAATATAAAATGAATGAATATAAACTGTAGTTTTTTTTTTATTTTATTCACTCTTTACTTCTGTCTGTTAAAAGAAAATCTCATTCAATATCCCGATAATAATTATCTACACATTTTTATTAAAATATTTAATATAAATTATATACTTAATAATAATAAAAACAGTGCAACATTCCTTTTCAAAATTTATAATAGAAAACAAAATAGAGTAAGCTATTAAAGATCAATTATTTTGCAATTTAATTAATAATTAATTTCAAATAAAAATATATAATATTTAAACTTATTATTAATTAAAACTATGAATTACCAATTAAATATTAAATCGTTTAATTTCGGGTTTATTGGAGGGGGGGGAACTATTCAATTTAAAGGAATCGATGTTCTTCAATATTTTATATATATATGCTATGTTGGGTGTGGTTTCTGAAAATTTAATTTTTTTTTAATTCAAAACCTATTTCTGTCATTTTAGACATTTTTCTTTATATTTGTATTTATTTAAGAATTTTTTAATTTTTGAATTTGGATAAATTTGGACCCTCGTCGTTAAATTCGATATTTTTTATTATTTGAGTTATGGATTGAATCTAAAATTTTTGATTATATCATATTTATATTGATTCATCGGATGACATCCCTTGGATTGTGGAAAATTTGATCTATATATGGGTAACTAATTTTTTAATAATAAATTGCTTACGTATTTAATCTCGTGCTTGTATTCAAACAACACCGATCTCAATTGCTTTAGTTTCACAACTTCGGAAAGCTAAAAACTGACTGAATTTGTTACATTCGAGGTCCAGAAGGCTTCGTTCCTCTCCTTACGCAAGCGGAGCGTCTATTCTGGGGCGTCTTCGGGACGTCAGCAACTTCGGGGGTGACTCAGCATAGGAGGCGGACAGCAGGGAGGCAGATATTTCAAATTTTAAATCTCCCCACACAATTTTTAATTCTCGGCATTCTTCATTTTATAATTAATCAATAGCAAATATATAGATAAATATCATTATATACAAGCTTTGTTCAAAAGAAAAAGATGAATTTTGATTTATTTCGAAAAATATTTATTTATTCATTAATATCCATTTTGTCCCCTTCAAAGTAATTCCCCTCAGATATAATGAAATTATGCTAGCGCTTTTTTCAATCTTCGAAGCACTTCTGAAATGCGCTTTTCGATATGACCATCAGCTCGTTCTTCGACTGCGACTTTATCTCATCAATTGTGGCAAAACGCTTTTCTTTAATTGGTCTCTTCAGTTTTGGGAATAGGAAAAAGTCACAGGGAGCCAAATCTGGTGAATACGGTGCTTTAAGCATGATTACGGTGTTGTTTTTGGCCAAAAAATCACGAACAAGCAACAATGTGTGAGTTGGTGCATTATCGTGATGTAGAATCCATGATTTGTTTTTACACAATTCCGATCGCTTGAGCCGTAGCGCTTCACGCAAACGTTGCATAACTTCCTTGTAGTATTCCTTATTAATAGTACGACATGTTGTACCACTTATAAACATGTTTTGGAGACAAAGTGCCACGAATGCCACAGTCAACATTTTAAGTGCGATGGAGTACTTTATTCCATTTTTAACGCAAAATGTAAAATAGATTCTTTGATCGATTTTTTTTAAGTAAAAAATCGAAGAACACATAAACTTATCAGTTGTCAAAAACAAACTACTAATCCAAAATGGGTGATAAAGTCACCATATGAGAAACATGTGTATCAACATAACAAAAAAATTTCGATAATCGAATGTACACAGCCCGCGAAAAATCAAAATTCACCCTTTCTTTCAAACAGACCTCGTATATATGTATATATTTGATTGTTTTATTTAGATTATGAAATTGTAATCCTCACCCCTTCCCTCTCATTTTACAATAAAATATACAAATACTTAAATATAAATTAATATTAATCAGACTGTTGATGAAGAATATCCAGCTTAAACTTTTCTCATTATTATTATACTAATATTTTATTCAATTAAAAATAAATTGATATTCCAAAAAATTAAATGATAAAATTTATATATATCATGTATATATTAATATGATATCTTAGAAAATGAACTATTTTTTTGCTTATATAAATATATCTATATATCGTTTATAAATTTAATTATAATTTTGAAAATAAAATACCTACCTTCGATCGGTAAAAATGATCATTTTTATATTTATAATTATTTTTAATTAGAATTTTTAATTAATGTTAGAACATTTTGTATAAAATTTAAATAAAGAAATAATTTATATTAAAAAATAACTACTAGTAACTTCTCCTTGATGTAAATAAATTATCGAAATGATATAAAACTATATACGAGAATATTTTAATCAAGATTATTTAATTAGTTGATGGATTTTTTTTAAGTGATTAAGAAATATTATTCACTATTACAAAAATTTTATTTATGCTTCTGCTTTGATTGTTTGATTTTTTAATGGAATATTTTCTTCGACTTCCTCGCATAATTTCGATAATTGATCACATTTTGTGCCCGGTGGGCACTTACCACATGCTGGTCCTGTAATATAATTAACACCTCCCTTGATGTTACCATGTGGTCCATAATTACATACCATAAATTTTGTATATTTCCCATTGTTCTAAAACAAGGTAATTATTGATTTCTCCATTATAGATTAAATTAGTATTAATAAGTATATTAGGTTCGTCGGAAAGTAATTTCGCCTTTTTTTTGGTGAAACCGAAATACAATTTTCGTATAATGAATAAAGATTTCCTGACAAAAAACTGATCCAGATTATTTTTTTAACCCCTTCAATTGAAGTAAGGTTATACCGTCCAAAAACTACTAATATCAACTATTACCTTTTTCGTGTCTTTATCAACTTCAACCGGCCTTCCAGTACGTGGTGCATCTTCGCAATCAAAATTGTCGGATCTAAATTTTTCAAACCAGTTCTGGCACTGGCGTATTGTCAAAACATCTTATCCATTCACATCCGTTAATTTCTTTCTGGCTTGAACAGCATTTTTATGTTTTTCTTCAGGAAAAAAGAAAATATGACGAAAATGCTGCTTATTCCTTTCCTATTTAAAAGGGCACCACAAAGCAACTGCGTAGATTCAATTGAACTTTTTTACACACAAGCACTCCTATATCAGCTCTCCAAACATTTAATGATTATGCGGCTTAAGTGTGAAGTTGTGTTCGAAAAAATATAATTAAATCCTCTGGCCGAAAAAACGAAATTCCTTTCCGAACAACCTAATATACTATGTCTTAAGAAATATATAAAATATTATTTTAATATTTACCTTATAATATATATATCCACATCCTATTTCATAGGTATCTGCCCAAGCCATTTGCGTATAATGTCCAGCTCCTTTAATAGATCTGAAAAAATGGATTTTATCTATATTAAAGGCCTCCATACAGACTGGGTGGGGTAAACATACTTGTCTTTCAAGTTTATGGGTAAGGGTTCAAGGTTCAAGTCGAGGGTCAGGCAAGGAAATTTTTCTTTTGTTGTGATATATATACATTATATATATATGTGTGTGTGTATGTTTATCCATCCGCGAAATTTTTATTTTGAAAAATTATTTCCGGGTTATTTACACTTATTTGTGTGAGATTTAGTTCTTGACGTTTCGGTGCCATTTTCAAGAGAATTAGTTGTTGTTGGCCTTGGGTGTGTTACGGACCATGTTTTAGTGCCAAAGATTCTTTAAAACTTCAGAACCCAGTAAGTCAGTAACCCATTCAACTCTAAATTCCAACTTTGACTCTCGGTCACACAGACTAAGATCCAAAAATCCAAAAATTGTCTTGAAAGTTGCAACAAAATGGACGTCGAAATTTCAAAAACTAAATCCCACACAAATATGTGCAAATAATCTGGAAAGCATTTTCCATAATAGGTTGATTAGGTTGATGCAAAATTATTTCTGCAAGTCTTTTTTCTTAAAAAAATTGGCGTCTTGTTTATAATTTTTTTCATAAAAATAATCTTCTCTCTTTATTATTATTATTATTATGCATCAATCTCTATTATCTATATAATATAATAAAATAAATATATAATAATAGGAAATAGTAGTAAAGTTAATGAAAAATTTTAAATAATTTTTAATTAATTTTAAGTGACTTGAACACGATCCAAATGCTAAAATTGTATAAAAAAAATTATTATCTAAAATTTAAAAAATTTCTTACTTAAATGGTTTTATATTATCTTTGTTAAAGATTACTACTTCATCCCACCAAGTATTAGAAGCCTTTGTAAAATTGGAATCATTTAGACGATTTTTTGATGAAGATGCCATATAAGTGTTTTGTCCGATTTTTTTATCTATAATAAAAAAATATTAAATATTATTATTCAAAACACAAAATTACAAGTTTTCATTCATTTATTATATATTTTATATTATTAATATATAAAATAATGATTCATATAATCCTGGCTATGTAATTTGAAAATGAGTACAAAAATTTAAAGAAAATAAAAAACACAACGACAAAAATGAATGAAATTGGCTTCGAGGTCAATAGATCTTTATTGAAATGATAATTTATAATAAAATTTAATCATTTGTTTTAAATTGATTTATTTATAATATATACTTGCATGTGCATTTATTGCCAAAAATAGTCTCATGATGGATTAATTATTAAAATGAGTATAAATAAATAATTTGAAACTATATATTCGAAAAGTAAAATTTTCAAAATAAAAACTAAAAAAAAAACATATTAAATATTTATATTTATTGAATATTTTTACTCTAAAATATCCCTAAAATAAAAGTTAATTTCAGCAATTCCATTTTTTTTATTTCATTTTATTATTATATAAATTTTCCTGACCATGAAGAGTTTTATAGAATTATACTACATAATTAATATTTTGGATTTTCTACTCATTAAAAAATTAAAACTAATTAGCTGCATTTAAATTTAATGGAATTCAAATTACAGTTTGTTTTTTTTTTGTTTTTATTATTTAAAATAGTAATTAGATTTACAAATTAGCAATTGATATTTTTAATTATATGATGAAAGATATATCTTTCTTATCACTTATCTACTTCTAAATGCTCTCACCTGAGCTCATGATATCATCAATCCTCAAAAATTTATCTTTTTTACCAACAACTTTATAATAACTAACTGTATTCAATTTTGATTAATTAATTTTATATAACATTTACACTGAAATAAACTATAAAAAATCACAGCATTAATAGAATCATAAAATTATCTATCTATCTCTGTGGCTCTTCCGAACTCGAAAGTTCTTGACCGCAGCAACCACATTGCTCCAAGTGTCCCTTCAGCTATAACCATCCAACCCCTACCCTCTCCCGTCGCTTCCTACATTGTCCACACACCGCGTCTTTGTTCTTCCAAGCGGACGTTTCCCAATCGGTATCCCCACCAATATATTTTTCGCCATTCTTTCCTCTCCCATTCTAGCCACGTGCCCTGCCAAACGCAACCTTCTCGATTGTATAACCCTATATATGTCTGGAGATGCATAGAGGTCATGCAATTCCTCGTTATGCAGTCTCTGCCATTCTCCGGTGACCTCATCTTTCTTTGGCCCATAAATGCTGCGAAAAATCCTATTCTCAAATACTCTAAATCTACTCTTGTCTCCCAAAGTCATACAACCATATAACCCACCGGCAAAATAATTGTTTTAATAATTGTTTTTTTATAATAATATTTTATAATTAATTATATATTATATATTATTAATTACTATTAATATTATATTATTAATGAACAAAAATTAAGTTTATATATTAACTAATTCTCTCATACATTGTTTTCAAATTCATCTTATTATATTTCCCCAAATTCTAGTATCAACTGTAAATAAGTAAATAAATCATGAATAAATAATAATATAAAAAATAATAGAAATAAGTTTACAATTTTTACAAAATTTTTTAAAAATATATTTACCTGTATTACGACAAGTGTCATGTTTAAAGATACATTGATCTGTCCATCTTTGTGCAATTGTCGACAATTCATCATTCCATTTCTAAAATACAATTTTTATTATGTAATTATTTTTTCAATAGAAGAAGAAGAAAAAATAAGCGGATAATTTAGAATATAGAAACCAATTTTCTCATATTTTGTGCACTGGGCTGACCACCATTAACTCCACGAGCCTCTTTTCCTTGTGCCAATTTTGACCTTAAATTATTATGTATATTTAAAATATCAACAATATCTTTTTTTGACACTCCTCTTTTTAAAATATCACCACATTTATGTAAAGTATTTATCTAAAATATAAAATAAACAAAAAAAGATTAGTATTAAAATTTTTCCCACTCTGCCTAGAAATTTATAATTACACATTATAAAATATTAATATTATATTATCAGGTACAGTTCGAATGTTCAACTTTGAGTTTAATAATAAAGATATTTTCTTTTTCCCTCATATTATTTATTAATGTTTTTAGAATAATTTTTATTTTTATAAAATTGCTTTAATTTGAAAAAACAAATTAATTTTTATTAAAAAATATTTTTTTCCTAATAACTATGTAATATATAAATAATGTAAATTATCTTCTCAGACTTATAAATTGAAAAAGTAAATGAATTATACTATTGGATATTGGCACATGGTGTGATCACCACATATTTTGCAGTATTCTCGGCACTCCACATATATTATAAAAATTATAAGCAATAAGTAAATAAATCTCATCTAAAAAAGATATAACTTTATTAACAGTAATATGTAATTCAAATAAATAACAATAAATATATTATTAATATTAATATATGTATATAAAAAAAGGTTTTTGTCTGCACATTGCTCAGAATTTAAAATTTTTTGCATATCTTTGCGTTTCATGATCTCTAGACTCCAAAAGTGACTTTAGAATTTTTCATGTCTATCTGTCCGGAAATTCTCACGTTATAGACTCGAAATTGGCTGAACCGATTTCGATTAAATTACATCACAATATTCTTACATATCTCTATTTGTTATAGGATAAAAATTTTATTAATATGTATCAATAACCGCATAAATAAATTTTTTAAAATTTGATATGTAGACATTCTTTGTATTTTATTCTTTGTGCTGATGAATAACAACATGTACATATAATCTTAAAAATTAATATATAGTCGCAATGTGAATGTTTTCAGTGTGTTAAATAAGTTAAAAAAGCCAATATGATTAATTGAAATATTGTAAATATTAGAAAAATAAAAATAAAAATATAAATATTATAAACATTCTTTGTATTGTTTTCTTTGCGCTGCTGAATGACAACATGTTCATATCAAATTTCTAAAAATTAATTTCTGCTGTTATTAAAATTTATAGCCTATTAACAGACATGAAAAATTCTAATTCTTCGGCGCTCTGAGCAGCTAGTATTATATAAAAATTATAAATATAATAAATGTAAATAATTTTTTCATATTAACATATTTTAAAAACATAAACTTTAAAATGTTGTAATTTTTTTTTAATAATTGAAAAGTACTTTTGTCTGAAAATTTATCATTCTTTAAAAAAGAATTTCAAAGATCTTGTCCCCCTTCCCTTTGATTCTTACCCCTAAAGACAAGATAAAATTAAATTAACAATAACTAACCTTGTTTTCAACAGAACTTAATCTATTTGCTTCAATTTCTTTCCATAAATAAATCCTATTTAAATTTATCCATGCTTATTTAAATCATTTATTTATTATCCTTGAAAATTAAATCTTAATATTTCTTTTGTCGGTAGTATAATGATAAGCTTAAGTAATTTCTTTTGTTAAAAGAAAAGAATGAAGAGAATTAATTAAAAATTGTGTGTTGTTTTCCGCTTAGAAGATATAATGTACTTTATTTATCAATTAATGGATATGATTTTATATAACATTCTCAACGATGAATTTTATTAATTAAATATAATTAAAACCTAAATAACTAAATGTTTTTTTACTTTCCCGCATACTTCGTATAAGGGAAGTATTGGAATCGTCAAAAATTTCGACTTCGAGATTTCGATAGATCTTGACGTTTTAGACCTCCCTGAGTCGGAAAATACCATTTTTCGAATTATGTCTGTGTGTGTGTATGTATGTATGTATGTATGTAATGTCTGTAAGCAAATTTACTCAAAAACTAATCAAGCTAGGACTTCGAAATTTGGTACACCGATATTATTCACAGTTTGTAGATTTCTATCAAAATTTCGTCAAAATCGGTTAACCGGAAGTGGTACTTTACCTACACTGGTTGCGTTTACCTTTCAAGTAAAGTACCAGTTTGCTTCGAGATATTTGCTTCATATTTTGTATATAGATTTAAAAATATGAAAAAAATTGAGATACCAAATTTCATCATGATCTGACTACCGGAAGTGACATTTTACCTTTACAAGTAGCGTTTCTTTTTTACCGACCGACGATAGTAAGGGAGGTATTGTTTTCACACCAAATTTCACCTATGGATATTTTTAGGTACATATCTCCACGAATCATGCATTTTCTTAACAGAAAAAAGTATTTTTAGCATGATGTCTGTCCGTCCGTCCGTTCGTCCACCTGTCCGTCCGTCCGTATAGATGTGTACAGCCTGAACGGCTCAACGGATTTTGATGAAATTTGGTATATTTACTTAATACATCAGTAGGATGAATTGATCAACTTTTGGTGCAAATCCGAAAACCGGAAGTGCTAGTATTGCCGATCGAAGAGAGGAAGTGAAGGGTTATTTTCATATCAAATTTCACGTGAGGACATATCTCCACGTGTTATGCACTTTGTATTGGTTTTATCCTCGAGAAAAATCATCTTCATTAGTTTTTTCTTAATTTAAAATTATATGACGTCACAGCCAGCCCTTATATATTATAAATAAAATAAAATTAAAAATATTTATATTATATCCATATCTGTTTTTTTTTACATGGCTAGAATGGGAAAGGAAAAATATATTGGTGGGGCGTTCGATTGGAAAACGTCTGTGTGGAAGACCAATTGGGAACAGGGTGGACAATGTAGGAAGGAACGTGAGAGAGATGGGACAGGTTAGGAGTTAGATGGTTATAGCTCAGAGAATAGGGACACTCGGGGGGGGGGGGGGTACAGGGGGCGGAGCCCCCGTCTAGATGTGAAGAGCGACGAGGGAGCTCTGAGCAGCTAGTTATAAATAAAATAAAATTAAAAATATTTATATTATATCCATATCTGTTTTTTTTACATTTAAAATATCAGTTAACCGGAAGTAGCACTTTATTCTACATATATATATATATAAATGTTACCAAATATCAAATTTGACACCAATAAACTAATACGAACTCAATACCAAGTTTACACATTCTAAATATTCATTCACAACTCTTTATACCTATTTATATGCGGGAAAGTCTAGAGGAGGACACTCCCGCTTATTTTCTTTTATGTTACAAACTTAACAATTAATTAAACATAGAGATTTATTGAAAAATAATATAAACAGTACCGGCTCCCCGAGCCTCGGCTCGGTACTTAAGTTAAAAAAAATGATTTATTATTATTGGGTTTGGCTGGTAATATTAATACTTGGGACACCGAGCTGATATACAATTCTTTAAATATTTATTACAATTATTAAATGTTGCATCATTGCATCAATCTGATTAAAATGAATGGAACTTGGGGTAGGTATGTTTCTAAGTGCATGAATATTTTTTTTTTATTGGAAGAATGATAAATATATATCGTAATTTATAATTATAAAATATTATTAAAATATATATTTTTAATTTTATTTCGAAATTAAATAAACAATTTTAAAATATTTTAAATATAAAAAATATATATCTTTTAAAAAAAGGCGGGAGTCAAATTTCAATATGAATGTTAATATTAATAATAAATAATATTAATAAATATTTTAATAAATAATATTAATAAATATTTAAATTTAATAAAAGAACAATGAATAAATAAATATAAAATAGTAATTTATTAAAAAATAATAGATTAAAAAAAAAAAAAAAATTATTTTCCTCCGGTTCTTTTATTACAATATTACAATTATTAAATGTTGCATCATTTTAATTAATAAAATAAAATAAAATAAAATAAATTAAATTTAATAAAAGAACAATGAATAAATAAATCACGAAAATAGATAAAAAAAAAAATGCACGCGGCGAGTTTCGATCCTCGGGGAGTAAAAACAATTGTTCTTACCATTGGTCTATGATATTTTGATAATTAAAAAGATATTTTTACCATCTTTCAAAGACATTTATTTGTTTTGTTGTTTTTTTTTTTGAGAGAGATTAATAAATATATATATATTTTATTAAAAATAAATATTTTTAATTTTATTTCGAAATTAAATAATAAATTAATAAATTTTAAAATATTTTAAATAAAAAAAAATATTAATACAATTTCAGTTAAAAAATAAAAATGGATGCCAATTTTGACGTTTTCCATATATAATTTTCAATTAAGAAATTAATAATGAAGCTGTAAGTTTCAAGAGATGTGATCAATAAAACTCAATTTTTCTTTATAAATACTATATCTAGTGTGAATTTGAAAAAAATCGTTAGAGCGGTTTTTGAGCACCAATATATATAGGTAGAAAGAAATATATATAGATAGATATATACAATTTTAGCTAGCATAATAAGATAAGATTTGTGAATTATTGTCAAAATTTCATCTAATGTTCATGTAACCTTTGTCTTCATTAAAAAAAATACTGCCCGAGGAGCAGGTAACATGTTATTCTCTTAGATGACTTTTGGGGAGGGGACACACAAATGATTATAAACTAGTGGCAGATGGAAATTTATTTATTTATTATTTATTTATTTCTTAGTTATGAGTGTCATACACTGATGCCTTTAGTGTCTACATCTACTTTCTAAATGTTATCTCGTCTTCAAAAGTCATAGACCACGCCTCACACCCATATAATACAACAGACAAAATATTTGTTTTATATATTTTAATTTTGAATTTAATATCTATGTCTATATTCATAATTATTTTTTTTAATATAAAAAGAAAATATATAAGGAAATTTAATAATGAGAATTATTTTTTTATTTCAGAATTCCTCTGATGATGAGGAATATGATGTAGATAGCGGATGGTCGGAGAAAGGTGATGGGTCTACTGACGGCTTCAGTATTTGATTTTTAACTAGAGAATTTTCTTAATTCTATTTCAGCCTAGCCGAGCATTCCAGAGTATACTTCATATGCAATATGTGAAATCGTGAGACTCTTTAGAAGAAAATTTAATTTATTTTATAAATTATTTAAATATAATATATATATATATTGTCTTGGTGGGTATAAATGTTGCAAAAACATTTTGCAAAATTGCCAAAAATGCAAAAAGCTAAACTATAAAATAAATAAGAATTAACTAAGAAAAACATTCAAACATACGAGAAGATTGGAAACAAAAATTTATTATGTCTTATGGAAAAACCAATGTTTTCGTCTGTTTAGTTTGTGTTTTGTCTGTGGTTTGTTTGTTTTGTTTGTGTTTTGTCTGCGTTTTGTTTTGTTGGTGATTTGTTATGTTTGTGTTTTGTCTGTGTTTTATTTTCTTTGTGTTTTGTTTTCTTTGTGTTGTCTGTGTTTCGTTTGTGTTGTTTTCTTTGTGTTGTGTTTTGATTTGTTTGTGTTTTGTTTTGATTTGTTTCGTCTGTGTTTTGTTTTCTTTGTGTTTTGTTCCGTCTGTGTTTTGATTAGTTTGTGTTTTGTGTTGTTTTGTTTTGTCTGTGTTTTGTTTTGTTTTTTTGTTTTTTGTTTGTGTTTCGCCTGTGTTTTGTTCCGTCTGTGTTGTCTGTTTTGTTTTGTCTGTATTTTGTTCCGTCTGTGTTTTGTTTTATAAATTAAATAGAACATTACTCATTTTATCTAGATGTGTAAATTCCCTAACTGCAATTTAAAAATAGTGGAATTTTCAGTGAAGTGAAAAATTATTTAATTGGAGATAAAACCAACGTTTAAGCAATACTCTGAAAAAATAAAAACTTATTGGTGAAAAATGTCAGTTTTACGTCTAAATAACTAATTCTTCACTTAACTGAAAATTTCACAATTTTTTCAATTCCAATTATTCCTTCTGAAGTGAATGAATTTAAAAAACCCACCAAGCTCTCATTTTCGCCAATTAGTTATTCCTAATATAGCCAGAAGGCGCTAAAAACACGGTTTCAAAAGTTAACATTGAATTGTCAAATCTGTTATAGATGTTTTATGATTGTTAGAGAAAAAGCAACATTTAAAACCTTTATATTATTTATTAGTTATTATCTTGAATCTAATTTATAATTGATAATACATCAAGCAATTAAAAATGAATCTTTATACACAAGAAGACAGAAAATATCCAATATATATAGGTAATTTTTATTTCTATGTATTTTAATCAAAATTAATATTAATTTTACCAAAATTATTTTTTCTAAATTTTTTGTAATTATATTATTCCTTAAATTGAATTTATAAAATAGTTATATATATATATAAATATAATGATTTAAAATAACTAAATTAATGATTTTTTTTAGGTCCACTATTTTCTTGTGTATATTGTCATATTAATTTTATAAGTGAGGAATTTTTATGTAAACATTTAAAAAAATGTTTCCATAAAAAAATATTTTCAATTTTAAAAAATGGAATTAAACTCAAAAAAGATACGAAGAAATACTTAGGCGAAAATTTTGAAGAATATTTTGATATAAACAGGAAAGAAGACAGGCGATTTGAATGTAAAAATTTTAAAAAGATTGCTCATAAATCTCATTTAATTCCACATTTATTAACTCGTACAGACGAAAGCCCTTTTGAATGTAATTATTGTGAAAAGAAATTTAATAATAAATCACATTTAAATAAACATTTATTAATTCATACAGGTGAAAAGCCTTTTGAATGTAATTATTGTGAAAAGAAATTTAATGACAAATCAAATCTAAATAGACATTTATTAACTCATACAGGAGAAAATCCTTTTGAATGTAATTATTGTAAAAAGAAATTTAATCGAAAATCTCATTTAAGTACTCATTTATTAGTTCATACAGGTAAAAAGGCTTTTGAATGTAATTATTGTAAAAAGAAATTTAATATGAAATCACATTTAAATAGACATTTATTAATTCATACACGTGTAAAACCTTTTGAATGTAATTATTGTAAAAAGAAATTCAATCAAAAACCAAATCTAAATAGACATTTATTAATTCATACAGGTGAAAAGTCTTTTGAATGTAATTATTGTAAAAAGAAATTTAATCGCAAATCTTCTTTAAGTATACATTTATTAATTCATACAGGTGAAAAACCTTTTGAATGTAATTATTGTAAAAAGAAATTTAATCGCAAATCAAATTTAAATAGACATTTATTAATACATACTGTTTCAAAAATTGCTTAATAATGCAGGCTAAACATTTTCTTTTATTCTTTTTTTGTTTAAATTAATTAAAATCTGATTTATTTAATTATTTATTTTGCTTCATTATTACTAATTATCTATTACATTTAAGTAAAGAGCTTTAGTAATGTATTGTAAAAAAAAATTATTAAACATTTATTAATTGATTGAATGTAACTTATTTGAGTTACATTCAATCGTGGCGGAGAAGAAAGGGAGTGAATTCACAAGTTATTTGACTTGAAGTCACAAGGAACTGGATTGGAGGTGGGAAGAGAGGACAAGTGAATGAGGAGAATAAGTTGATGGAGCAAAGAAAAGACGATATTAATTAAGAGAGTTAGTGTAAAATTATGTTGAAAAACAAGATGGCGGCAGGGACAAACGTTTGAGTCGGTTTTTGTTTTATATAATATACAATATTTATTTGAAAATAAATTAAAATTACAAAATACTATTTACAAATTATGTTATGAGTAAACACATCTTTTTCACATACGAGGTAGGGTCAAAAAGTTCGCGGAATTGGTTATTAAAAATTTATTAAAAATATTTATAACATTCTTACATTATTTCCCTTCAAAATACTCTCCTCCTGCATCTAGACATTTATTCCACCATTCATATAATTGTTGGAAACACTCTTGAAAGCCGTTTTTTGAAAGTTCCTTCAGCCGCTCCGTCGCATTTTCAATCACCTCTGACGAATCAGCAAAACGATGTCCCTTCAATGCCATTTTTAACCTTGGAAACAGGTAGAAATCTGGTGGTGTCATCTGCATCAGCCATTTCAATCAAGTCCCTGGACAGGGTCACTCATTTCCTTTTGCTCAGGGGATAACTTTTTTGGAACAAAGTGCAAGCAGACACGATGCATGTTCAAGTCATTATGAAGAATGCTGTGAACACTCCCATGTGAAATACCAACTTCAGAGGCAATATTATTGATGGTTGTTCGTCTGTCCGCACGCACAATTTGTCGAACGCGCTCAACATTGTCGTCTGTAGTGGAAGTGGAAGGCCGCCCAGTCCGAACGTCATCATCAATTGTGCGACCGTCGCGAAAACGCTTATGCCACTCGTAAACTGCTGTTTTCTTCATCGCAGAATTTCCGTATGCTTTTTTTAGCATCTCAAGAGTCTCCGAGGGTGATTTCTCCAGCAACACACAGAATTTAATATTGCCACGCTGCTCTAATGACGACATTGCACAATCCGATGAAAGAAAGAAACTACGATATTAAACACCGAACGCACGGAACCAACTACAACTGCCTGCTAACCTCAAAAGCACATTCACTACCAGTTATGCCAACCTCACAAACAAAAATTTCTCTTTCAGCTAAGAAATACTTGACTATAAGCGACCATTCCGCGAACTTTTTGACCCTACCTCGTATATGTTTGTTACACATTGTATTTAATTTTTTACTTTGTTTTGTAAATTTTACACTCATTTTTGATGAGATGGGAATAAATAAATATTTAGATATGAAAACAACCAAGTGTGAGGTTTAGTGGAAACAGGGAAAAGACAAAACGAATGGAATGGGTAGCAATACCAAACCATCAACTTGACAATTCATCATTGGAAACAAAACAGCTATTTTAAATAATACTGCAAAATGTTGGGCATCTACAGCGCCATGATGAAAAAGTGTGTATCAAGAGCCTTCATCTCCGTGTCCGGGGCATGGACCAGCGACACACCAGTCCTCGAGCAGACTCCGGTCGGAACACACCACTCGACCAGCAGCGACCAGTCTTCAGCCGCTGACACGATCCGACACTACTACCAGCCAGCAGAGTTATCCCCTATCATCAAGCCACTAAATTTCTCACATTTATATTATACATATACATATAAGAGTCTTTGGAATGATTTTTAGCAAAAAATTCTCCTTCCCTTCCAATTTGATTTTTCATCAATCATCCGATTTTAATAAAAATCGTATATGGTAAAAGGAATATTTAAAAAAAAAATGTATCCCATTATAACAAATATAATAATTTTCTGATTATGTTCCAAAATAAAGAACGAAACAAAAAGAAAATGAAAGTTTGTATATACTGTTTGATATAAAATCAATGAAAAATGATTACATCAACTTGAAAGAAAATACTATGCATCACTTGAGGGGGACAGAGCCCCCCCCCTGTCCAAGTGTGAAGAGGTGCGAAAACAGACCAATTGATTAGTAATAAATATTTACTAATATGACATGAGTAAAGTATCGAAGAAAGAATGGAATCTCAGATGGTTTGGAATTTTGAATTATATTGAATATAGTATTAATAACAAAAATTTCCTAGGATATCATATTAAACTATTTTTTTTAATGAATAATGAATTTATATATATATATATATATATACGGCATTGATATAAAATAAAAGTGAAGATATTAATGGAATTATACGTCCTACGCGTATGAAGACCACCAATGTATGTATAAATACACACACCATTTTCCTAATAAACATAATATTTCTTAATTAACAAAAATTTAAACATTATCAGAAAAAAAAAGAATTTCAAGGATCTTATTCGAATACTTATTAATTTTCTTATAAGAAATCACAAAAAGAATTTTGGATTAAAAAAGTAATACTATTTATTTAAATTTAATTTTTATTAATTATAAAAGATAATTTCAAAAAAAAAAGGTAAACAAAAATATTAATATTTAATTATAAATTTAAACTTTTACAAAACAAACGTTTTAATGATTTATATTGAATTAATATTTTATAAATTAAATTTTTAATTGTATTATTTAAATTCATTCGAAAAATTTACGGGAAACGAGAATGGAAACCGATCGAGTTGAGCAACCTCTTACTCGCTGCTCAACTGCAACGGAAGATTAATCATCAGATGGTTGAATCCATCATCCTCAAGCCAGCTGGTCAGCTCTGCAACGGGAAAAAGCAAAAGTACTTCTGCTATGCTATGCTATGACTATCAACAAAACACAGAGAAAATTATTAAAATCCATGCATCTTCAATGGATAATAATAGTCGTATGATACCTAGTCACACGTAGAGTAGAAAAAACTTTCGATTTATTACCAGAAGGTAAAACAAACAATATTCTTATTTCAAAAGTATTCTACTAGTAATCAACAGCATTGGATTAATACGCGTACTTATTTGACTTTCAGTTAATATTTATTACTATATATGTGCAAGAAGGAAAGACAAAATAAATAAGTTGACCTGTGGCCAGGTCCGAACCGACCGACGGTTTGAAGTAAATTAATTTCCAGCTACAGAAACAATTTCAAATAATTTTAATATATCTATTAATGTAATAAAAAACAGATATGGATACATAAATAATAAATATAAACATTTTTAATTTTATTTTATTTATAATATATATGCAAGACCAGGCTGTGACGTCATGAATGGCTGGATGACGTCATATAATTTTAAATCAAGAAAAAACTAATAAATATGATTTTTCTCGAGGATAAAACCAATACAAAGTGCATGATTTTCTTTTCGTGGTGATATATAAAAAAAATCTCCTCATGTGAAATTTGGTGTGAAAATAACCCTTCCCTTCCTATCGTCGATCGCTAATACTACCACTTCCGGTTTCCGGATTTGCACCAAAAGTTGATCAATTCATCCCACTGATGCATTAAGTAAATATTCCAAATTTCATCAAAATCCGTTGAGCCGTTCAGGCTGTACAAATCTATACGGACAGACGGATAGACAGACATCATGCTAAAAATTCTTTTTTCTGTTAAGAAAATGCATGACTCGTGGAGATATGTAAAAATCTCCACATGTGAAATTTGGTGCGAAAACAATACCTCCCTTACTATCGTCGGTCGGTAAAAAACGAAGTAGTCTCTATTTTTCAAGTCTACTAACCATAGTCGACATAAAAATTCTTGCAGACATGAGGAGGAAGAGTTTTTAGCCGGTAAAAGCCCGGTCCTACCTTGTTAAACATCAACGGTTTATCGTAGTAGACGGGTAGTCCATAGGATTTTCCACCCTCCTCAAGAGCTCAAGACAGAAAAACCATTTATTTTATAGATATATAGAAGATGTATTGCATTTGTTTTAATAAATACTTACCTAACAATTGTACAACTTAAAGCTATTCTGTATTTATGAAACTTTTTTTTATAATTACAATCGATTTTAATTAATATAATTAGTATTAATCTTAATTAAAGAAAGAATAATATTATATTGCTATACTATTATAATAATATTCATATATTTAATTTTTTTAAAATATTTTTAATTTTATAAATAAAATGAAATAATTATTAAAATTATAATTTTATTTTTGACTAGCTGCTCCGAGCGCCTTCGGCGCTCTTCACACCTAGACGGGGGGCTCCGTGATATAAGTATATTACAGTGAAAAATTATAAAAAAGCTAATAATTGCTCTTAAACTATAAATTTTAATGCATGATAAAAAAATTTGTTAATAATATTTTTATTATTACAAAAATTTGACTTTATTGTTCATATAAATAAATTAAACTAAATGCGCCCAACGTTTTTCGTTGAATATGAACCAATTCATCCATAAACTTTGTCAGTCTTATAGAAAAATTATTTTATTCTTTTTAGTCCATTGGAAAAACGTTATTTTATAAAAATTATATTTATATTATTTTTTCTAACACTAAATATTAATACATGTATATCTAATATACGTACGTAGCACCATCATTGATATATTATTTTAATGACTATTCTTCTTGGTTTTTTGACAAGTTCATCTAATATTTCCTCCGAAGAAATAGAAATATTAAAATGAATATACATTAAAGCTAGCCCATTTAAGCGGTCTTCGCCAGTGCTGTTTCTTGTATAAGTTTTTAAGAGCTTAAGTGAGGAAAAAGATCTTTCACAAGAGCAAGTCGTCACAGGTAGTGTAGCCATTATTGTAAACAGATTATGTACCACAAGGAATATTTCACAATTACATATATCTGATGCTTCAATAGAATTTTTTAATTCTTTCCCTGAAATAAACTGATTCCAAAGAAAGAATTCTCCTTTTATGGTTTCCGCATCTGGGACTACGACATAAAATTTTGTTAAATTTTCTAGGCTATCTTCAAAAAAAAATATTATCTTTAGCTGATTTAGCTGATTTAGCTGACTTAGCTGATTTAGCTGACATAGTTGATTTAGCTGATTTAGCTGATTTAGCTGACTTAACTGATTTAGCTGATTTAGCTGAACCGAACCGAACCGAACCGATCATCTAGCTGATCTAGCTGATTTAGCTGACTTAGCTGACATAGTTGATTTAGCTGATTTTAGATAACGATGAATATAGAAACAATCGATCTTCTAGCATTATTAAAAAATTTCAAATTGGATACTTGAATGAAAATACAAGTTTTTAAGTTTCTTTGGATTCACGATTAAAGTTACATGGAATGTGACACCATCTAAGAAATAACTTGGGTATGTCCCTTTAAATATTTTGTTAATAGTAAGAAAAAAAATCAACATTTATATGGAAAAAAAAACGAGAAGACATTTTCATTTTCACTTTGACCTTAACATTTTGGTATTAATCCATTTTATAGACCCCCTGTATTATAAATATTGTATTAGTTTGTTTATTATCAGGCGTTCTAAACTAATGTATTGGCATCTCTCTCAACCATTTAATTTCTTTTTAAATGAATGTATTGATCTTGATTTTAAAAAGGGGGATCAATCTTTTAATGGTTATTAGTGATAGGCAATTAACCAATGTGTGCTAAATTCTCTCCTGATTCGAATGCTTTTTTTCATTCTACTCAAATGGCGTGGGTGTACTGGAATCTTGTTGGTTTGAACTTCATCAGATTCAAGGGGGAGGATGTGTTACCATTTCGAATCTTGCTTAAGTTGTTTAAGGGGTAAACCACCCTATTTGAACTCTACTAATGCAAATGAATATAAATTTTTTTTTTATAAAATAACGTTTTTTCATGGACTAAAAAGAATAAAATAATTTTTCTATAAGCCTGACAAATTTTATGGATAAATTGTTTCATGTACAACGAAAAAAGTTGGGCGCATTTAGTTTGCATTTGCTTTCTATTTTATTTCTATGCAATTAAATTCCTTTATAGAGCTATAATTTATATATATATACTTTCATACCACACTAAAATACTTAATTAACAAGTAACACTATTTCTTCTAATGTAATCAACTGTTTTGGATTTGATTGATAATATGTAAATTTAAGGAAATAATAATTCTTTTAAAATTTGTTACATACTTTGATATAAGTATATTACAATTAAAAATAATAAAAGATGAATTTCTTAGCTCTTAATCTATCGATTTTATTGCATAATCAGTATATGTATTTAATAAAATTGTTATTCTTACAAAAATTTGACTTAATGTCTCGTATAAATAAATAAAACTAAATGCGCCCAACGTTTTTTGTTGTATATAAAGGAATTTATCCATAAACTTTGTCAGGTTTATAGAAAAATTATTTTATTCTTATTAGTCCATGAAAAAACATTTTATAATAATTTTTTTATATTTATATTTTATTATATCTAGTCACAACCTGGTCGTATTTAGGAAATATGTAAAAAGAACATTTAGAAAATAATCCACATATGTAAATAAAGAATAAATTTTAATATGAAATAACATAGCAGTACATAAGAAGAGGAAAACATTAAATTGTACGTTACATAATTCTGCATATATTCATTTCAAAGTAAGAAATCTAAACTGATAAATATTATCGTTGTAATTAAAATGTTAAATTAATTACTAATTTTGTAATTAATAATAAATGAATAAGTGTTGCCTACTTTTAAACATAATTTGCGAGATATTGCATATAAAATACCTTGCACACCTCTGCTCAATATTATTATAATATACCTCAAAATTTTTAACCATTATTACTTTGATAATCATCAAATGGACATAAATTCAAAAATGTTAAATCATACAAGGCATCTAATAACAAAGAACTCGGTATTAATTCATATAATAGTATTGTAGATAAATTGTAGATAAATAAACTATATTTAAAGTTTAAATAATTTTCTTTATACTTAAAAAGCCCCTCAATTTCAAAGAAGTAAACCAACGTAAGTTAAAATATTTAAAGTATTGAAAATAGTTATGGATCATTTATAAAAAAAAATTATCAAAATCTTAAATTATAATTATAATAATTTTGTTTTTTATTTAGCTTCCATAAATACCTGAAATTATACATCTCCCTTATTTCAGGTATCAAGAAAATATAAAAACAAGTAATAATAATTAAAAAGAATATAATTGGAAATTTATATAATGGAGAATTTATATTAGTTGGATAATTAGGTGACAAGGATATTATGTGGGAGGAGTAAGTGGTTAGGGAGCGATCAGTAATTAATTTTAAATTAATCATTTGTTTTTAGAAAGATTACACTGATCAATTTTTTAAAATGAATTTTTTGAATTGAGAATGAGCTTATTATAAACGGAGAAAGAGCTTTTCCATTTTATCTATCAACACATAACTTAACTATTTGCGCGCTGACGCAGGTCAATAAGTACGTGACTTTTTGAATGAAATACAGGTTTTTTGATAAAAAATTATTTTATTTTTCCTATTTCATATTATTTGTATCCACCTCCTTTTGTAAATTGTATAAAAAAGAAAATTTAATGTTAATGTTATTAAATATCTTAATGCTGCTTTGATCGCTTTCGAAGAACTTCTAAACGTTCTTCAAGCACTTTCAGTCAAAGAATGAAATTGTTTTTCAATTCAATTTCAAAAAAATCCTTAGAGCGGTTTAATATAACAATATATATATATATATACAGTTTTTGCTAGTATAATAAGATATTGATTATTATTAAATATAATTTTTTTTCGTACAAATATTTTGAATCCTGGGACGAATTAATTGTATTTACATTACCTCTTATGGGAAAACTTGTTGCCAGCTATCTTCCGGAACGAATTAAACTCATAATCCGAGATTCACTGTATTTATAACTTTATTTTTTGGATACATATAGATAGAATAAAAAACTACTCAGACTCTTATAGCAGGAACGATTGAACTTGAAAAGAGATTTTAAATCTCACCTAGTTCATTAAAGAGACAATATTTATGACGTAATCGATGTGTAAAGTGACAAGGAATTTAGATAATATCCGTAATAAAAAAGAAAAAGTAAAAGAAAAAAATGTAATTATTTATTTAATGAAAGAAAATAAAATTTATGAATAAGTGATTAAATTATTAACTAATTATCTACAACATTTGTTTCATTTAAATCAAAATTTTTAAAGTTTAGTCCATATTTTTTGATGTTAAGAAGTCTGTTCTTTACCTTTTCCACAATCATATTCAACATTTCTTGATGCGGACCTATTATATTATCAAAAGTGTTTCTAAAACAAAGTATTTTTGAATTAAATATATACTTTTAAAAATACATAAATTTTCAAATACTACATTAGTTACTTTTTTAATCGATAGACAAGACAATTCTCAACTGCTAATACGGATGCTATTCGTTTTTTCTTAAATAATAATGATACTTCACCAAAATGATCTCCATCTTCTAAATAATTTAACTAAAATATAAAAAAAATACATTAATGATTTTCAACATCAAATAGGTATATAAATTATTTATTTATTTATTTATCAATTATCTTTTTATATTTGGTTTTATGAAATTTAAAAATTTGTCTCTCTAAATTACATCCTTATTTCTGTACTGGTTAGCATGCGACAAGTGTAAAAAAAATCTATTAATTAATTGAAAAGAGTTAATAAAATTTACTTGTCAGTCAGAAAGGGGATGTTAATGCTATAAATTTATAACTCCTAAATGAATAGGGTTTCGGGAAATGATAGGATTACATAACGAAGAATTACATGATCTTTATGCATGTGTTGAAATATATTTAGAATAACAAAACTCTCTTTAAATAATATGTATTTTTTTCGCTAATAGTTTATTTTATATAAATATTTACTAATAATTAAATAATGATTACATTTTTTCCTTGTGGTGAGAGTATTCGTACTGTTCCTTGTGCAATAAAGAACATATCACTTCCAACAAGACCCGCTTTTATAATCACATCATTACTTAAATAAATTTCAGCAGTCAATTCAGAACATATCTAAAACAAAACAATTAATATATTGCTAAATATATGAAATTTATTAAACATATTGGATTAGAATAAAATTTTTGAAAATGATATAGATAAATTAATATATAATATTAGAAGATAATAAAAACTGGACTCAACATTTTCTTATATATTATATAAAAACCTGAAAATAATTCAATTATTCAACTAAATTCTCCTTTTTATTATACATAAAATTCATTTCTCCAAACAAAAAGAGCACCAGAGGCTGACAAAGAGAAGTTTATGGAGAAAATTGAAGAACAGAGCTCACGTGCTAGAATTGGTTTACAAAATTCTGTTTTGGAAATTTTTCTCTGGTCAACCTACTAAAATTAATGATGCCCAAATCAATGATTGTTAATGTTAGAGAAGTATAAGGTTAAATTAAATCTATCGCACACACCACCAATGAAAATTACTGGAAATGCTTTGAGCACATTAAGAAGCTCGATATTTAGGTTCTGTATGACTTGAAAGACATTCACTTAACACAGAGAATCAATATTTGGAATTTGAATCTTAAACTCAATGAAAAGGATTCTTTTCTTGAAAAATATTTCACCTATCGTAATATCATTTGAAAACAATTATGGCCGAGGAATGATAAACCAGCACAAAGAACATCGAATGCGGAATTAATTTCAATATAGATCATGTTGTCGATTTTAGGAGATTATAAAGGTATTGTGTATTTTGAGCTGCTTCCAAAGTCTCGTAACATGATTTGAAAACAATCATCGAGGCATGAAAACAAGCACAAATCCAATCAAAATCCGACAAGATTAACTTTGTTCATTTACTTATAGGTGAAGAACAATGTTCTGAATATATTAATAATATTTACCTTTTTTATAATATATTTAGGAATATCTTCAAATAGATAAGATTGTTCTACAAGGTAAAAACTCTTAGTTGCCATAATATTCATACGCAATTGATCTTAAAAATAAAAAAAATAAATATTATATATGTATAATTTAAATAAATAATAAAAAAAAGTAAGATTTACATGGTATTAATTCTAAAAATTTTTTTTCATCAAAATATCTTCCCTTTCTAATATAATATTTGAAATAATTAATTATCCGCTCTTGTATATGTGGAAATACCAATTTATCACGCATGAAATCATAAACATAACTTAAAAATAGTTCATATTGATCATCGATTGATATTTTCATGATTTTCAATTCCATTAATAAATAAGATAACCAAAAATATGATGCAAAACGATTAATCCATGAAATTGTAATTTCAATTGGATTCTCTAAATGAATACTCTCACCAGATAATGTCAATTTCAATGCACGCCATAAACCGGTTCTAGAAATAAAAAAAAGTAATTATTACGAAAGTTCTAATTTTTATTTACAATTTCAAATTAAAAATTAGTATTTAATTAAACAATTACATTTTAATTGTTTTTTTATAAATTTATTGTTCATTAAAAACCGATTATGAAATTTTAAAATTTCTTTATGTTTTAAGGACAAGCAAATCGATTTCTGATATTTTTATAAGGATATTTACATGTCTTTATGTAAATGATCATCTATATCCTCCTAAATTGATTTTAAAAGTTTATATAAATATTTAATCAAAATCAAACTACATTTCCACCTGTAATGTCAACTTTATTCTCAATTAAACATATTTAGAAAATATCTCTAAAAGAATCTTTATTTTTTAGATTAAATGTTTTTATTTTCTAAATTTATCTTTGAAATTAAATAAGAAAATAAGAATTAAATATATAAATGATTAGATGAGTAATTTTTCTAGAATATGTAACAAAAAAAAAAACAGATTTTAAAATATAAAACTACTAAAATTCAAGTCTTTCTCATATGATAACATATTCAGCTACGGAATTTAAATCTCAACAAAAGTTCACAAAATTTAAAAATATAACTTAATTAGAAAAATACTTAAATAATTTTTAAAATGGTTGAAATTGACTTAAATTACAATAGCATTAAAAATGACCTAATAATATAATAATTATATTATTTTAATTTAAATAATCAAGATCAAGATCTGGACATTTTCGCGCTACGAGTTTATTCCGCCATTCCACTATTAAAAAGTAAAGTGGGGTAAATTAGCCCTAAACCCTTATTTTAATTGTTTGAATTGTTTCTTTTTCCCCAAATGTAATGTAGAAGGTTAGTTTAGGTTTATTATTCAATGATCAATATAGATATGTGTTATGTAATTCCTCCATTTAACTTGTTTGACAAAGCTCAAGGCGTTTCCTGACACAGAGTAAAGATTGTGTTAAGCATTATAAAACAATCATATAATTAATAGTTTACAAACCTAAGCGTTTATCTTTAACAAACACAACGAATAGTTTTTTTTAATTTCCTTTTTATTTTAGAATCTGTCGATTTGACAATGGATAAAAGTTATATTACAATATTACAGGTATTGACAAAGAAGGTTTCACTAAACCTTTAATTTGTTTGGTATATAATGAGAGATACATCTTCATTTTAATTCAAAGTTCAGTTCTTGTCTGGCAGCCGAAGTGGTCGGATCAAAAATTGGACTCTTAATCTTTCCAAGGATTCTATTTTGGTGAGTATTGAAATAAATTATTACAAGCCAAAATAGATTCCTTATAAAACATAAAATAATAACAGAATCTCCAGGACCGTCCCCTTGCCCTTCCAATAATGCCCCAATAGGCCTCGGTGGCAAAAAAAGGGAAAAAGGGAATAAAAAAAAATAAAAAAAAATCATAAAATGCCAAATAAAACCAATTCATTGGATAATCTAGAACAGAGGTTCTTAAACTTATGTAATCCGCGAACCCCCACTTGAAAAAAAAAATTTTGACGGACCCCATTCCAACTTTAGGTACTTTTCGTCATTTTATTAGTTAATTTCTGGCTTACGATCTCATAAGAACAAGGATATATGTTAGAATATTTCTAACAGTGATATGAAGATGGAAACGGTAGCAATAGTTTTCTTGCACATTTCGTTGAATTTGGGTATTTGATCTCTGTTTCCTCACAAAGCCATGCCATCGCTCCTTTAAGTAAGAAAAGACCTCATACACAGAGCCCTGAACTAAGGTTAGTGAAACAAAAAAAAGTTATCAGACTACTGGTTGAGCACACGTATACCAACAAAAAATTCATTTAATAACCTCACTCAGGAGCCGGTAACAGAGACAAATAAAGATGATAATCAGAATGACACAAATAACACAGTAAAAATCCCAAAACCTCCTCCAATATTTGTGGATAGGGTAGGTAACTTAAAACCCCTACAAATACTACTAGACGATTATGCTCCTGGAAATTACGAAATAAAAGTACTTTATGCCATAGAGTCAAAATTCAACCCATAACGCCTGATACCTTTAAAGATAGTCAAACAGTTAGAAGATAAAGAAACTGAATTCTACACTTATAGACCAAAACAAGAACGCACTTTTAAAGTAATAATAATAATAATCTTTATTTTGAGAGAATAATACATTTTATATACAAATATATACATTTATTACAAGATATAATCATGGCCTTTGGCCTTGTGATGAAATGCTCTTTCACTATACATATATACATTCAATGAAATATCTCCGTTTCACCTTGAAAAAATCACAATTAGAAGCTTTAAAATCAGAAATTAACATCAGAAATTAACGATCAAAAATTAAATTCCCTTATTAGAGAGTACCTGTATTTCCAGGCCTCCCTACTATATTTGACAAGGCTCTGCCAATCCCCCCCCCTTCAAGATGCTCTTTGAACTCCTTAAAGGTAAGCATTTCCCTGCCGAATGTCCTGATTCTAAACTCCCTCAAGATGGGACATCTCGCAATGAAATGGAAAGTATCCTCCTCCTCCGACAGATTACACAATGAGCATATTTTGACTTGGTCTCCAAAAGTATATTTATTTTTTCCAGCTCTTCTCCCTGGCGTGACAACTCCTTTCTTAGTTGTTCATTCTCTCTCTTCAAATCTTCGCACCTCGCGTTCATCTCCTCCAATGTCGACGAAATATTGAGATTCCTCAATTCTTCTCGAATCAAATTCTTGATCTCGTTTTTAAAATCATCAAATTTAATAACTTCCTTAAATTCGATCATTTTATTAATTATAAATAAAAAGGAAAGAAAAAAAAATCAAAAACTTATAAATATACTCATATATATAATAATCTATATTTCTATTTATATCAGTGGGAGCAAGTCACTTTTAAAGTATTTCTGAAAAATATTCACCCATCGACTGATCCCCAAGATATAAATACAGCTCTGAAAGAAATTGGACATGACTCCGTAAACATATACATATACATACATATCAAGATCTGGACATTTTCCGCCATTCCACTATTATAAAGTAAAGTGGGGTAAATGAGCCCTAAGTCCTTATTTTAATTGAATTGTTTCATTTTACCAATTGTAATGTAGAAGGTTAGTTTAGGTTTACTATTCAATGATCAGTATAGATCAGTGGTTCTTAAACTGTGGTCCGCGGACCCCTGGGGGTCCGCGAAGCCTTTACTGGGGGTCCGCGGTCCTCGGAAAAAAATCATCGTAAAAATATATACATATATAAATATTTAAAGTTCATTGTGTAACTATATCCTCCTAGAGAATTACGGCTATAATTTAATACTATTAATAATACTATTTTATTTTATTAAATTGATAATTATGTCAATTAATTTTTTGTGAATAAATAAACATATATAAAAAACTATATATAAAATTTGAATTTTCATCCATTCATTCATTTAAAATCATTTTTCGATTGTTCCTTTAAAATAACCCCTCTTAGGGGCTCGGAAGGGGAGGCATATAAGGGAATTTTCTTTCACTTTGTTATTGGGGAAAACCAGGGGAGGGGACAGTCTTACCCGGAAAAACCCAAATTGTCAGCGTCCACTCTGGGGTTTTAAACAGTTTTAAAGCAAATGTTAATTATAAGTTCATTTCTCAACGAGTTGTATCTTTAAATTATTTTTATTAATGTTAATTATAAGTTCATTTCTCAACGAGTTGTATCTTTAAATTATTTTTATTAATTTAATTAATTATAATTAAATTATAGCTAATAATAGTTTATTATAGCTAATAATTTTTTTTAATTTTTAGTGTAATTTGCATGATCATTATTTTATAAAAACACTAAACACATTTTGCAATTTCCCAGAAAGGCTGTTTTTGAGAGTAAGTATAAGTTAGTTTTATGAATAAAAAATATTTATTTTAATAATATTTTAGAATCAAATTACGAAATTAATAATATTTTAGAATCAAATTACGAAATTAATAATATTTTAGAATCAAATTACGAAATATATTTATTATATAAATTAATATTCATTTAAAATGATATTAAATCATTTATTTAAAATGATTTAAAACATTTATTAAAATGATTTAAAACATTCATTTAAAATGATATTAAAACATTCATTTAAAATCATATTAAAACATAGCTAGTAAATAATAATTCGTTATATTTATATTATATTTATATTATATTTATATTATTGTAGTTCAATGTTAATAAATTACTCCATAAAATGGATCGTTGGCTACAAACTGGTTCAACACAGAAACGGAAAGAATCAGATGATGAGGCATCAACAGCAAACTCTACCAAGAAACGCAAAACTAGAAAATATTCGGATGATTATTTATCATTTGGATTTACTTATATTTGCAACAATGATGTGGAAAGACCAGTCTGCGTTCTATGTCAGGAAAGTTTATCCAATGAAAGTATGAAACCTGCTAATCTCAGACGTCATTTACAAACAAAGCACAGCGAGCATGTTAGTAAGTCTATCGAATTTTTTAAAATGAAAAAAGAAGAACTTAATTCAAGTCAGAAATTGATGGTAAAGACGGGATCTGGTGGTATGAGTAAGAAAGCAGTAATGGCATCATATGAAGTAGCTCTACTTATTGCTAAAGCAGGAAAGCCGCATAATATAGCAGAGCAATTAATTCTTCCTGCTACAAAAGTAATTACAAATATAATGTTAGGAACTAAAGCAGCAAACGATATAAATTTGATTTCATTATCAAATGATACGGTTAAGAATAGGATTGAAGACATGTCATGTAATATAAAAGAAGAATTAATATCGAGAGTGCGCAAAAGTCACTATTACTCATTACAATTGGATGAAAGTACTGATGTCACTAATAATGCCAATTTGTTAGCTTTCATTAGATATGAGTTTGAAAATCAAATACAAGAAGATGTATTGTTTTGTGATTCACTACCTTCACGAACGACAGCTAATGACATATTTAACAGTTTGAATAATTTTATAACCGAAAATGAAATAGAGTGGCCAAAATGTGTTGGAATTTGCACTGATGGTGCTCGTGCAATGTCAGGTACAAGAACTGGATTGATTGCTCTTATTAAAAATGTTGCGCCTCAGGTTGTTTGGAATCATTGCTGCATTCACAGAGAATCATTAGCAGCCAAAAATATGTCACCAGATTTGAAAAGAACATTAGACGAAGTAGTTAAAATTGTCAATTTCATTAAGGCTCGTCCACTTAATTCCAGAGTTTTTAAAATTTTGTGTGAGGAAATGGGTAGTCAACATACACATTTATTATTACATACAGATGTACGTTGGTTGTCCCGCGGGAAAGTACTCATTCGCCTTTTTGAGCTTCGAGATGAAATACGATTGTTTTTAATAGATGCGCATTTTGAACTGACCGAATGTTTCAATGATTTTATCTGGTTAGCTAAGGTGGCTTACTTTACTGATATTTTTACAAAATTGAACGAACTTAATTTGAGCCTGCAAGGTACTGTTGTAAATATATTTAAAGTTGAAGATAAAATAGAAGCAATGATTAAAAAAATCGACTTGTGGTCGAAACGCATCCAGAACGGTGTATATGAGTCTTTTCCAACTCTCAATGATTTCATAGAAAGCTCCAGTGAAAAATTGCTTAATCAAACGCGTCAATTATTTGTTGAACATTTAATTACTTTGAAAAGCAACTTCAGGAAGTATTTTTCTACTCCTGATCCTTGCAATAACTGGATCAGAGATCCATTTAATATGGAAATTACAAATACTAAACATTTATCTGCACCTGAACAAGATATTCTCGTGGAATTATCATGTGATACAACTTATAAACTAAAATTTAACAAAACTGAATTGAGCAACTTTTGGTTACTTCTCAGGTCAGATTATCCTGCGCTTGCAAATAAAGCACTTCAACACTTGATTCCATTCTGCACAACATATTTATGCGAACAAGCTTTTTCGGTACTATTTTATATTAAGTCTAAATATAGAAACAAATTAAATGTAGAGCCGGATCTTAGATTAAAAGTTTCCAATATTAAGCCAGATATTGAGATTCTTGTTTCAAGAAAACAACTGCATACATCTCATTAAATATGTAAGTTATATTTAATGAGATAGATGCAGTTATTTTTTAAAATATTTCTTATTTAATATTTTCTGAAAAAAATTATAAAATATTTATATGAATTTAATGTAAGTACCCATTATAATTTGTGAGATTTGTTGCTATGACAATGTTTGTATTTTCTTTCTTCAATATTATAATTTCTAATAAAATGTGTTCTACAATATGCAAAAAAATCGTTATTCACCAATCACTGTTAGAAATATTCATCATATATCCTTGTCCTTATGAGATCGTAAGCCAGAAATTAATTAATAAAATGACGTAAAGTACCTAAAGTTGTGATGGGGGTCCGTCAAAAAAAATTTTTTCAAGTGGGGGTCCGTGGAGTACATAAGTTTAAGAACCTATGGTATAGATGTGTTATGTAATTCCTCCATATAACCTGTTTGACAAAGATCAAGGCGTTTCCTGACACAGAGTAAAGTTTGAGTTAAGCACTATAAAACAATCATATAATCAATAGTTTATAAACCTATGTGTTTATCTTCGACAGACAACGAATAGTAAAGTAAATTTCTTTTATAGAAATTAAATATCGTAGTATATTAGTCAGTATATCAGTCCTTTTATATCTTTTAGGAAAATAATAATCTAATCTAATTGTGAACATATTTGAGCACGGGAAAAAAACACCTTATAGTACTAATTTACTATATTTACATTTTTTTTCAACTTTTCACTTCTTGTTAAACATTTGATTTTGAATTTTTTAAATTTATAATACTTTTGAAATTCCACGATTATCCGAAATTATATAACGAAAACGAAAAGAAAATGTTCCCTGAATTATTGGTAGAAATTAAAGCTGGCCGAATGACTGTTTATAAAGCTAATAAGCTCTATATAACTTCAAAAAGATAATTAGTTACCGAATCCGAAAAAATAGTGGACAAAAATTGAATCTTGAGGAAGAAAATATCTTTACGATAAACTGTAAATTTAAAATGTTAAATATGGATTTGGATTGTCAAGAAAAGAAATGTTGATGTTTGTTGGACAGTTTGCCAAAGAAAATAATTTGAAAACCTCCTTTAAAGATGGAGGACCCAGAAAAGATTGTTTTTTAGGATTTAAAAATAGGAACTTCTCCTTAAAGAGTGCTCATGGTATTGAAATTGCTGGAAGTGGAAGTTATAATTCAATCATCAAATTCTTTTGCTTTAATTGAATTTACTACAACATTGAATTTCACGTCAATTATTCAAATGAAAAAACGAGTTGCAAATGGCTTGGTAGTTAACTTTATAAAAAACGAAATGACAAAATAAGTCAAGTAAAAAACTCCTAATTCTCCTTATAAAGAAAATGATAATTTAAGTAGTTAATGGATAAAGTTAAAGTTATTTATGTAGTTAATGGATTAATTCCGTGAATTTGGTTTGGGGAAACTTCAACAAAAAATTAAAATACAACACATACACAAAATAAAAAAAAAACAATCTTTTATTAGGTTTTAGTGAAAAAGATAGTAAATATATCAGTGTAAAGTAAATTTTATTGTCGGTTTCACCCCACTGCACTTTATATAATAAACCGTTAGAAGAAGAAATCTGGACTAGCTGCTGCGGCTTTGTTGACAACGCCAGGAGTTATGCCAGTAGTTCCTATGGTTTTTAGTAAGTTGGATCAGTGCTTGAAACTATTTTAACTTTTTTCGATAGTTGCATTTAATTTTTTGCTTTTAAAGTTTTGAGATGTAAAAATACTAAAATATAAAGTTTATTTGTACTTATCAAGTATTTAGCTAAATATTGTTGTTGTTAGTTTAGTTATTTTGTATTCTGAACGGTGTGTGTTACACCAATGTCAAGTTGGGATTAACACCACAAGCTAGGTCTATGTCACAACCTAAACGCGTTTTAGTCGGAGTATGACGAAAGTTGTTTTTTCGGTACTTTTTTTTAGTACTTCGCTGAATTTTCATGAACATTAACAATTCATATTCTAAATATAGTGGGAATGGCATGACGGAATTACCCCACTGCCTAGAGAAATCGTGCTTTTCTGTAGAAATAATAAAAACAATTTTTTAGATTATTTGAATAGTAGATAACTCAGCTAAAAAAATAGTATGCCATTTCATAATTTTTTTTTTTTTTTTTTTAATAAATTTTTAAATCAATAAGAAAATGTTCAATTCCCCTAGTTTCTCCTAAACGTTGTACATTAATTGAAAATTTGATTTTTTACAAACTTTAGATAATAGAACATAAATGGCTTTGTTGAACAACTTTAAGCACTAGAATATATATTAATTAATAAATAAATGAATAAAAATAAAAATTACAAATAAACTAATTCAAAAGATGATTCTTCCAAATGTGAATCTATTAACCATGAAGAGTAGCCATAGATAGAATATTTATGCCATCTTCCTAAGCCTCCTGTTATTAAATGAATACATGCAAATACATGATGACTAAAAAAAAACAATAATCCAAGACGAAAATAACGTTTTCGATCACCATATAAGCCAATTACCTAAAGGATAAAAAAATAATACAACAATAACAAATAATGATAATAAAAAATAAGTAAAAATAAAGAATATACTTTACGTTTGCAATTTCAGAAAAATACAATAATAATTTTGGTAATTTAGCAAAATAGATTATTAATAACATTGAATGGATTACAGGTATTTCCGAATGTTTCTTGTCATTTTCTTCTTTAAATAATAAGTCACAATAAATTTGCATTGGTAAACAAGAAATTAAGTCTAGTATAAAATATCTTGATGTTATATAATTTCTATAAAAAGTAAAATTATATATTTTTACACAAATATAATAATAATTGCAATAAATAATTAAGAAATATTATCTTTATAATATAAAAGTATTTTAATAAATATAATATTTTCATTTATCATTACTTAGAATAAATAAGTAATGCGATACTTTTTTTTTCATTTTTTAACAAAACCCCTCTCCTCTTTATATAAATAATAAGAATAAGTAAGTACGATGATAGGTTAATAAGTCCGTGACGTTTTTTAATTGCCCGTCTATAAATCAAATGGTAACAGTGCTCCTATCAGCTGACTCGTGTCGAAGTTTGAACAAGCTGGGTCTTTTAGTTTTTGTTTGACATCCATTAATAGCAAACTACATCATGATTTGAGAAGAAAATAGAATGTAAATATAAAATTTTTTTATAAAATAACGTTTTTCTCATGGACTAAAAAGATTAAAATAATTTTTCTATAAGCCTGACAAAATTTATGGTTGAATTGCTTCATATTCAAAGAAAAATGTTGGGCGCATTTAGTTTTATTTATTCATATGAAAAATCAAGTCAAATTTTTGTAATAATAAAAATTTTAATAAACACATAAACTGACAAATTTTTTTATCATTCAATAAAATTGATTGGTTAAGAGCTAATAAATTAATCTTTTATTATTTTTCACTGTAATATACTTATATCAAAGTATGTATCAAAATTTAAAAGAATTTTTATTAAATTTACATATTTTCAATCAAATCCAAAATGCTTAATAAAAATCATGAAGTAATCATGATTTTACAATAGATTTTACAAAATGCTTAATAGTGTATGTATATATATGAATTATAACTCTATAAAGGAAGTTAATTGTATGGAGAACAAATGTAAACTAAAAGCGCCTAACATTTTTAGTTGAATATGAAGCAATTAATCCATAAACTTTATCAGGCTTATAGAAAAATTATTTTATTATTTTTAGTCCATTGGAAAAACGTTATTTTATAAAAAAATTTTATATTTATATTATTTTATTCTTTTTAGTGCAATTTTAATATGATAAATTTATTTAATATAACAAGAGAAATAGAAAAGATGAAGTTATACAAAAATTTGGAAATTGAATAAAACAAAAAAATTTATTATTCTTCTAAAATTGATTTTATGTATTTTTGTTAAGTAAATGTTATTATTGAATAATAATTATTATATTATATTTATAAATAAATAATTTTTATTAATATGAGATTTTATAAATGTATTTAGGATATTGTACTCATATTGTCTTCAAAAAATAGTCACTACTTTGTTTTTTTTTCTCTTCGGGATATATATAGAAAAAATGATCTTTTCTCTATACCATTCTTTATTAGCGCTACAACATGCAAGAATTCATCATTAATTTCAGTGCTATAAAATATTCATAATTACTTTCAAAATAAAAATTTATCCTGAAATCAATATTTATGCTTCAGAATCCGTTAAAAAAATTAATTGGAGCAATCAAAAAGGAGTTAGTTACTAAAAGTAATCAATCGCTAATTAATATCAATTAATTAATTATAATTCAATTATATTTCTTCTATACCTTCTAGGGATCGATTGAAATATCTATAAAAATTTTCAAAAGTCTATCTCAATCTAAAGTGATGAAATTTGTCAAAAGAGAGGACAGACAGACAGAAAGACAGACGCTCAGTGAAGTTGAGAAAAACGTTATAATTATAATTATAAAAAATATGAATTTCCATGAAAATCCTTGAATTGGGATACGAATTGCTCCCTCATCCGCTCTATTCTCCGGATTTAGACCCGAGTGACTATTTCTTGTTTTGATTCCAATCCTGAAGAAATGGCTCGGCGAAAAGAGATTTGACTCTAAATATGAAATCATCTCACAAACAAATCTATTTTGGTGTCTTTGACAAATCTTATTTTTTGGAAGAGATAAAAAAATTGGAGAAAAATTGGACGATGTGAATAGAGCTCAAAGGAGACTACATTGGAAAATAAAATAATATTTTATCCAAAAACATGTGTTTCATTCAAAAAGTCACGGACTTATTGCCCAACCCTCGTATATAAGCTTTCAAATAATAAATAAACAAATAGAATTTTCCTATTCTTAAACCAGAATTTATATACCATGTGTAGAAGTATTAAACCGAAATTTTTTTTAAAAAATTGCACGTCTTTTATTGGAAAATTTTATTCAAAATAGTTTCCATTAGAATTAATACATTTTCCCCACCTCTTCGACAGGTTATGAATGCCATGCCAAAAATAAAAACAATTCTTCCTTTGTTTTGCCAAGACCACGTTTACCGTATGCTTCGACAAGCATTATAAAGGGTGTTTTTTTTTTCGAGGTATAGAACTTTAAGTAAGCATTACTGTTCAAGTTGACGACCGATTTAACAGCTATCAAGTGATTTATTCTCAGGTTGGTTTGACAATTCATCATAAATAGACTCACGCCTGAACAACGCTTGCAAATAGTGCAATTTTATTTCGAAAATAATGGTTCTGTGCGGAATACGTATCGTGCACTACGTCCATTTTATCGTCGACAAAATCGTCCATCAGAGCAGTTAATTCGATTAACCACGTTTTCGCACCACGTTTACTCTTATTGATAACTCGCATCCCCAGAGACGCCGTACGGTGCGTACAGAATAAGCTATTGCTACTGTAGAGCGTAGCATTGAGGAAGACCCGAATGAGTCTATTCGCCATCGAGCACAGGTATAGAGCCATGATTACTAACTTTTTCATTCCTGAATTGAACAACCATGATGTCCAGGAGCTCTGGTTCTAACAAGACGGCGCAACATGTCACACAGCTCGTGCCACAATCGATTTATTGAAAGAAACGTTTGGTGACCGCCTAATTTCACGTTTTGGACCTGTGAATTGGCCTCCAAGATCTTGTGATTTAACACCGCTAGACTACTTTCTGTGGGGCTATGTAAAGTCATTGGTCTATGCGGATAAGCCACAAACGCTTGACCATTTGGAAGACAACATTATTGCCGATATACGGCCACAAATGTTGGAAAAAGTTATCGAAAATTGGACGTCCAGATTGGACTACATCCGAGCCAGCCGTGGCGGTCATATGCCAGAAATCATATATAAAATGTAATGCCACAAGATTATCTTTCGTATAAATAAAATTCATGTTAATCGAGTAATCCATCGTTGTTTTATTGCAATTTAAAGTTCTATACCTCTAAAAGAAACACCCTTCTGCAGCAGTTTTCTTCAAATGATAACAGAAAACTAATGCTGTCCGCAAATTATAGTTCGTAGTCACAAAAATCGAAATATTTGATATAAAAGAAAAATATACCGGTGTATGAAACTTAGTTTATTGTGTGTTGACAAACTTCGTCAGCTTTAAGAGAGAGAAGAAGACGTTACAGAAGCGGTCTTAAGGTCTTTAAACTGATAACGAGCACCATAGGGAAATTCCGGTTACCTACTTCTACACCATATTAAATATAAAATATTTAAATATATATTTAAATATTTTAAGAGCAATTATTATATTTATCAGAAAGTAACATCCCCAAATATATAATGAGTTCCCTTTAGATGAAGTAGAAATTATTAATTACTTGATCAAAAAGCACGCGCGCGCGCGCGAGAGAGAGAGAGAGAGAGAGAGATAAGATATTTGATCTTTTTGAAACTCACATTATAATAGATTTTGGATTAAATTCAATAATTCTTTTTTTATTAATTACCCAAGCAGTGATAAAGGATTTTAAAAGATCAATATATAAATAAGTATATATTGTATAAACATAGATAGACCAATATTTGTTTTGATAATCATATATCTCTTTTAATGGGTCGAAAAATATAAATATACAAATACAAAAGACTGAAATAAAATTCCAAAAAAATCTACAAAACAAAAAATAAATCACATTTATAATAATTATATATAAATTAAAATTAATTGATATACAATACTGATTCTTAATACTATATTATAATAAAAAAAATATTATTAATTAATATTTAATGATATATTATATATTATATTCAGAGGCGTACGAAGGGTAAATGGCCACCTATCTTGGGTCCCTCTCGGGTGATAATAGAATCAAGATTTTTCATCTTGCATTTCATTATTCTAGTATTGCTTCTCTTTTGATTACTTAGTTTTTTAATATATATATTTATCCTAAATAAATATTTTTACGTTAGATGGTTTTTCGAGCCCCCTTCAGTTGGCGCCCATTTATTTATTTCCTATCTATCTATCTATCTCTGTGGCTCTACGGAACTCGAAAGTTCTTGGCCGCAACAACCACATTCCTCGTTTAACATTCCCCGGTGACCTCATCTTTCTTTGGCCCATAAATGCTTCGCAGAATCCTATTCTCAAATACTCTAAATCTATTCTCGTCTCCTAAGGTCATAGACCATGCCTCACACCCATATAATACAACCGGTAAAATAATTGTTTTATATATTTATTTATTTTAGGTAGATTTTTTACTAAAAATGATTTTACTATTTTTTGATAATTTTATAAAAAAAATCTTTCTTGTTTAAATCATTAGAAATCTTTAAATTATAATTTTATAATAAATGTTTATAACTTTGAAAGAAAATTGCCATACTCTCTAGTTACGCCACTGATTATATTATGTTATATTATGATTAAAAATTAACAATTTAAATCAACAAAAAATTTTTATGAAAAAAAATAGTATGATATCAAAAAAGTTGTTATTGATGAATTTCAAAATTGTATTTACTAAAATTCTTTAAAAATAATTAATTATATATATATAATTTTTCTCAAAATAATATAAATAATTTTATCTAAAAGTATTTGTATTTAAATAAACAAGGGATGAATTGAGAATAGAACTAAAGTTATATGAAATATGATATCTGCTAGATAAAAAATATGAATAAATTTGAAAAAAAAAATCTTATGAGTAAAATAAACAAAAAAAATTAATAAATCCATTATTATAATATCATATTATCTTACATTAATCTACTATACGGATTCAATATAAACCAGAAGTAAGAATACATCTGTTCATAATTGTCTTGTAGAAGATCAGCATCGCCCTTTTTGAAAAAAACAAACAAAACAAAATCAATAATTTATGTGTTTATATGTTAGGGATTATTAAATGAAAAATAAATTATTCTTTAAAATATTATAATTTTCTATCGATTTAAGATTACATATAACTCTTTATTACAGGGGTGAGCAACCCGCAGCCCGGCGAACAAATTTGAACAATGAAATGATTTTCTGAGATCTTGAAAGATAATTTCTCTAGTTGGAGTCTCAAGTCTCAACCACTCAACCTCAATCAAACTTCGGAAACTACTTGATAAAAAGTAGCGCCTCCGATCAAGAAAATCAAAGTAAATTATGATAGGACCCGTTCTACTGATCATAAGACATTCAAAGTGTCATTAAATAATTAATTGTTTATTTTTGTCTGCGGATCCACAAAAAATGTCGAATTTTCGTTTGGCCATTTTAGTCATTTTAGTTTCTAGTACCAATAAAACAGTTTTTATTGCAATGTTTGTAAGTAAAATATAAGAATATAAGAATTAAAATTTAAATATTGTATAAAAGTTAGTTATATATATATATATATATATTTAATTTAATTTTTTTTTAAAGAATATTAATGACGAATAACGAAACAGGTTTATATGATTTTAATAAGCGTATAAATAATATTTATTGACTTACACAGAATACAGTTTAACTTTAAATATTAATTCTTCTTTTGTTCCAAATTGGCTTCCCTAATTTTGCGCCCCCTAAATTTGGCGCCCGGGGACATATGTCCCCCCTGCCCCCCCCCCCCCCTAGTTACGCCTCTGGGATAGTTAGTATAATAATTATAATAATTTTGTGTGCCGCAAGATTTTCAAAATGTGCCGCAAAATTTTACAAATATAAAGTTCAAATTAAAAAAAGTACTTATTTATTTTATATGTATGATTTAAAAAGGTAAAATGTTTTTGCGATCAGACTGTTTAATTTTCGATTTTTCAATATGGCTATAAGTTTCACCAAGTGTGAACACCCCTGTTATTATATTTCATTAATGTGCCCGACTATTGAAAAAGGTTGCTGATCCCTGATTATTATCATAAACTATATTACAGTCTATTATAGGTAAGTAAATAACTTATACCAGCGGTTCTTAAACTGTGGTCCGCGGACCCCTGGGGGTCCGCGAAGCCTTTACTGGGGGTCCGCGGTCCTCGGAAAAAAATCATCGTAAAAATATATACATATATAAATATTTAAAGTTCATTGTTTAACTATATCCTCCTAGAGCATAGGTTCTTAAACTTATGTACTCCACGGACCCCCACTTGAAAAAATTTTTTTTGACGGACCCCCATCACAACTTTAGGTACTTTACGTCATTTTATTAATTAATTTCTGGCTTACGATCTCATAAGGACAAGGATATATGATGAATATTTCTAACAGTGATTGGTGAATAACGATTTTTTTGCATATTGTAGAACACATTTTATTAGAAATTATAATATTGAAGAAAGAAAATACAAACATTGTCATAGCAACAAATCTCACAAATTATAATGGGTACTTACATTAAATTCATATAAATATTTTATAATTTTTTTCAGAAAATATTAAATAAGAAATATTTTAAAAAATAACTGCATCTATCTCATTAAATATAACTTACATATTTAATGAGATGTATGTAGTTGTTTTCTTGAAACAAGAATCTCAATATCTGGCTTAATATTGGAAACTTTTAATCTAAGATCCGGCTCTACATTTAATTTGTTTCTATATTTAGACTTAATATAAAATAGTACCGAAAAAGCTTGTTCGCATAAATATGTTGTGCAGAATGGAATCAAGTGTTGAAGTGCTTTATTTGCAAGCGCAGGATAATCTGACCTGAGAAGTAACCAAAAGTTGCTCAATTCAGTTTTGTTAAATTTTAGTTTATAAGTTGTATCACATGATAATTCCACGAGAATATCTTGTTCAGGTGCAGATAAATGTTTAGCATTTGTAATTTCCATATTAAATGGATCTCTGATCCAGTTATTGCAAGGATCAGGAGTAGAAAAATACTTCCTGAAGTTGCTTTTCAAAGTAATTAAATGTTCAACAAATAATTGACGCGTTTGATTAAGCAATTTTTCACTGGAGCTTTCTATGAAATCATTGAGAGTTGGAAAAGACTCATATACACCGTTCTGGATGCGTTTCAACCACAAGTCGATTTTTTTAATCATTGCTTCTATTTTATCTTCAACTTTAAATATATTTACAACAGTACCTTGCAGGCTCAAATTAAGTTCGTTCAATTTTGTAAAAATATCAGTCAAGTAAGCCACCTTAGCTAACCAGATAAAATCATTGAAACATTCGGTCAGTTCAAAATGCGCATCTATTAAAAACAATCGTATTTCATCTCGAAGCTCAAAAAGGCGAATGAGTACTTTCCCGCGGGACAACCAACGTACATCTGTATGTAATAATAAATGTGTATGTTGACTACCCATTTCCTCACACAAAATTTTAAAAACTCTGGAATTAAGTGGACGAGCCTTAATGAAATTGACAATTTTAACTACTTCGTCTAATGTTCTTTTCAAATCTGGTGACATATTTTTGGCTGCTAATGATTCTCTGTGAATGCAGCAATGATTCCAAACAACCTGAGGCGCAACATTTTTAATAAGAGCAATCAATCCAGTTCTTGTACCTGACATTGCACGAGCACCATCAGTGCAAATTCCAACACATTTTGGCCACTCTATTTCATTTTCGGTTATAAAATTATTCAAACTGTTAAATATGTCATTAGCTGTCGTTCGTGAAGGTAGTGAATCACAAAACAATACATCTTCTTGTATTTGATTTTCAAACTCATATCTAATGAAAGCTAACAAATTGGCATTATTAGTGACATCAGTACTTTCATCCAATTGTAATGAGTAATAGTGACTTTTGCGCACTCTCGATATTAATTCTTCTTTTATATTACATGACATGTCTTCAATCCTATTCTTAACCGTATCATTTGATAATGAAATCAAATTTATATCGTTTGCTGCTTTAGTTCCTAACATTATATTTGTAATTACTTTTGTAGCAGGAAGAATTAATTGCTCTGCTATATTATGCGGCTTTCCTGCTTTAGCAATAAGTAGAGCTACTTCATATGATGCCATTACTGCTTTCTTACTCATACCACCAGATCCCGTCTTTACCATCAATTTCTGACTTGAATTAAGTTCTTCTTTTTTCATTTTAAAAAATTCGATAGACTTACTAACATGCTCGCTGTGCTTTGTTTGTAAATGACGTCTGAGATTAGCAGGTTTCATACTTTCATTGGATAAACTTTCCTGACATAGAACGCAGACTGGTCTTTCCACATCATTGTTGCAAATATAAGTAAATCCAAATGATAAATAATCATCCGAATATTTTCTAGTTTTGCGTTTCTTGGTAGAGTTTGCTGTTGATGCCTCATCATCTGATTCTTTCCGTTTCTGTGTTGAACCAGTTTGTAGCCAACGATCCATTTTATGGAGTAATTTATTAACATTCAACTACAATAATATAAATATAATATAAATATAACGAATTATTATTTACTAGCTATGTTTTAATATGATTTTAAATGAATGTTTTAATATCATTTTAAATGAATGTTTTAAATCATTTTAATAAATGTTTTAAATCATTTTAAATAAATGATTTAATATCATTTTAAATGAATATTAATTTATATAATAAATATATTTCGTAATTTGATTCTAAAATATTATTAATTTCGTAATTTGATTCTAAAATATTATTAATTTCGTAATTTGATTCTAAAATATTATTAAAATAAATATTTTTTATTCATAAAACTAACTTATACTTACATCTCAAAAACAGCCTTTCTGGGAAATTGCAAAATGTGTTTAGTGTTTTTATATAAATAATGATCATGCAAATTACACTAAAAATTAAAAAAATTATTAGCTATAATAAACTATTATTAGCTATAATTTAATTATAATTAATTAAATTAATAAAAATAATTTAAAGATACAACTCGTTGAGAAATGAACTTATAATTAACATTAATAAAAATAATTTAAAGATACAACTCGTTGAGAAATGAACTTATAATTAACATTTGCTTTAAAACTGTTTAAAACCCCAGAGTGGACGCTGACAATTTGGGTTTTTCCGGGTAAGACTGTCCCCTCCCCTGGTTTTCCCCAATAACGAAGTGAAGGCTCGGAAGGGGAGGCCATATTTTCTTTCACTTCGTTATTGGGGAAAACCAGGGGAGGGGACAGTCTTACCCGGAAAAACCCAAATTGTCAGCGTCCACTCTGGGGTTTTAAACAGTTTTAAAGCAAATGTTAATTATAAGTTCATTTCTCAACGAGTTGTATCTTTAAATTATTTTTATTAATGTTAATTATAAGTTCATTTCTCAACGAGTTGTATCTTTAAATTATTTTTATTAATTTAATTAATTATAATTAAATTATAGCTAATAATAGTTTATTATAGCTAATAATTTTTTTAATTTTTAGTGTAATTTGCATGATCATTATTTATATAAAAACACTAAACACATTTTGCAATTTCCCAGAAAGGCTGTTTTTGAGATGTAAGTATAAGTTAGTTTTATGAATAAAAAATATTTATTTTAATAATATTTTAGAATCAAATTACGAAATTAATAATATTTTAGAATCAAATTACGAAATTAATAATATTTTAGAATCAAATTACGAAATATATTTATTATATAAATTAATATTCATTTAAAATGATATTAAATCATTTATTTAAAATGATTTAAAACATTTATTAAAATGATTTAAAACATTCATTTAAAATGATATTAAAACATTCATTTAAAATCATATTAAAACATAGCTAGTAAATAATAATTCGTTATATTTATATTATATTTATATTATTGTAGTTGAATGTTAATAAATTACTCCATAAAATGGATCGTTGGCTACAAACTGGTTCAACACAGAAACGGAAAGAATCAGATGATGAGGCATCAACAGCAAACTCTACCAAGAAACGCAAAACTAGAAAATATTCGGATGATTATTTATCATTTGGATTTACTTATATTTGCAACAATGATGTGGAAAGACCAGTCTGCGTTCTATGTCAGGAAAGTTTATCCAATGAAAGTATGAAACCTGCTAATCTCAGACGTCATTTACAAACAAAGCACAGCGAGCATGTTAGTAAGTCTATCGAATTTTTTAAAATGAAAAAAGAAGAACTTAATTCAAGTCAGAAATTGATGGTAAAGACGGGATCTGGTGGTATGAGTAAGAAAGCAGTAATGGCATCATATGAAGTAGCTCTACTTATTGCTAAAGCAGGAAAGCCGCATAATATAGCAGAGCAATTAATTCTTCCTGCTACAAAAGTAATTACAAATATAATGTTAGGAACTAAAGCAGCAAACGATATAAATTTGATTTCATTATCAAATGATACGGTTAAGAATAGGATTGAAGACATGTCATGTAATATAAAAGAAGAATTAATATCGAGAGTGCGCAAAAGTCACTATTACTCATTACAATTGGATGAAAGTACTGATGTCACTAATAATGCCAATTTGTTAGCTTTCATTAGATATGAGTTTGAAAATCAAATACAAGAAGATGTATTGTTTTGTGATTCACTACCTTCACGAACGACAGCTAATGACATATTTAACAGTTTGAATAATTTTATAACCGAAAATGAAATAGAGTGGCCAAAATGTGTTGGAATTTGCACTGATGGTGCTCGTGCAATGTCAGGTACAAGAACTGGATTGATTGCTCTTATTAAAAATGTTGCGCCTCAGGTTGTTTGGAATCATTGCTGCATTCACAGAGAATCATTAGCAGCCAAAAATATGTCACCAGATTTGAAAAGAACATTAGACGAAGTAGTTAAAATTGTCAATTTCATTAAGGCTCGTCCACTTAATTCCAGAGTTTTTAAAATTTTGTGTGAGGAAATGGGTAGTCAACATACACATTTATTATTACATACAGATGTACGTTGGTTGTCCCGCGGGAAAGTACTCATTCGCCTTTTTGAGCTTCGAGATGAAATACGATTGTTTTTAATAGATGCGCATTTTGAACTGACCGAATGTTTCAATGATTTTATCTGGTTAGCTAAGGTGGCTTACTTGACTGATATTTTTACAAAATTGAACGAACTTAATTTGAGCCTGCAAGGTACTGTTGTAAATATATTTAAAGTTGAAGATAAAATAGAAGCAATGATTAAAAAAATCGACTTGTGGTCGAAACGCATCCAGAACGGTGTATATGAGTCTTTTCCAACTCTCAATGATTTCATAGAAAGCTCCAGTGAAAAATTGCTTATTCAAACGCGTCAATTATTTGTTGAACATTTAATTACTTTGAAAAGCAACTTCAGGAAGTATTTTTCTACTCCTGATCCTTGCAATAACTGGATCAGAGATCCATTTAATATGGAAATTACAAATGCTAAACATTTATCTGCACCTGAACAAGATATTCTCGTGGAATTATCATGTGATACAACTTATAAACTAAAATTTAACAAAACTGAATTGAGCAACTTTTGGTTACTTCTCAGGTCAGATTATCCTGCGCTTGCAAATAAAGCACTTCAACACTTGATTCCATTCTGCACAACATATTTATGCGAACAAGCTTTTTCGGTACTATTTTATATTAAGTCTAAATATAGAAACAAATTAAATGTAGAGCCGGATCTTAGATTAAAAGTTTCCAATATTAAGCCAGATATTGAGATTCTTGTTTCAAGAAAACAACTGCATACATCTCATTAAATATGTAAGTTATATTTAATGAGATAGATGCAGTTATTTTTTAAAATATTTCTTATTTAATATTTTCTGAAAAAAATTATAAAATATTTATATGAATTTAATGTAAGTACCCATTATAATTTGTGAGATTTGTTGCTATGACAATGTTTGTATTTTCTTTCTTCAATATTATAATTTCTAATAAAATGTGTTCTACAATATGCAAAAAAATCGTTATTCACCAATCACTATTAGAAATATTCATCATATATCCTTGTCCTTATGAGATCGTAAGCCAGAAATTAATTAATAAAATGACGTAAAGTACCTAAAGTTGTGATGGGGGTCCGTCAAAAAAAATTTTTTCAAGTGGGGGTCCGTGGAGTACATAAGTTTAAGAACCTATGACTTATACTATTATCTTTTTCTTTGTATGCCGCCAAATTTTTAAATCGTTAAGTGTGCCGCGGTAAAAAAAAATGGTTGAGAATCACTGCTATATATATTTATGATATGATATGATATGATATTGTCAATTATTATTAATAATAATAACAAACTAGGCAGGTTAAAGAGAAAAAACTATCAGAATTAATTTAATATTATTTTTTTTAATTTAATATCAATAAATCTTTAGTTAAAGTAATCATTTTCAATGTAATTGACTAGATATTAATAATCCAATAATATTCGAATGTAGTGAAAAACAGTTTAATAAAAATATGTATTATTTTTAGGTATTATGTGGAGAATTATTATAATATATTCTACTAAATTAAATGCATTGAATTATATTAAACTTAACATATACCTACAAATCTGAGATGAATGGGAGAGGGTAGGGATTGGAAGGTTGTGGCTCAGGATAGGGATACTTGGAGAAGTGTGGTTGCTGCGGCCAAGAACTTTCGAGTTCCGTAGAGCTACAGAGATAGATATACCTACAAATACCTTATAATAAATTGTCCATCTATTATTCCATTTACATGGAGATGCCAAATAAACTATATAATTAAATTTGATTGTTTGTTTTTTAAACCATTTTTTTCTTTCCGTTTCAAAGACAGTTGATACTGGCAATTGACATTGATGGTCACTTTTGTTCGTTAAATTAAGCATTTGTAATTAAAGTGAAAAATATTGATCTTGAATTGATTATATACACACAAATTATAATTAATTATTTTAAATATATATATCAAATTTGAAAAAATAAAAAATTATGTTTACAAATGAATTTTATTTTTTTATTCTTTTGATTTAATTTATAAAAAAAAACAAAACAAAGAATAATTTTAGATAAAACAAAAACTTTTTATATATATATAGATTAAAATTGCAAATTATAATTTTATGAGACTATTTTATTGATAATTTTTTAATAGTTAAAATAATTAAAATAAATAAATAAAAATATAATAACAATTATGTATTTTAACGACTTTAAGTCTATAAAATAAATCGTTATTAGAATTGAAGACATGAGCGTTTTACTCTTTACAGGAAAGTTTCATACACCTTCTAATTATTTTAAGAGTGAATTTAAATAATATTGTTATTATTTTTATATATAAAAGTCAAATTTTTATTTATTTATTATTAAATTTTCGTTTTTACATTTATCATATTTATAATAAATAAATAATTCATAATAATTATAATAATTACAAACATCAGATAGAATATACAAAGTCAAATATAATTTTAATTTTTATAATTATAGTTTTACAATTTTATTATTCAAATCTTTATAATTTTTTAATTTCTTCAAAATTATTTATTATAATAATTAACTAATTATTTATTAAGGGTAATATGTAATATTTTTTTAATAGTCCACAGGAAGAAACGTTTGGATTAAATTCCCTTTATTCATTGTAATAATAATTTGTTTAGATTTATAGTATGAAAAGAAACACAATCCGAGTAAGTAAAAAATAGCATGACATTCGATCGTATAATTGTTTTTTTTTTTTTGTTTTATTCGTATTTTGTTAAGCATTAATTATTTTTATTTTTAAATATATATGACTAATTATTTTTAAATGATTAACTTTATGAGTGAGAGTAGTAAAAAGAGGGGAAGAGCATGTAGAATAAGAAGTAGTAGGAAATGGAGGGATAGAACAACTCAAATTTTCTTAAATGCCTATAATAATATTCTAACTTCATTTCTGGGTATCCTTGAAGCCGGCCTACAACACAAGATCAAAGATTTTCCTTTTCAATTTTGTAAGTAAATATTTATTTTTATTCATATTATTATAAAAATCATTTATAGATATAAGAATAATTTTAAAAAAATACATAACTATTGTAATTATTATACTAAATTTATATAGTTTTAATAATAGAATTGTCACGATTATTTGTTTTAATATTTAACATTTCCTTTATATTTTTAACTTATCAATATTATATAATGAAAAGATTAACCTTGAGAATTTCATTTTTTAGTTTAGTTTATACATTGAGTAAGGAATAAAAATCTATTAAATTATAGATTTTACATTTGAATTTATATGATTTTTAAGATATTTATTTAAATTGAATAACAGATTACTCTAAAATGTTTTTTTTTAGATTTTATTAAAGGTAGCTCTATTAATTTTATTTAATACAAGAATCTTTGAATAATATTTCTCTAATATAATTTTCGAATAATCTACGTTAATATCAAGTAACGAGACCCCGAGCATCAGCTCGGTAATTAAATTAAAAAAAAATGATTTATTATTATTGGGTTTGGCTGGTAATTTTAATACCTGATTCATCGAATCGCCATTCAAATAATAACATACAAACAGAAAAGTAGGCCTGTTGATATAAAATATATACCTGGGACACCGAGCTATCGCTCGACCCTTTAACAAATTTATACAATTTATTTTTATATACTTTAAAAATTTTACAATTTTTTAATTATTTATTACAATTGGGTTTGGGTGGTAATATTAATACCTGATTCACCGAATCGCCATTCAAATAATTTAAAAGAACATAAATGAAAAAAAAAAATTAATCATAAAACAAACACCCCTTAAACGTATAGACTCAAAATTGGTTGAACTGATTTCGATGAAATTACATCACAATATTCTTACATACCTCCATTTATATATATATGTATAATTAATTATTATTAATTATTAATTATACATTAATTAATATATATATATATATATGTATAATTAATTCTTTGGAATTATCTTTTCAATGTATGATTGTATAATACATAATGAATTAATAAATTTCAAAAATAATTTTCTAATCAAGTAAACAATAATAATATACGGAAATAAAATTATGTTTGAACAATTAAGATTTAAGTAGTTATTTTTGATAAATTTCAGTAAATAAATGTAATTATAAAAAATGTTATAAAAAAATAGAATCTTTATTTAGGAATATGAATTTATATATAAATACGTGGTATTTTCAATAAGTAAAGAGACAAATGGCTATAGCTCAAAAACGGTTTATTTAATTCTTACAAAATTCAAGCTATTTTTAACTTCACCCCCCCCCCCTCCCTCCAATCTTTCTTGGAGCTTCCTAAGCTGACCAGTGATAGGCTTCAAAAATTAGGTTGGGAGGTCTTACCTCATCCTGCCTACAGTCCCGACCACGCTCCATCTGATTTTTACCTGTTTGGACCACTCAGACACTCTATATGGAAAAATATTTGCTAACATAACAATGAAAAAGTTAAGGAAGCCGTGCAAAAGTGACTTTTATAAAATTAATTGACATTATGTTAATCATTTTCTAGACTTCAACACTTACTGCTCGTCGCTTACTTCTTTCGCTTTACAATCAATTCATCTCAAAATTTAAAAGGGAAATCTGCAATTTCAGGTTCCTTAAAGTTAAAAGAACTAAGAAATATGATATTTTATTAAAAGAAATTCAAATGTTTCATTTTGAAAATGAAATTGTCCGTCTTAAAAAGAGAAAAAGCTGTAAAGAATTGCATCGTTTAGCACCCTTTATTTGCCTCCTTGGGTTTCTCAGTTTGTGAGGTAGGCTGCGCAATTCTCAATTACACTTTTCTGTAAAACATCCTCTTCTTTTACTTAAAAGGTCCAATTTTACAGCTATATTAATAGATAATGCGCATATTCTTTTTTGTCACGCAGGGCCTAGACTTTTACAATCTATGATTTGTAGGTCTTATTAGTTATAATAAGATTAAGATTGCATAAATGTTTAATTTGTCAAAAAAGCTTAACCTCGGCAAATAAACCCCCTAATGGGTGAGTTGACTTCTAAACGGGTTTATCATACAAGAGCTTTTAAAATTGTTGGAATAGACTTTCAAGGTCCTTTTTTAATAAAGAAAAGGAAATTAAAAAGCCACAAATTTTAAAAACTTGTAAGTTTTTGTGTTTGTTTTTCTACTAAAGCATTGCATTTAGAATTGATTTCTGATTTGTCCAGTGAAACTTTTTGGCTGGTCTCGATAGATTTATTGCCCGTAGAGGTTTATGTGCTGAGATCTATCCAGATCAGGGTACTAATTTTAACATTAAAGAGGAAGATTTGGTTCTCATTATGGATAATAGTTCTTCCTTGATTTGGCCTCGTGGTCGTGTGGAAAAGATTTTTCCTGGCTCTGAGTTGCACAAATTAAAACCCAACAGGGTCAATTCGCCGACCAGTGGTGAAACTCACCAAACTTAAGGTGGCTTGATAAAGCCTAGAATTAATTTAATATTTATTTATTTTATTTTATTTTTAGTATAGTTATTCTTGGTATAGTTGTTAGTATAGTTACTTTTTATTTCTATTATCCTAAAATTGATATATTTTATCTTAAGTAAGGAAATTAAAAAAGAAAAATTTTTTTTTGTTAATTTCGGTGGAGGGTATGATGGAGCATAGTCCAAAATGTTAAAACCCCTCTCTTCCTATCTTTCCCCTTCCACTTGCCTGTTCGTGTTGGTGGGGCAAAGAAGACAAAATATTACCTATAACTTATTGCAAAAGAAGAAGACGAAGTGTGTGCATATCAGAGGCTCACCCCGCAATTAAGTGAGTAAGAAAATAATTCCCTAAAAATCCTATTTAACACCCATAAAATTTCCTATAATACAGTCCACTGCTCTCAAACATACATCGTAAATATATATATATATGGATATTTTCAGATTTAACTGTTAAATAGTCAGTTAGGTATATATGATCATTAAAATAATTCCTTTTAATTAAAGTTTTGACTTTTAATAAATATTGTGATTAAATGTATCTAATTAAAAAAATTAGCATAACAACATTTCAAGATTAATTTTTTTTTAGATCAGATTCTTTTTCAATTTATTACCTTGAAATTCTCAATTTTTTTCATTAATCTTAATTTAAACATTAAAACAAAAATAATTATTAATTATTTCATCCTTGAATATAGATATAAATAGCCCATTTTATTAGTTAATTATAATATATACAGGAAATCTCTCTCTAGGCGGTAAGCGAAGTAAACAATTTTTTGAGGTGGCAATATTTACTAGCTCATTATAAAATTTTTAACATATATAAAACCTATTTTTTTTTGAATCATTCAATATCCAGATTACATTTTGAGTTTTGGAGGTTTATGTATTTGTTTTAGAAGCATTTAAAATTAAATTATAATTTGAAAATAGTTAAGTATTTAAATATTATATGGCGCTATACTTTTTACAAATTATCATTTCTGTATCGGAAATTTTCTTAACTCAAAAATTTAACTTAGGTTAGAGCTTTTTAACATTCATTATTATATTAAACTGAATTTTTATGTTACTTAAATTTATTTATTTATAAATTATTTAATTTCTTTTGTCATATTTTTACAATAATTATTTAATTCAAAATTCAGAAAGTTTTATCAATTTTTGCACCAGGTTACATTTTCCTTTGTACATGTGCATTTAAGCATTTAATAAATAGATTATCTTTAAATTGATAAGGAAACATGCCTTTTGAATTTAATTTTTAAAGAAAAGAGTCAAATAGTTAGATTATGACTTTATTTATAAAATATTTTTTTTTTTGACTTCCGGTACTTTCAGCGATTCAATCAAGCTGAAATTCTATATATAGCAGTTTTATACAATTTTTAATTATGTAAAAATCTATCATATATATACCTTTATTTTTACGGTCAGTTTAGAGGAAAAAAAATGAAAATGTGGTAGGTAATGGTCCTCTTCCGGATGAGCTACATTTCTCAAAAGTTGATAGAAAACTACGAATTTTGAATAATGCCCGTGTTCACAATTTAATTATTATAACTCAAACCCCGTTTTTGCGTAATCTTGTCTACATACACACACAGAGACATTTCTTTCAACCTCAAAATGACTTTCAAAACGTATAAAAACATCAAAATCTCGTCATCGAAAATTTTCGTGATCGCAATACTATTACTGGCGAGAGAGTAAAAATGATGACAAAATAATTTACAAACAAATTAAAAATTATTGTATCCGCTTGCTACACTTAATCTAGCGGCTTGTAAGGCATAAATATTTAAAGTATATTTAGATATTCCTGAAATCGAGGGGGAGGGGGGTAAATAATTGATATCTATTAATTTTGCTCGAAGGTCTAAAAAGAGGAATTAATTTAATTACGATAGAAACCTCTTCAACTTCTATCGTACCTTGATTAATTTAGTTGAACTTTCATATCGAAAGGTCTTTGTTAAGATATCAAAGATTCGGATGGGATTAAAAGAAAAATAGAATAATAGAAATAGAATAATGTATTCAAATTCACAATATTTAATAATCAAAAATCAACAACAAAAGGTTGTTTCCTTAATGTATTCTTCCAAATAACAATTGGCGGTGGACACTCCTCGAGTATCCAAACGATTAGCTGGACTCCAACTTGGATCCAATGCCTGAAATGGTCCCCTCAAGGAACCAATATTTTTGCAAACTTTGAGCCAATTAAAAGCTGGCTCAACCGCGGCTGAATCTCCTTGTTGAGTATCCCAACTAAAGGTGTGGTGTCGGTGGCGATGAGGCATAAGGCAGGCAGACGGACAAGCAGGCGTAGCGAATTAGACCAGTTGTCGGTTGATCCAATGGGTCAAGGGGCCTATAGAGCCAAAATTTGTATTGCCGATGATAGTCACTAGGATGTGCACATATTCATAATTTTAATAAAGAAATAATCAAGGGTTGGAATATTGATAACTAATAAAATACAAATTCTGTTAATTTTTTAATTTGTTTCTAGAGAGATATTTAACCAAAAATTATAAATATTTAATATTGAATTTTTATTTATTTATTTATGTTTGTTATTTCGTTAGAACAAAATCTATATTGATTGTCCAAATAAAAAAATACATGTTGCTATGTAAAATAAAAAAATTTGGATCCCTTATTCTTAAACCCTTTGTGAGAATAGTTTTTTTATTTTACATTTTCTCAGTTTGTTTATATGTGGATTTAAAATCACTTTGGCTTCTGAGAGGCTCATTTATTGGAATAATAATTTACTATATATATATCTGTGGCTCTACGGAACTCGAAAGTTCTTGGCCGCAGCAACCACACTTCTCCAAGCATCCCTATTCTGAGCCACAACCCTCCAATCCCTACCCTCTCCCATCTCTCTCACGTCCCTTCCCACATTATCCGCCCACCGCGTCTTTGGTCTTCCAAGTGGGCGTTTCCCACTCGGTCTCCCCACCAATATATTTTTCGCCATTTTTTCCTCTTCCATTCTAGCCACGTGCCCTGCCCATCGCGCCCTTCTTGATTTTATAACCCTAACTATGTCTTGAGATGCTTAGAAGTCATGCAATTCCTCGTTATGCAATCTCAGCCATTCCTCGGTGTTCTCATCTTTATTTGGCCCATAAATGCTGGGAAGAATCCTATTCTCAAACTCTAAATCTACTCTCGTCTCCCAGGGTCCTAGAGTATGTCTCACACCCATATAATAAAACAGGAAAAATAACTGTTTCTATATTTATTAATAATAATTTCGGTTTCAAAATTTGTATTCTAAAGTAAAAGGAATTTCTGGTAGTTCTCAAAAACTATACTTAAAGCATTTACATTAAACAGTAATCATGAAAAAAATAAGAATTAAATTTAAATTTAAAAATATTGGATGAAATGGGTAGGAAGAATCTTCAATAAATGATGTTTAGGAGAAAGATAAATTTAAAATTGTAAAATACTTGTGATCCAAGGACGAGGTTGGTGGATAATTTGGTAAGAGACCTGAGAGAGATGGGAGAGGATAGGGACTGGAGGGTTGTGGCTCAGAATATGGTTACTTGGAGACGTGTGGTTGCTGCATTAAACAAAATTTAAACAAAATGGAGAAGAATAATAGAAAAAGAATTATTTGGGTATCATCAGTGGCATATAAATTTTTTCGTTGTTGGTAATGTAATGTTTTTTGTTTAACTTAAGAAAGTTCAAAAATTGTGTGGTTTTAGGCACCGTTCAATCACGGATCTCCATCAGTTTAGCTGCTGATTAGTGCTGCCACATAACGCTTACTTATTGAAATAACATTTTGTTTGGCCGTAGGCGGTTAAAAAAAAATTAAATAATAGCATACATTAATTAATATTATATATCTTTTTTTCTAAATTAAAATGCCAATTACAGAAATTAACCTTATAAAAAAGTAATATTAAAAAAGTAGTTATATATAGTATTATTAAATCAATAGTTTTTATTTCGGCCCTTTTTTCCCCTTCCCTTACTCGCTACGCTGATGACAAATTGTAAAAAAAATTATTAATTTTATTATCAAATAATTACAAATAATATTAAAAAATTGTACATAATAATAATAATAATAATAATAATAATAATCTTTTTGTTATAAATCATTTTTATTTTTTTTAGATTATACTTAAAAAAAAGTTACCATGATTGATGATCGTTTGGATATGATTATTTATGGCCTAACAGGCTATAGTGGAAATTATGCGGCCCGTGAATTAGTCCATTTTACAAAAGAAAGACCTAATTTCAAATGGGCTGTGGCTGGAAGGAATAAAAAAAAATTACAACAGGCATTAGAATTAATAGTAGAAAAAACAGGTGATTTTTTTATTTTGCTTCATAATTAAAAGAAAATCAAATTTTTTATGTTTATATAAATGAAACATTATATATATATCAATATATATGAATGTATATATATATATATATATAAATTAATTATTTTTTAAGGTGAAAAATATGTAAAAGATATTGAAATAATAATTGCTGATTCAAGTGATCAAAATTCATTAAATGCTATGGCTAAAAGAACAAAAGTTCTTATTAATTGTGTAGGGCCTTATATTCTGTATGGTGAGGGTGTTGTTAAGGCATGCATTGAAGCTAAAACACATTATTTAGATATTACAGGTGAATCACCGGTAAGTTTATTATTTTTTTATTAATTAATTAATTCTATTTTAGTATTATTTTTTTTAATAAAATCTAAGTTAATATAAATATAAATATTAAAAATTAAATAGGTAAATATAGATATAGAGTATAGAGAAAATATTATAAGTAATAAAAGTTCTTGAAATTTTAATAAGGTGGATTTTTTAATTTACTTTACCTGTTAAAACATTATAACGCATAATACTTACTTAGTGTATTTGTGTTATTTATTCGTTTCTAATTTGTTATCGAGATATTTCTTTACACAAAATTTACAATTTTATTTTATTTTAATTTACTAAAAATATTATAAAAATAAATTAAAAAAAAGATTTGGCCGACAAAGAGAGTATTAAAAATCAATATTATTAAAATTAAATTAATTGAATAATTATAAAGAAAAATTTTAAAATCCAACAACATTCTTTTAAAGGTTTGTTTGTTTTTAGTTTGTAAAAGAAATGAAAAGGAAATATGATGAAGCAGCACGGAATAATAACGTTTTAATTATCAATGCATGTGGATTTGATACAATTCCATCTGATCTTGGTGTTGTTTTTGCACAACAAAATTTTGACGGTAAATTAATATATTAATTATTTAGTTATCACAAAATAGATATCTTAAAAGGAGAAAATGTAATGTAAGTTTCCTTTGTCCAAATAACTGTAAAAAATTTATGAAATGTATTATTAGGTATAAGATATTATTATAAAAAAAAAATTTAAAGAGAAAAAATATAAATTTAAATTTAAATTTTATTGACCTCTAAGTTGCTACATAATCACAACATCAAAAGATCGTTTATGATGAGAATTGATGGTATTTAAGACAAAAAATTAATCAATTCACTGGCTTACATTTAAATATAATAGTAGTAATATTATGTGGAAGAATTGCGTTATTAGATTATAATAATATGATTAGGAAGGACCCTATTCAAATATTATAGTATTATATAAATTTATATTAAATTTTTTCAGAATGACGATTTTGTTTATTTTAATCCTATCTGATCTGTTTATAATATATTTTAAAATTTAAGAACTACCAAAAATTCATTTTACTTTGGAATACAAATTTTGAAACCGAAATTATTATTAATAAATACAGAAACAATTATTTTTCCCGTTTTATTATATGGGTGTGAGACATAGTCTAGGGCCCTGGGAGACGAGAGTAGATTTAGAGTTTGAGAATAGGATTCTTCCCAGCATTTATGGGCCAAAAAAAGATGAGAACACCGAGGAATGGCGGAGATTGCATAACGAGGAATTGCATGACTTCTAAACATCTCAAGACATAGTTAGGGTTATAAAATCAAGAAAGATGCGAAAGGCAGGGCACGTGGCTGGAATGGGAGAGAAAAGAATGGCGAAAAATATATTGATGGGGAGACCGATTGGGAAACGTCCACATGGAAGGTTGCAGCTCAAGATAGGGATACTTGGAGAAATGTGGTTGCTGCGACCAAGAACTTTCGAGTTCCGTAGAGCCACAGAGATAGATAGTTAGAAAATATTAAATATAATTACTAAATTTGAACCAGTTTGAAATATTTATCTATTTTGTTAATATAATTTTATATTCTTTCAGGACAAATTAATTCAATTGAGAATTATCTTCATCCTTCACTACTTAAAAGAAATAAAGTATGTTAAATACTAATATAGTTTTATTGATATTAATATCAATTTTAACTATTCAGAACTATCAATTCTTAAAGTTTTTTCTTTCAAATCAGAATTAATTTTACTTTCTTATCTATATAATATTAATTTATTTCATTAAAAATTTAAATCAAAATCTTTAAACAATGTGAATTAAAAGAGAGAGAGAGAGAGAGATAGTAACAAAGGAAGATCCCTATATAATTGTCATATTTTTTTGTTTTCCTTTAAAGGACGCTCCACAATTTAGTATTGGAACATGGGATTCATTCTCCGGTGCATTTTCTTTGAAAGACATTGTTACAACAATACAAAGAAAATGTCTTACTAGTAAAATGCCAAAATATACACCAATACTTAAATCAAGGTAATTATTATAGTATAATTATTATATATTAATTTAAATATAAAAAAGATATTATATATATATATATATATATATATATATATATATATCTTATATATAAAATTCTCGTGTCACAAAACTTTGAAATCCTACTCCTCCGAAACGGCTTGACCGATTCTTATGAAATTTTTTATGTATATTCAGTAGGTCTCAGGGCATGTCAGACTTCCTTTAGAAAACCGCTAATTGGTAAGGTGTGTCCAGGAAATGCTAATTAATTAAAAATAGTTTAGTTACCATACTAGCTCATAGAGGCGCTGGTGGCAAAAATTTGAAATCTTATATATACCCTTATAAGAAGCTTCCAAACAAAAGCGGTTCATGGGTAAACTAGCTAGCGCGCCATCTTATGACTTTGCACTCTGAGTTCGAAACTCGCAAAGGCACATTTTTTTCTTTAAGTATTATATATTTTGTTTTTACAAATTTATTAATTTTTATTATTTATATTTTAATATTTTATTAAATTAATAATTATGTCAATTAATTTTTTCTGCATAAATAAACATATATAAAAAACTATATAAAATTTGAATTTTCATTCATTCATTTAAAATGATATTAAAATATTCGTTTGAAATATAATAAATAATTAAATTAATCCCTACTAGGGCCTCGGGGGGGGGGGGGGGCAACTTTCTCTTCTTGGAAAAACCTATATTGCCATCCCCAGCTCGACTATCTATATATAAAAAAAAGGTTTTTGTCTGCATATTGCTCAGAATTTAAAAATTATTATAATATTTCACTTTTTATTTTAAATTCTAATATTTAAATATCAATTAAATTAAATAATTTATTCTAAAAGTTCTCATTTATATTTATTTAATAAAATATTTAGATCATATTTAACTTAATTTTTATTTATTCTTTCTATATAATTGAATATTTCTTCTTTTCTATTTGAAAGTGAAAGCTTAAAAAAACTGAATATATTATTTTTAAACTTTTATCAATACAAAAATATTTTCAAAACTTCAATTAAAATGACAAAATTTTATTATTTTTGTTTTTGTTTCAATTATTAATTACAAATATATTTTAAGTGCAAAAATGATTTCTTGGTTAATTAAAATGTTTTTTAGACAAATGATATTACGAGATGTTTTAAATTTATGTCTTTTTTATATTGAGTATTTTTTTTTAAAATTAAAATTTGTTTTAAATCAAAATTATTGTATTCTATTATATTTTTTTATTAAGAGGCTTCTTTTTTTATTTTTAATTTTTAATAAATTCTCTTTTTTGATATGATATTAATAAAAAATAATATTCAATTGTATTTAAATTTAAAAATTAGAATATTTGAATTTTTTTAAATTTTAACACATGTAATCAATCATATGGATAACGAATGGAACATTTTGAAAATCAAGTTGGTATTAAATTCAGAAAAAAATACTGATATATAGAATATAATAGACCATTCGAATATAATTTAAAACTATTTATCTCCTTTTATTTTAAATTTAAAAAAACGGAGTGTTAAGAAATTAAGATGCCTGGATAGGCAAATGGACTGGAAGAGGAGGCAATTTATAATTTTATTCTAATCCTTCAGATTGAAATTAATAGTGATAAGAAAAAATATTTAGTAACAAAATCTTAATATACAAAATGTAGAATTTGAATATGTAGAAAAATTGAATGTAATCAGGTAGGATAATAATATTTGAGAAGAATTTAAATCGAGGTTGAAATCGGGAAACGCTTGTTATCATGCAGTAAAGAAGCTTATCTCATCAAAATTATTATCAAAAGGAATCAAAATTAAAATATATAAACCAATTATTTTGCCTTTTGTATTATATGGGTGGGACGCATGGTCTATGACCCTGGGAGATGAGAGTAGATTCAGAGTATTCTTTCCAGCATTTATTGGCCAAAGAAAGATGAGGTCACCGGGGAATGGCGGAGACTGCATAACGATTAATTGCATGACCTCTATACATCTTCAGAAATAGTTAGGGTTATAAAAGCGAAAAAGCTGCGATAGGTAGGGGACGTGGCTAGAAATGGAGAGGAAAAAGATATTGGATTGGAAAACGGTGCGGAGACCGATTGGAAAACGTCCGCCTGGAAGACCAAGGACGCGTAGGAAGGGACGTAAGAGAGATGGGACAAGGGTTCAGGATAGGGACACTTGGAGAAATGTGGTTGCTGCGGCCAAGAACTTTCGATTTCCTTAGAGTCACAGAGATAGATAGATATAACATATACAATAATAATATATATAATTAATTTACTGATTAAATTAAAATATATTTTAAATAAGAACACAAAAAGAAATGAATGTATGTAATATACTGATTGAAACAAAATGGATGAAAACCTTTTACTACTCTTAACCAAATACTATGTATCACTCGGGGGGTACAGGGGGCGGAGCCCCCGTCTAGGTGCGGAGAGCGCCGAAGGCGCTCGGGGCAGCTAGTATATATATATATATATATAACTATTTACTAAATTTATGAATAATACAAAATTGTACATGTATAGATATTACTATAAATTGTCATTTTTTCTATAAAACAATGAAATAAAAAAAGTAAATTTAAAAAATACCTGAATTTAATGCTATTAACACCATATAATGATTTTTAAATTTATTTTAAAAAGCTTTTAAACAATTTTATAAAGTGAATTATATATTGTATAAATGACTATATTTTTTTAATTATCTTTCTTAACTATTTATATTTTCATATTAACTTCATGTAAATAATTTTTAATTTGATACCTATTTTTAAATAATAATATTAATAATTTCCTTGTTTTTTTTTAGGCCTCTCATTCATTATAATAATATTTTAAATTGTTGGGGGGTTCCATTCCCAGGAATGGAAAGTGATAATGTAACAAAAACACAAGATTATATGTTTAATTATGAATGTAAACGACCAATTCAATTTCGTATGTATGCAACATTAGGTGGATTGCTTGCAACATTAATATTAGGCATAGTGTCTATAATAATTTTAACATTTTCATTATTTTCATTTGGACATAAATTATTATTAAAAGTTTGTACATTAATATATACATATTTTTATTATTTTTTTTAAATTAAGAAATAAGAATAATTAATATTTTCAATTATTTTAGTATCCATCCATTTTTTCATTTGGTTTTTTTGATCGGAATCGTTTGCCAAATGATGATGAGAATAAAAATCTTATATTTTCATTTAATATGATTGCTGAAGGATGGAAAGAGAAACTTTCAGAGCCAACCGACCAATATACATATCCACCAAATCAAAGAGTTATCTTTAAGGTATTGATTAATTTTAGTAAAATATTGATGTATATTTCTCTATTATTCTACTTTTTATTATTATTATTATTCGATTTTTATTTTTTATTTTTTGATCAATTGACAATATTTTAAATTTTAGGTGAGTGGTGCTGACCCTGCATATTTTACAACAGCCTTAACATTAATTTTATCTGGATTAATGCTCATTGATGAAAAAGAAAAAATTCCACTCAGGTATAATAAATATAATGTACACCTTACTTTATTTTACCTATTCATAAATCACCTTTTAATTTTTATTTATTTTTTATAGTGGTGGTGTAATAACAGCTGGAAGTGCATTTGCTAATACATCATTAATTGAGAAACTCAATAACAATGGTTTGAAATTTGAAATTGTATCAAAATCAAACTTATAAATTTTTTGTTATTATATTAATATAATACCTTTCTCTTACACTTATATTTCTAAAAATGTATATGAATACATTTGTAACATTTTTATTAATTTTTTTTTATTTACAAAATATTGAAACAGTCATAAGACCGATTTATTAAATATGATTTTTTTTTAATTTATATTTTTGAAATTACAATTATACTAGATGAAATTACATTAACTGAATTTTAGTTAATAATAAAAATGAATCTGCATCTCTACGGTTAATCCTGAGTCATTGATAATTTAATTCATAGAAAATTAATTGAAACTAGCTGCTCCGAGCGCCGCCCCCTGTACCCCCGAGTGATACATAGTATTTGGTTGATTGTCTGTATGTAAAAGGTTTTCATCCATTTTGTTTCAATCAGTATAAGTAGATAAGACATGTATTTGTTTTCTTGTAAAATATATTTTAATTTAATCAGTAAATTAATTATATATTATTATTGTATATGTTATATTTATCTAACTCTGTGTCTCTACACTTTTCAAAAGTTCTTAGCTGCAGCATTCACATTTCTCTAAGCGTCCCTATCCTGAGTTACGACCAAATCCTACCCTGTCCCATCTCTCCCATGTCCCTTCCTTCATTGTCCACCCACCTTGGTCCTTGGTCTTCCACCGGATGTTTCCCAATCGGTTTCTCCCAATTTCTAGTTTCTCCAATTCCAACCACGTCCCCTTCCCATCCCAGCCTTCTCGATTTTATAACCTTAACTATATCTGGACATTATTTCTCGTTATGCCATCTCCGCCATCCCCCTGTGACCTCATCTTCCTTTGGCCTTTAAATGCTGCGAACAATATTAATCTCACAAATACTCTAAATCTACTCTCGTCTCCCAGAGTCATCGATAGGGTGACCAAACGTCCCGTCTTTAGGTGCTCTGTCCCAAAAATGTCTTCGGGACAGCCTACTGTCTTGTTTTTTCAATATTTAGGACATTTCGTAATTTTTTTTTTCAAAATTAGTTCTAAAAAAAAGGTATACCGTTTGTCCCGGTTTGGTGTTTTCGAAATATGGTCACCCTAGTCATCGATCAACATGAAAAATAATTGTTTTATATATATTTTAATTTTGATCCTCTTTGATGAGATAAGCCCCTTTACTGCATAATAACAGGCGTTACTCAATTACAACGTCGATTTAAATTCTTCTCGAATATTATTATCCTTCGTGATTAGAGATCTTAAGTATTTAAATATTTATACTTTTTCAAATTCTACAAAATAAAGTTGCAGTGCTCCGGCGAAGACGGTTCTATACATGTTATGAACTTCATAGGAAAGTTATAAATTAAATTATGACTTTTGCAGTTAATTGTTCTTTAAAAATCTCAATAATATTAATAAATAATAAAAATAAACTGATATGAAATATCAATTTTGTAATTTTTATATAATGATAATTAGGGCTTACAATACCGGGATCTCGGGATCCCGGACGATTTTTGTCCGGTATTAAATACCGGTATTTATGTAAAAATACCGGTATTTTGGTATTACGAATTTACGAATTTACAAAATGTGTATGATTTTTTAATGACAATAGTGCCGACAAGTGTAGAATCAGAAAGAGCTTTTTCGGCCGCTGGTTATAATTGTACGAAAATTCGGTCCTCGTTTGATGATGAAACGCTTGATTCGTTGTGTTTTTTAAGAACAAACTTTAATAAACAAAACGCAAGTTATTAATATTAAATACTTTCAATTTATATTTGTATATTTTTTACTTCTTTAATTATATTTAATTCTTTAATTATATAATACCATACGAGCCTATTATATGTAAAATGTAACATAAAATTTAATATTTACTTTATTTTACTTGCACGTTTTTTTGTATCTAACTACTCCTACTCTCTCTATGTAATAAAATAAATAATATCTACTCATTTCAGAAAAATATATATTGGATTTCATATATTATTTGTTAAAAAGTCAATATAACAACTGAGGTAAGTAGAAATATAGCTAGTAAATTTATTATTAATAATACCTGTATTAATACCGGTATCCCGGTATTTCAAATTTCAAATACCAAATACCGGTATTCAGATTTTAGTTCGGTATTGAAAGCCCTAATGATAACAGTAAAAATACCTTAAAAATAAATAAATAATAAAATTATTAAAATACAGTAAAAATCTAAGGGATATAATGTTTAACTACAAAATAATGAATGAAATCTTTTTATAATTTATATGTATTTTTTAATAAATGTAAATGTAATAACTTCAGGTTCACTTTTGGATAGAAGAATACTTTTTAAATGGTTAAATTTTAATTGTTAATCTCTAGATTTACAATTGAGCATAACTAATATTAAAATAAAAAATTTAATTTAATTTTTATAGTTATATATTATACAAAAGAAATAATTAAATTCTCTTTCAAAATGAAATTCGTGTATATTTAGAGTAAATATTAAATTGGTATTATCACATTATACAGTTTATATATTTGTATGTAGTTAAAACACACACACATACACACATAAATATTTACACTACATATTTAAAATGCATGCATATTTGTATGAAACTTTCTCCCTTATCATGATGAATTTTGACCTTGACAAAAATGTTTGTTAATCAGCAAAGATAGAGGCTCAATTTTTAAAATAATTATAGCAAAAGAATTTATAGATTTTCTAACTAATAGTTGATTGGTGGATAGTTGAAGAATGAAAAAAGAGGGAGAAGCATACACACACACACCAAAAGAAATTTCCTTCAAGTTTATATCCTTCACTCTCTTTAAGTATCAGTGGTATCAGTTATCAATGGACAGTGACAGTATGAGGAGAGACAGATAGGTAAACCTCACATGTTTAAAATAAAATAAATTTATAATTTCAAAAAAATATAATAAAAGTGTATATATATATAATATATCACAGACAATATATATATATATATATATATATATATTTAAGTACAAATATTCTCTAAAAATATTTATTTATTTCATTTATTAATTATATTGAAAATAAAATAAGAAAATGATATTGAATATATTTCAATTTTAATTTATATTTCATGACCTATTCTAATTCAAAAATATTAATGTTACAATCAAGATTTTTTAAATTATTATTAAATTTGTTTTCAACAATGTTTATTTTTATATAAGTAATTGAAATAATTAATTATTATTATTAATTAAATTTGAAAGTATTTCTGAATTACAAATTATTCAATATAATTATGAACAAAACGTTTTTTGATGTTATATGATCCAGAGAGAGAAAAAATGTATGTATTCTTTTATTTACAAATTCCTAAATTTAAAAAAAAATTGAAAATATTTATTTTAATTGTAAATTTAAATATTATTAAAAAAAATTTAATTGTGATTTAAATTATGTACTATTATTCATTTTTTGCGATTATTTAAAAATATATATATATATTAAAATATATAGGATATCTTTAAAGAAGAGAGATAGAGTAGATAGATATACACAATAATATATGATGATAGGAAAGAAATATATAATTTAGACAATTTAAGATAAACAATTGTTTAATCTCTATTTTTAACTAGGTTTTCAAAACATGAACGAGTCTAACGAATGGACCAAGATTGATATTATAACAAAAACAGAATTAAAAAAGTTAATAAATGACAAAGATAAGAAAAATCGACAAGAAATATTTCATAATTTTATAGAAAGACTTAAAGGTAATTCATTTTTATTTATTATATATTTAATAATAATAATAGATCAAATAACCTTTTGACGATATGCTTATGGCAAATTAGATATTGTTTTAAAGTGAATTAAATTTATTTCAAAATTTGTATTCTTCATTATTATATATATTTAAGAAATTTATTTATTTGTTATTCTATTTAAAAAATTAAATATATAAATTTAAAATATCTTTATTAAAATAATTTTTAAAATCCGAGTTTGGTTTTTCCACAATAATGGAAAATTAAAAATTTTTATGAATAAAATATAATTCTTTATTTAAATTTATTTTAAAAAAAATATTAATTACCATCACTATTTTATCTGAATGATAATTTATCTATTTAACATTCTTAATTTTAAAAATTATATGTTTTATGAATTAATATTATAAAAACAAAATGGCTTCCGTTTATATCTATTGTAACGAATATTTATATTTACTTGAAAATACTTACCTATAAATTAATGAAATTAACTTTTATTAGAAATATTAAAAAGTAAACATTATTTACTACTAATATTCAAATAATTATATAAATACATAAGTATGAATGTATAATTAATTTACATTTTATTTGATTTAAATTTATAATATTTTAATTTAGTGGAATATATTTTAATATTTATTCTTAGTTTAAATTCTATTTGAATTATACATATTTAAATAATACTATTGAGATTAAATATTTTAAAATACACATAAATAAAAATATTAATAAATTATATCTATATTTCCTAAGATTCCACAATCATACTCTTCTGTATTGATACCTATTTTAATAATTATAATAAGTAGTAATTGTAAATGAAATTTTCATTTTTGTATTACCTATTTTAATTTTATAGTTGAAGGAGAACAAACCACCTGCCCATCGATATTATTTCCTCCTTCTCTCTCTTGATTATATAAATATAAATAATAATTTATTCATATACCACTAAAAAAATAAATTTTTAAATATATATATCGGTAAAGAAAATTTTAATTTATTTGATAATATAAGTTTTCTCCATAAAAATTATTTCATGAATCAACATTTCAATTCATATGATCGTCATCAATCGTTTTGAATATTAATATAATTCAATTAATAGTTTTACACCATTTCTAAATATAAATCATTGGATATTATTTTTTTTATTTCAGCTGAAGGTGAATTTTCTTATCGTTTTAAACGTTCAGAAATTTATTTAATCCGATTTCTTCGTGCTCGAAATTTTAATTTAGAATATTCTTTAAAAGCAGTAAGTTACTAAATTTTATTTAAATTATTGATATTTATAGAAATATATACATTACATTTATTATTATATAGAAATAATATATAATAAATAAATAAATATAAATATATTATATACCAACATAAAAAATTTACTTCTTAAACATTAATATAAAAATGAATTAAAATTAAAACATAGGTAATTCCTCATCCCACACACCATTTCCAACATTTCTAACGCCATAACAAAAAGTCTGGATTAGGGTTACTATAATTAGTATAATTTATTAAGGATACCTAAATTATATAATATTACGATGTGTTACGATATTTAACTGATAACTAGAGAATTGAATTTATTTATTTATTTATTGAAATATTAATAATAATAATCAAAGATATTTAAAAAAATATGTTAATTCTGTTCAAATGAAACTACATTTTTAATTTTATTTATTAGTCATCCAAAATAAATTTTAATTCTGATCCAATACATATTACAATAAAAAAATATGGGATTTACTAAGAAATAATTTGAATAAGATTTTAATAATATAAATGAACAAATAAATAAACTTTCGCTTTTGCATTAAGATTTATAATTGCACATTTCATAATAATTAGAAAAATCTGTTGTAAGTATGAGTATATACGATACAGTTTCTTTTTCTCTTCTCCCTTGATCACTCTTTATATAGCTATAATAAAGAGGTAGTGAGAGGATAGAAGGGAATGACCTTGAAATAGATTCCATATTAGTATTATTTACCATATTATCTAAAATGAAAATGAATTTAGATTTACTTATTACGAGTATACGAAGGATCTTTGAATTTTTTTAAATTTAAATTTAAATGAAATTTGAGTTAAATTTTCTTATTGAAAAACGTTAAATAATAATTTTATAATGCCAATTTTATTAACACATACAGTAAGGAATCTAATGGGAAGGACGAAATTAGATTTATAAATTATATTTTAAATATTATCTCCCACAAACGGATATTTAAATTAAAATGCCACTCATACTAAAATCTACTCGGTTATATAAATATTAAATAGAATTATATAATTTTGAAATTAAAACAATAATTGGTTTATATTATTTCATTCATTGCTAAAACGAATGGTGATTAATTTTTACTAAATTATTTGTTGTTTCTTAATGTAATGTAATGTTACGATATGTAATAATAATAAAACATATGTACAAAATCAAAATAAGAAAATTGCAATTTCTAAAAACAAAGATTATAATATTAAATTTGTAATAATAAATTTTGTATAAAAAAAACTTTAAGAATGTTATTTTCGTTTTATAGCTTCATAATTATGAGGCGTTAACTTCAGCCGGTTGGAAAAATATCAACTTAAAAGAATGTCAAAAATTGATCTCGCAAGGGGCCGTCCAGGTGTTACCAAAACGTGATCCAATTACTGGTCGACGTATCGTCTGGCTTCGGCCAGCTCGATGGTCACCTTCCGTCCATGATAGTGATATGTTCATGAAAACAGGAGCACTCAGCGCCGACGTTGTCAGCCTTGAGACGTCATCCCAAAAAGCAGGCGTAGTCGTCCTCTTTGATTTGGCTGATTTTGGACTCTCTCAATTACGAGCACTCAGTCCAACATTCGCCAAAAAATTAGTCCACTTATTAGCGGTGAATTTTAATAAAGAAAAATAATCATACTATTTTAAGTTATTATTTTAATTATATTATTTTTTTTATAGAATTGTCTTCCAGTCAGGGTACATTCTGTGCATCTGTTAAATGAACCACAATTTTTTAGTATGGTTTTTGCTATATATAAAAAATTCATCGATGATCGAATGAAAAAAAGGGTAAGTATTGTCTTTAGTATCAATAAGTTTACATAAAATTAAATTAAATAAAAATATTAACAAATGATAGGAATAGTTTTGTGTTTATAACATATATATCTTCTTGTTATGAAGAAATCATTAAATGAAAACTACAACCTGAAGTAAACTATCGTTTTTTTTATTACCAACCCGCGATAGAAAAGGAGGTATTGTTTTCACACCAAATTTCACATGTGGAGATTTTTACATATCTCCACGAATCAAGCATTTTCTTAACAGAAAAAAGTATTTTTAGCATGATATCTGCCTGTCCGTCCTTCCGTCCGTATAGATGTGTACAGCTTGAACGGCTCAACGGATTTTGATGAAATTTGGTATATTTACTTAATGCATCAGTAGGATGAATTGATCAACTTTTGGTGTATATCCGGAAACCCTGAAGTGGTAGTATTAGTATCGACGATAGGAAGGGAAGGGTTATTTTCACACCAAATTGCACATGAGATTTTTTTACATATCTCCACAAATCATTTTTATTGGTTTTATCCTCGGGAAAATCATCTTTATTAGTTTTTTCTTAATTTAAAATTATATGACGTCCTCCAGCCCTTCATGACGTCACAGTCAGCTCTTACTTATATATTATAAATAAAATAAAATTAAAAATATTTATGTTATATCCATATCTGTTTTTTATTGCATTAATAGATATATTAAAATTATTTGAAATTGTTTCTGTAGCTGGAAATTAATTTATTTCAAATCGTCGGTCGGTTCTGCGCCTGGTCACAGGACAACTTATTTATTTAGTATCATACAATCTTCTGATGATAACGTAACTGTCAAAATAATTATAAAGTTTAATGAAATTTATTTTGAAACTTAAAACCTAGTGTTTTTAATAACTTACCTATTAATTTTATTATATTTTTTCAGTTTCTTTTATAAATTAAAAATTGTTAAATTATTTTATTACAAATAAAAATTTGTTTGTTTTAGCTGTTTTTTCATGGTCGTAATATGATTTCTTTACATAAACATATTTCATCTCGGATATTGCCTCGTGAACTTGGCGGATCTGCACCAACGATGGATGCATCTTGTTGGGCAAATGCAATTGGACAAAATAATATTATCAAGGGTATATTATAATGATTATTATTATTAGATTAGATGTAAATAAATTAGAATTAAAAATTATAATAGGACAAATAAAATTTATATATTCCATATACATGTAAATAAGAGCTATAGATGAATATATATTCTCATTTTTTGTTACAGAACTACGTGACTTTGGTTATCATTTCACTGATCTTCAATAAATCATCATAGACTGATTTATATGTATTTATATGATAAATTACCAATTGATAAAAATAAAATAAAAGAAATATATACTTGTGAGATCTTTTTATTGATGTCAAATACAATCTCTTGTTGAATGAAGACTTGTTTTTAGTATAATTGTTTAGATCAGCGATTCTCAACCTGTGGGGCGCCCCCCTCCCCTGGGGGCGCGATGGAAATTATGATTGAAAATTGGGCCGTGAATACTAAAAGGTTGAGAAACAATGGTTTAGATAAAAATTAATATTTAATAAGTTAAAATATCTTCTTTTTTTCTATATTTTTTTAGAATTAATATATAGTTTTAAAGAATTACCTTCTTGAAAATTCAATGGCTTTTAGAAAATATTTCTTCAAAATATAAAAACTATAATCATTTTATTTTGAAAATTAATGGAATTAATAAAATGAAAGTGAGGTTTTAAAAGGGTTGAACGCTATTGATAAACCTATAAAAAAAAATAAGTTTGAAATTAAAATTGAATAATCTTATCACTTCTTACCACCCCTTACACTCTAATAATAAGAGATAACTTTTTCGGGAACATTTTATAAGAAGATTCCTAAAACCACACTAGCTAACATCTAGTTAGCTAAGGAAACTATAAGTTTGTCTAAAAATTGATATTTCGTTTATTTAATTGTAATAAAAATATATTAATGTTTCAAAATAAACATTGAGGATTAAAAAGTTTCTAAAATTATGTATTATTTTTTCTAAAGAAGTTTCTAGTGTATTTATGAAAGTTACCCATCAAAATATAAAATGTACTTTTTTAAAGGATATTTTGTCCTTGGGTGTCGGAAATACTACAATCTAGGGTGTTGGTTGAAGGTAACATAAAATCAAATGAATCAAAATAATAAAATGTATTTGATTAACAATACACCTATCCCCCGATTTACATGGTAGATACGTTCCTGAGAAAAACGTGTAAATTGAAAATTAAAAATTTTCAAGTCAAAACCGTGTAAATCGAAAAGCTTGCAGAAAATGCATAATTTTGCTATTTAACAGTTGTGATTTTTTTTAATATTTTTAGGTGTACACAGAAATAAAAATCAAATGCATTGACAGGTTAAAATATGTAATTTTATGCGAAGAAATACAGACACAGTGTGCATGTGCAGCAAGTCAGCACATAAGCTCGGGATTCCCCATGAGATGTGTACACAGTAGCATTTAGTAGAGTGCGATAAAAACAAAAAAAAAAAACTTATTTGGAAAACCGTGTAAAAGCGAAAACGTGTAAAACAAGTACCGTGTAGATCGGGGGATAGGTGTATAAATAAATCAATAGAATAGAAGCATAATAGTAAAAATATTAACTGTGATTGTTTTTGAAAATTAATATTTTCATACAGTAACACCAAAAAGAGAAAAAACAATAATGGTTATATATAATAACAATATATAATTTTTTTTCTTTTAGGTTGTAGGAATAGAACTCAAACTTTTATCTCCTAGAATAATAAAGACAAAATTACATTTTTTTATTGAAAATTGAATTAAAATAAATAAATAAAATTTTAATTGTTTATTATTTAAATTTTTGATTTTTACTTTATTTATCACAAGTTAGATGGCGTGAGTTTAGTTACTCTTTAGGGCGTTCGATACGCGTATATACAACCCTCTCTCTGCACTGCTCATTTATCTTTTGTTTAGGGGGTGGGGATATGGACGAAAGTGAGAGGGGGTGCCCTTTGCCGCACTATTCCTATAAAAATAGCAATCAAACAAAGGCTATATTACAGGTAAGTCAACGTAAAAACTTAACTATATATTAAATTTTTCTTCGATGATTCAAAAATAGGAAAAATTAAAAATATTTAATATACCAAATATGTAATATACTAACCTTATCTAGCAAATAATAATAATTTAAAAGAATTTCTGCTATAAATAAATTCCATATAAGGAGGTGGGGATTATAATTTTAAATTTACTTTATTTTTTTAAATATTTATTTAATTAAATAAATTTAAATATCAGACAAATATCTTCAATTTTTTTATAACTAACAACAAATATGAAATAGTTAAAAGAATCCAAAATATTTATATATATAAATTCGATTTTTTTTTTATTTAAGCATATTGTGTTGTTTTTTGATAATTAGAAATTGAAAAAAAGAAGATGATTATTTTTTTAAAAGATTGAATATTAAAAATAAATCATGTATGGTTGTCGTTTACCTGCTGAATGGGCAGATAGGGCAGAAAAAGAATTAAATGAAGATCCTTGTCGTGTGAAAGATGATTTGAACCGATTACGTTCTATGGTTTTAGGTAATTATTTATTTATTATTATATATTTATTTTTTAAAACTATCTGATAAAATCTATCAAATATTAGTAAAAGTATTTATTATATATATTTTTTCTAAATATAGCTATGAATAACAATTAAAAAAAATTGATTTTAGCTGAAAACAAATTACATATACGGACAGATGATGCTTTTTTATTACGATTTTTACGCGCACGTAAATTTGATACACATAAAGCATTTCATATGGTAAGTAAATTTAAAATTATTTTATCTATAAAATTAAATTAATTTAATTAAATATATTTATTAATAAATTAATTTACTAAAAATAACAAGGGATTTATTATATTAATGTATATTTAATTGGATATTCAAATAATATATCATAATTTTTATTGCAATGAAATAATCATAAGTTATAGACATAAAATAGAGGAGGTTGTGATGAAGGTGACACGTGATTTAATTTAAATGGCGAAGTAATTTACTTACAGATAAACTAAAATTTCCAGAGTAATTTCAAGTGATACCTCGTAATGAAATTTCCGACATTCCATTGTAATTGTTTAATTTTTAGAAATCATGGACTATAACGCCTCACACACACATTATGACCGGAAAAATGTTTTTTTTTCTTTATTCCATTCCATATTAAGTACTTTAAGATTTTGTGAATTGGCTCTAGATTCTTAAAGGTAATCACTTTTTAGTCCAACCTCCAACGGATAAAATAGTTAAATTTTAATTAATTAATTTTCCATATATTTATATATATATATTTGGTTGGGTTTTTTCAAAGAGCATTATTTAAGTGATTTGTTTGTTGATTAGCAAAGTGTTTGTATTCATTAGAAAGTGCTTTTTCTACTCTACAAAACTGTGTTATTTATTTTTTAATATAATTTTATTTTTTCCTATTTTCCAACCTTAGAAATAGAATATTTCCGAGGTAAAAATCAATTTTCGACATCTACATTTCATTTCTCATCATTGCAATCAAAAAGCAGTTGAAGCCGCTCGTGACATATGTAACTTGTGTGGAGAAGGTATCATAAGAGTACGCGCAGCAAGTTCAAAAACTGCGATTTTAACCTCGCAACGGATGTCCTACAGAATTCGATGAAAAGCATCTCATGGTGTTTTTGAAGGGAAAAAGTCGTGAATTGACCGAAAAAAAGAACTGCGATCATTAGACGATCCTCAATTATCTTCATTCAGTGGGATTTAGCGAAAAACTTGGAACCTGGATGTCTCACGAACTTAACGAAATCAACAAAGAAATCGCTTCAAATCGCTGCTCAACATCTCATCGAGCAACATGCGGTCATAATCAGCGCTTTTTGTACCAAATTGTTATGAATGATGAGAATTGATGTCTGTAGTCTATATGAAGCAAAGAAAGGAGTGGGTAGGACCAGGAGATATGACGAAGCTGAGATTCAAGCAAAAATTCCACCTTGAAAAGACCATAATCTGCGTTTGGTGGGACTGGGAAGGCATAACAAAATTAGTGCTCGTTCAAGCCAATTCAAAAATCCACAGAATGCGAACTTTACACCAAAACGACGTCAACACATAGTTACACTGGAAAATGCTTGGAAAGAACGCCACGGTCAACAAGGAGCAACAAGGCCAAGTCATCTTGTTACACGTCAACGCCAGACCCTATGTTGCACAAGTCGTCAAAACCGCACTTCAAAAGCTCGAATGGGAGGTTCTTTAGCATCCACCGTGCTCTTCGGATCTTGTGCCAACCGATTATCACCTTTCCAGCTCCATGTCGAATCAAAGGAGAGGTGTTACCTTCGACGGCGAAGAGGACCTCAAAAACTGGCTCACTAACTTCTTCGACACCAGGCCAGGTGATTTTTGGCGGAATATAATCACAAATTGGTCGAGAGGTGGGAGGAGGTAGTAAACAGTAACATCAAATACATAATTGATTAATTTATTATTATAATTATTGTTCTTTGTTTAAATAAAGCTCTTTGAAAAAAACGCACGAACTTATTCCCCAACTAATATATCAAACACTCTTTGAAAATAATAATAATAATAATGTTCATTATTTTCTTTTATTTTTTTATAATAATAGTTGCAACGATATTTCGTAATGAAGTTGCAATGTCCGGAGTTGTTTCGTGCACCACGACCATCGGAAAAGAATCATGTCCTCGAATTGCAATGTCAAAACATGCTTGAGGACAGAGATGGTTATGGTAGACGAGTCTATATCTTCCGGGTTGGTAAGTTTCCATCAATTTTTCATCCTTCCATCTCCTTTTGAATTACTCAATCATGTTTGTTTTTATTGATATTTACTGTTGTATGTTATACAGATAAATGTGAAACAGGTGCTGTTTCGATTGAGGATATCTTCAGTACCAATGTGCTTGCCCTAGAACATATTGTCCAAGAGCCCGAAACACAAATTGCAGGTTTAACAGTCGTTTTAGATATGAATGGATTTGGATTACAACATGCAAGATTCCTATCACCTTATTATGCCAGGCGTACTGTAGAAGTTATTCAGGTACTGATTAAGTGTTTAATTTAATTATTTAAATATAATCATGTTTTTCAATAGAAGATTATACATAAAAGCACATACTTACATCAGCATGTGTCCTTCGATCCGATCCAAAATAGATATTAAACTGGATTATAAATGATAAAAACATATTTTAAATTATTAATTTAAACTATTTATATTAAAAAAACAAAATTATTATTATTTAATAAAAATAAATACTAAATTGTAATTATTATTTTATTCATTTTCAGGAGACATTTCCGCTTCGCTTTAAAGGTTTCCATGTCATCAATCAACCATTTTATTTTGATGCTGTTTTTGCTGTTTTAAGGCCATTTCTTAAAGAGAAAATACGCCAAAGAGTAAATTTTTATTTTATTTTTAATATTAAATAGATAATAATTATCTGACAATCAAAATTTGTGTCTATAAGAGATTTTGATTATTACTTGGTTATTTAGTAACTTAGAAAAATAAGATAAATATTTCACATATTCTTTGTAGATTTATTTACATGGGAGAGATCTTAACTCGTTACATGCCTTTATTAATCCAGAGATACTCCCAAACGAGTATGGAGGCTCTGGTCCTAGTTTTGATAATACAGCTTGGCGATCCTCTTTACTAGCAAGTGAAAATACATTCATTGGTAAATAATCATTTTAGACTAATTATTATATTAATATTTTAAAAAATAATTATTTTTAATTTTAAGCTTCTGATAATCATTTAAATATTGTTATAAAGTAATTAGGGTCAAGTTCATTTTGGTATCTGATTTAACCCTTTAATGCCATTCTTTATATTATAAATTAGATAAATATTATATATATATATATATATATATAATAAATGAAAGCAATTGTATTTTTAGAATTAGAAAAATATGGTTATCAAGAGGATTTATTAAATACAAATGAAAAAAGAAAAGAAGATGAAATGAAAGTCAAAGAGAATGAATTTGAAGAAAAAGAAACTGATGATATTATTAAAGAATAAAATCTATATAATCACATAATAATAATAATAAAACAGACCAACATTTTTTTTAAAATAATTTAATAATTCAAAATTTTGGAATACTGATTTCAAAACTGGAATTTTTATGCTATAAGTTAACAATTTCAAAATAGTACATAAATTGGCAATTGTAGAAAGTTTTGTTATTTGTTTTTAAGGAATGGCTAAGCTAAATAGAAATATTACAAAACAAAGAAAGAAAATTTAATCTATGAAAATAACAACATTAACTATACAATCCATTTTTTCCGATACAGATCATAAAAGTTAAAAGCTAAGCTAGTTGTGAATTTTTTATATAAAAGAAAAATATCCAAAACTAAATACTAAAAGATATCTTTGTTACGTCACAGAATTTAATACTATTTAAATGATTTCAATGATAAATGATCAAATTTAGAGGAATTGAAACTGTTATGAAAATACATCTGATCTAAACATGATAAAGCCTTCTAATTAATCAAGATCATCTCAAAAGCTTCAAAGGAGAAAAATAATATCAACAATGAAGAAGAGAGGGATAATATCCATCTAACAATCAAGCATAGTTGAATTTTGCTAAAAGGAAAACATCTCTCATAAAAGAATAATCAAGTAATAATTTAATGTATTACTTACTTATTGTGTGTAAAAATATAATTTAGTATAAGTGTATATTTTGGTAATTATACAGGAGAGACTGGCGAAAGGAGGTAGGTGGTTGAAACTTACTTTGAGGTGTTCCTTGAATGATTCTGAACAACTTTATATGCAACTTTTTTTATGATCTCTTTTAGTTTAATTAATAAAAATTAATTAATTAAACTGTGTATCCATACTAAAGATATATAAAGACTTTTTCGGTTTTTTAAATTCGGTTTATTTTATTTTAGAAATAGTTTATCCATACTAAAGTTATTTAAAGACTTTTTCGGTTTTTTAAATTCGGTTTATTTTATTTTAGAAAATATAAACTCCGCAAAAGCGTTTAAATAACTCTTTGGTATGAATAAAACTATTTCTAAAATAAAATAAACCGAATTTAAAAAACCGAAAAAGTCTTTTTATTAATTAAACTAAAAGAGATCATAAAAAAAGTTGCATATAAAGTTGTTCAGAATCATTCAAGGAACACCTCAAAGTAAGTTTCAACCACCTACCTCCTTTCGCCAGTCTCCTGTATAATTACCTATATTTTATATATATTCTTTTTTAATTAATAATAAATGTTATTATATAATTAAGAAACACGAACTTTTGATTTTCAAAACAAAAATTTGATGTTTTAAAAAAAATTTATGCACATTTCTGGATATACTTGAAATTAGTATAATTTAACCAATTTTATCATTGATATAAAAAATAAGATTTGTTGTCCTGTGTAAATATTATTTTAAGTACTTATATTCAAATTTTTTTATTGTCTTTATTATTAATATATAATATATATCACCTTATGCTAAAATGCACGCTTACATATGTAACAAAAATTTTACTATTTATATTTCTTAAATATTTACTATTCCACTTAATATTACTTATATATTTTATACATTAAATGATATAAAATTTATATATATGAATTTTTATTTTCAATTTATTTCTTATATTAGAATGATGTTACAAAAGAAAAATACCTATGAGAATTGGACAAATTTTATGTGCCCGATATCTATATAGAGGGAGGTGTGTAGAACTATTAGAAACATTGAGAAATTTAATTTTTAATATATTTAAATTTAGTGTCATAATTTATGTTTTTTAAAAAGTCCAGTTTTAATAACTCTACTCACACATGGTTAAAATATTATAAAAGAAGCTTTTAATAGAGCGAGTTTAAATAATACTTATTTCCAAGCCGACAAATATAATTAATTTGAGGAAAATTAATCAAATTTCTAAAATTTATGATATATACTAAAATGCTTATAAGTATATATTTTTGCCACGGGTATTGTAGGTATTCTCACACTATCTCAACACAAATATTTTCTAAATCAAAGAAAATACATATTAAAATTTTTGACTTGTATGGTACATGTTAAATTATCTTTAGATAGTTAATAAATCGAAATTCTTTAATTTTTTTGCACCTTCCTCTCTGAAAAATTGATTAATAATTAATAAATGATAATAAAGACTTTTTTATGGGTAAAAATCCATTTTGTTTAATATTAAAGCAAGTGATATTTTTTATGAAATAAAAAGAAGCATTAACTAAAATTTATAATTAATAATAATAAGTGATATTTTTCAGTGAGATACACCTTGTAAATAATATTTTACTGTTTGTTTTGTTTTCGATTTAATTTAATTATCAATTTATAAATAAATGCTATGCTATTTTTTATATATTATAAATATGTAAATATTTGCATGATAAAAACAAATTTTAAGATTATAAGCTTTAAAACAAACAAAAATTTTTATTAGTGTTTTATTTAACTGCTTGGTTGTCCTTCTGTATTCTTCAAATCTAGTAACTCATTTTTAACACAGTTACAGTTGACCAATCGAACTAAAACTTTGCACTCTCTTCAGATTTGGATGACAATACATGAATATGAAATAAAGTTTTCATTTTCTTAATTAATTAATTTTAACCCATCATTAAATATTTATAATCTCAAAGTATATACAAATAAAACTTAAAACCTTAAAAATTTATTTACTAAATAATTAAAAAAAAATTAAGTTACAGAGTAGTATTTATAAATGCACTAAAAACTAGAAAATAATTTTTCTCTTAGCCTCAATAAGTATATTCTTCTTCATGATGGGGTTGTACAATGGTCCGCCTACTTAGCGCTTCAACAACAATGGTCTAGATACTTTGAATAAAGAGCCTAATTAAAATGAATTAGTTAATTAATTTTCTAGGGTTCTCTCAAATAAAACGCTTGCCGTTTATTGCCATTTAATTATGTGACCATTTTTAATTTAAATGCAAGCGTTTTAGTGCATTTATAAATAAAACACTGTAACTTAATTTTTTTATAATTATATATTTTATTTTTTTCATCTTAATAAACTTTAAGAGACCCACCCCAATTCACTCTCAACTTCAAGTACTTTTATTCAGTTCAGATTCTTTGAGTGCTCATCTACTCAGTGTAACATCATATTAAATATCTTTTTAGTAATAAATATCATAATCTATATTTTTTCATTGATCTATACACCTTCTTACCATTTTTTCCAACTGTAGTTATTAATTCAAAGCCACCATTTTACCATCATAAAATCAGTTTCTTTCCACCAGTCCATATCTCTTTATTTATAAGTAGCTCGAGTGAAAAAAATATATATATATAGGTTTAAGGATAACTACATGTACACAATATATTAATTTCATTAATTTTAAATTTTTACTGTATAATTAAAATAAATATATTTATTTGAAACTATTAGAACACATGTTATTGTTTTAACTAGATATGAAATCTATACATTTTTAATCGATTCACTAAAATAAAGATATTTATATACATTTCACCGTTCTTTGAATATTTTTATTTGTATATATTTATGTAGATAAAAATATGGTTTAAACTCTTATTAAATATTATAAAAAAGTTCTTTGAAAAATAAATTTATTTATTTTCTATTTACTGTCCTTTATTCTCATTAAAGAAAACAAAATGATAACACATTAAAAATTTTTTCGATTGTAACAAAAAGTATTTATTAATTTATTAATACTCAAATAAATAATTATGTTCTGGTGAAAATAAAAATAATTATTTGGGATTATAGTTTTAATCACAGATTGATAATGAGGATAACGTTTTCAATTTACAAATAATCACAAAATATTTGTTTTTATATTTCATCAAATCAGTATTATTTTTTTGAATATATATATATATATGTGTGTGTATAAGAATAACAAGATATTTTTTAATTTAATAAATTATTATATAAATTATATAAAATTGAAAAAAAAATAATATAATAAATTTAAACAATTATAATTTAATAAAAATTAATGAGATTATGAAAATGAATGGATGAAATGTTATATTTAAGTTGCCTTAGGTTTGGCAGTGATCTATGGCAGTGTAAATAAATATTTTCATAAAACGGCACCCCTCCTTTATTATTATCTGTATGGAAGCTAAGAAAGGTTAGTATATAAATACTTATATATATATAAATAAATATTTATATATATATATATAAATGATAAAAATAAACAATTAATTATAAATATTTTTTTAAACAATTTTGAATATTAAAAAATATAATTTGATATGTAATATATATACATATAACTACATACATATATACATAATATACTATATATATATTTATATAATTGAATTGAATTGAATTTATAATTAATATTTTATATAAATATAAAATAAGTTCTATTTCTCTTGCCATAAAATTTTTATATACATTATATATATATATATACACATATATATATATATATATATAGTATATTATGTATATATATATATATATATATATATATATATATGTATATGTCTAAAATAATATTTACTATATATATATATATATATATTTATATACATAATTTCTTTTTTTAATTTTGTTTTTCTAGTAGATTGATATTATTTTCTATTGATGTCCGTTTATATGATTTTATATTTTTATTTACATTATCAAATGGACAGGAACGTTTTGTAGTTGTTGAATTAACTAAGTTTATCATTTTATCATTATTTAATATTTCTACTTTTGTTGTTGTTTTATTGCGTTGATGATCATCCACTGCAATTGCCACTTCAAATTCTTCTAAAGCTGCTACGATTGCATCTTTTGATGTTGATGGTAGAATATTATTTTCATCAAATATTGTTGATTTGATATTTGTTGTTGTTGTTGTTTTATTGCGTTGATGATCATCCACTGCAATTGCCACTTCAAATTCTTGTAAAGCTGCTACGATTGCATCTTTTGATGTTGATGGTAGAATATTATTATCATCAAATATTGTTGATTTGATATTTGTTGTTGTTGGTTTATTTGTGTTGCTGTTGTTGTTCATGTTATTGCTAATATTGTTATTACTTGTACTATTATTATTTTCCATCGTTTTTCGTTTGGCTTCAGCCATAATTCTTGATGCACCAACTTTAATTAGTTGATAAGCAACTGTTTTTCCTAAATTCTCTGCTGCTTCTAAATCCATATAAGATACATTCACCGGTGACATTGCACAAAACAATTTCGGTATTCTAAATGGACATTTCCTAAATCAAAAAAAAATAGAAACAAAATAAATATATAAGTAAAATAATAATTTAATTTAGTAATATATAGTAAAGATATTTATTTATTTAATTTATTAAAAGGTAAATGTGCGAACAAAGTCACATTCTCGATTTGAATCAAAATCGAATACAAGGTATTTCTAAAATGTAGATTAATTCTATCTCGAGTACTATAAGATATACAGAGTTCGTTAAATTAACAATTTCTAAATCAAGAGACTATTTTAAGGAATTAAAAATATAATTTTTCCAAAATATGAAATTTAACTTTTTAATTTTAATTTTTATCATATAAATGGACATTTCCTAAAACATTAATTTCTTATTAAGTAAATAATTTTTTTCTTATTACAACGGTATAGTAACATAGTATTAGTAACATATTCTACAATTTTTTTTTAGATAGAAATACATAATTAAATATGTATTACTTTGATTTAAATAAGTAAACATGAAAATTGCTTTGAAGTAACAAACAAATGTCTTTAAGTGCAAATAAATTGGAAAATTGTCAGTATTAGCATTATTGTAAAAAATTATCATTGTTCTAACTTTTGGTATTTCTTTTTCTAATTTGTATGTAAATAATATCTTGTTTTTCCATGGCATCCTTTGTTAGACACTTAAATAAAACTACTACTTAATACTTAATATTATGTATTTATCTAAAAAATTGTTAAATAATGAATGAATAAAGTTACTATTCAAGAAAAAAATCTCAGGTCAAAAATGTTTGTTAAAAAAATTGGGTTCAATATTTTGAGGAATGCTGGAGAGTGAAAGTTTTATCATTAGTGTATAACTTAAAATAAACACTATATTTTAATTTAATAAAATATAATAGAATAAAAAGGAATAAAAAAGATTAAAACTTACTTTGGAGGTGGTTTTCCATTTCCATTTATATCTGTGTATTCAATTTTGCATGAATGTTTGATTGAAAGTGTCTCTTGCCCATCTAAACTCCATACACCTGCTTTTAATATTAATTCACCATTTAAGAATTGAGTATTAACAGCAACAGGGGCACTACAACCTCCATTTAATTCTTTTAATAAGGTACGTTCAGCGAGAACCCGTAAGGCAGTTGCTGGATGATGTAAAGGCTCAAGTAATTCAAGAGTTGACATATCATCTTCACGGCATTCAATTGCTAAGGCACCTTGACCAACAGCATACATTAACTCCTCAGGTTCCAACAACTAAAACGAATATATTGATATATAAATAAACATTAAGATGTTTTTGAACATTTTGATTGAAAATTTTACATAAACTATAATTAAATATCATCCAATTCCATTGAAAATTTATAAATCTTATTTATTTATTAATAACAAAAAGGTAAAACATTATATATACATAAGATAAAAGCAAATGATTTTCAAAAATTTATTTCAAAGTTATTTCATTGATACTATAAACAATTAAAATTGTAATATAAATATATATATACTTATATATATATATATATATATATATTATATGTCACAACTATGATCAAAATTTATAATTATAAATTTTTATGTGTATGTCATGTAATTCAGATTTTTATTAGTTAATTAATTAAAAAAATCCTAAAAATGATGCATTAAATTTAAGTACTCTACATCCTAAAAGTATAACACTTTTTTAAATTTTATATTTATGATTCTTATAAAATTATTTTTTAATTCAAATTTTCACGTTGCTATTTGAAAATTAAAATTAAAAACTCAAACTAGATAGAGATCTCAGTAAAGAATACACATATTATTTCTCATTTTTATTCACTATTACTTGAGATAAAGATGTAGATAAAATATACATTTATGTTGTTTTTTATTTGTGTTTTTTAAATTGATTCATAATCTTGACCTTTGTCTCTCCTTCATTTGACTATCTCCTTCTCCTTATTCTAATATTATCAACCAAAGACTAATATATAAAATAAGTCCATCAAGGTCCAATATAAGATAATTCAATTCATGAAAAAAAAACAAATATAGAAGAGTAGTCTTATTTTGTCGTTATTTTGCATTGAAAATGTTTTAACTATATTTTCATTTAAAAAAAATATTTTTTATTCAGGATTATATTAATAGATTTGTATTTTTATTAAAATTGCTTTTCTCACAAGGTTCATAATTTTAAAAAATATTATATTATATATGAAATTTTATTTCTAATTTTTGTTAGATAATCATCATATATAATAATCCTCAATGATACCAAGAATTAAGAATATATAGATAAAATGAGAGATAGAATTAGTAAATTATTACATTTAAGTTAAACTGGACTTGGCCAAGAATTAAAAATTAAAAAAAAATCTTAAAATGTTGTTTTTTTCTTAGTTTTATTTTCTTAATATTGAAAATCATCTAAAGAGAAAAACAATTAAAATACAATGAGTTAGAATAAAATTTAGAAAAATATAGTATGAATCTTATAAATTTTTAGATTTTTTTAAAGAATATTTCAAAATAAACCAAAACATTTTAAACATTAGATTAAAGATTAGTTTTAAGAATTAGTCGTAACTTAAAAGTTTTCGGATTAACTATTATGAAAATGTAGAGGGGAGGTATTTACCTAATTTTAAAATATAAATATTATATTTTAACTTTCTTTACCAAAATGATTTCGATTATAAAAGCTATTCATTAATATTCCCTCAACCATTTAAACCATTTATGCTGCCCATCGTAACCCCTTCGATACATATTGTATTTTTGATTTTCATTAAGATAAATTTATGTTAATTGTATTTTAATCTTATTTAAATAATATTTATATATCATTTATGTAATTATGGATTTTCAAATGCAATTATGGGATAGTATATATATATATATATATATGTATGATGATATGATTAAAAAATATTTATGATAAAAACTAATCCAATGATAAATAATTCATATCTTTCATATGTATCTTTTAACCACTTTTAACTTTAGAATGAATGATTGGCCAATCAATTATATGGGTTATAAGAGGTGAAAAACTGAGACGCGAGAGGGGGTAATATTAAAGAGAGAGGAGATGGCGCACCCAAAATATAAACGAAATATCTTTTAATATATATATATATATATATAGAAAGAGAGAGAGATAATAGTTATATTTGAAAATAAATATAATTAAAGGGATGTTAAAGTGTTTGTAAATTAACATTTACATCTTTTAACAGTGAGCAATAAGATCTTATATATATATATATTTCATGCATCAAACAATAGGAATAGAATTAATTAAGTTAACATATATGTACCGCTAGACAGACTTTCACTTTTTCTTTTTACACCTTTAATGAAAGCATGTGTTTTAGTAAAAAAGGTTTATATATAGCTATACTTAAGATAAATTAAAACAAAAATACTTTATTGTTTATAAAAATTTTATATTTATAATTTGTATATAATTTAAATATATATATATATATATAGGTTTATATTTGTGTATGTTATAGAAAATATATTTCGTCAAGGTAAAATGCGTTTGGAAGAAGTAAAACGTCATTGGGAAAACCACTTTTTAAAAATTCGTGTGTATTCAATTTGAAAAATTTGACTAGCAGGAAATCAGTTACAATTCTATTACATTTTTCCAGAACTAAATAAATAAACTAATAAAATTTGTTGGATGGTATAATATTTTGAAAATAGTATTCTTCGAAGCATTTATGAAACGTAAAAAGATGAGATCACTGGGGAAACATGAAGATTGCATAACAAGGAACTGTATGACGTCTAAGTCTCTTAAAACATAGAATGATGGGTGGAACATGTAGTTCGAATCGGTGAGGAAGATTGTTTATTAGGGCCAAACCAATTGGGAAACAGAAATACATAAATTAGAAGGTAGCTCAGAATAAGAACAAGTGTTGGTTGTTGCTGCTATTTTTCTATTTCTATAATTTATAATATTAGGGGATAATTGAATAATTGTGAGAAAATAAATTGATTCCATGAAATATCCCAATAATGTTCAAAAAAGGATATCAAAAAACTCAATGTAAATATATATATATATATACACACTGACATTTTTCTCAACCTTATTGAAAATGATTCATGGACCTTCAAAACGTATAAAAACATCAAAATCTTGACATCGAAAATTTTCATGATCGCATTACTATCACTAGCGAGATAGTAAAAATTGAATAAAGTGGTTAGTTTTTGAATTATATACATTTTTTTAACCTTTAAAAATATTCCAATCCTTTTCTAAAAGTTGAAAGGCAGTGGTTATAAATTAAAAAATTTTATTATATAACCCTAAATAATTCACGCTTTTAATATATATATGGTATTTATATTGATTTATATATACCTTAACCTTGTAGATCTTTAAATATGCTTGGCAATCCATTAACAAAAGAACACTGTAGGAATACTCAATTAAAGGAATTTATATTATAATAGAGACGACATTATTATTTTACCAATTGGCAAATCATTCCCCTTTTTTAATAGATATTATAAAAGGAAATGAATTAAGATGAACATTAAATTATTTTTCATAAATGGATAAGTGACAACGTCATTTCATCATATAAGTAAGACAATGAAAATAGATGTAAGAGAATAAATATGAGAAATTATTCTTTTGTATATATGTAATTGATATATCCCCCTGGTTATATTCAAACTGCATAGTCGGTTATAAAGTTATTATATAGTTTTTATCATGATTGATACCTTTTCTTTAATTAAACATTCAATGTCATTTTTATCAACAAATATTTTCAAGAAACAAAAAAAAAATAAATAAATGCGTTTAACCTTATTTTTAAAAAAAAAAAACATTAAAATAATAAATGTTAAATTAACTATAAAAATTATTTTATTTTTATTAAAATATTTTATGAATGGACATCATTGTTCGTTCTGATGAAAATTGTAAAGTCATGTTTTACAGCATAAATTTCTATTTTCCATGACTTGTGATTATTTTAATATATGTAGTCTATTAAAAATATAATAGTTAATTGAGATAATCTAAAGATTGATAATGATTATAATAAAAAAATAGGAGCAACGTACAAAAAAACGATAATAATCAATCGCCTGGTAAATATATCTTATAAAAAAAATTAACATTAAATCTATAATAACAATATTTATATTGTGTTTTCAAAGCTTTTGACGTCAATCTAATTAAATACATAATCAATTTACTTTTTTTGTATTAAATGGTTATATAATCTGTTTTAAATTAATTACTATGCATATAAAAATTTAATGGATCATAGATTTATAGAATAATAGCATGCTATGTGATAAAGTGTGTATATATTTATGTAATATTATGTATATATGTATATATTATGTATTTACATATTAAAAATTAAAGAATTTATTTCAAACTTACAAATAACTACAGATTATGTAACCATTAAATAATCAAAGAAATATATATTTTCTTATCAATAAGAAATTATTGTCACAAATTATAACAATTTTATTTTGTACCCATATATAATAAACATATTAAAAGAATTAGATACAAATAGCAAACTATCTGAAATTTTTGACTATTAACGTGAATTTGAAATGATTTATGAGAAAGAAATTTTAATAAAATAAAATCAAAATTGATTTATAATAAAAATTTCCAATATCTATAATATCATGACGTATCTATTTAATTTGTTTATTTTTTAATTTTGCAATCTCATCATCAGCATGCTTATTTTATTATTTGAAATATTTAGATGTATATATATATATTCCATGCAAAAATATTAAAATTTTAATTTGAATAAACAGGAAATATTAATATGGGTAAAAATCTATATAAAAAGAAAATTATATATATATTATGGAGTATTTAACCTTCAACTTTAAATGGAACATAGATATCTTCTTAAAATAATAAAACAAAATTTAAATATTGTTTTTCAATAAAAAATAAGATTTAAATAATAAATAATTCATATTAGTGCATTAATACATACTTATCTAAACAGACAATAATAATAATAATATTAGTAAGTCGATGTTTACCTGATTGATTCTATTTTCCCATCCCATTCGTTTGATTCCAGCTGTTGCAAGTATAATTGCTGAATAGACATCCCCTTTATCAAGTTTTGCTAATCTAGTATTTAAATTGCCACGAATATCTTTAACTACTAAATGTGGGTAATTTTGATGAATTTGTGATGAACGACGTAAAGAACTTGTACCTATAAAAAAATAATTAATTAATTTATTAACGTAAATTTGTTTTCATTTAAAATAAAAAAAGTTCATATATAATAATATAGTTCCTCCATATCATTTTCGATTTATTTAAAATATCTGAATAAATAGGAGTTAGAGAAAAAATCGTCATATAAGGTCTTTTAGTGGTCTGAATGTTAGCCATTTGTGGACCTAAGTATGTATTACAAATTACAAATGAAAATGTACTGATTTAGATTCATAGATGTCAGAAAGTAAAAAAACCATAAAGAGAGACTTAAATTTAATTTAATCTTATGATTCAAGTTTATTATAGTGAACGTTATTCTCTTAATTAATTAAAAACACATATGGCTCTTTCAAAATATAAAATAAAATTATAAAAATATATAAATATATACAAATACCAAACTATTGAAATATAATAATATATATAATAATATGTATATGTTTTGTGTGTTTAAATCAACTTGTTATTAAATTTCAAATGAAAATTTTAATATTATTTTGGCTATTGTCGAATTTATGCATAGTGTATTCATATAGAAATGATTTACTAATAATATATAATTGATAAATTTTGTTTTTGTTTGAATGTTCAAAAATTTATGTTTGTCTACGTTGTTGTAAATTAGAATAATTATTTATTAAATGAAAAATAATAATAAAATGCGTTTTCAATATTTTAAATTAAAATCCAGTGACGTATTTGGAATAGCGCCTGGTATTTATGCAACCATAGGATTTTATTTAGAAAAGAAAAAAGCATGGGTGTATAAATAAACAAAATAGAAACTAAATTTAGAAGTTAAAGATCCTTTTTTATAGTTAATATTCTTGCTTTATTTAAAAATAATACACATGTATATATTATTTCATTCTAATAATCTAAACTGGTGAATTCAAAAATGTTTATTTATTTTAAATAAATGAAAAAGTTATATTCAATAATATAGATAATATTTATTAATCACTCTTTTAAATTAATTTTATTTAAAATATATGAGTATACATCAATACTTTCCATTGATTATTTTTTACGTTTATAATAGATTATAATTATAAATGTAATTAAAGAAAATAGCTGATATATTCTTATATAAAAGGTCATTTTTATTCATTTATAAATTGATAATGAAAAGCATCAAGGCACAAACACAAACACATACACTTATATAATCAATTTAATTTAATTAAAGTTAATATATAAGAATATAATATATTTAAGAAATTTTCATTTATATATATATATTATATATATATATATAATATTTTATTCAATTATTATTGAGCCATAAATCATAATGATTTTTTTAGAAATCATTATATTATATTAAAGAAATTTTAATCTTATTTCGTAATAAAAATAAATAAATAAACAAAAACGGTCGGATGAATTTTCAAATTTATTTTATCATAGTGAAGTATAGCTTCCGATTATTTATGAAATACCATTTCATTCAAATTCGCTTTGCCCAATGGGCCTGCAATCAGCTTGAAGGAGACGCCAATTTTGGCCAAAAAATCATCTTTTCAAAGAAAAATGGTCCAATGATGCCGCCAGAAAATCCGCACCAAACCATCACTCTCTGAGGATGCATTGTCTTCTCCGTGATAACGTGAGGATTTTCCGTACCCCAGATGCGGTAATTTTGTTTGTTGACGTATCCGCCAATATGGAAATCATCCGAAAAGATGATTTTTTGGCCAAAATCGGCGTCTCCTTCAAGCTGATTACAGGCACATTGAATTTGAATGAAATAGTATTTCATAAATAATCGGAAGGTCTCTACTTCACTATGAAAAAATAAATTTGAAAATTCATCCAACCGTTTTTGTTTTAATAACATGTTATTTTTAATTATTTTAAAGATATTAAAAAGTTATATCCAATAATACAGAGAATATTAAATAAATCTGAATTTAGATTTAGTTTGAAAATGGTTTCAAATCAACAAGTTTCAATTATACATATTATAGTTTGTAATAATCAATTGCTAAATTATTTCATTGCAATTCCACTATCATTTATAATTTAAAAAGGAAAAATTATATAAATGAATCAAAATGGCTCACTGAAACAAATTTTTAACGTTTTATATTCTGTTTATTATAATATAAAAAAAATAAAATAATTAGGTGATATAAAGTTTTGAAATCAATGAGGCGCAGTAGGAATGTAAATGTATGTAGTATGTAAAGAGGAGAGAGTGTGTAGAGAGTTATATAGTTTCTTCCCATCCTCTTCGATACGTTACGTATTTTATATGCGTATAACGAAGAAATAAAAGAAATTTTTTTCAGTTTTTAATGGTATTTTATAATATAAATATTTATTTGGTAAGAGACGATTGTTTAGAAGTGTTTTTAATTTTATTATTATTATTATTAACTAGTTATTTGCACATATATAGTTAAAAATTTTACATTCTATGTGAGTATAGAGAAATTATTATTTTTTATTTAATATATATATTATTTATTATTATATTAAATTATAATATTTTTTTTGCAATTTCTCATTTTCTACTCTTTGCATTTAATTTTAATAAATCGAATTTCGAAAATACTTTCTACGAGATGTCAAGAGAGTATATATATATTATACTAATTTTCATTATATTCACTTATAAGAGTGATGAGGTCTGGACTTTAAATTTAATGATTTTAAGATTTCTATTATGTATTTATTTAAACATATATTAGATTTTTTATTTTGTCACCTTTTTTTCTTATGACTAATCAACAAATTAAAAAAAATATACAAATGAAAGAAATTATAGAAGGGAAGTTTAGTTGGTTTTTATTATCATTAGGAAATGAAAGTTATTTTTATTTCAAATAAATTTCTTTTCTCTCCTGCGGAATGAATGATGCTGGCGATTGCATCATGTAAAGAGAATCTCTCTCTCTCTCTCTCTTAATTCATCACCGGATATCATTTTAGGTATTAATTGAATGGATGGAATGGGGAATAAAGTTGTTTCCAAATTAAGAAAAGATTAGAACGAAAAGAGAAAATAAATTGAATATACTAATTATTACTTAAATTCTATAACTTTGGCGATTTCATTTTTGTATTTTTATTAATCAATTCAAAAATATTATCTTATTCAATCGAAAATCAAGAATATTCTATCACCAATAAAAACCCTTAAAAATATAATAATTTAATGTTTACTTACCAATAACGCTGCCTTTGGGTAGTTGATCCAATTTTTTATCTTGATATTTCGGATGCATGACAACACAATCACGGGGATCTTCACGTCTATTTTAAAAAAAAAATAATATAAAAAAAACATTCTCTATTTATTATTATTTTATGTAAATGTTTTGGAATTTTTCATTTTTGTTTCACTTACAATGATATAGCTCCAATACTCATTCCATCTGGTAAAGTTGTAGGAAGATCTTTAAGAGAATGAACAACAAAATCAACATCTTGTTGTTCTAATGCAATCTCTAATTCTTTTGTAAATAAACTTTTCTCACCTATCTTAGGCAAAGGTTTATCTAGAATTTGATCACCTATTGTGTTCATTGTAACTAAAAAAAATTGTATTATTTTCATTATTCTAATCATTCAATTCATATATTGTTTTTAAATGGCATATCTTTTAATTACGGGTCGTCTAAGTAACAAAATAAGAATCTTTTATTAAAAAAAAATTTATAAATTTTGAAATTATTATTGTAAATTATTTTTTTTAGAAAATGCAAATATAGATGAAAAAATAATTATTATGTTATTCTAAAATTTTATGACAAAATACCCAATATAAGTCTTAATTGATGTTTAAGGATTTATAAGTAAAATACTAACAAGTGTGGTCTTGTGGGAGAAAAAAGTGATTACAATACTATCCTTAATGTTAATGGAAAACATTGTAAAATACATTTTTATCGTTCTCTGATTTTTTAAAAAAATATTAACAATAATTATAAATTTCAACTACAAAAATGGTGGGGGCGAATTATATCGTTTTAAATCGACTCCAAGTTTAATCCCTCTTCCTCAAAGTACAATCTAAACACCAAAATAATAATGATTAAATAAAATTTAAGACTAAATATTATTATTATTCAAATAGGCTATATATCTTATCTTATTATACTAGCAAAAATTGTATATATTGTAATATATATATATATAAGCATAAAAATGCCCTTTAATAAGAAAATATAGTCAAAATAATATAAATAAACATTTATAACAAAAATTAACTAAATTTATTATTTTTAAATCTATTCATTTTAAAAATCATTTTTTCATAACCCAACCCATACTAAGCCTCCAATATACGACAATATATATATATATATAAGATATTAAACCGCTCTAAGGATTTTTTTGAAATTGACACCATAGATAATTTTTATAAAGATGGTTTCAGCCTCGGGAAAAATCATCTTTGTTAGTTTTTTTTAATTTAAAATAGTTAATTTAAATGACGTCAGCAACTACGTCAGACAGCGCTTCCATAAATACAAAATATTATAAATATAAATAAAATAAAATTAAAAATATTTATTTTAATAATATTTTGTAATTAAATTACGATATATATATTTTGTTATATCTACGGGCCATACTTTTCTGTCTTTCAATGCATTAATACGTACATTTAAGGGCTGTATGTTTTATGACTTTTTTTTAAATTTATGATTTTTTAAATATTTGAAATTGTTTCATATATTTTGTCGTTTATTTATTTTAAATAATAATCTTAATCTTAAATATTCATAGTTCATAAGGAATAATTTTTTTAAATTACCAAGAGATAGCTCGCTGAACCAAGTACTAAGACTTGTAAAGGAGAAGTGTTTAATTGATATTATGATTAATTAAATGAAATAGATAAGAATTATTGTGATCCGAAATATGGCAATTTTTTTAATAAACTATTAAATGCTCCTATTATGAAAAATAATAGTAAAAATATGTTAAGATATTTATTTTAAAATATTTTTAAAGAACAAACTTTATAGATTTTTTTTAAAACATTTGAATATGCAATTTAAAAAAATATAACTAATCTGAACTGTTTTTCTGAATCATGATGACATAAACAACTTTATATCTACACTATTTTCATGTTTTCACATAATATCAATAACACTAAAAAAATATCTTTAAAATTAATATTTATATTTACTAGATGATTTCTCAAAATTATTAAACTAAAATTATTAAATGTATATTAATTGAATGATTGTGGGTTGAAATCCATAATTTTATTTTCTAAAAAAATATTACTATTATTTTATAATAGTATTGAATTATTATTAAATTGGTATCGTATACTACGTAGTACGTATTGAGTAATTTATGTAAATTATATAATATTAAATAGAGAAGAATATATTTTATGATGAAATAATATGGGGTTGATTAATATTATAATTATTTTAAATTTCCCATGAAAATGAAGAAATCATTTCAATGACAATGTATAGATGAAATACTCGTTTAAATAAATGTGAGATAATAAATATTTTTAAATGTTTAAAGAATTATTATTATCAGGTATAGTTACCGAATGTTTTGATTTATTAAAGTTGTTATATCTCAATATGAGGCAAAAATATATATAACATAATTCTCGTAATTAAATCTCTCTTAAATTACAAAAAATAAAATAGAAAAGATCCTCCGACAAATCATTTTCAAAAGAAAAGATGAATATGTTGTCCATTAATTCTTATTAGTTAAAGTGGGGAGTAATTTTCACTTGGAGGGATTTTATAAGGGCATTAACTCGGCCTAAATAAGAGTTGAATCAAACAAGGAAAGGAATAGAGAAAAAATCAATAAGAAAATCATAGGAATTTATCTTGAATAAAATTAATAAATAAATGAAACGAGAACAAAAAATTGTCTCATTATTTTTTATATATTCTTTGCATTACTCAATTATTAATTTAAAGTAATCATTACAAAATATAAAAAACTTAGACTTATTTATTAATATTTTGTTTTATCTCTTATCAATCTCTCTATTATGATTTAAATAATGATCTGTAAAGGTGAGTCGAAAGTAAACTAATCAGAAAAATAAAAGAAATGATGAAATAATAATAATAAATGTTAAGGTGATGAAAATATTAAAAGACTAAATCAAATCATCCTTTCATAGTAAGAGCATTATACTTCCCATAAGATTCATTTTTAATACTAATTATTAATTAAATATAAAGTGTTTTTCTTTCTAATTATAAAATAAAGTAAAATTTATATATCTATTTTTGATAATTTTACGATGATTATTTTAACAAAATTATCTAATTGATATTTATATGCCCGCATTCTTATATAATTTCTTTTGAAAAATTGAAATATAAGAATAAATAATTAACAATTCATTTTTTTAATTTAAAAATATTTGAAGATTAGGATTATGATACTTAAAATTAAAAAATAAACATTTTATATGGAAAAAAGACAGAATTTTGAAACAATACAATACAACAATACAACAGTATCTAAAAGTAAGTTTTTACAACCCTCAAATAAATAAATAATTTTAAAATTTATATTTTTCGGGAAGTAGATAATAGAAAAAAATTATAAACACAATTATAGATATATTATGAAATGAGGATTTCTTTAATGACAAAAATGATAATAAAAATCTTCCTTCTAAAGACTTTTATCCATGATATATTCAGTAGCAGTAGCTAAGACATTCAAACCAAATAAAATAGAATTTAATATCTTTTTTATGTATCTCTATACTCAATATTATAAATATTATTGACTTAATCAAAACATTTACAACCATGTTTTATTAATTTTTTTTTAATTTAAGTCTTCTTTTTTTTAATTTACATTTTGATAGGCAGTGCCGCCCTAACCACAGGGCTAAATGAGCTATAGCCCCAGGGCGCAAACCTTTTGAGGCGGCAATTTTTACCGACCGACGATAGTAAGGGAGGTATTGTTTTCACACCAAATTTCACATGTGGAGATTTTTACATATCTCCACGAATCATGCATTTTCTTAACAGAAAAAAGTATTTTTAGCATGATGTCTGTCCGACTGTCCGTCCGTCTGTCCGTCCGTATAGATGTGTACAGCCTGAACGGCTTAACGGATTTTGATGAAATTTGGTATATTTACTTAATGCATCAGTGGGATGAATTGATCAACTTTTGGTGCAAATCCGGAAACCGGAAGTGGTAGTATTAGCGATCGACGATAAGAAGGGAAGGGTTATTTTCGCACCAAATTTCACATAAGGAGATTTTTTTACATATCACCACGAATGTATTGGTATTATCCTCGGGAAAAATCATCTTCATTATGTTTTTCTTAATTTAAAATTATATGACGTCACCCAGCCCTTCATGACGTCACAGCCTCGGGTAACGCCGGCAACGCCGGCTACCCCAGCTATATATTATAAATAAAATAAAATTAAAAATATTTATGTTCTATGCCTATCTGTTTTTTATTACATTAATAGATATATTAAAATTATTTGAAATTGTTTCTGTAGCTGGAAATTAATTTATTTCAAACCGTCGGTCGGTTCGGACCTGGCCACAGGTCAACTTATTTATTTGCGATATAGTATTTTCTTAGGAAGAAGGGCGCATTATTTTTAGTAGCCCATGGGCGCCGAATTCCTTAAGACGGCCCTGTTGATAGGTACATCGAATAAAAAACAACGGTATAAATAACAAAAGTATTTTATTTGAATCCCTTCCATCTTGGAATTCTTTAATTTTATAATTTCTTGTCACGATCGAGTATAAATATTTAATTGAAACTATTTTATTTAATGAAACATCTTACTGCGTTGTCAGTTGTGTTTCTTTTCGATTAACATAAAATAAACTTTTAATATAACTGAGCTCACCTATAACTCTAAAACGGTCTTATTTTAAATTATATTTATCTTAAATAATAAATTTTAAATATGATATATTTTTTTACATTTTTCTTCAAATAATAAATTAATCATATAATCAAAAGAAAACATTCTCTTTTCAACATCAAATAAACATGAAATAATTACAAATTTGACCATGGTTAAATTTTTCCTTGACATTGAAAAATCTAGATAATTATATATTAAATATTAAACCAATATGGGTCGTTTTTGAAAGTAAAGTATAAATTCAAATGAAAGTATGAATAGAATATATTTTTTAAATTTTCAAAATGATAACCTTCATACATTCTAATAATTAATCAAATTCTTATTTTACATCATAATAGCATTTTTAGTGATCTCTCCCCAACAAGATTATTTAAAATATATATATTTTCTGAAATTAGCTGGAGTGTCTCCACTCGACTATCTCGCAATTTGAATTGGATTAAATAACATAATATATTATATTTAAATTAAATTTAATTAATTATAAATTATAAATAATAAATATTAAACCAGCGCATGTTTGACTTTTTGTTGATGGCATCACGTCACGTGTTGGCGCGTGAGATTTGCAGTGTTAAAAAATTAATTCTGGTAATTTCAGCGAATCAATCAAGCTGAAATTCTATATATAGCAGTTTTATACAATTATTAATCATGTGAAAAATTATCAAACATATATCTTTATTTTTACGGTCACTTTAGAGGAAAAAAAATCAAAACGTTGTAGGTAATGACCCTCTTCCGGTTGAGCTACATTTCTCAAAAGTTGATAGAAAACTACGAATTTTGAATAATGCTCATGTACCAAATTTCATCATTCTAGCTCTAACCGTTTTTGCGTAATCTTGCCTACATACATACACACACACATACACACACACATACACACACACACACAGAGACATTTTTCTCAACCTTAGTGAAAATGATTCAGGAACCTTCAAAACGTATAAAAACATCAAAATCTCAACATCGAAAATTTTCGTGATCGCAATACTATCTCTGGCGAGATAGTAAAAAATTATTGTTAACTAATATTTCTGGGAATTTATTTATTTATCTTAATGTAGATTAGAATAAGCATTGAAAAATAATTACTAAAATAGAAAAAAATGATTCTATTTTCATTAGTGATTTAAAGAATATTTAAGAATTTTTTTCATTTTCTAGCTAAATAAAGATTATGTGATTTAGCAATCAATTATTATAAGTATCAAATTGGTTTTTATTAATATATATTTCTTTCATTTGCTTAGATCTATTAACAAGTTAACGTTAAAATTTTAGAAATAAAATTCAGATATTTTCTAAATTAGAAATGGCAATATCATTTTATACAAAATTTAATATTAGATATAGTTAGTCTTCGTAATGGGAAGGGGGAATGGAATGCTGAGGGTGATTGACAATCACTGCTAACATTTATGCTACTGACGATTATCAAAAGACTTGATATCCTAAAATGGATCCGCAATTGCAAAGTTTTCAAGGATAAAACAGGCACATTTCTATTAATATTAAAAAACAATGGAAACAATGAGATTTCCTAGGATATAGCTTTGGAAACTGGGGAGAGACTTAATTTGAAATTAAAATGTATAACTTTCAAAAGAATATTTGTTATTAAAATTTATATAAATAAATATTCAATTTTAATTTATCCTATATTATAAAGATGATAAAGATTTTTGTTATAATTTCTTTGGACTTGGGGGTGGAAGATTTCAATCCTTATTATACCCTTTTGTTATATATATAATAGAATAATCAATATAAATCATTAAAATTTTAGAAATAAATATAGATTTTTTAAATTATATTTAAAATCTAAATATTTATTACTAAATAAATCAGTTAAATAAACTATTTATTTTTAAGCCATCTATTTATCTAAAAGAAAAATAAACAAACAAATATAAATAAATAAATAAAGGAATTATTTTTATTTTTTTAAAAAAAATTGAAAACTTTTTCTTTTGAAATCAAAATTTTTTCGCCCTTTTTATAAATACAAATATAAAAACCATCAAAAATATTTTAATGAGTATTAAAATTTGCTATTTATATATATTTGAATAGATTAAAAATAGAATTACATATGAGTTATGTAACATATCCAAGAAGGAGTGAAATAATTTTTAAGTTCTAATTATCAATCTTTTTTTAATGTCCTTGAATATAGAAGAGAAATAAAAAATCTTACTGATACACCATTTAAAATATATAATTTAAAAATTAATAAAAATGAAAATACCTATTTTAAATGTCTTTTCAGGATGAATTTTCTTTAGACAATCAATTATAAAATTTGTTTGTATTAAAGCAAGCTAGAAATATTATTTTATTAAATTTTAGAAAATATATTTTTAAAAATAAAATAATATATTAATGGTACTCACTTGACTTTTCCTTGATCCTACTCGAATAGTATCCTTATCCTTGAGGTTGTGAAACATCTTTATGTTTGTGATTTTTTTTTCGATTTAATCACAAGAGAAAAATAAATAAATTTTACTTTCTAAAAATTATATAAAGTAGGTCGAATGGAAAATTAGATTGGCAAAAAATAAAATTTAGAACAATAATAATAAAAATAAATAGATGTACACAATTACTGTCACTGCAGTAGAATGTGTAAATGAGGGTTATCTAAAATTATAAATGTAAAGAGCGTTCATGATTGCTCCATGACGTTCAGATACAAAAAGCCAAGATATTAAGTGAGTGAATAGTAGAAGGGCAATGACTAGAGAGGGAGAGCAATTTTCTATCAATGACGGATGGTGAGCAATGGGCGCAGCACAGGCCTAACACATTCGCTTTTTCTACTGCTTTTGCAATGTGAAGAGACCTCCAATTTCAAATTCCTTGCTTACATCATCAATACCAATCTAACAATCAAAAATTGCTTATTATTTTACCCAAATAAAAAGAAATCAAAATTTATTTTATTATTTATTTTATTACATATACTAAATATACAATATATTTAAATAATTGTTTGAAATTAATTAATTTTAAATACAATTAAAAAATAACATATTGGTACTTCTACAGTTCAGAAAAACCGCGGGAATGAAACCAAAATATGTCATTTTCATTGTCAATTTTATTTAAAGAACGAATTTATAAATAAAAGATAACTATTAATAAAAGAAAATAATTATTATAATTCATTTACTTATGGATTAATAAAATGGTATTTTTATTTATTTATATATTATTTATTCTTTTATTGTCATTTTATTTGTTTTATATATATATAGAGACGAAGTTTAGCGCCTAGTCAAGTATTAAAAAGAAAAACAGATGATGATATTTCACCTCTTAAAGGTAAAAGATCAAAAATAGAAAATTGTAAACGAAAACCATTTACACCTTTACCAAATTCTGCTATTACTTCACACCCAACTTTAATTAAAAACAACGCTGAAAGTATTTCAAATCATGTAAGTATTCTTTTGAAAACATTTTATCATCTCAGATCTGCCTATTTCTTGAAGCCGAAAGTTCTTGGCCGTAAGAACCACATTCTTCCATCTGTCCTTATATCTCAGTCAGCTAAATTAATTTTTATATTCTATCTTATTACCTTCATCTGTTTTCCCACTATATCCTTAGTTTTAATTATTAATTAAACATTAAATAAACAATGAAAACACTAACTCTTAAAGAATAAACAAATTCATTTGAATAGTTAGCTTTTCTTTTTATTACCGATTTGATATTTTAAAGAAAATTCATATATATATATATATACACGTTTATTAAATTTATAAACATTAAATATCTTGATGTTTAATTATTCAATGTTTTTCATTTTTTTAGGAAATTTTTATTAAAAAATTATTATCAAAACCTTTTAAAGTCCCTATTCCTAATTATCAAGGTTCATTAGGCTCAAGAGCTTTAGGAATAGGACGAAATAAATGTCGAAAAGCATTACATGATCCATTTGAAGATGGTGCCCTTGTACTTTATGATCCTCCTGAAATTTCAGCGCATGATAAATTAAAATTAGATCCGTAAGTAATAATTTTACATTTTCTTTTATTTTTTTAATTGATTTAATTAAAAATAATTTTTTTTAGTGAAAAACAACCGGTGCATGTAGTTGTTGATCCAGTGCTTTCAAAAATTTTACGACCTCATCAAAGAGAAGTAATATAAAAATTTATTTCATAACACTATGATAATTTACAATCTCTTCGCACTATAATAATCATTCCTCTATTTTTTAAAAATTATAATATTCTTCAAGAAAACCAATAATATACTAATAATTTAACATATTTGAAATTTTTCTCCAGGGTGTTAAATTTATGTACGAATGTGTTACGGGCGTACGAATTGATAATGCATACGGATGTATTATGGCTGATGAAATGGGTCTTGGTAAAACGCTTCAGTGTATAACATTAATGTGGACTCTTTTACGTCAGGGGCCTGATGCTAAGCCTCTCATTGATAAAGCAGTTGTTGTTGCACCAAGTAGTCTTGTAAAAGTATGCATTTTTCTTATATATTTATATATATATATATATTATTTTTTATTATATTTTAGTCTTTAGAAAATATATATTATGTATATTTTAGAATTGGTATAATGAAATACAAAAGTGGCTTTCTGGTCGTGTGAATGCATTAGCAATAGATAATGGTACGAAAGATCAAATTGATAAGAATCTTCAAGGATTCATGCAAACATACACGAAAAGAGTAGTTAATCCAATCTTAATTATATCGTATGAAACATTTCGCCTTCATTCGAAAGTTTTGCATCAAGGGGAAGTCGGTCTTGTCTTATGTGATGAGGTAAATTAAATATTATTTTTATAAAATGAGTTTGGTATATAATTATTATAAATATGCATTATTTATTATAATTGTTTTTTAAAAGGGACACCGTTTGAAAAATTGTGAAAATCAAACATATCAAGCTTTAATGGGATTAAAAGCTAAACGTCGAGTGCTTTTATCTGGCACACCCATCCAAAACGATCTCCTTGAATATTTTTCTCTTGTCCATTTTGTAAATCAAGGAATTCTCGGAACTGCTCAAGTATATATATATATATATATATTATATTTATTTATAACTATTTTTATTAAAAATTAATTTTAATATAAGAAATTGAACATAAAGGTATAAGAAATATGGTCACATATAATTTTCATGATATGTTAGGTGTTCAATAGAAAAAATATTTAAAATATTCAAAGAAAATATCAATTTTTGAAATTACTTTATTTCAAGTAAATCAGTAAATGAAAAGAGTTGTTTTATTATTGAAATATTATTCCATTTTTTTCTCTCTTTCGCAACCAAATTTTTTTCAAATATAAGTTCTTTTATTTGCACTTTTTCTTAGGAATTTCGTAAAAAATTTGAAAATCCAATTCTTCGTGGTCAAGACGCGTCAGCATCAGATGCAGAACGTGCGAAAGGCCAGACATGCCTTGAAGAATTAGTAACTATCGTGAATCGATGTTTAATAAGACGTACATCGGCATTATTGTCAAAATATTTACCTGTAAAAATTGAACAAGTTATTTGTGTCAATTTAACACAAATGCAACGACAAATTTATACGAATTTTATTAATAGTGAAGCTGTAAAAAGAACAGTTCGAGGTAATTTTACTTTAAAATACTTTCACATTTAAACATATAAAGTTTGATACTAATATCCTCTTGATGTGTCAATTTATATAATAAACAAATAATTTTACTTATTTTTTCTAGGTGAATCAGCAAAAGAGGGGAAAGTATCTGTTAGTGCCTTATCAAGTATTACTTCATTAAAAAAATTGTGCAATCATCCTGATTTAGTATTAGACAAAATAAAAACAAATAGCGATGGCTTTGAAAATGCAATGGAATATTTGCCAACAGGACACGACGGAAAGTAATAAAAATGATTGTTTATTATTTTTGTCACATTACCTCTTTTAGAATGGGGGTTTTTAATTAATATAATATTAAAGCATGGTCTCCAAAGTGAAGAAATATGATTATTTTCTTTTATTTTTTAAGGCGTGTTTTACCTGAGCTTTCTGGCAAATTAAAAGTACTTGATACATTATTAGCTGTGATTAAAAGCACAACAACAGATAAAATAGTTCTTGTATCAAATTATACACAAACATTAGATCTTTTTGAAAAACTTAGTACTATGCGTGGCTATCAATATGTACGTCTTGATGGGACAATGACAATCAAAAAAAGAGCAAAGGTATCGAATTTTAATTATTTTCTTAATGAAATAAATTATGAAATTATTATTTATTAATTTTTTATGTTGAATATTCTAAAGAATTATAATGAAAAAGTTTTTGTTTTAATTAACAGGTTGTTGAGAAATTTAATGACCCATCAAGTGGCGATTTTATATTTATGCTAAGTTCAAAAGCGGGTGGTTGCGGTCTTAATTTAATTGGTGCCAATCGACTTGTAATGTTTGATCCTGATTGGAATCCAGCAAATGACGATCAAGCAATGGCACGTGTCTGGCGTGATGGACAAAAAAAACAATGTTTCATCTATAGATTGCTATGTGTAAGAATTTATTTTGTTTTTATTAGTTTATTCAAAATCGGGTTTAGAATTTTATAATATTTATCATTCATTAATGTTATAACTAAATAGTATGATTTTAAATGAGAAGTTGTTATAAGCGCATTTAGAGAAAAGCAGTTAGCATGAAAATAAGTAAAATTAAAAAAAGAATATAAGTATATAAACATTTTGGTTATAATATTGCACTTTCTTTTAAATTTTAAAGAGGAGGTAACAAATTTCTTTAGTAAATATAAATAAGATGTTATGCACACTATATCATACGGATGTTTAACCTGTTGATCGTGGGACTATTTGTGGTCGATCAGCCAACAGTTTAAACCTCCCTAGATAATAGCAAATAATTTAGGCTAGTACTGAGTAACAAGGTTAAACATTGAAGATGTCATGAATAGTACATTCAAAATTATGAACTCGATCTTTATTGTATTTCAAAGTATTGCAACAAAGATTTTTAAATTACAGCAACTGAAAAATTATTTATTTATGGTATACAATGGGAATGTTAATTGATTTATTTATATATATATATTATCGAATTCATTTTATTAATTATAGACTGGAACTATTGAAGAGAAAATATTCCAACGACAAGCTCATAAAAAAGCATTATCCTCATGTGTAGTGGATAACGAAGAGGATGTTGCAAGGCATTTTAGTTTATCTGATTTACGTGATCTATTTAAATTAGAATCAAATACATTATCAGATACTCATGACAAGTAAGTATTTGAATGAATAATGTCTAACAGGCTATAAAATATAAAAAAATATTTTATTTATTTATTTTAGATTTAAATGTCGTCGTTGTGTAAATAATATTCAAACGAAGCCGCCAGAGCCAGATACAGATTGTACAAATGAATTATCATGTTGGAATCATTGTGCGGATCGTCGCGGTCTCGTTGATGTTGCTTTAAAACAATGTTGGGATTCTGGAATATCATTTGTATTTCACCATCGTTCACATGAACCGAAAATTATCCCATAAATCTTTCATCCATCAAGAGGAAAAAAATAATATCTTTACACTGACCTTTTTTCATTTTTTTAAATTTTATTTATAAAATAAATAAATTAAAATGCATTTATAATTAAAAATAAAAAATAAGAAAAGTAACATAAAAAATCTATATACTTGTATTTTTATATTATATATATTTATTTATGATAAAAATAAAAAGAGTAAAATTGTTTATTTTTATTAAATTTGATGTATTTTTAATTTATTTTAATTATTTAAATATATTTTTTTATATATACGTAAATCGAATATATACATATATATATATATAAAATAAACTTCATTATAAATATGTTCCTATTCCATTAAAATTATAGTTTTATAATTTTATCTTTTTGTTTATTATTATATTATGAGGCGATTAGATTATGACCTTATAATCAATTTAAAATATTCTCTTAAATTTAAATTTAGATCTTTTTTCGGCAACCGGTTCCGCCTTTATTTTATGATTTTTATTGGGTGTACAACTTTGCTTCCGCCGTTTTTTCCGAAAGTCAAGACTTTATTGTGAAAACCTTATTGATTCAAAATATTGCCCATCGCTGGCTACTAAATTGTTCCATCTTTCGGGCAGCAAAGGAATCCCACGTAGGAAAAACAATCCATAAATCGATCTAATTTTTTCACTTCTTCATAAGAACGGTAGCACCAGTCAAGACGTGTGTCATTGAACGAAACAAGTGATAGAGGGACTTTTCCAACTATGTTTTGACGGGCTTTGGGGTCGAGCATTATCATTACTTTATCATGTCGGGTTCGTCATACGGCATCCAATCTCCTTGTCTCTGAATCATTCCCATGACATTCAGGCGTTTTGAAATGGTTTATTGAGTCACTACCAAAGATCCTGCCAATTCTTAAGGCCATTCGATGAGCATCAGCTGCAAATTGCTTCATATTAAAGAGAAGAAAATTAAAACCTCCCGCAAATTAAGAAAATTTGGCATATTTCATCAAGAATAACTATAATTCAGACACAATATTTCAACTGCGTTATGTTTACAAATACCTAATCTTATTATATGACATCTACGAACTATTTATTTCGATCGCCACTTACTGTTGTACACATATTAGATTTTGGAATTTATAGATAAAAATTAATATTTTACATGCTTCAACTTTAGTAAAGATATGAAATATATAATAAAAAATAAAACATTAAATGGTATATATATTTATATAAACTGACCATTTACTAAAGTTTTTGGACATGTTAGTCCTTTAAAAGTAAATTATATTTGAAATTTGGAATTCCAATTTTAATGCTACATTCTATATTCTATATACCTAGAATGATTGTAGGAAATAGCGTAAATGAAAGCAAAATTGAAGTTAAATTTAAATTTAAAATTTATCTACTAATTTAAGTTGTTTTAATAAATAATACATTTTTTCATTTTTTTTAAAATTATTTATTGAACATTTCAAAATATAGAACTTTTTATTTATAAATAAATTAATAACATTAAATGATTAAAATTATAATTTAAATTTAAGTCATATTTTAAATAAAAAAAAATATAAAGATAAAATATATTTAACTTAAATATTAATTTTAATAGAAAGGAGTTTTTATGATGTGACTTCTTCTGTTGCGCCATCAAATTCTAATTTAACATCCTCGTGGAGACCCTCAACATCAACTTCAGACTCTGTAGCATTTAACATGTTGAGTGTCACCTCCGAGGGTGGCTTAACCATCATTGGTTGTTGCTGTTGGGGAGAGCTTTGAGCTTGCTGCTGTGCCTGTTGCACTTGGGTAATCTGGCGTACAGGAACCCCAGCATCCTCAAACGCCTTCTTTTTTAATGTTGTACGAATTTGTGAACTTTTTGTGAATTTATTCAATCACAAATCATCATCCATTATCATAAAACAGAAAAAAAATAAAAACCAAATAATTTTATTAAACAAAATTATCATTATAATAAATAAATTGATGAAGAAATTGGCAAGCTTAGAAATATACAGAATTATTTATTTATTAAACTATTATTCTATTACATCCCTTTCAGGTAGCTAACAAATTAAAAGATAGATAAGTAAGGAATGTGGAGGGAAGCAGATTAAAAATAAACTGATAAAGTTTTATATTTTTTGAATTAAGTGAAATATCTATATTAAAAGATAATCTTTATTGTACGTTTCTAAAAAATAAGAAAAGTATAGGTGCTAAACTTAACTAGTCTAAAAGAGCTTTAGTAAACAAACATTAATAGTTTCCAAATAAAAGAATCTTTTTTACAATTGTTATTATAATTATTAATATTAGTATTATAATTTTGAAAGAACTTACACAGTTCTGCTTTTAATGACTTCACTAATTTTATTAAGGTCCTCTCCAAAATTTTTAACAGCACGATGTAGCATTGCAATTTCTTCATCAGTCCATTTACTAATAAAAACATAATGATATATATGCATGTATATATCAATTAATTTAATTTAATTCATGTTATAAAACTACAATGATATGAAAAAAATGAAAATACCCGGCTGGAGGATCGGAAGTGGGATGAAGTTGCATTGTTAATTCTCCTAATTTATTAAATGCAGCTCCAGCAGCTGTAAAGATTTCTCCTACCTTGTATTAATTTAAAAAAAATCAGAAATAAATATTAATCAATTGAATAAATAAAAAAATAAAAGAAAGTGTGAGAAAAAGTGTTTATTATGTTTACCTTGGTTGCAGAACTCATTGTTATATTAAATATTTCTAAATAATTTTCATATATAGGAATATATAGAAAAGATTAATAATATGTTTTCGAGTATTGGTTTGTATTATTATTATAATTTCATGGAAATTTTATAATAATAGATTATATTATGAAAAAAAGAAAAAGATAACCTTAACTAAATCTCATAGTGGAGGGAAAATTATGACATTTATAAGGATCATCAATAGAGAGCACTCCATGTAGTGATAATCTCTGTGTAAATTATTTAAAAATCCTATAATTTTTAAGTATATACATGAGTTCGGATGGTCTGTGATGAGTACTTAATAATAAAGATGAATAGTCAGAAATTAATATGTAGTTAAATACATATAAATCTATGAAATATAACATTATAACATTTATAAAATTTAATTTATAATTAAAAAATAATATTTATATCTATGATATAATTTTTTAATACTAGGTATGCTTATTATACTATAACGAAAAGTATTTCATTTAAAGAAGAGTTTTGGTTAAATGTTTTTATAATTTTATTTGTACTTTTTATGTATTTATGCGGTTTGCGGTGAGTGAATGAAATGAGGGGAGTTGGATCATGACATTCTGTTTATGTGGAGTACACGTAAAGAAACAAATAAAAATATAGTTTTGCTTTTAAATGTTATAAGTTATAAGTGTATTTGATATGCTATTTAAGTTTAAATACTCAACACAAAGTGGCGACGAGGATAAAAACTCATATTAAATACGAGGTTTGAAAAAAAAAAAAATTAAATGGAAAAAGATTTTAAAAAATTCGACATTATGCAGGAAACGAATTCTCTGGGACCAAAGTGGACAAGATGGCTAAGAGATTTTGAATATTGCCTGGAAAGTCGAAACATATTTGGGGGCAACTAGACATTGTGCTCTTTTACTACACTGCGAAGCACAGAGCATCCGTGCTGTGGATTGGATCTCAGGTTGGATGTTCAAGACATCTAGGAGCGCCGGCAGCGCTCCGCCCCGGCAAGTAAAACACCGATGCTGCCAAGCGTATATATATACTGGACGTGACAAGTACCGGTTTTCACCCCCTCACAGCAAAAAAACGGTGACACCTGTAGGTCTAATTTTTTACTTTCCCGCATACTTCGAATAAGGGAAGTATTGGAATCGTCAAAAATTTCGACTTCGAGATTTTGATAGATCTTGACGTTTTAGACCTCCCTGAGTCGGAAAATACCATTTTTCGAATTATGTCTGTGTGTGTGTATGTATGTATGTAATGTCTGTAAGCAAATTTACTCAAAAACTAATCAAGCTAGGACTTCGAAATTTGGTACACCGATATTATTCACAGTTTGTAGATTTCTATCAAAATTTCGTCGAAATCGGTTAACCGGAAGTGGTACTTTACCTACACCGGTTGCGTTTACCTTTCAAGTAAAGTACCAGTTTGCTTCGAGATATTTGCTTCATATTTTGTATATAGATTTAAAAATATGAAAAAAACTCAGATACCAAATTTCATCATGATCTGAATACCGGAAGTGACATTTTACCTATACAAGTAGCGTTTCTTTTTTACCGACCGACGATAGTAAGGGAGGTATTGTTTTCACACCAAATTTCACCTGTGGATATTTTTAGCTACATATCTCCACGAATCATGCATTTTCTTAACAGAAAAAAGTATTTTTAGTATGATGTCTGTCCGTCCGTCCGCTGTGTGTCCGTAGAGATGTGTACAGCTTGAACGGCTCAACGGATTTTGATGAAATTTGGTATATTTACTTAATGCATCAGTATGATGAATGGATCAACTTTTGGTGCAAATCCGGAAACCGGAAGTGCTAGTATTGCCGATCGAAGAGAGGAAGTGAAGGGTTATTTTCATATTAAATTCCACGTGAAGGCATATCTCCACGTGTTATGCACTTTGTATTGGTTTTATCCTCGAGAAAAATCATCTTCATTAGTTTTTTCTTAATTTAAAATTATATGACGTCACCCAGCACTTCATGACGTCACAGCCAGCCCTTATATATTATAAATAAAATAAAATTAAAAATATTTATATTATATCCATATCTGTTTTTTTTTACATTTAAAATATCAGTTAACCGGAAGTAGCACTTTATTACATTCTAAATATTCATTCACAACTCTTTATACCTATTTATATGCGGGAAAGTCTAGTCTATAAAATGTATTATTTTTTCAAAATAAAGATTATTATTATTATAATAATTCTTTGATTGGGAATTGCTAGAGAAATTTATATTCGATTATATGAGTCCTGGACAGTAAAAGATTCATAGGATGTCTTCGAAATTTTCTACTTGGTCGCTTCTTTTTAACAGGTAATCCACATTGTATAAGCTGAAATCAAATTAAGAATAAAAAAATTGATTATGTAATATTTATATAAAGGAAAACTTGTTCATGGATGCTCTTTTCGAAATTGGTTTGGTACGCACGTTTTTTGCAGATTCATAAAAAAAGTCAAATTTATGAAACGAACCGCTCTAATTTGTACTTCTAATATATAAATAAAATAAAAAAAATCATTTTATACCTGATGTTGATGTATTTTTTCTCTTATACGTCTTGGAAGATGTTTGGTAGAATGGCTCATTATTCGTCTTCTCATATGCCTTGGTATAAGTTGAAATGATCTTTTTGTTACTTTAGTTTTTTCTAAAAAATAAAAATATAAAAATGAAAATATTTACTATGGATGGCCTTTACACCACATAATTTGTAAATATAATTTTATAATTTTTATTAATTTTCAAATATATATTGTTTATATACATGAAAAATTATGCGTTTCTTTTAGATATGTTAATTACATAAAAAGATTGTAGAAAATGTTCAGTTTAATGAAAAATTATTTATTTGGAAATTAAACCAATATTTATCTCCAAATAGATAATTTTTAATTTAACAGAAAATTTTCTACAATTTTTTAATTTCCGACATTCACAATATTCCTTCATAAAAAAAGAAAAAAATAAGTTGACCTGTGGCCAGGTCCGAACCGACCGACGGTTTGAAATAAATTAATTTCCAGCTACAGAAACAATTTCAAATAATTTTCATATATCTATTAATGTAATAAAAAACAGATATGGATACACAAATAATAAATCTAAACATTTTTAATTTTATTTTATTTATAATATATATGCAAGACCAGGTTGTGACGTCATGAATGGCTGGGTGACGTCATATAATTTTAAATCAAGAAAAAACTAATAAATATGATTTTTCTCGAGGATAAAACCAATATAAAGTGCATGATTCGTGGTGATATATAAAAAAATCTCCTTTGGTGTGAAAATAACCCTTTCCTTCCTATCGTCGATCGCTAATACTACCTCTTCCGGTTTCCGGAATTGCACCAAGAGTTGATCAATTCATCCCACTGATGCATTAAGTAAATATACCAAATTTCATCAAAATCGGTTGAGCCGTTCAGGCTGTACACATCTATACGGACGGACAGACGGACAGACGGACGGACAGACATCATGCTAAAAATACTTTTTTCTGTTTAGAAAATGCATGATTCGTGGAGATATGTAAAAATCTCCACATGTGAAATTTGGTGTGAAAACAATACCTCCCTTACTATCGTCGGTCGGTAAAAATAGACACACACACACACAAGCGCGCCTTTTTATAAAATTAGTATTATGTTATATACTTCAGATGGCGCGATGTGCTAAATTTTGGTTTCAGAATTTAACCCGGAGTGAGTGCATCTTATAGATCAGACCAGAGGTCGTACACGGCAATTAGGGACTTAGAAAATGTGTTACGCACTTAAGGCACACCAGAGGCGCTGCTGGCACTAATTCAAATCCGAAAGTTGTTCAGAAAACAACCAACAGATAGCGCGCCAGGCTCATTTTTAAATTCATGAAATCCATTTGAATCATTTTAAATATTGTGAAAGTGTCGTAAACATGTAAACATCTGATTGTCTAACCTAAACAATTTGAAACAATTGTAAATATTATATTATCTGACTGATCCGAAACCCTCCAATTGCGATCAATATGAATAATAATAAAGTAAGTATAATTAATATAATTTTACTATTATTGATATTGATAAAGTTATATAATATATGTACATATAAATAAATTTTTGATTTTGCAGTTTTTAGATTGTATTCATAAGAATTGTGTTACAAATTCTCTAGCTGGAGAAGAACGAGGACACTTGTTCTAGTTGCCAACGAGTATAATAATAATAATAATAATAAGTATAATAGTCTGCTAAAATATCGTGTATGCAAGCTTCATTTTAATGATTATGATTTCTACACACCTGAAAAGAAGAAATTAATTAACCCTTGAATATAAATCAAGATGGTAGGTTTTGTGATATTTAATAATGGAATATCCAAGGTTGGGAAAACAGGATTTCGCCAAAAGATGTAGCCTTCTTTTACATAAAGATATGTTGCTACATTTTATTAAAATGTGTAACAGATTGATATGTAAGAAGGATATATCTTTAAGTGAAATCATCACCATTTTCGTGAAATATATTTCACCATCCTCCAAGTAAATCAACGTCCTTGGCCTCAAGATCTCAGCCTGTGGAACCTCTTAGTCTCTCTTAGTCTGAGAGATTATCACAAATTTTTTTTAAAAACATCTCACAATAATAATCTATTTATTAAATAAATAGGTTACTTAGAACATTATTCTTTTCATTTTAGATGTGCAATTTATACAATTATATAATTGAAAAATTGTGTAATTTTTATTTAAGTGAGAAATTTAATATAATATGTTTAAAGAAAAATATGTATAAAAGATTTGTTTACAAATGAGATACACATCATTATTGTTAATGATATTTTGTAATAATCTATTTTCAAATAAATATGTCATTTACAACATTATTCTTTTCTTCTAGACATGCAAGTTATGAAATTTTTCAGTTAAGTGAAAAATTATTTATTTGGGGATAAGACCAACATTTCAGCAATTTTCTAAAAAAAAAAAATTATTCCTGAAATGTCAGTTTTAGCTCTAAATAAATAATTTTTCACTTAACCGAAAAATTTCATAATTTTTTCATTCCTCCCGCGCTCCTCTCATTCAAATAATTCAAAATGGATTTTAAAAATGGTGCCAGGTGCCAGGCCGGTTTTTTTATCTCAATTAGTTCATTTAAGGGACACTTTGAAGCAGCAGCGCTAAACGCTGTTTCAAAAAAATAACATTGCGTGTCCACCCCCTGGATCAGACATGTTGAATGTTGAGTGTTGAGAACTGTTGAGAACTTAATTTAAGTGATTTAAGCCTTCCAATTCAAGACATGCTCTGATCTGTATAAATGAGCCTTCTACTTCAACCTTGAAATAAATGAAGTATATATATTTATTTGTATATTTATATATTTTAATCTTCAAATTTTTAACTTTTTTTTAAATTTATTTAAGCCTTCCACTTCAAGACCAATGCGAGCAGCCAAGATGAAAGGGATAAAAAGAATGGCTGAATGGGCACGCAGAACAACAGAAGAAATAAAAGAAGATATCCGGCAACGTGTGATTCAAAAAAGATCAAATGAAACAAATGATCAAAATAAAAAACGTTTAGGAGTTCGACAGCGATCAGCACAACGTATCGCTGATGAAAGCTCTGAAGAGCGGGATTATCGTTTAAAAGAACGACGTCGAAGAAATATTAGACGTTTAAGAACTTCTGGACAGAATCGATTATCCACTTGGAAACGGGCAACTCAAAGAGATGCGACTTATCAATGTTTGGGATCTTTTGACATTGAGTGTATACACTGTAAGGCTGTCCATTTTCCTGAGGAACGTGTATTTAATCAAATTCACCGTGACTCATTTGGTGATTGTTGTTTACATGGCCGGATAGCATTTGAACCACCGCAATTTACAAATGAATTGGTACGTCTATTTTTAAAACAGCATCCATTTTCTGAACAATTTCATAAAAGAATTCGAAACTTGAATTCGTGTTTTGCTTTTGCTTCATTTAATGTAAAGGATGATCGGACTATTAACAGTTATGGAATTTATAGCTTTACTGCTTGTGGACAAGTTTATCATAAAATGAATTTGGCAGCACATCAGGCACAAAACAGTAATAGTGTTTTGGAAAGACCGGAATATGGACAAATGTATTTTTTAAGTCCTGAAGATGCTGTTGATGAACGGATGCAACATCCTCTGAACCATGGAATCAACAGAGATCTTTTAGAATTGCTAGAGCAAATATTTCGATATCAAAACAATTTTGCACAATCGTATATGATGATGCATGAAGTGGAATAGAGTGCGAATAGAGAAGGTATTCCACCTCCATTAGTAAAACTTTTCTTTATTATTGATGAAACTATGGATTATCGAAGATTTAATGTGCCTTTATCCAATGAAGTGTGTGCAGTTATAACACTAAACGCTGATCAAAGTTTTCCGGATAATGAGATGATAGTTCATCAACGTGGTAGACAAATCATCAATTTAAAAAATACTGATAAACGAGTGGAACCTTTTACGTACCCAGTATTCTACCCAGATGGTACATTTGGATATTCTGTTGATTCAGCTTTAAGTATCCCTTATGCCAACCACAATCATCTTACTCAGTTAGAATTTGCACAATATTGAATCGCATTTCGTCCAAAATTCTGTAAATATATTTTGCCTGATGCCACTTTAATGAGTGCTGATTTGCGTGAAATAAAATTCAACGCTTTACATTTCGGTGGGCGTCTTTTTTAACAATATCTCGTCGATACATATATTCGTGTAGAGCGTGATCGTATTCAATGGATCAAGGCTAACCAAAAAAAAAATTCTTGCGGATCAATACGTTGGAGTTACCCGTTTAATAAACGAATTGGCTGAAAAAAAAATGCAGTGGTAGGTGACAAGATAATTCTACCATCGTCATTTACTGGATCAACGCGATATTATGTCGAGCATTTTGAAGATGCGATATCTATTGTATATCGTTATGGATCACCAGATTTCTTTATCACAGTGACATCTAATCCTGAATGGCCTGAAATTAAATAATAACAATGGAAAATAATCTTACAAAAGAACAACTCGCTCAAGATCGACCTGACCTCGTCGCACGAATTTGCAAAATTAAATTTGATAATATAATTGAAGAATTGTCTAAAAAACAAATTTTTAGAAAGGTTGCAGCTTATGTATACTTACTTGAAAATGAAAATCCAATTATGAGATCAAAATTAAAATTATTAATTCATATAATTTTGAATGTTTTGAAAATATAAATAAAAATATTCTTTGAATGACAACATGTAGATATCAAATAAATTGAAATAAGTTGACATAAATAATTAGTTATTAGTTTACATTTACATTTACAGTTTACATTTACACATTTTAAGCTCTAATCGAATCCAAAATCAAAATTTAAAAAATCGAAAAACAGACACACAGATATATAGATTTTATAAACGAACATTTATACAATTTATTTTAATTAATTTGAAACATTTTAGGAAACAAATTTTTAATGGGTCATTTTTAGAATTAACAATTTAACAATTATATTAAATAATTAAAAAATTGTAAAATTTTTAAAGTATATAAATATAAATTGTATAAATTGGTTAAAGAGTCGAGTGATAGTTCGGTGTCCCAGGTATATATTTTATATCAACACGCCTAATTTTCTGTTTGTATGTTATTATTTGAATGGCGATTCGGTGAATAAGGTATTAATATTACCAGCCAAACCCTTTAATAAAGAATCATATTTTAATTTTTATATAACCAAGAAATCATTTTTTCACTTAAAATATAGTTGTAAAGCCCAAATCTCCGATCCATATCCCTCCCTACCTCCTGAGAAATTCCCATTGTTTATAATATTTTAGTTTGTTAAATCAAACTATTATTTTTTACTTCAATATTTTTAATGTTAATACAATTTTATAATTTATAAAATAATTTAATTATTTTAAAAAACGGCGGTCTTCAATTACAATTTTTTTACTCTCTACTGACTGTTCATTTCATAACTGAAAATAGTGTCGAATAGAAATAGACGATATTACTTGGATTAATCTTATTATGCTAATATATATGTGTTAATTTATCCAATTTTTTTTCATTTATAAATTTACCCAAATGTTCGTAAATGAGTTGTTTGATAAACTTAGATGATTAAAAATGCGTTGGATTAATTATTCTTAGTTAATCAATGATTTATGGATTTCTTGTGATCTTTTTAAATAGTATCTTTTTGGAAATAGAAATGATTATTTATTTATAAATTTCCTTCTCACTAAGAACAATTCGTATGTGTTTCTCTTGATTCAAATATTGGCATTGACGAAAATTTTTAATCCATACATATTAAATATTAACAAGAACATTATTCGTTTATTTTATTTATGTAAATTACATAAAAGTAGGTGGAGTTTTCTGTTAATTTAAATTATTTATTTGGATATTTGAAAAAAGCATATTTGATTTCTGTAATGCTAATTTTATATCTCAATAAATAATTTTTAAATTCCCAATATTCATACAAAAAAAATTTAAAAATGCCTCCCTCGTCGGTCGGTAAAAACGCTCACACATGTCCAACCTGTTTGCCATCATTGCCATCACTAGAGGTGAAAAAAAAATAGCATTGAGTGATCACCTCTTGTACGGATACTCTGTGCCACTCTGTGCATTTAACAACAAACTTGGCACGTGGACCACAGAGCATCCGTATCAGAGGGGATCACTCAATGCTATTTTTTTCTCACCCTTAGTGCTGGCAGGTGCTGGCAAGGATGGCAGACTGGTTGGACATGTGTGAGCGTTTTTACCGACCGGCGAGAGAGGCATTTTTAAATTTTTTTTGTATGAATATTGGGAATTTAAAAATTATTTATTGAGATATAAAATTAGCATTACAGAAATCAAATATGCTTTTTTCAAATATCCAAATAAATAATTTAAATTAACAGAAAACTTCACCTACTTTTATGTAATTTACATAAATAAAATAAACGAATAATGTTCTTGTTAATATTTTATATGTATGGATTAAAAATTTTCAATGCCAATATATGAAACGAGAGAAACACATACGAATTGTTCTTAGTGAGAAGGAAATTTATAAATAAATAATCATTTCTATTTCCAAAAAGATACTATTTAAAAAGATCACAAGAAATCCATAAATCATTGATTAACTAAGAATAATTAATCCAACGCATTTTTAATCATCTAAGTTTATCAAAAAACTGAATTACGAACATTTGGGTAAATTTATAAATGAAAAAAATGTGGGATGTCTCCGGTCGGCTATCATGCAAATTCCGATTGGATAAATTAACACATATATATTGTATTTAAATGAAATTATAAATTAAAATTAATAAATAGTATTTATTAAACCAGCGCGAGTTTGGCTCTTTGTTGAGGGCATCTGGTCACATGCTGGCGCGTGATAGTCAACGTGCTAAAAAATTAATTCCGGTACTTTTAGCGATTCAACCAAGCTGAAATTCTATATATATAGCAGTTTTATGCAATTTTTAAGCATGTGTGAAAAACTATAAAAGATATACTGAGAGGAGTACGTGAATATATTTGATTTAATAGTGCTTATTGTGAATTTCTATATTGCTGTGAAATTTGTATTTATTTATCAAATATTAAATAATTTAACTTTGTTATTTGATTTGTTACAATGTAATTTTAATTATTTATCAAACAATTTATAATAAATTTTTCAATTTTATTTGTGTTAAATGTTAAATAAAATTTATATTTATATTTATGCTGGGTTTGTTTCGAATATTATGTGCACGGATACTCTATGTACGGATGGTATGTCGAGTTTGATATTCAAATAATTGCAGGGAATTCGGAAGGCCTGTGGGAGGGGGTGATCTTTGGTCATTTTTATTTGCGGTGCCATCTATTGGACGCCTGAAGAGTCGACTTTTTTCATGTAACGCCATCTGGTGTTCGAGTTACACCGGTCCCATTGAGCCGATACCCCCCTGGCCGATACCCCCCTGACGTGGACCAAGCTGCACGCGTCTCATTTTATCATCATCTGTGGTGTCTGTGGTGCATACCCATTGGTTGTGTGTTAAGGTTATTTTATTCATGTTATTATTTTTTATTCTATCCATATTATAAATATTAAATTTAAATCAAATATTTTAAAAAATGGAAAATAAAAAACAATACGATTCATATTTAAAAGGTAATATTGAATTACCTGGAGAAATAAATGTTTTGACCTATGCTTCTGCACGACTTGAAGAAATTACTGCCCTTGAAAACGCCATAAGTATATATATGTTATTTATATTTACATTTTATTATATTTTTCTTTCAATTTCATTTACATGTAGTTTATACTATAAGATTATTACTTTATAAATCCTTTTAATCTATATTCTCAATACTTTTAATTTGTTGTAAAGACCATCCATAGTGAATATTTTCATTTCTATATTTTTATTTTTTAGAAAAACCTAAAGTAACAAAAAGATCATTTCAACTATTACCAAGACATATGAGAAGACGAATAATGAGCCATTCTACCAAACGTGTTCCAAGACGTATAAGAGAAATACATCAACATCAGGTATAAAATTATTTTTTTTATATTATTTATATATTAGAAGTACAAATTAGTGCGGTTCGTTTCATAAATTTGACTTTTTTTATGAATCTGCAAAAAAACGTGCGTACCAAACCAATTTCGAAAAGAGTATCCATGAACAAGTTTTCCTTTATATAAATATTACATAATCAATTTTTTTATTCTTAATTTGATTTCAGCTTATACAAAGTGGATTACCTGTTAAAAAGAAGCGACCAAGTAGAAAATTTCGAAGACATCCTATGAATCTTTTACTTGAGTATGAAAGAAGACAACGATTAAATGTTTGGCTAGAAACACATATATGGCATGCAAAACGATTTCATATGATGACTAAATGGGGATATAAATTGCCTAAATGTCCCGCTGATAAAAATTTCAAAGCATGTTATCGTGCTACTACAAAGCACTGTTTATTACAGGTAATCATTGAAATTATAATATAACAATCACAATTTTAATTAATTAATTATATAGGATAACATGAATCTATCCTAGAGAGATTCAGACCTAAATATCGAGTAATTTCATTTTGAATTAATAGCTGAATTAATCTCTTTTATGCAAAAATTATGAAACTACAATACGATTATTTATTATTAATTAAATTAAAAAAAAATGGAAAATTTTCTTCCTACTAATAATATTAATAAACAAATAAAACAAATTAAAAAGCAAACCTATTTTTAATGAAAAATTTGTCTTTAAAAATATAAAATGCAAAAAGAATGGTAATACTTGATTTCTTATAATATGTATTTCTTTTTTAGGACATTTCTTATTTTGTTTGTATAGAATTGCAAGGACCTCAAAGTGAATTATTAAATGGTCTAAAACATCTGGTTTCTCCTTTAACTGGATTAACATTTCGTGCAGCACACTATCTTGATGGTGATCACTATGGTAATTTAACTCTTTTTAAAAAAGATAAATATCCTCGTGGAGCAATAGGACAGGTTAATTTTTTTTGGAAACCCAAAAATGATAATAATATACGAACACTTTGGATATGGCTACATCCAAGTTGTCAACAAGAAGCAATTGATGAACTCATAACTATTTTTAATTTAAATAAAGTGGATTCTGAAAAAATAGATGCACCATTAAATTTAGTCCAATCAAAAAAATTGAGAAGAGAAAATATTGAGGCGCTTAAACTTGTAAATAAGAATGTCCCTTTCGAACGAACGCCAAAATATATTCATGGTGATATTAAAATGTGTATATTAAAAGATACATTAAATCGTTTTCGATTAACTGGACCATTATCACACAATATTATTTGTAAAGCGTTTAATGTTGTAAATATTTCACAACAAAAGGATAAAATGAATTATTATAAACATGAAATTGAAATGGTTACCGAAGAAAATGATTGGAGAATAAATTTAATGGAAGAACATAAAGGCGAATGGATTTCTGAATATTATAATTCTCACGAAAAAATAATTGAAGCAGATAAACAAAAGGAATTTTGGGATACTTTAAATCTCATTCAAGAATCTTCACAACTTCCAGCACAATGTATTTTAGGATTTACTATTGATGATCCAAGAATGTCTTTGCCCAGCAAACGTTGCAAGGCGAAAATCGAAAATATAGGTATTCATAAGTAAATAATTTTATTTATTATTGAGTGTTTAATTTACATAAATATATCTTCTTAAAGTATGAATTGTTGATTTTTCCCAAAAGAAGGTAGTGTTCATTCTATAATTATAAAATATTTTTTTAAATTTCCATTTATAATCACAATACTAAATTATCTTTATAAATTAAGTTATATTATTAAAATGTTTTAATAAGCTTATTTTATTTTTAGCGAATCAACCAAATATTCTCAGAATACCTGACGAAGAATTAAATTGTTCGCCAATATGGGAAAGCCGCCATCGTGATATTGCTTCATGTTCGAAACCAAATAATTCAACATTAATGCGATTAAGGAACAGTGGAACTGGCCAACCTTATCCATTACAAATATTATTGCTTCAAAGTCCTGGAATTCGTTCAAATGAAGGACGATTGGGTAAACAAAATAAGAAATTTTTTTTTTATTTGTCATCCACTTAATTTATACATCTGCCCAAAGGCAATAATACATGGTATAGTTCCCATTAGAATAAAGAAAAACAAAACAAAAAACAAGATAAAACAAAATCAAATAATTCAAACTAAATTAGATTAAGTGGGGAAAAATAGGGAAAATAAATAATTGGTATGGATATTAAACAAGGAAGGGAAACGTATGTCACTGATTAAAATTAAAATCCGCAGGCAGCCCGCAATGTCGCGTTTGGGCGTTTGATTTGTCATGTCTCCTGTTAGGTCATGTGGTTTGAGTCTTTTAAATCTTCTCAATTGTCCTTGAGTGTCTAGGAGTTGTCTAGCTATAGGATTGGGATGGTTATGGAGTCGGTCGTTGTAGCGAAGGCTGTAAATTTTTATTACATTGTCTATCGTATCCATCCCGAGGTCCCTATGAATCAGTCTGTTATGGACATAACAAGGAGCACTTGTAATTAGTCTTAGGACTTTATTTTGAAACCGCTGAATTTGGTCTCTATTGGATTTGGTGGGAGAGGAATAAATACTTAGGGAGAGATGGCTGGCGAATGAATAAGAAACGTTTTATGTGAAATGAATATCACTTTGAAAAATAATTTTATTTTAACTTATTTTTTAACAGGATATGGAAGTGGCTGGGATATTATAATTCCAGCTGGTTGGGCAATGCCTGTTTGGATGAGTTTAATTTTGCGTGGCGCTCGTGTTGGAGGAGTACGTGAGATGGAAAACATAGCCCTAGAGAGTGGAATTTGCCTTTGGAATCCTGACACAGCTTCTGCTAAAAATGAATCTTTACAAAAGGAAAAAGAACTAATTCATAAATATTTTAAGTGAGTAAAATTGTAAATAAATAAATGATTGATTTAAAAAGTATTGATCAAAATCAATAAATGGTTTTGTTTTTCAGGAAACCACCTAATAAAAGAGTTAATTATCGCAAATTGCGTGTAACCAGCCCGTTCAGATGTCAGTGGGAAGAATTACTTCAACATTGGTTGAATACTTCAAATTCTATTAATGATTTTTATGTTTTAAGAGATAGAGATAAATTAAACAAATTAAATGAAATGCTTAAAAAGAAAAAGAATAATATAGACAGTTTATTTAAAAAACAAGAATTGCAATGTCTTGTGCCTGTAACTATCAAAATGACACAAAAAGGTCTACCTACTGATTTGGCAATTATTGCTTTACCAGAAAATGAAGATATCTTTATGAAACGCAGGAAAAAACAATTTGCCGGTCCAAGTGAACAACCAGGTCATGATATAAACGAATTTCAAAGAAAAAACATGCGCAAAGAGCATAAATTATTACTAAAACAATTAAGGCGTCGCCGTCAACGAGGAAATGCCAATTTGGGTAACTCAAAAGATGCTGTAGAAAATTATAACGAACAAATGCGCAAGTTATGGCTTCCAGATGATACAATTTCTTCATCTCGGAGAACAATGGGGTGGCTTACAAGGGGTGGTTTTAACTTTACACGCGCTAAAGGAGAAGGCATTGGATACGTAACGTTGCCCGCATTTAAAGCTTTGATAGTTTCAAGACATACACCAGACGTTTTAATAAGAAATCCTACTTCCTTACAATATTATTTCGCTAGGCTCTCCATACGATTGTAGCTTCAATATATTGTGTTTGTTTTTAATAATTTTAATAAATTTTTTAATGTTTATTTATATATATATATATATTCTTAAATGTTATATATGGAAAATTTTATTTATTTTTGATATACAAATTTGTTTTTACGATTCACTCCTGATATATTATAAGGTATTTTTGGTTGTTTGATTAACGCCAAAAAATACAAAACCGCCTAGGAACATCCACAATGTCCTTGGAATTGATCCAGCATAAAGACTGAAACAAAATATTTTTTGTAAATATTATAAATATATTATAATTAAATATTTTATTTTTAATGATGCAAAATATGTGAGGTATATATATGTAAAATATGCTTGAAAATAAAATTATCTTTTCAAATAAACTTTTTTATATAATAATTTTTCAATAAATATCTTAGTGTATTACCTGGATATTCCTTTTTCTAAATAAAGGGCACGTAGTGTTTGAATAACATTAAGTCGGTCTTGAGGTGATATAGTTAGCATGATTCGTGTTTTAGCTACATCTAAGGGCGTAGTTAAATAAGCAGATGTTCCACCAGCAAATGCTCCACACATAGCCACTTCAAAAGCACTAAGAGAACTTTCTAAAACAAGAAGAACCAAATTATTGTAAATAGAAATAAAATGTTTTTTTTTAATCTTCTATTCTCAAAAATTTTTCTATTTAAAATTTGTTTTATTTATAAAAATAAAGTTTGAGTAAAAAAAAAAGATTTGTAAATATTCATGAAATAAAAGGTTCTTCTATTCTATTGAATAAATAAATAAATTATTATTTTAAACAATTCAATATTACCTGGAATTTGTTGAGATAATGCTAATTTTTGTTTAAATATTTCCCATAAAGGAAATTGAATTAAACTAAATGGAACTTCACGTAAAATTGTTGAGCCAAAACCACGATATAATCCCAATGGCCCTTCTAAGCGTATGGCTTCTCTACAAACATTTAACATAGAAATTGATTTCACATTTACCTGCTGTCTTTGTTTAATTACTTCTGCAGGTACTCTTATTAAACATGCTACCTGAAAATAAAAAAAAAACAAGAAATTTTATATATATTATTATATACCAAATCAACATAAGTATAATTATTATTAAAAAAAAACTAATTATCTAAGATAAAGTAAATATTTTAGTTAGCTTAGTTTATTGTTTTTAAATATAATTACAATTTCACCGAGAGATGCTGAGAACATGTGGACGAGAGGTTCATATTTCTTATTGGTGTGTTCTTTAAGATATGTTTTTAAAGTGTCATAAGTCATAAAAAAAAGGGCAGCTGAAAAATAAAGGCTATGATGTACGTTTTATTATTTCTTTACAATATTTAAATTTGTAATTAACAATGATTCAGAATGTGAAAAATAATTTTTGCTTAGTCCTCCTAAATTTATTATTTATCTATTTTAGAAATAAAATTCTTGTACTCAAATTTAATAGGGCTAAGACTATATAATTAATTAGTTTCAGAGAATCGAATCAATACATAAAATCTTAAAGTATAAAACGTAGAATTTGAAAATATAGAAAAATTTAAATACTTACACTCACTAATCTCAAAGGTTAATAATGTTCAATTAAGGTTGGTATGGAGCCTGTTATTGTTCTGTAAACGGGCTCCATTAATCAAAAATTATCCAACGGAATCAAAATCAAAATTTATAAAAAACATTTTTGCTGATTGTATTAAATGGAAGTGAGTCGTGGTCTATGATTTTGGGAAATGAGAATAGATTTACAAAATTTGAAAATAAGATTCTTTGTAACATTTATGAGCCAAAGAATGATGAAGTCGAATGGCGAAACTACATAACGAGGAATTGAATGACCTCTATAAATCAAACATTCTTATTTATATAAAATTGAGAAGATTGCGATGGACAGGTTACTTAGCTAGAATGGGCGAGGAAAGTCTAAAGAGAAACTTGTTTTTTGGGGTGGCTAGTTGGGAAGCTACAGGTTGATAGGCAAAGGATTCGGTAGGCAGACAATATAAAGGTGGGCGTGTGAGAGTTAGATAGAGATGGCTCAGGGTAGGGACAGCTGTGGTTGCTGGGGCAAAGTACTCTCCCGTTTTATAGCATACCACAGAAAGATTATTATTACCGTTGGGTGCTGATCCAGTTGCAGAAGGTATAATGCCTTTATAAAGTCCACGAAAACCACCAGAATTCCAAAATCCAAGTGAACTTTGTAATCTAGTTTTTAGAGTATCTAACGGAAATAAAGTCATATCAACAGCAAAGCCGGCTGTAGCTCCAGCCTAAAATAATTCAATAAATTAATGAATTTCTTAAATAAAATAAAAAAAAAAATATTTTTTTTTAATAGATTTAGTTAAATCACTTGACACTCATTTAATAATAAATAAATGACAACAATAAAAATTAACATTTCAAATAATTACAATTTATTGATCATTTTTTTAATTTTCTTTTTCTTTATATAGAAATAAATTTAAAATATGCATATTTTAATGATAGTAGTTTAAGTTTTTTATATTTGTTTTTAATTTTTAATGGAAAGCTTATTATTATATTTTATTCAAAAGACAAAGTATTCATCTTTAGAATTAATTTATAGAAAAATCTTAATTTTTTAAAAGGTAGAGTGAGTAAGATTGAATAAAAACAAACATCATAATCTAATCTTTAATATATAACTATTTTGTTATAGTGGAAAAATTAAAAAAATAATTTTTCAGTAAACTTTTTCATATATACCTAAATATTCATTAATTTTGTTGAAAATTTATAACTTTCATATTCTGAAAGATTTTAAACCTATTTTTATAATTATTTAATGATTTAAATCATTTCTTTATATATATTTATGTCTAGTAAGCCCTTAGCGAACGAATGCCGCCATACTCGCGACATTGCATATATTCTTTGAAAATATTCTAATTAAATGCTCTTGATAGTTGTTGATAGTTAAGGGCTAGGTTAATAAAAAAACACATTAAATTTTACTTGAAAAAATAACGTTTCTAAAAAAATTTCCAAATAGATTGAAAATATCTGACAATGGGGAAGCACATATGAGAAATTTTTTTAATTTAATATATAGAATGTAAAGACATATTTATTTTTTAATATTTTTTAAATTTATTACATTCACATTAATCAATGCTCATATGAAAAAATGAAAGTAAATTATATATTACCATTAAAGATTTTAGTATTCCATCATCCAACATTTTAAAATAAAGATTATATAATCGAGATTTTAATAAAGATAGAATAAAATAAATGTTGATATATGTATATTTCTTATTTCATTCACTATCTCTTAAATCACTAATGCAATTAACCAAAATTAAAAAAAACTTTGTAAAGGGCCGGTTCTAAGTAATCATATTCCTTTGTAATTTTTTATTCCTAAATATATAAAAAACAATAAATATAATAAAAAAAATTATATCATATGATAATAAATAAAATCAATTATATTTGAAAACTTGTTTAAAAAAATATATATGATATATTAAGTAAGTTTACTCATCAGAAAAGTGATCAGCTGTTTCAGCTATATTTACCTACATATACATAATATATTTAAAAAAAGGAGTAACATGTCAAACTAGATAACCTTTATAGTTAAAAATTAATTAATGTATATATTAAAAATTTTATATAATTTCATGAAATGGAGAAAAACTTTTTAAAAAGTTGTATACAAAATGCCTCATTTAATATCATCTTTCAGGTAATAATAAATAAAATATTTTCAACTTTCAACAAGGATGATATAAGTTTTATAAAGGTGTAAAACTTTCCTTTTAATTTATAATAGATATATATCAAATTTTACATAATTTTATAAAATAAATATATTTTTTATAATTAATTTAAAACATTTCTATAAAAGAAAAGTAAAATATTCTTAAAGGTTTTTTTTTGTTATGAAATAGAATATGATAAAATCATTGTTTTTCATAGTGAAAACATTTTTGATATATTTAAAATTACTTAAGATAAAATTAGCAATGAACAAATCAGATGGAAAATACCAAAGATAAACCCCAAATAAGATCGAAACATTATTAAATCATAATAAGTTGGATTGAGGAAGAAGACATGGTTGGAAAGTAGAAAAATAGAATGATCAATAGGGTATAGCAGCCATAAGCTTTTAAGCTTATTATTTTCTATATTATTTATATAATTACTAATCTAATTGTGTTTTAGATTGTTTTCAGGTGTGTGACTTTTGTTTTAAATGCATTTGTTCTTCGATATGTTGGTCAAGCAGTTATTGGTGTTATGAATGTAAGACTTCTCCTTTTAGAGTCGACTTTACTTTTTCTCAGCAGAGAAGCATTCCGGAGAGCATGTTTAAGTAAAACTGTGGAACATAATTGGCCCAGAGTTATTAACCTTATATGGTTTACGTGAGTTTTAAATAGTTTATTATTGTGACCACTTAATTTATATTATAATAATTTTCGTTTTACAAAGATTACCATTATGCCAAATATTTGCTATTATTTTTGGATATATTTGGCTTTATGTTCTTACAAGACCAAGTGAAGATATTACCACTCATTATTCTATTGGTGTTTGGTCAATATGTATTAGTTGTTTAATTGAAATGTGCGCTGAGCCAGTTTTTCTTGTGGCACAAGCATTTCTCTTTGTTAAACTTAAGGTAGGTTAAATATCAAATATTTTATCTCAATAACTATCTATTACTTTTATATTACTATTTTTTAAAATTTTATTCGAAAAATAATTATTCTATAATTATATTAATTTTATTATTTTTAGGTTGTTTTAGATACAATTCATATTACAGTTCGAACTATTACATTTACGCTATTAATTATTTTTTGGCCGCGGGGTGCAATTGTTGCTTTTTCTATTGCACAAATTTTAAGTAATTTAATATACACATTAGGATATTATATATATTTTTATAAATACATTGAAGACAGAAAAAATAGACTTAAAAAAAATGATAATAATCCGAATCAAGAGGATGATTTTCCATTTAATTCCATTTATGACTTTCTTCCACGTAAATTAAATAATGAGGTAGGGAAATTTTTTTTAAGACTAATTGTTTTCATTTCCGAGCTATTTACGTTTTATTCTCATTGTCTCAAATCATCTAATTTTCAATTGAATAAAAAGTGGCAAAGGTCCATCTTCTCATTTCTCATTCAAGAACAACAGGTTAATAAACTATATTTATATTTCTTTCTTTTATTTTTTAGTTTATGATAGATTATCCACTTGGAAAATTAACATGGAGTTTTTTTAAGCAAGGAATTATTAAACAAATATTAACTGAAGGGGAAAGATATGTGATGGCTATATTTGCAGTATTAACATTTAAAGAGCAAGGATGTTATGATTTGGTAAATAATCTTGGCTCCCTTGCTGCACGATTTCTTTTTCGACCAATTGAGGAATCATCATATTTTTATTTTTCTCAAATGGTGAAACGCGATGAAAAATTAATTACCCAAAATAAGGTATTTTAAAATAATTTAATATCAAATATTTGAAAAACAACAAATTTAAAATATATTTTTACTTTAGAATGTGATCTCAGAAATGTCATATGTTCTTGAAACATTACTTCGTACAATTGTTTCACTTGGTTTAGTTATTCTTGTTTTTGGCCAAGCTTATTCATCTTTATTATTATTCCTTTATGGCGGTGATGAACTTTTAGATGGGACAGGACCACAATTGTTAAGGGCTCATTGTCTAGCAATTTTACTTTTGGCTATTAATGGCATCACTGAATGCTATGCTTTCGCGTCCATGGATAGGCATCAACTCGATAGGTAACTTTGACTTGACATAATTTCCAAAATATTTAGTAGGTTTAAAACTAAAATTTTGATATAACAAAAATTTAAAATTTATTAGGTTTTTAAATATTTACCTAATAATAAATTTTAATTTTTATATATTAATGAATCTTTAAAGAAATAAAATCAATAATTTCAAATAAATTAGAAAATATAAATTTATAAAATATTTATAGGTATAATTACTTAATGGCAATTTTCTCAATCGTCTTTTTGATATCATCCTGGATTTTGACTGGATTCTTGGGAGCGCTTGGATTTATTTTGGCGAATTGTGCAAATATGACTGCTAGAATTGCACATAGGTATGAATTTCAATGTTTTAATTCTTTCTTCCACATAATTTCACTCTAAATTGTTTTTAATTAATTATTATTAATAGGGTTATAATAAAATTTTAGCTAAATTTTTCTTTATTATATTTAAATATTCGTTCTATTTAATTTAAAAGAATTATATTTTCTTCAATAATGACAATAATTACTATATAATCATATTTTAAATTGATTTTAGTGTATGGTTTATTAATAATCAATTTACCGGTACTGAATTTAAACCATTAAAAGGATTATATCCTTCAAGATTGTTTCTTATAACCATAATATTTATTGGAATTTTATTAAAATATTCAGAGGTAATATTATATTTATTATTTTTCAATTATTCTCAAAGAATATAATTTCTAATGAATTCATATTTTAGATGAAATTATTTCAATCAAATAAATTATACCACTTTATTATTGGATCTTTTCATTTTATAATAATATTAACAATTTGGATATTCCAAGAAAAAAAATTAGTACAATCAATGATAAACAAATATCTAAGGAAAATTGAATAGTGATAATAATTGTATAAATATTAACATAATTATAAATTATATTTTTATTATGAATATATATATATATAAAAGCACAAAAAGACAAATCATGTAATAAAATATATATCTTAATTATAAATCTACAATATATTAATTTGGATTATTTTTAAAAACAGCAGCAGAAACTTTTCCCATTGTTTGAATTAAACATTTGCTAAAAAAAAATCAAGATAAATTATTAATTATTTGATGATGTTGCTGTGAGTTATTACAATAAACTAATTTATCTCTAGTCAATCTATATATATATTTATATAGGATTGTCATATGTATAAAATCTATTATGTTAAAGAGAAATTGAAACCTTTGTGTTTCTCTAAATCTTAAAAATCTTAATGTGATTATGCGTTTATAATTTTGATTGTATATATATAAATATATCAAATAAAAATGAAAAAATTCAATTAATTTTATATGCTTATCAAATATTTTCAAACTGATTATCTTAAACATAATAGATAATTTCTATGATATATCAAAATAATTAAATTTGTTTATAAAAATAAATATTATTAATTATTAATTAAAATATTGTATATATAATATATTTATATATAAATAATATAATTTTTTAAAATTTGTAAATATAAAAATATTTTTCTTTAATTATTGATGATGTTAAATGTAAATAAATATTAAATATTAAACGATTGATTTATTAAACCTATATATTGTACCTGGAATCGTTTTCTAAAATAAGCAATGGAGGATCTAAATCTGGTTCAAATTTTGTAACTTGTTTTGCTAGTGCAGTAATAATACCTGCATTTTTTTCTGAAGCTTTGCCCCTAACTGAAAGACAAAATAAAAAAAATACACAATTATTTATTTAATATTTGTAGAAAAAATATAAAAAAATAAATTGTAGTGTTAAGTTAAATATAATAATTGACAAAAAATATTAGCAATCAATTTCTGGAAAAACAATTATTACCTCCAAGACATAATCCTTGATTATCACATAGAACAACACCTGTAACATCTTCAAGTGATGCTCTAAAATAAAAACAGAATAGAAAATTAGTCTTCTTTAATAAAAGAAATTATGGTATTACTGCTTTTATAAAATTATATATTCTATGAATTGATATCATTACATACTATTATGTAATATAGTTAATAGAATGACTATGGATTAATATCAAAAAAATTTCAAATTCAAGTTATAAATATTGATAAGAAAATTCTAGTAAATTCAATTTTCCTAAATTTATTACAAAATTAGCATGTGTAATTATAATGAATAGGATTTATTAAATATTTTAAAAATATTTTTTAATAAAGGTGTATATATATAATTTATCTTACGCATTATCAAGAAGTTGATCAATTTCTTTTTCCATTATATTAATTTTTTCAACGTCAATATTATAAATACTAATTAATCTCAATTAAAATAAATAAATAATTATTTTAATAAAATAAAATCAGAAACAAAAATTATTAAGGTTATTGGGGTTCTGTCAAATATCAAAACATGCTCTGTGCAAAACATTGACTAGCCGCTCCACCTTCCTATGGCGGGGTTCCCTCCCGGGCTCTCTCAAAGACAAATTTTCATTAAGATTTTTTTTATATATTAAATATTTAAAAAAGTTTTTACAAAATCTGGCAAAAAAATTTAGGCATATATTCAATCCCCCCTACACCTCGCAGAATTTGATGAAACTTCGCCAGTTGATTCTTTGATTAATTCTAAGAAACTTTTTCCTTAGGCATTTCTTGGGATTTAATTTTGTATTTTATTTACTCGTATTCACAGTTTTAGAAAGAAAATATTTTTTTCCAGCTAAGTAAATCATTTTAGCTTTCCTCATGGAATGAGGATAGCTTATACGATGGTCGGAAAATTTTGAAAAGTTTTGCTCCGAGATTTTTCGAGATTTCCAATTTTCAGACAGTTCTGAATCCAAAACTGCAAAAAAAATTTTTGAACCGGCTGAGATTACGTCTAAACAAAATGACATATTGTCTTGAAATTTGATATTTAGATGTTTTTTTGGGAATGATGGGCGGGGATTGGATTGTTTTTGGACAAGATCGGACCATAAGTAAGGGTAGTTTAAAGAGGTGTCAAAGCACATTTTATTGATTTTCTCAATTTTTATGAGAATTATTATACTATAGAGAATCTCGAATTTACTAAAAGTTTCATTATATTCATTTTTACCGACACTTAATAATAAAGGAGTTATTTATAAAAAAACTACTTTAAGATTTCGAAAGCTTTTCGTCCGCCCGTAGTGGCAGGATATTTTGAAAGAAATCATGTAAAAATCCCTAAGAAAAAATCCCTAAATCAAAAATCCCTGAAAAAATCCCTATATCAAAAATCCCTGAAAAAAATCCCTAAATAAAAAATTTCCCCAATTTGTTTTTACTTATTTAATAATGAATAGCCGAAGAGACTTGAATCAGGTACATACATCATGCTTGGTGTCATCACATCTGTTCCATCTGGTTTTTTAGCGTCCCATTTTCATGGTTTGCCTTCATTATGGTCATCATGCGAGTCGCGGAATCGTTTCCTTGGTGGATCAGGTTTCTTACCACGAACATCACGAAAGATTTCCAAAGAGATAAGGCTATGCTCAATATGGATTTACTTAATCAGGACCCATACTGATGTCTTGTAACCTCCTAAGCGAAAACGAAGAGCATTGTTGTAACCTTCCAATGCATTGTTTGTTCGAGGCACGCCCCGGACACCAGTTCGAGGCAAACCCATCAAAGTGGCATCGTAGATGTTCCAATGTTCCAATGTCGAATTCGGGGTCATAAAAGCCAGCCAAAAATTTTTAGGGATTTTTGACTTTTATGGATTTTTTTTTACCCGTTTCCATTTTGAAAAAATTAGTCTTCGCTTTATAATTTTTATGAAATTAGCAATTAATGTATTAATAATAAAAAATATTTAGAATTTGAGTAATATTTTTATTTATTTTATATTTAAATAATAGTCATATTTGGAAAATTTCACAATCTAGTAATCTTATATTAAGTCTTTTGTTTTTTATGATTTAGGAGAAATAATAAAATAATTTTTTTATTTCTTATATTAAATTCTGTACGAAAAAATAAGCAATTTTTATTTTTGTTAAAATTTTTTTAAAATAAAATAAACTTACTTATTATACACTAAGTTATACTTTAAGAATTTTTTTTTCAAATAAAAAGGATTATATTTTTTCTTTTCTATTTATAATATAGTACATAATATACAGTAATTTTAATTTTTTTCTCTCATGGGGGAGGGGGTTAAAACCCCCAAACACCCCCCCCCCCCTTGGTTGCGCCACTGGTGCAAACTACTTTCATTGATTATTTGTATGATTTTTATTTTAACAATGAGAGTGAAGCAAGAATATACAATACCTGTCGTAAAAAGTATAATAAATTGCATTCGCTAGCAACTTCTTTTTGGAGCAGATTACTATTAACAGTTAACTCTTTTCCATTACAACAAAGATTATTAATATTAAGATGGATAGATAATTAGATTAATAATTAAATTTTATATTTTTTAAAGTTAAAATAATTCAAGATATATATCAAGTCTATTCATATAATCTGATAAAATAAAATATTTATAATGGTGAAAATTGAGTTATATTATTTAGCACAGAGTATAGAAATTCATTTAAGAACTTATAATAATCATCTGTTTGGAAATTTTTAATCTCTCAAAACCTCAGAGATTGATAGATAGCATATGAATAAAAATTAAAAGGATTTATTTCTATTATAAGTTTTTTATGAGGTCTCATATTCAGATGAAATTTTCTATAAAAACTTAGTCGAATTAATAGTACTTTATATAAACAAATTATTAGTAATTTTTTTATTAAAAAACGAATACAATTTTTTTAAATGTTTTTGTTTACCTTGTTTTCAAAGAATCCCTTATGAAATTTTTTTTTTAAATTTCACTTCCAAATTACCAAATAAAAATTATCCTGTGCATATCTTAATATTTTATCTAAACGATGAGATGTGTTACAAGAGTGTCTGTCCTATATCTTTATTTTCGCAAAAAAGTATATACTTGAATTTAATATACAAGTCATTAGCATTTAGAGACTGGATAAAGTACTATAAATCTTCACCGAATTTTGATTTGTTTAGTGACTGAACAAGTTGAGTCCTTCCTGTGTGTAAAATGGGGCCTCCTTACAAGTGGAAAAAAGTTCTAATACTTTTCTTACAGATCTTGTAAATATCAATCATTACTTCCTTTAAATTTCTAAAGCAAATAAAGATAATTACATTTATTTATATATATATATATACTTGGGTGCAGCTAAATCGACTCAACCCATAAGCGCGTATAGTCTTATTTTTTTGAAATGGCTAAGCCGATATTTATAAAATGGATATGTTTTTAAAGCTTATTTATTTAGCTTTACATTGAATATCAATATCAAGCAAATTGGGTGATTACTTTTAAATTATGTGATCTGTATGTCTGAACTGGAAAAAATGGTGTTCGTAGCTATCCTTACTGTTTATTTGCATTTGCCTTATAAAATTCCATACAACCAATTATTCTTATTAATCGCATTTCAAATGTTGATTGGATTAAATTTACACAAATTGACACTATTTTTATTAGAAAATCATGGATACAAAGCCAGAGGTTGCCGCTCAAGACCCTTGAGACAGCAGACTGACTCAAGTTCAACAGACGAGCGACTTCTCTTTGGCAATGACCCTGCTCTATCAAAACAACTTGAGCGGCAACCTCTGGCTCTGTATCCATGATTTTCTGATAAAAATGGTGTCAATTTGTGTAAATTTAATCCAATTAACATTTGAAATGCGATTAATAAGAATAATTGGTTGTATGGAATTTTATAAGGCAAATGCAAATAAACTGCACCAAAGTATAGATATAATTTATTTGCAACTATGTTTTAAAACAGAAGGTTAAAAGCAATAACTAAACACATTTTCTTAATAAAAAGGCTTTTTATTTATTTTTTTTTTAAATCAATTAAATTTTTCATTTTTATTAATAATAATAATAATAATAATAATAATAATACAATGATTTGAGAAAAGCCTAATACTTTCTTTGATGGAGTCTAATTGTAGAAGGCAATATATTTATATTTATATACAATATTTAAACATAAAAAAAAAACAACAAAAACAATGAAGAGATTTTATTTTGTTTTGATTGGAAATTTAGATGAAACGATTTTTTTTGTTAATACCTTTCGAATGAAAGATACTTTTACAGCAATGCACTCTTCTGGTCTATACACGTATAAAATACAAAATTATTTTATATACCTAAATACATATTTATATGTATATAGGTATTATTATTTTATACTTTATAATTAAATAAATATATTTGTTAAAAAACTAAATATATTTATTTATTTATATGCATAAATCAAATTTTTTAATTTAAATTCTAAATGTAAAAAGCAATATTAAGATTCTTTTTCCTTCTTTCAAAAATCTACAATAAATGACTAAACATTATAAATGAGAAAATACTTAGTCTAAAGTGATTTTATTTTTTATTTAAATTTAAATTTTTCTATTTTTTTTTCATTTTCTTTTTTATTTGCAAACTTTTAATAATCATTCTAGTCTAAACTAAGGCGCATTTGTCATGATATATATATATGTATATACATATATATATATTTAAATATAAAATATATATATATATAAAAAAAAATAAAAAAATAAAAAAAAAAAATAAATAAAATCACATTTTATCCAATTATTTAAAAAGAAAAAAAGATTTATAATATATATATATATATATATATAAATAATAATATATGTATAAATATTTATATCTTTAATATATACTTATATAGTTTTATATAAATATATATTAAAAAAGTTTTTTATATTATAAATAGATATAAATATTCCTAGATATATTAGTTTGTATATATATACCGATAGATAGATATAAAGAATCTCTTTGAACATAAAGTTAGGAAGACGTTAAATGAAGGCTATTTTTACAATATATTTTACGGGTTATCTACAGGCGTATTTATAGGCTTAAGTACCAACTGTACAAAACTCAAAAATGAGCAGCGATTTCTTTCCTTAATTGATTAAATCAAAATTTTAACAAGTCTTTTTTTTTTATCTCTCTTAATTTTATAACTTTAAAATGCCTTAAGGCATGTGACACACAGCCGAGCAGGTCCAATGCAGTCATCGTGGCAAAATGCTCCGCATTTACGGCAAGCAATCAGCGCATCAAGATTACACGCACAATCCGCTGTTGAATGACCCGCTAGAAAGACAAAATTTTTTAAAATATTAACTATAGTACAAATAAATTAATTATTTTTAATTTGTTATATTTAATGGGTCCCTTAAGTGAGACAACTAAAATCATTATAAAATGTTGCCAGAGTAATTTACATTTAAATAAAATAATAAATATATTTTAACGCGTTTAGTAAAAAAATAAATTTCACATACTATTAATTTGAAATATTAATTTTTAAGTTTAATTTAATTTATTTACTAAAATTTCAATAAATTATAATTATTATAAAATGTAGAAAAAATTATAACAAATACCTTGATCTGCAGATCCAGGGCGACCTAAATTTTGTCTAGCAGCTCGTGGGGCTGGTGGTGGAAGAGGAGGGGGTGGTGGAGGTGGAGCGCTTGCCGCTCGGGGTGGTGGAGGAGGTTTTCCTGGTTCAGGTTGAGGTAATACTGCCATCGTTACAGGGATCCCGGCACCTCCTTGAAATACAAGTTTATTAGAAGCCGTTGCTGCCGCTCGACTATATGAAGGATTTTTTCGATTTGGCCCTGTAACTGCTAGTTGGCTCTAAAAAAATCGAAAATGTATGTACCGTTAGAAATTGAATAATTAAAAAATAATTAAATTAAGTTTTAATTTTAACATATTAATTCTTTTTTAAAATAATATTTAATTATTATTTTATTCTTAATCTATATAATCTATGAAATATAATAAAAATTACTTTTAATAAAGCAGGTGGCGGTCGTAGTTGGCCTCTCAATTGATCTCGATTTGGAGAGTTCTGTATCACCGCTTGGCAGATCTGATAACTTCTTTCAAGGTTTACAGCTCCTGGTGGAGGTGCAGTGTTGGCATTGCTAGTACGTCCAGAAGACGAACGTCTTCCAGGTTTACTTGCAGATCTTGAAGCTGAAACAGCTATATATGGCATTGCTGAGGAACTTGCTGCTACAGATGACGAGGCTGTCGGCGGACGAGATCGTGCTTGAGCAGGTGTGGCAGCTGATACCACAGAAGGCAGGCATACAATTGTAGTCGGTGGAATAACCGCAGCGATTGTCTTTAAAAAGTAAAATGTCTTATTTATTAATACCTTTATAAAATTAATTATGTCAATTTAAATTATTTTAAAATACTTTTTATCAAAGTTAAAAGAGAAATATTGATTTAAATATCTATCTATTGTTTTTATATAAGGTGAAGTGGGGTAAGTCTGTAAGCAACCGTTTAAAGCTCCTTGAAATCAAAGTTCATATGTTATGGGGCACAATCGGATTCATCATTTACCATTTTTTAAAATGTTTTTTACTAGATTAAAATCGGTTAATTAATTCCAAAGTTATTTATAGATTTCTAACTAAAGAGTGTTTTGTTTGTGGGTATAAGTAAAAAAAAACTAAGAAAATAAACAAGAAAAAAATAAGTTTATTTAAGCAAAAAGTATATTTAAATGAAGCAAATAAAAGAACATAATGTTTTTTTTAAATAAAATAAAGTTTTTCAGCTTTTCTAATTTAGTCATCAACACATCTTTCACATTCGTTTTGCTTCAACTTGGATCCTTTATTACACATTCCGCACACCCAGTTCATACATGTAATACATTGAATCCACTCTCTTTTATCATTATAATATCGAAAGTCGCATTTGCAGATTGTACATAAATTATCATCTCGAGAGGTGCTCGCTGTGTTTGATACAGGTATACCTTCAGATTTTTTTCCATTTTTTTTCTGCGCTATTCCTTTTATTTTTCTTTCTTCTGAGGTGATTACCTCGGCTCCTGTAGCGATTCTTTATTTCTTTTGATGATTCGGTGTAGAGTTTGTTTTTATAGTTTCTAATAAGAGATTTTCAAATGTGTCTGGCCGTGGATTATTACAGACTACATACAGAGAAATGTTTCTTTGAGATTGCTGCAACATTTCGGGAGAACTTTCTTCACTCAAGGAAAACGTTTCCTCAACAGGCATAATGTTGTTGAGCGGAGAATCAATGAATATAAGCGGATGGCAGACAGCTTTTTCAATAATCGATAAGGTAGGATCTTTGATCAATAGTGGCTTGTCCGTTTCAGTAGGATTTTTAACATTTTGATCTATCCATTGTTTCAAGTAAGCAGCATTAAACATAGTCAGGAACAACATTATTAGAAAATGGATAAACTTTCTTGAAAACATTGATTATTATTCGTGAGTCTAAATCGAGCCAAATTTTGCCAATCATTTTGGAAAATTGTTGTTTTGGCAACTTTATTCCAATATTTTTTCTTTGCCAACTTCTGGTCCCACAAAGTCTTCAAAGTTGTATGAGGCGGTAACTTTAAAATTGTAACATTAGACTCAACAGCTTTTTCTATTAATTGGAAAGAGACATGGGTAATGTGGCCATCATATATTAATAAGACTGGGCGGTCTGGTCCAATCCATTTTAAAAACTGTTTTTCAAAATAATTTTCAAAAACGGTTGTTTCCATCCAACCGTTGACAGTAGCAGCGTAAGTGGTGCCAGGAAAGCCAGTATTTTCTGGAGCACACCATTGATTCGAGTGCAACATTAAAAATTAAAATTAGGACTTCCATGTTGGCAACTAGTTTTTTATAAAATAATTATTAATTTAAACATGTCATCATTTCTTTAAAATTACGCATACGAGCGTAAACAACTATACGGTATCACCCCGCCACATGCTTCGGTCTTGTCCCGCACACGAATTTTTCCGGGGCAAGACCGGGGTAGCAATTTTCTCAAAACATTAGAAACAAACAATAGAATTTATTTATTTAAAGTAAATTTTAAGCAATTTTCATAATACTTACCAAAAATAATCGCTTAGGATACAAGATTTATTGAAATATTACGGCAGTTTCTTGTCAGCTCTAACTTGCATGTGTAGTTCAAAATGAGCGGGACTTTACACAGGTTATAAAAACAGAAAACTTACTTGTGAACGAGCGAGTATATTTAGAACATAATAATCAAATACAGCTTTCCACTACTTAGTCTATTTAATGTAATGGATATTAGAATAGATTTAAAGCGTTTACGATCTTACCCCACTTCACCTTATTTTTTTATAATATACAATATATTTAATATATTTAATGCAAATAATTTATATTTACAATGAATCAAATAAATTGATTAATTTTTATGTAATAGAATATAGTTTTTAATTATTTATGTTTTATTTGTTTGTAAATTGCTTAACTATTATATTATCTCCAGATTTAGGAACGAGGATTCAAACCTCTCCAAGCTTACAAAGTTTTTTTAATCTAATATTTAATGTGGTAGATAATTAAATTAATACGTATAATCACTAAATAGGTAATTAAAAAAATACTTTTTAAAAATATTGGATTCTTACTTTGTCTGCAGTTGTTACAGGCGGAGGGGGTTCGGCACTGCTACTGGTTACATGGCTTTCTGGTGTTAAAGTAACTAAAAGATAAAAGCAAATATTCTACTATGAATATATATTTCTAAATTATATTTTGAAATATTAATATTAAACATGATGCTACTAATTAATAAATAACTCTTTTTGATAAATTTTAATTCAATTTAATATTAGTTTTCCGTCATGTTCTTTTGAATATTTTCTATTTTATAATTCAAACTATAAGTATTTGAAAATGCAAAAGATCATGTAATTTTTCGTTTAACTGTTAATAACTTTGCTAAGTGATATATTCTGTAATTAATAAATCCATTTTAATGTTCTGTATTCGGCTAAATTTAAATCTTTGTCAAAACCAAGTTTTTTGTTTTTATTTCATTCCAAATATCATAACTCCCCCTATAGGAGAAATTTGATTACATGTCCTTTTATACTCTTTCATAACCCTTTAACAATATTCTTTTGTTTAAAGAACCTATGTACTTAGTTTGAAATATTATTCTCAGTTCATTGCTAGCAATTATTGAACTAACTCTAAATCTTAACATCGATGATAAACTGGAATTGAAATTAAATTTAAAAATGGAAAAAATAATTTTATCTTTAAAATTTATCAAGTAACTACTCTATGTTTAGAATTTACTTAAAGAAAAAATAGGAAAGAAATATGATCACTTGTTTATTTGATTAATTTTAGAATTTTGGAAAATATTTTTTTACCTTCAAGTTCAAGTTTGACTGCCGGTGGAGCATCTGGTGTACAAATTGGACTTCCGGATCGAAGACCATTACCATTCCCAAGTGAATTATTACTTCCAATATTTACAGGTGTTGGCTCTTGAACTTGTAAACGAACTTCAAGTTCTTCACGCATTGGGATAACTGAAACCTATTATAATAATAATTTAGTTGATGTGTGGACTACAAGACTGAAGATTAGATTTATTTTTGGAATTTTGAATATAATAGATTATAAAATTGTTAGATTATCCTTTTTCTATATTAATAATAATATTTAGAATTATATCTTATCCGATTGTCATATTAAATATATTTTTAAATAAGTTTTAAAGATTATAGAAGAATATTTAAAATTTTCGATAAATATAAAATATCTTTATTTTAAATTTATATTATTAATGTTATGTTATGTTAAAAATTGTTAAATTCCATTTTTTAAGAGATAAAGTTAAATAAAATTTATAATTATTAATATATATGTATAATTGATTATTGATGAAAAAAATTCTGAAAAATATTTGTCAATCAAACTAAGAATATGAACTATAAAACGATCTTTATGTGGGGTTTCTCTAACCAGTTCGAATTTTATATTATACCCCTTCGCGTTTTCAGTCTATTCACCAGTTGTTTTCCAATTTTTTATGATTAAATAATTCCTTTTTCCATGTGTCCGGTCAATTTTTACTTTCTTGATTTTACAATTCTAAGATGTGGTTAAATTGACCTGGACTTAAAAAAACTATTTCAAATTAATATTTTCTAAGTAAACTAATATAAAATTTGTAATACATACTTGATCCATTGATGTTAACATGATTACATCAGTAACTGCTGTTTGAAGTGATTGGTTTTCAGATGTGGATTCAGCACAATTACTGGAAGGATGTCTATTTGAGGGCCTTGATGGTGGGGCATCATCAGGATCTTCTTCTTCAACAGCAGACTCAATTGTAACTCGAGATGTAGCTTGAAGAGAGGATTCAGTCGAAGCGACAGTAGATTCTGCTTCTTGTAATGATGAAAGAGGACCTTGTAAGCTGGAAGGTGTTGCGCCAACAACCACACTAACAGTATCTTCCAAAATAGCTTGATCAATATCTGTAGCAAGCGTATTGGAAGTATCTAAATTAAATGACTCAGTTTTTGTATTTGCACTATTATTATTATCTTGATTTAATAAATTAGAAGGCTCATCTTTATTTGCAGAAATATGAGTTAATACATTTGAATCAGATGAAACACTTTCTAGGATTAATTCACTTTCTTTAGTAGGATCACTCATTGATTGATTAGGATCAGGAGGGAGAGGAATATCACTTGGTAATGCAGTTTCTTGAAAAGTAGTCGAGGATTCAATGGTGTCTGTAAGCGTTTGGAATGTACTTGAGGATTCTATATTAGTTTGAAAAATATTAATTTCATTTACAAGTGTGTTTTGAAATGTTGTAGGCTCCAAATTACTATCAGATTGGAATGTGGTTTGATTTTCCTCTATTAATGGCTGAAAATTGGATTGAGTTTCTAATTGTGTTTGTGGATTAGATTCATTTGATTGATTATCTATTGTTTTATTAATCCCTAAAATTGGTTCATTATCCAGAGTTTCCGTAAAGCCTGATTCACTTTCGGGAAGCAGAGAAGGATTTGATATTTCAGTGTCTAAATTTGTCTCACTATTTGTTTCTGAGGTGTCAATAGGAAATTCGTTTATGGATTGTAAATCGGGATGTAAATCAGGCAATATTGGCAATATCTCTTGTGAGGCATTTGTATCTGGAACTGGCAGCGACGTGCTATCTCCACTTTCTGGATTCGAAACAAACTCTTGCGTTTCTGATGAAAATGTATTTTCTTCATTATTTCTTTGTAATGTTTGAGAATCTTCAGACTCATCAATATTAATAGTAGATGAAAGTGAATCAAGTTCATTAGGAGAATGAAGAGGAGAATTCTTATCAATTTTTAATATACAATCTTCGGATATATTTTCATTTGAATTAGATGAATTTGTTAAATCTGCTTCTTGAGATATTTCAAGCTCTTCATCTTTTGTCAAAATGTTTGTTGAAATTGATTCTTGAACTTTTTCTATGTTTTCACTATTATTTCGAACCTCCTCATCTTTTAATAAAATATTGGATTCACTGTGAAGATTTTTCAATGGCATTTCTATTGGTCCAATGCTAATATTATCAGTAGAGGAAGATTCATGAATTGTTGGGCTGTTTGACAAAGGTAATTCATCATCTTCTTCATTGAGATTCTGATTAGTGCTTTCTATTTCAGTTTCAGTCTCGATTTTTGTATCAGTCTCTGTATTAATTTTCGCTTTAAATTCATTTACTTGAATTAGTGGTGATGTATTTGGAACTTCTGCAATATTAATTGTAATTGCTTCACTTGAATTTGACAAATTCTCCGATACATCTGCTGATTTTGACATAATTTCTGTAGTTAATGTTTGGCTATTCTCATTAATAACCATTGGGTGAGGCATTTCTGTGGACAAATCGTCAGCAATGGAAACTTCGTGTTCTGGAGAAACAATTAATACGTCTAAAACTGAGGCAGATGCAGGGGCAACTGGGCAAGATGGTTCGTTTTGCTGTTCGGAAGATTGGTCATCTTCTTCAGATTCTTCCATATTAGTTGTTGGTGAACTAGAAATTTCTAATGATTTTTGTGAGATTTCATCTTTTTCTTCAGAATCTGCTACTGTTCTAGGAGGGGATGATGATTGGTCAGTTTTATCAAGACAACAATCTTCATCTATATCTGATATCGTTATATTTTCACTTCCACTTTCTTTTAATACTTTTCCAATTTCTTCTATTAAATGATCTAAATAATAAAAAAGAAAATATAATTAATAAATGATAATTTCAAAATAATAATTTTTATTCTTACCTGAATGTTTAATTCGTTTATTTGTTAATGGATTAAGAGGTTCAATTTCTTGGCTTAAAACATCAGGTGGATCAGCAGCAGGTCTTTTCTCTGCAGCGGCTGCTGCTGCTTGTTCTCGATAACTAGACACAGCTCTTGTAACGGCGCCTTCTCGACGAGAATATGTAGCTGCAGCTAACGATGCAGTTAGAGAAGTTGAAGAATTTGAAGAAGATGCTGTCGAAGAAGCAGCTGCGCTCGCTCGGCGAAGACGAGCTCCACGAACTGGGGGCGGTGGCGGCGGCGGGGAAGAAGCAGCAAGACCAAGAGATGATCCACTTCCACTTCCACCGCCGCCGCCTGATGATGCATCCCCCCAAATTGGCTCAAAATGTTTAAGCTAGTAACAAAAAACAATAGGTAAGAAAAATATCTTCTAATATTTTGATTTCTAACAATTTCACTATCCTTACCTTCCAAGGATCTAATCTAGAAAGGTCTCTTTCAGCTTCTTGTTTAAGGCGTTGCTGAGTTTCTGGTGTAAATTCTCCTTCTGCTAATCTTTGTCGCCATTCAAGACATGCACGAGCAAAGAATTCATTACTTAATCCAGAAGGAGACAACCTTGAAAAATATATATATATTTATATATTCAGTAATAAGTAAAAATGCATCTATTAAATAGAAATTAAAAAATTACCTAGATGATCCATCGGATGGGGTGCGATCTACTTCAGGTAATAATTGAAGTAATTTACGTTGATAAAGTGGAGGCAAACAACTAAAAGTATGTTTATTTAAAAGTGAACGTAAATTCGTATTGACTAAAATAGAATCAGGGGTCTCAAGATCTATCGACCCTGAAAAACAACATTTATATATTATATTATAATTTTTAAAATCTTAAAATTCATTAAAATACACTGTTATAAAATATAAAATACCATCTCTTTTTGTTTGCTCCAACTGAGCAGCAGTTGATAATTTCTTGCCATTTCTCTTACGTTGATGTGGTTGTTTAAAACCAGGTATAGAAGCAAGAACCTCACGCATTGTAGTAGGAGGAGCTGAAGAATTTGTTGCAGCATTTGCAGTTGCAACTGCTGAGGAACTATTCTCGGCCGGCTCAGCCAGAAGTCTTCTGGGCACTGGCCCTGCAGGATTCCCGGCTGCAATATTTGTATTTCGACGCCGGCGTTTTGCTTGTTGACGTAAAGCATGTTTAATGGCTGCTTTTTTGCCAGCAAGACTCTCCATACTAAAGGATCTGCCAGGAGGCTTTCAAGAATTCATGCTAAAAAAATAAAAAAATGAAGTTTTATTTATGATATTTTTTTATTTAGTTTAGATTATTCTAAGAAAACATTTTATAAAACCTATATAAAAAAATAGTAATATAATTTCAAACTAATACTTCAAAACTTGGAATTAAGAATAAATATTGTGAAATTAATGAATTTTATTTAAAAATTAATTAATATATTAATATTATATATATTAGTAAATTAAAATATAATTAAAAATATAACATGTGTTTTAAATAAATTTTATTTAATTTTTAAAAATTAAAAAAAAAAATAGAAATAAAAATTATGGTTATGGATATTTTAAGTATATGTCAAAAAATTTTCACAGAACAATTAATCCAACTATAAAAGTTATTAGCAGTAAAAAATAATTAAATAAATAAATTAAATAAGTATAAAATAATTTTAAACAGAAATGATACAAAATCAAATGTCAATTTCTTACCTGAAATCGAATGGTCAAATGCATTTCATGACAGCTTTGAATCCTTTATGAAATAGACAATTAATCCCCGACTAAACTATCTACAGAAATTCAAATACAAACATTAATTGATAAAAGAATAATTGAAAATAAATAATATAATTATATTTTTATTAAGTTAATTTATCATTTTATTAAAAAATAAGCTTAAGTGACAGAGATTGAAAATATCGAATGAAAATGCTTTAAAATTATTTATTAAAAATGACGTATGTAAAATGATTTAATATTAAGAGAAAGATATCAATATTCAATCATTGTATTGATGAAAATTACATGCCGCGAAAGAACTTACTCATTATATTTGAATCTATAATAAAATATCAATTTCAGCCCATCATTATTACAAATATAAAGAATAGATATGAAAATAAATTAGTCTAGTATTGTTTTTATCTATGTTTGAGTTGTATGCTGTTTCTAATTTGTTCTTAATTCATTATTCAATTTACAACGACACAATGGCAACTAGTATGGCGCCATGTTGCTTGCAAACTGAGTGAGCCTTCCCCTCCCAATTCCCTCACCCGCTCTTTTCAAAACAGTACATTCTTTGGCATTTCAAAGAATAGCCAAGAAGCTCATTTGATATCAGTATCCAGCTGGCTTAGGGGTCGATTTGCTCTTCTGGACCAGGGAGACTGGCTTTGCATCACTTTCCTATCAGCTACCGCGACTTTTGAATACTGATTATTTTGATGAATTAATCATAAGAAAATCTTCAAACTAATCATCTTGATTGTTTGAAATTTGGATTTCAACAAATAAATATTAAATTCAATTCAATAATTCCAAAATATTCTTTAATTAAATAATCATTATTTTTTTGAAATGTGGAATAAAATAAATATATAATCGATTTCTAAATCCAATAGAGATAATGATAATGAGGCAAAAGAAATCTTAGACTTATTAATACGAGAAAAATATTTTTATTTTATATTCTTTTTTTAAATGTTTTATTCTAAGAATATATATATTTCTAAAATTATTATTTAATATTATCAATTTAAATATTTTATTTATTAATTGTTGTTATTGTTTGATTTGTTAAATTAGTGTTCGTATAAAAATCTATACATTTAATATACTAATCTCTATTTCATTGTTTTATAATTTTAAAGCAATGTTGTCTTTAAATTCAATTCCACTCATAATTTCAAAATTGAATTCAGCCCGAACAACAACAGGTTATAGAGTTCAACGAACAAACATTGAGACCGCAAAAGTTATAGCTGATATGATTCGATCTTGTTTAGGACCGAAAGCCATGTTAAAAATGTTAATGGACCCAATGGGTGGGATTGTGATGACGAATGATGGTAATGCTATTTTACGAGAAATTATTGTTAATCATCCAGCAGGAAAAACACTTTTAGAAATCGCTAGAGCTCAAGATGAGGAAGTTGGTGATGGAACAACCTCGGTTGTTATTCTGGCTGCAGAAATATTAAAATCTGCTGGGTATTTTCTTTTCCATCATCAGATGCATCCTATTCAAATAATAAATGGTCTTAAGAAATCACTAGAACAACTTCTTCAAATTTTAAATGATATAAGGTATTACTTTTTATTTTTTTATCAGGGCTGACTAGTAGCAGTGTATTTATTTTTAACTTTTCTATTAAAATTATTTTTAACAAATTATTCACAAATACTGTTAATATAAAAATTTTTAAAATAATAATTATTTAACATTATTTTTTAAAAAATTGATTATTAGTTAAAAAATCACTTTAGAAAATATTTTTTTCTAAGTTTATCAAAAATTAAAAAAAATTGGAATAATTTTAGTATTTAATAATTAAATGCTATGCAATTTCATATGCAGAGAAATTATATGTTTAAATAGAACATAGAGCTTCCTATATTATATAAAAATAATAATTATTAATATAATTCCTATATTATATAAAAATAATAATTATTATATTAAAATATTTTTTACATTATAATTTAATTCAACTTTATCTTTTTTTTAAATCAATATTTTTCTTATATTTAATTAATTACATTTAATAATTTTAGTGTGCCATTGGACAAAAATGATAAACAAAAAATGCTTGAAGTAATTGATGCATGTTTGAATACCAAATTTTTAGGTCGTTGGCCATCTCTGGCTTGCAATATTGCTTATAATGCTGTCAATAAAATTTATATGGATAAAAATGGACGTGTTGAAATTGACATAAAACGTTATGTAAGAATAGAAAAAATCCCAGGTGGAAATATTGAAGATTCTTATGTATTACCAGGAATTATGATTTGTAAAGAAGTGACTCATCCACAAATGAGACGATACATTGTAAACCCAAAAATTTTGCTTTTAGACTGTAATTTAGAATATAAAAAAAGTGAGAGTCAAACTAATGTTGAAATGCTTGATAATGAAGATTTATCAAGACTTTTAAAGCTCGAAGAAGAATATATTGAAAAAGTATGTTCTGAAATTATTGTGCATAAGCCAGACGTAGTTTTTTGTGAGAAAGGAATATCAGATTTAGCCCAACATTATTTTGTAAAGGCAAATATAAGCGTTTTAAGACGAGTAAGAAAATCAGATAATAATCGTTTAGCAAGAGCTTGTGGTGCTACAATTGTGCATCGAACAGGTGAAATTCAAGCTACTGATATTGGAACTAAAGCTGGTATCTTTGAAATTAAAAAGATTGGCCAGGAATATTTTACTTTTGTTACACAATGTGAAAATCCTAAAGCATGTACAATCATCTTACGCGGACCAAGTAAAGATATCCTAAATGAAGCTGAGAGGAATTTGCAAGATGCTTTGAATGTTACAAGAAATATAATGCTAGAACCAAAAATTCTACCAGGAGGTGGAGCAATTGAAATGGAAGCAGCGAAACGTTTACAACAAATTGCAATTAATTTTCCGAAAGAAGGTCCTATTATTAGAGCAGCTGCTCAAGCATTAGAAATAATTCCAATAACGTTGACAAAAAATTGTGGTTCCAAAGCAGTCCGTGTATTAACAACTCTTCGTGCTAGCCATTCGAACGGTTCACTAACAATGGGAATTGATGGTATTACTGGGAATTTGGAAGATATGAAAAATAAAAATATTTGGGAACCATTAAGAGTTAAATCACAAATATATAAATCAGCATTTGAGGCATCCATTCTCTTATTAAGAATTGATGAAATTATTTCTGGAATATCAAATAAAGCTGGAAAGCAAGAAAAGCCAGTAGCAGATTCGAAAAAAGAATAAAACATATATTATTAAAAAGAAAGCTTTAAATTTAATTTATTTGAATAATAAGTCATATATATATATATTTATTTTAAAATAATTTAATTTATATTTAAATATATTTAATATTTTTAATTAAGTTTAGCAAGTAATTTTTCTTTTTCTTCTAGTAGTTCTTTATATCTTTTGGAATTAATTGCTCTTCTTTGTTCCAAAGATTTTATTAAAGTTCCAGAAACCACTTCACTAATATGGCAAAGTGATCTTGTAAATACTAAAAAATAAATAAATAAATTCAATAAAATTATAATTACTAAATACTTAATGCTTTTTTTATACCTGATTTATTTATCATTTGAGTAATAATATTTAGAGAATTAAGTTTCGTGGTTGCTTCGTAACTATCTTTTTCTTCTTCAATTAATATTTCAGGAAGTTCTATCATTGCCTAAATTAGAAAAATATAATATGTATTAATTTAATGATTTGATAAAAAAAATATGATGTATTAATGCAGTGGTTTCCAACCTTCCTGAACCGGCGCTCCCCCTTTTTTTTAAAAAAAATTCTTGCGCCCCCCTTAATTTTTGTAATAATCAATTTCATAAATACTCACATAATATAGTAACCATATTGAAAAAATTGAAAAAAAATCGAAAATGTTTAAAAGCCTGTTCGCAAAAACATTTTTCCTTTTTTTTAGAACCATATTGAAAAAATTGGAGAAAAGTCGAAAATATGCGGGCACTTGAAATGGCTTTGTGGGCACCAGGTTACCGACCCCTGTTATAGATTATTATAGATTTTAGAAAAAAAATTGGTTCTAATACATTCGCGCCCACCTTACAACAGTCTCGCGCCCCAAGGGGGGGGGGGGCTCGCCCCATAGGTTGGAAAACAATGCCTGGATGAAAGAGAATATTACATTCTTTGATTTTTAATAAAAAAAAAAATGATGTTTTCTCAATATATTAGGATCTTAAAAGAACTGGAAAGGGGTATTTGAATTTTGACATTTTTTTTAAAAAATTTTATTTTTATTTTTAAAATTAATTATTTAAAAGAAATATATTATATAAATTAATAAATTATATCCAATATGAACAATCAAATTATATTTTTAAATTCAATTAATTATCAACTGTAAATGGGAATATAGGAAATATCTACCTGTAAACAGGTCCTTGAAAGAACAGTTTTTGGTTTTATATGTAGTGGAACATCTACTCTTTTATATTGTAGCGGTTCGCCATCTCCAGTTAAATGTGTAGATTGAAAACAAGTTACTTGCACTTGTTGTTCCTAAAAATAATTAATTTAATTAAAAATTTAATAGTTATTATTTTAGACTATTATTGTATACATGCTTTACTATTTTTATCTTCAGAAAAAACCGAGAAAATTATTCCAACAAAGAATTCGTCCATCATTTGGTACATTGCTTGTGTTCTTACATCTAAAAATAAAACGATTTAGATGAATAGCTTAAGATTAAAGAAAAAAATATAATTTTTTAAAAATAAATTGCTTAAAATGCAGACAGGTAGTCTAATAATGATATATGTGTGATATAAAATAGTTGATTACTTTATATTGTAATGAATCAAGAATAGAAATTAAAATTGTTAATTCTTTTGTAAATTTAAATGCCGAAGTCTAGAAATAATTTTATATAGAAGCTTAAATACATCAATATACTTACCGACATGAGAGGGCCAGACTGTAATATGAGGATGTGAATGATACCAACCAAGTACTCGTAATGGTTGTTTTAATTGGGTGGAAAGTTTATCTGCTTGAATAGCAGCGTTAGTTAATTGTTCTGGACTAATTTCTACCCTATCTTTCCGTTTATCCGATCGCCTTAACATAACTACAGCCGTAATATGTGCAATTTGGTATGAATCTATCTATTTAAAACAAAATATTATTATAAATTAATTTTTCTTTTAATATTTAAAATTATAAATCAACAAAATTACTTCTCCAATAAGTAAGCCCATAACCTCTTCCTTTTCTGTAGATAATGCATGTTGTAAACATACTAAATAAACGTCTGCAGACATATAGACTTTAGAAAGGGACATTTTCTATTAATTAATTATTAAATAAAAATCAATCTTTGTAATGAAGATATAAAATGTCAAATCCTATTACATTTTAATATTATACCCAATTATACCATGGTATAACAAGACCGAAATGATACGAAATATTTCTATTGGAGTCTGAACTGAAGTGGCAATTTTAAATTTCATTCATTTATTTATGTTAACATATCGATATAAAAATATTGATATATAAATATTAATTGTTTTGTTTTAAAAGTAAATATGAATATGAAAATAAGAAATAAATAATAATAATTCTGATCAGAGGCAATTAAAGGGTTAATAAATAATCTGATCTTTAAAAAATAAAGATATGTAATTGCCTAAATTATCAAGAAATCAGAATTAGAAATAATTAAGATTTTTTTTTTGAAATTAATATTTACTTATCAGAGACTTAGCGTGAATAATATTGTGCATGGTAAAATGATACAATAAAAAAAATGTTTTAGTAAATAAACATTTGAAATTATTATAAAATTTATTTCAGAAATAAATAAAATATAAATTACTATAATATAAAAAAAAATGAAATGAAAATTTCACTATCTGAAAATTCTCTTACTACTGTACCTGACAGGCAACTGTATTATAATTGTATTTCGGAACCTTTATCGTTGTTGGGGCAGCGCTCACACTACTAAAGCTACGCTCTGATACTTATAAGTTTGTTGAGATAATGTAAGAAAAAACAACCTTTGCTGAAGATAATCTGATTTTAAAATTTTATTTATAAAATTAAATTTGGAATTATAAATTAATATTTTTATAATCCAGAATCACTTTAAAATAAAGGATAGGAATAGGTAATGTAGTTGACATTTCACTAAATAAAAATATTAATATAAATAGAAGAAAATTAAATAGAATTTAATTCATATATTCAAAGTAAAAAAAACATTAAAAGTTAATTTTACAAATATAAATCTTTATTCAATTAAATTCATTTGGAATTCTTTTTATATCATTATTACGTAAAAATTATAAATATTGATTAAAAATAAAAAAGAATTATCAAACAATTGAATTTTATAAAATTGAGAAGAAAATATTGACTTAAGAAATAAGAACAATAATAATTTTAATAAAAACTGTATTTAAATGACATTATAAATCAGTAAAATAGTATCTTTTAACAATTGTAGAAATGTATATAGTCAATATTATAGAATTACCATCCAAAGACATAATCCCAAACTTTTCCCATCACTCCAGGATCTTTCTGAGGTGTATTTCCTTGGTTAATCACCTAAAAAATACATTATTCGATATGAAATTAATTATAACAAGGAATGTAGAAATAATTTATTTGTTAGTTGTTTGTTCTTTTTGAAAAATACACACCATTGATTCGGATTGTGATTTTTTAAATGCATAATCTAATGTCCTATTATTTGGACTTAAAAAAGGTCGTGGTGAGGAGATTGGAGAAGCAATATTCATTGTCGCATCTTGATAAAATGAGGTATTTTCTTTATCTCTATTAATAATCTTTAAAATAAATAAAATTTCATAATATATTTATTGTGTGAAACCAGTTAAATATAATAATTAATTAAATATTTACCGATATATCCCTAAATGGTATAACTCCAACCATTATTTGACCCCCAAAAACTTTTCCATTGTTATTTAATGCTTTTCGGCAATCCATTTTACAAGAATAATGTAAATGCATCCAATTTCCTTGAGAAGCTTGTTTTCTTTCAAGAATCGTTCCACATTGTGAAAATTGCGATAAAATAAAAGATGAAGCGGAAGTTGGAAAACCAAAAACTGTCACCCAATTACTATCAGCAGATGGTTGACCTGATATTTCTAAACCAGCAAAAGTCTCTTTCCTACATCTATAAAAAAGAATATATTAAATTTAAATTAAAATATCAAATATATGTGTCAAAAAGAAAATAAAAAACATACGTTCCGTCAAAAGTATTTTCAGATTGAAGAAATCTTGTTTGATTTGCTGCAGGCGGATTAAATTTTTGAAGTTCGGATGGAGAAGATAAAGTATCAAAAAGATCAATTATAGGAGGCCCGCCTGTTTTCTCTCCTTGAGTATAAAGTTTCTGTTCTTGCCTAAAATATATTAATGAATATTTAAAAACATGAACGAAATTCGCAATATTTTAACAATCAATCTACTGAAACATTTTTATTATTTTCATATATATATAACTCAGACAGGTGAAATTCTAATAAAATAATTTTGAAATGGGAATATGAATTAAAAGGAAATTGAAAACATAATTTAATATCTAATAAAATTAAGAAATATTATTATTTTCTAATAACATGAATTATTAAATAATAAATACTAAATACTAATCACAATATTTTATATTTAGCAATGAGGGATTGGTGTTTAATTAAAAATATTATTTTCCTAATTCTACTTTTCAAAAAGCAAAAATGAACACCCCTTATATATATTAAATTTATTTATTTTACAATTATTTTGTATCACTTGGCCTATTGTCATTTTTTTTTTTATTTTATTGGATAAAGCAATAAAACAGTCCGGGGAGTTTTTATATTAATAATATTAAAAAATAATATAATAACACGTAGATGTATAACAACTCAAATAATGATAATAAAAGAAGGTAATTATATCTACCTATTTTTTTGAGTTTCAATGAGTGGAGAAACATTATAATTATTTTGTGGAGTCAACGGAGTGCTTTGAAATAATAAATGTTTTGGATTTTTTGTAGGACTTAATGTTCTATTTCGTGATGTCTAGAAAATATTTTAAAAATAATACAGTTTTATAAATAAAATTAATATATGTAATAATATAAGTCAACTAGTATTAATAAAAGTAAAAATAAAATTTTCCAAATTACAAAAATTTTGAAGTTAAAAATTATTTAATTTAAAAAATATAGAACAATATTTACATTTGTCGATGGTTCACCCATTAAATAGGAAGGTAAATACGGTGAATTAGGTTGAGTAGGTGAAGCAATATTTGGACTTCCAATTGGGGATCCAAGATTCATGGGTTCCATAGTTATTGATATATTTTACTACCTAAAAAATAAATAAAAAATTAAAATCATAAGAAATTTTAAATTAATTTATACAAAAATTTTAAGAAAAAAAGGATAAAAACCCTTACTTTACAATATACACAATTAAAAACAACAGGCAAGAGGTTCATAAAATATAACCTATAATTTAATTTTTCAAATCTCTAATTTAAATTTAACGTTCTATGATCTAGAAAAGAAGATGATACATATGTGTTATAAATCTACCAAAGACCATCGTGACCAATCGTGACCATCACAGACCATCTAACAGACTGCTAAACTCTATTGTTGAAACAAAGTTTTTGGCGCCACCTGAAGGCGCAGGCAGTGGATAATTGAAAAAAAAATAGGGCCTGTTTGTGGGTGCTGTAAAAAAGTTTTTGGCGCCACCATTCGAAAAATCGGGCTTGTGTTTATGTATGCGTGTTTTTTTTTATTTTATTGGGAATTTAAATATTATAGATTTTCCAGTTAAGTGAAAAATTATTTTTTCAGAGATAAAACTAACATTTAAGCAATCAATTATGCTTTTTTAAAAAATGTAAGTTTTATTCCCTAATAAATAATTTTTCGCTTAGCTGGAAATCTTTCAATCTTTTATGTCATTTACATATCTAAAATAAATGAATAATGTTCTATGTAATATATAAGATTTACTTGAAATTATAAAATGCTATTTACAAATTATGTTATGAGTAAACACTAGTAATCATATCTTTTTCACACATTGTTTTGTCATATATTCAATTTAATTTTCGCAATAAATTAATTACTCTGTATTTTAATACATTTTTGCTCAGTAAACAATTCCAAATGGCCACTATTTTATTATTTTTTCGCACGATAAAATATTTTAAATTGCTCTGTAATTCATGCCTAGTAAAATAAATAAAATCGTTCAGTATTTAATGCTCAGTGTAAATATGACTGATTGCACCGTATAAATCACTGAATGTACAGTAAATTTTCTGTATTATAATATTGATGAATTCCTCCATTCTATTTAAATATAGGTATTATTTTAATTTTTTTTTTAATTTACATTTTAAAAAAAAATTATTTAAATATATAAATTAAATATATATTTATATCTGGTATTATATCGATCAAGAAAATATAATGAATTTGTTATTATTTACTTTTTTATGTAGATTTATAATTGAATTTAATTTTGAAATATTGATACAAGAAAATATTTCGGCTCACAAAAATTTTCAGTGGTTCTAAAACAAATAAGTTGACCTGTGGCCAGGTCCGAACTGACCGACGGTTTGAAATAAATTAATTTCCAGCTACAGAAACAATTTCAAATAATTTTAATATATCTATTAATGTAATAAAAAACAGATATGGATAAAACATAAATATTTTTAATTTTATTTTATTTATAATATATAGCTGAAGTAGCCGGCGTTGCCCGGTGTTACCCGAGGCTGTGACGTCATGAAGGGCTGGGTGACGTCATATAATTTTAAATTAAGAAAAACATAATGAAAATGATTTTTCCCGAGGATAAAACCAATACATTCGTGGTGATATGTAAAAAAATCTCCTCATGTGAAATTTGGTGTGAAAATAACCCTTCCCTTCCTATCGTCGATCGCTAATACTACCACTTCCGGTTTCCGGATTTGCACCAAAAGTTGATCAATTCATCCCACTGATGCATTAAGTAAATATACCAAATTTCATCAAAATCCGTTGAGCCGTTCAGGCTGTACACATCTATACGGATGGACAGACGGACGGACGGACAGACATCATGCTCAAAATACTTTTTTCTGTTAAGAAAATGCATGATTCGTGGAGATATGTAAAAATCTCCACATGTGAAATTTGGTGTGAAAACAATACCTCCCTTACTATCGTCGGTCGGTAAAAATGTGAACGTTTTTCATCCATTTTGTTTCAATCAGTATATTACATAAAATATGCCTTTCTTTTTGTGTTCTTATTTAAAATATATTTTAATTTAATCAGTAAATTAATTATATATATTATTATTGTATATATAACGGAATTTTGTAAATTAAACCACATATTGATATTTGTTATTGTAAATTTATTCAAAAAATACAAACATATACACAACGTTTCGATTGCTACTTCTGCAATCGTTATCAAGCGACTGCACTGTTCGAGCGTCCAGTGCAGGGGGGGGACACCTAATGATAAATTCTTGAAACAGCGTTTAGCGCTGCTGCTTCATAGCGGCTCCGGAAAGAACTAATTGAGATAAAAAACCCGGCCTGGCCCCTGGCACCATTTTTAAAATCCATTTTGAATTATTTGAATGAGAGGAGCGCGGGAGGAATGAAAAAATTATGAAATTTTTCAGTTAAGTGAAAAATTATTTATTTAGAGATAAAACTGACATTTCAGAAATAAATTTTTTTTTTTTCAGAAAATTGCTGAAATGTTGGTCTTATCCCCAAATGAATAATTTTTCACTTAACTGAAAAATTTCTCAATTTGCATGTCTAGAAGAAAAGAATAATGTTGTATATAACATATTTATTTGAAAATAGATTATTACAAAATATCATTAACAATAATGATGTGTATCTCATTTGTAAACAAATCTTTTACACATATTTTTCTTTAAACATATTATATTAAATTTCTCACTTAAATAAAAATTACACAATTTTTCAATTATATAATTATATAAATTGCACATCTAAAATGAAAAGAATAATGTTCTATGTAACCTATTTATTTAATAAATAGATTATTATTGTGACATGTTTTTAAACAAAATTAAAAAAAATTTATAAAATTTATACAACTGAGGTGTATATTCCTCTGTTTTCCCAAACTTGGATATTCCATTATTAAATATCACAAAACCTACCATCTTGATTTATATTCAAGGGTATCCTTCCATGAATTAATTTCTTCTTTTCAGGTGTGTAGAAATCATAATCATTAAAATGAAGTTTGCATACACGATATTTTAGCAGACTATTATACTTATTATTATTATTATACGCGTTGGCAACCAGAACAAGTCCTCGTTCTTCTCCAGGTAGAGAATTTGTAACACAATTCTTATGAATACAATCTAAAAACTGGAAAATCAAAAATTTATTTATATGTACATATATTATATAACTTTATCAATATCATTAATAGTAAAATTATATTAATTATACTTACTTTATTATTATTCATATTGATCGCAATTGGAGGGTGTCGGATCAGTCAGATAATATAATATTTACAATTGTTTCAAATTGTTTAGGTTAGACAATCGGATGTTTACATGTTTACACTTCACAATATTTAAAATGATTCAAATGGATTTCATGAATTTAAAAATGATGTTGGTCCGGCATCTGCTGGTTGTTTTCTGAACAACTTTCGGATTTGAATTAGTGCCAGCAGCGCCTCTGGTGCCTCCGGAACGCTTAACACATTCTCTAAGTCTCTGATTGGCGTGTACGGCCTCTGGTCCAGTGACAAGCGGTGACAAGTGACCAATGATCATTAATATAAGACCAAAGAGTCACCAACCAGATGGCGCTCTGAACGTGCTTACAATTTCAAAATTACAGGAGAAAAAATAAACAATTAAATTAAAAATTATAAACAAAACGTGAACAACAATTATTTTATTAATAAATTGAGTTCTTTAATTTTACATTATTTATTATATTAATATTAAATTAAGCAAGAGATTTTGGCGGGAAGCAAGTCAGTTGTATTTGGCGGTAATTCAAACCAGTGTTGCCAAAAGATGATTCTCAACAAATGGAAAGTGATGAAATATAATTATCTAAACAATAAAGTCTCCAAGTCCTAAAAAATAATAAAATTGATGATTAATAAATAATTTTAATAATTTTCAATTTACAAGATCCCAAATTTGATTTATTAAGAGGCCTTTGTCCTTGTTCATGTTATTCTTATTTTTCATCAATTCCAGGCTCTCTTTAATCTTTCTTTTCCAATAATTCTGTTCAATGTGTAGAATTTTTGTTGAATCAAACTCCACCACATGACCAGTCGTCAACACATGCTCAGCAATAGCGGATTGATTGTAATTTTTCAACCTTATTGCCCTGCTATGTTCATTGATCCTGGTTGATACTTTTCTGCCTGTTTCACCAATATAAACCATCCCACACTTACACGGTACTTCATATACGCCTGCATTCTCTAATTTTATATGGTCTTTTAGTCTTGTTGTGAGAGAAGACATCTTTTAAAGAGGTTTGAATACAACTCTGAGGCCACCCTGTTTTAATACATGGCTTATTCTGTCCGTAGTCCCTCTAATGTACGGCAGAGTAATCAAACCTGTGTATTCAATGGATGGTTCCGACCGCAATCGTTTAGTGCCATTAAAAATGCTTTCTATCTTTCCTTTCGAGAAACCATTCAGTAAGAGAGCCGATTTCAACCGATTCTCCTCTAACGTAAGGTTACTTGGGGAGCATATTCTAAGAGCCCTTTGGTGTAAAGTTTTAACTATGCCTGAAATTTGTGCGGGATGATGATGTGAACTGGCATGCAAATATCGGTTCGTATGTGTAGATTTTCTGTAAATATCGTAAGAAAGATTAGTTAGGTATCTTGTGATTAAAACATCTAGGAAGGGGAGGGTTTTGTTTGATTCTCTCTCGATGGTGAGTTTAATATTGGGATGGATCGTGTTGGTGTAGGCCGTAAACTCAGTCAGGCTTTTATTACCATGTGAACATATGAATAGAATATCATCCACATATCTGAGTCACAACTTTGGTTTCAACGGGAATCCCTGGAGAACTCTTTTTTCAAAATCCTCCATAAAGATATTCGCAAATACCGGAGACAATGGTGAGCCCATGGCAGTACCATCTCTCTGTTGGTAAAAGCTACCATCAAAAACAAAGTAAGTCGCTCTTTGACAGAATTCAATTAGACCTAGGATATTAGGGGGATGCCTTTTTCTTTTAAAATGGAAATTGTGTTGTGGATAGGTACGTTAGTGAACAGGGATTCAACATCCAAGCTCGCTAAGATGTCGTTCTGGGTGATGGTCTGCTTTTTAAGTATTTCGACCAGGTGAGTGGAGTCTTTAACAAATGAGGAAGTTTGATAGGAAAGTGGTTTAAGGTAATTAGAAAGGTATTTAGCTATCTGGTATGTGAGAGAATTAATCTGGCTTACTATTGGTCTCAGAGGGGTGTTTGGTTTATGGATTTTTGGGAGTCCGTATATCTTAGGAATCTGAGGGTCAGAAGGACTAAGGTGTTTTTTCGTTTCATCATCGAGATCGAGTTTGTTGATTAGAGTCTTTAGTTGTCTAGATAACAAATATCAATATGTGGTTTAATTTACAAAATTCCGTTATAAATAAAAACAACCACCAAAGCTTTAATAATTTATTATTGTATATGTTATATCTATCTATTTATATGGCTCAAAGATACTCGAAAGTTCGCAACAACCACATTTCTCCCAGTTCTCTTTCGTCCCTTCCTACGCGTCGGATCGATTGAGTCATGCGTATGTTTTACTAAAGTCTACAAATAATTAGTGAACAGAAATTATGAATTCGCGTTTTTTTCTAATATCTGTCATAATGAAAATATCTTAATTAATGTTGATTGATTTGGCCTGAACCCGCAATGATATCTCCTAATATTTCCTCCGCCTATGGTTCGTAAGAATTGTATATGTTATAAGAGAGAAATAGAGTATAATATTTCTTGATCATTACATTTTGATATTTTATTTTCATTGCTAGATTATTATTGAATATTTTTAATTATAATGAAATTTGTGAAAATGCAAAGTTAGAGACTTGAGACATTTTATAAAAATTAACGGTATAAAACTATACATAAATTAACAATATATACATTCATTAATAGTATTCATTTAAATTAATTGATTTATTTGTTTTCTTATTATTAAGTTCATTTATTAATTTTTTTAGATCATAGTTCATTTCCTCCCTTAAAAGAAACTTATCTAATTCTGTCGTGCTAGGATATTTGAAAATTATTACAGTTTCTGTCATGTCCGACCTCCATCCAACAATTATTTTTCTCTTCTTGCTTCTCTTAATCATCTGATCTATATATTTAATTTTTTTTGATTCATTATAATAAAATTTAAACAAATAAAAATTTTCACTTTGTTAATTTATATAAATTTCAATTTAAACTGATTGTGAGTCATACGCTTTGCCAAGAAACACTTCAAAGTAATCATATAAACTTTTCAAAAGAAATGATATTTATAAACTGATTGAAATGATATTTAAATATAAGAATTTAAAAAAAAATATTATATTAATTCTTTGTTTGGGAATTGTTATTTAATTATGTGGAACATGATTCGACTTACACAGACCAACGTTATTACCGACCGACGATAGTAAGGGAGGTATTGTTTTCACACCAAAATTCACATGTGGAGATTTTTACATATCTCCACGAATCATGCATTTTCTTAACAGAAAAAAGTATTTTTAGCATGATGTCTGTCCGTCCGTCCGTCTGTCCGTCTGTATAGATGTGTACAGCCTGAACGGCTCAACGGATTTTGATGAAATTTCGTATATTTACTTAATGCATCAGTGGGATGAATTGATCAACTTTTGGATCAAATCCGGAAACCGGAAGTGGTAGTATTAGCGATCGACGATAGAAAGGGAAGGGTTATTTTCACACCAAATTTGACATGAGGAGATTTTTTACATATCACCACGAATCATGCACTTTGTATTGGTTTTATCCTTTAGTTTTTTCATAATTTAAAATTATATGACGTCATCCAATCATTCATGACGTCACAGCCTGGTCTTTAAAATATTTATGTTATATTTATATCTGTTTTTTATTACATTAATAGATATATTTAAATTATTTGAAATTGTTTCTGTAGCTGGAAATTAATTTACTTCAAACCCTCGGTCGGTTCGGACATGGCCACAGGTCAACTTATTTTTTATTAATATCACATAATAAAAAATAATCTTTTAAACATAATAAATAAAAAAAAAACATTTTAATAAATTATAATAGAATACAATCATCTGGATTTAAAACAAATTTAAAAAATATACCCAATTTAAAAATGTCAAAAATTTAAAACAACTTTATATCATCTTATATTCATTTTTATATAATATATATATTTAGTAATTAATAATTAAATAATTAAATTAAAATATAAAACAAAGATAATATAATTCAGTCATTTTAATACTAAATAATATTTTTTTTTATTATTCAATGATAAAATTTATATATTATTATATACTAGCTGCTCCGAGCGCCTTCGGCGCTCCTCACACCAAGACGGGGGCTCCACCCCCTGTACCCCTGAGTGATACATAGAATTTCGTTGAAAGTCTGTATGTAAAAGGTCTTGGTCAAAATCCATTTTGTATCAATCAGTATAAGTAGATAAGATATTTATTTGTTTTCTTGTAAAATATATTTTAATTTAATCAGTAAATTAATTATATATTATTATTGTATACTATCATCTAGTAATATAATAAGCTAGAAGCTAGTAATATAATAATTTTTTTTATTTTAAAATCACAATCCAATAAATTCTATACAATACTAAATACTAATAAGTGATAGTTGTATACTGTGTCTCTACAGTTTTTGAAAGTTCTTAGCCGCAGCATCCACATTTCTCTAAGCGTCCCTATCCTGAGCTACAACCAAATCCTATCCTGTCTCATCTCTTCCATGTCCCATCCTTCATTGTCCAACCACCGCGTCCTTGGTCTTGCACCGGATGTTTCCCAATCGGTTTCTCCCAAATATATTTTTCGTCATCTTTCTACCCTCTCCCATTCCAGCCACGTTCCCTTCCCATCCCAGCCTTCTCGATTTTACAACCCTAACTATATCTGGAGATCATGCATCTCCGCCATCCCCCTGTGACCTCATCTTCCTTTGGCCTATAAATGCTGCGAACAATATTAATCTCACAAATACTCTAAATCTACTCTCGTCTCCCAGGGACATCGATAGGGTGATCAAACGTCCAGTTTTTCCGGGATTGTCCCGTTTTTAGGTGCTCTGTCCCGGCGTCCCCAAAAATGTCTTCTGGACAGCCAATTGTCCCGTTTTTTCAATATTTAGGATATTTCGTATTTTTTTTTCAAAATTTTTTCAATTTAGTTCTAAAAAAAACGGTAAACCGTTTGTTCCGGTTTGGTTTTTTCGAAAAATGGTCATCTAGTCATCGGTCAACATGAAAAATAATTGTTTTATATATTTCTATTTTGATCCTCTTTGATAATAGTTTTGATGAGATAAGCCCCTTTACTGCATAATAACAGGTGTTACTCGATTACAACGTCGATTTAAATTCTTCTCGAATATTATTATCTTTCGTGATTACAGATCTTAAGTATTTAAATATTTATACTTTTTCAAATTCTACATTTTGTATTTTAGGACTTTGTGTGTTAGCACTATTAATTTCTAGCTCAACCTCTTTTCCTGCTTCGATTAATTTTCCTACGCTATCTTTGATTGCAGTTGCCGAATCTCCTATAACAGAGGTTCTTAATCTTATGTACTCTGCGGACCCCCACTTGAAAAAAATTTTTTTTGACGGACCCCATTCCAACTTTAGGTACTTTACGTCATTTTATTAGTTAATTTCTGGCTTACGATCTCATAAGAACAAGGATATATGATGAATATTTCTAACAGTGATTGGTGAATAACGATTTTTTTGCATATTGTAGAACACATTTTATTAGAAATTATAATATTGAAGAAAGAAAATTCTGCTAAATATGAAGATGGAAACGGTAGCAATAGTTTTCTTGCACATTTCGTTGAATTTGGGTATTTGATCTCTGTTTCCTCACAAAGCCATGCCATCGCTTCTTTTATATTAAATAAAGTTTTAACCGACTCATCATTTTCTCGTGCACCTGTACGATGGCTTTGCGGACCCCCAGGGGTCCGCGGACCACAGTTTAAGAACTTCTGTCCTATAATATTTAAGTCGTATCCGTAGCATAATTCTTGAATTTGGCTAAATTTTACTTTACGGGCCTTTTTTCTAACACGTGTTTTTTGATTGATATAAAAATATAAAACATATCCCTTTCCTGTTTGAGTCAGTCTGAAGCGCGGAACATGGCGGAAACACTTAATTTAGTGAAAATTCATATGATTTGCAATAGTGATAATGTGGTTCAACAGTTGCAAGATTGGCAATTAATACCAACTGAACCGACATACAAGTGTCCCAAATGTAATGGCCCACTTAAATTAACAAGTGATACAACAAAAGTGTAAGTTTTCGGTTTTTTAAATTAGGTTTATTTTATTTTAGAAATAGTTTTATCCATACTAAAGTTATTTAAAGACTTTTTCGGTTTTTTAAATTCGGTTTATTTTATTTTAGAAATAGTTTTATTCATACCAAAGTTATTTAAACGCTTTTTCGCTTGTAATTTTGATTAGTTCCGCGCATTAATTTCAATAAATAATCATTTTTTTGAACATTATTTTGTGTTATTATTCATTTTTTTTAATTTTTAAAAAAGGCCCGTAAAGTAAAATTTGACCTTGAATTTTTTTGATTAATTACATTTCGGTTGATTTTTCCCCAATTTCTCTAATCACATGTCTCCTCTTCCAGTCCAATTCATTTACCTATCCATGATGCATAAGGCATTTAAATTTTTTCGTTTCTATGACAGCAAAAAAGTAAACAAATTACATACATATATATATACATACATACAAACACTCTCCTTTATATATATAGATTATAGAAAAGAAGAAATATTCAAATAAATAAAAAATAATTTAAGATAAAAATATGATCTAAATATTTTATTAAATTAATTAAAATGAGAACTTTTAGAATAAATTATTTAATTGAATTGATATTTGAATATTAAAATTTAAAATAAAAAGATAAATATTATAATAATTCTTTGATTGGGAATCGCTATGATAATTCATTGTTTAAAATGATTCCGCTAAGGACAGTGAGCCGCGAGATCACGCGAGATGCTCTTGAATGAACTACACGGAGAATTATATAAACTTTAAAAAATTAATTTCTGGGGTTATTGATTAGATATTAATAAAATTTATAGCCTATGTTACTATAGAGGTATATAAAAATATTGTGATGTAATTTCATAGAAATCGGTTCGGCCAATTCTGAGTCTATAAAATAGTTATTTTCCGGACAGACAGACAGACATAAAAATTCTAAAGTCACTTTTGGATTCTAGAGATCATGAAACGCGAAGATATGCAAAAAAATTTAAATTCTGAGCAATGTACAGACAAAAACCTTTTTATATATATAGATAATTGATATTTTATATATTATATTTAATACAATAATTTTGATATCAAAATTATTTAAAAATTTCCACCTTACTATTTACAACCTCACATAAACATTTCTTTTTACAGAACGGTTCAGATTTTACCTGATAATTTTTAATTGGCAAAAAGTGTTTTTTCCTGGGCATTTGGATTTTTTACTGACTATTTAGTTTTATTATCTGCAATTTTTTTTCACTACTGGGCATTTAAATAATATACTGGGAATGTGTACTGTGCGTATTATTGTAATACTGAGCAATAATTTTGTACCCTTTAATTTTTCACTTGTGCGTAAATTAGACAATTTCTAACTTGTAATTATTGAATTTACATTCCCAGATAAAACGAGCAATGTTCATGTAATATATACATAATATATAATATTTTATATTTACAGTGGCGCATCCAGGATATTATTCTGGGGGGGGAGGAGGTGACTAGCCGCTCTTCCTTCCTTTGGCGGTGTCCCCCCCCCCTCCGCCTCTTCCCAGGATACACATACACGCAACACCCACACAATCCTGATTTTTTTTCAATTATCCAATGCCTGCGACTGCAGATGGCGCCAAAAACTTTGTTTCATCGAGAACAATAGAGTTTAGGGGGCCTGCAATCCGTTAACAGACCTAGACAGGCAATGTTGTTTCCTGATACCTCGTTTTGCGCTATCTGGCGGTGGACCTTCTAAAAAAATTTTAAAAAAAGGGGGTGGGGGCTTGTGGCACATTTTTTAAATTTATTTTTATTTAGAAGGAATATTGTGAATAAAAATTTGCAGAATTTTGGCACGTTTTTTAAATTTATTTTTATTAAGAAGGAATATCGACAATTAAAAATTGTAGAATTTTATTCGTTTCTTTTAGATATGTAAATTACATAAAAGTATGTAGAATTTTCAGTTAAGTGAAAAATCATTTATTTGGATATAAAATCAACATTTTGACAATAATTTGAGATAAGCATAATTGATTGCTGAAATGTCAGTTTTATCTGCAAATAAATGATTTTTCACTTAACTTAAAATTCTACAATTTTTAATTCCCAATATTCCTTCTAAAGGTAAATGTACATCCGTGGTTCCGAGATAGAAATGATTGTCCCCAAGAGGGCGCGACCTTCACCCAAGCTTGGCTTTAGATCAAGAGATGGCGCGGCCTTCACCATTGTGTTTGCTTTGCCCAGTAGTAAAATAATTTTTTTGAATGACTTTAGTATGAATTTAACTTTTTCTAAAATAAAATAAACCGAATTTAAAAAACCGAAAAAGCGTTTAAATGACTTTTGTGAATCTAAGAAACACCAAAAGAATGCTGAATGTTAATTACAATTTTTTAAAAGACATCCTTAATAAATAGAAAAATAATAATTATTAAATAATATAAATAATATTTAATTATAATCTAATCTAAGAAAATAAAAGTTTGAATCTATTTGATAGTTGATCTTTTTATAATTAATCACAAATTAAATATTTTATAATATTAAAAATTAATAAAAAAACTTATTTCATATGTATATTAATTTTTATAAATGTTTAGGGAAATTTTGCAATTATCACTAATTAAAAAAAAATTGTGTTAATATATATTTAAATTCAAATATCTACTGGGCAAGGAGAAGGTCTCGCCCTCTTTGTTCATAAGTCATACTATAACTGTCAAAACATGGCCCCCACCCCCAATTTATATGCAAATTATATTAATTTTTCTCCCATAAACACGAAATTTCCAAAAAATATTTCATATCCAAAATCAATCAGGATAATCTAAGGTACGCACTGGTATTTTTTTTTCCAATCCGTTGAGGGATTATAGCAGTACCTTTAAAAACGTGCCACACGCCCCACCCCCTTTTTTAAATTTTTAGACGGTGCACCGCCAGATAGCGCACAACGCGGTATCAAGAAATAACATTGCGTGTCTAGGTCTGATAACGCTGATAACGGATGGTCTGTGACTATAAAAATCCCTCGTTTTTTAACTATCTTCATAGATAATAAAATTAATACATATTGTTACTAGCTTCTTGATTAATTTTGTTTATTTCGGAAGACTGACATCACTGACATTTGATCATGTGTGCTCCCTTCCAAATATTGTTTTGATATTTAGCACGTGGTTTACAAATTTGTTTAAAATTATTTTTGAATTATAAATCTAATGATAAATATCTGATAATAAATAATTTATGAAAAGTGAATTACATAATGAATACATACATGGGATTTTTTGATCTTAATATTTCTTCAGAAATTTTTAAAGATAAAACTGTTAATAAAATATTTAACAGTCTCATTCAATGTGAGTATAATTTATAAATATATTTTTAAATTTTAAATTAATGTTAAATATCTATTAAACTAATAAATTTTAAACTATAATTATAAACTATTTCAATTTTATTATATAAAATAATTTTACCACTCTATTTTTTGTTTTAATTCTTTTAGTGGGTTATAAGACTATTGCAATTAATCAAACATTTAATGATTCTGATATTGAAAATGTTGTTAATAAAAAGAAAAAAAAAGGAGAAAATAAAATTTCTTCAGACATTATACCAGAACCAATAAATTTGACAAAAATTTCAGAGGTATTTTTTAAATATTTTTTTCTTAAATATTTTAATTTAAATGAATCTTACTTTTTAGGAATTTCAAGGAAAATTAAAGATTTTGAATCGATTAACTATATCCATTTCGAATCAAAATAGTTTTCATAAATTAGTAAGTATTTTTATCAATAAATAATTTAATAATTATAATTATAATTACCATAAAATAAAATTATATTTTCCTTATTTTAGAGACAGTCAGAAAATTTTAAAAAATATCATATCTTAGCAGCAATTCCAACTAATTTAAGTATTTATCAGGTACATTTCATTGTGAAAGATATATTCTCTATTATTTACTTTAAAATAAATTAATCAATTTATTTTAGTATTTATGTTCCACCTATGATTTTGACATATTCACCTTTGATCCCCTCAACAAAATTCCATTTAAATTAAATAGAAAAATGTATAATTTGTCAAGGGGAAAAAAAATATTTTATGAACTTATGTATTCGCCTGCTATTTTGGATTCAACTAGTAGAAAAAATATAATATCTACAGGTCATTTATATCATGCTTTGGGAAAATCAGATGTAAGTGTTAATTTTAATAAAAATATAACAACTTAATAACTGATAATTAATATTTTTCAAGGGAATCGTTATATCAAGTGGAGCTACAAACGAACAACAAATTCGAAGTCCTTATGATATTATAAACTTGTATCCTTTAAAAATAAATTATAAACGAAATATTAAGTCTCATTAAATTTATTTAATGAGTAATTTTTACAATTTTTAAACAGTTTGTTTATATTATTGTTAAAAATATTCTAGTTAACTTTGCAAAATAACTTTTAATTTCATTATTTCCTTTAAAATAAACTAATTGTTTTGTTTAAAAATTATATAAAATTTAAGTTTCGAAATTGGTAATCAAAAAAATTTAACATTTTTAAATTTAATATGCTATCAATGTCATCAAAACAAATATTTTAAATATTTTTTTTAACATTTTCTTAGAGGATTATTGTTTGGTTTAAGTGAAGAACAATCAAAAAATGCTCTGCTAAATACTTGTGTGGAATTAGTTACTAAAGCAGGTAGGTGATATTTGAATTAGTATTATTTTTAAATAAATTTTCAATGAGCATATTAATTTTTCATTTAATGAGGTTACTCCCATTATTTATTTATTTTTAATAAATTTTGTTTTCTAATCTAAAAACACTTTCATTCTTTTAGATTGTAGACGATATGGAAAATCAGTTGTTATTGTTAAATGTTTGGAATCTTTAACTAAAAATAATACCAAAAATGAAGAAATTGTCTCTGATAACGAGAATGAAAAAGATATGGATATTAAACAAATAGAACCTGCAACAAAGAAAATGAAATGCATTTAAAATGTTAAATATTTTTATTTATAATTTTTAAATATGTACATATTTTTTAAATATTCTTTAAATTAAACCATTGTTATTTTTATAAGAATCTATAGTAAAAAAATGATATTTTCCTTTTGTATTGATTTTGTTTTTATAAAAAACAATGAGTGTTAAATGTAATAATTAATTTTATACTTTTTAAATAAAATTTTAATTTTTCTGGTGAAATCATCGTTAGAAATTACTCATTAAAAATCCTCTTTTCTTGAAAGAAAATATTCAATTGACTAGTAGTTAGACTTTCAAATCGAACTGAAAAATGTAGTTATTTGTATCATAATATTAAAAGCATTGATTCAAAGTCCTGGTTGTAAATAATTTTATAGATTTTTTAATTTATTATTTTTTAACATCTTTTTATTACGACTAGTGATTTAAAATATGGGGCAAAAATTTAAAAAAACAGCTTCAAGTTCAACTCAATACACGATTCTTTTATAGTAGAGGGTACAAAAAATAAAACCTTAAGTTATTAACAAAACAAAAATTGAATTTCTTTCAGCCTTTTCTTTATATTAAATAATTCTGAATATATTAATTTCCAAAATTTTTTGAAAGAATTTTTTATTCTGGATTCATGCTAACTTAAGACGACCCTGGCTCTCATAATTATATTCTTGGGTACTCCCACAATTTTTTTCAAATTTTACAAAATTAAATTCACACTTTTTTTATTAACTAGATTTCAAAGTTAAATTGCTTTTTTTGAGGTATATTTTAAATCTACCGCTTTAAAATTTGATTATGTCTCTTAGAATCAATATAGTTTAATATAAAATATAAATATTTAATTAAATAATATTTGTTTATGTATTAAAAATGAAAATTTATAAAAGTTATTTTAAAATTAAAATTAAAATTTAACAAAAATCTTTTGACTTTAATGTTTTTTGTTTAGATGCCTTCTCCACCTCCCTCCAAATCAGTTAGATCCGCGGGGCAAAATGTTTGGTGTGAGTGGAACATTTTTATAAAGTTTTTGCAAACGATAAATCATTAAGGAAACAAAATATAATTTATTCGTCATATATATTTTTTTTTCTGGTGAGTACAATTCATTAATTGCATATTATTTTTTTAAAATATAAAAATGCAATTTTGTAAAAAGAAATGGCACCGGAGTTGAGTGAATACTTGGTCGCCATTGGTTGGTTGAGGATCCACATTTCTAATGATGCTTTTATAAGATATCACCTGATTGGTTGCGTTTCCTCCATAAGCAAGGATAACCGGGCATTATTCTAACCAATTAGATCACAGGTCTTAAAACCAATTTCAACTATTTTACACTATACAGTGGAGGAAGCCCTCAGGATTTTAATAAATACGTAAATCTGCTTATTTATTTTGGGTGAGCATGAAATTAGTATTGTTTCAATGCATGTTAAGTTGAGAATTGAAAAATGTTGGTCAGTTGAGGAAGTATTGAGCCAAACGAGAGAAGCCGAAACGGGACCGAGAGGCCACTTGGCCATGGCGTATACAGAGTTCATTGTTCCCTCGGCCATTAATGCTATTATTTTATCAAGTACTTCAATCGTCGCTAATAAGATATCGATCCGATGCGAAAACAACGATTTCTATCAAAATTTAGTCATATTTTAATTTCTTTAACAAGTTTTATTTGAGAATCATTTCTATTTTTGTTTTTTTATCATTTCTCTTTCGAGATTCTGTCAAGACTCATCAATTCAGCATTCATTCGGTCTTTACGCCTCGATGTTAATTACAACTCAGATTGCCAATCAGTCTCCTCTCTTTTTCCGTTGTCTCAACTGCAATATCCTCAAAATCACATAAATGTAAGTCGAAAGTCAATTAAATTATGACATTTTAAGTGATGAAAATTTTCAGAAAAAAAATTTTTATGTGTTGAGATATTGCTTTTTCTCTTTAATAATTTAATATTGATTATTAATGTTTGCATCGACTTACTTTCTCAATTGACCTTAAAAAAATAAAGATAATATTATAATAATTTCATTAACTGATATATTATTATCAAAAATAGTAATAATGAAATTTATTTTGCTTCATTTAAAGAATAAAAATCTTTTGTTTATAACGTTTACCTATATTTTTATGAAGAATGGTTAATAAAAATTAAAAAGGTGTAAATAAATTTTGTTACTTCATAAAAATGCGAATGAAATTTATATTTTATTTATTTGTTTGTTACTCTTTTTTTTATTTAATTATTATGAAAACTAAAAATATTTAATTTTAATATAAAAAAAAATATTTTTTAACTATAAGGAAATTATATTATCAAATAGATTTTAATTTTTTTTATTATTATAATTTTGACTTCATATTTCTATAATTGAGAATAAAATGCATACCATTAGATTAAATTGTAATTGTAATTTATATTTCTAATATCAAATAAATATTAGATTTATTTTTTATAAATTAAAACTGCAATTTTCTCATTAATACAATGAAATCTATTAACCGTTAGTTTTTTATTTATAACTTAGTTTTTATTGGTTTTTTTTGATATTCTAAATAAATAAAATTATAATTAAAATGAAGTTGAAATATATTTTATCTATCTATGAATCTAATTTTCTCTTTCTATTAAAATATTTTCTTATTTTAAATGAAAATTTATATTGAATTATTATCGATTTAATTATTAATTATTATTTTTTATTATTCTTCAGTCTTAATAATTTTATAATAAAAACAAAAAATAACTATAAATCAAATTTTGTTTATAAAATTATTATTTAAAAAGTTAAAAAGAAACCTTAATATATTATCAATATATTTATATTGAAAAAAAAATTGATTTATTATTATTTTATTCATCATATATGTATATTATATAAATATATTAATATTAACAAATTAGCAACTAACTTACTATTCTGTTAAATATTTATTTTTAAATTATTACAATGAGATCCTTTTATTATAATTTAATTAATAAAACGAAAAATTGCGATTAATCTTATAACTTAGTCCTTAATTTTCATTTTCTTCTTTATACAATATAATTTTTTTTATTATATTAAAATTATTATAAAATTCAACTAATAAATAAAAAATTAAATTATATATATAATAAATAAATTTGATTTTAAATTATTTTACAGAGTGGTAACAACCCTTGTTATAAATCTATTGTAAATTTTATATACAACAATGAGGCTAGAACATTTGATAATGAATAATTTGTGTTTATTTAAATCTTTACTTTTTTATAATACATTCAAAATTTAAATTTTATTTGTTTGTTTTGAATTTTATTAATCTACTTTAATAAGATTTAAATATTTCCAACCTTTGTAATGGGTGGTCGTAAAGTATCATTTATGAATATATAAAGACTACTTGAAATTTATATCTTTAACTGAAAATTCAATCTTTAAAAAGTTCTAGGACACCTAAAATAATATTTATTCATATAAATATTGAAAAATATTATTTATTCAAGTAAAAACAAAATAATTGAGTTAAAGAACTATAAATACAGTTATACATGTATTTTAGTATCTTTATCTTAGATATTTCCCATTGTGTGAATCGGTATTAGTAAGTAAGAAGTAAAATTCTCACAATTTGAAATAAATATTTGTTTTTATTATCAAATAAATAATGATTAATTTATATCTTAATTTAGATATTCATATTATTGTAATTTTGAAGAATTTATTACAACAATTACCTCGTTCTAGTCTGACGGGAAAAGCATTACGCTTGTGTTAAAATAAAATCATAAGCGTATAGCTTTTCCCCTTGGAATAGAATCGCCTAAACATCATGAAGAATGCAACCTGTATTATCACTTTCTTAAGGAGGATAAGTATTATTATAATAATTGAATTGAATAGTATTTGTTTTATTTTGTTCTTTTATCAATAAAAGATAATTGTATTATTAATCTAAAACTATTCCAATATATTTAAATAGGTATATATATATAAATTATATTTCTTTATTTGATAGAATTAAAACTTATTTGAACATGATATCAATGAAATTTTATTGTTTACTTATCTTCTAAACTTTAATGACATTGAGACAATCGTATTTATTATATGATTAATAATTAAATAATTTGAATGAAAAGTTTTTTTTCGTGTCTTTAAAAGGAAAAATAATAACTACTGTAAGTTGATAAATGTGAATTTCATATTTATGTTAGAAAAATATCCTTCATTTTCAGAAAAATATTTTGAATTTTTAATAAATGAAATTTCATAATATTCAATTTTGAGAGTACTCGTCATTAATTGTTTTCTTTTAAAATATTTCAGGCCGAATGCGGCATCCCGATATTCGTTCTCGTCAATGTAGTACAATGTGCTCAGCCAGCCACGGCCCCCAAATCAATATTATAAAGATGACTGCGTGAAGAAGTGTCACTAGAAATGGATTCGTATGACTTATTTGGCGAGGATGTGGTCGGAGGAAGTATGCTGGAGGGCCTGGCAGATCTTGGCACGGATAATTTCGATTCTTCAGGAGCCCATGCTGGTTCGACAGGTGATGCAGGACCTGGACATGGCCCAGGTATATTATATTTTATTGTAAGAGATTAGAGGCAGTCGTCTTAAAAAATTCTTGGTTTGATCGACGCTGACTCTGAAGAATTGCACTTTTGGTATATTCAACAAGATAGGTGAAATAATAATTATTATTAATTTGATGAAAATTAATGGATATTTATATTTTAAAGATCAAATTTCTTTCAAGTTTGAACATATTTTCGTCTAAAAATATAATAATTGAGATACAATTGAATATAATATTTGAAAAAAACAATACCTCCCTTACTATCGTCGGTCGGTAAAAATTTACGCGTCTAATTACTTAATTTATTTTGTTTATGTTGATTCCAAAAATTAATTTTTTTAGTTCAAATATATATATTAACTATACACATTAGTAAAAACCAATCAAATATAAATAAAATTATTCCTATAAAATTTTTTTTTAATCTGAGTTGATTTTATTTCTTAAAAAGAATATTTGTATTTAAATCTTGATGGTTACACTCTTCTATTTACTCATAAATTAGATTATACAAAATTGGAATTATATTGGGTTAATTTCGTATAATTTTATAAATATAAAGAAATAATTTAAATTCGAATAATAAATTCATAAAAAAAATTTAATTAAAACTAGGTGGATATGCGACTGGTTATCCAATGCAACCCCAACCACAAGAATCACCCTTACAAAAATTGGCATCTTTTGGTGGACCAACAAATGCTGGACCTGGAGGCCCCGGTGGTCCAGGAGGGCCCGGAGATTTCCAGCAGGGCCCAAATCACTCTGTAGAAACCGGAGGAGCCGGCGGTTCCAGCACAGGCGGCGGTGGCGCTCTTTTTCATACCGGAACTGCACCAGGAGGGTACGACCGAACTGCTCCTATGTATCAAGGCCTAAGGGGAAGACCTCCACCGCCGCCTCAACAACAATCTGGATATCAGCAATATTGTCCTCCACCCCAAGAATCCATGTATCTCGAACAACAACAACAACAGCAGCAGCAACAACAACAGATGCCTCCTGGTATTTATATATATATTAATTTATTTTAATAATAATATTAATCATTTCATATATAATATAATATATAAAACAAATTATTTTATTTATATATATTTAGTAAATAGTATTAATTATAGAAAGATATTAATCCAACATGATTCATATATACACCAAATGATTACGAAAAATCGTTTGAAAATGATTTTCTAATTTAGAAAGTGAGAATAGGGGATGTAGTTTTCAAATTTTATTTATAAATTAAATTTATTTTAAAAAATGAATCTTGAAATAATTAGTATGCATCTTGAAAAAACTAGCAAATTTAACATAATTATTACTAAGAATACTTTTGAGCGATATTTATATTTGAAGAAATCACATCATTTAAAGTAACCCCTATATAGTCTATTATATTTGATTAAGATTATCTAATTATTTCTTTTCAAATATGATTAATTTTTTTCTTTCCGTCATTGTTTATTTTCTTTATACCATATATGTGTTCAGACTAAGAAAATATTATATATATTCATTAATTTTATTTATAAATCAAGATAATTATATTATAATATTATTTTGATAATAACTTGAAAATATAATAAGAAACATGTTAAACTATTTACAATGTTTATTATTTAGTATATGTATAACCATTTATTTTCATTATTGTTATTTATTTATTTTATTTATTTTATCAATATTATTATTTCTCGAAAACTTTAGCTCATTTATCGAAGGTCGTTTTGCCGTAGGTGCTGGGATGCAAGGTTGGAGTGGATCTCAAGCATATCAATCTCCAAATATACCTCGACACTATAATCAAATGGCTGGAGGTTATCGTCACCATACAGGATACCCTGATCAAAGCATGAAAATGCCTCCACAACAACCTGGATATCCCAATCCTGCCAGTGGTACTGGAGGTGGAAGTAATGCGGGAGGAGGAGGGCAACAGGGAATGCTCAACCCTATGATGCCTCAACACCCGGGTTTAGGTAGTAATTACGCAGCTGCTATGTCACAGCAACAAAGAGCAATGGCTCATTCTCAGCAAATGGGTTATCAACAATCTATGGGCTACCAGGGAGGTTATCCTGGTTATCCAATGCAACAACAGCAACAAGCGCAACAGCAACAACAACAGCAGCAGCAGCAACAACAACAACAACAAAGACATAATTATGAAACGTATAATCATGCCATGTCAGGACAAATGTCACAGCCACAACAGCATTATCCTAATCAGTATGCTCAAACAAAACATGGCCAATATCGAGCTCCATTTCCTCAACTATCGCCCCAACAGGGAATGGTCACTCGTCCCCAAATGTCTCCTCGACCACCAACACAACCTCAAATGTCCCCAAGACCTGTTAAACCTAGTAATATATCACCTCATCCTCCACCAACAGCCACAACTCTTTCACCTAGAGGAAAATCAAGTTCTTATCCTTCCCAACAACCGCCACAACAGAGCACTCTTCAACAACTTGAACAAATGGTAATGCCTGGAAATGCTCCTACTGGAGAATATCCTACTTATCAACAACCACAAGCACGACCTCGCATGTCTTCGTCTGCTTCTCCTGCACCTCAGTGGCCTCCTCATCCTCCTCCACCAAGGCATCCTAGTAATGGGGGAATGATGATGGAACCTCAGGGTAGTTTATCGGCATATGATCACTCTAAATTAGGAGCTCCATCAGGTCAAGAAATGGTTCCACCTGAGGGTTCATTATCCCCAGCCATTCAATCTTCTTCAGTACCGCCTCCATCGGATAACAATCCATCACAACCTCCACCTATCACAGTAACTTCTGAACATGATCCAAATAAAGCTACAAATGATTCTCAAAATAGTTTAAATACACCTCCTCCTCCAACACAACAGCAATCAGGTCCTAAAATAGGTCCTCCTACAATGGGACCACCTCAACAAATGGGGCAAAACACGCATTTAACTCCACAGTCCAATTTAGGACAACCAACACATATGAATCCAAATCAAATAGGTAGTACGCATCCAATGACAGCGGCTCAACAAATAAATCAAATGTGTCCCTCACCTCATATAAATCAAGGTCAGCCCACTCAAATGGGAACAAATCAATCAATGATGCATTCGACTCAATTGGGAGCTGCAAGTATGGTACCCAACCAAACATCTTTGTCACAACATTCTCAAGCCAATGCTACAACTTCAATGGCACAGGTACAATCTAACCATTCAAATCCTTTGGGTTCGTCAACCTCTTTGAATTCACAAAATTTGACAAATACCCAAGGACTTTCAACTTCAATGACTTCTATGAGTTCTTCTTTGCCATTGGTTTCTCAAAGTCAGGGTTCACTTGGACCTCCCACTTCATTGGCTCCCCCTACTTTGAGTTCATCTAATTCAACTACAATGGGATCAAATTCTCTTTCATCAACCAATATGATTAATAATCATAATATAAATCAAAACAGTATAGTATCATCATTAACAAATATTGGTTCTGCTCAAATGGGGCCTCCCACTCCTATTGGAACAACTCAAAATAATTCAATAACACCTCAAAGCCAATTGATCTCAGCACCTAATACAATCGGTTCAACTCCTCCAGCAAACAATACTTCACAATGTGCTCCTACCTCTATGGCTGTACCTGTTGCAACTCCTTCAATTCAGACATTGCCTCAAAATTCATTACCTCCTCAGAGTCCGATTGGATCAAATCAACAATCTGCACTTAATCAAAATACTATGGCCCAATCTCCAATTGGTCATTCCCCACTTACTCCATCTCCAATGGGCCCATCTCCTACCCCCCAAATTTCTCAGCAAATGGGTCCATCTCCTCTGGGACACTCACCTATTCCTACTCAAATTTCATCAACGTCATTAGGACCCTCTCCAGGATCATCAAATCATGGACAGGGCCAATCACCAATCCCTGGGCCCACTTCTTTACCTAATGTGACTCCTAATAATATTACTTCCACGAATATGCCATCTACTAATATTGCTTCGAATTCTAATATACAAACTACTCAATCATTAGTTTCTAATCCAATGCCTAATCAACAATCAATTTCACAGGGATCAATGACAAATACTCAACTTCCACAAAGTTCTATTCCGAACACACAAATTTCTCAAAATCCTATGGCAAATCAGCAAATTCCTACATCATCGACCTTAATTAATCAGCAGATTAACTCAAATAATCAAATGTCAGGAAGTCAACAATTACCTTCTAGTAATTTAACCCCTACAATTGGAGCAAACGCAACTCTTCCAGTTAACCCTCCAATGGGAGCTTCACCATTAACTCCAGGACCTAATCCAATACCTGGACCACAAATAGGAGCTCCACCTATATCTACATTAGGAGCTACAAGTTTTTCAGAATTTACTGGAACTCAGCCAAATGCTTCCACTCCTTATCAACCCCCAGATATGTTTCCTGATCAAAGTACAGGACCGGCTGCTCCTCCTGCTATGCAAGCTCCAACCCCAGCTCCAACGTCGACTCTTTACAATCCCACAACCATTGATCCAAGCGTCGTGTTAGTTGATCCCAATTCACCCTTTAGCCACCAACAAGAAATGGCTGCACTTCAACAACAAATTCAAGAATTATACTGTATGCCTGCTGGACCTGATCATCAGGAAAAAGTAATTATTAAATATTTATAATTTATAAATGTTTAAATAAAACATTTTATAACTATTTTATTAATATTTTCAGATTACTCGACTTCAAGCGCGACTAGATGTGCTTCGGCAACATGAAGCCCAAGATCATTGTACCGGAGGACCTCATTGCACTTTACAGGGATTAACCCCACCACAACCTCAACCTTCGCAGCCACCTTCCCATGTATTTTCTTCCTCAATCATTGATTCTTCATCACAGGTAACAGAATTAATTACATTTCTGAAATAAATTACAACTCGAAAGAGAATAGATCAGAGCTTTTGATTTTAACTCTTTAAGATTTTCCAGGTGTCCAGTACCACTGGACGTGGGAGAGGTAAAGGACCTGGTAGAGGAAAAAAAGGTAGAAAAAAGGCATCTGAAGCAACCCCTGCAGGTACTGATGCTCACAGCTCTATAGCCGAAGGTGAATTCAGCGATCCTGGATTAATTGATGAAAGTAAACCGCGAAAATCAAAAACACCAAGGTATTTATTTAAAACATAACATTATTGATTTACTATTTATATATTAATGCTTAATATTAAAATTTGTAATTTTTAGGAAACCTCGAGAACCTAAAAAACCTCGGGAAAGTAAAATAGTATCCTCCCCTGTAGATGATACGACTGTTGCCACTACCGGAGAAACGATTGTACCAGTTGAGGGCACTGTTAAACCAGCTAAAGAAGGCAAATCGGGACGCACTCCAAAAGAACCAAAAGCTCCTCGAGTACCTAAGGAACCTAAACAGAGGAAGAAACGAGAACCTAAAGGAGATAAACCTGCAAAGCCAAGAGGGTAACTTCTTAACTTCTTTCTTTATTTTTTTTTAATTATCAAAATATGTAGATGTAGATAAATATTAGGAAAATACTTTTTTTATATAAAAGTAAAGAAAAAAACTCAATGAATACTAAATGAAATAAACAAAAAAAATATATATATTTAGAATTTTAAAAAAATTTACTTTTTGTTTTTATTTTTAAATTTTAATTTTATATTTGTCTATTTATATTTTATAAATTATTTTAATATTATATTCTAATTATGAAATTGTTTGAAATTTCTAATTGGATTTTAATGGATTCAATTTAGGATAAATTAATATTAATATGAATTAAATTATTATGTAGTTTTAATTTAGAAAATTCTTTTAGTCGAAGAAATTCAAAACGTAATGCTGAAGAACCAATTGAACCTATTGTTGAGAATGAACGTTCAGAAGAAGAGGTTCCTGAACCAGCTTCAACAATGAATCCTGATGATAATACAAATACACCAAAACCTTCTGATGATGCTGAAGCAACTTCAATAGCAACTCCAGCTGAATCAGAGAGCGTTGAAACTACACCTAAAAAGAGTAAAAGAAAACCACCTGCGAAAAAATCATTTACATCTAAAAGAGGAAGGTTAGTATTATTTCTAAACTCTTAATAACTAAAAGTTTAAACAACATGTTATATATATATTATTTTATATATTTAATTTAATTACTTTAATTATTAGTGCGAAGAAAAAGAAAAGATTAGCTCATCAAGGAGATGAATCAGACAACGAAGATATGATTGCTACTCCTCCACCTTCTCCAGATGATAATGAAGCAAATAATGTAAAAATATTTTTATAAATTTCATTTCCATTAAAAAATACTTTTAAAAATACATTTATGATATTATGTTTTAATAGAAACGACGCAGTGCTCGAAATACTCACCGTAAAAAGTATGTAGATGATATAATGATATCAATATCTGATGAAGAGTCTCCAAAATCTTCTAATTCAAATAATGTAAATACAAAGCAAGAATCTGCATCTAATTCAGGAGCTACACCAACAACTACTGCTGTAGTTGCCAGAACACCAGGTGCTTCTGATGATCCTCAAGACCCTAATGTTAAACCTAATTTTGTGTATATTGTAAGTATATAATTTATTGTGTGTATTTTCATATTTCATCAAAAAATTAAAAAAAAATTCATTAGAATGTTTAAATTAAAAAAAAATATTTTTTCAAAGTATTTTTAAAAAACAGATGATCTTGTCTAAATTAAATATTTAAAATTTTAGAAAAAATAATTAAATATGTAACTATTTTAAATTTCAATAGATATTTAATAAAAATAATAAATTATAAATCATTTTAATAGGCTATTCAAATTAATATATCTTTTTTCTTGTTAAGAATACAACTGATGAAGATTCTATGGTAGTACAATATATATTAGCAGTTAGAAAAGGTCGAAGAGAAATTAAACCCAATGAGATGCCACCTCCAGGAGAAACTCAAGCTTCTATAAATAATCCCCCAGAGAGTGATGTCAAGGAAACAAAAGATGAATCCAATAAAGAGGAAAAGCCTGAAGATGAAACGACCCCATTAAAAACAGAAGAAGCAAGTACTTCCACTGTAGAGAATAAAGAAGAATCCTCTTCTGTAGAGGAATCTAAAGAACCTGAAACAACGAATAATGCATCTGAAGAAAAATTACCAGAAACTATCGAGAAAAGTGAGAGTTCAGAATCAAAAGAAGCTATTACTGGTGAAAATGCAGCTAATTCTGAAAACACGAATGAAATTTCTACAAATTCTACATCACCACAATGGCGTGAAGTTGATGAATATTTTGTCAAATATCGTAATTTTTCCTATTTGCATTGTGAATGGAAATCTGAAGAGGAGCTTTTCAAAGGTGACAAACGTATTGCTGCCAAATTAAAACGCTTTAAACAAAAAATGGCACACAATACAAATATCTTTGAAAATCTTGAAGAAGAACCATACAATCCAGATTTTGTTGAAGTTGACCGCGTATTAGATGTTGCAGAACATCAGGACCCCAATACTGGCGCAGCAACAAAACATTATCTTGTCAAATGGAAATCAATGCAATATGAGGATTCAACATGGGAGTTAGAGGAAGATGTTGATCCTGTGAAAATTGCACAATTTGAACAGTTTCGCAAACGTCCACCGAAGGATAAAATTAAACCAAAAAAGAAACCTTCCGGTGAGGAATGGGTTAAATTAGATGAATCGCCAAATTATAAAAATGGAAATAAATTACGTGCATACCAACTTGAGGGACTCAATTGGCTTCTATTTTCTTGGTATAATGGGTAAATATAAATTTATTTTTATTGATTTATTTATTATTCCTCAATCATGGTTTAATATTTATTTATTTATTGATTGATTTAGACGAAATTGTATTCTTGCCGATGAGATGGGTCTTGGTAAAACAATCCAATCTCTTACATTTATCCATGCCGTATATGAATATGGAATAAGAGGGCCTTTTCTAGTTATTGCTCCTCTTAGTACAATTCCAAATTGGCAACGTGAATTTGAAACTTGGACTGATATGAACGTTATAGTTTATCATGGAAGGTTAGTATTTTAAATCTTGCATCTATGCATTATATATATATATATATATATTTAGTATTTTAAAAAATGTAGTTTATATATATATATATATATATAAAACATTTTTCTCTTCTAATAAAATTAGATTTTTTTTTATCTTATGTTACTTTTTTTTCAGTACTGCTAGTCGTAATATGGTTCAAGAATACGAAATGTATTTCCGCACTGATAAAGGAACTGTATTAAAAGATATAGCTAAATTTCATGTTCTCATTACAACATTTGAAATTATAATTGCTGATTGTATGGAACTGAAAGAATTCAATTGGAGATTATGTGTTATTGATGAAGCTCATCGTCTTAAAAATAGAAATTGTAAATTATTAGAAGGACTCCGTCTTCTTAATCTTGAACATCGAGTTTTGTTATCAGGCACACCATTACAAAATAATGTCAATGAATTGTTTTCATTGTTGAATTTCCTTGAGCCCGCTCAGTTTGCCAGCAGCGAGCAATTTCTTCAAGAATTTGGTGCTTTAAAAACGGAACAAGAAGTACAAAAATTACAATTACTTCTTAAACCTATGATGTTACGACGATTAAAAGAGGATGTAGAAAAGAGTATTGCTCCCAAAGAAGAAACAGTCGTTGAGGTAATATTATTAATACATAAATTAAAAAATATTAATTTTTTTTAAGCATTAAATAATAATAAATAATTAAATAAATGGATTTACAGGTTGAATTAACTAATATTCAAAAGAAATATTATAGAGGAATTCTTGAACGAAATTTCTCTTTTCTTTCTAAAGGCACAACATCAGCTAATGTTCCCAATCTTATGAATACTATGATGGAATTGAGAAAATGTTGTATTCATCCCTATCTTCTTAATGGTAAGAGAACTTTATTTTTAATTAGTTGGTTAACTAACTATATAACATTTATTAATTTCTTTTATAATAGGTGCCGAAGAACAAATTCAATTTGAATATAGAAATACTAAAAAACCGTGTCCAGATGATCCTGATGGTTATTATCAGGCTCTTATACAAAGTTCTGGTAAAATGGTCCTTATAGATAAATTATTACCTAAATTAAAAGCAAATGGTCATCGAGTCTTAATATTTAGTCAAATGGTCCGATGTCTTGATATTTTGGAGGATTATCTCGTTTATCGTAAATATCCTTTTGAGAGAATTGATGGTAGAATTCGTGGCAATTTACGACAAGCAGCTATTGATCGTTTTTCTAAACCTGATAGCGATCGTTTTGTTTTCTTACTTTGTACAAAGGCTGGAGGGCTTGGAATTAATTTAACTGCTGCTGATACTGTCATTATTTATGATTCAGACTGGAATCCTCAAAATGATCTCCAGGTATTTAATCATTTAATTACTAATAGATATTTTTGTTTTTTCAAAAATTATTTTAATTGATTAATTATGTTCATAAATTCAATATTATTAAATAAATAAAAATAATTTCAGGCTCAAGCACGTTGTCATCGCATTGGACAACAGAAAATGGTTAAAGTATATCGTCTTTTGTGTAGAAATACCTATGAACGTGAAATGTTTGATAAGGCTTCTTTGAAACTTGGCCTCGATAAAGCTCTACTCCAAAGTATGAATACTAGCCAAGGCAAAGATCATAATAATAAACAACTTTCTAAAAAGGAAATTGAAGATCTTTTAAAGAAAGGTAATTATATCGATAATTTAATATTAATTATTATTCACTCTTAAAAATGTTTTTCTAATCTTATAGTTCTATAAAAAATATAAACATGAAATTTTTATTAAAACCCCCTCCTCCACCCCTCTAGGTGCTTACGGAGCTATTATGGATGAAGATGATGGTGACAAATTTTGTGAAGAAGATATTGATCAAATTCTTGAAAGGCGAACTCAGGTTATTACATTAGAATCTGAAAAAGGTTCCACTTTCTCCAAAGCTTCATTTGCTTCGTCAGGAATTCGATCTGATATTGATATTGATGATCCAGATTTTTGGAAAAAATGGGCTAAAAAAGCAGAAATCGACACTGTCGAAGAATCTGATAAGGTAAATAAATATTTAAATACTTGCTAGTATCCTTTTCTCTATAATGTACTCATATATATTTCGTAATTCTATTTAAATAAATTAACAAATCTAAATTCAAAAAATCTTATTTCATCCAAGTTTTCTTTACCAAATTTAGATTGAAATACATATATAAATAAAAAGACAAAGGAAATGTATTCTAATAAAGATTAAGAATTATACAAAATATAGTAATATTTTTTTTGAATGGTTCTCATTCTCTTGAACTTGTCTTGATCCAGTCTAAAGATGTCTTTAGAGAATGGAAATGATCAAATTAAATATCGACCTTTTTGTCTCATTATTAATTATCGATTCAAGCGAGTAAAAAACCGGTTTTCTTCGAAAACAAAGGCTTGTCGTTGTTTGGAATGCCGTCTGCCTTTAACTGATCAATGCTTATGGACAATTCACCCACCGTGCATATATATTTCAGCACCCTTCCTTAAAATTTTCTAATTTTTTTTAATAAAATATTTATTATTTAAAAATCTTTTAAGTATTAACATTTAAAATAATATTAGAAAATATTAAAGTTATTATTTAAGTTAAAAAATAATTTTTTTATCTTTTAATAGAATGATTTAGTAATCTCAGAACCAAGACGACGAACACAAATTAAACGCTACGGTCACGACGAATCTGTTGTTGATATGTCTGAATTAGACTCAAGTAGTGAATCCGATGAAGAAGCAGGCCTTGGATTAGGAAGAGCTGGCAGAGGTATTATTTTTTTATTTTATATTTTCCTTAACACGTTGAAGACCGCATACCCACCGGTGGGCACGCCGCACCACTAGTGGGCACTTTTATTTAAATAAATCTAGGAGTTCAATAATGTCTACCTCAAATCATTGTACACGGAAAAAAATATTTAAAAATAATATATGTAAATAATGATTAAAAAAATGCCGGTCCATACATATAAAATACGATTTTGCAGTGGGGTCTTCAACGTGTTAAAACTTCATTTGTTTGATTTTTTAGTAATTAAAAAAAGAAATGATCCATGTTAATTCACTAACTTTAGTTATTAATGAGTTTAAATTTTTTTTTTACCAAATATATTTTATAATTATAATATATATTATTCCATTTCATCCAAGGTCTCTTATCCTCTCGTCGAAGTGGAAAAGCTCAACATAAATCATCAAAAAGAAATAGAATGAAATGGTATGGTTCCGATGAATACATACCAAAAGATGGCGAAATCGTTTATGGCACCTGGGCCAGAAGTGAATGTTTTAAAGTGGAACGAGGACTTCTCACGTTTGGGTAATTAATATATTTTTAATTTGAACAATCCAATTTCATTATTGTTAAGATAACACATGTTTATAAATTGTATTTTTTATTGTAGGTGGGGTCGGTGGTCAGATATACTTGCCAATAGTCATTTTAGAAGAGGTTGGCGTGAGTCAGATATTGAGGATTGTGCTAGAGTAATAGTAAGTAATTTTTTATTTTATTTAATATACCTAAATACATACTGATCTACTGATCTGATTTCAAAAATTACTTAGTTAACAAACATTCATAAATAAATAAATGATGATTTGCCATGCTAATACCGAGAAGACGCATTGCGGTCCTCGATGAGTTGAACAATTTCTCAATTAACTGATAAATAATATTAAAAAGAAACAATTTATTTAAATTATTATACTTTTTGAAATAAAGATAAATTATTTTCAACAGCTATTATACTGTCTTCGTTTCTATCGTGGTGATGAAAAAATTCGTACTTTCATTTGGGAATTGATTACCCCTCAAGAAAATGGCGAAGTTAAGTTCAACAGTCCAGGTAACTTTTGTTTTTTCTATTCTAATTGATCTAATATAATGAAATAGTAAATTCGGAACTAGACTTCTTAAAAAATATAAAGTAAAATTAAAAACAAAAACATTGAATATTTAATTAATTTTGTTTTTTTTGTTAATCTATATTGCTTTCATTTCAAATTGCACATTCTTATTTAAATAAAAATTTTAAGGAAAATTATTTTTTGTATTTTAGGAGGTGCATCACCTCAGTCTAGAAATCGACCTAAGAGTAAAAAGAGTTGTCCCCGGACAGGAAAAGAAATTCGTTCTGGATCAAGTGACGATGGTCCATCTTCAAGTACTGACACCTCGTTAATGGCTTGGAGTCAACATGAAAAATATGATGGGGATATTTTTCTTGAAAGTAATTACAAAAAGCATCTTAGTCGTCATGCAAACAAGTAAGTTTCTTTTTTAATTGTCATTATTTTTATAATTTAAATGATGAATTGTCAACTCTGAATGAGCACATTTCGGTCAAGTGTTTCATTTTGAAGAATATATGAGTTTACCACACTGATAAAAAATACTAAAATTTATCACTAATAATTTTATTTTATTTTATTTTAAATAAATTTTCCATATACTTTTTTTAGGGTTCTTCTTCGGGTACGAATGCTCTATTACATTAAGCATGAAATCATCGGAGATCTCGTGCATCATATTGCTGATGGGGTTCATATCAGGTATGATTTTTATTTCATTATTTTTTTGCACTTTTTTTAATCATTTTTTAGCCGTCCTAAAGCTTTATTAAAGATGTTTAAGAATGAAATATTTTTCAATTTAAGCATTTTTAGCACTGATCATTCCAAAATGTTAGCGGTTAATATTTAGCACTTTGCTTGGCATATTTTTTCCAAATTATTCTTTCATATCAACATATATTATGTTATATATATTAATATATGTTAATTTCGAAATATTTTTTTGCATGCTTTTTTAACGCGACGTTAACACAAATCGCTTTAACCAACCCAGCTAGCTGCTTGAGTTGGATTGTTTACATTTTATCATATTATTATTTTATTTTCATTTGTTGTTCATTGCAATGTTTTTCATTGTCCGCTATAAATGTTTTCGACCTTTGGGAATGTGCCTCTCCCTTACCCGCCCGAATCGAATGCTCATACCCCCGCTGATGTCTTAAGCTTGGGGCTTTTTCATTAACCTACCAAACCTAAGTACAATCACTAACTAGATCCGCCTCGTCATTTTAAAAAATTTCTTTTTAAGTATAAAAGGAGGTACAGAAATGAGAAAACTAATTTTTGAATTAATTAAATTGAATTTTTTGTTTGGGATTCAATTACTTTTTCATTTGAAATTATTCAAAACATTTGTATTATGTTTCTATTAGAATTCACAAATAATTATTAATTATGAAATTATATTTAATGCTATCTAATTATAAGTCAAGTTAGTTTTTTCAAAATCTATCACCTCTTAAAAATAGACCCATGCTTAAGACGGGAGATAATGAAATATGGACGGTTCGCCGGGATTGGAGAAACACGACACCCAAAATCTCTTAACGATCGGTATTAAGGAAGCTTTAGGTAGGGCTAGTATTTCGATGGAGGGGTTGGTTTTCGCAGCCAGTTGCCGGGGCTAGACCCTCCTACATGTGAGGCACTCCCTGCCCCTTGGTGGGACCGCGAGTGCGACCGCTCTCTTCTTGTGGGTACCTACAAGCACGGGTACGAATCTTATGAAGCGATGCGTGCCGATCCAACCCTTGCGTTCGCACAGCGTTGCGGTCCTCCCGATGCTGACACCACCAATCCGCTGCTTGTCGCTAACCACAACCGGAAGTAAGTACCCTACCCAACCTGATCCTGCATGAAGCACGCTAATTGAAAAATGAATTCCTATGGCATGAGCCTGTGCTCCAATATTTTTTTACTCATTCAATTGCATTTTATTTTTAAGTTCAATTGCATTTTATTTTTTCATTTCATTTATTTCTATCTTAAGAATTGCAAATATTTTCTTTCTAAATATCTTCATTTATATAATTTATGGATAAAAATAAAAATTATTTTAACATTGACTTAATTATTATTATTATTATTATTAATATTACTATTTATATATTTTTGTTTTGACAATATATTTTCAACATCATGAATCAGTTGAAATAGATCAATATATATCATTACTTAAATATTTTATCAATTAATTTTATTAATTATATATAATAATATAATAATAATATATATAATAATAATAATAATAATTTAAAATAAATTAAAAAATCATGACGAAACTTTTTTCAGTGTACTTTCCCAATCGAAAAATTAATCAATATTTTTCTGTTTTAAAAAAATTTACCAAATATTAAAAAAAGAAAAGAATTCAAAATTATAATACGAAAAATCCTTGCTCTTTATGAGAATAATTTATAGATATTACATTTAAAATTGTCACAGCTTTTTATTTTCCATAATATTTGCAATTTTTGTTGATTTTTTTTTTATAAAAAGCATGGTTCATTTATTTTAATATAAAATTGACTTCTTTATTTTTTTTTAATGATTTTTTTAATCTAATTTATATTATGTTTATATTTTCTCAGTCACGAAGATGAAGCTGGAAAGCTCACTGAGGATGAAGAGACTTTAGCTGGAGATTCACCTCATCCTAAAACACTTCAAGGAGATGCTACTCCTGAACATGGTGAATCAGCTTCATCAGTTGATCAAGCATCCAAGGCAAGACTTTATTTTTAAATCAAAAAGATTAAAAATTTTAAATATTTCAAAATTTATAATTTCTTCATCAATCGTCAGTCAATTCTACTTTCGTTTTAAGAAAATTTAATTTTTTTTTATTTAATAATAAACAAATATAATTTTGTCTATTTCTAGTTTTTTAATTATAATTACGCTACTCTTAAAAATCCAATTTTATATTTTAAAATAAATTAAAATTTTAACACTTCATTTATTGATAGGAACCGGTTGAAGGAACTGAAGATGAAAATGCTGGTAAACTTCCTTGGCCTTCAGTTGTTGATATTAATACTCGCCTACGAAGGGTTATTTCTTCTTATCAACGTAACTCTAAAAAAGAAGAACTTCGACTCGCGCAAAAGGCTAAGGTTATTTTCCTCAATTAATTAATTTAAAATTATTTTTGTTATATTAATTATATATGTAAATATAATGAAAATTAAAGTATAGTGGCATGATTTTTCTTTATATATATACATATAATTAAAGATTATTTAATTGTTTTAGTTTAGAGGTAGGTAGTATAATTGTGAAAATGTAGATTTTTCTAGGTAGACTACATTCTCAAACTTATCTAATAATTATGTTTTTCTTTGTTTAATTTTTCCATATTTAATTTAGTTGAAAAAAATTCTTGTTTTTCATTTCACGTAGCCTTGATAAATGTTTTCTAAATCAAATTATAATTTATTCATTGAATATTTATATTTATACGGCTATAAAATATGCCCTTTTGGGGCGAAGATAAGATTTAGTAGTGTTATATGTATGTGCAGCAAGGAACTGACGCGGAACAACACGCTGTAATCAGAGAGGTACTTACAACGCAGGGCTGGGATTTACATCAACTAGCCGTGTATTTGTGGGTAAAGTATCATTCACTACTAAGAAAAACAAAAATTAATCTTTATAAACCCCTTTGTAATGCTTATTATTATAATAAATATAATTAAATCTTAACTTTTATTTCCTTTCTTTTTAATTCGCTTTAGTATATTAAAATCCTTTTCTTTTTATTTATTTATGTAGTGTATATTTTACTTATTAATTAAAAAAACAAATTTAGTTTTTTTTTTATCATTAAATAAAACATTCTTTTTATATCTGTGTAATTATTTTTTTAATTTATTTAAACATGTATTTGTTTTCCAAATTCATTGTATTTAATATCATAATTTCTTAAATGTTTGTAAATTTTTTTTTAAAATAACGTTATATTTTAGAAGTTGGAAAGACGAGAAAAAATGGAACAATTAAATCGCCAACGAGTGGAGGCGTCTCAAATGAAATGGACTCGTAGAGAAGAGGGTGACTTTTATCGTACAATTACAGCTTATGGTGTAGAATATGACAGGTAATTTTCTACTCTTTTTTTCAATATATATATATATATATATTAAATACATTCATTTCCATTTTAACAAATAATTTATCTGCTTTTAAGAATCTCTTGTCAATATGAGTGGAATAAATTTAGAACATTAGCCAAATTAGAAAGAAAAAATGATGCTGCACTTACAGAATATTTACGAGCGTTTTTAGCTACATGCCGAAGAGCATGTGGCCTTAAACCTACAGCAGATGATGATGATCCACGAGGATTTGAACCAGAGGTATATTTTATATATTATTTATTTATTATTTAAAATATATTATTTTATATATTTATTTTTTTTATTTTAAATTCAAGATGAGTATTGAACCATTAACTGAAGAAAAAGCTCGTAAAGCATTACATAGGATTGAATTATTGTCTAAGATTCGTCAAGAAATAATTCCACATCCACGTTTAGAGGAACGTCTTGCTCTTTGTCGAATGACTGCTGATATGCCTGATTGGTGGCAACCGGGTCGACACGATAAGGATCTTCTTCTAGGAGCTGCAAAGTAAATTTTTTTTAAACAAAAAAATAATTTATTTAAAAAAAACAATTAATAATATTTTTTCAAATTATTATTTTAGACATGGCTTAGCAAGAATGGACTTCTTTCTTGCTAATGATCCAGAATTGGGTTTTGTGGAAGCTATGCAGCAACAAGAAAAAGGACAAAATTCGAATACATCTACATCAGAGGCACCCAAAGCTCTTAAAACAGAGACAGTTGCTCCAAAATCTGAGTCGGAAGTTAAATATGAAAGACCTGAAGATATACTTCGTTCAGATAAAAATGAAATCATTGTAAAACTAGAAAAGGGTGAAGGAACATTGAAAATTGAAAAAATAGCCATGAAAAAAGAACATAATGAAAAGGTATTTCTTTAAAATATTTGTATTATCTTTATAAGTCATTTTCTTTTTATGACCAAATTCATTTAACTATTATATATTCATGAAATATTGAAAAATAATAATCTTTTTAAAACATATTCATTTTTTAGGAAAAGACAAACTCTAAAGAAGAGACACGTAATGAAGTTGAATTAACTTTAATTAAAAATGAACAGCTAAATGAGGATGAATCTAAAGAGAAAGTCACTGAATCGTCTGAAATTCAGGTGTCCGAAGAAAAAGAAAATTCTAAAGATATTACCAAAGATGATAACTCTCAAGAGCAAAAAGAAGATAAAGATAAATCAGAATCGAGTAATAATGATACAAAATCTGAAGAAATAAATAAAAAAGATACTGGAGAGGAAAATGGAATCTCAAAAAATCAAACAGAATTACAAGATTCAAATTCTGAAAAAGTAGCTGATACAGATATTAAAAAAGAAGAAACTTCAGAAACACCATCTGATCCAATAAAAAATGAAGAATCTACTACACCAGATAATACTGATAAAGAGAAACAAATCAATAATGATAATATCGATAAAATGGAAACAGAGGAAAGTGATGTTAATGTCATTATAACAACAGATTCGAAAGAAAAAGAAGAAAATGAAATTAAAGAAGAAACTAAAAGCGATACAAAAGAAGAAACTTGTGATAAAGAAATAAATCCAACCGTTCCAACAGAAAATACTGACGAAATTAAAACTGAAAATATTAGTGATAAAAGTAAAAACCTAGAAATCAAAAAAGAAAGTGAAGATAGTAAATCTGATAATCCTAAGTCTCAAACTCCTAAAGATGAAACTGTCACAAAACCCGCTGTGGCTGCTGAACTTAAAACTTTATTCCCAGATTTAGAAGTGATTGAACCATTAGCTCGGTTACCACAAATTGATACCATTTTATTAAATGGATCTGAATCTACTCATCAAACTCAACAAACACTTGCAAAATGGCCAAAAGATTATGTATTGCATATGCGGCTAAGGAATGTAATTCATTGTATAGAAAATAAAGAATGGCCCGTAAGCAGAAACTTTAATGCTTATGATCTTGACCATGAATTAATGCAGCCATCATTGCCATCTACTTCTGTAGCTCCTTCTGGACCGTTAAATGATCTTCCATCTAGTTCCATGACTCATAATGATATAATAACAATAACAACAGATTTACATCGTGGAAATCCTCATGCTGCTGTAGCTCATTTGGCACAACAACAAGCGATGGCTAATGCAGCTGCCGCAGCTGCTGCAGTCGCTGCTAAAAAGCGAAAACGACATATAGCAATTGATGTAGAAACAGAAAGAGCAAAACTACATGCTCTTTTGAATAGCACTGCAACACCGCTTGGAAAACCCTCACCATCCTGGGGTACAACGTTAGAACCAGATGTTGAATCTCTATCTGAGGATTCTAGAAGATCTACTCCTGGACTTCTCCAGCCACCACCAGCACATCAATCATCATCATCTCTAGCAACAGGTCGATTATTATCACAATTACCTGGTTTTGGAAAACCTTTAGCCCCCGCCACTTTAATTCCTGGTACCTCAAGTACTCTTACTCCAATTGATCTTTCATCAGGATTACCTAAAACAGACAAACAAGAAATAATGTCAGAAGTTCAAGATTTTTCAATGCCTTCCAAACGACAACCAAGTCAACAACCACCTCCAGTATCCTCTTCTTCATCAACATCAAGTAATAATTCTCCACTGCCATTAACTACTCAATCTACAACTAAGACATCTAGTAAATTAGATGATATGCTTGGAAAATTAATGAAAAGAAATAATTGCGTAAGTAAATATACATATATATATAATTTTTTTTTAAATTAAAATTTATTTATTTTCAAAAATTTATCTTTGACTAGAAAAAACAAACATTAATTTATTAAAGTGTTATTTAAAATAATCAAGTGAATTATATTTTTTTTTTTTTAAGTTTTTAACCGAATAAAAATAATCGTTATGTAAATTTAAACTTATTATTTTCTTTTTAATTATTCTTTTTAATATTCCTTTTAGCCTGCTGAGGAACCAGTTCAAGGAAAAGAGAAAAAACGTAGAAAATTAGATGAAATTGTTCTTGGGCTATCAGCAGCTAAAGAACAAAAATCAACAACTGAAGCAGCAAAATCAGTTGCTGCTGGTTTAGGGCCAAATGTTACTGTAACACCGACTTCTGCCCCCTCTACTTCAACTTCATTGCCATCAACAAATAAACCATTTACTATAACTGTAACACCTACAACTGCATCTTCATCTTCTCGACCTTCAAGTAAAGAAAACAACTCTGCTGCTGCTGCTGCTGCTGCTGCCGCGGCAGCCGCATCTGGATTTGGATCTTTTCTTGAGCAAAATATGCTAGGAATGAAAGCAGCTGCAGCTGCTGCTGTTGCGGCTGCTACAAGTAAAACTCCTGGAACCACAACGTCGAGCATTAGTCCTTCTTCAGGTTCTGCATCTCTACAACAACAGCAGCAGCAGGCTCAAAGAAAGACATATGAATCTATGATTGCTGATTTTTCGTCAAAAATAAATTCCTATTCACATGAAGCAAAAGTAAGAATTTACAATTTCTTTAGTATATTTTAAAATATAAATTTATAAATATATAATATAACATAAATTTAATTTCTTTAATACATTCTAAAGCGATAAATTTGATTACTTATAGTTAAATTTATGAAAATTTGTATTTACTATTAACCTTTAAATAATTACATAGTCATTTTCTAAAGCAATTTTTAAACATATAATTATATAATAATAATATTTTTATTAATTCTCTTTCAGGTTAACAAATGGCTTGCAGAACAATCAGCTTTAATGGCTGATCAACCTCTTGGTGCTGATTATTTATCAGCTCCACGTCGAAGACGTCCTCGAGTGGATCCTACTCTGCTGGATTGGAAAAAACTTACTGGAGAAGAAAACGTTGCTGTTGTAAATAGAATAACTGGAAAAAAATTAACTGGTTCTAAAGCTCCGCAACTTAAACGTTTAGGTCAATGGTTATTAGAAAATCCTATGTTTGATGTTGATTCTAAATGGGCAGATTTAGTGAAAGAACGTGGGAACTTGCCCCATGATCTTCAAAAACGATTGCCTCCGACATCGAAAAAGGGTCCTGGGAGACCACCCTTATTAGCATCGCCTCCTGGGCAAAGTCCTAATTCTGGAACCACAACTCCTTCACCAGCGGCGGCTGCAGCTGCAGCCTCTGCACTTCCATTCCCTTCTTTAGGACTTAATACTAGCCTTTTGAGTGGACTCTCTTTAGGTGGTTTTGATCCAAAAACAAATCCTTTACTTATGCCTTTTGGTGGACTTCCTGGAATGGCAGGTCTTGGAGGAATGGCTGGATTAGGCTCCACACTAGGAAATATGTCACTTACAAATTCACTTTTCGCAAATCTTGCTGGCTTAGGTCTTGGTCCTGGTTTAGCGGGGCTTGAAGCAGGAGAATTACCAACAACTTCAGCATCAAATTCTTCTGCTGTTGTTTCTGCAGCACAGACATCAGCTTCTTCCTCTTCAAAGACTAAAAGTACTTCAAGTAATAGTCGAAATGTTAAGCCTGAAGTATCTCCAAGTAGTTCATCAAAACCTTCATCTTCAAATGCTGCAGCTGCTGCCGCAGCCGCAGCGGCAGCAGCTTCTGTACCTGTATCTGCTGCAGCTACTTCATCAGCCTTACCTTTCTTCTTTCCAAATCCAAGTCTGCTATATACACCTCTGGGTCTTTCCGGAATCAATCCATTTTCAATGCAACCATATGATACGTTAGCACAACAATGTGGATTACTTAATGGATCATTAGCTGCAGCAGCAGTTTCTTCAAGTGGGGCAACTTCTGTAACAAGATCCTCATCCTCTGGTCATAAAAGCAATAGTGGTTCTGCTACTGCTACTGTCACTTCAGCTTCTTCCTCTTCGAATCATCGCCATAGAAACAGCAGTTCGAGCAGTGCAAGTAATAACCGTGATCTACTTCAACAACAACAACAACAACTACAACAATTATTTTTGCCTCACGACACCCATTTATTAGAAAGTCTTTCAAGGTTAGACTCTTCAAAGAAAAGAGAATCAAATGATAAAAAGCAAAAGTCAAAGTCAGCCGCTGACACTGTATCTGCTGTAACTAAAGAAGCTCTTGAAAATTTAAGTCGATCTTTCATACCTGGATTAACTGTCCCTGAAGACTGGCTCCTAAAGAGACCCAGAGATGCAGATAGTGTATTAAAACCACCAAATCCTTTACCCCTCTCATTAGCTGCTTCAGACCTCGCCAAAAGGCCAAGAGAGCCTTCAGATAATGATGAAAAGCCAGCTAAACGAATTAAAGAAAGTCCTGATAAAAATGTTGCTGCAATCACTACCTTAACTGCTACAACTCCTACAGACACCGCAACATCGACCTCAGCATCTACAATTGATATTCCTAAAACACCTGTGGTGCCCTCAGTCGATGTTAATAATGAAGAAATACAAACACCTGCATCCAAAACATCTACTACTACTACTACCACAACTACTACAAATTCCGATAAAAAATCCCAAATTGAAATTGAGAAAAAAATCCCAGTTGAAAAAACCGAAGAGCAAATTGAATCACCGAATTCCACAAATATAAGCCCCAATGGTGGCGGCACAAATAATACTAATCCTTCTAGTTCAAGTACAACTAGTAACACTTCAAATACACCAACTACTAGTGGTGGAGGAAATAAAGCTAAAAGGAGAAGCGCAAAAAGAACAAAAAATGATGCTGGTGGTGCAGAACCAGAAAGGAAAGTATTACGCTCAAGTGCAGGAAGACAAGCAGCAGCTGCAGCAAGAGCAGCCGCAGCCGCTGCGGCGGCCGCTGCAGCTGCTGCCGCGGCCCAAGATTCAGCAGCAGATGCCCCATCCGATGCGGAGACAAGGGAAGTGACGTCGCCAAAAACGCATGACGATGAGTGAGCAGACTGTGATAGGCGCCGAACACACCCAAATCGCGAGAACATGTGATGTTCCGCCAATACTCTCACGTCATAATCTCCAAGTATCATTTAAAACTAGAAGTAGTTTTTTATTATTATTATTATTATTATTATTATTATTTTATTTTATATTATTTTATATTATTTTAAAAATCTTCCTTTTTTCTTTGTATAACATATAGTGAGTTAGGTGACCTTTATATTCGAGTTACAACACAAACCAGTATTTGGAGACTCGAATTTCTCTTAAAAAAGTATTATTATCAAGACTTAATATGTATTCAGTGCTGGCTGATTACATTATACTTTATTATTTATATAAAAAATATTAAAATTCCCATCGCCGAGACCACCCCTACGCGGATGAACAACGTCAAGTTCAAAGGAAATAATACCTGTATTTTGCAAGGTATTTATTCTTTTTGAATTTGTATATATTCTAATAATTAAATGCTATTGCTTGTAAAGGTTGTTAAGGTCTTGTTTATTACTTATTTAATCAACCAGCTACATCTATAATAATCTAAAATTGTTAATTACTTAGAAAAATATTAGGGCTATTTATAAAATTATAAATAAGGAATACCCCTTCTCCCCATCATGAGCTAATAAAAAACTACTCAAGTGCGTTGAGTAATTTTTTCTTAAATTATAAAAAAAAACTAAACAAAACGACCACTTGTACTGCACTTTTATTTATTTTTTAAAATAATCATATATATATATATATATATATATATGTATGTATGTATATGACTGGTGGGTTGCATTTACAGCTCAAAAATGTAATTTTTTGGGTTAACAAGCTTCCAAAATTTGGTTAAAATAAATAATAATATTAATAATAATAATCATGTTTTATAAATTATTAAAGGAAGCCTTTTATTGTAAACAATTTGGTGTCAAAATATATTATATATATTTATATATATATATATGTGTGTATATATAATACACATATAAATATATATATAATATACATATAAATAAACCTATGGCCTGGATGGCGATTAAAGTGTTAATTAAAAATAATAAAAAAATACTCTTACAGTATTACAAGTTTGGATCTTTTACGGCTTTCCCTTAACTTGAATGATATTATTATCTATACCAAATTTTTATATCTGCCAATTTATTTTTGTTTTTTTTTTAAATATTTTTTTATTTTCTAATTACTATATTTGCTTAGTTTTTAGGGAAACAAATGTAAATTTTTAGTCTTGGCTAAACTAGTCTGGACTTGACGATAAAAAAAATAATATTTATAATTAAAGCAGAAAAAAAAAATCGAATGACTTATTACGTAAAAAAAAATTACGTTCTTTATATACTGAAATTTTTTTGTGTTTATGTATATGGCTGTTTATATAATTTTTGTAGCTATTTTTTATTTTTGTATTATTAATTGTGCAGTTAATGAAAACAAATTAATTTAATTTTTTTTTTTATTTAATAAAATCACATGTATATTAGGATACATTATATACGATATATTATCATTATAAAATATTATTTATATTAATTAAGCTTTACAAAAATATTCATCCACAACTAAAGTAAATAACAATTTTTTATTTTATTGGGTGTAAATAGTAAATTTTAAGGATTCTTACAATTTTTATGTTTTTTTTTGTTTTGTTAATATCTTACTTCAAACATTCCCATTTCCTTTTCATTTATTTATTTTTATAATTAATTATATATTAATTTTATTATCCTTTCTGTTTAGTTTCTTTTTCTTTAAGGATGTTGTGTATTTCATCGAAAGACTCTGCCATCGCATCAATGAGACCCTGTCCATCTGAATGGCCTTTATAAGATGTCATTAGGACTCCAATCCAATCTTCATTGATCATATAGCCAATTCCATATCCGTTTTGAAGTACTGGTCCAAATCCACCAGCTAAGACCACTGGGGAATTTAGCGTTGAAGTTGATAAAATAAAATTATTTAATTCAGCATAAGCAGGATCACGAAAGAGTTCCGGGTCACCATCTTTTGCCAATTTCCTTAATGCATATAAATGTCTATCGAAACCTTGACCAGTTGCAGCTTCACGTGTCAATTGAAGATGTTTTTTAGAGCATGCTTGAATTAGTTCATAGAGTTGTTCTCGGGATTCATTTTTATTAAGACTTTCACAAAATTGACGAACTTCCAATGTAAGTGGTCTTAATGTTTCTGTACGTCCATGAAGAAATGCAGCCGTCGAACAGGATTCATAAGTGCTATTAAATTTCCCACCAGACAATTTATAATAACCCATTTGAAAACCAAGTTGCATAATACTATCTGGACTTAATTTATGTTTTTTACAAGTATTTTTTGTCATTTCAAAATTTTGATGTACATCCATTTTTAATGAGTCACAGATATTTTTATATTTATTTTTGGCATTTACGATATTTTCTTTAGATTTATCATCTAAATTAAATGTCAATTTTTTTACACGCTGTTCTGGATTGCATGAGATTGTTTTTGAATTTGGATGAACTCTTGGCTTTTCAATGGAATCCTTGAAGATATCTTGAAAATACCGAAGTACAGCAACTCCATCACCCCATGCATGCTCAAAATTAATTCCTGTCACTCCATTCTTCGTTACGGAGATGGATAAAGATTTATCAAACCAGCGATTAGCGCCATCAAAACCATGTAAAAAGTTTTTCATAAGAGGGATTGGCTCACTAGCTTCAAAATCATCGAGAGAAAGTACAAAAATACTGCTATAAATTTGATTTAAGACATTCTCATTTCCCATTTCAACTAAATGCTTTCTCTCTTTTGCCCAAATGTCACGATTTTCAGTTGTTAATACACCAATTGGGAAATTGGATGGCGGTGATTGATCTTTTAAAATATAATCCACATAAGTTAACACCTCTTCTGGTGAAATTAAATTTCCATCATGATCTAGAACATCAAATGTATAAAAATTTCCATTTTTCATGATTAAAATATGTTTACATGTTGAGTCTTGAAAAATTCGATCTTTGCCAATTTCTGGAATTCGACATGTATTAAAAAGATTCGAATATTGAGACATATCCAAAGGGTAAGCGTTAAAGAGATAGGCACCATACCATGAAACTGAGCTTGGCAAATTTCTTGTTATTAGACGAAATAAGTCTGTATCACTTTTTTTAGCATTTAAATGAAATACTTCTGGATCGAGAATCTTATTTTGAAGTGATTTAAAAAAACGTATGGATGAAATTATTATATTACTGGTACGAATTAATTGTGAATTATATCCTGGTTTGGGGTCGTTATTTAAAATTAATGCAGGATTATAATTGATAGGCAATGATATTCTATCAGAAAGATATTTATCAAACCAATGAGCTGATATATAATTAGTATGTTTATTCCTTTTATCTTGTGCAATTAATTCATTTTGATAATGTTGTCCCTCACCTTTACAAAAATCTAAAACGATTTTTTCAGTTCTCTTATAATCTTCAGGTGTAAGAAGAGGATATAATGCAGCTAAATAACGTTGGCCTGTTTTTTCTAAATGAGGTATTGGAAGACGAGGTAGTGATTTTTGAAAATGAAATGTAGGTGTTTTGCTTCGTTGAACAAATTGATATTCATCATTAGCAGTAGAAGATTTTTCACGTAATATTATATAAATAGGTGATTGTATATTTTTCACTTTTAAACTTAAACGTTGAAACGTGGACATTCTTGATAATAATTAAACTATGAATGAAAAATATACAAATAATTTAAGTAATTGAAAGTTGGACTTTGAACTCTCGAAGCTATCAATAGTTATAATTCGATAATATATAAATAATAAAAAAATATTAATTTAATAGTGAAGTATAAATATATATATTAATAAATATAAATACAAAACTGAGGTAGAATGATCAAATGAATTGTCAAATTATTTTGTTAAAATACTTTTTATAGAGTGAAAAGATTTTAAATACATTTATTTAAATAATAAATATATAAAATTTATAAAATAATTATAATAATAATTCAACGAACATAAAATTGGTCATGGATAAAATTAAAATTAATAAAATTAAATATAAATTAATCTAGTAACATTCTACCTATTAGACATTTAGTGGATTTAAGCGAGGGATGGTTATTGCCAACGTTAAAGAAAATTATTTTCTCTTCCTGGGCTTTCTATCTTATATTGCTAAAAATAGTTTTGTTTTCGAAATTATTTGAATTTATATTTTATCTCTCACATTATTTTATAATTATATTTATTTTAAAAAATATATCCTAATGATTTTAATTTTTTAGAATTAAACTAAAGATTTTGCCGCAAAGATTTTTATTTCAAAATATAGATTTTGAAAATATTATATTATTAATTATAAATTCATTTTGATAGATTTTTATTATTATTATTTAATTGAGCTCTGATTGAGCTTGACATTTGAAAAAAAATCACAACCATATATAGAAAATTTATATAGATAGGATTTAGAAAATTAGTTTCATATATAACACGACTTCCTAACGCAGGTTAATAAAATATTTTTCCTATTGTTCGAGAGTTAATTGTTCTTTTTACCGACCGACGATAGTAAGGGAGGTATTGTTTTCACACCAAATTTCACATGTGGAGATTTTTACATATCTCCACGAATCATGCATTTTCTAAACAGAAAAAAGTATTTTTAGCATGATGTCTGTCCGTCCGTCTGTCCGTCTGTCCGTCTGTCCGTCTGTCCGTCCGTATAGATGTGTACAGCCTGAACGGCTCAACCGATTTTGATGAAATTTGGTATATTTACTTAATGCATCAGTGGGATGAATTGATCAACTTTTGGTGCAAATCCGGAAACCGGAAGTGGTAGTATTAGCGATCGACGATAGGAAGGAAAGGGTTATTTTCACACCAAAGAAGATTTTTTTATATATTACCACGAATCATACACTTTGTATTGGTTTTATCCTCGGGAAAATCATATTTATTAGTTTTTTCTTGATTTAAAATTATATGACGTCATCCAGGCATTCATGACATCACAGCCTGGTCTTGCATATATATTATAAATAAAATAAAATTAAAAATGTTTTATTTATTATTTATGTATCCATATCTGTTTTTTATTACATTAATAGATATATTAAAATTATTTGAAATTGTTTCTGTAGCTGGAAATTAATTTATTTCAAACAGTCGGTCGGTTCGGACCTGGCCACAGGTCAACTTATTTATAATTGTTATAACACTACTTATGTTAATGTTTTAGTAAAGGAATGGGTATCCGAGACTCTATTACTACTACTAATTTTGTGCCCCTTTTAGTTTATATAAAATACTTTACTATAAAGATAAATATATAAATGAATGATTACATGATGAATATTAATGAATATTATAAAATAATATTTACGGTAGCAAAATAATATTTCTAGAGACTTCCCAGGAGAAGCAGCCAGGTAGAAAATTAAAATAAAAACAATTTTCTTTCTTTTATATTATAATTTTAGTGCCGACGTTTCAAGTACAAGTCCCACTCTTTTTCAAAGCCTAACATTGATAATAATATGTTTTTTATTTTTTGTTAGAAAAATATTAAAATCACTCTACTTACAAAAAATAGATCTTGTGGTATTCCATGCATGTATGGTACATATCAATATTTATAATGCATTAACACATTTAAGAATATAAAAACACAAAAAAAATAAAACTTTACCATCTAAAATTTTATCTAGAAACCAAATAAATCACCTTCCCTTCTTTTACATTTAAAATACATTACATTCAAATTAAACCTGGCTGTGTTGATGAAATACTTATATATAATTCCATTTCATAATAAAAAATTAAATTATACTAATTAAATTATAACATTCCTTTATATATATATATATTTTAAATTAATTTTTATTATTTTTTACCCGTTCCGTCAAAATCAAAACACAATCATATAACAAAACGAATACGAAAAAAATAAAATATACATACAAACACACACACTATATATATAGATATTAAAATAGAAATATATACAAAATTATTTACTTTCCTTTATAAATTAGAATGTAATATATTTTAAATGCAAACGCGAGGGGAGTGTTTGATTCATTCGGTTTACTGTGAGAATCAATATGCTCCTGAAAATAAATTTTATACAGCCAAAGATTACAAGATATCTTTTATAAAATAATTATTTGTGAATAAAAATGATCTGTTTTTTTTTACATTTTCATTCTTGCCCCTATTGATAAATAGAAAAATACATTTCTACTTAAAATTAATTTAATTAATTAATTAATTTACGACTCCTGGTCTAGTTGATCGTATTAAGTAAAATAATGTAAACATTTATAGAATTGATCTTCTTTTAGACTACAAAGTCGATATTGGAAAGTAATTTGAGATGGAAACTAATTTTTGATAATTTTTAATCAAGTAATAAAAACTATATTTATCTTACTAACTATATTTTTATTTTAATTTTGACTCAGAAATTAAACAAATAGATAATTATTTTATTGAAAAAATTACATATACGGTCTTAAAAATTTTTATTAATTTATACATCAAAAAAAAAAATATTTGTCGGTCGACCATTACTGTAGTATTTTTACAAAAAAAAAATCAAATCGTATTCTGAGCTTAAAGCTTTAAATATTCGTCTTACTTTTATAAATAATTTGAATAATTATCTTGAAGTATGGGTTTAAGTATTAAAATTGGCAATTTGTACTATTATTTGTATCTCTCAATTTGTTTTTCTAAATCATTGGTGGGACCGATGATTATAAATATCATCCATAGAATTTTGTGTATGAATATAAGCTATCAAAAAGTGCTTATAGTTTATAGTTTATAAAACAATTGGGGTATCAGTTAGAGGGTTATTTTTCCCGGAGTATTTTCGTTCGCGGGAATCGGGAAATTATAAAAAATACTAAATTTGAGGTGCAAATTGTAAAAGTTTTACGAAAAAGTTAAATAAATATTGTTTTTGCCAAAATATAAAATAAATTTAATTCAAAAATAAAAAAAAAATTTTTAAATTTTTAAATTTTTTTTAAATCCAGATGATTGTATTCTATTATAATTTATTAAAATGTTTTTTTTTTATTTATTATGTTTAAAAGATTATTTTTTATTATGTGATATTAATAAAAAATAAGTTGACCTGTGGCCATGTCCGAACCGACCGACGGTTTGAAGTAAATTAATTTCCAGCTACAGAAACAATTTCAAATAATTTAAATATATCTATTAATGTAATAAAAAACAGATATAAATATAACATAAATATTTTTAATTTTATTTTATTTATAATATATATGTAAGACCAGGCTGTGACGTCATGAATGGCTGGATGACGTCATATAATTTTAAATTATGAAAAAACTAATAAAGATGATTTTTCTCGAGGATAAAACCAATACAAAGTGCATGATTCGTGGTGATATGTAAAAAATCTCCTCATGTGAAATTTGGTGTGAAAATAACCTTTCCCTTCCTATCATCGATCGCTAATACTACCACTTCCGGTTTGTGGATTTGCACCAAAAGTTGATCAATTCATCCTACTGATGCATTAAGTAAATATACCAAATTTCATCAAAATCGGTTGAGCCGTTCAGGCTGTACACATCTATACGGACGGACGGACAGACGGACGGACAGACATCATGCTATAAATACTTTTTTCTGTTTAGAAAATGCATGATTCGTGGAGATATGTAAAAATCTCCACATGTGAAATTTGGTGTGAAAACAATACCTCCCTTACTATCGTAGGTCGGTAAAAAGGAAGACAAAAAAAAAGATGGAGCGACGATAATCCAAGTAGCAGGACCGACGTGGAGTAGAGTGGCAGAGGAGAGAACAACATGGAAAATACTGGGAGAGTGGAGAGGCCTATGCCCTCAGGGGCCTGGTTCCTCATTAGAAGGAGGTCTAAAAATTAAATTAATTAAAATTATAATAAATTGTAATAAATATGTAATTGTATGATTGATTGATGAAAATTGTAATTGTCTAAATGTATGTATGTGAGCCAAAATGGGCAAATAAATAAATAAATAAATTTTCGTTCCCGGGAATCGGGAAATTATAAAAAAATACTAAATATGAGGTGGAAATTGTAAAAGTTTTACGAAAAAGTTAAATAAATGTTGTTTATGCAAAACCGACCGAAGGTTTGAAATAAATTAATTTCCAGCTACAGAAACAATTTCAAATAATTTTAATATATCTATTAATGTATTAAAAAAACAGATATGGATATAACATAAATATTTTTAATTTTATTTTATTTATAATATATAAGAAGGAGCTCGCTGTGACGTCATGAAGGGCTGGATGACGTCATATAATATTAAATTAAGAAAAAACTAATGAAGATGATTTTCCCGAGGATAAAACCAATACAAAGTGCATGATTTGTGAAGATATATAAAAAAATCTCCTCATGTGAAATTTGGTTTCCCTTCCTATCGTCGATCGGTAATACTACCACTTCCGGTTTTCGGATATACACCAAAAGTAGACAGGGCCGCCCTAACCACAGGGCTAATTGGGCTATAGCCCTAGGGCGCAAGCCTTCTGGGGGCGGCATTTTTTATTGGTTTATATATTTTTACTAACCATTCTGCGCAATTGGGTGAAAAGGGGCGCAAAATTTTAGAAGCCCACGGGCGCCGAAAATCTTAGGACGGCCCTGAAAGTAGATTAATTCATCATACTAATTCCTCGTTATGCAGTCTCCGCCATTCCCCGGTGACCTCATCTTTCTTTGGCCCATAAATGCTGCTAAGAATCCTATTCTCAAATACTCTAAATCTACTCTCGTCCCCTATGGTCATAGACCATGCCTCACACCTATATAATACAACCGACAAAATTATTGTTTTATTGTAACGCATGTAAAAGAGGTTATTTTGTCAACATTATTATCAAAGGGAATCAAAATTAAAATATATAAAACAAATATTTTGCCGGTTGTATTATAAGGGCGTGAGGCATGGTCTATGTCCGTGGGAGACGAGAGTATATTTAGAGCAGCGGTTTCCAAACTGAAAGGGGAAGAGGCCAAAATTTTTTTAATTAAAACTTCATTTTTAAACTATATTCTATGTAAAAATAAATAAAATTTTTCAAATTATTTCAAAGATCTTTTCTAAATTTTTATGAGTACAAAATCCATTTGTTGGCAATAAATTTGGACTGACAACCATTAAAAAGAAAAAATAGATACAACTATCATGTGATAGTTCACTAAAACAGAAGTTTTTAAAATCAATATCTAAAAGTGTAACAATTCAGTATTCTTTAAAAATTTTTTAGTCTGAAAGGTAACTTTTATTTATTTCAAAAATAATGCATAACTTAAATTATATATATATACAATCTTTAAAAAGATAAAAATAATTGAACTATCACTATTCACTACACAACATCTTTATCCGCATAATCCTTTCAATGATGTTTCATGTCAACGCTGACCAAAATGCTATTGCTGCCATTTTGCCTTGCCTTGTTTATTATGAGAGAGAAGGGAGTAGGATGGAGGTTGGGACAACCACATGTGGCATCTCAGGTGGCTTATCACCTGTTAGCACAATTGATCGACTGGGCGGTGCATTTATTTGGTGGATGCATGCAGCTCAGGATTCGTGGCGGGGTTAAAGGGGTGCGCGCGCATTCAAATAACGCCGGTAGTGGAAAGCTCACTCTTTGGTTTCGCTCACAGCCAGTTGCGAATTGACCACCCTCAGTGCAATTAGCAACCTACGTGGAATGAATCGCTGCCAAGATGCAGGTAATACAATTATACACATTATCAATTTTTTTTTTTAAGAAGTACTTATTTATTATTATTTCAGGTATATTTAATTAATATAATAACCATGTGATCAACATACTAAATATTTTTATACTTTCGCACATTTTTCTATTTATTAATATATATATTTATTATTTAATTCTATTATTTAATAGTTTTTGGAATAAATAATTATTTATTGATAAGACATTTATTTTGTGATTTAAAATCATACTCCAACAATTTTATAAAATTTATTCTCTAAATAACAATTAAGTATATAATTTTATTACATTCACCCAAATATATAAACGCTAATTAATCATATTATAGTTTTCATACTAAAAACAATATATATATATATTGGAATACGTGTATATAAAGTTAAAAAGTGGTTAACAAAATATGATTAATACAAAATTATTTTATTTTATTACTCTAACCAGGGGTTTAAGGAAAGAGTTATTTTCCTTAAATTAATTTATTATAAATCTTACCAAGGGTCGCAGTTTGAATGTATACAAAATTTTTATATAATTTTTTTTCAGAAATTATTATTTTACCATATTCAATAATATTTAAATGTTTTATATATTTATTTTTACAGATTTCAAAGTAAAGAAACATAATAGTGCATGGTAATATACACAAAATATTCTAGACATAAACAAGGTATATTATTTATTATAAATTTTATTCTATATTTACTAAATAAGAACCGTAAAATGGAAAACATTTAACATTCAATTTTATAATAAGTATATATTGGTTTTTAATATTTTATATCTCGTATATTTATAGTTCCCCAATTATGATTTGATATGATATTTGTTTAATTAACCAAGGACTTAGCTAGGTTGTCTATTCCATATCTTATGCATACAATTATGTATAAAAAATTAAAATATGTAGGAATATGTTTCTAATTTATATCCCTTAAATTAAAAATGCTATATATTATTATTTATTAGAGTTATTTTTAGGGTGGTTTAATTGAGCTGAAATCCACAAGTATTTTAAATAAAAAATTAATTTTCATATATTGATATTTTATTTAAATTAGAACTTCAATTAAAGATTAAAAAGTGTTTAAAGAATACGAGTGGGGTCATAATAATTGAATCTGAATTTATAGCGCAACCAATTCTAAAGCAATTCGATTCTTCAAGATATAGTTTTCCAAATACAGGGTGATAGCTTATCAGATACTAATAAAAATAATTAATTAAACTTAATTAAAAAAAAATATTTTTTAATATGTTTTTAAATAATTTAAAGGTATTTTTATGGGGCTATCTTAACTTAAAAACAATATTCGTCAAGCCGAGGCAAACATACCGGTTGCTATGTTGGAAAGACTTTGTCAAAATTTTAAGAATCGAGCAAATCAATATTTACAATATTTAAAACAACTTGAAAATAAAATTTTCAAAGTTGTAAAATAAGTATTTAAAAGAAATAAACCAATAACAAAATAATATTCAATAACAAAAATTATAAACTAAAAACTATAACAAAATTATGTTTTATTAACTCTCTAACCCTGTATAAGAAGGAAGAGATTGACTCGAATTTTTAGTCTAAATATTGCATATATTTATTAGAAATTGTATTCATTTAGCAAATTCTATCATTAATTTTACCATTTTGAAATAGGGTTCTTAGAGATAAATTTAATTGAATTCTAAATTCAATACAATTTCTATAGATACCCATCTAGCCATTAATTATATAGGTTCGTTAAAATTCAATTGATTCATTTAACATACAATAATTATTTATCACATTTCCATCAGCTTATGGATATACCTAAATATTTAAAATTGATTATATAAAATAAATAATTTGAATTCACAATTATATACAATTGGTTTAAAATATGAACGCATAAGAAATAGTTTTTATCATATAATAAAAATTAATAAATTAGAAATACATTACAAAATCTAAATTTAAATATTATATAGATACATTGGGTGGATTTTTGTTGAGTTTCACTAACAATAAATAATTATATACATATATAAATTCTCCAAAAATTCTTGTTTTAAATTTATTTTGATAAATGTTTATAAAATACATATATGGAATACATTGATGAGAAAGAATTGCGGGTTTAACATGTTTTGTATATAATAAATCTATATTAGAAATTATTGTATAATGAATGTTTGAAAGGTTATAAAAGTAATATTCACATATTAGTGGAAAATGATTCACATGATTATAATAATGGCAATAAATTATTGATACTTATTCGTTTATTTTAATTATGATAAAAGGAATTAATTTAATTAAACTTTAAATATAAATATCGTTGTTGGGTTACCTCTTCTATGATCTTGATAGTCCTTATTAATTTTAGTTATATCTAAATAAAATCAATTCTAATTAACTTTGTTCTGAAGTTCAATAGGAACTATAACTAATTTCTTAGTAATCTTGGATTTGCAGATAATTACCAAATTTGATTATTTGTAAATTTTGCGTTGTAACTATCATAACATATGAATAACAATGTCATGTAAAGTGAAGGAAAAAAGGATTATTAACTGTATTAATATGATAATCAAAATTAAAGAAATTAATTTTTAATACCAATTTAATTTTAAATGATTGTAAGTTTTATTTTTATGGTATTAAAAATTATTTTTTTAAATTTTGATTTAAATTAATTACTTTAATTATTAATACTGTTGAGGGAGGCGCTGTACTAGACCGGTGTTCTCTTTTTTTCATCACTGTACTATTATAATACAATTAAGGTATATTTATTTTAATTTAATTTCTTTAAACAGATATATATATATAAACATAAAGAATTTTGGAAACTTGCAAGGAGATTTCTTTAGCTGGGGTCTATGGAACGGAGTCAACTCAGCCTCCGGGATAAAAATTGGGAAGCTACTTGATAAAATGTAGCGCCTCCGATCAAAAAAATCAAGGTAAAGGTTGACAGGACCCGTTTTACTGATCAAAGGACACCTGATTTATATAATCAACGTCAACAAAAGTCAGAGATTTTTTTTTATAATAATATAACATTTGGTTGATTTTCTAATAGCTAATATATAATAATATACTAGGTGCAGAAGTATGAAACCGGAATTTCCCTATAGAAGGTGCTCGCTATCAGTTTAAAGATCGTTCTGTAGCGCCATCTTCTCCCTCTAACAGCTGAGGAAGTTTGTCAACACACAATGACCTGTTTCATACACCGGTATATTTTTCTCAAACTTGTTGAGTTTTGTGTCAACGAACGGACAGCATTGGTTTTCTGCTATCATTTGAAGAAAACTGCTGCAGAATCGCATAGAATGCTTGTCGAAGCTTACGATGAACATGCTCTTGGCAAAGCTCAATGCTTTGAGAGGTTTAAAAAATTTAGAAATGGTGATTTTGACGTGAAGAACGAAGAGCGTGGAAAACCACCGAAAAAGTTTGAAGACAAGGACTTGCAAGCCTTATTGGATGAAGACGATACTCAGACTCAACATGAACTAGCGGATCAATTAAATGTGACGCAAAGAGCAGTATCTCTTCGTCTGAAAGCTATGGGAAAGATTCAGATATCGAAAAATCACTTGTTAAATGCTGCTCGTCAGATGTAAAAGAAAATAATTTCTTCATTGAATAGTGACAAGTGATGAAAAGTGGATATTTTTTCAGAATCCTAAACGTCGTAAATCATGGGTGAATCCAGGCGAACCATCAACATTCACTGCAAGACCAAATCGTTTTTGAAAGAAAACAATACTGTGAGCTACTAAAACTTGGCGAAACCGTTAACACTGATCGCTACCAACAACAAATGATCGATTTGAATCCAGGAATACGTGAAAAACGACCGAAATATGCAAAAAGGCAACATAAAGTCGTTTTGCTTCATGATAATCCCTCTCACACACAGTAATACGGACCAGAAATACGATCGAGGCGTTTAATTGGGAAGTACTAGCGCATGCGGCTTATTCTCCAGACTTGGCTCCGTCTAATTACCATCTATTCGCATCAATGGGATATGCATTCACCGAACAACACTTCGATTAGTATGAAAATGTACGAAAATGGCTCGACGACTGGTTTGCTTCAAAGGAAGAATTGTTTTTTTTGGCGTGGCAATCACATAATATGCCGAAGAGGTGAAAAAAATGTATAAATTCCACTGGAGACTATTTTGAATAGAATATTTTTTAGAATTTTCAAATAACAGACGTGCAATTTTTATAAAAAAAATCTGGTTTCATACTTCTACACCATGTATATGTAGGTGTATATATAAATTTTCTATCGAACCTTCGTCAAATAACCAAATTGAATCAGTGAGGAAGGCTAACTCAACTTCATTTAACCTACACTTAAATAACAAGTCAAGAATTATCTCCATGTCAATTTAATTTATTTAATTTAATAATTTGAATATTTTATTATTATAATTCATTTATGTAGATATAATATAACATTATATACTATAAACAGTAAGTGAATTAAAATCCATAAAACTTTGATATTAGATTTTTATTTTCATAAAATAGTGTAACTAAAATTATATAATTAATATTATAATAATATACTTTTTTAAAATTAATGAAATTAATACTTTATTTGTTTAAGTAAACAAATTTGTAAAATATTGTAGAATTTAAAGCTAACATTCTGTTTGTTTATAGTTAGACGATTGCTAAATAAATGTTAAAGGTAGAACAAACTGTTTGTAATCCATTTCAACGTTAATAAAATTAATATATTACAAAATTAAAAAAAAAATTTTAATTAATTTTTTCCCAGGAATGATATTTTTTTATTTATCGTTTTTTATAGCTTGAAGTGTGAAAATGATGGATGTAGCCTATTGTTGTTTTTTTTTGACTGTTTTCTTAGTTCAAAGTTAAATTTCAGAAGAGCATCGCATTTTCATGGGACAGGAGGTGATTTAAAAAAGGGTTTAGCTGTCATCTCGATAGGATTTGTTCCGTTTCATTACATAAACAACCAAGATTGATGACAAAAGATTGAGGTGGAAAATTATACCCAACTGTTTACTTATTTTAAAAAAGTAAAAAATAAATATCTTTGATGTTTAAATGGTAATGTTTTCTCAATATAAACAATAATATTTCGTTAATTCATTTCTTAACATTATCATTTAAACATAATAAAATATAAAATATAATAAATTAAATTAGATTAAAAATAAAATATAATGAACTCTTAAATTATTTTTTTCTTAAAAAGTTGAAATTAATTATTTCCATTGAAATTAATAAGGAAATTAAAGATATTTTTTTTTTGTTAATGAAAATCTTTGTAAATAAATAAACAAACATAATAAGTTAAATTGAGAATTAAATTCGATAAAAAGAACTTGTCAACAAATTATTTTTTTTTTTCAAATCAATTAAAAAAATTATAATTTCCATTCACAAATATCGACTGTTAATAATCAATTAAAGAAATTAGTTTGTTCTTAATGTTAGTTATTAAACATTTCCTTCATAGTCGTTTACATTATCTTTATAATTAAATTAGAATATTAGAAAATGAATAGATATCTTAAATTATCTACCTAACCTAAGTTCAATTATTTTTTTTGATTAATATAATATATATTTTAACTAATTATTATTTTTATATTATTCAATGATATTTAAAAAATATTTTACTCTTATAATAAATTATACTAGCTGCTCCGAGCGCCTTCGGCGCTCTTCACACCTAGACGGGGGCTCCGCCCCCTGTACCCCCGAGTGATACATAGTATTTGGTTGAAAGTCTGTATGTAAAAGATTTTCATCCATTTTGTTTCAATCAGTATAAGTAGATAAGACATGTATTTCTTTTCTTGTAAAATATATCTAATCCAAAACATACCTGTTAAAAAGGAGGCCAAGTTCCTATCGGTTATTTGTTTGCCTAAAAAAGGGTTCAAATCCATCCCAATGCCAAGTTTAGATGCACTTGTTTGTTAATTATCATCCCATGTCCCTTCCTTCATTGTCCACCCACCTTGGTCCTTGGTCTTCCACCGGATGTTTCCCAATCGGTTTCTCCCAATTTCTAGTTTCTCCAATTCCAACCACGTCCCCTTCCCATCTTAGCCTTCTTGATTTTATAACCTTAACTATATCTGGACATTATATCTCGTTATGCCATCTCCGCCCACCCCCTGTGACCTCATCTTCTTTTGGCCTATAAATGCTGCGAACAATATTAATCTCACAAATACTCCAAATCGTCTCCCAGAGTCATCGATAGGGTGACCAAACGTCCCGTCTTTATGTGCTCTGTCCCAAAAAAGTTTTCGGGACACCCTACTGTTTTTTCAATATTTAGGACATTTCGTAATTTTTTTTTCAAAATTTTTTCAAATTAGTTCTAAAAAAAAGGTATACCGTTTGTCCCGGTTTGGTGTTTTCGAAATATGGTCACCCTAGTCATCGATCAATATGAAAAATAATTGTTTTATATATTTTAATTTTGATCCTCTTTGATGAGATAAGCCCCTTTACTGCATAATAACAGGCGTTACTCAATTACAACGTCGATTTAAATTCTTCTCGAATATTATTATCCTTCGTGATTAGAGATCTTAAGTATTTAAATATTTATACTTTTTCAAATTCTTCATTTTGTATGTTAATTGTATGTAAGTCGTATCCGTATCATAATTCTTGAATTTTTTTGTTTAATTACATTTCGGTTGATTTTCCCCCAATTTCTCTAATCACATGTCTCCTCTTCCAGTCCAATTCATTTACCTGGCTTAAGAAATTTTTTAAAATTTTAAATAGAGGGAGAGAGAGAGGTTCTAATTATATATATATATCTGTTTCTATGACAACAAAAAAGTAAACAAATTACATACATACAAATACTCTCCTTTATATATATTTCTGGAAAATGGAACACCCGCAGCTCAGCTCAGGAGTTACCTAAGATTCTAATTTCTTTTTTATTTTTCATCATTTGAGGTACCCTTCACCTCAGAAAAATTTGGTTACCTTACTCCTTGTAGTTTAGGCTCTGGAGTTTTTTGCGTACAGACGGACACTATCGTATTAAATATATAGATATTTAAAAAATAATTTATATATATATATATAAATAAACAATTAATTAAATGTTTATTTATAATAACAAATTAAAATCTCTAAAATTAAAAATATCAATTTGTAAACAAATAATATTAAAAAACAAAAATGATTTTAGTTGTTGTCCACTTACCGAATTAATCACATTTGAGAACAATATCTTAAACATCTTTATTCTTTCAATTTTTTAAACATTTTTATATTAAATTTTAATAATGAATTAATTATTAAGTATAATTATTTTATTATTAATTATTAAATTTGTTTAAATGAAAATTAATTAAAATTTATGAACAATTTTTCGAATAAATTCTATAATTATTCTCTTATATTCTCTTAGTGTATTATAAATTAATATTTAAAGAGAGGAAAGGCAAATATTTTAGATATATTTTTGATTTTGTTTTTCTTCAATACATAAAATTTAACAGTAACTATAAAAAGTTTATTGTTCAAATGTATAGGTATTCATGCTTATTGTTTATTTTTTATTATAATGGTAAGGCAGAAAAAATAAAAGGGATAATACATATAACAAATAATACTCTTGTTAAATCAATTCAAAGTAAATATATCTTCAAAAAGAAATGATTTTTTTTAAATTAAAATAAAAAAAAAATTAAATTTATAAATTTAAAGAAATTTATATATTTACATTTACGTATATTTATATGTTTGAAGAAAAAATAAACTCTGATTAAAAATTATACAAATAAATTTCTAAGTAAATAAAAATATAATATACCTACCTAATATTTACAAATTCAATGAAAATGTTATTTATATTTACTTTTTTATATAAGATTTGAAAAAATTTGTAATAACTTGATTTTTTTACTTGATATTAATTTTAAAGCTAACATTTAAACGTATTATTGATAATAATAATAATAAAAATATATTTTAATTATTTAATTTAATTAAAACATTCTGCTGAGCATACAATCGTGTCTTTAATCATTAATCTTTCTATACTAAAACAATGTTAGATTTTCTTGAAGTGAAAAATTTACTAATTCAAATTTTTTTAATTGGGAGTGTAGATCTCCAATAAATATTTTTTTAATAAGTATAAAATATATGTATTTGATAAAAATTAAATATTAAATTTTATAGTATATTTGGGTGAATAGATTTTAACATATTTAAAAATAAATTACATCAATAAATCAATAATAGATAAAGTTAAACCAATTATACGAATTGATATCTGTCTCTTTGTCTCTTCCCATTTCTAATTTTCATAAAAACTTTTTATTTCTATCAGATTTAAATAATGGCCGAGAGCAGTCAGTGAATAATTAATTTCGTCTTCAGAGATCAAGGATAAATTTGGATTTTATTTTAGTATCAATTTTCTATCTAAAGAAGTAAAACGGCATTACCGGTAATGTTTTATTGATTCTGATTATTTTTTTTCTCCACCTCTGCACAAAAATATCACCCAAGAATAGCAAACTTGATAGCCAAAGGTCATGACATCTTTAAATCGACAACACATTTCAAAAATTAATCAACCCACCAACAAGTTTACTGGACTTTCCGGCTGTGTGGGTTACTGCTTCTTAAATAATTAAATTCTAGTTCAAGTTGTTCGTGAGGAATATAAATTTTTTTTCAACAGGGGGAAAATTGTGGCTGTCTTCTTTTTTTCAATTGGAAAATACTTAACACAATTAATACTTATTTATTATTAATCGTTTCCAGTCAGTAGTAAATATTATTCGAACTAATTCAATCCTTTCTAGAAAGGTATTTTTCTGAATAGAGTAAAAAGTTTATAAATTCGAGGGCAAGTCAATAAGTCCGTGACTTTTTGAATGAAACACAGGTTTTTGGATAAAAAATTATTTTATTTTTCAACGTTGTCTCCTTTGAGCTCTATACACTTCGTCCAATGTTTCTCTAATTTTTTTATCTCTTCCAAAAAATATCTGTCGAGGACATCAAAATAGATTTGTTTGTGAAATGAAATAATCGTTGGAATTAAGGATTAGAAAAAATATTAAATATATTGGTGTTTTTACAAAAACAAACAGATGATGCTATCTATGATCGTTGATCAAGAAGATCAAATCGAGATATTCAGCAAAATATTCTATAAATAATATATAATTAATTAAATGTATCTAAGATTGAAAAATGAAATTGAAGTGGATATTTGTATAGTCCATTAAAGTAGAAAATTACTAGTTAGATAATTAAAAGATAATAATAATTTTTAATTCTTGATTGTTAGAAAAATTAAAAAATATATTTTGAAAATAGATACATAGTCACTTAACTCTTTCTCAAATATTGTTTTAAGTATTAACTTTCTCGCTCCTGAGTAAATGGACCAAAAGTTTTATATGATACCAAATTTTCAACGATTTTGCAGATTCTTATCATATTTGAAGAAGCGAGTGGGTTGTTTTAAATTTATTCATTTCTCTATTTCATGAAATGAAAATTTATCTATAACTTAAATTTAATTTACGTAAACTATCTTTTAATTAATATGCATACTGATTATTACATATATATCTATTTAATTTTCCTATATTAAAATATATTAATTTTATTGTTTCGAGTGATTTATATTGTTTTATATAATTTGTTATGATTATGATTGATATGATTTTATCGAAGAATGAATATATATTGTAATAAAATATTCACTGAGTGTTAAAATTGATCAACTTGAGGATGAATTTCCCAAATGCTGCAAGGCCTTGTCTTGTCCTGGGAATGAAAATATGTCATCGGAGTAAAATCCAGCATTTATTAAAATCATTTCAAATTAGACAGAGATATCGTTCAATAAATAATTTTCGATGTTTTTTTAATAAATAAAACATTGGTATTATTATAATTAATATGTGAATCAAAATTATAGAATTTAATTTTAAATGATTTATATATTTCTATGGCATCAAAAGGGTCTGGTCTTCAAAAAGGTATTTCTTGACAATGAACACTTTGTGATTGTATTAATAAAATAGAGTGAGACCATAAGCCCCAGTTAAAGAATCCTCAATATAAAATCTCTCCATAATAGGTTCTAATTTCAAGTTCCAAAAAATCTGGAGTGTCTCCCTTCAATTTAGCTAACTATATATTATTTATAATTTATTATAAATAAATAGAAGATAATATAACAAATGGACTGTCAAAACGTAGATCTAATAAATATTATTAAACATCATGTTGTTTTGTTGTTTTTCTACCAAAATATTGCCATAATTATGTTTCAATATATATTTTTCTCAAAAACCTAAATCATCTTTCACATCTATGTTACAATAAATAATTTAAAATTAAATAATCTTTATTTGAAGTATATATAAAAAAAAAAAAAATTTACAAACACAAAAAATTACCTTGTCAGAATGATTAAATACTAATTACTCAAATAATTATTTTCATAAAATTATAAATTTAATCATTCCATAAATAATTAATTATACGTTAAGGTGTGTATGTTAGTAATTACGGTTCAAAAAACAAGTTGAAGGACTGATTACAATTCAATACTTGAGGTAGAAAATATAAAAATTATAATAAAAATATGTTATAATATTGTGAAAGATTTAATTAATTAACTAAACTTGAATTTAATTAATTACTATTCTCTAAACTAATTTAACAAATATTTATTTAATAGAGGATGTTTTAGTTGACGAGGTCATCAAGTTTTTTAGTATATAGAAGAGACATTAGTTGATGAGAAGAGTTTAAAAAATTTCTCTCTTTCAAGTTTGTTTTTTCGTCTTAATGATATAGACCAGGGTTTCCCTATCCTTTTACTATCTCGCCAGCGTTAGTATTACGATCACGAAAATGTTCAATGTCGAGATTTTAATGTTTTTATACGTTTTGAAGGTCCCTGAGTCATTTTCACTAAGATTGAAAAAAATATCTGTGTATGTGTGTGTGGGTAAGAAGGCAAGATTACGCAAAGACGGCTTGAGCTAGAATAATCAAATTGGTACACGGGAATTATTCAAAATTCGTAGTTTTCTATCAACTTTTGATAATTTTAATTTTTAATTTATAATTAATTAAATTTAATTTAAATATAATATATGTATTAATTAATCCAATTCAAATTTGCGAGTTAGCCAAGTGGAGACACTCCATATTTTTCCTATGTCAACCCCTTTTAAACTTTCTTCTCGTTTAATAGACCCCTATTTTTTGATGCAGTATAAGTATATTAATAAAGTATAACATAGAATTATGAGCATTTAATAGGATATATTTTTAACGATTTTTATTTCTCTATGTTTGGGAATATATATAGTGGTCATAGAATTAATTCTTCATAATATAACCTCTCTAATTCTTCCGTGAATTTACCATTTTTTGGTTCATTAATTTTACCTAGGATCTTATTTTCAAATACCCAGATTCTATTCTTATATGGTAAAGTTATGAACCACACTTCACACGAATAGAATAAATACAATGGCCTAAATAATTTTATATCTAAAAAAATATAATCGAACTAAATTAGTAATTGTTCCATGTTAGTCCAGGTTCCTATTCATTTTAGAATAATTAAATGAACTTATTAACAATATTATGTTAATTATAATTAATTTTAGGTATATTTAAATGAAACACCCAGGATTATATTACTACACTAAAGCAGAGGACGCCAAACTTTTTTAATCATCGACCTTTACAGAATTTTGAAAATCCTTCATTGATCTTCATAAAAGTAATATTCAGTTAATTGAGATAAAATTATCAGATCAATCATTACATTTATTTTATAATAAAATACATTTTATTATGAAAAATAGCTTTATATTGAAAGATTATCTAATAATAAATAAATAAATAATGTAATAAATATACATTTATCGATTTCGGTATTTCGTTAATTAATTATAAATGATATTAGGTCAGTTATAAAAAAAAAATAAAAAAGATATGTGTTATTTGCATATATATTAAGTATTATTCTTTCTATAACTCCCGACGGGTCTTAATCGGCCATGTTGGTGACCTCTGCTCTCAAGTGATCCAGCAAAATTATTATAATTAATTATATTATTAATTATTAATTTATAGTGAAAGTTAGTTTTAAGTAAGGGGCATTTTTAATAAATCACACCATATATTTTGTAAACCAGACCAGAGGATGAATTATTAGACTATTTTTAATTAATTTTAAAAAAAAAGAAAATCAATATAATTCTCCATTCTTATGAGTTAATATTGTTGTTATAGTTAAGATAATATATAAATATATAGTTTTTATAATGTATTAAAATTAATAAAATAAAAAATTGACACTCCCAAAAGTTCCTGAATAATTACTTTTAAATTTACATTTAGAATTTCTATAAATTAAAATGTAATATTAATTTGTTACAGAACTGATTTCTCAGTTTTTCATCAATTGTTGAAATTTTGATACATGTTTTAATTCAAACCTTAAAATGTGTGCTGATTTGAATTTCAATTAAATGAATTCATTTAAATCCTGAAAGAATTGGATTGTTCAGACTTTGAATAGAGATTTACTTTTTACCGACCGACGGTAGTAAGGGAAGTATTGTTTTCAAACTAAATTTCACATGTGGATAATTTTACATATCTCCACGAATCATGAATTTTGTTAACAGAAAAAGTATTTTTCGCATGATGTCTTTCCGTCTGTCCATTGTGTGTCCGTATAGACGTGTATAGCTTTAACGGCTCAACGGGTATTGCTAAAATTTGGTCTATTTACTTAAAGCATCAGTGGCATGAATGCATCAACTTTTGGTGTATATCCGGAAGTGGTAGTTTCTAAAATATTAATTTTATATTCATTGTCGGAAAATTTTCACTTAAAATATAGTAGTAATTAATAATTGGATAATTAAACTAAAAATAAAAACCTTGATAATATAATTTAGACATTTTAATTCAAGTTTTAAAAATATTTTTTTTTTTGTTACTTTATATATATATATATATATATAATGTTGTATGGAAATTTATTTTAAATCGTTGATCGGTTCTGTGACTGGCCACAGCTCATATTTAAGATATAAATGTTAGCACACAAAACTATATAAATAATACTATATAATAATATAGCTGTATAATACATACATATATATATATATATTCAAAATCAGAATCAAGTCCTTATATTGATTTGTTCTTGTCGATTGAATTATTGAATCAATAAATACATATGTTTATGTATGTATATACATATAATAGATTCATGAATAATCTATATATATAAAAAAGGATTTTGTCTCCACATTTCTCAGAATTTAAAATTTTTTGCATATCTTTGCGTTTCATGATCTCTATAATACAAAAGTGACTTTAGAATTTTTCATGTCTGTCTGTCCGGAAATTGTGGCCATATAGACTCAAAATTGGCTCAACCGATTTCGATGAAATTACATCACAATATTCTTGCATAACTCTATTTGAACATAAGCTATAAATTTTATTAATATCTAATCAATAACTGCAGAAATTAATTTTTTAAAATTTGATATGTAGGCGTTCTTTTTATTGTATTCTTTGCGCACATCATGTACATATAATCTTAAAAATTAAAAGAGAAAATGAAGTCACAATGTTAATGATTTCAGTGTGTTAAATAAGTTAAAAAAGCCAATATGATTAATTGAAATATTGTAAATATTAGAAAAATAAAAATATAAATATTATAAACATTCTTTTTTTTGTATTCTTTGTGCAGCTGAATGACATCATGTTTATATCAAATTTTTAAAAATTAATTTCTGCGGTTAATAAAATTTACAGACATGAAAAATTCTAAAGTCACTTTTGGATTCTAGAGGTCATGAAACGCGAATATATGGAAAAAATTTTAAATTGAGAGCAATGTGCAGATAAAATCCTTTTTATATATATATAGATTATTCATGAATCTATTATATGTATATAAATATACATATGTATTTATTGATTCAATAATTCAATCGACAAGAACAAATCAATTGCCTGTTATCATGCAGTAAAGAGGCTTTTCTCATCAAAATTATTATCAAAGGGAATCAAAATTAAAATATATAAAGTAATTATTTTGCCTATTGTATTATATTATGGGTGGGAGAAATGGTCTAATACCCTGGGAGATGAGAGTAGATTCAGAGTATTTGAGAATAGGATTCTTCCCAGCATTTTTGGGCCAAAGAAAGATGAGGACACCGGGAAATGGCGGAGACTGCATAACGATTAATTGCATGACCTCTATGCATCTCTTAGGGTTATAAAAGCGAAAAAGCTGCGAAAGGCAGGACTAGAATGGGAGAGGAAAAAGATATTGGTGGGGAGATCGATTGGAAAACGTCCGTTTGGAAGACCAAGGACGCTGTGGGTGGACAATGTAGGAAAGGACGTGAGAGAGATGGGACAGGGTAGGAGTTAGATGGTTATAGATCAGAATAGGGACACTCGGGGGGGGGTACAGGGGGCGGAGCCCCCGTCTAGGAGTGGAGAGCGCCTTCGGCGCTCGGAGCAGCTAGTTTCAAATAAAATTAAAAACATTATATTAATGGGTAGTTCAAATCATACATTTGGTGTTGAATACCCAAAATAAACATTTTCAATCATCAAGAGTAAAATTAGATCTGAAAACACAAATTTTATTTCATAACTATTGATTAATTTGATTGATAAAATATTAATTATGCTTTATTTTTTTAATATAAAATTCTATTATTCTATAATTGGATGATTGATTGAATGTTGCATATACTTGAAATAGCTATTCACTAATAATAAATGAATATCTCTTATATGCATATCTAATGAGTGGCTCAACTTGACACCATTCTCTCTCTTTCTCTCTTCTCGCTGTCTATTGTATACAAAATGAAAATAAAAATAGATAAAAGTATTTATCGATTGTTCTGGGGCGTAGCCAATGCCAAAAATTAAAAAAAAAGAAAAATGAAAAAAGCATAAACAAATTTGTTCCTCTTTAGCCAAACAGCTCTAACATTGATTCAAAGCCACAGCCAATTTCTTTAATCTTTAAGCCAAATAATAGAATAATAATAAATATAATATTACGAAGTATATATTTTCTTTGGGAAAATGACCTTTTGAAATTGTTTAAAAAGAATAACCATGATCTTGTGTTAAAAGTGGTTTAAAGAGAAATCAGTAAAATTTTACCAAATGTTTGTTTAGTACATACTAGTAGTATATAACAATCTAATAGCCTTATTTTATTATAGAGTAAAATAATGGAGCATTTAATACTTATTTTTATTTTCCTACTCAATTGACCATAAAAATTTAAATAAACCCTAAATATAATTATGTTATTGAATAAAGATCATAAAATATTAATAAGTTATTTAATAAAATAAAAAAATTAAATGTATGCTATACATATCCAAAATTTTAATTTGAGATTTTGACTGAAATTCATGTTTTATAGTCTCCTAAACAGAATTGGAAAAATGACATAAACCATATTCTCTTTGAATGTGGTTATATGATTTATAATAATTTAATTTCTTCTTTGAAGGTGATGTTTAATGATAGATATTTTTTTTAATTAACATTATTCTAATATTAATTTTTATTTAATGAATTAATTATAAAAATGTTTGTGTTTAAATATATTTCTTGAAAAAGAATTAATAAAAACATTAAAAAATGAATTTATTTATTGATTAATTAATTGAATCTTAAATTGTTATATCTTATATAGTTTTAAAATTATGAAATGATGAAATTAAATGTTTTATGTCGCCTGAAAAAATAGTATCACTTTTTCATATATATTTTTGTATTAAATTTTTGTATTAATTTTTTTATATTAATTAATTTCAATTTTGTTAATTAAAAACAATAAATACATGAATATATTTTTGTTTTTATTAAGTTTTTTTTTAATATTTCCTTTAAAAGAAAAATATATATACATAGTATCGGGACCCCGAGCCTCGGCTCGGTAATTAAGTTAAAATAAGTTGACCTGTGGCCAGGTCCGAACCGACCGACGATTTGAAGTAAATTAATTTCCAGCTACAGAAACAATTTCAAATAATTTTAATATATCTATTAATGTAATAAAAAACAGATAGGCATATAACATAAATATTTTTAATTTTATTTTATTTATAATATATATGTAAGACCAGACTGTGACGTCATGAATGGCTGGATGAGGTCATATAATTTTAAATCAAGAAAAAACTAATAAATATAATTTTCCCGAGGATAAAACCGATACAAAGTGTATGATTCGTGGTGATATATAAAAAATCTCCTCATGTGAAATTTGGTGTGAAAATAACCCTTCCCTTCCTATCGTCGATCGCTAATACTACCACTTCCGGTTTCCGGATTTGCACCAAAAGTTGATCAATTCATCCCACTGATGCATTAAGTAAATATACCAAATTTCATCAAAATCGGTTGAGCCGTTCAGGCTGTACACATCTATACGGACGGACAGACGGACAGACGGACGGACAGACGGACAGACGGACAGACGGACGGACAGACATCATGCTAAAAATACTTTTTTCTGTTTAGAAAATGCATGATTCGTGGAGATATGTAAAAATCTCCACATGTGAAATTTGGTGTGAAAACAATACCTCCCTTACTATCGTCGGTCGGTAAAAATGATTCATTAGTATTGGGTTTGGCTGATAATATTAATACCTGGGACACCGAGCTCTCGCTCGATCCTTTAAAAAATATTGATATACAATTCTTTAATTATTTATTACAATTAGTAAATGTTGTATCATTGCATCAATCTGATTAAAATGAATTGAACTGGGGTCCTCAATAATAATACCAGGTTCACCGAGCCACCACTAGGTCAATAAAAATAAGTTGACCTGTGGCCAGGTCCAAACCGACCGACGATTTGAAGTAAATTAATTTCCAGCTACAGAAACAATTTCAAATAATTTTAATATATCTATTAATGTAATAAAAAACAGATATGGATACATAAATAATAAATATAAACATTTTTAATTTTATTTTATTTATAATATATATGCAAGATCAGGCTGTGACGTCATGAATGACTGGATGACGTCATATAATTTTAAATCAAGAAAAAACTAATAAATATGATTTTCCCGAGGATAAAACCAATACAAAGTGCATGATTCGTGGTGATATATAAAAAAATCTCCTCATGTGAAATTTGGTGTGAAAATACCCCTTCCCTTCCTATCGTCGATCGCTAATACTACCACTTCCGGTTCACGGATTTGCACCAAAAGTTGATCAATTCATCCCACTGATGCATTAAGTAAATATACTAAATTTCATCAAAATCGGTTCAGCCGATCAGGCTGTACACATCTATACGGACGGACTGACAGACATCATGCTAAAAATACTTTTTTCTGTTAAGAAAATGCATGATTCGTGGAGATATGTAAAAATCTCCACATGTGAAATTTGGTATGAAAACAATACCTCCCTTACTATCGTCGGTCGGTAAAAATGATTCTTTATTATCGGGTTTGGCTGATAAATTAATACCTGATTCACCGAATCGCCATTCAAATAATAACATACAAACAGAAAAGTAGGCGTGTTGATATAAAATATATACCTGGGACACCGAACTATCGCTCGACCCTTTAACAAATTTATACAATTTATTATTATATACTTTCAAAATTTTACAATTTTTTAATTATTTATTACAATTGGGTTTGGCTGGTAATATTAATACCCGATTCACCGAATCAAACAACACTTAAACATTAATGCACCGAAAGATAGAAAAGTATGGCCTGTGGATATAACATAATATACATATTATATATATATTTCGTAATTTGATTATAAAATATATTTTATTTTATTTATAATATTATTTTTTAAGGAAGAGCGCTGTCCGGCGTTGCCCAGTGCCATTTTTATTATTATTAAAATTCCTATTTTAAATTAAGAAAAAACTAACAAATATGATTTTTCCCGAGGTTGAAACCAAGAAGAATTTATTTTTCTTTATAAAAATTATCTATGGTGTGAATTTCCAAAAAATCCTTAGGACCGTTTAATATACAAAAATACAAATATATATACAAATATATAATTTTTGCTAGTAGTCGTTTTACATTAGAACATTTATTATTATTATAAGCATATAATATATATATATAAATAGAGAGAGAGAGAGAGGGAGAGAGAAAGAGAAAATGATAACTTAACAACCAAACTAAACCTCAAAAACACATTTATAAAAATTACTACAATAATGAAAAGTATTCTTTTTACATTAGAACATTTATTAATATTATAATCATTTAATATATATATATATATTATGATATAATAAAGTTTTATAAAAATGAATACTTTCAAATGGAATATCGAAAATATCAAACTAAGATGATTAGTGTTTTTCATTTCGTGAGCAGCCTTGAGTCGACAAATATTCCCTTTGGGATTAAAGATAAAATTGTCTTAAAACGTGGACGATATAACTTGAGATTCGGTGAATTGATCTTACTGATTGAACGGAAAGGGGACGATTTAAAGAAAAATATATTGCCAGTGAAACAGGAAGTGGAACTAGCTAAGAAAGAGAGAGAGAGTGAATGAGTATTGGACAGGAGAAAGATGACCTGGAGATTAGCATCGACCCAACCAACCAAGCAACCACCAAGTTCAATGGGGTGGGGTACCAATTTACCTTAACTCGGCAACAGAACATACAAACTCTCAAGAACAAAAGAAATAAATTTAGGTGAAAAATTCAATATTTTAATATAGAAAATGATGTACTTACAGTTTCAAAGAGAATCATTCATTTTACAATAAATCAATATTTAAATGAGAATTTATGTTTCTTTGTTAATTCCCCTCTTTTTCTAATTCATATATAATAAAGATAGAGATCTATTATTTTATGAGATTGAGAAATACATAAAAGTTTATTTCACAATACCATGCAATAGTATTAATAATATTAAGAAAAGTATTCCAGTATTTGTTGTTTTTTTTAATTTATATTAAATTAAAAATTTATAAAATAGAATTTTCAAAAATTTCTACTCCATTAATAAAACAACTTAAAAAACAAATAGAATTTTATAAAAAAATTGGTGAGATAAAATGGGTTACTCCTTTTGTCACATTTCCAATTGTAATAGATGAATGGAAATAACACAGAAAAAGTAGAGAATAAATTGATCCAATTTTATCAATGATCAATGGATACATGGAGGTCCTTTAAGCTAAATTTATACTTCTATTGTAGGAAAGGACTAAATCCATTTGCATTGAAATCACCCATTAAAAATTAAATCAAATAAAAGTTATAGGTTATCAATGCTTTATAAAATAATTAACATTTATTTTCATTTAATTATTATTATAAATATAAATTATTTTGTATAACTTGTTTGTATGTTGCATTAATAGATTATTTTAATTGTAAAAAAAAAATGTTGAAATTAATAATTCTCTAAGTACAGTGGGTGATCGGTTAACCACAATGAATAAATCGGATAACGAACACATTCTCGAAAGATTTTTATGTTCGGACACCGAACACATATTCGGACAACAAACTAAACCGAGTAAGGCTGAATATATCTATAATGATAATGCTATTACTCATTTTCTGAATATCCTTAAAAAAAAAGAAAAAAGCAACGTTAGATATGTTTATAACGCCTTATAAACAGATTGATTAAAGTGCAAAATTATAGGTATGTTTTATTTTTTGAAATAAATTATACGAAAACATATGCATCCTTTTTACTATCTCTCCAGAGATAGTATTGCGATCATGAAAATTTTTGATGTTGAGATTTTTATGTTTTTATACGTTTTGAAGGTCCCTGAATCATTTTCACTAAGGTTGAGAAAAATGTCTGTGTGTGTGTATGTGTGTATGTAGTTAAAAACGATTTGAGCTAGAATAATGAAATTATGTATACGGGCATTATTCAAAATTCGTAGTTTTCTATCAACTTTTGAGAAATGTAGCTCAACCGGAAGATGCTCATTACCTACAACGTTTTGATCTTTTTTCCTCTAAAGTGACCGTAAAAATAAAGATATATGTTTGATAATTTTTTCATATGATTAAAGATTATAAAAAAACTGCTATATATACAATTTCAGCTTAATTGAATCGCTGAAAGTACCAGAATTAATTTTTTAACACTGCAAATTACGCAAATGGTGCCATTAACAAAGAGTCAAACACCTGCTGGTTTAATAAATATTATTTATTAATTTTAATTTATAATTTATAATTAATTAAATTTAACTTAAATATAACATATGGTATTTAATCCAATTCAAATATGCAGATAGTCGAGTGTAGACACTCCAGCTTATATTTAATGTTTAGGGTCTCCAGAACAAATTAATCGATTTTACATAAAAATCTATGGTAAATCGATGATCGGTTAACGAACAATTCGGATACTGAACATAGTCTTGGAACGGATTATGTTCGTTAACCGATCACCCACTGTAGTTAACTTTCTAGCCGTGGTTTCCAACCTTTCTGTATCGGCGCCTCCCTTATGTTAAATAAAATTATTGCGCCCCCTTAATTTTTGTAATAATCTAATTTCCTTTTTCAATAGTCGGGCACATTTCTGAAATAATATAACAAAAGGGGTGGTTCAGAGCATCGTAAATTGCAACAATCTCGCGCCCCCAGGAGGGGGGGGGGGCGCCCCACAGGTTGCAAACGCTTCTTTCTAGGGATAAACAAAAAACATAGCAGTGAATTTTGATTTATTTATATATAACTAATAAATCATTTTAAATAAATTTAAATTTTGTGTAGATGTTTTGGGTTGGTCAGTAGATTTTAAAATTCTAAATATGGTTTTAGTGTTTAATGTAATAAAAAATAAATAAATAAATATATATATTAATAATTAATAATAATAATTAATATTTTTTTTTCCATTAGTTAAATTTCGGTGTTTATATTTTATTTTTGATTTATATTTGAAATATTGTTTTTAGAACTTAAATGAGTCAATACTAATTTAAATTAAACTTTAAAAAAATTATGTTTTTAAAATATAACATTCGAAATTCATATTTATCAATATTTAAATTATAATTTAATTAAATTCATAGAAAATAAAGTTAATATAAATGTAAATTGAGTGATTGGAGAATAAATTAATAAGAAAAAAAGGATTTAGAAATTACATTATTAAATGAAAAATAATTTTATAATAATAATTGGTAAATAATTTAAAAATTTAAAATCTTCAATATCTGCATAAAACAATTCTACAACCTTGTAATATTCAATCTATTAGAAAATAAGATTTAAAACACATTCCCATCAGTTACATAGGAGAGAAATCACTTTTTTTAAACATACCTTCTAAAAATAAATTATTAGATTCCGATATAAACTTCGTTGCTAAGCTGAATAGTAAAATATTAATTTGGATAATATTCTAAAGATTGATGTATCTTATTTTTTTTTTTAAGAAAAATGAAGAAGATAATAATATACAATTATGTATATGGATTAAACATAAGTACGATTAGATAGGTATACATAATTACAAAACATGGTATATTTATATATGAGGTCATCAATAAAATCATAATTACAAATTTCAATTTTATTTAATTTAATTAATTTTAGTTAATTTTAGGGAATATTTACACTAGTCCTAGTAATTTATTAGTTCATTTCTATTCAGAGATATTCGCTTGATTTTTAAGATTTGTATATAATCTGTAAATGTAATTAATCATGTACTTTAATCATAGCCAAACCATCAAGTTCGATTGGAACAGTTATTGAATATTATAGCGAGAGATTTGTGAATTTACACCCACAAACAAAACCTAATCCGATTTCGCAATATTCTATTATTAAATTAACATTATAAATTATCTATAAATAAAATAAATATTTTTTTCGTTTCATTTCACTTGAATTTAATTATATCTATTACAATTTCTCCTTATTTTAATCCAATATTATTCCTTTATAAATTAAAATTATAAATATAAAACAAAAAAATTTATTTGACTAAAAATATTAATTATAAAAATCTGGTACATATATATTTCATATTATTTTCTCTTTGCCATTCAATAATAAAGAAAATAATCAATTTTATATAAATTTTATTAAGATTATTAAAACTTTTTTATTTGTAATCTAAATAAATAATTTCTCTAATTTATTGATTTAAACAAGTTAAGACTTAATTAGATTATTAGTCCAAAGATTTTAAAATCTATAATTATTAATTATTAAACCACATAGGATTCACTTTATATATAAAATAGTACTTTTCTATATAATTTTAAATTTAGTAATAATTTTTATACCGTTGCCATCGATGGGTGTCTTAAAGAAAATTTGTAATTAAATCCATGGATAATGTAATCTAAATACAGGGTGGCGCAGGTAAACGGAAAATTTCGAACTCGTTCTGCGCTATCGAATGTGTATCCGTGGCACATAACATATTATATGGTTGCTTCAGAAATGAATAACGAAGACCAACGTTTCAAAAGGTGCTTTTCACTGTATACGCCTTTGAACAAATGTTTCATTATAAATTCAACAGGATGTTTGATTAAAGTAATAGACTGTAAAGTATATATATATATTTAGGTGTATTAAAATTTATTAGAATAATCATTATTCACTTTTCAAGTTTCATTGTAAAATTATTTTGATTGTAATTATAATTTAACCTATTTAGCATTTTTGTAATATAAATCTTTTTTGAACCTCCTATTACCTAAGTGTTTATGCTTCTCATTATTATGAATATATAAATATATACATAATCTATATATATATATAAAAAGGTTTTTGTCTGCACATTGCTCAGAATTTAAAATGTTTTGCATATCTTCGCGTTTCATGATCTCTCTAATACAAAAGTGTCTTTAGAATTTTTTCAAAATTGGCTGAACTGATATCGATGAAATTACATCACAATATTCTTGCATATTCTATTTGAACATAGGCTATAAATTTTATAAATATCTAATAAATTACTGCAGAAATTAATTTTTTAAAATTTGATATGTACATGTTATGATTCATCAGCGCAAAGAATTCAATATAAAGAATGTTTATAATATTTATGTTTTTATTTTTCTAATATTTACAATATTTCAATTGATCATATTGGCCTTTTTAACTTATTTAACACTGAAAACATTCATATTGCGACTATATTACATCTTGTAATTTTTAAGATTATATAATAATTTTAATTTTGATCTCATAATTGAATTTTCATGTAAGTTTTTAATAAGGGTGAAGAATGTAAGAGAGATAGGACAGGGTAGGAGTTAGATCAGTGGTCGCAATTAGATTTTGGGTACTTGGAATTTTCTACCAGTTCACTTTCGAAATTATCAAAGCCTAGCAATCTAAATTCCCTGAAATTATTATCCGGAATAAACTTGTCAGGATATCGAATAAATTTAATTAAATGATCGATTTTTGTAATATGTTTTTTTTTCATATTTTTATAACGCGTGCCAGCAAAATTTCACAACGTGCCAATTTTGGCACGCGTGCCACGTAATAGCGATCACTGAGTTAGATGGTTATAGCTCCGGGTAGAGACATTTGGAGAAATGTGGTTGTTGCGGCCAAGTACTTTCAAGTACCGTGGAGACACAGAGATAGAAAGATATAATATATACAATAATAATATATAACTAATTTACTGATTAAATTAAATTATATTTTAAATAAGAACACAAAAAAAAATTGAATGTTATGTAATATACTGATTGAAACAAAATGGATGAAAACCTTTTACATATAAACTTTCAACCAAATACTATGTATTATTTCGGGGATATAGGGGGCAGAGTAAATACAATTATATAATAAAATAAAACAGACTTTTCAAAATAAAAACATATATTTAGCAATTTTATTTATATCATATTCCGGTGGGGCAACTGGAAACGGAAAATTTCGAACACGTTCCCCTGCGCCCCCCTGTATATTTGTTAACGCAATAGATATATTGATTTAACATATAATTAATTAATCTTAAATGTTAATAAGATATTTGAAAAATAAAAAACTTGTCATTTGTCCATTTAAGGCGACTGGTTTTCTAGATTAGTCCGGACAGTCCCCTATTACTCCAAAAGACAAATGAGAACTGAAGGCCTGACCTTGGCGTTAAAATATAATTTATAATTAATAGACTTATTAATTAACTTAGTATTTAATTAAATTATAAGTTAATTACCATTAAGTTAATTGTAAATTAATTATTCATTTAATTATTATACTTTAAATGTTATTAAACAAAATATTTCTCGTTTATTTTTATCTAGTCAGTTATTATTATGCAATTGTTTCTTTTTAATTGGTTTACTTTGAAACTCGATAGTCGTGAAAAGGATTGCGGATACAGTGGTTCATTTATAGCAACCAACACGACATCGCTTAGCAAGATCTAATCATTCAACCTCAGTTTATGTCAAGAAAAATATTGCTTGTATAAATTTAATCACTATTACATTCTTGCTGAAATGTTTCGTTTATTATTACTAATGTAAGATGAAATAAGTTAAAATCTTACTTTTAATCACTTTTTTCTATCTAATTGAAAAAACTCAAAACTACATTTTGGCAACACATGTTAAACTTATTGACGTAATATCTAATGAGAGATTAATCTAGCCCATTTTAGGAGTCGGCCCATCTATTCTCCTATTCTAAATATTATTCTATTAAATTATATAAACATGTGATATTGACAATGAGTAAGTAATATTACTTAACTATGAATATGTCTTTAATATTTTCTTATTTATAATTTTAAACATAAATTTTAAAATAATAAGTCTTTACATCTTTTTAAATTAATCAATCATCATATTATATTATTTTAAAAATATATAATATTGATAATTTTAATTTTTTTGACAAATTAAAAAACAATGAATTATTTATGTGAAAGTATGACTAATTTAATTTATAATTTACAACCTGTTGATATACATATATACAAATAGCAACAGGTTTACCATAGAATATTGAATACTCGCTATATTACACAAAGATATACTTATTTTGTAATGTAGGTGTATGATATAAATTAAAATATCGCTGATCTATATACCACTTAATTATAGTAATAATAAAATAAAACAATACTTCAATACTTATATAAAATTATTTACACCTATAGACCATTTTTATTGAGTTCTTAATAATTCTCTAAAAATATAAAAATCTATTACCATAGTTGTTAATCTATCTCCTTATTTAAGACTTATAAAAAAAGTTTGGGAAAAAGCTCTTTTTATCTAATCAATGCCAGAATATGCCAATTATATATATAACCAAAGAATTCTATTATCTTTTAAAGGTAATGATTTTTTTACGATATTTTGTGCGATATTTTGCAATATAATCACAACAATAATAATATTTGTGAAAATATTTGCTTTGTTTACAATAAAGGTAATTTTTCAAAAATACCTTAGAAAACAGAGATCTTATACTATCACCAATTGGATAGGTGGCTCATGTCTATAAACATCAAAAATTGGTAAGTTGTTTCCTTTTAGATAGAGAGAAAAATAATGAAAAGTTGTACAATATTTTGCAATATAATCACAACAAGAGAAATAATTTTTGTGAAAATATTTGCTTTATTTACAGTAAAGGTACTTTTTCAAAAACAAAATGTTTCTCTTCCTTCCGTTTTGGTAATTTTGATCTTAAAGATGAGTGATACTCTTGTTGTCCAATTACTGAAAAGGCTGAATATTCTTCAAAGTCGTACAAGATAAGCATATCTGTAATATCGATATTGATATAGACCTTGGCATTATCCACAAAACTGTTTTGAATTATTTTTAGAAAACGCTTTTAATCTTAAAGACATGAGAAATAAATTTCAGCGCAAGTAAATCAAGCCATTTCTGAAACTTGTCATCATCGCAAATGAAAAGTGGATCAAGACAAGACAGTTTGTGGATACAATTCTTTGATGATCCATAACTAATTGCCAGAGCTTAGTTGGTAAGTTTTAATGCCTTATAGAGTCCTAATATTATAACTTTGACTTTAACTTGTACCTCCCACTTAAGCTAGTTTCAAAATCGGCCCGTGAAAACCATTTCAGTTTTTAAACCAGAAACCACAGAAGTTCCAGCATATTTGATTTAAAATAATTTTTTACATATTATAAGAAAACCAGTATTTAGTAAAAAAACGATACGAACTTCTTACAGATATATTTTTGTACAAATATATTTCCTAGTACACTTTCCTTCTATTAGTACACTACGGTGTAAATAACAAGTTTTTATAATATAAAATTATGCTATATTTTATAAATACTAAATAAACAAATTTTATATTTAACTCAAACTCTCAAGTAGTAATGGCGAACTCATGACCCGTGGGTCCGGGCACTGACCCACAGTTTAATTTTTATAAATGTTATTTTTTATGGTAAAAAAGAGAATAAATACTCAAAAAAAAAAAAATAAACAAATAAAATTTTTATATCTATAATTGAATTTATAAAAGAATATTTCCAACTAGACATTGGCTAGCTGATTTCCTATTTGAAAGATATTACTGTACCTGTGCAACTTTACGCGCGAGTATATTCGTTGCATCGCAGAGTGAGGGAATGTACCGGTGCTGATCTAACAAGTGGCACTTTTGTCAAAAGTGATATGTATTATATGTAATATGTACATTAAGTAAGTTAATAAAAAAATCGCTAATTGTTCAGTTTAGCTTAAGTATCATGGATTTAGATAAAACTTCACCAGTGGATTACTTATTTAATAGTATCTTAATTAATAACGAATTTTAGAGATATATTTGTTAAAATAATGGAAGTTAGATAATTATTATATATTATTGTCATCAGAGTGTTTTTCTCAAAGAGATTATGCAAGAAATAAAACAAACATTTAAGGCGAGATTCATTCAATTTAAAAAGTTGAAAAATATATTTAATTTTATTTTATATCCACACAAAATGGAATTTGAAACATTGGAGTTAACCGAATTTATGTGACAAAGCATCGATAATTTACAGATGGAATTAGTTGAATCACGAAACAGTGTAGTGTGGAAAACAAAATTTGAATACTTTATTTTGGAAGTAGAAGAGAAAATGTCCGAAAGCAGTGCAGATAATATTGATACCTCAGTAAAAATTAAAAATATTATATTAAATTAGATTCATTACCAAATAATTTTGTATGTAGAAACTTTCAAATGCTTTGGGTCCGCATATTCGTGTGAAAAATTGTTTTCGTCAATGAACTTTGTGAAATCTTCAAACAAAAATTCACTTGATACGGAATTAACTGCGAAATGCGTTAAATTCATGAACTCAAAATATGAACCAAATATTCAAAATTTTCTGAAAATAAACAGCAAGAAATTTCCCATTAAATACTTTATAATCAACTTTATTATTGTATGTGATTTTCTTTATTCCTTTTTCAATCAAATACTTAGTGACCCACGAGCTAGATCTAAAAAAATAATGATCAAAATTTGACCCACTTCTCAAAAAGGTTTGCCTTCACTGCTCTAAAGCAAGGGATCTACTAATTACTACTTTATGGTAAATGTTAAATATTTAAGGAGTCAATAGTTAAAAAGACTCTAATTACTACTCTGATCAAAAAATAGTTAATTAGTAGTAGTAGTCATAAAATTACAAATTGCGTTGCGTCTTGATTAAAGCCAACAAACAAATTTCACAATTATTCACAAATAATATAGTTATCCTACTAAATGTGAATTAATTATGTAAGATTATCTTTCAGTCTTCAATTTAGTACCGATAATTATCCATCTGTCATTCAAAAGTAAATTATTCAATATGGCTAAAATTGGAAATAGCATATACCTTAATCAGACTGAGCAACTGTGGACAATTAATTTATAAATTAAGTATATTTATTCGTCTTAAATAAATACAATTATTTTCAATTAATTGAAAAATGTTTTTTTTGAAGAGTATGTTTTATTAAATACGCCCTTAAAACTTGATTTAAAATAAAATAAAAAGCAAATAAATGAATATAAACATATTAAATTAATATAATTGATTAACATTTAATATAATTTTAATCTTTTTTAAAAAATATTTGTATTTCAACTGGAACTCATTAGTTAACACAGCGTTAAATTTAATAATTATCTTATTTTGCATTTATTTAGTGAATATATATATTAATTTAATCTCATGCAATATAAATTCCTCTAGTATTATAATAAATTATAAAAACAAAATAAAACAAATTAAATTTTTAATTGAATGAATATCAAACGTTTTAACTTCAATTGACAAAGAATGGAGTGATATAAAAACACTCAAATGTACTAAACTTCTTATCCATACTTTCATTTTAAGTTAGAGGATATTCTTTTATGTATTAATTACATTTTAAATAATAAAGTAAAAAATACCCTCCCACATCTCAATGATTCTGTTAATAGAAAGAGAAAGAAAGAGAAGAGCAACTTTTCAACAAGTGAAATGTTGAACACAAACACTATCTTCTTCTTTTCCTATTGTTTTTCTTCTTTAAAAGAAGTTTCTAATTATTAATGAACGTAAATTCTTTAAAGTTCTATTCACTCTTATATTAATGTTTGTAAAAAAGAAAATGATTGAATATTTCTATATTTCTATATTACTATCAATAAAGAAAATAAGTTGACCTGTGGCCAGGTCCGAACCGACCGACGGTTTGAACTAAATTAATTTCCAGCTACAGAAACAATTTCAAATAATTTTAATATATCTATTAATGTAATAAAAAACATATAGGCATATAACATAAATATTTTTAATTTTATTTTATTTATAATATATGTATATATTTATATGTAAGACCAGGCTGTGACGTCATGAATGGCTGGATGACGTCATATAATTTTAAATCAAGAAAAAACTAATAAATATGATTTTCCCGAGGATAAAACCAATACAAAGTGCATGATTCGTGGTGATATATAAAAAAATCTCCTCATGTGAAATTTGGTGTGAAAATACCCCTTCCCTTCCTATCGTCGATCGCTAATACTACCACTTCCGGTTCACGGATTTGCACCAAAAGTTGATCAATTCATCCCACTGATGCATTAAGTAAATATACTAAATTTCATCAAAATCGGTTCAGCCGATCAGGCTGTACACATCTATACGGACGGACTGACAGACATCATGCTAAAAATACTATCCCCGAGTAACTATTTTCCAAACCTGAAGAAATGGTTCGGCAGAAAGAGATTTGACTCCAACGTTGAAATCATCTCACAAACAAATCTATTTTGATGGAAACCAGTCACCTTAAATGGACTGATGACAAGTCTTTTATTTTTCAAATATCTCAGTAACATTGAAAATGTATTGCTTAATTCTGTACCTAGTATAATGAAAATTAATATATAATGTATATTCTATTGCACTAGTAAATATATTATATTATATGTATTATCCATGGATTTTATAACAACTTTCCTTTCAGTGGCCTATCCAAAGCAACCCTCCCCTATTTAGTGTTGAAACAGACATGATCTTCAAAAAATAATTTTTACTTTCTATCATTACGAGAGGTTATTAAAAATATTTAATTATTAATCTTAATTAATTTTTATACTTATACTATTATATAAAATACATTTAATGCAGTTTTCTTTAACTGAGTTAATTATTAAGATACAAGTGTTTATAAAATGAAAACAGTAATTTTATTTAATTGAATTCACCATACTTTTAGATTAATATTTAAATATGAATAAATATTTACTTTAAGTTCTCCTGAATGTTTCTTCAATACATTATTAATTATTTAAACCATTTTGTCATTTATCATTGGTATGTGTATGCTGTCCTTTATTATTAACAACGAAAAAATCAATTTATTATCTTTATGTCAAATGTCTTATATTATATTATTTGTAAATTTTTAATCAAAATATTACCTACCTGAGTTTAAGCATCGCCAAGAGACATAATTAAATATAATATTAAGAGATATTTAAAATTACAACACAAGAAGGTCTTACATTGGTAAATTAATAATTATAAATTCAACAAAATTTAATATAGAAATTATAGAAATAAAAAGTTTCACATTCCGAAACAATTAAATATACATGAATGTTCCGAAGGAAGTAATCATAAAAACAGTTAAAAAGGGGAATGATTTAAATTATTTATAACTTTTTTTTTGTTTTTGTTAATTTAATTATGATGTTATATAAAGAATGAGTGGGAGTGTGTTAATAACCAAGGTAGTTTGTCTGCTATATTATTTGGGATAAAAATCAATAAATGTTATTTTGATGCACCTTTTTAAATATTAAAACATCAACCTCAAATAGACAGTTAGGATCTATAATATTCCTAAAAATAAAATAACCTTGATACACCCTTGGATCAAGTCAAACTTTTCAAAATACCATTTTGGTAAACATGTAGTTGATCATGTTTTCAAAAATTGATCATTGACACCATTAAAATTTAAGATTACAGTTCTTATTAACTAAATTCTAGGATAAAAAAATCGTTTTTAAGAGTAGATTTTAAGAGTTAATCTTTCTGCCTTTCAAAGGACCTACAAAAGCAATAGAAAACAAAAAGACCAGGAATAACTCATTACAAGATTACAACTTTTGTAGGATTATTTGGATTTTTTTGAATTACTACACTAAAAAATAACATGAAGGTTCATAAAAATAAATAAATTATAATTATATAGTCAGTGAAATGTTATAAAGACATTATTTTAACTCTAAAATGAATATTATCTTATTATTATACCTCAGAAATAAATATGAGCTGTGGCCAGGCACAGAACCGACAGACGATAAATTAATTTCAAAACAACATTAAGTATATATATATATATAATATATAAAGAATGAAAAAAAATATTTTTAAAACTTAAATTAAAATGACTAAATATTATATTATAATATTATCTTAGTTTTTATTTTTAGTTTAATTAATCAATTATTAATTACTACTATATTTTAAGTGAAATATTTTGGGACAATGAATATAAAATTAATACTTTGTAAACTAGCACTTCCTGTTTCCGGATTCCAAAAGTTGATGAATTCGTGGTACTGATGCATTAAGTAAATATAAAAAGTATAAAATATATACCAAATTTTATCAAAATCCGTTAAGCCGTTCAAGCTATACAGGTCTATACGGACACACAATGGCCAGACAGACGTACGGACAGATATCATACTAAAGATACTTTTTTTCTGTTAACACAATGCATGATTCGTGGAGATATGTAAAAATCTCCTCATGTGAAATTTGGTGTGAAAATAACCCTTCCCTTCCTATCGTCGATCGGTAATACTACCACTTCCGGTTTTCCGGACACCAAATGTTAATCAATTCATCCCACTGATGCATTAAGTAAATATACCAAATTTTATCAAAATCCGTTTAGCTGTTCAAGCAGTACACATCTATACGGAAACACAGCGGACGGACGGACGGACGGACTGACATCATGCTAAAAATATTTTTTTCTGTTAACAAAATGCATGATTCGTGGAGATATGTAAAAATCTCCACATGTGAAATTTGGTGTGAAAACAATACCTCCCTTACTATTGTCGGTCGGTAAAAATTAATCGATTTTTGAGCATCCACCTTGTTAGTAAATTTATTTCAATTTAAAATACATAGAAGAATTTCAAAACATACTAGTAAATAACTGACTACAGGTATTTATAATAATTGCAATAAACTAGTAAAAAATATCCAAACGTGTTCCTAATTACATTTTCGATTGGAAATACCGAAATGTACCGATTTCAATGAAAATTTGGAAACACATTTGATAGTATCTAATATATTATTAACTGTATTTATCTAAAATTTAAAAAAACAAGCCGTATTCCTGTAAAAAACATACATATATGTGTGTGAAGAAGCGATTTCATGGATTCGAGTAAAAACGACAGAGTTACGCATTTAGATGATTACATTTCCAATGCATTGGATAAAGAAGTGGATTTGAACGAGAAATTCATTTGTGAAATATATAGGTAACATTTTTAGAAATATAAAGTTCCATACAAAAGAGACATTTTATTTTATCTCTGAATCCTAAGGTCAAGTGTCTGTTATCTCTTTTATTAAGTTTATATATATATATAAAAAATTGAATTATATTTTATTTGATTAAACAAAGATTTTCTTGGATTGCTAAGTTTTATCAAAATATATATATATATGTAAAATTAATGAAATATTAATATCATTCTTTAAAAAATTAAATTTACTAATACTAAAATATGTTTTTATTGTTTTTTTTTCATTTATTACATTTAAAAATTGATCCAAACATCTTTTTTTTTCATTTTCATTTCATTTTAATTTTTATTAAAAGGTTTTGCTTGTATTTTTTTTATTTCTTTTAAAGAAAAAAGTATTTTCCCTTGAGTGTAACAGAAAAACTTTCTTTTTGACATTTACTCTAGATGATAATGATTATTTATCTATATCTATATTATATGGGAGTATTTCTTCTTCTTCTTCTTCTTTTGTTATTTATTTTTCTAAACAGTGTAATAACAACTTGTCCAATTCATTTACTAACTTTCGCATCTTGTCTTTATACCAACAACAACAGAACAATGTCAGCCAGGCAACAGCCACCTGTTTGGACCAGAAGCCAATTTATCGACCTCTGTTGCTCATTCACTCTCCTACCTACCACTTTCTCCCCTTCCCCGTTTATATTCGCCCACACAAGCCTTTTCTATACGCCCGCACAAAATACACCCACCTCCTCCTCTTCCCCTTTAACTCTTCATTAAATGATGGTCCATTAAAATTTTTTCCTCCCTTTATAGAGAAATGGGGTGAATGGAAGATGACACATGGATAATCAATGATCCTGTGACGTCAGAAATATTACCATATAATCATGAAACACTTGAAAATTGTGACTGGAATTTTAATTAAAAATTTATATTTTTTTATTTAACTTAAAATAAAGAATAATCAAGTTAAAAAAATGTATTTTTACTTTGTTTGATATTAAAATATTTTTAAAATAAACAATTTATATATGTGTGTGTCGGATACATTAAAACACTTAGTCTCTCTAGAACTTATTATTGTGATATTTATATTACATTTATATTATTATAATTTATTAATTTAAACATTCATATATATTCAGGAACGCTACATTTATGTAGCTTTTGAAGAAAAGTAAAACATATTTTACTTAATTCACACGTTATTTATTAAATCTACTGTTTTTAAAATTATTTATTTGCATTCAAAATTTATAAGCTCATTCATTTTTTGATAAAAGTTCATTAACATTATATTTTACGAAAACAAATTTTCTAAAAGTGTAAAATTGAATTAACTACCAAAAAAATTTTATTTTTTATTTTTAATTTATAGTTATAATTCATATTTTATTAAATAAATAAACATTAAATAACGTAATAATTTTATTAGATTAATGGGTGGGTGAAATGACTCGAAAGAAAAACCATATTTTTGTTATTAATCAGAATGAAATTTTGTTTAATCAATTATAAAAATAAATTACAATTCAATAATTTATACTTTAGATTTAATTTGTGCTTTTTTAGTATGAAATATCTATTTTTTTTATGAAATATATTTTTTTAGTATGATTTGTACATGATTTATTTAAACTATACAAATACGATATTATATACTTTTAGAAATAATAAAGTTGAATCCAAGATATTAAAATACATCAACTAAAATAAAATTTGTTAAAAATGCTTATGTGTAAATTAAACACATTTAAATTGCTCTAAAATTTTTAACATTTTCAATTTTCAAAACTTACAACCAAAAATTATTTCTATCTTGATTAAATTATATTATTTTTTTTTAAGTGAAAGAAAAAAAACTATGTTATTTTTTAGTTGCATAAATACCAGGGGTATTTGATAGATGCTGCCATCTGATGGGCATAAAAATATCTAGTGTGACACTCCTCAAAAATTGATGTTTTTTCTACTCATTTATTCCATAAATAATCAAATATATTAATAATAACTTTCTCTAGGGATATATTTATCTCATTTATCAGCCAATTTATTGATACTGACTTGATAAATGACTGTAGTTTTGATTATTTTGAACCTTAGTTTAGCTTTAGCCCATAATCTAGATTTTTGTGCATATTCCAATTATTCGCATTGAACTTCATTCTGATATAAATATTTCAAACCACTTCCTGAACAATTCACAAGAATTTTCGTTCAGAATTAAATTGTTTCAATTTTATATTAGCAAAATCTTACTAAATTATTGAAAAACATTGATAACTGTCACAATTTTCTTCAATCTATATACAAAATATTAACTATATTAAGAGAGTTTCAAGATTTTATTATTTATAAAATCTATTATAATTAACTTCACATATGCTTTAAATAAAGTAAAATGATAACTTTTAGAATAAATAATTAGGTGTATTTTATTTGATCGATATACATAATTATAATAATTTAAAATAAATATAATATAAAAAAAAATCAATTTTTAAATGTTTTACGCATCTGTTTGATGAACGTGAATATTAAAGCTTATTGTAGTGAAATAAATATGAGCTATCTCGTATATCATAATTAGTCAATTATATGAATCCATTATTTAATATTATTTATTGTTTAAGATAAAATTTCAATGTAATATTAACGGACACTTTTCTAGTGGAAATGGATCTAGTGAATGAGTCACTTGGGAGTGGCGAATGACTTCCCATTAGAGTATTTAAAGGACATATTTAATTGATAGATTGCTAGGAAGTTTTAAATTAAAAATTAAAATATTCTCACCAATGATTAAGTGTATTCAAAAATAAAATAAAAAATATTGATTAAAATTTCACATATTAAAATCAATAGCTACTTTTTATCTCCTCATTAACTTTTATTTATAATTAAAACTTTAGAGAGATAAATATTTCATTGATTCATTTAAGAAATATTCAATATAACATTTATCAATTTCCCAAAACAAACAAAGAATTTACAAATTAAATTCATTAGAATACCATGAATTAAATTGGATGTAAATAAAATAAATTTTTTTCAAATATTTAAACGGAAGACCATTAAAGAAAATGAGATTAGTTAAAGAAATTCCTCTGAAAGAATGCATTATGATAAAATATACATTTAAGAAATAATTATCCTATTTATTATTTAATTTATTCAGATTTTTAACGTATTACAATTTAACTTTTAAATAAAGTCACATTAATTATTTATTTACACAATTTATTTATATTCAAAATAAAATTGAATTTAATTAAACCAATAATCTGAGAGGCTATGCAGCTTGGGTGTTAACGGCGTTAACCCATATTCCATTTGTCCCAGGTTCAAGGCCTGGCAAGGGAATTTCATTAGCTGGGTTCTAAGGGACGGAGTCAACCCAGTCTTCGGGATCAAAATTGGGAAACTACATGATAAAAAGTAGTGCCTCCGATCAAGAAAATCAAGATAAAGGTTGATAGGACCCATTCTACTGATCATAGTACTCACATAACCGACTTGATAGGCGACGCCCTTGTATAGCATGTACAAAAGTCAGATGACTTTTTCAATATTAATCTAATGATTTGTTTAGCTCTTTCTTTTAATAAATTAGGTATTGACTATTTTTAAATGGGGGGTGGGTTTTTAAAAATATTGTTGAAGTATTTAGCATCAATGCAGCCTATCTAATTTAAAAAATATCATCTTTATTTAAATAATTACAAATATTGAAGATGGCAAAATCTATTGAATTATTATCTTTCTTTTCATTAATTAAAATCCTAAGCAACATAAGTGAATTAATTTTTAAAATTATGCTTGTAAATAAAACTCAAATTTATTCCAAGCCATTCTTTCTATAGGAGAGTAATAAAAAAAATTCGTTTTCTATATTAAATTTATTTATTGTTTTTTTTAATGTTGGCCAGACAGGAAATTTTTCTTTCCTTCCCAAAGATAGAGAAACCGACTAGCACCTGTAAATTATGCACCACGAAATCCTAATGCTATTTCCTTTTCTGCTAGAAAGCCCTGATGTTGTTTTTTTTTTTGTACTTTACTCTTCTTCCTTCGAACATTTACCATTATTTATTCATTTTTCATTTGGCAGCTCATTACTGTTTCTTCATGTGGCGCTTTTACTCAATTGCATTTTGACAATTACTTATACACTTTACATGTCTAGTGGAAAAATTAAAAAAACTTGAAAGAAATATTTTAAAAAATTCAATGAATTCCTATTTCAAATATCTTTCAAAAATACAACACAATCTCAAACGGAATAAGAAATATGTTGTATTAGAATTGAGTAATGCATAATTTACATGTTAGAGAATAAGAATAAGCAATGGAAATGTATTTCTGTCTAGCGGTGTTGCTTTCAATGCCGTTGGGACTTGATATTTCAAATTTATATCAATTTGATTATTTTAGAGTTACGATTATAATAGAACTTAACATTATATATAGATCTAGATCGAAATGTAAATATAGTTTAGAAGATATATTCATAAGAAAATTCAAAACGGATAAGGTGTCTATATATATTTAAGTGTTAATGGAAATTAATTTTTGTTTAAATTAATGCATAAAAGAAATGTTTAATAATTAAAAGTGTCTTGCCTTTTGATGAACTATCTTCAATTTCGCTATAATAGAAGGAAACTTGGAAAATAACAGACAAGAAGCTTTTATAAATTCAAAAAAGTATTTTATTAGAAACAGACGAAGAGTGGGTAAAAATAAAAAGAGAACATTTGTTTTATATTTCCGATGCGATTCTAAAGAAGAATCTAAATTTAGGAAGAACTAGCTGCTCAGAGCTCCTTCGTCGCTCTTCACATCTAGACGGGGGCTCCGCCCCCTGTACCCCCGAGTGGTACATAGTATTTGGTTGAAAGTAGTAAAAGGTTTTCATCCATTGTGTTTCAATGCGTATATTACATAAAACATTCATTTCTTTTGGTGTTCTTATTTAAAATATATTTTAATTTAATCAGTAAATTAATTATATATATTATTCTTGTATATGTAACATCTATCTATCTATGTGGCTCAAAGATACTCAAAAGTTCTTGGCCGCAACAACCACATTTCTCCAAGTCTTTCGTCCCTTCCTACGCCTCCTTGGTCTTCCAAGCGGACGTTTTCCAATCGGTCTCCGCACCAATATATTTTTCCTCTCCCATTCTAGCCACCTCCCCTGCCTGTCGCAGCTTTTTCGCTTTTATAATCCTAACTATTTCTGAAGATGCATAGAGGTCGTGCAATTCCTCGTTATGCAGTCTCCGTCATTCCCCGATGACCTCATTTTTCTTTGGCCAATAAATGCTGGGAAGAATCCTATTCTCAAATACTCTGAATCTACTCTCATCTCCCAGGGTCATAGACCATGCCTCCCTCCCATATAATACAACAGGCAAAATAATTGTTTTATATATTTTAATTTTGATTCCTTTTGATAATAATTTTGATGAGATAAGCCTCTTTACTGCATGATAACAGGCGTTTCCCAATTGCAACCTCGATTCTTCTCAAATATTATTATCCTTCGTGATTACATTCAATTTTTCTACATATATTCAAATTCTACATTTTGTATATTAAGATTTTCTATGTTAATACTGTTCCTCTTTGTTACTAAATATTTTTTCTTATCACTATTAATTTCAAACCCCATCTCTTTTCCTACCTCGATTAATTTTTCCTCGCTATCTGTAATTGCAATTGCCGAATCTCCGATTATATTTAAGTCGTCTGGGTAACCTAATATTTTACAATTGATTTCCGCATCTTACTCTTTCTTTACTACCTTCAAGATAAATTTTAAGATCAAAATTTGAAAAAGTTTATCCGGATCTATTGAGTCATGCGTAGGTTTTACTAAAGTCTACAAATAATTAGTGAACAGAATTATTGAATTCGCGGTTTTTTTAATATCTGTCATAATAAAAATATCTTAATTAATGTTGATCGATTTGGCATGAACCCGCAATGATATCGTCTAATATTTCCTCCGCCTATAGTTATAAGTATTGTATATGTTATAATAGAGTATAATATTTCTTGATCATTTCATTTCGATATTTTAATTTTTATTGATTTTTATTGAATATTTTGAGAAAATGCAAAGTTAGAGACTTGAGACAATTTATAAAAATTAACGGTATAAAAGTATTGATAAAACTAAAGATAAATTAACAATATATACATTCATTAATAGTATTAATTTAAATTAATGGATTTATTTGATTTTTACCGACCGACGATAGTAAGGGAGGTATTGTTTTCACACCAAATTTCACATGTGGAGATTTTTACATATCTCCACGAATCATGCATTTTCTAAACAGAAAAAAGTATTTTTAGCATGATGTCTGTCCGTCCGTCCGTCCGTATAGATGTGTACAGCCTGAACGGCTCAACCGATTTTGATGAAATTTGGTATATTTACTTAATGCATCAGTAGGATGAATTGATCAACTTTTGGTGCAAATCCGGAAATCGGAAGTGGTAGTATTAGCGATCGACGATAATAAGGGAAGGGTTATTTTCACACAAAATTTCACATGAGGAGATTTTTTTATATATCACCACGAATCATGCACTTTGTATTGGTTTTATCCTCGGGAAAATCATATTTATTAGTTTTTTCTTGATTTAAAATTATATGACGTCATCCAACCATTCATGACGTCACAGCCTCGTCTTGCATATATATTATAAATAAAATAAAATTAAAAATATTTATGTTATATTCATATCTGTTTTTTATTACATTAATAGATATATGAAAATTATTTGAAATTGTTTCTGTAGCTGGAAATTAATTTACTACAAACCGTCAATCGGTTCGGACCTGGCCACAGGTCAACTTATTTTAGATCATAGTTAATTCCCTCCCTTAAAATAAAAGAAGTATTCAAATATAGAAAGAATAAATACAAAATAATTTAAGTTAAATATGATTTAAATATTTTATTATATTAATTAAAATGAGAACTTTTAGAATAAATTATTTAATTGAAATGATATTTGAATATTAGAAATTAAAATAAAAAGTTAAATATTATAATAATTCTTTGATTGCTAGTTATATACATTGTGTAAAATGAGTCCGCCAGTCAGTGGGCCACGCCTGGCTCTTGAATGAACAACACGGAGAACTATAAAAACTTTAAAAAATTAAATTCTGCGGTTATTGATTAGAATTAGATATTAATAAAATCTATAGAGCCTATGTTACCATAGAGATATATAAGAATATTGTGATGTAATTTCATAGAAATCGTTTCTTATTTTTTGATGTTCATAATTCTAAATTACCGGTAAAGTGTCGGTTAAGTAGGAAATTTCTTTTTTGTTTGTTTCTATGACAGCAAAAAAGTAAACAAATTACATACATATATACATACATACATACAAACAGTCTCCTTTATATATATAGATAATCTATACTATCTCTTTTAATCACTAATTGAAATCGATTTTTCATCAACTTTAGATTGAGATAGACTTTTGAAAATTTTTATAGATATTTCAATGGATTCCTAGAAGGTATAGAAGAAATATAATTGAATTGTAATTAATTAGCGATTAATTACTTTTAGTAACTAACTACTTTTGTATTGCCCCTATTAATTTTTTTCAGCGGATTCTGAAGCATAAATATTGATTTCAGGATAGATTTCAATTTAAATGTAATGCAATTCATCCATAAACTTTTTCAAGCTTATAGAAAAATTATTTTATTTTTTTTAGTCCATTGGAAAAACGTTATTTTATAAAGTTTTTTTATATTTATATTTTATTGATAAATTATTCTCAAAATGTTCTAGAAATAAATCTTAATAATTAATTCTAAGCATCTTAATTAAAAATCAATTTTATGAATTCTGGACCCATTTTTTACTAACTTATACTAAGCCTCCAATATATTCTCCCCACATTTATCTATGTTTTTTTTTAAATATCACTTTTCGTCAATTCTCTATTTTACCCGAATGTTTTAATCTCACCTGAAGCATATAGAAAATATTCTTAATTTTCATTTTGACGAGAAGACAATCGATTTGTGAGTACTTTTATTTACTTTGTATTAGAAAATTAAAATACCCAAATTTTACACATATTCACTGTTTTCTTTATTTTGTATTAAATTAAATTGCAATACATAATTCAGTAAATTTAATTTTAAATTTAAAGTTTATTGTTTAATTCAATGGGAACCTGAGTTTTTTTACATTTATATTATGTTTAGTACATATGTATAATGACGGAAAAAAGTCAACGCCAGGGTTGCTGTTGAGTAGACGCATTGCCATTGCACGACAACTACATCATCCTGGCATTTACATTTTACAGTCACTGTGTATAATAGTTGATTTATTTGTTAAATATGTTATTTATATGTGGATTTTTATATTTTTTCACATGCTTTTTCGGAAAATATCATAGGTTTTTTTATCCTACACGATTCAAATTTATCATTTATTGTTCTCTTATGATTTTTGTATGCATGATTTTCTAAAGACCATATTTTCATGTTGTATAAATATATGAAAGATAAACTACCTAATATATAATTTATAGCTATATATTTATAGACCTATATTTATTCTTTAATGTAAATTAAATTACATGCACACACACATACGTTAAAAATTAAAAATATTTTAGTCAAATATTCTTAATTGATATAAAGAGCAATCTCTTCTTAAATAGTATTTATTTTTCAAATAATCGTTTTTATGTTTATGTTTATTAGAGATTTGGTCTTGGTCTTCTTACTGAACGTGTGTGTGCGTGTCTATATGTGGTTGTACAAAAGAATGAATCCTTGGTTGGTTAGATTAAAATGGAATTGGGGCCAAGTGACACAAGCATTAGTAAATGCCCTTTAGGGATTTTTTACTTTCATTCTTTAATGTCTTAAGTTTCGATAGATGTGCGAATTGCTGCCGCAGGCAATGTGCTATTAATTATTAAAGAAAAAGAAAAAATGTAAAAATCTATCTAAAAGTAAAAATGAAATATTTAGAATATTAAAGAATAAAAATTAAGAAAAAGGATATAAATCCGATACTAAAGAATAAACCAATTTGGGAGGGATATTTACTTATTGATATACTATAGTTTCAATTTATTCCTAAAATTCAATTGAGACTATAAGGTTTATGGTCAATTTAGTTTGGATACGAACGTCCAATGTATCCAATTGTGACATAAAATAAAAGATTTCAGAGTTTAGAGAAGAGGGGTAAGAAGATTAACTTTATAAGCAGACACACATTTGCAAAAGAAAAGTTAATATACCTTTTATTTATGACAACAGATACTTGTGAATGATTTTCAATTTTCAATGAATTTTCCTTTCACAATTTTGTTTAATATTAATATTAATTTCTTTATTTATTGTCGTTAAGATTTTTTTATTTTTTTTTTAGTTCTTTAACTTAAAAGGAAAATAAAATTCCAATGCTTGTGAAATTGAATGAAGAATAAAATATTTATGTATCTATCTCTATCTCTGTGGCTCTACGAAACTCGAAGGTTTTTGTTCGCAGCAACCAAATTTCTTCACGTGTCCCTATACTGAGCCACTACCATCCAACTCCAACCCTCCCCCATCTCTCTCACGCCTCTTCCTACTTGTTCACCCATCGCGTCCTTGGTCTACTATGTCTGGAGATACATAGAGGTCATACAATTCCTGAATAAAATATTTTCAAATATTTATAAGAAAATAAAAATTATTTATAAAAATTATTAGTAATAATGTAAATATTAACGTGTATTCATATAAACATATGTATATCAGGAATATAAAAAATCTTCCTATCTCGCGTGCATCTTCCTATGTTATCTCTAATTATATGTTAATCAAGTTTAAAATTTGATATTCTATTTTTTAATTTAAAAAAAAAATTTTAAAATAGATTTCGGAAACTTTTACATTCTCTCAATAGTATAAATTTTGAGATAATTTAAAATGTTGCTGGTTGTCTAAGTCTTAGGGACTCATATCCCCTATTCCTAAGTTAGCCAGTCCTTAGGTAACTCGCATAAGAGACATTTCCAGCAGTAACTGTTAACGGTAAGTATTTTTATTGAAATGATGATATTATATTCTAGAATACAACCTGACAACTATTACCCCTATCCCCCTCATTCACACTCATTTGGAATTAAAATTTTTTTTATTTGTTTAATAATTTTAATAATCATTTATGAATTTTAAAGTTTACCAGAATTATATTATTAAAAAGATCACACAAGTATTGATTAACCTTTGTCCATATTTTTAAATTCATTTATGCGCTAACCTTTACATTTCTTGATAAATGAAAAAATAAATATATTCCCTTTTCAAAAATAACGTTTCATATATGTATTATATAGATTAAAGCTTTTATAATGTAGGAATTCTACCATTTTATCCATTTTCTATATATATATATATTATACAAATATTTAATTTCATAATCTGTATGAATTAAAACTTGACCCTGCCAACCACCTGTTTTTCTCATTTTTTTCCTTTTTCTTTTTGAAATAACCTTTTAATATTTTCTGTAAATTTACTCCAGAGAAAATTTACTCCAAAGAAGAGTTTTCCAAAATAAATAAAGGAGAAGAGAATAAAAAACTAAATTCAATTTTAATTAAAAACCCCTCTAGCATGTTTTAATTCTTTTTTTTAGATATCTGACCTTTTGTTAAAATGGAATCTAAATGTTTTTGTTTTTTAATAATATATTATTTTCAAATTGGAGTACAAGAACAATATTTCAACATTATTATATAAGGTATTTCAATATTATAATAAAGGTATGGAGTTTTTTTTTATATGATGTTTAAATATTAAATAAATTATTTTTCTTTTACATAATTATATTCAATAACTTTTGATATAGATTAATATGGGACTTTAATTCTTTAGTAGATAAAAAAATTAAATAAAAAATAAAATTAAAATTCCCAAATGATTTTAGATAAATATCCCAAATTCGTTGTGTCCTATTTATTATTTAATTATTATCTTAATATTTTCACTTTTTACTTTTAAATTTTTATTTTCAAGTTTCATTATATAATTATTTCTATGGATACCTTTCTTTCTTTGAAAATTAAAAATAAAATTATTAATTCAAATTGTTTTCTTTATTCAAATGACAAATAATATTCTGATAAGTTTATAATGGACGTTCTCGCTGGTGAAACCCTTATTACACCCCAATTTGAAACAGTTAAAGCTGGACCCTTGATTAAAAGTTCTCACCTGGTTCTCTATTTTTTTAGTGCAATGTGGTGAGTTTGTTTTTTGAAACTATTTTCATTCACTATTACAAATGTATTTAAAACTCTTAAATGCATGTTTAGATTTTTAATATTCATCTTTGAATCAATTCTCTACTCTTTACATATAAGTACATAAATAGTATATATACGAGTATATAATATTGATATAGACAAAGTATTTAGTAACAGAGAGGAATAGTCTTAACACACAAAATCTTAACATACAAGATATGGAATTTGAAAATGTAGAAAAATTTAATAACTTAGGTTCTGTAATAACGAAAGATAATAATATTCGAGAAGAGTTTAAAGTGAGGTTACAATCAGGAAGCGCCTGTTATCATGCCGTAAAGGGCCTTATCGCGTCAAAATTATTATCAAAGTGGATAAAAATTAAAATATATAAAACAATTATTTTACCGGTTGTATTATATGGGTGTGAGGCATGGTCTATGACCTTGGGTGACGAGAGTAGATTTAGAGTATTTGAGAATAGGATTCTGCGAAGCATTTATGGGCCAAAGAAAGATGAGGTCACCGGGGAATGACGGAGACTGCATAACGAGGAATTGCATGACCTCTATCTCCAGATATAGTTAGAATTATAAAATCGAGAAGGCTTCGGTGGGCAGGACACGTGGCTAGAATGGGGGAGGAAAGAATGGCGAAAAATATATTGGGGAGGGGGGGAGACCGAGTGGGAAACGCCCTCTTGGGAGACCAAGTGGATAATGTAGGAAGGGACGTGAGAGAGATGGGAGAGGATAGGGATTGGAAGGTTGTGGCTCAGAATAGGGACACTTGGTTCTGTGTGGTTGCTGCGGCCAAGAACTTTCGAGTTCCGTAGAGCCACAGAGATAGATAGATAGATAAAATTGATATATTCTATTTAATTTTATAAAATATTAATTTGCTAAGTTTTGGCAATGGGTATAAAATCATGTTTAATGTATCAAAATGATCTGAATATAATCTTCCTCTGTAAATCGTGGTGAGCCTCGGCTTAAAGTAAAATGCGATTAAAAGAGATTCAGAGAGGGAATAATAAATCTCTTTTTATAAAATATATTAAAGTATTTACCACAAAAAAAAAATGAAAGGACAAGAATAAAGTTGCATGAATTTAGTATATTGAAAAAAAATTAATGAATATATTAATTCTCAATTTTTTTATTTCTAAACATGATTAATAATAAAAATAATAAAATTACGATTTAATTAACAAAGATAGTCACACTCAACATCCGGAGAGAAGGGAAAAAAATACAAAAACATAATACACATTAGTTTATATAATTTATATTTTAATACAATAAAGTTTTTTTTAAAGAAATAAATTAAAAATTAAATTTGATTTATTTATCAATTTCTAGAAAGTCCTTGATCTCAGTAATTATATTACTCCAACTATCTTTTTTCTGAACCACCTCCATCTAATTCATATCATTTCTCAAATTCCTTACAACTACCTTTAAATTGTCAACCCATCGTGTCTTGAAAGTATCCGCCTGTTGTGTCACAAATGGTTTCCTTTTTGAAACTTTTTACCATTCTTTCTTCACCCATTTGAGCCACATCTTACATCTCGATACAATAGGCAATCCCTAGGCAATCTCTGCCATTCTCTATTTTGATCTTTTTTCAAATGTGATTTTTTTATATATTTAAAATAATAAAAAAATAAATATTAAATAAAGTACAATATTTAAAATATTTTAGTAATGGGTGTTATTATTTAAATTTTGAATTAAGAAAATATTTCATATCTAGGTGTCATCACTCTCGAAGTGTTATTTGTGAATTATATCGACTTCAAAATTTATGTGAAAAGGCTAAAATTCCTGCCATTTTTATTCTTGTGTCAATGGAAGATACAAAAGAAGATTGGACGACTAACCTCCTTCGCCTCACCAAAGGATGGTATAGCGTCCCTTATGGAGCCAATTTGGTACTTGAACTTAAATATAGGTATTTTCTACAATGTCATAGCATTTAATACTATGTCAATATTTCATTTAATTTTTCCCCATTATTCTAATGTAAAATATATACATTTTGTACAGTGATGTATTGGTAAAATAAGAAGTAAGGTAACGCTTAGTGGGAGCAAAAAAAGTCCTATTTTCTGCAAACTATTTTTTCCATATAAGTTTTTATTTTTTCTTATTCTTACTATACAAAATATTTACGAACACAAAAAAGAAATTCTAATAGTAGATTTAAGTGGGAGTTGTCGGGACATGAAAAAGTACTGGAACGCGTACCGGTTCTGAAAAAAGCTGGAGTGTCTCTACTCCACATTGTTTTGATTTTTTTCAACGTAAAAAAACCTTTACCTTCATTTTTAAGTCAAAATTTAAAAAAATAATTCCGGTACTTTCAGCGATTCAATCAAGCTGAAATTCTATATATAGCAGTTTTATACAATTTTTAATCATATGAAAAACTATCAAACATATATCTTTATTTTTACGGTCACTTTAGAGGAAAAAAAATCAAAACGTTGTGGGTAATGACCTAATGACCCTCTTCCGGTTGAGCTACATTTCTCAAAAGTTGATAGAAAACTACGAATTTGAATAATTCCCGTATAATAATATCATTATTCTAGCTCAAACCGTTTTTGCGTAATCTTGTTTACATACACACACAAATACACACACACACACAGACAGACATTTTTCTCAACCTTAGTGAAAATGATTCAGGAACCTACAAAACGTATAAAAACATCAAAATCTCGACATCGAAAATTTTCGTGATCGCAATACGGCGCAATCTGGCGAGATAGTAAAAAGGTAAGGGAACGTCGTTCCCCTCCCAATACACCACTGATTTTGTCAATTTCTTACAAAAAAAAGTAATTTATTATTTGTAATTTTGTACCTTCAATATTTTATTTTTGGAATGGGCCAGCCCTTTCCCTCAGATAAAGATTAAAGCTGGCAGAGAGATCTCTTTGAATTAATATTTTATTTAGATTTATTAATTATTCCACGTGCATTTCAAGATATTTATTAACTTTCCAGACAAATCACTTTATTCAAAGTAAAAGTAAAATATGATTTATTATTTTTTTTATCTATATAGCTACCAGTTTTCTCTTTAAAACTCACTTTTCAAATCAAATCTCTCAGAATCTATTAAGATAATCTAACCAATTGATATTTTTTTTTGACATCATACATAAATCATGAATAATAACATAATTAATTAATTAATTGATAATTATTTTAAAATAATATTGAAAACAATATACGATATTTATAGGATTAATTTACTTTTTTATATCATATATATAGAATATATACTGGTTCCTTATAACCTGACCACAACATTTACCTTTAGTAATATAATTATTGGTACTTGAACTTTTTGAAGTGAGATGTAGGTGGTATCAACTTTAAAAAGTTTGAGAACCTCTACTTTATGATAAGTAATTAATTTTATGAAATCTTGCAAAAACCTTAGATACAAAAATCAATCATCCTTTTGTTTGTGATCAATTTCTTTATTATTCTTTTTTAATCAATGATTAAAATGAAATGGAAGTCACGCAAATGACAAATTAAAAAAATAATTAAGATTATTTTCCATCAATATCCTGAATATACGAGTATCAACATAACATAGGATCATGATCAATTCTAATAAAAATGTTAAGAATCCATTTAATTGATAACATGCTCTTTTGTCTCTCAATTAGTCGAAGAGTAATTAATCACTCAATCTTTCTTCTTCCATAATTACCCATGCTCTGCCGTGAGAACTCACGGAATAATATTAGAATGACGTTAATTTAAGAAATTGCAAATCACAGAAATACAATAACACTATAGTCGATTAATCCTCAACAAAAAAAAAAACTTATTTTTTACTAACGATTTCTTAAAAAATTTTATTTCAAATAGAATAGATTAGAATAGAGTTATCTATCTAGATAATATTTTGATGTAGTATATTCAATCCCATGACCTATGAAAAACGGTTTGTTTTCAACACACCTCTTAATTCCACAGGAAACTTCATTATTTGATAAAAGAAGAGGTTTTAATAATTGAGTTGCCAATGCCTGTGTGAAAAGATTTAAATTCTAATGAATTCATTCATAAAGAAAAAAAAAAGAAAAACTGATTCATACATTTTTAGTAAATGAGAAATTTAATTTCTTGATTGAGAGAAAAGAGAGAAGAAATTAATCACATTCTAATTCTTTCTCTCTCAAAGATAAAAAAAAACTTACTAAAATTAAGTCGATGGAGTAATCATACTCGTATCATCTTATAAAAAGAAATCAAATCATAGTCTCACCAATTGAATTACTTTAATACTGAATTCTTTCCCATTCACCATATTATAATCCTTTGGAACTTGATATCACCAAAGAATCAATTCCTGACACAAAATACAAACAAAATTTAAAATAAATTATTTTCAAAATAATTAATTTATTTATAAATGTTAACGATATTTGTATATTTTTTTTTAGATACCAAATTACTGCAATTCCCAAATTAATTGTGGTGAGAAGATCTGGCGAAATTGTTACCAGAGAAGGAATAAAAGAACTTAAAGATTTAGGTGTCGATGCACTTGTATCTTGGTTATAAATTATCAATGAATTCAAGCAAAAGAAATAATTAATACTAAAAAATTGTATTTATTTAATATAAACTTTTTCAATAATTATATTGTGTAAATAATTTTATAATAATATTATTTGACAAATATTATATAATAAAAAAATAATTATACATTTAAAAAAAATATTATATATATGAGTGATGGAGCTGAATTGAAATTGAATTTTATCTATTTTTATTGACAATATGATGGATGTATTATATTATATTTGCCATGTTGTTATGAACTAAATGATTTGCTTGCTAGGTTATTTTTATAATCCCAGCTTATGTTTTGTATTTTTGACACATATATAATTATAATAATAATATAATACATATTTATTAAAAATATAATTTAGTTATTATTTACTACAATTGAACCAAAAATAAACTTATACGATATAGATATAATAATAATTATTTGATTTTAGCAAACATTTGTTTGCTGACATTAAAGATTAATCTTGTCTACAAATTTAATGTTTAAAATTTATATATATAAGGGATATGACGCATAATTCGGGTTTTTGCTAAATCTCAAACATTAATACCTATTATGACTTGATTATTGGTGTTAATGGTACCTGTGACTATTATGTGTTCATAGCAAAAATTGCAGCAATAGTCTCAAAATAAGAACTACTAAAATTTACATAAATATGAATCCCTCGTCTTACTAAATTGTTTGGAGAGTTTAATTTTTCACTGTTAAGCCGAGATAAAACGCGCTCCATATCCCTCGCACTTACAATGCATCATATCCATCTTTCGAAACAATTTTAGCAAAATACTTGCAAGAAAAATGTCTAAAATAGAGAAACTTAATGAAGTAATTTAAGGATTTGATTTAGTTATTTACCATATATGTATAAATGAAATAAAAATAATTTCATTATAAAAATCATTCATTTCTTTCCATTAAAGATTAATGATTTAAAAATTCAATATTTAAAATATATCATATAAAATTTTTAATAAATTTTAAACACTATTAATAAATGTTAAATTCTTCTCAACTTCTCTTTCATTTCTATTCAAATTAATGTAATACAATTACTTATTATTTGTTAAAATTGAAATAAATTTGAAATTTCAATAATATGTACATTAATTACAATTCATTAGTATCTTGCTTATGATCATAATATATGGTACCTCGACGTCGAATAATAATAATAAATAATAAACAATATTTTAGTGAAAAAATATTAAAAATTATAAAACTATCTAAATAAAAATTTATAAGAATTAACAAAAAATTAAACAACAAAACAGATTAAAAAGAATGTTTGCAAGACAAATAAGATAAATTTTAGATTTTTTTTGGTGAAAGATTAATAAATATACTATTTCTTATATTGATTCTAAAATATTATTAAAATAAATATTTTTAATTTTATTTTGAAATTAAGTAAAAAATTTTAAAATATTTTAAATATAAAGAAAATATTAATACAATATCAATAAAAAAAGAATGGCAAGAGGAAAATTTCAATATTGATGACGTCATTTGTGACGTCATTTTTCTCTAGGCTGAAACTAATACACATCGATTTTTCTTTATAAATATGGTGTGAATTTCAAAAAAATGCATCGAGCGGTTTAATAACTCAAAAATATACAAATATATATATATATATATATATATAAGGTAATGGCACCAATAGATGACATTTTAAGCGCTCTTGTCGCTATTTTCTTTTATAAAACCGAAACTATACGTCTCACAAAAAAAATCTTTTGGTTATTATAAAGCTTATCTTACCTTTTATCACCAGGATAAATATTTTAATCTTTTATATGAGTTTAATAGGAAATATAATTTTTTTTTAAAGTAATCAAATGGAACCTATAGATGACACCAAAAATTTTGGTGGAACCTAATGATGACAATTATGGAACCCAAAGATGACATCTACTTTTTTTCACTTCGCTTGCTCTCTTTATCTTCAACTTATTTATTTACAAAGTAAAACATCTTTCCAACACCTTGTTGCTGATTTAACTTTAGTTATAATAAAAAAATCAGGTTTCATATAATGATACATTAGATATATTTATTGGGATTGATTTTATTTTTAGCTGATTATTATAATAAAATAAAAAATTGATTTTAAACAAATCTTTTTTTTAATTATGCATTTTTAATTATACATTGAGAACAGAGTAATTTAAAAAAAATTTCAAAAAAATAGTGTATGAAGTTCTGGAACAGAAAAAAATTTTCCGACAATGAGAAACACAGCGTCACCTTTAGGTTCCTATATCAATTCAGACATGCAACTTGGTGGAATTATATAAAATTATCTCCTCTTTACAGCTATTAATATAATAGACAATTTTTTTAAAAACCTACTTATAGCTGACATTGCTGTCATCTATAGGAAAAACAATTTTTAGGGGCACCTATAGATGACACGGTTGATAAAAAAGATACTTTTAAAAATTAGGTGTTTAAATTGAAGTGATTTATATCTATATTAAGTCTATTTTATAATGTAGTTATTAAATTATTGATAAATATGAAAATAAAAACATAAAATACTAATTAAGAACATTAGTTACCTTAAGGTTATCTTTAAGATTTGTTGAAAAAATCAATTGTTGACGATTCGGTCTGCTTTTCAAGTTAAAAGAAAAAAAATAGGGCGACTTATTGTATTGTTGTAGGATATCTCAGGTGGTGGAAAAGCATAACTATCATTTAAAAAAAAAAATTTCCGCGTATGTTTTAAAATTTGCTTATTTTTTTAGTTTAAATTCAAAAGTGTCATCTATAGGTGCCATGTCATCTATAGGTGCCATTACCTTATACTAATATATACAATTTTTGCTAGTATAATAAGATAAGATTTATTTATAATAAATTAAAAATATAATACAAGGCTATGTATAAAAAATATGAATTCTTTTTTATTTTAGTTAATTTTTTTTTCTTTAACTTCATATACATATGTTCATTTAGTTTTTCTGATTTTCAAGTGAATGTATACATATTAAAAATAAAATTATCCCTGAAAATAATTTTAACAATTTTTATTTTATCAATTTCTCTCAATAAAATTTTCGGAATATGAAATTAAAAACGATTGAATTCTTTTAAACTTTATTTAATATATTGAATATTTTTCTAATTACAGAAATATTTATATATTATATCTTCATATATTTTAATTAAATACTTAATATTTTAAATGTAAAATAAAATCATATATATATATATATTTCTTACATTATAATATCTAAACTATCATTAAGAATATTATATTTTATGTTATTTTGTTTTTTTGTTCATTAATTTAAAAAATCACTTTTTAAATTTATATATTTATATTTAAATTACTCTTTTATTTTCTATTGTATTTATTGTTTTGATGATTTTACTGGTTCAGCAGGTGCCTCTTCGCGAGCTAGGGCTCAGGAAGCTCTGGTCAGCGATGCGAGGCAGTAGCTCCAGTGCCACCGTCGATGAAGAGCTCTGTGAAGAGCCACCACCCCTACGGGAGCACTCCATTCGCATCCAAGAGCCACCCTTACTTCAAGTATGGCCTACTCAAGAAGAGGAGGACGCGGCCAAAGCCACCGAGGACTCCGGCATTGCCTCAGTGGATCCCAGTCCCAGTTCACCATCAACGAAAGCATCCCCTTCACTTTTACATCCCCATCACGCGCTTCGAAGACACTCAGCAGGACCCAGAGGGGAAAGGTTTTGTCTTGAATTTTCTTCCCAGTTTCTTTAAATATCAATATGACACCATTTCCAAATCCAAAATTCGATCTATGATCCTATCTATACGTTTCAGTTATATATCGATTATTTTTTATTAAAAATGAATATATCACTTTAAGGTTCAAATGAGCTTTATAAATAAAATTTAACAAACTACTTATTTACATGTAAGTATATAGCACTTTAAATTTATAATCATAATTATAAATCATTTATTTATGGGATTCTTTTTGCACCATGCTCATGCCCCAAATAGATAAGAAGTAATTATTCGACTTCTTTAAATTCAAGCTCTGAAAAAAAATTAGGCCAAGAAAACAAAATACATTATAAACTTCGTGTAGACGTAAAGATTTTTAAATAAATGTCCAGATAAATTAAAAAGAAATAAAAAAAATTATAAATTCACTAATTTCACACTAGAAACAATTGATAAAATTAATACCGATTAATAATAATTTCTTAATGTTTATAATTTTCATTTTGTAATAATATAGCTTAAATCTTAAATATTTCAATTCCACTTAGTGTGTGTGAAGGCGTTTTGATTTTCTATTCTGAATATTCTCCAATGAACAAATTGATATAGAGCATTACTAAGGAATTACGTAAGTAATTGTGTGTGCATGTATAAAGGAGAGAAATATTGATCTCCTTAAAGTGCTTCTTCCTCTTCATAATCTTCATAAACACAATACAAAATGTAACAACAACACTACCAAGTAGATGATGTTATTGATTCCACTTATAAACTCCAAGAGTAAATGGATTTATTAAAATAAACCATTACAATGAACAATTCTCTTTTAATTTACTGTTTTGAAAATATATTTATTATCATAATTTTAAAATTTAATTAGAAGGTTATTTTAAGGGCTTTAAAGACTGGTTGACAATACAGAACAAGATTGAATATTCATTTTAATATTTCCTATTTATCAGCACTTAGTTTGAAGTCCCGACGTTTACTGAAATAACTTAATAGCATATATATATATATATATATATATATAAACCAAATCAATATTTTTTTCTTTTATGGCAATCGAAGAATCAGTATTGAATACTTAATATTATTTAAAATATTTAATGTTATTTTAAAATATCTAGCATTTATATTACAATATTTTTTAAACAAATTATCTTATCTTATTATGCTAGCTAAAATTGTATATATCTATATATCTATATATCTATATATCTATTTATCTATAACCATTGGTTCTCAAAAACCGCTCTAACGATTTTTTTCAAATTCACACTAGATATAGTATTTATAAAGAAAAATTGAGTTTTATTGATCACATCTCTTGAAACTTACAGCTTCATTATTAATTTCTTAATTGAAAATTATATATGGGTGACGTAAATGGCATCCATTTTGAAATTTTACTCCCGCCTTTTTTTAATTTTGTATTAATATTTTTTTTATTTATATTTAAAATATTTTAAAATTTATTATTTAATTTCGAAATAAAATTAAAAATATTTATTTTTAATAAAATATATATATATTTATTAATCTCTCTCAAAAAAAAAATAACAACAAAATAAAAAATGGTTTTGAAATAATTTTTTTTTTTTTTTTAATCTATTATTTTTTAATAAATTACTATTTTATATTTATTTATTCATTGTTCTTTTATTAAATTTAATATTTATTAATATTATTTATTATTTATCGATGACATATGACATTCATATTGAAATTTTACTCCCGCTTTTTTTTTAAATATTTAAAATATTTTAAAATAAAATTCATTATTTAATTTCGAAATAAAATTAAAAATATTTATTTTTAATAAAATATATATATATTTATTAATCTCTCTCAAAAAAAAACAACAAAACAAATAAATGTCTTTGAAATATGGTAAAAATATCTTTGTAATTATCAAAATATCATAGACCAACGGTAAGAACACTTGTTTTTACTCCCCGAGTTCGAAGGATCGAAACTCGCCGCGTGCATTTTTTTTTTATCTATTTTCGTGATTTATTTATTCATTGTTCTTTTATTAATTAAGTTTTAGATAGTTTTATAATTTTTAATATTTTTTCAATAAAATATTATTTAATACATTTAATAATTGTAATAAATAATTAAAGAATTGTATATCAATATTTTTTAAAGGGTAGAGCGAGCTCGGTGTCCCAGGTATTAATATTACCAGCCAAATCCAATAATAATGAATCATTTTTTTTAACTTAAGTACCGAGCCGAGGCTCGGGGTCCCGGTATACATATTTATGTATTATTGAGGACCCCAAGTTCCATGCAATGATGCAACATTTAATAATTGTAATAAATAATTAAAGAATTGTATATCAGCTCGGTGTCCCAAGTATTAATATTACCAGCCAAACCCAATATAATAATGAATTATTTTTTTTTAACTTAATTACCTAGCCGAGGCTCGGGGTCCCGGTGTGATCTTAATATATTGTCAGAATTAGATAAATAATGTAGAGAGAAAAATTATTTAAAAATAGATATTTATTTAAATGAAATAAAATTATTTAATTTACAGAATGAAAATGTCTATAATAATGTCTAAATATTTTTTCGAGCGACAGCTCGGTATCCCAGGTATTAATATTACCAGCCAAACCCAATAATAATGAATCATTTTTTTTAACTTAAGTACCGAGCCGAGGCTCGGGGTCCCGGTACTAATTACTTATAATAAATTGCTATTGAATTTAGTATAAGAGTATTTTCGATATAGGTTTTGATTATTCTGTTGTTTAATACAATGACTCCTTGATAGTTTTGAAATACAAGGTCTATTTATTAAATAAAGCACATTCATATTTTATATAAAATTTTCACTTTTTAAAAGAATATAAGAATAATAGAATATACAGGGTCCGCCATGTAACATTTTTTTTAATGCAATAAAACAAAGACGGTTGGATGAATTTTCAAATTTATTTTTTCATAGTGAAGTATAGACCTTCCGATTATTTATGAAATACTATTTCATTCAAATGGCTGCCTCGGCTGGCTGTTACATGGCCGGCCCTGTATATATATATGAATGAAAAAAAAATAATAAAATAGAATTAGAAGAATTAGAAGTTTTAATGGTCAAAATATGAAATAAGAATAAAGAATATTGCCAAGCAGAGCCCAAAAATATTTAATTAATATATTTTATAAAAATATTTTATTTTAATTATCACGCGTCAGGCTGTAGCGACAGGCCGGCTGGATCATCTTCGCGTCGCATCAACAATTAATGGAGAAATGTTATACGGTTAACGGCTGGGGCGTCCCCTGCAAGCGACGCGCATTGTCAGCACCCGGGCGATGCGAGAAATGGGTTAGGGTTACCCTCCTATGGACGAGGTGGGCTAAAGAAGATAGTCCAACATCCACATCTACATACATCTACATCCACATCAACATCGACACCATCACCGAACATCGTCACATCGGTCAGCATCAGCATCATTGCCATCAACCTCACATCAAAAAGTCGTCAACACCATCATCACCGTCATCGAAGGTTGAGTACCAAAAAAGACCGCGTGGGAGGCCTAAAACCAGCTGGTCCTGCCGTATAACGGGAGATCTAATGGCATCTGGTCTCTCTACAGACGACGCCAACAACAGATTTAGTTGGCGCCAATTTACGAGAAGAGCCGACCCCACACCCCTTGGGAAATAAGGCTAAGAAGAAGAAGATTTTATTTTAATTATGAAAAACATTTAATTTTAATTAAAAAAATATTTGATTTTTATAAAAAAAATATTTAATTCTAAATTGAAAAAATAATATTTAATTTTTTAAATAATTTTAATTTTTTTTTTAAATAATTTAAATTTAACCGACGCCACGTCGTATCATGTTCTGTGTGTGTTCTGATGAAAACATACAAAATTTTTACTCCAGAGTTTCTGACCATATAAATTAATACCGATTTAAAAAAAAAATTACTAAATTTGTTAGTTCACTTGCAAGATATTAGAAATTTATATACCTACATCTTATCTCTTTTTAAAGATGATAGGATGGTTGCATCAAAAAAATGATATTTCAGAGCCACCATACATTTCATGTTTGACAGAAAATACGAGTTTATAAATTTATTATTTAGAATAATCAAACAAAAAACTTTATTCTGGCAGTGTTTATTAAATGCAAATAAAAATAAATTGTATTTATGAATAAGTTTAAAAAATAATAATTTATGATAAAATTAATTATTTAATATTAATTTTGGGTTGGAGTTTAATTACGAATTCATAACGGAATCATACAGCTAATGTGTCAATATATTTTTTAATCAAATTTTAGGACTATCAAACATCGAACTTTGTTGCCTCATCTCTCTTTCTCTCCCTTTCATCATCCATATTTATATAATAAAATATTGATTACTAAAATAGTAAATCATCGTGTTTAATCAAAGATCAGACATGTTATTTCAAATTAATTTCTAAAATTTTCTGGATATTCTTTATCAGTAAAATAATAAAATAAAAATAATTGCTAAATTATTCAGAGTGGTTACATTATATCTAAATTTTAAAAATATAAAGAAAAAACTATTACTAACACAAATGAATATCTTATCTGGATATTGATTATCTTTTTTTCATCAATTTCGATGATTACTTACATTAATTAATTTACTATACAATATTTAGATTTAAAATAGAGAGGAAAAAATTAGATTTTTAATTTTATTCAACTCTTTTTATATCGTATTTTTGAAAGTAAAATAATAATATAATTTTTTTATCCTTGCTGTTTTTTTAAACTTACAGATGATCTCAAAATTGAATGTTCGGATAAAAATAAATTTCTTATGAAATATTGATTATAACCCTCAACTGAACTTTCCTTATATAATACAATATAATTTATTCATTTGCACCATAAACCAATAATTGATTTTAAAATATAAAATATAAATATATATATATATATTGTGCGACATGGTCCATGACTTTATAGGAAATTCATTTAAATAAAAATTCTTCGTATAATTTAAGATAACCATAGGGGAATGATGGAAATCGTATAAGGAGGATTTACATGATCCCCAAACTTAGAGTCATAAAATCGATAAAGGTATAAAGGGGTATAAAGGGCGCGACATGTAGCTTGAATTTGAATGATTGAGGAATGATTAACTAGAAGTTTGGTTATTGAAAACCGATTGGAAAACGACTAGTCAGTATACCTGATAGACTGTCAAAACAAGGTAAATATATATAATGAAATTGGGAGAAGATATGCATTGGATGGGTGAATGTGATTGCTGCGGACCAAAACATATAGATAGATAGATAAAATTTTCATATTTTTTTTATTTACGGTTGTTTGTTTTCAATTTGTTCTATAAATTAGATTTGATCAAGAACTTTGCATCAATAAAGAACACGATTTTAATTATATTATTTAAATTAATTATAATTTTAATAAAATATAAAAAATATATTTAATTTATTTAATTTTATTAAATTATCATAATTGAAAAACAAGGAGATGAATAGAGGAATGAGAGAAAACAAAAATAAAAAATAAAATAAAAGAATTGGCTGAGGATCAATTGAGAAATTTGCAATATTATTTTATTAAAAAAATAATTCTTCATATATAAGAATCTAAAATTGAAAATGGCAGACAAAAATGTCAATATTTATTTCGGCATGTAAAGACTATATACATTTATTATTTAAATAAATAAACTTTTGTTAAAATGGAAGGAACAATAGAATATTCAGAGGTGGTCATTAATAAATAATCAAGGTTATTGTATCTCTACGTGACATTCATTGAAAAAATAATGAAAAAATGTATAAAAATCATTTGTCATAAAGAAACAGGAAGGGAAAAATACTTTTTTCTCTATACCTATATATATATATATTAACTTATTTTTTCCTTTTTTTATTTTCAATATATGAGTATGAATGAAAATTGAAATAGCTCTCAAGTATCGGATTCTGAGTCTATTGATAATATATCAGCCTTTCTTTCCTATCTCCGCAAACTCTACCAATCATTCATCCTTTTTTATAGACATGCCATATTAGAAAAAAACAGCAAAATAATGAAAATAACCATTGCAATCAATAAAACACCATTAATCAATTTTTTTTACTAGAGTAAATTTTAATTTAAGCTTTAAAATTTTAATTTTCCAACTTTATTAATAAAATGTATAATAACATAAAATATAAAATATAATAATAGGATGTTGTTTTAAAAATATTTATTTTTAAAAAAATGTATTATCTATTTCGAGGAAGTGTATTAATTATTTTACATGAAAATAAATGAACTGAACTGATCTATGAAAAGAGTTATATAAATAATTAAATAAACTTTTGATTTTTTTGTGATAGGTATGTATATAATTTTGACATTTTAGAATAAAAGTAATTTATTAATTAAACCATTCATTATTATTTGTAAGCGCACGTGGGCAACAAAATAATGGAAACAAAGATATTTTAGGAAAAAAAAACCTGTGATCGAAAAAATGAAAAAGACAATAAAATCTACAGGTAAAAAGGGTCCCCCGCACTTCGTGATATTGAAATGAAAATGAAAAGATAAATTAAATAAAAATAATTATAATGAATTAAATTAATATGAATAAATTTTGACCGTGTGTGTTGCAAGAAATATTTTATAGAAAGTATTCAAACTATGGGAAATGATCGGATTTCGTCAATGAAAATTGTAAAATCCCAACTAACAATTATAATAATAATTTATCCAAATGAAAAGTGTAAAGGAAAAAAAAAGATATTAAAACAGATGGGGGATGGGTTTATATAACAAAAAATAAACAAAATTTGATAAAAATTAAAGCAAAATAGTACTCAAGAAAAGTTACATCGCGAACAAATTATAATAATGATTGATAATAAGAATATAAAAAATTTAAGCAAAAATAAATTTTTGGTGACAAAAACAATAAAATCCCGTGAAAAATTTAATGATTGAAAATTTATAATAATGAAAACTCTGGATTTATTTAATAAATTCAAATACAAAAAATAATATTTAAAAAAAATACCCTTTGTACAGTAAATAGTATTTTTAATTAGATTTACTTATACAAAAATTAATTCCAAAAACTATTCAATCAACTCGTCTTGATTAATGCTATATATACTCCCATAACAAATATTAGGGAAGGCTACACTAGTTAACTCTAAGATAGTTAAACCAAGAAAAAAGTCATCATTTCATGCCCTCAGCTGAATTATGAAAAATAGGAGTATTAATATCTTTAAAATACTAACCCCTGAGAGTTCTCTTAGCTTTTCTGAATGTAATATAATTAATTACTATTTCTTGTATAATATTTAAATTTTATAAAAGTTATTAAATATTTATTAATTAAGTATTATACATAATTAATTATTAAATAAAAATATAAACCAAAAGAGTGACAAAATTTGAAATTTACCAAAAAATGTTAGCGCCATCCCGAACAATAAATATTATGAATTTATATATGTTAGATAAAATTGTGGTTTGTTTTCCAGTGAAAATTCGCATCATACTTCACTCGAAGATGTACGCTCATGTAGTTCGTCCACTACTTCTTCGCAAACTTCCGTAGCGATTACAGCAGACCGCCGCCGTTCATCATCAATGACGGTTCGTTATTCGCTTTTCGACGCTTTGGACTTGGAATATGCCCTACTAAGGGCTGCAGCCAGAGGCAGCATCGGACCTTATAGTCTCAGTGGCTCCATTCACAAATTAACATTCACTCAAAGTTTAGCGTTCCCCGCTCTCGCGCGTGGACTCGCCTATAAACGTCGCAATTCCCGCGCCCCAATTCGTTCCTTAGACCGGGAAGGGGGCGGGATGCAGGCCTGTGCCAAAGTCATCACCGCTCTTCTCCTTTGCCTTTTCAGTGTCCTCGTCTTTGGAATTGTTTACAAATTTGTAAGAACATGAGGATTGCTTGTGTCCCCCATTCAGGGACACGAAGAAATTACAGTGCCACCGTATGTGCCACCTAAAAATTTAACACGACTTTTTGGTGGCCGATCATTCAGTTAATCAAACTTCCTCAGTGTTTCACGAATTATCTTATCATTTATTATTTCTTTTCTTACAATTTTATCATTACCCACTCAAGGACTGGATAATATTTTTTTTTAAAGTAAACTATATTAGTAATTTTTGAAAATGATATTTTATTAATTATATTTATTTTATTTATATTAGAAAAAAAATCAAATATTTCAAATTAAAAAAATATTATTTACCATATTTATATAATATTGTAACGAGAATTCAATAATTTATTCATGATTATATTGCCTATTATATATAATATAAGATCCCTTTATTAATAGGATTAATTATGTTAATTTGAATATTCCAAAAGAACTGTCTGGCTCACTGATGGATATAAATGATAATGATTGATTAATGAAAAGCCTTTCAACTAATCAATCAATCCCAACTCCTTGTATTATTTAGGAATATACATACATTAATCACATTGTAACAATATATATATATATCCTTATTATATCTATTATGTAAATTATATATTAATAAATATATGTATTATATAACACTTATACAAATCAAAACTCAAATTTATAGATGAAAATAATTAAAGTATAAACGTGTATGAAAATATGTAATTTAATTATTTTTATACTAAAACTTAAAATTATGACATTATTTATATTACTAAAAAAGCTTATAGGGCTTATAGCAACAATTTAAAACATATGTAAACAAGATACTTTAACTAATCTTTGTAACTTGATTCCATCCTAAGGATGCTGTTATTATTTATTATTTATATTTTTATTGGTAATTGTCATGTCATGGGTTTGGATAAAACTTTACCATTGGATTCCTTTGTTAATTCCAAAGAAACTTTCCTTATTTCAATTTTTCCGGGTCACTTCTAGTTCATGAGATAAAAATTATTGAAGGTTGACAGATTAGATGGTTATGATGGTTAAGTAATGTTTTATTGACTAATTCACTAATTTTCGTTTTTTTTTATTCTGTTTGGATTTAGGGAATTTATTTAATTAATTATTTTTTTAATTTTTCTATATCCAATCCGAACTGAAAAAAACCATGAAAATTGGTGGAGCTCTCTGCTGGTCAAATGAATAAAACATGGTAGCTAAATAGAATATCAATACATTTATATGCAAATATTAATCATTTATATCCCATAAACTAGAAGCTACCAGGAAAAATTGCATAAGGGAAGTTTCTTTGAAATTAACAAAGGAATCGACTGGGTTTTGTCCAAATCCACGACATTACAACATCTAATCTGGACAATTATCTTTTTATTTATGTAGATCATTAGATCCTTTATTCATTCGTTTTCATTGGGGCTGGGATTCAATATTTAGCTGATGAATCCTTTTGCACATCTTTATATTCTTAATTCGTAAATGTTGCATAAAAAAAATTATTTTTCTGGTTAACACTTAATAAATTTCATGATAATATAAAAAATAAATTGATAAAAATTAAATAAATTAAATTTTCCAAATATTTCAAATCATTGAAGGATATGTAAATAAATATATAATAATATGGACCAATTATATATCGTTTGATGTGCCAAAAAGTAACAAAAAGATTATTATTAAATATTTATGATGTGTAATAAACAGCACAAAACCCCAAAATATAAAGTAATAATAAATTACATATCTATAATATTGTTAAGCTTAATAAAGGAATTCTATCATACATGTTAACAGTTCAATTTTCGCCAATATCATCTTGAACAAAAAAAATGATTACTCTTTCTTGTAATATATACAATATATATATATATGTATAAACAATAATTAATTGCTGCAGCAAATTAATTTTGAAGTTTGGCGAATTCTAAATTTTTCCTATCAATATTAAATAAAATGTTCTAATTAATACACATATATATGTAACAAATATATATACATACTTATATATCTATATATAGCTTTTGGAAAAGAAAGGAATGATTTGAGACATTTCAAACCATAATAAATATTTTAAAATGGAAGAAATTTATTTTTTAATATGACCCTTTAAATATTATATCTTATAAAAACTTAAGAAATGTATTTAACTTTTTCTTTTAATAAAAAAATTTGAATATCTACATATAACCTTAAAAACAAAATTTTATATTAAAACTTTAAGGTTGCCTCCATATACATATTAATAAGATCAAGACTAAGATCGGGGGAGGATGTTCTAAAGAGAAGTAATTAAACAACCATATGTCTAGAATTGTTTGAAATTATTTCAAAAATTGTTTAAATGATCTAGTTTAAAATATTTATAATTTTAGTCGCTGAATTACCTTTACCTGTTGTTAATAGTCTATTATTTACTAATAATACTAATAATTTACTAATAGCTTCCTATAAAATGCATTATTTTGTTTAAACATAATTATTATTATAATTAGATCCTAAATTAATAATTAATTAGCAATTTCAAATATATAAATATAATTAATAAAAACAAAAAGATTTTTTCTCTGAAAATTATTTGTTATTTTTAAAACAATTTACTAATATAAATTATGTAATTCAAACTTTATTTTAATTTATTAAAATTTAATATATATAGTATTATTTGTAATAGGTATATCGATTTATATGTATTTAAAATTAAATAACTCAAGTACTTTTCTTTTAGAATTAATAAAGATAAATCTGAACAACGTGTCCTGTTATTTTCTATAATATGAACATATAACATTCTTCTTAACATTTTTAATAAATTGTCAAATACTTGGGGATCTATTAATTCAATGTTAACAACGATTTTCTGATTAATTTCTCAGATACATACACAAATCTCTTTAAAAAATATGCCTTTTAACTAATATACATATAATGTTCTATTCAAATTAATTTTTTTGAACTATTTAAAAATGTTAATTTTTTAATTTTAAAAAATTAAGATCAAATTCTCATTTTTCCAATCTTTGTTATAATTATTTCATAAAAGTGCTTTATATTTTATAATATTATTTACATAAGATGGAATTTTAACAAACTTTCAATTAACTTCAATTTTCACACACTTATTTGGTCTTCATGACAATAAATAAATAATTCTATCCAGGTTTTTGAAAATATGGCTAATTAACGGAATTGAACTTGAATTTTATTCTTATTAATATAATTTTAAATATGGTATGGTTTAAAAAAAATTTAATTTGTTTCCTTAAAAGAAAAATATATTAAAAAAATATGAAAACATTTTAGAGATTAAATGTTCACTAATCTATATTAAGAATGCTATTAATTTTCATATTTGTTTTCATTAGCAAATTTGAAAATTTCATTTTAGCCCCTGAGAGTTAGGTTTTACACCACTGTGCTTAACTCACCATCAAATTACTAACATTCAATATTTTCAGGCCCTTTGGCCATTTTTGGGTTATTTTTATTTTCATCCTCTTATACAATGACAACCGTTTTTCTTAATTTTGATTTACAAAGACGCCACGCACGGGAGTCATTGCCCTTATATTGGTCTCGAATTTAAGTCCCGGGCCTGGCAAGGATCCAAAATTGAAAATCTACTTGATAAAAAGTAGTCATCGATCAAGAAATTAAGATTAAGTTTGAGAGATCCCGCTCTATTGATCATAGAACACCTTTATCCCGCTTAGGCGGCATTCGGTTCATTTTGATTATTTTTAATGAACCACATTCAGTTATAATTGAACTTAAACTAAACAATGAAAATATAAGCTGTGGCCAGGCACAGAACCGACCGACGATTTGAAATAAATTAATTTCCAAACACCATTTTATATATATATATATGAAGTATGAAAAAAAAATATTTTTAAAACTTGAATTAAAATGACTAAATTATATTATCTTAGATTTTATTTTTAGTTTAATTAATCAATTATTTATCAATACTATATTTTAAGTGAAATATTTTCTGACAATGAATATAAAATTAATACTTTGTAAACTACCACTTCCGGATATACACCAAAAGTTGATGAATTCATGCTACTGATGCATTAAGTAAATATACCTAATTTTATCAAAATCCGTTAAGCCGTTCAAGCTATACCCGTCTATACGGACACACAGACGGAGAGACGGACAGAAATCTCCACATATGAAATTTGGTGTGAAAACAATACCTTCCCCTACTATCATCGGTCGGTAAAAAGACAAAAATATTCCATTACAAAAGAGAAAAATGAAATAAGTTTATTCAATATATTATGTGTTTTTAAAAATAATCTTATTAAAATCTTATATGTATATAAAATTCTCGTGACACATATCTATAGGACTTTATAAACAGATTTCATCTAGACATACTGTCACAAAGAGATCAATTTTTTAATGATATTTGTATTCAAATTTAAATCAATTTTAACTTTTTGTCTGTCAAAATTTCAAAACAAAGAATAATACATGTTTTTTTTTTGATTTTTTACTTTTATTAACTTATATGTTAAGAATTTGAAAGAAAAATATAAAAATAGAAATAATGAGAAAGGTGTAGATTATCATGAGTGATAATCTGTATTGTTCATATTTAATGAGAATTTATTTATTTATATTACTAATCAGATAGAAAATCCGTGTCTCACCTAAATTAATAACCATGATAATCGCATTTTAATAAATTTCTAGTGGTAGACCAAAACCCACGATCAAATGAAAAACAGACAGTTATTAGAATGCATTTGAATAACTTGATGTTTTCTGTAATTTTTATTTATCAACTATCTCCAAGTAATACAATTCATTTGCAATGTATGTTTTTAGGGGATCTGACCAAACAATTGAATATTCAATGTCTTTTCGTAATCAAAGACAAATCATTGTCCAGATTTGGTATTTGAATATTTTTATTGTTTATTTATTTAGTTTAATGGATATTTTGAAATAAAAATAAAAATAATTAAAAGAAATTTTTTATAGAACAAGTGAAATGGTGTCCGAATTTAATTAAAAGTTGGATACAAGTGCAATCGGATTTATGTCTGGTGGCGAGAAATCAATGCTTGAGAGGACCACGACTTTTGTTAATCGACATGTCACTTTTTCCTAATCAAAATTTAGAACAGGTGAGAAATTTAATATTTTATTATTTTGGAATTTTTAAATCTATATTATCAATAATTCCCATCTGTTTTGAGATTTTACAAGTTAAAAATCTTTTTTGAAACACAACTCTTAATTCAATAGGATCCAAATTATTTTAATTAAATTGATATTCAATTTATTGTTTTTTGAATTTTGCTTAATAATTATCTAAGTAGGTAGTATCAGAGAATTTTTTATTCTTCATGTACATCTTTACATGTAGGAATGAACAAAAAGAAATTTAAAAAATGCCAAAATTCGAATTTGTTATATAAACGAAAATATACATATCAATCGATAAAAACATTTGGTATCTCCATTAAGATAATCATTTGCTAGGTTTTTTTCTTTTTCTGGAAAGACATTGTTCCATCTACATATTTTCTAATTGAAAGTCTAAAATCCGCCCTAAATTGATCATGAACTAACGACGATTGTTAAATATTTTAATTACTTATTAATTATCCTTATCAATTTCTTTGTATCATCTTCAAATCGTTATTGATATTTTTGTTACTTAGATCACAATAATTTAAATTATTAAGTTTATATTAATAATTATTTTTTCTTTTAAAATTCATCTAAATAAGGCATAATTAATTGCTATTGAGAAATTGTATTAATCTTCATCATCAATTAAATAGTCTAGTTTTACTTTTATTTAAATCTCAAACAAAAATCTCAAAGTATCTCAAACTTATTGAAGATAGTATCACAGAAAATTCCGGCACCTCTAAAATGATTTCGGTATTAAAAGTAACTTTACTGTACATATCACCAGTGGTACATGTACCACAGTTTGAGAACCTCTGATTTAAACCATTGTCTTTTTTTATTTACTTCTTTTTAAGATCTTTAATGATTTGTTTATATTTTTTCTAGATTGTTTTCAAGTATTGTGATTTAGATGTTATCATTGTTATGTTTTTTAATCAAACTACATACGAGATAGATTATGAAAAATATTTTTATAATATTTATATCAGTTTAAATTGCCGTTTTTTGGTTGTGACACCCAAATCGTCTCATGCTTATAATTGGTCGGAAATATATCGATTCTCTTCTACTAGTAAATTTGAAATCAAAAAGTATGGTGAATGGCAATCCACTGTGGGATTTAATATCAAACGATTGCCCAGCATTTATAATCAACGAAATAATCTGCTTGGCACAACATTACGAATGGGTATTTCAAATGTAATTATAACTCACATATCTTATTAATTTATAATCTGTTTTTATTACAATATAAGTTGAATATTGGAGTTAATCATTATTGATCCAAAACGTAAATTTATTAGACCTTAAGAGTGTTAGACTTACAAGGGACATTCAAATATAAAACTTTTGAAATACAATAATTAAATTTAAAAAGAAAACATAATTTATTACTATTTTTTCATAGTTTTCCTTAGTTGAACATATGTAAAAGGGTCCAACTATGGTGCACTTATAATGACCCACGATGACTGTGAATTGTATTATAAGTAAATTATGGGCGCCAAACTTTGGGTAAATTGTCTTTATCCCAGAATAAAAAAGAGTGTTAAAAAATTTAAGGGAAAGGGAAAAAAAATAATGTTCGCACTAATACACTTAATTAATAAAAAAAGTTTAAACAGATTAAATATAAGACATTTAAATTAAAAAAATAATGTAATTCACTATTATTACAGGGAGTAACTGGAATAGTTATCACAGGGTGTGATGATTTATAAAAAAAATAATTATATCACGGGGCGTAATATAGTTAGTACCGGGACCCCGAGCCTCGGCTCGGTACTTAAGTTAAAAAAAATGATTCATTATTATTGGGTTTGGCTGGTAATATTAATACCTGGGATACCGAGCTGTCGCTCGAAAAAATATTTAGACATTATTATAGACATTTTCATTCTGTAAATTAAATAATTTTATTTCATTTAAATAAATATCTATTTTTAAATAATTTTTCTCTCTACATTATTTATCTAATTCTGACAATATATTAAGATCACACCGGGACCCCGAGCCTCGGCTAGGTAATTAAGTTAAAAAAAAATAATTCATTATTATATTGGGTTTGGCTGGTAATATTAATACTTGGGACACCGAGCTGATATACAATTCTTTAATTATTTATTACAATTATTAAATGTTGCATCATTGCATGGAACTTGGGGTCCTCAATAATACATAAATATGTATACCGGGACCCCGAGCCTCGGCTCGGTACTTAAGTTAAAAAAAATGATTCATTATTATTGGATTTGGCTGGTAATATTAATACCTGGGACACCGAGCTCGCTCTACCCTTTAAAAAATATTGATATACAATTCTTTAATTATTTATTACAATTATTAAATGTATTAAATAATATTTTATTGAAAAAATATTAAAAATTATAAAACTATCTAAAACTTAATTAATAAAAGAACAATGAATAAATAAATCACGAAAATAGATAAAAAAAAAAATGCACGCGGAGAGTTTCGATCCTTCGAACTCGGGGAGTAAAAACAATTGTTCTTACCGCTGGTCTATGATATTTTGATAATTACAAAGATATTTTTACCATCTTTCAAAGACATTTATTTGTTTTGTTGTTTTTTTTTGAGAGAGATTAATAAATATATATATATTTTATTAAAAATAAATATTTTTAATTTTATTTCGAAATTAAATAATGAATTTTATTTTAAAATATTTTAAATATTTAAAAAAAAAGCGGGAGTAAAATTTCAATATGAATGTCATATGTCATCGATAAATAATAAATAATATTAATAAATATTAAATTTAATAAAAGAACAATGAATAAATAAATATAAAATAGTAATTTATTAAAAAATAATAGATTAAAAAAAAAAAAAAAATTATTTCAAAACCATTTTTTATTTTGTTGTTATTTTTTTTTTGAGAGAGATTAATAAATATATATATATTTTATTAAAAATAAATATTTTTAATTTTATTTCGAAATTAAATAATAAATTTTAAAATATTTTAAATATAAATAAAAAAAATATTAATACAAAATTAAAAAAAGGCGGGAGTAAAATTTCAAAATGGATGCCATTTACGTCACCCATATATAATTTTCAATTAAGAAATTAATAATGAAGCTGTAAGTTTCAAGAGATGTGATCAATAAAACTCAATTTTTCTTTATAAATACTATATCTAGTGTGAATTTGAAAAAAATCGTTAGAGCGGTTTTTGAGAACCAATGGTTATAGATAAATAGATATATAGATATATAGATATATAGATATATAGATATATACAATTTTAGCTAGCATAATAAGATAAGATAAGCTCATATCAGGATGATATCTCTTTTACAACTACCAATTCTCAACTGACAAAATATAAAAAAAACTTGGAGGGAGATTGTTCTTCCCCTTAGTCGAAATATTATCTCTATATACATATATTACATTTTAACATTAATACTACAAAATAACTTTGTTAATATAATAAGAAAAATAGAAAAACAAAATAAAATGAATAATAAAAAAAATATAAATACTTTGTCCGTTACACATATCATTTTCGAAGAACTTCATTAAGATAATCAATTATTGATCATAAACATTTTAATATTTTATGTTTCTAAAAACGCTCTCTCTAAGTGATTTCTTAATCATCCCAACAAACTCATGGAAAAAGAGAAAATAATACATTTTGCTTTTTCAAAGTGATGAATAATTTTTTTGCAACGTATAGTACATAACTCTGCAAATCTTGTAACACTACTTCACTCCAGAGCCGAAAATAATGGGATGAAGAGAAAAGTGAGAGTCAGGGCCATCACAAAAACTAAAACTCATTAGTCAGTAGTGAAAGTGAATTCAGACGAGACTATAAGTTATTCCTTAAAACCGACTCAAAAAGTCTCTTTGCCCGAATAGAATAGAATAGAATGCATTATTTAAGGAACGAAAAATAACAAAATGTGTATTTTCTTTTTAAATGAAAAATATATTTTTCAATAAGGTCTTTTATAAGTATCTGAATGCCCTTTTTATGAGCCAAAAATGAAATTAAAGGCAAATCAGAATCGTGGCTCTGTTCATTAACTTTTATTAATAAATTGAGGCGCCAATTTATTGAAAAATTATAAATAATATTTTTACCGACCGATGATAGTAAGGGAGGTATTGTTTTCACACCAAATTTCACATGTGGAGATTTTTACATATCTCCACGAATCATGCATTTTCTTAACAGAAAAAAGTATTTTTAGCATCATGTCTATCCGTCCGTCCGTATAGATGTGTACAGCTTGAACGGCTCAACGGATTTTGATGAAATTTGGTATATTTGCTTAATGTATCAGTATGATGAATTGATCAACTTTTGGTGTATATCCGGAAACCGGAAGTGTTAGTATTACCGATCGACGATAGGAAGGGAAGGGTTATTTTCACACCAAATTTCACACGAGGAGTTTTTTTTATATATCTCCATAAATCATGCACTTTGTATTGGTTTTATCCTCGGGAAAATCATCTTCATTAGTTTTTTCTTAATTTAAAATTATATGACGTCACCTAGCCCTTCATGAGGTCATAGCCAGCTCCTACTTATATATTATAAATAAAATAAAATTAAAAATATTTACGTTATATCCATATCTGTTTTTTATTACATTAATAGATACGTTTAAATTATTTGAAATTGTTTCTGTAGCTGGAAATTAATTTATTTCAAACCGTCAGTCGGTTCTGCGCCTGGCCACAGGTCAACTTATTTTTTTCTGTTACAGCTTCCACCACTTTCATGGAGTGAAAATGATACATTTAACGGGATTGTATTTGATGTGTGGATATTGATTTCAACTTATTTAAATATAACGTATGGGTTCCAATTAAGCTATTAAATAGTGTAGAGTTTAGGTTTTAATTGCATTTTGTTTATTTAGTGCAATCAATTCAGAGATTAAAACCCCTCTTGGCAATGTTAAGGTAAATGGAACCTGGCATGGCATCGTTGGTGCTCTTCTAAATGATTCGATTGATCTTGGAATGACCACAGGACTCTCAATATCCCGATTCTCCGTTGTTGATTTCATTCATGACATTTTCACTGATGAGTAAGTAAGTTTGAAATTAAACTTTTTTTTATATTAATGAATGAAAAATTTTGAATATTGTAATATTCTATTATTATTTATTATTATAACTTGCAATTACTCCTCCACACACATTCCCCGGTGTCCTCATCTTTCTTTATCCCATAAATGCTGCGAGGAATCCTATTCTCAAATACTCTAAATCTGCTCTCATCTCTCATGATCATTGATCATGCCTCTAACCCATATAATACAACTGACAAAATAATTGTTTTATATATTTTAATTTTTATCCCCTTTGATAATTACTGCTCGATCTAAATTCTTTTATTGAATATTATTATCCTTCGTGATTACAGTAATATTTCTACATTTTGTATGTTAAGACTTTGTGTGTTAATACTGTACCTCTCTGTTACTAAATATTTTGTCTTATCACTATTAATTTCAAGCCCCACTTATTTTTCTGTTTCGATCAATTTTTCTACGCTATCTTTAATTGCAATTTCCATTGCCGAATCTCCTATTATATTTTAGTCTTTATATCAAATATAATAAATGTAATTAACATTTATATACATACAGTCAATATTTTATCATAATCAGATTAGAAATCATTAAAAACATTGATTAATTTACAAATATGAAGATATATGTAATGTCAAGCCAAATTCCGAAAATATTGCCCAATCGCGTTTTCTTAACGTTCTATTGATTAATACTTGAATAATACAACAAAAATATATTATTGAAATGAAATGTTTTGAAATTAAAATGAATCAATATTTATATCAATTTATTTGGAATACATATGAAAATCCCCTCTGCACCAAAATTCCCTCCGACAAAAATTCACCCATCAAGGTGTGAAGGGCGCCGAAGGCGCTCTAAGCAGCTAGTAATATATATAAATTGAATATCTTTACTTAAAAAAAAAATTAAGCAATAAAAGATGGCAGAATATTTGTAGCTTTAATTTAATAAAAAAAGAATGATTAAACAATTTACTTATCATTTTGATTGAATATATTTATCTTTTTTATTAAATGTATAATGGGTTTCCACTTTTCGCCGCCATTTTCAAGAGAATTTATTTAGGAGGGGTTAATATAACACAGTAAGTCCAAAATCACCCACTCATTGAACCCAAAATTCCAGCATCACACAGACTATGACCCAGAAGCCCTAACAATTCCTTCTTAAATAAACTGTCTTGAAAATGCCACCAAAATGGGCGCTGAAACGTCGAGACCCAAATCTCACAATTAATTAACATAATAAATTAAGATTATTAACTTGTAATATAATTAAATCTAATATTAACATAATTAACTTGTAATTAATATTAATTACTTGTAATATATAATTAAATATTGATTTAACTGGCCTATTGACTCAAACTATATAAATAAAAGAAAATAAAGATAAATAAACACACAATAATAAGTTTCCGTGTCTGGTCTAATTGTAGGAGTCCACTTGGCCAGATATTTATCTATTTTTAAATCTCTAGTTTCGTATTTATCTAACTGTCAGAATTAAAAAATATTGAATGAAACCTCCCTAAAACAGACACTTTATCGATTATTGAAAATCTATGTAAAGAAATAGACCGTTTTTTAAAAAAATAATATTATTTTACTTAATTATATCATTTCAGGCTTAAAATTCTTCCTGCTATAATTATACAAATTTAAACCTAAAATTTAAACATATAATTATATAATTATCAAGAAATTAACAAAAAACAAAATTATCAAAATAAAATCTTCCTTATTAAGAACAGTACAGGCATAATAAATTATAAAGTATCTACTTTAAAGCACTTTCCATATTTAGAAATTTTATATTTTTATAACATATTTATTTATTTGAAAGCTAAATATATTTTATATAATAATTAAACTGAACCGTAAGACAATTACGTAGTAAGAGAATTGACAGATTATAAAGCACAATGAGTGAAATTATAATTTTTGTTTTTTATATTACAGAAATATTTATTTAAAATGTTATTTAATTATAGTTTAATTAGTCTCTATAATATATTTTATTTAATATTTTAAATTTAAATGAGGGTTTATTCTTATAAAATTTATATATATATATATATATATATATATAAAATCGAAAAGCCGAGAGCTATAAAATATCTTGCTACGGCTGTGATCTCAAATTTGATTATAAAGTATATGAGAATAAATAAATAAGTTATTGTTTATTGTTTTATTAAATATAAATGTATGTACTATTTCAAAAGATTCTCCAAGTCATTTATCAAATGAAAATATTTTTTATTACTAAATATTTAATTTAGTCGATTATTAAAATATTTCAAAATCTAAAATTGACATTAAATTATAATGAATAATTAATTAACAGAAAAACATACGGGAATTGGGGACGAAATAATCTCAAGTTGCACGCACTATTAGGATTAGTATCTTTTGTTTTAATCATTTTTTTTTATCAATAATTTCATTTGAATAAAAAAGTTAATTATTCTTGGGAGTCTTAACTTGTTATAATTTATTATCTGATTTTTTTATTTATTAAATTTAAAATGTAGATTGATCAATAACACAGGCCTACAAAAAAAAATTTTTTTTTGGTGCCTAGGATTTTAGAGCAGATTTTAACTATATTTTTATTGTTGTATCTAAATATGAAAGCAGTGTTTCTGTATCAGCTCTAGATTTTTAGATAAATTCACTTATCTATCAATGCGTTTTTCTATTTAATATTTTCTAGTATGAATGTTGTAAAATTTATATAAGGATAGATTCTTATATGTTTGCCCTATTGTCAGTCTTCTTTTGTAATCAATTGAATTTAAAATAATAATATTTATGAAATAACTAATTATTATTTTAATTAATTTATTATAAAAAGAAGACTAACAGTATGAGATATATAACTGATTGGTTAACAAACTATTAATAAGTAGGATTTAATCCTACTTATTAGTGCCATCCAGTTAGTTCCATAGAAATCCGATAGATGGAGATGTCTGTCCACTATCTGAAGTGACCTTCACCAAGATATAAAATGTATCGAAGATTGCTATCAAGGAAGATGGGATACTCACATGATGGCAGATTACTGCTGGACTTTAAAACGGGATTGTTCCAAAATACGTTCAAGAATGTCACGCAAAAGAAGTTTCCGAAATGTTCGGTGATTAATTGGTTTAAATGATGAGTTTTTCTGTTTTCTTTTGTATTAATAAGTAATATTTATGTAATATAATAAAATTTCCCTGTTTAATTTGTTTGTTTAAACCATGGTTTTTCTTTTAAAACAGTGTAATGTATAATTTACTAAAATTTTGATATCTTAAAAATTCGGGCTGATAGACAAAAACTAATGGCATATTTGAATTCAGGGCATCAAATTCATATAAAATCACGTCCAAAATCTTTGGTACCAAAACCACTGTTGACCAGTTTAATAATTAATAATAATGGAATAATTAAAATAAATACACAATATTTGTATACTTGTTAGTAATAAAAAGATTAATATTTAGTGGAGAGTCACATTTAAAAGATGAATTATTAAATTTAATAAAAAAAAAATCTGAATTTATATGATATATAATATAAACTAATAAATGTACTTTTTCCTTTTTAGATTTATGGTGTTCCTTCGCAAGGGTGAAATTCCTAAAATTAATCAATCGAATTGGGCACCATTTATCAGTCCGTTTGATATTTCCATTTGGCTATTAATTTTATTATTTGTATTCTTATTCACAACATGGGACTGCATACTTTCTTATTTGAAATCTTCACCAGAATATATATTAAATAAAATTCATTTTTATTTGGAATCTTTATATTATACTATGGGCAAATTCTCTCTTCAAGGCAAGTATTATAATTTTTTTTTTTATTTTCAAATTTCTTAATGATTATTTTTGATATAAATAAATATAAGGTTGTCAAATTTCTCCCTTCCGCTTTTTTGCTCTTTATTCAATGCTTTATAAAAAGTGTTACAGTGATCGGATTTAGTTCAAATATGCGCCGTTTTGTTCGATAATCTGTTTCCATCTAGACGGCAACTTCATAATACCCCCCTCATAGAAACCCCCTTCCTTATTTGCGAAGAACTCGGACAGCCACTTTTCACAAGCCTTTTTTGAGTCTAACTTTACACCACCAAGGGCGTTCGCCATGGACAGGATCAGGTGGTAATTACTTGGCGCTATGTCCAGGCTATATGGTGGATGTGATAAATCCTCCCATCCGAGCTCCCGTAGCTTCTGACGAGTCATCAACGAAGTGTGTGGTCTGGCGTTGTCCTGGTGGAACACTACACCCTTCCTGTTGGCCAATTCTGGACGCTTCTGGTCGATCGCCTGCTTCAAGCGGTCCAGTTGTTCGCAGTAGATGATAGAATTAAGCGTCTGGCCATATGGGAGCATCTCATAGTGGATGATTCCCTTCCAATCCCACCAAACACCATGGTGTCGTTTTCACCGGCTCTGAATCGTCGAAACCATTCCTCCGCGGTTCGAAGTGATAAAATATCATCCCCCAAAACACCATTAATCTCACGCAACGTTTCCCTAGCGGATTTGCCTTTAACGAAGGGAAACTTTAAAATAACGCGAATTTCGGCTTTAGTGAACTCCATGTTTACTCGTCTATAACTGTTAAACGCAATATCCAAACTAATCATGCATAGCGTCGTTTTGTAGGTTATGTCAAGACCTTTCAAATGCTGTATAGTATTACCAGATACGAGCTCTGTAGCGCTTTGTACATAGCCGCGAAAAAGGCGGAAGGGAGATATTTGACAACCTATTATTAAATTTATATAGTACCTCTCTAATTACATTTATAATTACCACAAGACACACATACATTGTGACAAAAATGTTTCCGGAAGGTGATGCTCATTGTTTTTGTTGATATTCGTGATGTGGTGCATCATGAATACGTTCCAGAGAGACAAACGGCCAATAAGGAGTATTATGTGAATGTTTTGAGGCGTTTGCGTGAACAGGTCCGTCGTGTTCAGCCGGAATTATGGGCAGAAACTTAGTGGATTTTGCACGACGATAACGCGCCATTTCATCGAGCCACGATTGTGAAGGCATTTAATACAAAACACTGGTGTGACTTTTTCCTCTTTCCAAAACTAAAATTGCCACTCCGGGGAACCCGTTTGGACTCCAAACCGACCATAATACAGAATGCGACGAGAGAGCTGGATGACATCCCGTAAAAAAATGTTTCGAAGAGTGGAAGAATCTGGCATATGTGTTTTGCTTTAGAAGGGGCATATTTTGAAGAAAACTAAATAAATATTGAAAAAGATGAACTATTTTGCGTTTTATTTAGAAATTCCGGAAACTTTTTTGTTCCAATATATATACAAATTGAAGCATACACATAGACCTATTAAAATTAATATCCCACATATATAGGGTTCTTGGGTTTTGAGAACTCTTCCATCTGTCTCACGTCCCTCCTACATTGTCCACATAACGCGTCCTTGGTCTTCCAAACGGAAGTTTCCCAATCGGTTTCCCCATCAATATATGTTTTGCCATTCTAGTCATGTGCCATGCCCATCACTGCCTTCTCGATTTTATAAACCTAACTAATTCTGGAGATTCATAGAGGTTATGCAATTCCTTGTTATGCAGTCTTCGCTATTCCCTGGTCTCCCCTAGTCTCGTCTCCTCGGGTCATTGATCAATTATAATAAATATAATAGTATTAATTATGATAATAATTTTAAATTAATTAATTAAATATTAAAATATATTATTTAAAAACTACATCTGATAATATGTATTTTTAGGTTCAAGTCAGCGCATCTATTTACGAAGAGATTTAAGTGTTCAAATTACCTTAATCCTTCAATTATTTTTTTTCATTGTTATTTATATATTCTATTCGGGATGTATCATTTCTCATTTAATTAATTCTCCTGATTTATATGCATTTAATGATTTAGAAGGATTGATGAATTTTGAAAGCTTTACAATACAAATTTCTAAAGTTTCATCCGTAAAGGACCGCATTCGAGTTAGTAAATATACTTTGTAGTTTTTTACAATTTTTTTTTAATTTTTTTTTTAACAAAAAATTGATTTTATTTTTAATAAATTCTTAGAACAATATTTTTTTAGTTAAGCCGAATTCCTTTAATGCAAAAATTATTTAAAACTTTTATAAAACCAATTGAAAATATTCGTCCAGGAAATGAAGAAGGTCTTCAAATGGTACTCGAAAAAGCGAATTATGCATTTATTGCGTTATACTCATTAGGGAAATTTTTTTTTCGATTTAAAGATAATAATATAATAAATTTTCCACTTAATAAAGAATCAATATATTTAACATCAATTATTTCTAAAAATTCACCATATAAACGATTAATAAATTACAAGTAAGTAATAACAATCAAGAAATACATTATATTTAAAATATTCTATTTTGTATATTTGTGCCACTCAGCAGCCAAAACGATTAACTCCACATATAAACAAAATGAGAAAATGAAGCCCAAAGTTCACAGCTTGTATGAAATTCAGGATTATTGATTACAGAAAAATGTATATTGCTTTGCAATATTAAGATTATCAAGTTCATTATTCACTTCATATGTTGCAGATTACATTACATTACATTATTAGCAAAATTTTAAAAATTGGAGTTAATCGGTTTGGCTTCTGACCGGCACATATACATTTTAAGATGTAAACAAGTAATATTGAATTTCTGTAAAAATATACCCTTTATCCTCTACATATCTATATTTTTTTAGAATAATTCAAATTCGTAATTTTGGTGTATTGGATTATATAAAGGCCAAATATTTGGAATCAATCTATGAAACATCAAAGGAAGATAAATTTACATCGATTACCATCAATATTATTTTGTTGCCATTAGTAATTTTTCTCGGTGGTGTTATATTCTCGATAATTATTTTCATTTGTGAAATTTTTTATTTTCATTCAAAGAAAAGAAATAAAAAAATAAAGGGAATTTTTTTATAAATCCATATACTGATTATTGACTTAGGATTACTGACTTATGTTTTACTGGCTATAAAATATAAAAACATGTATATATAAATATATATAAACATTATATATAGAATTATTAAATTATTGTATAGATTCAATTAACTACATTAATATATTTTTTTCATAAAATTATGTATTACTTAAATGTCAATTAGTAAAAAAGAATGTAAATAAATATTATTAAATTAATAAAATAAAAAATTAATGTTAATATTTATAATTATGTATACATTAGTTATTTTCAAATTTAGCAGGTGACTAAAAATAGTGTGGCTCTCTTCGTACCAGCTTGAGGTAACCGTATTAAGAAAATTGTTTTTTTACCCATATATAAAATTAGCAATAAAATTATATTATTATTTACGTTTTAAAATTTTTCACTCAAAAAAAAGAAATATTGGAAAAATATTTATCTAAATAATTGTCAAAATTTCACACAAAATATATTGATTTATATATACAATAATAATATTTTAAAATATTTTGTCAAATTACTTATTATATAAAACGCAAAGTAGTCAGGCGAACTTGGTCCTGTGTTCAAGTCCCAGACATGACAAGGAAATTTCTCTCAGTCTAAGTCTAAGCCATCAGAATTGGGTGCTACTAATAAAATGTTTCGACCTCCGAAAATCAAGAAAAAAATTCAGATGATCCGTTTTACTGATCATATACCTCTACCCCACTTTATCTTATCTTATTATGCTAGCTAAAATTGTATATATCTATATTTCTATATATAGCCATTGGTTCTCAAAAACCGCTCTAACGATTTTTTTCAAATTCACACTAGATATAGTATTTATAAAGAAAAATTAAGTTTTATTGATCATATCTCTAGAAACATACAGCTTCATTATTTATTTCTTAATTAAAAATTATATATGGGTGACGTCAAAAATGGCATCCATTTTTAAATTTTACTCCCGCCTTTTTTTAAAGGATATTGTATTAATATTTTTTTTATATTTAAAATATTTTAAAAATTTTTATTTAATTTCGAAATAAAATTAAAAATATATATTTTAATAATATTTTATAATTATAAATTACGATAAATATATATCATTCTTCCAATAAAAAAAAATATTCATGCACTTAGAAACATACCTAATAATACATATTTATGTATTATTGAGGACCCCAGTTCCATTTATTTTAATCAGATTGATGCAATGATAATAATTGTAATAAATCAATTAAAAAATTGTATATCAGCTCGGTGTCCCAAGTATTAATATTATCAGCCAAACCCAATAATAATGAATTAATTTTTTTTAACTTAATTACCGAGCCGAGGCTCAGGGTCCCGGTATGATCTTAATATATTGTGAGAATTAGATAAATAATGTATAGAGAAAAAAATATTTAAAAATAGATATTTATTTAAATGAAATAAAATTATTTAATTTACAGAATGAAAATGTCTACAATAATATCTAAGTATTTTTTCTTTATAATTTTACATTATAATAATACTAATTACAGTAGTTATAATATATGGGGGAATTTTCAACTTTGACCGCCGATTTGACCATGTTCCCAAATGAATTTTAAAAAACCAAGACCACACTTTACATTTACACATTTTAAACTCTAATCGAATCCAAAATCAAAATTTAAAAAATCGAGAAACAGACACACTGATATAATTAATTTGAAACATTTTAGGAAACAAATTTTGAATGGGTCATTTTTAGAAATCCCATTTAACAATTATAATAAATAATTAAAAAATTGTAAAATTTTTAAAGTATATAAAAATAAATTGTATAAATTGGTTAAAGGGTCGAGTGATAGTTCGGTGTCCCAAGTATATATTTTATATTAACACGCCTACTTTTCTGTATAATAAAGATATAACGAATAATATTTTAATTTTTATATAACCAAGAAATCATTTTGTCACTTAAAATATAGTTGTAAAGCCCAAATCTCCGATCCATATAACATCATCGACTGGGCCGCTACCTTAAGGAGTCTTCTCTTGCTCTGATTAGGGCCACCGGTATTTGCCATTAGTCTCGAAAAAATAATATTAAATTATATATGAATTTAAAAATTAGAATATTTGAATTTGTTTAAATTTTAACACGTGCTATCAATCATATGCATAAAGAATAGAAAATTTTGAAAATCAACTTGGTATTAAATTCAGAAAAAAATACTGATATATAGAATATATCGACTATTCGAATATAATTGAAACTCTTTCTCTCCCTCTATTTTAAATTTTAAAAAAGGGAGTGTTAAGACATTATTTTGCCTTATGTAACATGGATGGTTAAATGAATTGGGCTCCCTACCTCCCTGAGAAATTTCCACTAAAAATGTTTATAATATTTTATTTTAGTTTATTAAATCAAACTATTATTTTTTATTTCAATATTTTTAATGTTAATACAATAATTTTTATTTTATAATCTTTAAAATAATTTAATTATTTTAAAATACGGCGGTGTTCAATTACAATTTTTTTTTACTCTCTACTGACTGTTCATTTCATAACTGAAAATAGTGTCGAATAGAAATAGACGATATTACTTGAATTAATCTTATTATGCTAGCTAAAATTGTTTGTTTGTATTATTGAGGTCCCCAGTTCAATTCATTTTAATCAGATTGATGCAATGATGCAACATTTAATAATTGTAATAAATAATTAAAGAATTATATATTAATATTTTTTAAAGGGTCGAGCGACAGCTCGGTATCCCAGGTATTAATATTATCAGCCAAACCCAATAATAATGAATCATTTTTTTTAACTTAAGTACCGAGCCGAGGCTCGGGGTCCCGGTACTTTATTTTTTATATAACTTTGTAAAATAAACGTATCGTTTTCAAATTTTAAATATAAAATAAATTCTGATATCTTTATAAATGCGATTATATTTAAAAATGGAAAAACCAAAATTTAGTTATAAAAGAGTATAGTATAGTGTAAAGATTATTTTGAGCTCGATCGTTTCTTTACTTAGCAAATCAAATAGGCTTAATTGTATTGATTTACTAGGCAACGATGAATGCGTTTTTGGAGCCTGAGCGAGAAAAGAGAATGATTCACCTGGTTCTGAAGTCATTGGGACGTCTACCACAAATAACTACCCCGCCACAGCCTCAAACACAATCAGAAGAAGAAGAAGAAGAATCAAAATCTTCTGACAATCAAATCATGATTCCATCACGACGTTCGGATCTTCTTCCGTGGTATTTGCGCTTTAAATATCGTATTCCGAAGAAAAATGAACCAAGTGAGAAAAGTTCGAAATGGTGGCTCATGCCTTGGAAAAAATTGAATTCATGTGAATGTTTCACGACGTATACGAATGATTTTGAGCCCGAAGAAAGAAATTGTTATCCAATTATGCACACTGAGAATAAATCATCGACGATGATTGATGGATCTCTCATGAAAAGTAAAATAAAACATAAGGAGCTAATTGAAAATTTAAAAAATGCACAAATGATTTATGAAGAAAAAGCAAAACGATTAATATATAATCTTGAGCGATTACAATCGAAACAATGTCTCAGCTCAAAATTTAAACCAATTGAAGGGTTGTTTAATAAAAAAATTGCATGGATCCAAGAACAGGTTAATCGGATTGCTGAATCCGTACAACAACTTCAATCGGAGAGCAATGCTACTACTTTTGGTTCAACAATTAAACAAATTCACCATAAACACACGGATACCGTTCAAGATGATCCGAACAATTTTCTATTTCTCAGACGCAGTTCCTACTTTTTACCACAAACATCTAAAACTATATATTATAATAAAAAATGTCAGACTACAAAAGAGACAACAAATGAGATTGAAATACAACCAACAAAAACAGCAACATCCAATCAATCAAAAGTTCCAACAAGTACTTTGAAAATGAACAACGACATCGATTCAAATATAGAAAATAATTCCATCGAACTCATTGAAAATATAATCATAAAGAAATTGCAAGAAGAGAGTCTTAGAAAAGAAGAACGAGAATCAAAAGAATCTCCACAAATTAAAAAAACGCCTTCCACCGCTCTATCAAATAAATCCAAAGAAAGTATCTGTAAAAATAATATAATATTAGAATCCATTTTTCAATCTTCATCTCTAAATGACAATATGGAGCTATCCAATAGTGAATCAATTGCTTCTTATTTAAACGATAATGTCATTATCAAGCATTTCTCCAAGGGTAGTTTGAGATTATTAAATAAAGAAGATTCATTGAAAACTAATAAAGATAAACGAAATTTGGGTTTTGTGCCAAATATCATTCATAAAAAGAAGAAAGTTTCAAGAACCACAAAGAAAGAATCTTTAGGAAAAATTAACATGAAATATAAACGATCTGAAAATAATTTAATTCGTAAAATAAACCCCCCACGGGTTGTTTCATCAAAAAGAAAAATGAATTATAAATTAAAACCATTACAAATACAATCAAAAATTAATTTTACAAATTCTATCGGTAATCAAAAAGAGTTTAAAATTGCTAAAACAACGATAAGAAAACAAAATTTAACGAAAACTATGATTGAGACAAATACATGTGAAAATTCCAGTCATAATTATTCGGAAAATAAACATAATCAAAATATGAAAAAACACTGTGATGATGTAGCAAAGAATATTAATTTAAATAAATATGAAAGTTATCCTAAAAAGAACTTTATTCAATTGAATAAGGAGAGATTAAAAATAAGTTATCCAAAAAAGACGGAAATCATTTATGCCAGAAGACATTATCCCCACAAAAGGAGCTATAATAATGCTATCGATAATGACAATGACGACGATACGGATGATACAAATAAGAAACCAATAACAAATATCAAATGTAAATCAATTTCAATGATACCTCAGCCAAAACATTTTAATAAATGTTCAAAACATTTAACAATAAATCAATCCAGATAGAGAATTTTTATTTCAATTAATGTTAAATTCTGAAATTCAAAATGCTCAATAAATAAATTAAATAAAAAATTTGATAAAATCGATGTTTTTATCATAACTTTTCAGTAAATGACCAAATAATAATATTCAAGTACCTGGTTCACCGAGCCGCCGCTCGGTACTTGAAAAAAATTAAGATTATTATTTAAAATAAATAAACAATAAAATCTATGAACCAATTTCAAATAATTTAAAAGAACATAAAAAAAAATAGTCATAAATCATACAGCCCTTAAACTTAAACCCTGATGCATTAAGTAAATATACCAAATTTCATCAAAATCGATTGAGACGTTCAGGCTGTACACATCTATACGGACGGACGGACGGACGGACAGACATCATGCTAAAAATACTTTTTTCTGTTAAGAAAATGCATGATTCGTGGAGATATGTAAAAATCTCCACATGTGAAATTTGGTGTGAAAACAATACCTCCCTTACTATCGTCGGTCGGTAAAAAGTATTTTTAGCATGATGTCTGTCAGTCCGTATAGATGTGTACAGCCTGAACGGCTCAACGGAGTTTGATGAAATTTGGTATATTTACTTAATGCATCAGTGGGATGAATTGATCAACTTTTGGTGCAAATCCGGAAACCGGAAGTGGTAGTATTAGCGATAGACGATAGGAAGGGAAGGGTTATTTTCACACCAAATTTCACACGAGGAGATTTTTTTACATATCACCAGGAATGTATTGGTTTTATCCTCGGGAAAAATCATCTTCATTATGTTTTTCTTAATTTAAAATTATATGACGTCACCCAGCCCTTCATGACGACACAGCCTCCGTATTATGATCACGGGCAACGCCGGCTACTGCAGCTATATAAATAAAATAAAATTAAAAATATTTATGTTCTATCCATATCTGTTTTTCTTATATATATATATACTACTATCTATTAGATTTTTCTTATATATATACAACTAGCTATATAAGTAAGAAACTCTATCGGGTGGATGGATGGGGAGGTCGATGGTCATCAAGCAACATCTCTCTACTATCTACTATCTATTAGATTTTTCTTATATATATACTATACACAATACCTCTTCTCTTCTCTTCATCTCTCTACTATCTACTATCTATTAGGTTTTTCTTATATATATACTACTATCTATTAGATTTTTCTTATATATGTAAGGTGGCTTTCAATGAGAGAAAGGTTTCTTCGGTTTTGTTGTGATTTTATTAATTCTAAAAGAATATTTACAATTATTATACAATTATTAGAATATTTACACATTTAAATAATACATACCTAAAAGAATAATTAAATTACACGTTATTTATAGAATATTATATACAATCAAAATTAAACTAACTGCTTATCTTACATTAATACTTAATAAATACTTAATAAGTCCTCTATCCTAAACTATATATACTAAGGTTAAAAGAAGCTATAAATAGAATTTATACCTCCCCCCCAAAGGTCACTTTTTCACTGAAAAGGTGATAATTTGCTTGAATGAACAAGTTTTCCCTTTTTCCCCCAATTAACAAAGAAATTCTTTTTAAAATTTTATAAGGACCTATTCTTACTATCCAATTTTTTCCTATTTAGTTTATTACCATATTCTATGTATACTTCATCCCCATCAGAAAATTCATACTCTCTTCTGTTCTTGTCAAATCTTCTCTTATTTATTTCAAAGTTTTTTGATGAATTTAACAAGGCTCTTCTTCTATCTTCTAATAGATCACTTTTTATCGAAAGGAGAATTACTGGATTGTTTCCCGAAAAGTAGATAGCCAGGTTCATACTTGGTAATTGTAAATTATTCATACTAAAGTTATTTAAAGACATTTTCGGTTTTTTAAATTCGGTTTATTTTATTTTAGAAATAGTTTTATTCATACTAAAGTTATTTAAACGCTTTTTCGGAGTTTATATTTTCTATAATAAAATAAACCGAATTTAAAAAACCGAAAAGTAGTGGGTATTCAACGTTGGGATAAGATACAGGTTGTTGATATAATCCAAATTTTGAATTTGATTCTCGCTCCCACCTGATAGTGTGTCGTGGTGTTGCCACCAGCAACAGAAAAGAAAAGATAGTCAAAATGAATTAATAACATTTAAAGTAGCATAAAAAAATTAATCGAGGCAGGAAAATTGATGGGGTTTGAAATTAATAGTGATAAGACAAAATAATTAGTATCAGAGAGAATAATATTTGCAAAGAATTTAAATCGAGGTTGCAATCTGAAAATTATTATCAAAGGGGATCAAAATTATTAAATTATTAATTGTATTATATGGGTGGGAGGCATGGTCTATAACCCTGGGAGATGAGAATAGATTCAGAGTATTTGAGAATAGGATTCTTCCCAGCATGTATGGGCCTAAGAAAGATGAGGACACCGGGGAATGGCGGAGACTGCATAAAAAAGGAATTGCATGACCTCAATGCATCTCTAGATATAGGTCATAAAATAGAGAAGACTGGGATCGGCAGGGCACATGGCAAGAATGGGAGAGGAAAAATATATTGGTGGGGAGTTCGATTGGAAAACGTCCGTTTGGAAGACCAATTGTGAACAGGGTGGACAATGAAGGAAGGAACGTGAGAGAGATGGGACAGGGTAGGTGTCAGATAATTTTTTGACATAAAATGTTCTATCTTATTTTACCTACCTCATTGAGCCTTCTCTACTTTTTTGTATTCGAGTGTAATTTTTTTATCATTTCAAAATATACGATTATAATATTTAATTATTATCTTATTTAATTATCTTAATCGCTATTCTTCATTTAAATATACATAACACCTAATCAGATCCCATTGTTTCCCTTGAACCTAATTTTTATCCGACATTTGGCATCCCTTGTGGGGAAATAATTTTTCGATGGCGTCTGAGAAGAGTGAAACGAAAATGGAGGATATAGAACTCAAGTTTAAACGGCTCAAAAGCGAAAGAAGTCGACTGAGACGGCTCTTCACAACCTGTTACAATAAGATGAAATCCATATTAAAATGTAAAGACACTACAGACGATATAATCGAAATAGAATACAACAAACTCCTAGACAGGTATACCAGTTTGTCTCATAACGAACAACAAGTAAGTGAATTATTATATTTTGCAATACAAGATCAAGATGAAATAGATAATGAACTTGATTCGGCCTTAGAATATAAAGACAGATGGATCGAAATAAATACTCTTTACGAACGAATGAAAATTAATAATAATTCATCTGACGAATCCAGTTATACCCGATCTTCTTCAGTTAAATCAAAAAATCGGACTTATAAATTACCAAAATTACAATTATATAAATTCGACGGCAATTTAAAAAACTGGATTTGCTTTTGGGCACAATTTAATAAAATCCACGAGGATAATTCTTTAGATGATGAGGACAAGTTTCAATACTTGATTCAGTCCACATTAGAAAAATCCCCAGCCCGGGAATTAGTTGAAAGTTTTCCGCCCTCAGCAAATAATTACAAAAAAGTCATAAAACAAATGAAGAAACGTTTTGGAAGAGACGAACTTCTAATCGAATTGTATGTTCGTGAACTTCTAAAATTAGTTTTAGACCAAAACGTTAATACAAAAAAATTGTCTTTACGATCTCTTTATGATAAAATTGAGACACAAGTTAGAGCTCTCGAGAGTCTCGGGGTTACGGCTGACAAATACTCATGTATGCTATTTCCTCTTATCGAATCTGCACTCCCTGATAATATTTTACGACTATGGGAAAGACAGAAAGCATCGATTACGTCTGAAAGTGATAATGACGAAAAAACAGAAAGTCTATCTCATCTGGATGACTTATTAAAACATCTTCGTAAAGAAGTTGAGTGCGAAGAACGCCTCAACTTAGCTCGATCCTCATTCCAGAAGAGTGAAGGAACAGACATTAAACGAAAACCAAATAATTTCAATGAGAAAATTCCTACAGCTGCGTCTTTAGTAGATATAAAAAACCCTGTTAAACTGAAATGTGTATTTTGTGGAGGACATCATGCAAATGAAAACTGTTTCAAGGCTCGCACGTTAGAATTAGAAGTTCTTAAAAAGTCACTTAGAGACAACGGATGTTGTTTTATTTGTTTAAAAAGAGGACACACTCATAATAATTGTAAAACAATGGTTAGTTGTATAATCTGCAACAAAAGACATCAACCCATTATGTGTCCAGAAAGGAAAAAGAATGAAAATTGCGAACCTGAAAAGACCATTTCCAGTGCAAACTTCAATCAAGGCCAAGTATATATGCAATCTTTAAAAGTTGTTCTTAGAAATGGAAACAAAAAATGTGATTCAAGATTATTAATCGACACGGGTTCTCAGCGCTCGTATATAACAAAACGACTTGTCTCCTTTATGAAATTCGATTCTCTAGGCAAAGAACAAATTGTACATGCGCTATTTGGTGGTATTTGTACAAAGCCTCAAACTCATACTCGATACATCATTCACATAGAAAATCCTAATAATTATCAATCTTGTAAAATCGAAGTCTTGGATGTAGAAAAATTATGTCCTTCAGTGCCTTGTGCTGACGGTCCGTGGAAAGAAGAACTGAAGAAAAAAGGAATAATTTTATCAGATGTCCCAAATTCACCTATTGACATACTAATCGGCTCCGATGTAGCAGGACAACTGTTTTCCGGACGAAAAGAAGTCTTGGATTGTGGATTAGTTGCTCTCGAAACGTTGTTCGGGTGGACCCTGATGGGAAGGACGAAGAATGATGAAACGAATTACATGAATATTTCATTGTTTTCGATGGATTTCGATCCAAATGAGCTGTGGAACCTGGAAACTTTGGGCATTGAGGATCCTGGTCTCACACAAACCAAAAAGGAAAAGCAAGACGAAGCGGAAAAATATTTCAATGAAACGGTGAGCGTTCAACAAGATGGCCGTTATCAAATAAGACTCCCATGGTCTAAAGATCATCCCCCCATCTCAAGAAATTTCGAGTTAGCAAAAACGAGACTTGAGGGGACTCTTAAAAAACTTAGATCGGAACAACTGATTCAAAGTTATGAAGATGTTTTTTCCGAATGGCAAAATGAAGAAATCATCGAAGAAATCCCTTTTTCTCAATGGGATGAAGGTCATTATCTTCCTCATAGACCGGTAATTAAAAACGAAGGTACTACCAGAATTCGACCAGTGTTCGATGCTTCAGCTTCAATAAAAGGTAGACCATCATTAAATCAATGTTTGGAAAAGGGTACTAATTTAATCGAGCTTATTCCCAATATTCTCCTCAGAATGAGACAAAAGAAAATAGGTGTAATAGCCGATATTAAAAAGGCTTTCTTACAAATACTTGTACATGAAGAAGATAGAAATTTTCTAAGATTTCTATGGATCAACAAAGATGGAAGTTGGAAGATTTTTCGACATAGACGAGTTGTGTTTGGTGTCTCTAGCAGTCCTTTTCTATTATAGGCGGTTATACGCCATCATATTGATCGATGTGAAGGTTTATTAAAAATCCAAGACAAGCCTTATTCACTAAGCACCATTGAAACTCTAAGGAAAAGCTTTTATGTAGACAATTGCGTGGCAAGTCTTAAAAATTACGAAGACTTGGCAAAATTTATAAAAGAAGCTACATTCTTGTTCTCGATGGCTCAATTTGAACTGCGAGGGTGGGAGTACACTGATCCCACTTTGCAGTCTCCTACTGATACTCCTTTGCTTGGTCTATCTTGGGACAGGCAGAATGATTTATTAAGAAACAAAATTCCTTCATGCGAAAACGTAAATTTAGAAAATGTAACTCGAAGAACATTATTATCCATAACCCAACAAATTTTTGACGTGTTGGGACTGTTTTCCCCTGCAACACTCATACCAAAATTACTTATACAAGAGACCTGGGTCTCAGGACAAGATTGGGATAGTGAAGTTGCAGAAGAAATAAGAAAACGTTTTGAAAGATGGCTTCAAGAAGTTCATTTTCTTAAGCAAATCTATTTACCTCGATATATTGAATTTGACGAGGAAAATTCGACGTGTTCATTACACGTATTTTGCGACGCTAGCCAATTAGCATATGCAACTGTTTGTTATCTTCGAATTGACTATGGAGATATGGTCAATGTTCATTTTATCGAAGCTAAATCGAGAGTAGCTCCCTTGAAGAAGAACACCATTCCTAGATTGGAACTGTTGGGAGCTACGATCGCAGCCCGTTTAGCTCATAATATATTAAAAGAGTTGGGTGATATACCAGTCTTTTATTGGACTGATTCCACCACTGTCTTAGCGTGGATAAGACGAGAAGAACCGTGGGGGGTATTTGTTTGGAACAGAGTTGAAGAAATACGAAAACTCTCAAAGAAGAATTGTTGGTTCCATGTCCCTGGTTTTTTAAATCCTGCGGATATAGGAAGCCGTGGTTGTTCACCACTTGCTCTGGTTCAGTCCAAATGGTGGGAGGGACCTACATGGTTGAGATTACCGCGAGAGCAGTGGCCAACAAGCGATGCTCTTTTTGACGAAGAAGAAATAATTCGTGAGAAAAAGAAAATTATATTTAATAATCTAAGGGTAACGGATGATGATTTAATCCATTCGTTAATTCGTTATTTCTCGAACTATTCTAGAATAATTAGAATGGTGGCTTGGATGCTCAGATTTATTGCAAATAAATTTCACCGAACTGAACAATCTAATTCTAAAATTTTAATACCTGAAGAATTAAGAAGAGCTGAATTGACTCTTTTGAGGCTCGTTCAAAAAGAGTCGTTCCAAGGAATAGAAGACGTTAAATTAAAGAAATTAAATGTGTTCGTAGACGAACATGGTTTGATTCGTTTGAAAACGAAAATATGGAACAGGAAGGACACCGAAGCTTTCCGTGCGCCTATTATCCTTCCTTCTAAACATGTATTGATAAATCGACTTATAATACTTTATCATCAGAAAAATGGTCATATGATGGGACAGAGTCTTATGAATTTGCTCCGAGAAAAGTTTTGGATCCTGCGCTGCCGACAAACTGTAAGGCGAGTAGTCAGCACATGTATTCTATGTCAACGATTCGCCAAAAAAGCGTTAGAAGTCGAGTCTCCCGCACTACCTGAAAACCGAGTGAGAGACGCTCGAGTTTTTGAAGTAATCGGTATAGATTTTGCCGGTCCTTTGTTTCTGAAGAATCAGACTAAAGTGTGGGTCTGTATTTTCACATGTGCAGTGTACCGCGCTGTTCATTTAGATCTTGTCTCCTCGTTATCCACTGAAAAATTTATTATGGCGTTCAGGCGATTCATAGCTCGAAGAGGACGTCCATCTATAGTTTACAGTGACAACGGGACCAATTTTCGAGGAACTTATAATTTACTGCAAAAAATTGATTGGACAAGAATTTCGGACTATAGTTCTCAATTACAAATCGAATGGAGATTCAACCCCCCTACTGGATCTTGGTGGGGCGGATTTTGGGAGAGATTAATTGGTGTGTTGAAAAATATTTTAAAGAAAATTCTTGGAAGAGCTTCTCTAGAAGACGAAGAATTATATACCATAGTGTGTGACTGTGAGTCTTACATAAATGCCCGTCCCATAACATTCATGTCTGATGACAATAATGATCCACTTCCCATCACTCCTCAAATGTTTATTCAAGAAATTGATGAGGGTGGAGTTCCTGACTTTGACAAAATCGATTCTCAAAGTTTGAAAAAGAGAATAAAATATAGACACCAATTAAAACAAGAACTTCGACAAAGATTTCGTATTGAATATCTTGGACAACTTATAATGTCGGCTAATGGTACCGAGAAGGATGTTGATCTTAAAGTCGGTGATCTTATATTCGTCGGAAGCGATGACCGCAAAAGGATTGACTGGCCATTAGCAATAGTCAAGGAGTTGGTGAAAGGACCTGACCAGAAGGTCCGCGTTGTCTATTTGAAGACTGCTGAAGGTATGCTTTGCCGACCTATTCAGCGGGTCTATCCTTTGGAGATGCCGCCGCGCTGTGAAGATGCTAAAGAAGAATCATCTCTTACGAAAGTTCAAGATGTAACCTTTCAGCAAGAGGTGAAGAAGACAAGAACTGGAAGAGTGATTAAAATTCCCTCAAGATTTAATGAATGATGTTGAGTATTGAACATACAATACTCAAGGTGGGAGTATGTCAGATAATTTTTTGACATAAAATGTTCTATCTTATTTTACCTACCTCATTGAGCCTTCTCTACTTTTTTGTATTCGAGTGTAATTTTTTTATCATTTCAAAATATACGATTATAATATTTAATTATTATCTTATTTAATTATCTTAATCGCTATTCTTCATTTAAATATACATAACACCTAATCAGATCCCATTGTTTCCCTTGAACCTAATTTTTATCCGACAGTAGGAGTTAGATGGTTATAGCTCAGAATAGGGACACTCGTGCGGGTACAGGGGGCGGAGCCACCGTCTAGGTGTGGAGAGCGCCGAAGGCGCTCGAAGCAGCTAGTTGTATATATATATAAGAAAAATCTAATAGATGGTAGATAGTAGAGAGATGAAGAGAAGAGAAAGAGTGAGAGAGAAACATCTATTAGTTGTATATATATAAGAAAAATCTAATAGATAGTAGATAGTAGAGAGATGTTGCTTGATGACCATCCACCTCCCCATCCATCCACCCGATAGAGTTTCTTACTTATTTAGCTAGTTGAATATATATAAGAAAAATCTAATAGATAGTAGATAGTAGAGAGATGAAAAGAAGAGAGAGAGAGAGAGAGAGAGATAGAAACATCTATTAGTTGTATATATATAAGAAAAATCTAATAGATAGTAGATAGTAGAGAGATGAAGAGAAGAGAAGAGAAAGTGAGAGAGAGAGAGAGAGAAAGTAAGAAAAATCTATTAGTTGTATTATAAAAGAAAAATCTAATAAATAGTAGATAGTAGAGAGAAGTTGCTTGATCAAGAAACATCTATTAGTTGTATATATATAAGAAAAATCTAATAGATAGTAGATAGTAGAGAGATGATTATTTATTAATATTTATTTACTTAATTAGTTTGATTAAATTTAATTCAATAAATAAGTATAATTGGATTTACAATGAGAAGGGTTTAGGGATTAAAGAGGAGAGGTATTTTGTATAGTATATATATAAGAAAAATCTAATAGAAAAAAGATAGTAGAAAGATGTCCACCTCCCCATCCATCCACCCGATAGAGATTCTTACTTATTTAGCTAGTTGTATATAGCTAAGAAAAATCTAATAGATAGTAGTATATATATAAGAAAAACCTAATAGATAGTAGATAGTAGAGAGATAAAGAGAAGAGAAAGAGAGAGAGAGAAACATCTATTAGTTGTATATATATATCCCTCTATCTCTCTATTCTCTAGCACCATCCGGCTCTCCCACCATCCCTCTATCTCTCTATTCTATACCACCATCCCTCTCTCTCTCTTTCTATTCTCTCCCTCCATCTCTCTATTTCTCTATTCTCTCCCACCATATCCCTCTCTCCCACAATCCTATTATCTCCCACCATCCCGCTTTCCAACCATCTCTCTCTCTCTATTCTCACCCTCCTCTCTATTTCTCTATTCTTTCCCTCCATCCCTCTCTCCCACCATCCCGCTCTCCCAGCATCCCGCTCTTCCACCATCCCTCTTTCTCTCTCTCTATTCTCTCCCTCTAACCCTCTATCTCTCTATTCTCTCCCACCATCCCTGTATCTCTCTATTCTCTCCCACCATCCCTGTATCTCTCTATTCTCTCCCACCATATCCCTCTCTCCCCCCATCCCTCTATCTCTCTTTTCTCTCCCTCCATGTCTCTATTTCTCTATTCACTCCCTCCATCTCTCTATTTCTCTATTCTCTCCCACTATTCCACTCTCACAACATCCCGCTCTCCCACCATCCCTCTATCTCTCTATTCTCTCCCACCATCCCTCTATCTCTCTATTCTCTCCCTCCATCTCTATATTTCTCTATTCTCTCTCTCCATCTCTCCCACCATCACGCAGTCGCACCATCCCGCTCTCCCACCATCTAAACTCTATTTCTCTATTCACTCCCTCCATCCCTCACTCCATCCCGCTCTCACACCATCCCACTCTCCCATCATACCGTTCTCCCACCATTCCACTCTCCCACCATCCCGCTTTCCCACCATCTAATCTCAATTTCTCTATTCATTCCCTCCCTCCCGCTCTCCCACCATCCCTCTATCTTTCTATTCACTCCCACCATCCCGCTTTCCCACAATCCCACTCTCCCACCATCCCGCTCTCCCACCATCTACTCTCTATTTCTCTATTCTCTCCCTCCAACTCTTCCACCATCCAGCACTCCCGCCATCCCGCTCTCCCACCATCTCTCTCTCTCTCTCCCTATTCTCTCCCTCCATCTCTCTCTCACTCTCTCTCTCTATTCGCTCCCTCCATCTCTCTATTTCTCTAATCTCTCCTTCAATTTCTCTATTTTTATATTCTCTACCACCATCCCACCATCCCGCTATCCCACCATATCCCTCTCTCCCACCATACCTCTATCTCTCTATTCTCTCCCACCATATCCCTCTCCCCCACCATCTTGCTCTCCAACCATCTCTCTCTCTCTTTCTCTCTCTATTCTCTCCCTCCCTCTCTTTATTTCTCTAATCTCTCCCTCCATCTCTCTATTTCTCTATTCTCTCACACCATCTCTCCCTTATCACGCTGTCCCTCTATCTCTCTGTTCTTTCCCACCATATCCCGCTCTCCCACCATCCCATTCTCCCATCATACCGCTCTCCCACCATCACACTCTCCCATCATCCCGCTCTCCCACCATCTTTCTTTCTCTCACTTTTTTCTCTCCCACCATCCCTCTATCTCTCTATTAACTCCCACCATATCCCTCACTCCCACCATCCCTCTATCTTTCTATTCTCTAAAATCATCCGGAACTCCCACAATCCCGCTCTCCCGCCATCCCACTCTCCCATCATACAGCTCTCCCCCCATTCCACTCTCCCACCATTCCACTCTCCCACCATCCCGCTCTCCCACCATCTACTCTCTATTTCTCTATTCACTCCCTCCATCCCGCTCTCCCACCATCCCACTCTTCCATCATACCGCTCTCCCACCATCTCTCTCTCTTTCTCTCTCTCTATTCGACTCCCTCCATCTCTCTATTTCTCTATTCTCTCCCTCCATCTCTCCCACCATCACGCAAAGGCACCATCCCGCTCTCCCGTCATCCCGCTCTCCCTCCATCCCGCTCTCCCACCATCTTTCTCTATCTCTCTTTATTCTCTCCCTCCATCTCTCTATCTCTCTATTCTCTCCCAGCATATCCCTCACTACCACCATCCATATATCTCTCTATTCTCTAAAACCATTCGGCTCTCCCACCATCCCTGTCTCCCACCTTCTCTCTCTCTCTCTATTTCTCTCTATCCTCTCCCACCATCCCTCTATCTCTTAATTCTCTCCCTCCATTTCACTATTTCTCTATTCTTTCCAACCATCACGCTCTCACACCATCCCTCTATCTCTCTATTTACTCCCACCATATCCCTCACTCTCACCATCCCTTTATCTCTCTATTCTCTAAAACCATCCGGCTCTCCCACTATCACGCTCTCCCACCATACCTCTATCTCTCTATTTTCTCCCACCATATCCCTCACTCCCACCATCCCTCTATCTTTCTATTCTCAAAAACCATCAGGCTCTCCCACAATCCCGCTCTCCCACCATCTCTGTCTATTTCTCTATTCTCTCCTCCCATCTCTCTATTTCTCTATTCTCACCCTCCATCTCTTCCACCATCCAGCTCTCCCACCATCACGCTCTCCCACCATCCCTCTATCTCTCTATTTAGTCCTACCATATCCCTCACTCCCACCATCCCTCTATCTTTCTATTCTCTAAAATCATCCGGAACTCCCACAATCTCTCTCTCCCAATATCTCCATCTCTCTCTCTCTCTATTCTCTCCCTCCATCTCTCTATTTCTCTTTTATCTCCCTCCATTTCTCTATTTCTCTATTCTCTCCCACCATCCCTCTATCTTTCTATTCATTCCCACCATCCCACTCTCCCACCATCCCGCTCTCCCACCATCTACTCTCTATTTCTCTATTCTCTTCGTCCATCCCGCTTTCCCACCGTCTTTCTCTCTCTCTCTCTATTCTCTCCCACCATATCCCTCACTCCCACCATCCCTATATCTCTCTATTCTATAGCACCATCCCTCTCTCCCACATTCTCTCTCTCTCTCTATTTCTCTCTATCCTCTCCCACCATCCCTCTATCTCTCTATTTTCTCCCACCATATCCCCCACTCCCACCATCCCTTTATCTCTCTATTCTCTCAAACCATCCGGCTCTCCCACCATCACGCTCTCTCACCATCCCTCTATCTCTCTATTTTCTCCCACCATATCCCTCACTCCCACCATCCCTCTATCTTTCTATTCTCTAAAACCATCCGGCTCTCCCACAATCAAGCTCCCCCACCATCTCTCTCTATTCTCTCCCTCCATCTGTCTATTTCTCTATTCTCTCCTCCCATCTCTCTATTTCTCTATTCTCTCCCTCCATCTCTTCCACCATCCAGCTCTCCCACCATCACGCTCTCCCACCATCCCTCTATCTCTCTATTTAGTCCCACCATATCCCTCACTCCCACCATCCCTCTATCTTTCTATTCTTTAAAATCATCCGGAACTCCCACAATCTCGCTCTCCCACTATCTCCATCTCTCTCTCTCTCTATTCTCTCCCTCCATCTCTCTATTTCTCTAGTCTCTCCCTCCATCTCTTCCACCATACAGCTCTCCCACCATCACGCTCTCCCACCATCCCTATATCTCTCTATTTACTCCCACCATATCCCTCACTCCCACCATCCCTCTATCTTTCTATTCTCTAAAATCATCCGGAACTCCCACAATTCCGCTCTGCCACCATCTCTCTCTCTCTCTCTCTCTATTCTCTCCCTCCATCTCTCTATTTCTCTATTCTCTCCCTCCATCTCTTCCACCATCCAGCTCTCCCGCCATCCCGCTCTCCTACCATCTCTCTCTCTCTCTCCCTATTCTCTCCCTCCATCTCTCTATCTCTCTATTCTCTCCCTCCATTTCTCTATTTCTCTCTTCTTTCCCACCATCACGCTCTCCCACCATCCCTCTATCTCTCTATTTACTCCCACCATATCCCTCACTCCCACCATCCCTCTATCTTTCTATTCTCTAAAATCATCCGGAACTCCCACAATCCCGCTCTGCCACCATCTCTCTCTCTCTCTCTCTATTCTCTCCCTCCATCTCTCTATTTCTCTATTCTCTCCCTCCATCTCTCTATCTCTCTATTCGCTCCCTCCATTTCTCTATTTCTCTATTCTTTCCCACCATCACGCTCTCCCACCATCCCTCTATCTCTCTATTTACTCCCACCATATCCCTCACTCTCACCATCCCTCTATCTTTCTATTCTCTAAAACCATCCGGCTCTCCCACAATCAAGCTCTCCCCCTATCTCTCTCTATTCTCTCCCTCCATCTGTCTATTTCTCTATTCTCTCCTCCCATCTCTCTATTTCTCTATTCTCTCCCTCCATCTCTTCCACCATCCAGCTCTCCCGCCATCCCGCTCTCCCACCATCTCTCTCTCTCTCCCTATTCTCTCCCTCCATCTCTCTATTTCTCTAGTCTCTTCCTCCATCTCTTCCACCATACAGCTCTCCCACCATCACGCTCTCCCACCATCCCTATATCTCTCTATTTACTCCCACCATATCCCTCACTCCCACCATCCGTCTATCTTTCTATTCTCTAAAATCATCCGGAACTCCCACAATCCCGCTCTGCCACCATCTCTCTCTCTCTCTCTATTCTCTCCCTCCATCTCTCTATTTCTCTATTCTCTCCCTCCATCTCTCTATCTCTCTATTCGCTCCCTCCATTTCTCTATTTCTCTATTCTTTCCCACCATCACGCTCTCCCACCATCCCTCTATCTCTCTATTTACTCCCACCATATCCCTCACTCCCACCATCCCTCTATCTTTCTATTCTCTAAAATCATCCGGAACTCCCACAATCCCGCTCTCCCACCATCTTTCTCTCTCTCTCTCTCTCTCTCTATTCGCTCCCTCCATCTCTCTATTTCTCTATTCTCTCCAACCATCCCACTCTCCCATCATCCCGCTCTCCCACCATACCTCTATCTCTCTATTCTCTCCCAGCATATCCCTCTCCCCCACCATCTTGCTCTCCCACCATCTCTCTCTCTCTCTCTCTCTATTCTCTCCCTCCCTCTCTCTATTTCTCTATTCTCTCCCTCCCTCTCTCTATTTCTCTAATCTCTCCCTCCATCTCTCTATTTCTCTATTCTCTCACACCATCTCTCCCTTATCACGCTGTCCCTCTATCTCTCTGTTCTTTCCCACCATATCCAGCTCTCCCATCATACCGCTCTCCAAACATCTAATCTCAATTTCTCTATTCTCTCCCTCCATCCCTCTATCTCTCTATTTTCTAAAACCATCCGGCTCTCACACAATCCCGCTCTACCACCATCTCTCTCTCTCTCTCTCTCTCTATTCTCTCCCCCCATCTCTCTATTTCTCTATTCTCTCCCACCATAACTCTCTTATTTTATTCCTCTCTCCCACCATTTGTAGATACACTCCCACCATACCTCTCTCCCTTCATCCCTCGATTCTCTCCCACCATAACTCTCTCCCTTTATCCCTCTCTCCCACTATTTGTAGATACACTCCCAACATACCTCTCTCCCTTCATCCCTCGATTCTCTCCCACCATAACTCTCTCCCTTTATCCCTCTCTCCCACCATTTGTAGATACACTCCACCCATACCTCTCTCCCTTCATCCCTCGATTCTCTCCCACCATAACTCTCTACCTTTATCCCTCTCTCCCACCATTTCTAGATTCACTCCCACCAAACCTCTCTCCCTTCATCCCTCGACACACTCCCACCATACCTCTCTCCCTTCATCCCTCGATTCTCTCCCACCATAACTCTCTCCCTTTATCCCTCTCTCCCACCATTTAAAGATACACTCACACCATACCTCTCTCCCTTAATCCCTCGACACACTCCTACCATCCCTCGATTCTCTCCCACCATAACTCTCTCCCTTTATCCCTCTCTCCCACCATTTGTAGATACACTCCCACCATACCTCTCTCCCTTCATCCCTCGATTCTCTCCCACCATAACTCTCTCCCTTTAACCCTCTCTCCCACCATTTCTAAATACACTCCCACCAAACCTCTCTCCCTTCATCCCTCGACACACTCCCACCATACCTCTCTCCCTTCATCCCTCGATTCTCTCCCACCATAACTCTCTCCCTTATCCCTCTCTCCCAACATTTGTAGATACACTCCCACCATACCTCTCTCCCTTCATCCCTCGATTCTCTCCCACCATAACTCTCTCCCTTTATCCCTCTCTCCCACCATTTCTAGATACACTCCCACCATACCTCTCTCCCACCAACTCTCGATATACTCCCACCATACCTCTCTCCCACCATCTCTCGATAAACTCCCACCATCCCTTGAATCTCTTCCACCATACCTCGCTCCCACCATCCCTCTATTCTCTCCCACCATCCCTCGAATCTCTTCCACCATACCTCGCTCCCACAATCCCTCTATTCTCTCTCTCTATACCTCTCTCCCTTCATCCCTCGATTCTCTCCCACCATAACTCTCTCCCTTTATGCCTCTCTCCCACCATTTGTAGATACACTCCCACCATACCTCTCTCCCTTCATCCATCGACACACTCCCATCATCCCTCGATACACTCCCACCATACCTCTCTCCCTTCATCCCTCGATTCTCTCCCACCATAACTCTCTCCCTTTATCCCTCTCTCCCACCATTTCTAGATACACTCCCACCATACCTCTCTCCCTTCATCCCTCGATTCTCTCCCACCATAACTCTCTCCCTTTATCCCTCTCTCCCACCATTTCTAGATACACGCCCACCAAACTTCTCTCCCTTCATCCCTCGACACACTCCCACCATCCCTCGATACACTCCCACCATACCTCTCTCCCTTCATCCCTCGATTCTCTCCCACCATAACTCTCTCCCTTTATCCCTCTCTCCCACCATTTATAGATACACTCACACCATACCTCTCCCCCTTAATCCCTCGACACACTCCCACCATCCCTCGATTCTCTCCCACCATAACTCTCTCCCTTTATCCCTCTCTCCCACCATTTGTAGATACACTCACACCATACCTCTCTCCCTTAATCCCTCGACACACTCCCACCATCCCTCGATTCTCTCCCACCATAACTCTCTCCCTTTATCCCTCTCTCCCACCATTTATAGATACTCCCACTAAACCTCACTGCCTTCATCCCTCTTCACCATCTTACTCTCTCTCTCCCTATTCTCTCCCTCCATCTCTCTATCTCTCTATTCGCTCCCTCCATTTCTCTATTTCTCTATTCTTTCCCACCATCACGCTCTCCCACCATCCCTCTATCTCTCTATTTACTCCCACCATATCCCTCACTCCCACCATCCCTCTATCTTTCTATTCTCTAAAATCATTCGGAACTCCCACAATCCCGCTCTGCCACCATCTCTCACTCTCTCTCTATTCTCTCCCTCAATCTCTTCCACCATCCAGCTCTCCCGCCATCCCGCTCTCCTACCATCTCTCTCTCTCTCTCCCTATTCTCTCCCTCCATCTGTCTATTTCTCTATTCTCTCCCTCCTTTTCTCTATTTCTCTATTTTTTCCCACCATCACGCTCTCCCACCATCCCTCTATCTCTCTATTTTCTCCCACCATATCCCTAACTCAAACCATCCCTTCATCTCTCTATTCTCTAAAACCATCCGGCTCTCCCACAATCCCGCTCTCCAACCATCTCTCTCTCTTTCTCTCTCTCTATTCTCTCCCTCCATCTCTCCCTTATCACGCTGTCCCTCTATCTCTCTGTTCTTTCCCACCATATCCCGCTCTCCCACCATCACACTCTCCCATCATCACGCTCTCCCACCATCTTTCTTTCTCTCACTTTTTTCTCTACCACCATCCTCTATCTCTCTATTAACTCCCACCATATCCCTCACTCCCACCATCCCTCTAACTTTCTATTCTCTAAAATCATCCGGAACTCCCACAATCTCGCTCTCCCACCATCTCTCTCTCTCTCTCTATTCTCTCCCTCCATCTCTCTATTTCTCTATTCTCTCCCTCCATTTCTCTATTTCTCTAATCTCTCCCACCATCCCTCTATCTTTCTATTCATTCCCACCATCCCACTCTCCCACCATCCCACTCTCCCACCATCCCGCTCTCACACCATCTTTCTCTCTCTCTCTTTATTCTCTCCCTCTATCTCTCTATCTCTCTATCTCTCTATTCTCTCCCACCATATCCCTCACTCCCACCATCCCTATATCTCTCTATTCTATAGCACCATCCCTCTCTCCCACATTCTCTCTCTCTCTCTATTTCTCTCTATCCTCTCCCACCATCCCTCTATCTCTTAATTCTCTCCCACCATCTCTCTATTTCTCTATTCTCTCCCTACATTTCTCTATTTCTCTAATCTCTCCCACCATCCCTCTATCTTTCTATTCATTCCCACCATTCCACTCTCCCACCATCCCGCTCTCCCACCATCTACTCTCTATTTCTTTATTCACTCCCTCCATCCTTCACTCCATCCCGCTCTCCCACCATCCCACTCTCCCATCATACCGCTCTCCCACCATTCCACTCTCCCACCATCCCGCTCTCCCACCATCTCTCTCTCTTTCTCTCTCTCTATTCTCTCCCTCCATCTCTCTATTTCTCTATTCTCTCCCTCCATCTCTCCCACCATCACGCAATCGCACCATCCCGCTCTCCCACGATCTCTCTCTCTCTCTCTCTCTCTCTATTCTTTCTCAACATATCCCTGTCTCACACCATCCCGCTCTCCCACCATCTCTCTCTCTCTCGCTCTATTCTCTCCCTCCATCTCTCTATTTCTCTAATCTCTCCCTCCACCTCTCTATTTCTCTATTCTCTCCAACCATCCCTCTATCTCTCTATTCTCTAGCACTATCCCGCTCTCCCACCATCTCTCTCTCTTTCTTTCTCTCTATTCTCTCCCTCCATCTCTCCCACCATCATCAGTCGCACCATCCCGCTCTCCCACCATCTCTCTCTCTCTCTTTCTTTCTCTCTATCTCTCTCTCTATTCTTTCCCAACATATCCCTGTCTCCCACCATCCCGCTCTCCCACTATCCCGCTCTCCCACCATCTTTCTCTCTCTCTCTTTATTCTCTCCCTCTATCTCTCTATTTTCTCCCACCATATCCCTCTCTCCCACCATGTAACTTCGCAATTGTGGCGCACCTGGTCTAAGTCATATTTTGCCCAATTGCAACTTAAGGCCAAAGTAAAAAATTGTACAAATTTAAATGTAAACGACATTGTTTTGATCAAAGACCTGTCTTTGATACCTAACAACTGGGTAAAAGGTCGAGTGGTGAAATTATATACCGCTCGCGATAATATTGTAAGAGTGGTGGACGTACTAACTGCCAAGGGAGTGGTGAAACGTTCATCACGTAACTTGGTAAAACTGCTTTCTGAGCATGAATCTGATCCAAGCAATGTCGTAACTTTGTAACAAATAATAAAATATAATTGTTTTTGATTGTAGAAATATTTTTTTAAATTTCCCCCCTTTTGAAACATAGTTTTGATGTTTGTAAATATTTTTAATTTCTTTGTATTAATTTTATAAGTATTTATATTTAAAATTTATAAAATCAAGGGAACCTTTTTTGTTACCTGTTCACTTGGTTTTATAATTCAATAGTTTATAATTCCAAATGACAAGAAGCTTTTTTGATTTGTCATGTTGGACAACGCCTGTGGTCGCCCGTAGCGTCTCTGCTCGCGTCCCACTTCTGGTAGACGCTCCATGCAATAAACAACTCACTCTTGTAGCCTGCTTGCTGTATATTTTTTCGAAGAAAGTACTCATTCGGGTTGCTTCTGATTCTCTCTGCATTTGTAAAATCTTATTCAATTTTCTCATTATAATTATATTCGATACTGTTGATATAATTATATTTAAATTTTCACAATTTGTCTCATTTGATATCAACTTAATATCAAAAATCTTTAACTTTATATTATATCTAAATTTTAATCCTAAGTATTGTTATTTGTTCATTTATTAAATTTTATATTCAGTTGCATAAAACATTCTGTTTTATTTAATCAATCCTCTTTTTATTTCATTGTTTTTTCCAGAAATTTGAATAGGAATAATATCGATTTAAAGGTACCTAAAGCATCTTTGTTGAGTTAACAAGATCCGATTTTTGCTTTTCCATTAGGCACACCCCTTTTTATATTTCATTAATTAATTTCAATACAGTTTTGTCGTGTTCTGAACAAAATACGACTGGCGACTTACTCTTTTATATACCTATCTTTATTTTCCTTCCATATCACGGTCATTCCAATCTAAGATAACTTTCCATTGGCTAGTTATCTTCAAATCCCCCCCAACAGCTTCGAGTTCCGAATTATTTCCCTTTCGGGTCGTAATAAGGGCTTTAAGCCGTGTTAATCTCTAATTCTTCCTGTATTACTGCCAGCTCTTCCAAAAATCCCCAAATATAATAAGTGTATTCTCCAATTATATAAGTCCAGATATAATAAGTGCTCCAGCTATTTGCCGCTAAAAAAGCTTCATTCTGATTAGTCGCTAGATTCGACACAGTTGACGTCATCGAGGAGGCGAGGACGGAACAGAGCGCATAAATATCAACGCGGTGTCTTCAGGAATTATTGGGCAAATTGAGTGAGATAGTTAATGAAGATTTCAGGGATTACATCAGATGGAACCGAACGATCAAGATTTCGTAATATATATTCATCAATATTTCAAGATTTAATTGTTTATATTATTTTTGTTCATTTTAATCAATTTTACATAAAACGCATCTACATATTTTATATATGAAACAACCCTACATTTATTATTAATATATTTTATGTAATTTTTAAGTTGTACTTAGTTTTTTTCTACATGGTTGTGCAGAAATTAAAAATTAATCCGTGTATCTATCAGAGAAGGAGGAAAACAACTTAAATTCTTCTAACGCTAATCTAAGCTAAATATTAAAATGACTAAATTTCTTAAAATATCCAAAATATAAAAAAAATATTAGAAACAAATAATATAGAATTAAAAAATATATGTACATCTCCTATAAAAAATTTTGCCTGAATTTTATATAATTTATAAGAAAATGGAACTTGTTACTAGAGGGTAATTTTTCCCGAATTATTTTCGTTCCCGGGAACCGGGAAATTTAAAAAAATACTAAATATGAGGTGGAAATTGTAAAAGTTTTACGAAAAAGTTAAATAAATATTGTTTTTGAAAAAACATAAAATAAATTTAATTCAAAAATAAGAAAATACAGTAAGATATAATATATAATCAACAAAATATAACATAAACATAATTATTTTCTTTTACTTGTTTAGAAAATAACATTTTAGAAACGAGATGCAATCAAGGGAAATGTCGCCAAAAACTGATGTCCTTCATATTAGAGAAGTATTTATTTATTATTTTATTATTTATTATTATTTATTTATTATTTCCTATATACATTCGTTGCCTTAAGGCTTATCAAATGGAGGCCATGCCTCGGGATACATTTTTGATACATCAATTATACATCATTATTGTTGTAAGTTTCTTATTTTGATAGCAGAGGCCGTGAAGTTGAAGACCCTGTCAACATCCTCCCTTTCTTGTAAGGCCAATAAATTTCTATATGTGTCCCTTCCCTTTAGGAGTCCCTCTCGGATTCCATGGAACATTGGGCATCTGATAAAGAAATGAAATAAATCATCCCGTTCTCCAAAGTTACAGAGAGGGCAGAGATCCTCCCCCCTCAGATGGCACCAGGCACTCCCAAGTGACAACCTCAAGTTGTCCGGATTACCCATTCTCACTCTCCCCACCAATCTTATTTTTTCCAGCGGGGAGCCAAACTTCAGATAAGGCTCCCCACCACCCAAACAACTAATTTCTTGGAAGAGAGGATTGTATTTAGAGGCCCTCACCGCGCAAATATCTTTCTCATTATAAGACCTTCTAAAATCGTCAATGAGATACTCCATCTGACTTCCATCCAGTAGATCCTCTAGGCTGGAATTGATCGTGGCTAGTTTGTCTGACAGTTGTGAAGCCCAGTTACGTTTCTTCGGCCCAGTCTCCGACCTATGCAGGCCCGCCAACCTCTCCAGGCAAATCAAAGGCAGACGATCCTTGTCCATTGTCTTCAGCCTAAACCACCATTTAATCATTCTTTTTATAACTTCCAACTCTACCCTGTCAAGTCCAACTTCGAGTCTCACGTAGTGGTTCGGGGCATTGCGCTACCAGTGAAAAATTGACTTAAATATCTCAATGGAATACACTCAAGTCTCTCACAATAAAGGGGAGCCCAGACCTCGGAAGAGTATAGGAGAACAGAGCTCACCATGGATCTCATTAGAGTAACCATTGTTTGAAAAGAATTAGATTTCGACCTCGTCAAAATCTATCTAACCCTATGAGACGCAAATTGGCTCTTCCTGATGAACTCGTCAGTCGCATTGGCAAAGAGCCCCGAAGACGAAAACATTACTCCTAGATATGTAAAGTTATTTACTACCTCCAACCTTTGATCCTTGTAGAATAATGGATTGTGAGTCCCCCTTCCTCCTTTTTTAAAAACCACAGACTTTGTCTTCCCCAAATTTACATCAAGCAGGTTGAGGTCGCAGTAATCAGCTAATGCTTTTAGTTTTCTATTAATCTCAAACATTTTATAAATTTATTTTTTTTTATAACTTTTGTGTTTTTAAAATGAAATATATTGCCATGAATATAGAATTACAAACAAAAGTATATATGTATTATAAAATTGAAGTTTATATATCTTTCAATGAATAGATTAATGTATTTATTGATTTTCTTACCTGTCATAATATTCGAACATATTTGTTGATGTGAACATCAATCTCCATTGATTACCAAAAAATGGTATAGGTTTTTCAATAACAATACCATTTTTTTCAAAAATATTTTTATTAGTTAAAAAATAATAAATACATAAAATAGAGAATAATACTAAATAAGTTGACCTGTGGCCAGGTCCGAACCGACCGACGGTTTGAAGTAAATTAATTTCCAGCTACAGAAACAATTTCAAATAATTTTAATATATCTATTAATGTAATAAAAAAACAGATATGGACATAACATAAATATTTTTAATTTTATTTTATTTGTAATATATATGTAAGACCAGGCTGTGACGTCATGCATGGCTGGATGACCTCATATAATTTTAAATCAAGAAAAAACTAATAAATATGATTTTTTTCGAGGATAAAACCAATACAAAATGCATGATTCGTGGTGATATATAAAAAAATCTCCTTTGGTGTGAAAATAACCCTTTCCTTCCTATCGTCGATCGCTAATACTACCACTTCCGGTTTCCGGAATTGCACCAAAAGTTGATCAATTCATCCCACTCATGCATTAAGTAAATATACCAAATTTCATCAAAATCGGTTGAGCCGTTCAGGCTGTACACATCTATACGGACGGACAGACGGACGGACAGACGGACGGACGGACAGACGGACAGACATCATGCTAAAAATACTTTTTTCTGTTTAGAAAATGCATGATTAGTGGAGATATGTAAAAATCTCCACATGTGAAATTTGGTGTGAAAACAATACCTCCCTTACTATCGTCGGTCGGTAACAAATAATAATAAACATGTTTAAAGAAATAATTGAGAAACCATAAGTAAAACAAATACGTTTATTTTCTATAACATTATCTCAATGATCTTTGAACAAAGATTAATGAATATCTAGTATGATATCCGTTAATTGTGTATCATTAGATAAAATAATATATATTATTTATAAGATGTTTTTATATAATTAAATCACATTTTATGCTCAATAAATATCTTTGTGTTGATTATTATTAAATCTTATATTTACGTCTCTCTCCCTCCTCTAATTGTATATTTAATAGTAGATTTGTATAATCAATTTGGTTAATTCTTTTTAATGAGGATAATAACAACCATTTCTTTTCAAATTTTTGTTTCTATTTCATTAATTAATCTTATTTTATCTATTTTATAAATTAATTAATTAATTTTAAATTATGGCATGATTTTACACAATTTATTTTCAAATTCATTGAATCGAAATTATAAAAATTCTATAGAAAATATAAGAGCTTATAACGTGTTTTCGATGGGTGCAAAACTGGTTGAGTCCTTAGGAAATTGTCCTTACGTTTTCAAAGTACATGATCAAGTATATCACAGATCTTCACATTGAAACCCACAAGACGGAGATTCAAAAAAGTATGTTCAATTCTGTGTCATGGATTCCACACAGACAACAGCCGTAAGATGAACTTATTGATAAAAGAGATCGTTTTTTTAATTTTTTAATATCCTGGACCAGAACTCCCAACCACTTCAAATTAAAAATTAAAGAAATCTTCGTTCAAGGCAGATTACTAAAAAATGATCATTAGTTATACGAAAAATATTGATTTCAAAGATTTATTTAATTAATTATTGATTAACAAACCACGATAAATACATTTTAAACTGAAATTGCAAACACCGTTTGCCACAGGTTCGACTAGTTTACATATATCCTTACATACCACACAAAAACACTTCATTAACAAATAACGCTATTTAATGAAAATTCAAATACTAAAGACAATTAATTATATTCAATTATAGGCTTCCATTCCTACTAGGGTTCCATTGAAATATTTATAAAAATTTTCAAAAGTCTATCTCAATTTAAAGTTGATGAAAAATCAATTATTTGTCTCATTCATTATTTATTATACGTTATATATATCTTTATTTATGGACAAACATTAATTGACACAATTATTAGTTTAATTTGCATTTTAAAATAATAAAAACTAATAAATTTGTAAAAAAATATATAAAACTTAAAAAAAAAATAATTCATATGAAATCCATATGAATTCATATGGATTCATGTATGTTGTTTTATATGGTGTTGTATATTGTTTATTGTACAAAATAAACTAATAAAAAAAATAATTTTTACACAAAATAGTTTTATATGTCTACATCTATTAATTTAAAACCAACAGCTGTAGCTTGTTTCTCTTCTTAATTATTAGGTTGTTCGGAAAGTAATTTATAAAATTAAAAATATTTATTTTAATAATATTTAATAATAAAATTACGAAATATATTTATTAATCTCTCATGAAATAAAATCTAAAATTTATCTTATTTGTCTTGCAAACATTGTAAGTAGAGATTATATTTTTGTTTTTCTCTATCTTGAAAACATATTATACATAATTTTTATGATATTTTAAAAACAATTTTTTTCTATAATTAATATTCATTTAAAATGATAATTAAAGAATATCTTATTCTAAATAAGTTATTGAATAAATATGATCTAATAATATTAAATACAAATAGAAAAGCATAAATAAATATTTTTTAATTCATCTTCCTTTAAAATATTTGAAATTTTTTCATTTATTTTTTAATTATTAGCTAATATTTATTTTATTAATTAGTTAATATACTTTTTAATTATTTTTTTTACTTTCCCGCATACTTCGTATAAGGGAAGTATTGGAATCGTCAAAAATTTCGACTTCGAGATTTCGATAGATCTTGACGTTTTAGACCTCCCTGAGTCGGAAAATACCATTTTTCGAATTATGTCTGTGTGTGTGTATGTATGTAATGTTTGTCAACGAGCGAATTTACTCAGAAACTAATCAAGCTAGGACTTCGAAATTTGGTACACCGATATTATTCACAGTTTGTAGATTTCTATCAAAATTTCGTCAAAATCGGTTAACCGGAAGTGGTACTTTACCTACACTGATTGCGTTTACCTTTCAAGTAAAGTCCCAGTTTGCTTCGAGATATTTGCTTCATATTTTGTATATAGATTTAAAAATATGAAAAAAATTCAGATACCAAATTTCATCATGATCTGACTACCGGAAGTGACATTTTACCTATTCAAGTAGCGTTAGGTGTAAATTATAAATATATATAATAGTGTTAAACCATTTTACTTTATAATTTAAATTAATTAGTTTTTTTTTTTTATTGTTGTTAAAACATAATAATAATAACCTAATTACCTATTTATATGCGGGAAAGTCTAGGGGAGGACACTCCCGATTTTTTCTCTAAAATATTTGAAATTTTTTAATCTGTTTTGTCGTTTAATTTTTTGTTAATTCTTATAAATTTGTATTAGTTGATTTTATATCTTCTTTTAATTTATTTTCAGGTTTATTTTTTATTTTATATTATTTTATTGTTCTTTTATAATTAATTTTTAGATAGTTTTATAATTTTTAATATTTTTTCACTAAAATATTATTTATTATTTATTATTATTGAGGACCCCAAGTTCCATTTATTGTAATCAGATTGATTCAATGATGTAACATTTAATAATTGTAATAAATAATTAAAGAATTTTATATCAATATTTTTTAAAGGGACGAGCGATAGTTATGTGTTCCAGGTATTATTCTTAATAAAAGAAAAAGAATAACTATTTTTTATAAATATAAAAAAATTAATTAAGAAAATTGTTTTGGATTATTTTCAATCACTCTTCCAACCTTTGTGTCACATTTAAATCTAAATTTAAGAACAATCTTTTATTTTATTTTTATTTATTATCGCATTTATAATGAACTGAAAAATATTAATTATTTTCTATGCTTCAAGAGCAAGTAAATGACAATAAACATCATCAAAAGCAGATGTACAAATATTAGAGCCTTGAGCGTTTAAAAACCGCACACCGGTTAATAGTCGATCTTCAATCGATATTGCAAACGCGTGGATTATCTGAAATTAAAGAGAAAAACATTTTACATCCAACGATAAATAATCTAGTTTCAATTTCATTATAATTAATTTGTTTTGTCCATTTATTTATTTGGTAATCGAGAGAAATGGTCATTAATTCAAATACCAATTAATTGAAAAGTGAATAGAAAAAGGACAGTAAATGAAAAATGACAAAATCTCTTTTTCCTTGAAAATTATTTTGAAATTAAATTTAACATTGCATCTTTCATCTCTCTCTCCCAATTAAAACGACTATAATATTAATAATTATTTTAAAATAGATTCAAATAATTAGTATTTGATTAGATAGTTTTTTAAATCAGCTGAGAATTGGAATAAATTAGGGGATTTTTACATTTTTTCACCATTGGATTCAATGATATTTAAAAATATTTTTGTAATAACAAATATCTTTTTATCATAAATTTTGGAAATGAAATGCAAATATAAAATAAAATTGGTTAAGTTTAATTTTTCTGTACAGTAATGATGGTTATAATATGTATTTGAAAATCCTTAATTAATTAATCAAACATATTTATTTTTTTAGAATTTTATTTGGCCTGTTTGAATATATAAATTCATTCAATTATTCATCCTCATAAATTTAATTTTCTCTATTTAAAATTAATATAAGCTTGTAAATTTATTTTGTAATATATTAATAGAGAAATATAATCTTCTAAGTATTAATATGATTGATGTAAAATGGATTGAAAAACCTGCATATATAAGGATCATAGTTTATATCAGGCCTGGCCAACCCAAATGACTCCATGGGCCTCTGATTAGGAGCAATGCTACAGGGGCCGCATTTTAGGGAAACGAATTTAATCTTTACAATGTATTAAAAAACACTTTTAATACTTTCTTGATGCTTAATGTTTAATGTTTTTATTTATTAATTTTTTAAATAAAAATAACAATTTAAAATAAAAAAATATATTCTCTATTAATTACTATTATTTATAACTTTTTTCTTCTTATTTATGGAATCAAATATGTAGTTTAAAAATTGTAGGACATATTTTAAATAAAAAAAAATGAATTAATTATAATTATTTCAATTATATTCTCTGTTTTTGAATATACAGACTAGAAATTAAAGTTACAAAAGAAATATAAAGTTAACTAACAATTTTTCACGGTTGGCCGAGCCGGGTTTATATATAATATTATATAAATATAATATATAATATTATATAATATAAATTATTTCGATCTGATCCATTAGGAACCGAAAAATAAAAGTAACAATTTTAATTTTTTATTTTCTTTTATAAAAATCTATTATATTTATAATTTTAATTTCCCTTCCCCCCCATTTTTTTGCTCTCTTCTTTCCCTCTTTCTCTCTTTCACTTCAACATTGTATTGTCATAGAGGTCAAAAGTGTTAAAAAAACCTTTTCATCACTTCGGGAATTTAATTGCCAAATATGGACCCAGGAATCTTCGGCCACTGATACAGCCAGGCCTTTATCTGTTGCAATATCCAATCCAGTAATCCAAGCGACATGAGCTGCAACTTCAGCTATTTTATCAAGTTTTATTAAATCATAAAGAATTAATAATCCAGATCCAAAGGATGTTAGAAGTAATCCCTAAAAATAAAATAAAATTAATAAAAACATATTTATGATTATTTTAGTCGTATGTTATATTATTATTATTTGCTGATTGACCCTTAATAGAGAAATATTAATTATTGAATTTCATTAACCTTGAACTCAAGTATTCAGTGTGGTAGACTGTCGTGCTAACCACTAAACCACACTGAAGAGTCTCGAATATTATGTACGAAAAGAAAAGGTGAATTTTGAATTTAGGTGGACTGTGTACATTCGATTATCGAATTTTTTTTGTTATCTTGGTACACAAATGTTTCTATTATGTTGACATTATCAGCTATTTTGGATTAGTAGTTTGTTTTTGACAACTGAAAATGTTAGTCACGTTTTTATGTGTTCTTCGATATTTTACTTAAAAAAAAAAATTGATCAAAGAATCTGAATTAAATTGTGCGTTAAAAATGGAATAAAGTCTCCAACGCACTTAAAATGTTGACAGTGGCATTCGGCGAATCTACTTTGTCTCAAAAAATGTTTATAAGTGGTACAAGCGCTTTAAAAATGAACGTCAAGTTCGATCAAATGTGAATGTTTTGCTCACTGTTTTCTTCGATTACAATGGCGTGGTGCATCATGAGTTCTTGCCAACAGGTCGTACTCTTAATAAGGAATACTACAAGGAAACACTATGTTCGACTGTAGACAATGGAAGAACTATAGATTCCATACGGAATCTCAAGTCGGATGTAAGCTAACACCTAATAACTTCGGCGCGATAATGACAAAGGATAAAAAAAGCTGGAGAGCGATAGAGGATCTCTGCAGAGATACGTATATTAACTCACAAGGAGAGGCCGTAACAAGACTACCTGCCCACCCCGAAGTAATGCTGATAGCGGTTCCAGGGTGGGATGAATCAGGGAAAAAGAAAAAAAAAAGAATAAACTACAAGGAAGTTATGCAACGTTTGCGTGAAGCAATACGGCTCAAACGTTCGAAATTGTCGAAAAAAAAATCATAGATTCTGCTTCACGATAATACACCAGCTCAGACATCATTGCTTGTTCGTGATTTTTAGGCCAAAAACAACACCGTAATCGTGTTTCAACCACCGTATTCACCAGACTAGTCTCCCGGAGACTTTTTCTTATTCCCAAAACTGAAGAGATAAATGATAGGAAAGCGTTTTGCCACAATTGATGAGATAAAGTCGGAATCGAAGAACGAGCTGATAATCATACCGAAAAGCGCATTTTAGAAGTGCTTCGACGAGTGGAAGAAACGCTGGCATAAGTGTATTATATCTCTTAGGGGGATTACTTTGAAGGGGGCAAAATGGATATTGATGAATAAATAAATATTTTTCGAAATAATTCAAAATTCACCTTCTCTTTTGAACAAACTTCGTATATTTATATCTAAATGATTATAATAATAATAATAATCTATTTTAGGGTTAATTTTATTTTCAAGTAAAAATATGGTTAATACAATTCACCTTATAAGATACAGCGCCTGTACAAGGGAATGGTTCTTTCTTTAAAGCAACATCACTGGTGGAAGTGGATGCTACCGCAATATCAGGCGGCGTTTCAGGCATTTCAGTAGTTGTGTCTAATTTTCCAATCGAGCAAAGACCATGACCAGGTTCAACACGCCACAACATCACAACTCCCGAATGATCACTACTCATCAACATATCATCACCCAAAGTTTCCAGACATTGAATTTCACATTTATGGTCCTAAAATGATCTAATATTTATATATTTATTATAAATAAAACCTATAAATACAATTTTATTAGGATTAAATAAATATATAAATATAAATAAATATTTATTTTGAATAATAATTGAAAGGTAATGGCAGAAATAGTATTAATATTATAAATTATCCTTACTTTAACTCGGTCGACAAGTTCGAGGGGAGGATCGGGCGGGGCTGCTAGCGAGTAGAGTCGCAAATAGCCATGTGGATCCCCAGTGCAAACCATTCCCATTTGTGGTAATAGAGCCAGTGATGTCGAGATATCACTGAATTCAAATTTACACCGAAACTGTGCTGAGGCGCCATAAGGTTCATAGATTTGTAAGCCACACGTTGAGGCAACTACAAGACATAACGGTGGATGAACTAACAAATCCAAAGGAGCCACTACATCAGCAGCATCATCATCTGAACTATCTGCGAAACTGATTGCAAGAAATTTCACGGCAAAAACAGTTGAGGTTACATTATGTGGTTTTGTTTTTCGAGGAACGATTGGTATATATCTAAAAATAAAAAAAAATAATTATAATTAGAAAATATAAAATAATTTTGAAAGATAAATTTCACTGTTTAATTTAATTAATTTTAATACGGTAATATTAAATATTTAATTTTAACATATCATATCGATCTCCTCCTTAATGTCCAAAATTTTTGCAAATGAAATCAAGTCCGACACTTTACCTTGCTGGCCAGGAATCATTGGTGGAGATAACATTGATAAGCCCTTGATGGATTATAGCTATAAATCGACCACAATCAGACACAGCGAGATTGTTATAAGATAATATTGAGGCTGAAGATACCAATTGAAGACCATTATCACGGCGATAGGAGAGCAGTGATGCTAGAAATGCAAAATAACTAAGATTTGATGAATATTGCAAATAAATTATTTCATTGTTAAACTTAATTGTTAATTACACCCCATTTCACAATGATTTTTTGTTACATTTAGCATACCATACTAGTTCATTGATAACTGCAATAAGTGAAAATCATATAAAGTAATTCCTTGCTTATTATTAAAATTCTCATTTAAAATGAGAGACAAATCGATAGAGAAAAAAGAGAGAGAAACAAAAATATTGATAAAGTTATATTTAAATTTATTTATTTATAAGATATAATATATTAATATATATATTATATATATACAAATTTTTTAGTCCAATTATACTTATATTTTAAATAAAGTAATTTGTGAAGAGATTGATAAAGTATTACCTTGACAGGCAGTTGCCATAGTAAGTCAATGTAAGTGTTTTGTTACGGTTTCTAAGGGCAACTAGTATTCTAAAGCGCAAACTCTTAAAACACCTGTTGATCTATATGTAAATTAATTCAACTACAAATGTTATTCTCTTTATAAAATTACAATTTGTAATAAATATATCTTATCTTAATATATAAGCAAAAAATGTATTTGTATTTTTGAAATATTAAACCGCTCGCGAAGGATTTTTTTGAAATTCACACCATAGATATAATTTTTATAAAGAAAGATCGATCGATCTGTATTGGTTTCAGCCTCGGGAAAAATTATCTTTGTTAGTTTTTTCTTAATTTAAAATAAGAATTTTAATAATTAAAAAAAATGGCGCAGGGCAACGCTTCCTTAAATACAAAATATTTATAAATAAAATAAAATTATATGTAATATCCACAGGCCATACTTTTCTGTCTTTTGGTGCATTAATAACTCCGTTTAAGGACTGTATGTTTTATGAATATTTCGTTTTAATTTATGTTCTTTTAAATTATTTGAAATTCTTTCTATATTTTGTCGTTTATTTATTTTAAATAATAATCTGAATCTGAATATTCTTATTGTTAGTTCATAAGGAATAATTTTTTTAATGTACCGAACCACGGTACTATATATTATATTATTATATATGTATATATATTGTATGTAATTGTAATATTAAAATTTATTCTTGTATTCTAAATCAGTGGTGCGCAACCTATCTTCATTTACGACTTCCATTTTTTTGAAAAAAATGTCGAGACCCCTGAGTAGATAGTAGAGATTTTTTTTAATCTTTAAGGAAGTTAGTTTATCTACATCATGGGTGTCTATGACCATTCAAGGGCCACATTGCAAAAAGAAAAATATGCTGGACCGCACATAAATATTTTTTCAACAAATGGAAATAAAATTAACTACAGTAAAACTTCTCTATAAGTACACGTCTAATAATTTATTCATTTTTATTCACAATAAAAATTGTTTTTAACAGTGTTTTGAGAATGTCCTTATAGAGAGGTTTTACTGTATATATAGTTTTATTAAAATAAAATAACTTCTTTTTATTATAATTTTTTTATTTGAATTAGATATATTTATAAAATTATAAATGAACATGAAAAATATTGCAAACATTATTTTTTTTTAGTAGAAATGAGGAAATTTAAATATTTTCATAATTTGCGTTTGGGCCGCACTTTAGACAAGCATGATCTACATGAAGATTTTTATTAGTACGTTACTTAGAAAAACGTTGATTGACATCGTTTATGAGCGCGCTTTATTTTTTATTGTTATATAAAGTTCTTTAAATTTGGCGACCCTGAAATCTTTTCTCGCGACCCCTCTGTGTGTGTCTGTGTGTAGACAAGAGTACGTAAAATCAGTTTGAGCTAGAATAATGAAATTTGATTCACGGGCATTATTAATAATTCGTAGTTTTCTCCCTATTTGCCTTTTTACCGACCGACGATAGTAAGGGAGGTATTGTTTTCACACCAAATTTCACATGTGGAGATTTTTACATATCTCCACGAATCATGCATTTTCTAAACAGAAAAAAGTATTTTTAGCATGATGTCTGTCCGTCCGTCTGTCCGTCCGTCTGTCCGTCCGTCTGTCCGTCTGTCCGTCTGTCCGTCCGTATAGATGTGTACAGCCTGAACGGCTCAACCGATTTTGATGAAATTTGGTATATTTACTTAATGCATCAGTGGGATGAATTGATCAACTTTTGGTGCAAATCCGGAAACCGGAAATGGTAGTATTAGCGCTCGACGATAGGAAGGGAAGGGTTATTTCACACCAAATTTCACATGAGAATATTTTTTTATATATCGCCACGAATCATACACTTTGTATTGGTTTTATCCTCGGGAAAATCATATTTATTAGTTTTTTCTTGATTTAAAATTATATGACGTCATCCAGCCATTCATGACGTCACAGCCTGGTCTTGCATATATATTATAAATAAAATAAAATTAAAAATGTTTATATTTATTATTTATGTATCCATATCTGTTTTTATTACATTAATAGATATATTAAAATTATTTGAAATTGTTCCTGTAGCTGCTAATTAATTTACTTCAAACCGTCGGTCGGTTTGGACCTGGCCACAGGTCAACTTATTTAATTTATGGCTAAAAATTTAGGCCAATATGATATGTATACGTTTCATAAAATTCTGAAAAAAATAGGCATTTGTTAGTTCCTATAATGACTATTTTGGCAGATAATGGGTTTTAGTGCCTATTTCATCTATAAATACCTTTTTTAGTGCCTATTTTAAGTTCTAAAAGCCAATTTTCATTATTTACGAGCGCTACATAACCTAAATTTAAAATTTTTTTTGAATAATCAAGAAAATATTTTGAAATCATCATTTGCCGGGCCAGGTCGACTCGTCGCCACTTAGCGGCTAGAGCTAGATCATAGGTTCTCAAACTTTTTTGTGTCGTAGACCACTTGCCATGTTTTAGGTAGAATTGATTTTTTGTAAAAAAATTTTACTTTTTTTTAGAGGCATATTGAATTCTAAGATAGTACAATGTAAGTAAATAGTCTTGAGATCCACTAACGTAGACCCCCAAATTCATTTCATGGTCTCCCAAATTTTTTATTCGCTGCCGTAGACCCATTATTGTAGGCTGCCATAGACCCGTGGGGGTCGATATAGACCACTTTGAGAACCTCTGGGCTAGATGAACAAATTAAAACCTATTTTGGGGAATTCACCTAAACTATTCTCATTGCAACCAGTAAGTCAAATTTGTAAGAGACAAGCAATGCCGAAACCAAAATCAACCAAAGAACTCTTATTTCGGCAGTAATTTTACATCTAATTTAGCATATATAAAGTGTAATTTTAATAATATCCCTGTAACCATTACAGAATTAGAAACAAGAAATCTCTCTTTGACTGAGTCTGTAAAAATATTCTAGAGATTTCAAGAAAATATCAAAAAAGCACCTGGTCCTATTGCCTCCGATCTCACTAAAAAAATTGAGAATATAATGAAGCGGAATCCTGGTTGGACAATAATAGAAAGATTAGCCAGGAATTTAGGAGGGTATAGATGTAAAGAAGAAGAAAATTTAATACCATCTAAAATGGCTAATTTAAAATTAACCTCTTGATAAGTTGAACGCACATTTTCAATATATAAAACAATTCTTTCAGATAATAGAGAAATAGAGCATCTTTTACCATTGAGAATCTTGAAAAATACATAATAATAAATTGTAATGCCAAATATTTAAACAAATAAACATGCCAATAAACATATTTTAAAATTTCACTCAATATTTCACTATTATTTTCAAGTTTCACTTTGGTTTTAAAATGCCTTTTTAAGTGCCTATTTTAATAATTTTTAGTGCTTAGTTGCCTGCCTATTTTAAAGATTTTTAGTGCCTATAAGTCATTGCCTACCACGTTTATATTATTTTTTCCTCTAAACTGGCCGTAAAAATAAATATATATTTTTGATAGTTTTTCACATGAATAAAAATTGTATAAAACTGCTATATATATATTTTCAGCTTGATTGAATCGCTGAAAGTACCGGAATTAATTTTTTAATACTGCAAATCACGCGCCAGGACGTTATGTGGTGTCATCAACACGCACTGATTTAATAAATATTATATATTAATTTTAATTTATAATTCAATTAATTAAATTTAATTTAAATATATAATATTTGTGTTGATTAATCCAATTCAAATTTGCGAGATAGACGATTGAAGACACTCCAGATTTTTTGAATTATAATGTTGATTCTGATATATACATATATAAAATTGAACCTGGAGGATTTAAAAGAGTGAAATAACCCCATTGTGGGTTGAGGATGAAGTAGAATTCTTTTTACTCAATAACATTCAAAAACTGTGCTATATTGTCTTGTTTTTATATTATAACGTTTTTCTCAACTTCACTTGGCGTCTGTCTCTCTGTCTGTTCGCTCTTTTGACAAATTGAATATCCTATAATCCTATATAATATTATCAGTGTGATCTTTGTTTATCTTATGTTTATCTATATAAAATAACTACATTATATATAATTGTGTTTATTTAAAATAAAATATAAAATATCTTTATATAGGATAAAAGGGCTTATTAATCTATTCTTTGTTTTAGGTAAGATATGTTATTATTATTATTAATATGTACATAATTGTAAATAAAAACTTTGTTTTAGAATTGATTTTGGTCCTTTTCTCTCAATATTACATATATAAAAATTTTTTATAAAATAACGTTTTTCCAAAGGACTAAAGCCTGACAAAGTTTATGGATGAATTGCTTCATATTCAACTAAAAACATTAGGCGCTTTTAAAAACGTTATTTTATAAATTTTTTTTATATTTATATTATTTTATATAATCTGTTCAAGAAGAAAAAATGAAATAGTAAACTTGAATTAAATTTAATTGGAAAGAAATTTTTTGCAAAGGTAAATTTAATTTTAAAAGTTTAAACTTTATAAATCAATTTATTTATAAATTTGTCTATACAAATTTAAACACAAAGTGTTATTTATTTGGAAGGATTAAATGTGGGAATCTATGAAATAATATTTGGTAAATGCAAATAAAGTTAGCGTAGAAAACTTAATAGACGCTGGAAAAGAGCTTGATTTCCAAATTAATAGGGCTAAGAAAAAATAATTAGTAGCGGAGAGGAATAGTATTAACACACAAAATCTTAATGTACAAAACGTAGAATTTGAAAATATAGAAAAAATTAAATACTTAGATTCTGAAATCACAAAGGGTAATAATTATCAAAGAATTTAAAATTCCAAAGGCGCAGAGAGTTAGATAGAAATAATTGATGAAATAGGATATAGTGATTCAGAACAGTGGTGCGCATCCCGTGGGTCGCGACTCTCAGAGGGGCCGCGAGAAAAATTTTCAGAGTCGCCAAATTTAAAGAACTTTATATAACAATAAAAAATATAGCGCGCTCGTAAACGATATCAATTAACGTTTTTCTAAGTATCGTACTAATAAAAATCTTCACGTAGGTAACCAACTTTCTTAACGATTAAAAAAATCTTTACTATCTACTCAGGGGTCGCGACAATTTTTTTCAAAAAAATGGGGGTCGCAAATGATGATAGGTTGCGCACCACTGTACTAGACGATAGATGGGTAAGGAAATTTAGTTGGTATCAGTATATTTCTGATGATTATATATCGAAATCCATAAAGAAATAATATTTCTGCCATTTTTTTATTTTATTTTTATTCATGATTTAATATTAGAAAGTGTAGGTATTATTATTTTTTAAGTTAGTCTCATGAATTTAAAATTTCAAAAAAATATTTTGAGGTTCAGTGAAGATGATAAAAATTTTTGTCCTTCAGCTTTTGACCGATTGTTCTTCCGTTGTTCCATTCTCATATTTTTTTTTGTCTTTTAGTTAAAAAATATGTAAATATTAAAATTAATGCATTAAAGACATAATTATAAAAAGAACCTAATATTAATGGATTCATTTTATTCATAAAAATTTATTTTAAGATTATCTTGGTGTTAAACCTAACCAATAACCATTTGTATTTTGTACTGAGAATCCTCGTGTTTTAAATTGAATAGGATGCACGGTTTTATCAATAAAAATTATTTTAAAATGTTTTAATGTATATAATAAAGCTAATTTAGTTTCCATTCGTGCGAATCTATTAGCTAAAAAGGTAAAAGAAAAATTAATTAAAATTATTAATTAAAAAAATTATTTAAAAATTTAAAGTGAACATTAAAAAATTCAAATGACATACCGATGCACATTCGTGGTCCGATTCCAAATGGCATAAATACATTTAGATTATGTTGGGATTCATCTTTCCATCGGTCTGGTATTAATTTGTCAGGTTCGGGAAAAAATTCTTTATCACGATGAAATCCATAAATAGGTATCCATATTTGTTCACCAGGTTTTATTATATACTCTGGTCTATTATCAGTTGATGGAAATTTATATTGTTTTGTACATACACGATCAACAAAAGCCAAGACGGGGAATCGCCGTTGTGTTTCTAAAATTAAAAATATTATATTTATAAAAAAATAATTTTTATTAATATGAGATTTCATAAATGTATATAGAATATTGTTTGTACTTATATTGTCTTCAAAAAAAAAGTCAATGCTTTGTTGTATTTTTCTCTTAGGGATATATATAAAAAAAGATCTTTTATTTATGCCATTTGAGGGGAAACCCCCCTCTTCATTGGCACAAAACCTGATTAATAATAATTTATCATTAATTTTAATGCTATAAAATAATCTTAATTACATTCAAAATGAAAATCTATCCTGAAATCAATATTTATGCTTCAGAATCCGTTGAAAAAAAATTAATCAATACAAAAGAAGTTAGTTATTAAAAGTAATTAATCGATAATTAATTACAATTAATTAATTATAATTCAATTATATTTCTTCTATACCTTCTAGGTATCGATTGAAATATCTATAAATATTTTCAAAAGTCTATCTCATTTTAAAGATGAAAAATCGAACAGTCAGAGAGTCAGACGCCAAGTGAAGTTGAGAAAACGTTATAATATAATAAATATAACAAAGTCTTAAGTGAATTGAAAATTTTTAGTCAAATTAATAGATAATAAGATAAACAAAATTGAAGAATTAAATAAAAAATTAGATTATTTAAAAAATAGAAATAATTCACAATTATTAAATAAAATAAAATATAATAAAATAAAAATTAATAAATAAAAAAAATATAGTTAATTTTTCTAATGTATTATACTAATTCAAAAATCTTTGAAACAAAGAATATTAAAATTCGATATGATTCCCTCTCATCGTTGAAATTTTTAAATACATTATTTTTATTATAAAGTTAATTTTAAATTTATAGGAGAGAGGCGATATAACATCGACCACCTCTTGAAGATTTTCTCATTTAAATTAAATTTAAATTAAAATAGAAGAAATAAATTAATAAAATAAATTAATTTGAAAAATTTAACAAAACATTTAAATGAATTATTAAATTTAAATTATTATAAATTTATTATTTATGTATTTTCTCGTAGGCCAAAATCGAAGAACAGGTCAACACCTTACATGATTGTACAAAAAGTATTAGTTTATATATATATATATATATATATATATATAAGAGATGAAATGTGTATTATATAATTCACTATAAAATAATTTTTGATATTTTATGAAATATGGCAATTTTACTTTTTATTACTATTTATCTTGAATATTTAAAGTTTAACAAAAATTTGCATGAGTTAGAGATGAAATTTGTAGAATAAATTTCTCTACAAATTGTTTCATAAAACATTTTCAATATTTGTTAAATTTTTGGAAATAATTAAAAATTACTATCGTTCTTTGGTATCTCCTTACTTACCTCTCCCTTTTCAACGAATCTATTATAAAAATTGCTTTTTACTCATTTCAAAGAAAAAAGAATAATGTACCAATGTAATATATGTATATTTAAATATATGTAATTATTTCTTACCATTTAATACCATGTCCATATACGTCAAATCTTTCATTAAAATATCATAACTGATTTGACCATTATTCTCTTTTAATTTCTCATCAATTTCCTGATGTAATTTTTCTTGAATATCAGGATATTCAGCTAATTGATGTACAGCAAGTGCTAATGTTGTTGATATTGTATCAAATCCAGCAAAGAAAAATAGAATTGCCTGTGCAATAATATCGTCATCAGTAAAATCTAAAAAACGTCCTCAATATGTATATAAATATAAATATTGAAAGAGGGAAGCCATCTCTTTTTTTTTCATTAAATCCGCCCAACCTTTCTCAAATTTGTCGCCAATGGGCGTAGTCCAAAATTGGTACAAAGGGAAAAAGCTAAGCTCCACCTTTTTCCACTCCCTTAACTTTAGATTTTACGGTCTTTAACTTAGGTTGAATTTACCGACTTTTTCCCCCTCCAAACACAGATGGATCCATGTCTTTTCTACAAAAAAACGGGTTTTTCTGCCTCTGTGCCAATTTTGGACTGCGCCTATAAACAACGGTTACTCCAAGTAGGGTGAAAACCAAATGAAAACAATTACATTATTGGTCGATTTTATAAACAAATGACATGATTAAGCCAATGGGAAAAAGGGACACCCACCGTCCTAAAAAGACAAGTCCGGAAACGAGCCCTGCCCGAGACTTTCTCATGAACGGATGGAAACCATCCCTTACGATTAATTTCCCGAACTGATAACAATTCATAATAAATCGAAATACACTCCGATCTTATAACTGAAAGTAGGAATTTAAATTATTTCTTATTTTAAGGAATATTTTGATTAAAAGGAAATAGGCTAGTTTTCCATCATATTTCCCTTCAGGTCCTGAAATTATCTTACGATAATTTCCCTTCCCATTTAATTGTATTTAATTTAATTGTATATAATTGATATGATTATATTCCTAATAATATTTATTTTGTAAATACATTTCGATATTAAGAAGACATTGTCTAACTTTCTTCCCCTTCTACTATAAATTTATTATAATCTCTTTCCTCTCCTTTTCATCAATTCTTTCCTTTCTTCCTTCCTTTTGCTAATTTAGAAAAATTAGCTGGCGCTTAACACTTGCTTTCTATTTTCCCTTTCCTCCTTCCCCTTATAAAGACCGACTAGCCATCCCCCCCCCCCCAGTTGGCGACATCTCTCCTTACAATATATTATGTATCTAGGCATTTATAATATATAATTTTACTTGTTTTATAATAATAATTTTAAATCACTTTTACCTTCTGAATTCTCTTTGGTTGCTTGAGCTTCCAATAAAAGTTGAATAATATCAGGTCGAAATATAATCTCATTACGTCTTCTCTTTAAATTGTCCTGCACAACTTGACTAAAATAATCAATTGCTTTAGGGCTTAAAAATTGTTTGTCAAATAAGAGCTAAAATTTGATAAAATATATTTATATAAATATAATTGGATTATTGTGGGGTTTTTCATTTATGAGAAAGAAGGAAACAAAAAAAAATTAATCTTAAACTAGTAGATAGTTGATAGATACCTTAAATAAGCGTTCACTAAAAAGAGCCACTAAAAATTTCATCCATCGAAAACCACCAAATATATTGGTTAAATCTTTTCCCATTAAAAAAAACTCATTTTCTGGATCAGCTAACGAATCTACTTCAATTCCAAATGCTGTTGTTGCAATTGCATCATTTGTAAATCTTGTGAAAAATTCCTTCATTTCTTGTTTTATTATAATATCTATAAAATTAATTTAGAATAAATTAATCTTATATTTTAAAAAAACTACATAAAATTAATATTAAAATTTATATTATTTCTTTATTGTTATAATATTTATCATAGTTTTTAAAAAAAATCAATGCCTTTATTTCCATTATTTTTTTGCTTAAGACTTTCTTGTATTAGATAATTATCAATATTTTGTGCACAATTATTAATTAAATCAAAAATATAATGCAATTTTGAAGATGTGAATGCAGGACTTAAGGTGGATCGCATATTCTTCCAACGTTGACCTAAAACAGTTAAAATACAAAATTATTGTTAATATGTGTATATATTTATATTTAATTCATAACTACGTTTAAATACGTTATTTCTTAATCAGAGATAGTATTAATATTATACAATTAAATATATTTATTAGTTACATATTCAAAATATTTGTTTATTTTTGATTTTATTATTTATTATATAACTGAATGATCTAGATATTGAGGGTCATATAATTAATTAAAAACTTTTTACATCCTACGAAGGACAAGGCCTATCAATTTGGTTGCCGTCCAAGCGAAGTAAAGGTGTTATATTGTTAGTTCAACGGTTCCTCTCAAACTTTATCTTGATTTTCTTGATCGAAGATAGCTATTTTTTATATCAGTTATCTTCCCTATTTTAATAACGTAGACGGGGTGGACCTCGTTCTCAAAGACACCATCTCGAGAGAAATTCCTGGGGGACTTGTCATAAGAATCTATCCCTCTCTGTCCCGCAAAGATTTTGTGGCGTTTTTTTATGTAGATAAATAAGTAAAACAATAATTAAAAAGAGAAAATAAAAAAATAAAATAATTTACAAATAATATGTAATAATGAATTGATAAAGTATATATATAATTATAAAGATAAAATAAATTTGTTTATACAATTTGTTATCTAAAAATAATTTCAATGAAATTAATCAGTAAAATTATAATTCTTATAATACTGATAATCATCCATTAATATTCGAAATTTTATCTTATATGAAATAAAATGAATGATGCAATATTTATCTTCAGAGAATGAATAAAATATATTATGTTGTTAATGTAACAAAATATAACATAATTTTAAAAATAAATTTATTTACCTTTTAAATTAAATAAGTTTTTATCAAATACAACGCCAGTATTAAATGTTCTATGATCTGTAAAATGTTCAAAATCCTTGATAGTGGCCAACTTTACCAGTTCTTGTGTTCCTAATACTAGAATTGGTTTATTTTGTTGATATAAACCATAAAGACCGTCCTTCTTTGATTGAGTGTATAAACTAAATATTAAAAAAAATATATATAAATAAGGAGATTTTATTTAATTACAAAGCAAACAAATCTATTATATTTTAAGATTTATAAAATGAGTTGAAATATATATATATATATATATATATATATATATAAAGAGAGAGAGAGAGAGAGATCTATAGATAATTGGTAAAGAAACCAGGAAAAGGTGGAGTATATTATAGAAAATTTATCTATAAGTTTTATATTTATTTTATATTGTAATTTATTTAAAGCAACTTAAATAAAAAAGTACATTTACTAATCTTTAAAAAAATAAAATAAATAAATAAATAAAATATTACCTCTCAACGAATTCATAGAAATTAAATCTTCCAAAAATAATATTAGACAGTGATCCAAATAATGGATAGGCTTTTTTATATCCGATACCTTTATTTTTAAAATGACCATAATCTTTTGTTAAATAAAAATATAAGAGACCCAAAATAGATATTACAATTAATATATAATCAAATAACATTAAGTTAAACATTTTTTTCTCACTTTCCTCTTCTATCAGTGTTTGAAAAATAAATTTCTTATCTAATATTTAGTCATTATATGATAGGAAAATTCAAATAGTTTTATATAATCTCCAAAGATAAAGAATTCAAAGAATAAAAAACATTCAATAATTTTAAAATTATTATAAAATTTATAAAAAATATTATTTTGTTTATTAGGACATTAATTAAGAACTGATATTATATTTATTTAATTAGTGTGACTATATTCCTGGATGAAATATGTCTACAATTTATATTTCTTCATTAATAATATAAACAACAATGAATAATAATATTTATTGATATAAATTTTTATGTACACCTATCCCCCGATTTACACGGTACTTGTTTTACACGTTTTCGCTTTTACACGGTTTTCCAAATAAGTTTTTTTTTTTGTTTTTACCGCACTCTACTAAATGCTACTGTGTTTGAACACATCTCACGGGGAATCCCGAGCTTATGTGCTGGTGCTGACTTGCTGCACCTGCACACTGTGTCTGTATTTCTTCGCATAAAATTAAAGTTTTATCTACAGAAAATTGTATTTGAGTGAAAGTTTCACAGTTTCAGAAAGATTTAATTATCCATATTCGTAAATTACAAGTGAGTGCATAATTTAGATTATTATAAATTAAAATAAATTAAAAAAAATTATAGGCTTATAATGTCGAAAGAAGTTAAAAGAAAAGTTATTTCTTTAGAAACTAAAATCGAAATTTTGGATCGCTTACGATAGGGAGATAGAGTAGTAGATGTTGCAAAATCATATAGCATGAACGAAGCTACAATAAGAACTATTAGAACAAATGAAAACACAATTAGAAAGAGTGTTGCAGCTGGCAATACCACGAGTATGGGCACAATTGTTAATAACCGATTTTATTACCACCTCTCAGAATGTAAATATTTCTGCTTCAAACATCGAATCGGCACAAATAACTTCAAGTGATGAAAGTGAATTCCAACCTTCGATTCCGAAAAAAAGAATGAGAGTAATTTCTGATAGTGATGAAGGATAATAAAACACTTTGGTTTTATTTTTTGTTCTTCTGTTTAATGTATTGTAATTAAATAAAAAAACAGTGTTTCCGTAATATATTACATATTTTAACCTGTCAATGCATTTTATTTTTATTTCTGTGTACACCTAAAAATATTGAAAAAAATCACAACTGTTAAATAGCAAAATTATGCATTTTCTGCAAGCTTTTCGATTTACACGGTTTTGACTTGAAAATTTTTAATTTTCGATTTACACGTTTTTCTCAAGAACGTATCTACCGTGTAAATCGGGGGATAGGTGTATTTCTAATAATAAAGATCTAATAAACTAAAATTGATTAGAATTATATTTTTATTTTAATTTATTTTCATCTAAATAACAACATGTCTCTTAAATTCAAATTATAAATGTATATAAATTTTTCTACATTAGCTCCTTATTCTAAGTAGAATTTTTTTTAAATACCATTTGTGAAATTTTTTATAAATGAATAGTGTTGGAATTGTTGATGAAATATTTTAATCGCCTTTTCAGCTTGAGAAATGTTCAGGATGATTTAATCTTATTTTATATATATATATATAATTATCTTATTACATTAATTACATCAAAGTTTTTAATAAATCAAATAAATGATTTTAATTTAATTATTTTATAACACGTAGTATAACAATAAATTTTACTAAAAAACCTCAAATTTGAAAAAATTAAAAATTTAAATTAATTGTTATTAAATAAATAATCTACTTAAAATTCCTAATTAAGTAAATACATAACTGTTTTCAAAGATATTGCTGCTCATTTGATAATAAATGTTGATTTTATAGGTGGCCAATAGATGGGAGTACAATAGTTATCATGGTCTGAGATTTATACTAAGGATCAGCAAACAACGTTCGACTAACTAATCGTTCTTTAGCAATTTGAATATGTCTTAAAATAAATGATTTGATAAAACAAAATCAAATCTCAAAATATTTAATAAGACTAAATTTAATTTTACAAAATATTTTATAAAAACAAAAAATTTTGTATAATTTATTTAATAATATATAAATATCTATACATTAATCAAAAGACTTAATTTTTCACAATTATTTTCGAATTACAATAATACTTGTCTTATGATTTTATTAATATCTAATTTTCATTAATATTAATAGTAAATAGAAATTGAATTGAAATATATTAAATATAATAAACTTTGTCTTGAAATGCTTATGGGATTCAATGTTCATAAATATTATGAAGTTTGCACCAAAAAGTTTAAAATACCCTATTATTGAACTGCAGAGAGAATATATAATCTATTTTGTGAAGTTTTTTGATCAAAAAGAAATTAAGTTGTTTTATTTTATGTAACCTATCAACAAATAAAAATATTAAATATTGGATCTGAAGATCTTAAAATATAAAAAAATATTTTAATCAATTACAATATTTTATTTTGCGGCAAAGTATAGTAATTTTTTGTTTAAAATATTTAATTATTATTTTTTAAACTACTATTAAAAACAAATTAATTTAACCCTTTGCACTTGTATTTATATTTGGAAAGGACGTGTGAAAACTCGGAATTTTTTCTCATATTTGATTTAAATAAAAACATTCTAGGCTGAAAATATAATAAAATAACAATTTATCAGAGAAAATTAAAAAAAACATTTTTTCTTGCAAATCACATATATATACATATATGGGGTTTATTTATTATAGATGTATATATGTATCATTTATTTTTACGAAATTAAAATTAAAAAACAGTTGTCTCAACGAAACATGAAATAAAATTGCATCCCATTCTTATATATTTACAAATTCGGGTTGAAATAGAGTTCCGGTGCTTCCACCATTACAGTCCTGACCTGATAGTCTGTGGTCCTGACGCTTCTAACATGAAACACGTTTGAATATTCAAAAAGAAAAAAAAAGAAAACTAAAGTATCACATTAAACAAAACAAAACAAATTACACTAAACGCTTGAAACTAACTAAACCAAAAATTTTAAAAATTTTAAAAACTATACAAATATAATGTCAGATAAATTATCTATTATACTTTATACGAAGGTTGTATAATAAGTTGGCAAGAAAACGCATTTTTTTTTTTACTTTTTTTTATTTATTTCTCAATATAGTCTACTTTCAGCTCGATACATTTAGTCCAGGGATATTCTAACTTTTTCAAGCCATCCAAAAAATATGATTTGTTGAACACCGCAAAATAGGCCTCTGTTGCGTTGAAATCCACTGTTTTGATTGTTCTTTCATTTCTGGCGTGTAGTGATTGATTCATGTTTCGTCGACAGTCACGAAACGCCGTAGAAACTCTTTTGAATTGCGCTTAAACTTGTCCAAACAGTGCTCCGAAGTTGCCATGCGATTCCGTTTTTGTTCCACTGTGAGCAACCGCGATATTCATCTCTTTTCATGCCCAATTTTTCGTGTAGGATATTTGAGCGCGTTCAATTGAGATGTTTACAATGTCAACAATCTCCCTGATCTTCACCCGACGATCTGCTTACACGATATCATGGATTTTGTTAACCATCTGCTTTATCGCCAGAAGTGAAATTTATTATATCAGGGATATTATCTTGCAGAGTGACATCCAGCCAGTAATTGCCCCTTTCAATAATTTTTTCCTCTTCACTACTGCTAGAACTCGCTGGCAAAGGTACTGCTCTTTGTCTTTTGGTTATTACGATGTCACTACTTGTATTATTTTCATCTTCATCCTCATAATTTTCTTTATCACTATTTTCATTGCTGTTTAGAATCACACTGTCAAACGTGTGCAAATAAAATTCGTCGCGTCTCTACTATCCAATTCATTAATAATTTCACTAAAATGTCGTTAAATTTAAAAATTTTCACTTATAAGTTGCAGGTAGAAATTACTACACACACTATACTTTACTGCTTGGTGCACGTTTCAAAACTAAATAAAAATTTCAAACTTGTAAAATAAAAGAATAAATGTATACATCTCATTATGTGTTTCTAATATAAACCACTAAATTCGGGTGTTATCTTTGAATGCATGCTTATTTTATATAAAAAGAATATATTGTAACAAAAGTACCTAAAATGTAATATAGGTGTAAAAGGAAATAAATTTGTAGTATTAGACACCAATTACCTTTATTTACTATTATTAATATTTTTGACGAGTCCAATGATAGAAGGTTGGGTGGCGACTATATGGCGACGTTCGAGCGCAACGGTAAAGCCGGCTCCACACATGCGGTGTTTGCCAAATATCAAGCAAAACATTTGGAAAACACCGCATGTGTGGATGGGTTGCTTGCCCTGCGCTTGGGATATACCGAGCACAAATATTCGGGTGCTCGATAGTTCGCTATTATAGCGAGCACAAGACGAATATTTGACAATATTCGGTGGTGCTTGTACAAGTTTGGTTCTAGCTCTACACATTCGGTATTTGTCTAGTTGCAAATTATCAAAAAAGTGAAGTATTTTATTTACATTTTTAATATAATTTAGTTACATATTTATTTACAATATTACAAGATTTACCTGTAAAAAGAAATCGATTCTTAAAAATTTTTATATCCTCAATTTAAATAAATAATATTCTTTCTCTAACAATTCCTTTTTATATAATAAATTAACAATTCCAATTAAATAATCAATTTATAAAGTATTACATTACAATTATTATGATTAATTGAATTGAATTAATTAAATTATTAAATTATTCAATTAACTTCAAAACGTCGAGAAAACAATCTCACAAAAATACGTGATTATATCCCTGATAAATCTGATAGTAATAATAACAATAACATTCACGGAAATCTAAACCAATATATATATATATATATTCAACAATCTTTTCATCATTAATAAATCAAAAATAAATGTCATTCTAACTAAATAAATAAATAATTATTTTCCTATTTATATATACTATATATACGATATAATCATAATGTAAATCAAATAAATTGAATTAATAGCTTTCAAATAAATGATAATGATAATACGCGTAATTATGATGATTATGACGATCTTGCGAATTTGTATATAATATTTTTTTTTTTAATATTAAAGATTAATATCTTTATAATTTTTGGTAAACGTTTAGTTGAATAAAATGTATATATCTTATCACCTTAATTTACTAAATAAAATATGTATAAAAGAAATAGATCACAATCTTCTGAAATTTTTTTGAAAAAAATTTAAAATCATAAAAAATTAGATAGGAATGTTTATAAGGACTTGTATTAAACCACTTTCTGTGGTCAACTCACCGAAACAACTCTTCAATCTCCCCCAGTCATTATGACAACGAAATAAAAAAATATTACACATTAAATATTTTAAAAAAATCAAAAATTAACTATCAATTCAAATTCATTATGAATCTTACAACTATTAAGTAATTAATTATTTATACTGTATTGTACTTTACTCCTTTACATTTTCCTAAATTTATTTTGATAAACTAAATCAAGTTTATTATGCAATAGAAGTGTTGAAAAAAATGTAGAAAAATAACATAGAATACTGTAGGACAGAAAGAAAACGGTAGTGGCTGTGTTACAATCAAAGAAAACGCGGGCAAGTATGCACAAGGTATACTGCACTTTACCGTAGTTATACTAGTATGTGCTCGATCGATATCCTTAATTCGATTTTTTTTTATCTTTATTATTTATTTTATCATTTATTTCGTTTAATTTATTTATATTTATTTTATTAATAATGTAATTAAACTTTATTTATTATAATTTAGCAATAAAAAATATTGTTAAAATCATTATGAAAATTGCTTATTCGTATTGATATTGGGGGGCTTGGAACAGATTATTTTTAATTATTTCATAAGAGAAAATTAATTTTGCTTGTCGTCGGTTTTCGACGACATCCGAGTATCCACTCTAATAAATCTGTAATAATTTATCAATAATTTTCAAATCGAAACTGTCACAATACTTGTCTCAAAAAAGATTGTAATTTTAATAATAATTTCTTATCTTTATTTTACGTCGACTTAACAACAAGAAAGCTCAATTTCTCCAATAAAGATTGAATGAGAAATTGATAAAAATATTATAAAAATAAACTAAAATTATAGATAAACCTAACTCTTAAAGAAATAATTTTATATTCTGAAATGATCTTTAGGATAATTATAATTTAAATAAAAAATCAAAATCTTTTAAAGGGTATTAGTACACCAAGGTACTACGACAATGAATTCTAGAACATACATATTGTATCCGCTTGATACATCGACTATAGAGGCTTGTAAGACCTAAAAAATAATAGAAAGCTATTGTTCCTGAAAATCGAAAGTGGGAGGAAATGGAAGGGGATGAATCCTTAATATATATTAATTTTGCTCGAAGGCTAAAAAGAGGAATTAATATAATATTGCGATAGTTACCTCTTCACTTCTATCGCACCTTGAAAATTAAGTGGACTGTATTAGAGGTCTATGTTTAATATATTAAGAATTTGGGATTGAAAAAAGCTCGCTAAATAAAAACTATAATCAACTTTTATTATCTTTAATTAAATTAAAATTAGGTTCAATGTAAATGGATTAATTATATTTAGGGTCACCTAAATATTTTTATATATCAACTTAAATCTAAATTTTAAGTCTAAAATTAATATAGTTCTAAGTGTTCATAAGTGCACTTATCTGACCACCGGGAATTGAATTAAATGGGGGTTTACGCGGCCGTTCGCTGCCTGGATGTCTTCTCTGCTGGTTTCGCAATTGACCCAACGATCAATTGGCTCTGGACCCTCCTCGAGTCGAATGGACCACGACGGATCCAAAAGTAGAGATGATCCCCTTCAGGAATCACTGGGTTTGCCCCCTCGGAACAAACTCTGGAGCACAGGACCGGCGGCTGCAATCTGTAGCCTCGTCGACGACCCCAAAAGCACCGCGTTCGAGTTGTAAATTCGAACGGGTCGAATAAGGCGTCGGTGGGCCAAGGGGCCCCAGTAAGCAGTGGACGAGCAGATAAAAACAACAGGCAGCAGCGACAGACAAAGGCAATAGCACTCGGGAGACAGGACAACAGCAGCGGGGCTTCAGAGAGCTCGGCCTGTCTTTTTATATGTAGATAGTAAGGGAGGGGGGTGGTCAACCTCATGAATTTATGACAATAACAATTAAATATTTAAAACTATAAATGAAATTAACTTAAAAATATTAAACTACATTATATAATTAATTAACACTAATATTTATAAATATTAACTTAATTACTATTTAAACATAGTCAGAGGGCGGGAATTCAAATTTATTTGAATTCAGGTTCCATGCGGAAACACATATAATCACTCTTAATTTTTCTATCTATCTCTGTGACTCTACGGAACTCGAAAGTTCTTGGCCGCAGCAACCACATTTCTCCAAGTGACCCTATCTTGAGCCACAACCATCCAAACCATACCCTCTCCCATCTCTCTCACGACCCTTCTTACATTGCCAACCCAGTGGGCGTTTCCCACTCGGCCTCTCCATCAATATATTTTTCGCCATTCTTTCCTCTCCCATTCTAGCCACGTGTCCTGCCCATCGCAGCCTTCTCGATTTTATAATTCTAACTATATCTGGAGATGCATAGACATCATGCAATTCTTCGTTATGCTGTCTCCGCCATTCCCCTGTGACCTCATCTTTTTTTGGTCCATAAATGCTTCCCAGGATCCTATTCTCAAATACTCTAAATCTACTCTCGTCTCCTAAAGTCTTAGACCATGCCTCGTACCCATATAATACAACCGGAAAAATAATTGTTTTATATATTTTAATTTTGATCCCCTTTGATAATAATTTTGATGAGATAAGCCCCTTTACTGCATGATAACAGGCGTTACCCGATTGCAAACTCAAATTAAATGCTTTTCGAATATTATTATCCTTCGTGATTTCTAAGTATTTAATTTTTTCTACATTTTCGAATTCTACATTTTGTATGTTAAGACTTTGTGTGTTAATATTATTCCTCTCTGCTACTAAGTATTTTGTCTTAGCACTATTAATTTCCAGCCCCACCTCTTTTCCTGTTTCGATTAATTTTTCTACTCTATCTTTAATTGTAATTGAAGAATCTTCTATTATATTTAAGTCGTCTGCGTAACTTAATACTTTAATTTTTTTGTTTAATTGACTATTAATGTTTGTGAAATAATATTAGACATAGTGAAATTTTTCATATAAAAAATTAGGTACAATTAGGGCTTACAATACCGAACTAAAATCTGAATATCGGTATTTGGTATTTGAAATACCGGGATACCGGTATTAATACCGGTATTATTAATAATAAATTTACTAGCTATATTTCTTCTTACCTCAGTTGTTATATTGACTTTTTAACAAATAATATATGAAATCCAATAAATATTGTTCTGAAATGAGTAGATATTATTTATTTTATTACATAGAGCAGGGGTCGGCAACCTTTTTCGGATGGCGGGCCATTTTCAAAATATTTTTTTTTTATGCGGGCCGCACATACAAATGTAACTTACATAGTGCTTATATATCATATACAAGTCTAAATATTATTAAAAGATTATAGAAAAAAGTACTTTTTATTGACAACATTTTACAATTCTTAAAAAAAAAACATACGATTCCAATTACATACTTATAAATATAATTAAATAATATAATAATGAAATAAATATTATAATAAAAAAACAAGAATGTTAGAAAACAAAAATAATACAGTTTGTAACAGGAAAAAAGAAAATACAATTTCAATTACAAAAATACATTATTATGTGAATAAAAAATATCTTTCATTTTATTCATTCATTAAGGTTCAATGCGATGTTTGTTCTTGAATATTGTTGGATAATCCATTTACGTCCGGTTGTGTTTGGGATCCTGAGATCCTCAACAAGTTTTGTAAATTTGTACTTCTGTTCGTATACATTATTGCCACCGGCCACATTTCGGCACGTTCACGCTCACACTCTGTTGATTTTTTCAAAATTATATTAATGCTTTGGCGGGCCGCACAAAAAGTCGTAAAGGGCCGCAGGTTGCCGACCCCTGTCATAGAGAGTAGGAGTAGATAGATACAAAAAAACGTGCAAGTAAAATAAAGTAAATATTAAATTCTATGTTACATTTTACATATAATAGGCTCGTATGGTATTATATAATTAAAGAATTAAATATAATTAAAGAAGTAAAAAATATAAAAATATAAATTGAAAGTATTTAATATTAATAACTTGCGTTTTGTTTATTAAAGTTTGCTCTTAAAAAACACAAGCAACAACGAATCAAGCGTTTCATCATCAAGCGAGGACCGAATTTTCGTACAAATATAACCAGCGGCCGAAAAAGCTCTTTCTGATTCTACACTTGTCGGCACTATTGTCATTAAAAAATCATACACATTTTGTAAATTCGTAAATTCGTAATACCAAAATACCGGTATTTTTACATAAATACCGGTTTTTAATACCGGACAAAAATCGTCCGGGATCCCGGTATTCGGGATCCCGAGATCCCGGTATTGTTAGCCCTAGGTACAATTATATCTTTTATTATCCTAGAAACATGATTTTTAAATAAAAAAATAAAAATATGAAATTTCTCATTTAAAATAAATTTGAGAATAAAACTACTACAGAGAATTTTAAAAATCAAGTATGGAGGTTAGGGTCCAGGGGGCACAATCACTTGCTTACATGAAAAGGCATACACAATTCTAGATTTCTATATTTATATAAATAGTAATAATATAATTTCCATCATCATCATTAGCTAAAACGTGATCTTTGAACTGATTTTAGATTAAAATAAATAAATAAACCAGACTTAAATCGGATTGCAAATAAATTAGTAATAGAAATTGAAGAAAAAAAGAGGGAGATAGTGGGAAAGAGACATCGATGAGAGACTTAATCTTAATTTGAATCTAATTACATTTATTTGAAGATATTTCCGCGATTGAATTTTTCATTTTTTTGTTTTTACGTCAAAGAATAAAAGAATTTGCTTTCTTATCAGTATCTTTGTATCACTTGTATATCATATTAATAACAACAAAGATGTATATATATATGAGTATGTAATATATAAATAAGATACTTGAAAAAGAATAGTTCACAGTGATTGAATGAATGTCATTTTGTTAATATAATTAATAATATAAAAATAATAATTTAAAAATGAATTTTTTCCGAATGATAATTGTGTTAATAACATTCTATATCGGTGGGATTAATGCTGCGCGAATTCTCGCTTTATTCCCTCTTACAGGTAAAGATACATTGAACATTATATTGTTTTAATGAAATTTATATTCTCCTCTCTCTCCATTGAAAATAAAAATTAAATTTATTTTAGAAAATTAAATTTTCTTTTTTATCCGATATGGTTGTGAAAGGAATTAGTGTTTCGGCTTCAATACTCGTAATTTCAAATTCTTTCTATTTTTTGAATACTAAATAAATAGAATAAATTTAACTTAAAATCTACCGCACCTACACATTAATATTGATTTTATTGATGTAAACCTTTTATTAATGTAATTTTTATTTAAAATTTCGCCTCTAGGAATATTATCATATGTTTTATTCTCTCTTATAACGAAAGATATTATTTAAAATGATTCTTAAGTATATCTTTCAATATTTTAATAATAATTAATTAATTATATGATATATTGAAGAATTTAAGGAGATTCATATATCTTTCAATTTCTGTGGGTCTAGTGAACTCGAAGGTTAATAATAAAATATAATAAAAAATAAGTTGACCTGTGGCCAGGTCCAAACCGACCGACGGTTTGAAGTAAATTAATTTCCAGCTACAGAAACAATTTCAAATAATTTTAATATATCTATTAATGTAATAAAAACAACCATATTCCTCTAACCATCACTAATCTGAACTACCTTCCATCCATTCCTAATTTCTTTCATTTCTTAATCATTTATAAATATTGATAAAATGTAATTATTATAAATATTCTAAATATTTTTCATCTCATTTTTGACCCTAGTATAAGGATAATTTCTTTTATAAATGTCATGAATCTCCATTTATGAAAATTCTTTAACAGAAAGAAAAAAAAACACTAAAAATTATACATATTTTTTCTCATTCAGATTTATATTTAGTGAAAAATTAAATAATAATAAAAAAATGTTAAAAGAGAAAGAAAGATTTCTTTTTTTCTAGGTCAACTCATTCATTTCATAGATAAAAAAAATAAAGAATTAATACCTTTATAAATAGTCTATTATAAATTTAGTTTTATCTACCACGCACCCCGCTCTCATTTCAATGATATTAGACATGCAAGTACCTCGTCAAAATAATCTAATTGACATTGTCTCTTATATAATCTTTTATTAATTAAATAAACACAAATAAATAAATTTATAATTATAATTCAAATTTTTAATAGTTCAAATTAAATTATTTAATTTATAGGTATTTCTAAACAATAAAAAGTAAAGAAAAAAAAATTTCATAGTTTATATAATTTATATTATACAGTTGTTATATCCTATAAAAAGTAAAAGACAAGCAGAAGACATTTATTAAATGCAATACAATAATAATAATTTTTTTTAATGATAATGGCTGATTGAAAAATATGAAAATAATTCAGGAAAACAGAACCTATAGAAATGAAACTTTGACGATTTGATCATGTACACATATCATCCGATCTCCATATGTAAAATATAACAAAACCAGAGTCCCGAAGATGGTCTTTATCCGGGAGCGAAACGTTGACCCATTAGTGGAAGATAAAAAAAGAATTAAAGAGTTTCATTACTAAACCTTCATTTTTCCTGCTGGCTGTCCACTGGCTCCTAATTCAATATATTAATAATAATAATAATAAATAATTAAAATATAAAGAGCCAAATGATATTTTATTTTAAAACAATCGGAATCGGTGCTAATATCTAAATATTAATGATTTTTTTAGGTAATAGTCATATGGTATTTTTTGGTGCGTTAACAAAAGAATTGGCACGGCGTGGACATGAATTAACAGTTGTTACACCCAAACCAACAGGAGGACCAAAAGGGGTCAATAATTATCGAGAAATTAAACTCACAGGAGCACCAAGTAAGTTTGATTTTAAATAAATCCCATAATGAATAAAATAAAAAAAAATTATGAATAATGTAAAATTTTTAAATTAAAATTAGAGAGTAATAATTATAATAATAATATACTCAACTTTTTTTTCCATTTTATTCTTTTTACAAAAACGTTTTGTAACACGAAACATTAAAAAATATTATTTTTAATTTTAATTTTAACAGTGAAATCCAAAGACCGTCGGTTTATGTTCATACAAAAATGAGAAGATATTTATTATGTCCATCTTATATTATTTTTAAAAATTGTAGAACATTTTTTTTGCTCGGTTTTTTCAGGAGCGTATCTAGGGAGTAAAAAACGAGTTAGATGTATATTATTATTATATTGATATTATATTGATATTATATTAATTATTATTGTACATGTGATAAGACGAGGATAAATTATTTATAGTATATTAATATTTAAGAAAAAACTTTTTAAAAAATAAAATATTATAAATATAAAAAAATAGATAATAAGACATTATAGATTGAAATTTGAGAATTAAAAATATTAAAAGATGTTTTAATAATAATTTATTAAATGAGTGTTTTCCTTCCATTGTATATAAAATATATATCATCAATTTAATAATATAAAAAAATTATATATAAATTATTAATTTAAATTACTTATATATATAATATTAATTTGGGTTTTGTTTGTTTCACATTTTTAAAATTTATATTTGATATAGCAAGAAAATTGGTCAACATAGTCACCCACTTTCGACATGCTTTTTTATTCAGAAAAAAGAAACTATTATTTTTTTTATATATAAATTAATAATAGAAAATGTCTAATTTTTTACATTTCGACTTTGTTAATAGTTCGATTATGTAATGGAAGGAAATTACTCATGCCAAAAGATTCTGGGTTAGAATAATTATTTAATCATGTCAAATTTGAATGATACCATACTTATTATCATTTTATATTATAAAAATTAGTTAGACATTGAAAGATTAAATGAAATTTTTATGGTTAGTAGGGTTTTAATAATTTTTGTTTTTCAATTTTAAGTTTATATGGAAAACAATAATTTATTTTTTTTAATTTACTATTAATTTAAATAATATTATTGATTCTATTGATTGAAGTTGAAGTATAATATGAATTTAAACGATATTTAAGTATAATTAAAACAAAATAATACTTAAAATGAGTATCCATATTCTGGACGTATATTTTAAAAATATGAAAAAAAAGCTATTAAAGATAATCAAGATCATTAAATCAGAAATGAACACTTCAAAAAAAGTTATTTTTTTCTGTTAGATAGTCCGATATTTATATTTATATATATATAATATTATCTATCATCATCTTTATTAATGATTGATATCATCAAATATGAAAAAAAGTATAAATAATATTAAATATTAAAAAAAAATTGAAAAAACTTCAAAATTAATTAAAACTAAGTTTATTAACTACCATCCTTTTTATAAAAATTTTATCTAAATTCAATCAACATTAAGACAGTGTTCTATGCCTCACCAGAGTTACTAAAAAATTAAAATGTCTTCCATGTTACACATGCATAATTTTTAATTGTTCACTAAGTAGTTTAAATGATAAACTTCTGATTGCTCATTAATTTTTTCCATTGCCCTCCTGAGGGGCGTAGGTCCACGTTGTGTTCCACTGCGCTAGAGTGTTCACTCACACACCTTACACATGTACAGTGACGGAAAAATATAAACGCCAGGGAGGTGCTTTTGTCGGGTAATGGCAATGCATGTTCTCAACCAGTTGATTGCCCGACAAAAGAGCCCCCTGGCGTTTATATTTTTCCGTCACTGTACATGTGTAAGGTGTGTGAGTGAACACTCTAGCGCAGTGGAACACAACGTGGACCTACGCCCCTTAGGAGGGCAATGGAAAAAATTAATGAGCATTCAGAAGTTTATCATTTAAACTACTTAGTGAACAATTAAAAATTTACTTTTTTCTATCACTATACATTGTCACAGATATAATATCATGATTGATTTTCAATAATATTATAATTATAATAATATATTTATTTTATTAAATCTTTATATAACAATTATAATAATATTTTTTTTTAGCTTTTCCAAATATGTATGAGAATGCTGATATATCTATTTTTAAAAGATCCCAATTCTTTTTTGATTTCGGTCAAAGGGCATGTAAACAAACATTACGTGAACCTGCTATTCAGCAATTAATCCACTCTAATGAAACATTTGATATCATTTTACATACCAGTTTCTTTTGTGAATGTTATCTAGGATTTGTACATAAATTCAATTCTCTACTTGTCCAAGTAAGTATAATTAATACTATTATTATTACATTCAAATTATTCAAAAAATTATCAGAGATTTTATAAATTTATAAAAAAGTATATGCATATAAGTATATATTTAATTAAAATAAATTAAATAGTATTCTTGTTAGGGCTTGTTCATATGTGTATTGAATTTCTATTTGACCTTTGATGTTGTAAAATGGTTTATAGAGTTTATGAGTTATTAGATTTTGATAAAACAAATAACAACCGATTGTGTAAGATATTTACATTTGATATTCAGAGGAAATTTTTAAATTCTTAATTGTGTAATAAATAAATATGTATATTTAACACATTATAAATAAAAATAGTGATCTTCAGATATTTCTCATGATATCGATACTTTACTCTCTAAACCTAAACCCTTATTTACACTTGCGATAGAAATTAATATAGCTAGTAACAAATCACCAAAACTCATTCACATTACACTTACAAATTATACTTTATTAGTAGGTAAATGCAGTTAGACCAAGCAAGGTGGAAGGGTGCTTTAATTGTCGGAAATAATAAAGTAAAATTTTCTACAAAAACATTTTGTTCATTAGTTAAACTATTTTTATTTGAAAAAGATGAATAGCTAATTAAAATGGGAAAATAAAAAATAATTTTTGATTACTATATATAAAATTTTAATCCGTTACACACACACACATTCTATAAGTTTGTGTGTATTTGTTAATTTTAAAGAATAAAATTAAATATCTCTATTATAATTATTTCTAAATGATACTTCTTGAATAGGATTCTTTACAGCATTTATGAGCCAAAGAAAGATAGGGTCACCGGGGAATGGCGGAGACTGCATAACGAGGAAATGCATCTCCAGAGATAGTTAGGGTTATAAAAGAGAGAAGGCTGCTATGGACAGGACATGTGGCTAGAATGAGAGAGGAAAAAATGGCGAAAAATATATCAGTGGGGAAACCGACTGGGAAACAGCCGCTTGGAAGACCAAGGACGCGGTGGGTGGAGAATGTAGGAAGGGTCGTGAGAGAGATGGGAGAGGGTAGGGTTTGGATGGTTGTGTGGCTCAGGATAGGGACACTTGGAGAAATGTGAGTGCTGCGGTCAAGAACTTTCGAGTTCCGTAGAGTCACAGAGATAGAGAGATACTTCTTTAATTATTTTTGAAATTTAAGAATCTTTTCCGAATAGAAAAAGGAATTTCCCAAATGGTCCAAGGTCAAATTTCAATTAAAATGTATTTCTTTTGAAATATTAAGTCTGGTTAAATTCAACATTTATTAAAATCTTTTAAAATTAAACTAGAGTTTTCATTTAAAATCTCAGCTATGATGTTTTTATTATTAAAAAATTGAAATTATTTTAATTAATATGCGAACCAAAATTAAAAAAAATATATTTTTAATATCTATTTAATTTTAAATGATTGACAGTTTATTTTTTATTTTTTTTTTTTGCTTTAAAAAGGTAAAGGTTCCTCTGCCCTCTCGGTCAATAAATAATATACAAACTTTGTGAATGTTTAGTAAAATAGAATAGTTGCTTATTTCAAACCTAGCTCAACCTAGCTCAATAACTTTTCTCTCTATGGTACATATCTTTTTAAATAATTAGAGATAATTTGTGATTTTTTTTGTAGATATCTCCGTTTCATGGATCCAATTTTATGCTTGGTGTCCTGGGAACCCCATCGGAGACGGCCTCCATGCCCGATATGTTCCTCGGCTATGATAATGACATGACCATCTATGAACGAATGACAAACACGTGGTCTCATCTCGTCTGGACAATGTCCCGATTTCTTTGGCATATACCAATCCAAGAGCAGACGATGCGGCAACATTTCGGTGCCGATACACCCTCCATTCATGAGCTCGAATCTCGTGTCTCGTTATTAATCATTAATTCAGATATCACATTAAGTTATTCACGTGCCCTGGTGCCAAATGTCATCATGGCTGGTGGCATGCATATATCACCACCGAAACCATTACCCAAAGATATCGAACAATTTATTAACGCATCCACAAATGGTGTGATTGTCTTTAGTATGGGCTCGAATTTAAAAAGTACCGAATTGCCTGAAAAAAAACGGGACGCTTTATTAAAATCATTTGCAAAATTAAAAGAGAATGTCATATGGAAATGGGAAGAGGATACATTACCTGGACAACCAAAGAATGTCTTTTTATATAAATGGCTGCCTCAGAATGATGTCCTTGCTCATCCCAATGTCAAATTGTTTATAACCCATGGTGGTCTTTACAGTACCGAGGAGGCACTCTATTTTGCAAAACCAATGATTGGAGTGCCAATTTTTGCTGATCAAATGGTTAACATGAAAAAAGTTGAAAAAAGTGGATTAGGCGTTACTATTAATTTTCAAGATCTCACTGAAACAGCTGTTACAAATGCACTTACAGAGGTATAACAAATTTAAATTTAGAGAATTTACCAATAAAATTTTAATTATAAGAATTTTTAAAATTTAAAAGTTTAATTGATATATCTAGGCTATTTTGATTCTATTAAAAGTACTAAAATGAAATGAAATTTCTTTTTTTTAATGGTTATCTTTATTCATTTAAACGAATTGGATAAATTTAATTTTTGAAACGAATAATTTTTAAGATATAGGGATCTATAAGTCCATTTCAATCATATATAAATATATATGTTAGATAATTTTATTTATTATTTTAAATTATTTATTATAATATATATATACATATATATATATATATACTAATTTTTTTGAACGGAATTCCCTAGTTAAATTCTGGGCCTTTGAGCAAAGTAATACAACTTAAGATTATTAATTATTTAATTTTATTTAAAAATAATTTATTATTTATAGAATTCGTATTTGTTAAATTTAAAATTATAACCAAACATAGAAATAAACAAAAATTAAAGTGTAGTTCAAATATAGAATTCTAAAAAATTCTATAAACTTTAAAATGAATACCATATTAATGAAAATTTTAATTTGATATTCTATTTTATATAATTGAAAAAATTTTTAAATAAAAATGTTTGACAAGGTTCAAATTAACTTATAAAAAATTAACTTATAAATCTCTATAGAATTAAAAAAATTTAATTTTTAAATTAAAAAAAAAAATAATATTAGTAATTCACAATAATTGAAAAGTATTGTGTATGATGCACAATTGTTCAATAAAACAGATGCTATATCCCAATATATTTTTATACTTATAATCAATTATTTATTATTTTTATATTTGTTTTTTAATATTAATTTAATTTGATTTTGTTTTGTTTTTTTTAGGTTCTAGAAAATCCTAAATATACCAAAAATGCAAAATTATTATCAAATCAATTTCGGGATCATCCACAAACGCCGTTAGATCGTGCCGTATTTTGGTTTGAATATGTCTTAAGACATAATGGGGCACGTAATTTACGTAGTCGTGCAGCCGATTTATCTTGGTACCAACGTAGTTTACTTGATATCATCGTAATTGTATTAATAGTAACTATAGTTATACTAATAATATTTAAAAAAATTATAAACAAATTGTTTAAATTTTACCAAAATTACTTTTGTCATAAATGTAATAAAAAAGAACAAAAAGAAAATGTTAAGAAATTAGATTAAAGTAGGGGAATATAAATTCATTATAATATATAATAAAAATTTGTAAAAAGAAATTGGTAAATAATAGGTAAAAAGAAAAATCAACTAATGAATATAAATCAATTTAATTAAAATTACAAATAAATTATTATAATTATAATGAAAAGATCAGTATTTTTGATTATTTTTAATCAAATTTTAAGAATTATATAAATTTATTCATTTGTTATCATGATATCGTATATACATATAATCTAAGCATTCAGTCTTCTTTATGGTCTATCTATAAAAATAATTAGATTTATTTTATTTATTTTATTGTATGCAATTTCAATTCATATATTATAACTGAAATATATTCTAGCAGACATAACGTAGTTGATAGGATACCCTGTATCTTAGTTCATGTTATAAAACGTCTTTGACACAAAAAGCAGGAAAATTTGTAATAATCATTTAATTATTTTATTTTATTAATGTAAATATATTAAAGATATTCATACTATATAATAATAACAACAAATAATAAAATAAATGAAAAATTAAGTTTTTAATGTAAATTAGAATAAATAATAAATCGATCCACTCTTCCAATAGGAAACTACTTTTTAATTTAATATAATAATAAAATTTATATTTTTTATAATAAAAAACAAAATCTGATTATTAATTAATGGAAATATTCATAAATAATAATCCTTAGTATAAATAATAATAATTATCAAACATAATTTAATGTATTCTTATAATATTTTCAAATTAGAATGTTTAAAAATATTCTAATATATTAACAATTCATATAAAAATAACTAAAAATAACTAAAAGTAAAGAAAAGAATATTATAAGAGAAAACTAGTTGGTAAGTGAAAAAAGAGAAATAGGGAGAGAGCGAGAGAGTGGGAAGGGCGCCAAATAGAGAGCTCTTTAATAGCCACTCCTCCTTTTCCAGTAATTTAAAACTTAGATCTATCTTAATGAATAAAACAATAGTTAGTAATTTATAATTTTAAAAGAAAATTAAATATTAGTTTAATGTAAATATAAGTGTTTATATTTGTATAAATTTCGAAAAAAGAAAAAAATAAATCACTGCCATTAATCTATATATATAAAAGGCAATATATGTGTGTGTGTGTGTGTGTGTGTGTGTCAAAAACTCAAAAACTACCCGTCCGATTGCGATGAAACTTTCAGGGATTGTTGTGGGCATCCCAGGGAAGGTTTTATTGTAGTTAAATCCAAAATTAATTTAATTAGTAATATTTTGATAAAAGTTACCATGGTTACATTGGTTACTTATAAGTAAAATGTATATACATAAAATTACAATACAATATTTATATATATATAATATATTATGTGTTTGAATTTTCATTTTAAATTCAATAATTTTACAATTTTAATTCTAATTAATAAATGATTCTACCTAAATAGTAAAATCTTTAAAATTATTAAATTATATATTGAATATTTCAAAAAGAAAATAAAAAATTAAAGAAAATAATCACGATATTCAATTATTTTTTTTTTAATTCATAATAAAATAAAAAAACAATTGAATATTTAATAGGGCCTCCTCCTATCCCCATAAATTAGCCCTTCCAAGCCTCTCCTTACGGAATTTGGAAAAAGTAATGAAAAAGAAAGTTCGCCTTAAAAAAAAAATATTAAAAAAATAAGGCGTTTGGTCTGTACGCCTTTTTGAATCAGCTGAGAATGCCTTTGATTTTTTGGATTTCGAAATGAAACCGCCACATTCGGGGCAACCTGAAATAAAACCTGCCTACCTAAGAAGATGCATGGTCTCCACTATTAGGAGTGGATCACCCATGCTAATCGAATCTATCCTACGCTCAAAAGGTATCCAACAATTTGTTCCTATTCAGGCTATTCCCATTTTGGAACTGTGCTGAATTACCTTCCCGAATGCTCGTTCATTCGATCCACCTCAAATACATTCTCAGCAATACAAAAAGGCACAATTCAGACATGGCAAGCAATTAATACAACCCTTCTCTTATAATATTGGCATGGCACTTGCTTTATCCACCCACACTTTTCTATTTAATAATTCTAAACTAATCTATGGATTAGTAGGATGAGAACCAGCATCCTTCGATGGAAGAGTAGGAAGCAACCTCCTGAAAAAATCTAACAACAAAATATAAGTATATTCCAATGATTAGCCCCCCTCCCCCCAGTGTAACGCAATTCTAATTACCTTTCTCTCTTCTGCTTCCTTTATCAATGATACTCATTCTTGAGAGGTGTAATCTGAAACCCCCTAATCTCACTAAGTTCTAGAATATATTTCCCTATAATTTTCTAATTAATATTATCAAAATAAAGAAAATCAATCAATCATAAATCAAATATAATTACTGTTATGTATGTTAAATTTTACTTGAAATATTTTATTTAGAAATTGAAATTAATAAAATTTATTCCTATTTGAATTAGTGCCATGTTAAATAAATAAATAACGATGATTACTTACATTTGGTGAGCTGTATGAAGGTCATTTAATCATCATCAGAGATGGAGAAGATAATCAAGAATTTGAATCAACATCCAGTAGAAGGAACGAAGATTGAATCATGAAATGGAAGAAAAAAAATAACATATTAGATTATAAAATTTTAAAATAGATAATTATAAATTGAATAAAAATCAAATTAATAATAAATACTGACCTCGAAGTTAATAAAATTTGATATAACTCGCAGATTAAACTCGAAGACTTGTATTGATATTCCATCTTACTCGACTGGATAAAAAAGAAATTAAATAAGATTAGTTATGTCATTTAAGAAAAAGAAAAATATAATAGATATAAAAATAAAATAAATAACATTATAATGATTGAAGAGGTGTAAGTTTTAAAAAAATATTAGTTTATTTTTTCAGTAATATTACATTAAAATACTAAAATTCTAGAATTATCCTAGAGCCACTCCATTTTATGAATGGATGAATAAATTCATAAGTGTTTGAGTGGATTTTAATAGAAATACTTACATGTTATTATACTCAATGAATAGTCATTAAAAAATGTCCTACAAAACACCACAAAACTAAAAATCTCTTCTTTCTTAAATATTAAAAAGATTATGGGATGCCACAGTAGAAATAAATTACATTTATCTTATTAATTTCATGAAGATATTCTTCTGTGTAATTGACATATAATAGAAATACCCTTAATTTACTTTCCAAAAGGGTTATATTATAATAATAATAAATTGACAAAATAATATTCATTTTTCATTTGGATATTTCTATTCTAATTTATTAAATTGGTTTTATTTATTTATTTTAAGACATTTTATGAGAATTGTTTTTTTTTAATGATGTTATTAAGTATATGTGTGTGTCTGTGTGTGTGTGAATAGGTATATAAATGCCCTTTAAAGTACTATTGTATATTTTTTTTTGATAATGTTATTCTAATCACATGTGTCAATCAATGACAATCAATGATAAAGGCTTATTTATACTATTTCACTTTATTTTTATATGATATTAATTTTATTATTATATTGATTACAAATTGAATATCATTTTATATTGAAACATTGAAAGCAATGTTGTTCTTTAATATATTCATAAAATTTAAATTTTGAAAATTGCAATGATATTTCAAATGTTAAAATAAATAAATCGATTTAAATATTTATAATAGATTTAAAAATTTTTATTTTCAAATTAAAAAAAAATATTTTAATTATTCGAAACAAAGTCTGTGATAAAGCCACTGGAATAAATTGAGATTAAATAAAACTGATTTGAGAAATTTTTCATTCAATTTATCAAAAATTTGTTTTGTATTTTAATAGAAACTCCAATAAAATAATACGAGAATCGTAGAATAAAATTATTATTAAAGAGGATGAGATGTTGGTAAGTAAAAATGTTAACTTGATTAAAATTGAATGGTAATTTACCAACTGATTGATTGATTGATGTTGCAGTGTTATATTCATGGATTCAACACGAAGAAATTGATTTCCACACTGAAGAGCGATATATTAATGAGATTAGAAATAATAAATAAAATATTTTAAATTTATATTTTATATTAATTTTAAAAATAAATAGCGAAAGATTTAATAGTTATTACAAATTTTTAAAGAAAATTTAAAAATAATTCTAACATTTTAAAGATGATTTTAATTTAAACAAATATTAAATAAATATATTTAAAGAAAATTATATCTTATAATTGATTTTAAATCAAAGAATTTGATTAAAAATTTATAATTATATATATAGATACATATATAATTTTTCAATGAAAAATATTGAAATATTGTTTTGTTTTTTTTTTGAAAGTTTACTAATAAAATCTTGGTTTTAATTAATAAAATAAATAAATCTTCAATTAATTCTTGATTAGTGAATGATTCAAGGGATGATTTCGGTGAATTGGACGGCGAGCTTCTTGCACTGCAAGGGGAATGAGAACTCAATGCGTTCGAGGCAGCAGCGCATCGGCCGGCTCATGCAGGTGGGGCAGGCGTAGGAGACAGGAGAGGGGCGGGCGGGGTCGAGCGGAGGTGAACATTTTACAGAAAGCTTTTCTTGCAATTTATTACAAATAAATATTATATTAATTAAAGAAAAACATAAATATTATTTTTTTTTATAAATAATGGTGTTTTTATATAGATTTTAAATCGAACCGCGATAGAAACAATATTTAAATTTAATTCTTTTAAGATTTGAATGAAAAATTTATAAAATTTATAAATATAATTAATATATCAGTAAAAAGTTATATAAAATGCATTTTATAAAATGTAATTGTTAATAAAATATTTTTTTTTTAAGTTTATTATGGAAATGAATATATTTTTAAAAAAACATGGAGGTGGAGGGTGAGATAGAAATGGTTCAATTTTAAATTATCAATTGATTAACGAGTGTGATATAACATAAATTTAACGAAAATACCTATAATAACAAAATAAGTTGACCTGTGTCCAGGTCCGAACCGACCGACGGTTTGAAGTAAATTATTTTCCAGCTACAGAAACAATTTCAAATAATTTTAATTATATCTATTAATGTATGTATTAATTTTAATTATATATGTAATAAAAAACAGATATGGATATAACAAAATAATTTTTAATTTTATTTTATTTATAATATATATGTAAGACCAGGCTGTGACAGGATGACGTCATATAATTTTAAATTAAGAAAAAACTAATAAAGATGATTTTTCTCGAGGATAAAACCAATACAAAGTGCATGATTCTTGGTGATAGGTTAAAAATCTCCTCATGTGAAATTTGGTGTGCAAATAACCCTTCCCTTCCTATCTAATACTCCCACTTCCGGGTTGATTCATTCATCATACTGATGCATTAAGTAAATATACCAAATTTCATCAAAATCCGTTGAGCCGTTCAAGCTGTACACTTCTATACGTGCATGATTCGTGGAGATATGTAAAAATCTCCACATGTGAAATTTGGTGTGAAAACAATACCTTCCTTACTATCGTCGGTCGGTAAAAAATAAAAATAAAAATGTAATAATAAAAAATAAAATTTCAATTATATTCATTTAATAAATTATTATTATTATTATTATTTTCACGTATTAAACGGCATATTATTATTATTTGTAATAATTCCAATAAAAATAAATAAAAATAAAAACCAAAAAAAAGTGCAATTAAAACTAAAATTTCAATTATATTCATTAAATACATTATCTATATATTTAATACGCTAGTGTCCGTCTGTACGCAAAAAACTCCAGAGCCTAAACTACAAGGAGTAAGGTAACCAAATTTTTCTGAGGAGAAGGGTACCTCAAATGATGAAAAATAAAAAAAAAATTAGAATCTTAGGTAACTCCTGAGCTGAGCTGCGAGTGTTCCATTTTCCAGAAATATATATAAAGGAGAGTGTTTGTATGTTTATAATTTGTTTACTTTTTTGCTGTCATAGAAACAGATATATATATATATATATATAATTAGAACCTCTCTCTCTCTCCCTCTCTATTTAAAATTTTAAAAAATGGAGTGTTCTAGCCAAATTAAGAAATTTAAATTCCTTATGCAACATTGATAGGTAAATGAATTGGACTGGAAGAGGAGACATATGATTAGAGAAATTGGGGAAAAATCAACCGAAATGTAATTAAACAAAAAAATTCAAGAATTATGATACGGATACGACTTACATACAAAATGTAGAATTTGAAAAAGTATAAATATTTAAATACTTAAGATCTCTAATCGAAGGATAATAATATTCGAGAAGAATTTAAATCGACGTTGTAATTGAGTAACGCCTGTTATTATGCAGTAAAGGGTCTTATCTCATCAAAGAGGATCAAAATTAAAATATATAAAACAATTATTTTTCATGTTGATCCATGACTAGGGTGACCATATTTCGAAAACACCTAACCGGGACAAACGGTATACCTTTTTTTTAGAACTAAATTGAAAAAATTTTGAAAAAAAAATTACGAAATGTCCTAAATATTGAAAAAACAGTAGGGTGTCCCGAAGACATTTTTGGGACAGAGCACCTAAAGACGGGACGTTTGGTCACCCTATCGATGACTCTGGGAGACGAGAGTAGATTTGGAGTATTTGTGAGATTAATATTGTTCGCAGCATTTATAGGCCAAAAGAAGATGAGGTCACAGGGGGATGGCGGAGATGGCATAACGAGAAATAATGTCCAGATATAGTTAAGGTTATAAAATCAAGAAGGCTAGGATGGGAAGGGGACGTGGTTGGAATTGGAGAAACTAGAAATTGGGAGAAACCGATTGGGAAACATCCGGTGGAAGACCAAGGACCAAGGTGGCTGGACAATGAAGGAAGGGACTTGGGAGAGATGGGACAGGGTAGGATTAGGTTGTAGCTCAGGATAGGGACGCTTAGAGAAATGTGGATGCTGCGGCTAAGAACTTTCGAAAACTGTAGAGACAGAATTAGATAAATATAACATATACAATAATAATATATAATTAATTTACTGATTAAATTAAAATATATTTTACAAGAAAACAAATACATGTCTTATCTACTTATACTGATTGAAACAAAATGGATGAAAACCTTTTACATACAGACTTTCAACCAAATACTATGTATCACTCGGGGGTACAGGGGGCGGAGCCCCCGTCTAGGTGTGAAGAGCGCCGAAGGCGCTCGGAGCAGCTAGTTATTATTATTATTAAGTGTTCACACAGTTATTACATACGTATATACAATGTATACAGACATACATGCAAAAGCGAAGCTTTGCCGGGTCTGCTAGTAATAATAATAATTAGTAATACATTTATGTCTTTTGTGAAATTGGTTTATAAATTTATATATATATATAATTAAATAAATTTGTAATCAAAACAACAGTTTTTAAAATTTATTATACTAATATTGTATAGTTAACCCAATGTTTAATTGCTAAATTCAAAATTAATATTTCATAGTTAATGAATGAACTAATTAAGTTAATTTTTTCATTTTATTAGGTGCCTAAATATTTGTTTGTTTTATCACAAGTTATGATGAATAAAGTATAAACAATCAATCTCACAGTTGGTTTAAAAATAATTTTATTTAATAATTTATTTATTAATTATTATTTAATTATATTGAACTTCTAATTTTACTAGTAAAAAATAAGTATATGATATCAATCTGTTTTTTTGAAAATAAGTTCTTATATCAACATTTTTATCCTGGAGGAATGCAATTCTACTTTTGCTCGCAAAAGGAAACAAATATTTAACTTCTTAAAATATATATAAGTATATATAATCGTTAAATATTTTTAAATGTATTAATATTATTAAAATAAACTGGGAAAATATTTTCTTTTTTCTTTCAATTTAAAAAAAAATCTATTCTGGAGACTCAAATATTGGGATAGACAAATATGGATATAATTTAAATAAAACTTACTTGGTGCTATAGAAGAAATGTTATTAGAATTGAATAAATCAGCTATACTCTAAGTGTATTCCGCGGAACCCTAGGGTTCCGCGATACCTCTGTAGGGGTTCCGCAAGAATTTAGAAAAAAATCAAAACACACCTCTCTTTGGTCGAATGTTTTGACTCCGCGGCCGCGCGTAGGTATATTTATTTATTCATTTGTATTTGTATAAACATGTGTTACAATAGCCTGTACAATATCCTATAAGTTTGGTATCAACATCTATATTTGCATAATTGTGAGCGCGCAGTTCCTGAATTAGACGCTATAGTTATCAACAAGCGGCTTTCGACTCTAACTTCAAAAAATAAAGTCGAAATTACAACGCAATTTTTATATTTCTCTTTTTATTTTTGCATCAGTTGACGATTAGCGTTCGGAGCGATAAGTTCCTATCTACCTACTTACAAGCTCGCTAGCGAGAAACTAGTGTTCATTGTTCTACTGCCTGCTGTATTCTTTCAGTTTTATACATTTCTTCATTGTTACTAAATTTATACGCAGAAACGATTGTGCATTATTGAGACCCCATCATCCTGTAACATTTTAAATAAAGAAGAATGAAACGTTGGCTTAAAGGTGTTAAACGTGATGCAACAACATCTTCTAATGACGCTGAATGTTCAAAAGCAGTATGCGCGGAGAATATAGCAATCACCGATCCAGACGATGATGCCACGACGTCAAGCTCGACGGTTTCAAAGACGAAAAAAAGGAAGTATGATGATTCATATATCAATTTCGGATTTGTTGATTCCAACGGCTCACCTCTTTGCATGCTATGTAGTAAATTGCTTCCTAATAGTTCCATGGCACCTGCCAAATTGCGCCGACATTTAGAAACTGTACACCCCGAGTCTAAAGTCAAGAATAAAGAATTTTTTGTTCGTAAAAAAGATCAGTTATTAAAAAGTCAAAAAAATATGATGCATGTAACACAAACTATTAACGAAAAGGCCACGGAGGCATCATATTTAGTTAGCTATTGCATTGCACAAGCAGGTGAAGCGCACACTATCGCTGAGAATTTAATAAAGCCATGTGTATTAGACATAACAAAATGTATGCTCGATGAAAAATCTGCAAAGCATCTTTCTACTGTGCCGCTATCAAACGATACTGTTTCACGGCGAATCCATGATCTGGCAAGCTATGTCAATCAAGAACTAGTTACACGTCTACAAAAAACATGATTCGCCTTGCAAATGGACGAGTCGACTGATCTCGCTGGTTTGGCTATCTTGCTGGTTATCGTGAGATATCCATGTAAAAGTTCTTTTGAAGAAGACATGCTTATGTGTTCACCGTTGCCCACAAACACTACCAGGAAAGAAATTTTCAACAAAATAAATATATTTTTTGAAGAAAATAATCTTAGTTGGAACAATTGCATTGACATTTGTACAGATGGAGCCCAGGCGATGACAGGTAAAACAGCAGGAGCAGTGTCACGAAAAGATAAAGCGCCTAATTGTAGTTCCAGCCATTGTATTCTGCATAGACAAGCACTTGCAATGAAGCAAATGCCGTCAAATCTAAAATTAGTTATGGATGAAGCGGTAAAAATAATTAATTTTATCAAATCACGACCACTACAATCCCGATTGTTCTCATTATTGTGTGAAGATTATGGCAGCAAACATAAAACACTGCTGCTCCATACAGAAGTGCGATGGCTGTCTCGGGGTAAAACTTTAACAAGGCTATTTGAACTTAGAGCCGAGTTACAAATGTTTCTTTCAGCAGATACTTCTTTTAATTTGAAGGTCCGTTTGTATGATAAAACTTGGTTGTTCCGATTGTCTTTTATGGCGGATATCTTTCAAAAACTGAACGAATTGAATTTATCATTGCAAGGTAAGCAGACAACAGTGTTTCAGGCCTATAACAAAATAACTGCCTTCAAAAGAAAATTAGATTTTTGGATTATTTGCGTTGGTAAGAAAGAAATAGAAAGCTTTACGTCACTCAGTGAGTTTGTTAGCGATAACGACTCAGAAATGTTTCAAGATGATGTGTTTGAAGAATTGGTCCAATATCTCAGTTCGATGCGCGCATCTTTTGAAAAGTATTTTCCCGAAGAACAGAATACAAAAATTAAAGTGAATTCATGGATTCATAATCCTTTTTTACCCAACTTGCAAAAACCCGAAAGTATGCCAAACGAGGTATATGAATCTCTTTTAGAAATGTCATCAGATACAAGTACTGTCTTCTATCAAACCTGATATCAACCAATTGATGAAAAATAAAAAACAGTTTCATATCTCCCATTATAGTTAAGATTTTTTTCTTTTTTAATGTTTTCTATTATTGTACTTGTCATGTGGTAAAGTAAATAATAATTAGTAATTGTTACATTGTACTTTTGTTATGCTTATAAATAAATAATACACTTAAGAAAACTATTGTTTTATTGTAAGGTTCTATCAAGTATTTTGCTTCCCAAAAGGGTTCCGTCAACAAAATAGTTTGAGAACCACTGGAATAAATAATAAGAGAAATTCAAATTTATTATTTCTTATCAAGTAATATAATAAAAATGTAACCCCTGTTGATTATGCAACTAAAATAACCGTTTAGTCAAGATATCATATAGCTTTCAGGCGTTTCCATAAAATGGTATCATCTTTGTTTGTGGTGTTGTTAATGTATATAATTTATGTTTCGTAATATTATATCAAAATATTAATATATTTTTAATATTTAATTTTTGTATTATCTAACGGGTGTATAAAATAGTAAAGCAATATAATTAAATGTATACATTAAGATGTTAATTATTTACATTAATAATAATCTTTAAAATAGAAAGATGGATAATTTTTATCTAATTAAATTAAAATTAATATATAATTTTTACTATCTCTCCAGAGATAGTATTGCGATCACGAAAATTTTCTAGGTTGAGATTTTGATGTTTTTATTCGTTTAATGGTTCCTGAATCATTTTCACTAAGGTTGAGAAAAATGTCTGTCTGTCTCTGTGTGTGTATGTAGACAAGATTACGCAAAAACGGTTTGAGCTAGAATCATGAAATTTGGTACATGGGCATTATTCAATATTCATAGTTTTCTATCAACTTTTGAGAAATGTAGCTCAACCGGAAGAGGGTCATTACTTACAACGTTTTGATTTTTTTTCCTCTAAAGTGACCGTAAAAAAATATATATATATATATGTTTGATAATTTTTCACATGATTAATAATTGTATAAAACTGCTATATATACAAAGTACCAGAATTAATTTTTTAACACTACGTGACGTGGTGCCATCAACAAAGAGCCAAACATGCGCTGTTTTAATAAATATTATTTATTAATTTAATTTAAATGTAATATATGTTATTTAATCCAATTTAAATTTGCGAGATAGTCGAGCGGAGACACTCCAGATTTTTTTTTTATATTAAACATTCATCCACTCTAATTACTATTTTCTACTTTAAATATAAGATTATCCTAAGACATTTTAATTATAGTTAAATATAACAATTTTTTTTATTTATTATTATTGTTTTTATTTAAAAACCACAACTATTATACTCTAGAGGAATTTAATTTGTGTCAAGGATTAATAAGTTATTAAAAGTAGTTCAACTTACAGAAGAGATAAATCAATGAAGTCATGAAGACAAGTATTGAATTCTTTCATTTTTCATGATGATAATCAAAATATTACAAAAAAATAATAGAAATGGATTAGAAAGGTTACCTATTTCAAGAAGGTTGAATAGTAATATATATATATATATATAGATATAGATATATATCTTTACGTGAAGCCTACTTGAATGTATTCTTATGGCATCCCTATACACTCTCTAAATTTAACCTAATCATATACTCAATTCCATTGCTCAGATGGCCACCTAATGTTTCTTAATCTCTTCTTGCTTCACATGATGATCCTCTTGCTTGAAGCGATCGCGATCGCGCAGACGTAAAACAAAAAAAACACTCCCGAAGGCATAGTATGGCCTAAAATTCAAATTATAAAATTTGAAATCCGAAAGTGATAATAATAAAATTCATCCACCTAAATATACCAGGCACATTTAACATCACAATAAATCTAGTTCTAGATATGCTTTTGATAATTTATTATTTGTTTTTAAAAAGATAATTTCATGAATTAAATTGTATAATATTAAATTATTCTATCAATACTACAAAAATAATTTCTTTAAATAGATACCCTTTATATATATTCACTTAATACCTCTTAAAATTATATTTGAAATTGTTAAAGAAGAAATATTAAAAAAAAATATTAAAAATTAGAAATAATTATATATCTAAAATTTTTAAAGAAAAAAGATACTTTAATTAAGATTTAATATTAGAATAAATGAATAATTTATCTAAATTTTAAAATCTAAATATAGGAAAATAAATAAAAATTTTTTTTTTGATATTTTTGGATATACTATAATGTAGTTAAAATGAAAAATTTATAAATAATAAACGCTCGATTAAATATAATATATTATTTATATTACATACTCGTACATATATTCACTATATACACATATTCAATAAATTGAATCCGAGTTATCAATCAAATTATCACGAAAAAAAATAATTAATATAATAACATGTTAAGAAAATATAACAATATTTAATATATTTTAATTACTTAAAAGAAAATGTCATAGAAAAAAAAATTAAACAATTTTCAAAATAAGAATTAATACAATTCATTAAGCTTTGAAATTGTTTTTAATAAAAAAAAAAAATTAATATCTGTAAATTGGGTAATGTATTAAAATTCATAAGAGGCTAAAAAATGTGATTGGAAGAATTTTTAATATTACTTTCATAAATCTCTCAATATTATTTATTGTTTAAATATTTTTTTTAAAAACCGATTTTTTTTAAACATGTTATCTTTTAATAAAATATTATTGAATATTGATCAAATTATATAAATATAAATCTAATTAAAATTTTTATTTTGTACAATATAAAAAAGAAATATTTAAATAAATTAAGGATTGATTTATTATTATGATAAAAGAAAAAAGAAAACTATTTGCTAAACCATGAGAGAGCCAACTTCTCCTTCTCCAAATAGTAAAAGGTGTTTCAGTATATTTTTATATTAATTAAATTAAATAAGATAAAATCATTAGTGATATAATTAAAAAAATAATTATAATAGTTTTAGAAATATTTTAATAAATAAAAACATTTAGCAAATAAAAATAAATTCCAAAATTTATTTAATATACAATATTTAACGGCCTATCTAGGAATTTAAATATTTCATTTCACCAGGACAAAAATAAATGAGGAACCTTAACATTTAAATTTAGGTTGCCTTGTTTTTATTTAATTACTTAATTTCATTTAAATAATTTATCTACCATAAGTTATTAAACACATTATAAAGATATTTTATAAAATTTCAAAATAAAAGAAATTATGTTAATTAAGATAATCTTTTAAGTAAATCCCTGGATTGTATGTTATTTTGATTAATATAATATATAATTATAAATATATTTTGATATATAAATTAACATTTTCTCAAATCATTTTTTTATAATAAACTTTCCTAATTTTATCTATAAATAAGCATAGATAGATGGTTTTAAATAAAAATAAATAATTTATATGATAAGAGATTTGATTTATTAGAAAAAGATTTTAATTAATATGATTGGTCGGTTGTTGGTTGGTGGGGGTTGTTCTTAAGAGGTGGCGTTGCTGGTTTGGTTGCTTATGCTAGTGCAATCCTTTCAATAGGTAAGTTACTAACTGAAGATTGTGGTGGGAGGTGAACGGGGAGGATGTAGGTCGCGTATAAAAGCGACAAGGCATCCGCGAGCGACCGTCACTAAAGCAAAAGTGGTATTGACGGGCTGTTCGCACGCGATGGCCAACTGCCGTAGCGATTTGGTCATTTACTTAACGTGCATTCTATTGTGCTACACCACTTCTATTGGTAAGTGTTACCTAGTTTGTTTTTTTTATCAATTACCCTTTATATTTCATAATAATATCCATCTTCTTGTCACACTCGGTGCATTTTCCATTTTTTTATTTATTCATTTATTTAATAAATATATAAATAGAGATAAAAAGAGGGAAGAGAATGAAAATAGATACGAGGAGTATATACAATATATCTATATCTATATATATATAGATATATACAGATATATGATTGGGAGGGGAATAAAGGGAAAGCCGGAAGCTTAACTTATAACTTGTATCTTCAAGATTTTTTTTTCAATTAAACTCATTCCTCTATTCTCATTAAATCCTTTAAATGGACAGTGAAAAATAATATAATTAATATAAAAATAAATGTTTCATATTAAGAAAAAAAAACCATTAGTTTTTAATCATAATTTTTTAAATTTATTTAAAAAAAAAGATAGAAAATAAAATAAATTTTATTTATTTAGAGTAAGAGAGGGGGAAAGAGAGTAAATAAAACAATTTTTAGTTATTAAGGATTTGAGATCACTAAAATAGGAATATAACCTGATGATTAAAAAATTAGTATCTGGTTTCGATTAAATAAAAAAAAAACAAGTGTAATGATATTTAATTAACATAATATTCATTTTGATAATAATAAAATTATAATCCTTATATCTAATATAAAATAAACGACCTTATAAATAAAAATAATAAATAAATGATTAATTATTATTCAATAAATTAAAAATAAAAAGATTATAGTGATTGAAGGTGATATTTATTTAATTCTCGACGGAGAGAAGTATGCTGCTGGACCCTCTTTCATTTAAAAAAATATTTATTTATATTTTTTTTACTTTCTCTTTAAATAAGGAGAGAGAAAGCATTTATGTTTCGGATCTATTTTATCTATGAAATATGAAATAATAATTGGATTTGATGATTATATAAATAATAATATAATTAATTTACATATATATATCTGAAAAAAATTAAACGAAATTTGGCTATATCCTGTCATCCGCAAATTAAAGTAACCCCCCTATTTTTTCATTTTTGCGTTTTTTTATAATTAAAAGGTTTAAAGAAAAATATGTTAGAATTTTAAAAATTCACGATTAAAAGTTTCAAATATATGCGTTCGTTTTAAGCTGTGATATATAATATGTTGCTATTAAAAAAAAGTTATGCCCCATATTTTGCGAACCATCGGAATATTTTTTTTAAAATTTAGCCTCTTATAATAGTATTTATTTGCTAATTTAATCAACTTAGCATATCTTTTTGATATGACAATAGTGTACAACTTAAAATGAACACCTTGTATATATATTTTCAATATGTTTCATAATTCAAAGAGAAATAGGTGGATAGGTCATATTTATGTTGAGGGGAATTTTTTCGAAATGTGTTAAAAATATAATTATGGTAAATTGCTTTTTATAAATTGTAGTTTTATTTTCTAAGTTGAAGTTTTCTAAGTTAAATTAAAGGTTTAAAATACTATTTTTTATAATATTTCGAACTAACAAGATGCAAAAGATTTTAAATTCAAAGAGATGTTTCTTTTCACTTTTTGTCATAAAATAAATAATAATTTATTTATTTTAATATTGATATTTATATATGAATACATATATATAATTTATTGTAACCTGTTAAAAGTGTAACTTTTAATTTATTATATTATCAATAACTGTTAACAAATGGCTAATAATTGCGATATAAATTTAATTTTTATATTCCTTTCTTGGTGAAACTGTTTTTTACTTATTTGTTTGTTTTTTTTGATAATAAATAAACTTAAAGTATGTTTTTAAACTAATTCAATATATTATTAAAAATATATGAATATGTCAATGAATAGGAATTTTTTTTAAACTTTTTGTTTCTCAAAAATTGATTTTTCTTAATCAACTAAAATGATTAATAATTTTGTACACTGGCCTAGAGTATATAAAATTGAATTTTTAAAATTTTTATTTAATAACAATCATTGACCAATTAATTAAGGAAGATTGCTAACTGGACAATAAACTTAAAATAAATATAAAATAATCAATTAATTTATGTTAAGTGTTCTTACAAAATTTTTTTAATAAAATATCAGATTTTTCTTTATATGAAAAACATTCGATCAATTATCGATGTTTGTTTTAATTTTTTAAATTCTTTTTTTGTCAATAAGAAAACCCTTTTTAAAAGATCAAAGAATTATTCTAAGATACATATTTATTCACAAAACTGCCAACAATGAATTTTTGAAATAAAACAAAAATCACTCAAGTCTTTATTCTAATTACAATATTGCTTAAATATATATATTCTACATTTTAATACCAAAAAAAATAAAAGTTAAAAAATTAATATATAAGTATATATATATATATAAATTTTGATTTTGATTTTTTAAATAAATTAAAAAAACACATTGAATTTATTAAAAAAAAAATACATCTATCACCTAGGAATAATCGATTGATATTATGGTAATTTTAAAAAGTGTTGAGATTAAGTACAAAAAGAAAGAAAGTTAAAAATATATTCGAAAGTTTTAAAGTATTGAACAAATAAATATTCCTATATATTAGGAAAAATGCCAAAAATTGAAAAGAAGCTTTATATATAAAAAAAGAAATCATCCTCAATAAAATTTATTATAAATTTTTTTTTCTTGTTTTTATTATTATTATTTTCTTTTTATTATTAAATATTTATAAATTTATTATTTTATTAATGTAGTTATACATTAAAATAGAGAAATTAGAAATTTTTTTCATTTATTAAAATGTAAGTTATCTATAAAAAAACAGATATAAATATTCTCTATATACGCCATGTATAAAGAATAATACTTTTCTCGACATATCTATTGGAGTGTATTTTTTATAATATATTAAACCGAAATTTTATATTATTTTATATTAAAACGTCACAGTTCCAACTGTTTAAAGTCAATAAATAGAAGAGCGTTAACCTAATATAATGTATCTTTGTTTGCTCTATATTAATTGAGAACTATTATACTTTTATAAATTAGCAATACCAGATTAAGTCCATAGATTATATATATATTTATATAGATAATTGAATTATTAATTTTATAACACATTCATAATATTTAATCATATTTAGACTTTATGCATTATTCAATTATTATTTTAATTAATTCATATATATTTTTTTAAATTTCAATTTTATATTCACATATTTTAATTTAATTCCCCTCATCTATAGACTATATTAGACATAACGCTTATTCTAATGATTGCCACAAGATATCTATTTTAATTTTAAGTTGTTTCAAGTAGACAAAAAGAAACTGTAATTGAAAGTAAGATTTTAACCTCTTTGTTCTATAATTTCTTAGTGATTATGAAACAACAAGATGTTAATAGTGATTGAACTATACAGGCAATATTTTTAAGTTCGATCAATTGTCAATATTTATTCATATTCACAGTATAAATTTTCTTGCCATTAACTTTGAAGTAATTTTGTGCTAGTTGCCTTAAATTAATCACTGTATCTGCACGCCTTTTTACAACTCCCGAGTTTGGTAGCAAATAAATTAAAAAGAATCAATTGTGTGTGAATAATAATAACCCAGAGAATAAAAATCAACAAAAATTATTTGGTTTAATAACATTTAAATTGTAATAATTAAATGAATCACACATTAAATAAAATAATAACCACAATTTAATTAAATCATAAATTACTAATAGCCTATTTATTATAAATTCATATTGTGACTAAAACGTCAGGTCTACAATTTCTTCTTTTGGACTATCCGGCCCAATCAAAGAAACCAGTCGTCATAAATGGGCAGATGACAAGTATTAATGTATTTTTCAAATATCTCATTAATATTGAAACTTCAGTTTGTTGGGGTTTTAAAAGACAATGAAATATTAAATTTTTATAGTCACGATCGGAATATTTTTCTTTCAACTGTACTTGAAACGATGGGAAAGTAAAATGTACTTTCAAAATTAAAAAGTATATTATTGATAGTTTTAATTTCAATTTCACTAATTACTAATTAGTAAAGTAATAAATATTATATTGTTTTATGATTGTTGCAGTGTCAGGCCAGGAGGAGACAAAAAAAGAAGAATCTTTTGAAGTTGAATTATGCAAAGATAAAGATGCTGGAGAATGGTTTCGTTTAGTCGCTGGTGAGGGTGACAACTGCCGTGATGTCATTCAATGTACGTCGAGTGGTTTACAAGCTATTCGGTGTCCAGCTGGTCTTTATTTTGACATTGAAAAGCAAACATGCGATTGGAAAGATGCCGTGAAGAATTGTAAATTGAAAAATAAGGAGCGTAAAGTTAAACCACTCCTCTACACGGACGAACCACTTTGCCAGGTTAGTAATTCTAATTTTTTAATAAATTAATCAGATATTCATATTTCTTTTTCCCTTTCCTTTTCTCATTCTATAGTCCTCCTTCAAGTATTCATATATTCACAAACACTAAGACATATATTCCTAAGTTATCAAAGATTACATATTCTTTTTATTTAACGAGTTTTTAAAAATTGACCAGAATAGTGGTAGTTTAGTGGTTATAGTCCAAGTTCGAGGGTTTTAGGATCAAATCTCATCAAGTTCAATTATAGTTAAGTTTAATAAATTAATTAATTTCAAATAAATTTTCGAAAACTGGATGAAATTCGCTTAGAAAAATAGGAAAACTTGAAAAATTTAAAAATTGTTTTAAAATATAATTTATATAAAATCAGTAATCTGTCTCTAATAATTAATATCTGTTTAAATAATAGAGACAATGTTGAAATATCAATTAAAAAAAATAAGATTTTCTCAAAAAAAAAAGATTTTGATCAATTTATCAAAAATCTTTTTTTGGGATGTTTTTTGAACCTCTATTAAACTTAGTTTCGATAGTTAATTGCACATTTTTAAAAATAACATTGTAAATGTATAATATAAATATGATTTTTATATAAAATTGTTATAAGTAAAGCTTTTGTGGTTATGTTTATTCATAAGGGAATTTTGTAAATAAGACCACATATTGATATTTTATTGTAAATTTATTCAAAAACACAAAAAATACAGTCGGCAGCAGACGCTCGGACAGTGCTGTCACGCTTGATGGAGAAAGAGCAATGTAAATGTGTATTTTTTGTGTTCTTTAATAAATTTACAATAAAATATCAATATGTGGTTTTATTTACAAAATTCCCTTATGTATAAAATTATACCTAAAAATTTATATATCGCGTGTGAGGGATTGTTTTTTTCTAAAAAAAAACACCTTTTATTTCCGTTGAGGAACCATCCTAAAAGTAGTTTAACGATATATTAAACATATTTATATAGTAGGATTTATTTATTTATATATAAGCAGAGAGAGAGAGAGAGAGAAAGATTTTACCAACATGTTGATGAATAAATATTGTTCATTAATACAATATCTAAATTTATTGATGAATAAATTCATAATAAATAATATAAATTATATTATATAAAACATACGTCTTTTATAGTGAACTTTATTATTTATTTGATTTGATTTGCAACCTTATCGAGTGTAAAGTGTTAACATAAACAATGACATGAATGAAAAGCTCTGTCACTAATACTTTTGATATCTTAACTTGAATGAATTTAAATATAATGGAATAGTTTATTTTCTTTACAATAAATTGATTATTATTTCTTCAGAATATATATACCTTAAAAGCATTAATTCAATAAAATAATAAGCTATAATTTTTAATGTAATTTATTTTTAACCAGAAAATATGTTTTTAGTTATTATAAAGAAATCCATTCATATTATTTATTATTAAATAAAAACTATAAATAAAATGTAAAAATAAAAATATAATCTGAATTTCATTAATAATAAAATTTTAATTAGGTTTTGTTTATTTTTTTACGACCTTCTTAAAATGTTTATATATAAAAATAATAATAAAAAAAATTGAGAATTTTAATTATTTATATAATTAATGAATGTTACTACATACAACTATTATTTGATAAGAATCACACAATTAAAGAAAGAAATAATGAATGAAATGAAATGTTTTTTAATTGCTTAATTATTATAAGATTTGTTAAGTTTTTATTTAAAGATAAGTAATTAACAAATTAATTATTCATTTATGTTCGTTAATTAAATTATTCTTTTTTTTTTAAAATTAGATAAATAAAATTTAATTTATTTTATTCATACATACGAGTAGATCCCACCTAACTATACTATAAATTTCCGTGTTAGTTTAATTAAAAATATAATTACTATTAAATATAATATTATATGAGGAACATATTGGTTTGAAAACATTCAATTTTATGATAAGCAACACTTTCCATTTCTCTCTTTCTCTCTTTCATTAGATGTTGAAAATATAGTTGGTGCTGCGGTGAATGGAGATTATGTGTGACTGTAAGACAGAGAGAGAAAGAGAAAAATTTGTTCATAAATTATGAAAATCTTTATATAAGATTTCTTACGGAAGAGGCGAAAAATTTAATGGCTTTTGAATAAGAAATGTATATAACTACGATTAAAAAATATTAAAAAAAACAAAAAAAAACAAAGAGACTTTAATGCAATAAATTCAAATGCATTTTTTTAAACTTTCACATCATTTTTTTTAAAATAATATATAATATTGTTACAAAAATAAAATGATATTAAAATATTCACCTTGATTTAAATTAATTAATTTAAAGAAAGAAAGAGAAAGAGACAGAAAAAAATCTTGAAATACCTATAGTTTAAATTCAAGGTCACGGCATTGGCTTTGGATTTCGGGGACGATGTTTTTCGAGAAATGTGTTTCTACTCTCTCTCTCGCCCCCTTCACCAAGATCCTTCCACACTGCTCTTGATTATTAAATTTTAATAAACAATACCTCCCTTACTTACCTCGGTAAAAAAGGAATAAAGATCTAAAACATTAAAAAAACAGTATTTATTAGCTAATATACCATAATTAATTTTAAAATAAAATATTTAATATTTATTGAAATGTTATTTATATTCTTATTTATAGTAATTTATTTATTTAATTATATTTTTAAAATTATTAGATAATATGTTTTTATTGAAAAAGTTATTTTAAATAATTGTTTATTTTTTTTAAAAAATAGACACAATAAAATAAAAATAAACAACTTAACTGAAAAATTTAAAATAAATTTTGATTTTTATCTTATATAACATAAATCAAATTAAAAATTAAATAAATGATTTTGATGTTAAATTTTCTGTTTGTTGTTTTTATGATTGAAAGATGATGTCTAAAGTAATTAAATATTCTAATAAAATTAATTATTATCATGGTATATTGTTTTTTAATTAGTTTATTTTTAATTATTATAATTATTATATTATTATTTAAACATACAAATTAACAGATAGTCATGACATTCAAATATCTTTTTAATTTTTAAATTAATCGTTAAAATTGAAAAAACAAATTTTAAAGAATATTAATACAAAGGGTATATATGATAAATTTCATTATGATAGAATGTATAAAAATGTGAAATTTAGTTTTCAAAAATTATTTTTTCAATAAATTCGTTTTGCGATAAATATATTTTAAATTAAAATACCTCCATCCATCATTATCATCCAATACCTAAAATATGTATATCATTACTAGAATTTAAAAAAATGTATAAGTTTTTACATTGATGAAAGAATAATCAAATAAATTAATTGAAACGTCAAATAATAAAGATAAAAGCGATAATTATTTAAAAGATAAAAAATGCATTAAAGTCTCCAAAAGTAAATGTCTAAATCAGTGTTTCCCAATCTTTTCTATGCCTTGTCCCAGGAGAGCTTCTAAAAACTTAAAATGTCCCCCATGTTTTTAATATTAAAAATTACCAATTGTTCACTAACAAAGTAGCTTAAATTCAGACTGGCATCATTATTTTCCATTGCATTGGACAATCAAATTGCCAGCATGTGGGAGCGTATGCCCCACGTTGGAATTTACTGGCCTAAACGTATTTAAAGAAATTAAATTTTCTACATTTGTTATTGTCATGATTGCAGGATGGTTTCTTGGCATGTGGTGATGGTGCTTGTATAGAACGTGGCTTGTTCTGTAACGGCGAGAAAGACTGCACAGACGGATCTGACGAAAACACTTGCGGTAAGCCAATCAACATGATGAAGAAATCATTTTTTCATTTTTTGTTAAATTTATATTCTATATTAATTGAATTATTTATTATAAATAAATTTTGATTCAATCATCTGTGAAAAGTAATTATTTAAAAAAAATTGTTTTAATAACAAAATATGTATTAAACATATTTTTAGATTAATTCATATGTTTGAGTCTTTTTAACATATATATACATATATATTAGGTAATTGAAGGTGTATAGGTGATTAAATAATATAATATATAATGTAATATGTTGATGGAAAACCTGTTACTATTAATAAAACTTTGAAATCGTTGTTCTTTCGTTACTCGTTATCGACAGACATAAATTAAATACCTGATAGATTACGTTCATTTGGGGTCGGAGAGAGTGGGGAGTAGTGGAGAGGGTAATAGGGAAAACCACTCATTTAGATTTTTGGATAAAAAAAATAACCAGGACTACATTTTTTTTAATTATTATATAAAAGATATATATATTTTTTTATATAATTTTAATTATATTTAAAATTAATAGATTTATTATATTATTATAATATTAATAATTTATTATTAAAAATAGATAATTGATTGAATAATTAAATAAAAACAAATCTTTATAGAAATAGTTTAGAATAATTAATTAATTAAATCATTAATTAAATTATAAATTAAATACAATTTTATTTATTTAATTTTTCTTTGAATAAATATATTTACTTAATAATTTTTTTTAATTATATTAAAAATTATATAAATTTATAAATGTATATTATTAAATTCAAAATTATAAATTTTTATTTATTTATTTATTTATTCTTTTGGTTTTGGTTTTGTATAGATAATGATAATGATCCGAATCGTGCCCCGCCATGTGATCCAGCCGTTTGTGTTTTGCCGGATTGTTTCTGTTCTGAAGATGGAACTACAATCCCGGGCGATTTACCAGCCAAGGATGTCCCCCAAATGATTACCATTACATTCGATGACGCAATTAATAACAACAACATTGAATTGTATAAAGAGATGTTTAATGGGAAACGTAAGAATCCCAACGGCTGTGACATTAAAGCCACTTTCTTCGTTTCACATAAATATACTAACTATTCGGCCGTACAAGAAACGCATCGGAAAGGTCACGAGATTGCTGTTCATTCTATTACGTAAGTTTAACGATCCCCTTCCCTATTCTCCACACCCCACCCACTTCTAGAATCCATTAAAAAAAATTAATAAATTTTAAATTATTAACTAATTTAATCAAATAATAATTATTTTAAAATTATTAATTATTATTTTATATTTATTTATATTGCAAAATATATAAATATATATATATTTTGCAATATTTTGAAAATTAAAAAATAAAATCTGGGTGTTTGGTATTAAAATTTGTATAAAGTGAAGGTTCATACATGAGCATCCAGTAAATAAATATTTATTTATTTTGATTGATTTATTTATATATTTTTTTTTAGACACAATGATGATGAACAATTTTGGAGTAATGCAACCGTTGATGATTGGGCGAAAGAAATGGCCGGAACAAGAATCATCATCGAGAAATTTGCCAACATCACTGATAATAGTGTTGTTGGTGTACGTGCCCCATATTTACGTGTGGGTGGCAATAATCAATTCACAATGATGGAGGAGCAAGCGTTCTTATATGACTCAACCATTACTGCACCACTGTCGAACCCGCCCCTCTGGCCGTATACCATGTATTTCCGAATGCCACATCGATGCCATGGAAACTTGCAGCATTGCCCCACTCGTTCCCATGCTGTTTGGGAGATGGTCATGAACGAATTGGATCGTCGCGAGGATCCACAATTTGATGAATACCTGCCAGGATGCGCGATGGTTGATTCCTGCTCAAACATTCTCACCGGGGACCAATTCTATAATTTCTTAAATCACAATTTTGATCGGCATTATAATAAAAATCGTGCCCCGTTAGGATTATATTTCCATGCCGCTTGGTTAAAAAATAATCCTGAATTTTTAGACGCCTTCCTTTATTGGATTGATGAAGTTTTATCCAATCATAACGATGTTTATTTTGTAACAATGACGCAAGTAATCCAATGGATTCAGAATCCACGTACAATAAGCGAAGTGAAGAATTTTGAACCTTGGGCGGAGAAATGTTCCGTGGAAGGAAAACCCGCCTGTTGGGTACCACATTCATGTAAATTGACAAGTAAAGAGATTCCAGGCGAAACAATCAATTTACAAACATGCGTACGATGCCCAAATAATTACCCGTGGGTCAATGATCCTACAGGTGACGGGTTTTTCTAAGTCATTGATCTCTCTCATCCCACATACACCCCCACCTCCACCCCCAAAAACCCTTCCATTTTCCTAATACATACAATAAACAAACCAATAAAAACCTTGCCAATTATTATTACTTTTTTAAGGCTCTTTATCCAAAATAACAGCCTGGTTAATTGAAAGTTATTTTTTTTTTAAAAAAAAATAATAAAAAACAAAAATGTGATTTCAAATAATTATATAATAAATAAATAAAATTGTAAACCAACAACAACCAATAAAATTAAATAAATACAAAAAGACCTAAAATTATAATACTATTTCAAATTTCCTTTTCTATCAAGGTCTAAATGTGTAAAAATATATATAAATATTATAAATATTATATAATAATTTTTTTTAATTATTATTATTATTATTATTATTATTATTTTATTTTATTTTATTCTGATGAGAAAAAATAAAAAGAACAAAAAAAAATACAAAAATTATATTTTAAAGGATCTTATATACTTATAATTAAATGCATTTATTCTTTTGCCAAATCTCCTGCTATATTCCTTCCTTTTCTCTCTCTCTTTCACTCTTTCATTTATTTATTTGCTTATAAGTGAAATGTTGTCTTTAATTAGATAACGATACAACAACAACAAGGTGTGGCCTTTTGGGTAGACAAATTTCCTCTCCTCTTCTCTGTTTTTTCTTCTTCTTCTTCTTTAAAAAAAATGAAGATAGAAAGGAGAAAAAGAAAATGAAAAACGAAAAGCAGATGAAGAGGAGGAGAATAGAGATCAGGTTTTATTTTTTAGGTAAGTTTTATAAGCAAAATCGTTCGACCGGCGCCCAATTTACGAAACAAGTAGAATTTCTCTCTCTCTCTCTCTCTTTACTACATAAAAAAGAAGGAGAAGGAAGAGCATTTGAAAATAAACCATCCATCCATAATCATCATTATCATTTGAAGTTAAAATTATTAAAGCATTATTTATAAATATTGAAAAAAACAACGAATTTATCATGAACGTAATTTTTTTTTTAAACTTTCACTTACATAAATATATATAATAGTAAGAGGAAAGAGTGATGTTGAGAGAAGTGGGAGAGAAAAGTATTAAGCAATCAATTAAACAAAAAAAAAAATTATTTGAATTTGATTTTAAGAGAAAAGAGAAACGTTTTGATAATTAAAGTATATTTCTTTCTCAGAAATTTTTATTTTTACTATGCATCTCTTATGAAATAATATTTAATTATAAAACATTATATTATAAGAATAAAAAATTATAATAATGAAGAATTATCAGAATTTCTCTGCAAACATTAGTATAGATTTTTTCTTTTTAAAAAAAAAAATCATTAAAAATTTTAAAAAGATTGAAGGTTATCTTCAAGAATTTTAATTATGCATGTATAAAAGTGAGTAAATTAATCCGATCATGAAAATAGAATAATTAATTTGTGTGTGCGCGTGTGAGTGTTGGTTCACGTACAATTGAGGTCAAATTTGGTAGAAACGCTATAAATTTCATAAGAAAAATTTGTTATAATGTTGGACAAAATTGGATTTTTGATTCTTTCAGAAATAATTTTTTATATCTTTACCTAAGAAATAATTTTTATTTTTAGAATTTATTTAAAAAAAAAATTAAGTAATATATTAATAATTATGAAATACATAATTGATTAAATGCAAAATATTTAATAAAGACAAAGAAGATATTCTAAGAATTTTATATATGAAGACCTTAGAGCGAAACAGTGGTAAGCCACAAAATCAAAATGTTGAGATATTGCAGTTTAAAGTTTAGAGAAAAGATAGAAAACATTGGGTTTACTGCATATATTTCAAATTTGCTCAATATGTAATATCAGTAAAGGGAAAAAGTCAGCAACTATTATATTTCTTAGATATATATAATTAAGAATAAAACAATTTTCTATAAAAGTGGCTTACCATTGTTTCGCTCTAAGGTCTTCATATATATAAATATATAAATATATTTATAATGAGAATTGTAATTGAACGAAAATGGTTAAAATCCTGCCTCACCGAACTCGAGAAATAATTATTAAGGATAAATAATTAAGAATAAAAAATATTTCAAGAAAATTATAATTTATGATAAAGTTGAGAAAAGATGAGAATAGAGAGATGGAGAAGAAAGAAGAAGGAATTATTAGTATAATCATATCCCCTTTTTATAAACCAATCATCCATTAAATATAATATTTATTTGCATATTTAATCAAATAAACTTTTGCACATTCTATATTACCTATTATATAAAAATTACTTTTCTTTTCTTTTTAAGTCTTCAAAGGTCATTATTATTATTAATATTATTAATATTATTAAAGAAGGAGTGAAAGAGAGAAAGAGAGAGAGAAGACAACCTTAGTGACTATTCATCCATAAAATATATAAAAAAATTAATAAATAAAGAAACCTCTTTCCGATTTATTCATTGGAATCATTCCATAATCTTACTTAATGATTTAATTTAAAAATAATAATTATATATATATATATATAAATTTATATATTTAATTCAGTCATTACATATATTCTTCTGTTTGTTTTATATTAATATTCTATTTTAAAACAAATATGTATATATATATATATATATATAAATTTTAATATTCATATAACATCCTTAAAGATATTGCTATGATTTATTCATATATATATAAATAGATATTAAACCAATGATTTATCTTTATTTATATGTTTATATTTTATTATTACAAGTTTCATACTTATTATACGAGTATTAATGTAAATATAAACTAATTTAATATAATAATATGCATCACTTAATAAATAATATGATATTAATTTATAAATTAAAACATGTAAATGTTTGTTAAAATATGTTCTTTTCTCTCTAACTGCATTTTTAAAATAAAAAATAAAAAAGATGATAATTCTGTTGTTTTATTTATAAGAAGAAAAAGAAGAGAGAAAAGAGTTCATTGGCCCTTAAACAATACCATGCATTTTTCTATAAATTTATTTTGGCCAGGTATCAAGGACAAAAAAAAAGATGTACATGTATGCGTGATTGGAATTTTTTAAGAAATTAAGGAAATTATTTATCTACCACTTTCAATTGCAGTGTAATATATAGGATCTTTTATAATTGGAAAATAAATAAATACTACATTATTATAATATAAATATATACTTTTTGATTATTATATTTTATAATATATATATATATATATATATATATATATATATATATTTATAAGTCTGTTGTGTTAAATAAGAAATAAATAAATATTTTTACAAATAAAGAAAAATTATTTTCAAGCGTTTATTATTTTCTTTGAAATAATAATTATTACTAATTATAGAAATACATTTATGTAACAAAAATGTAATGAAAAATGACAAAATAGATAAGTAATCTCTTTACGCGAATATATATATATATATATATATATATATATATATTTCAACTAATTAATATATTATATGGTTGTTTGTGATATTTTGTTGTTGTTGTTAGAGTAAGGAGCCCAAAGGTAGATTATTATTTGTTAATCATTTGAGAATATAATAATATAATATAATTTGCTAATGAACTTGTTTCAAAATTGTTTTTTTTTTCATTAAAAATAAAATGTCTTAATTGACATATATTTAAATAATATTGAAATTTTGATTATTATTATTCTTAGGAGAAGTAGATTTTTTTATTCATTTGATAAAGATAGAATAGAATATTATTTTCGGCCAAATATATATAATATAGTTTAAACAGACCTATTTTTTATTTTAGCAATTAATATCGTTTTTGTATTTATTTATAAATAAATAAAATACATATTATAATAAATCCGGACAAGTCAAAATAAATTTAGAAATAACAAGTATTTTATCAACATTTTTATAATATTTAAATTGAACTATTTAGCATAAAACATAAAATATGTAAAAGAAGAACCATAAATAAATATATTTTATTTTCATTTTTTATATATGTCTTATATAATAGTATTTAAAAAAATAAAATTTTTGGATTTAGAAAATCTTAAAATGCTTATTTCTTTTGATAGTGCTGCGGCGTTAGACAACACTAGATTAATATATATATATATATATATATATATATATATATATATGGTGTATATATGGTAAAATGACACATGATTTATAGGAAGAAGTGAGAAAAAATAGAGAACCTTTCACACATTCATAGCTCATTCAAATAGAAAAGTCGTAGACAAGTGATTTTTACAATTATTGTAATCAATTGGAATAACAAACTGGCAAGAGAACTACACTGTGATAAATGGGCAAAGAAGTGCATTTGGACAAAGGAATACTTATTAGAAAGAAATATACAATTAAGTTTCTATGAGAATTATGTGAAAACGGCCAAAGTAATGTGCAACATCAGTGGCTAGAAAAAGAATACTTTTAAATATCTATGAATGCAAGATAAGAGAAAAAGATTAGAAATGGACAAGACAGACACTGTTGTGAATTCTGGAACTAATAAGCAAATTGCGTGTAAAGTATAGGCTTGTTTTCCATTAACAACCTGATTGCAAAAATCTGTGCCCGATAAAAAAATAATTTTTAATAAGTTGAAAGTTAAACATTATTGTTTTATTCATTTTAAAATTATTAATCATTAATTATACAGTCTCTATTCGTTTCGATAATTGTTTACCAGTGATTCCATTTTGGGAAAAGAATATTGTTTTTTCTTGAAAATAGTTAATGAGAATATTGTTTTTTCTTGAAAATAGTTAATGAGGTGGTTTTTTACAGTTTGGTATTCAAACATGTTAAAAACCGGAATATCTGTTCTGGAGAAAACATATATTTCTAAATGAAAGTAAAAATTCTACTATTGAATAAATTGTTGCTGTAAATTCAAAGTATTTTAATAACATCCTAAATTTTTATTGCAGCTCTTACAGTTTGTTTAACTTCTTATTCAGCTTACTCGTTTTAGTTAAATAAAGCGGCACCCAAAGTAGCAAGCTTGAAAATGAATCCAACCTTTTTTAAAACACTTGTTCCTTTTCTAGGCTTATACAGCATCTTATGCTGCTAAATCAGCTTTTTTTTCTTCATTTTTCAATTATCTTAATACAAATCTTACTTATTTGAAAGTTGTTGACTAAAATGACAGAAGGTTCTGTCAGAGGTTGAAACTTAAAGAATACATAAACAAAATATTTCTACTCTGGTGTAAATTAATGAAATTCGGGCACAATCAAGCACGAACTTAAGCAAAAAAGGAATTGAGATCAGTACCATAATTAAATAGGATGATGTATCCTAAACCCCAAATACAAAAATAAATATTTGTTTATTAAAGTAAAAATTATTCTATTGAATAAATTGTATCTATACATTAAAAGTACACATTAAATTCCAAATAAGAGAGAAGAGAACCCATAAAATATATAAATAAAAATCAATATAAAAATAAAAAATTTTTTATTTAAAAAAAAAAAATAAATTATGCGGGAATATATTTTATATGAGAAAAATACTTTAAGAAACAGCTTCTATTCGTTCCCTCCTATAATATATAACTAACTATATAATAAGGACACATTATTGTCACAAATATAATCTCTTCATACCTCTCCCCTTCCTCCCTAACTCTTTCACCGTATAACCAACTATCTCTTTTGATGAGAGTATAATTATTATAATTTTTTAAAAAAAAAACCTGTCGATTTCAAAAAAAAAAAAAAATGATGAACTAAATTCCACTGATGATCGATTTAACCTTGACTTCAAATTTAAAATTATCAAATTATATTAAAAAAAGAAAACAATCATCCTTCATTACATTATTTTTCATATTTCTTTATCATTCTCTATTCAATTCCTTTCATATTATTAATAATAATAACAAAGATATTTAAAAAATTAAAAAATAGCATACCAAATAAATTTTAAAAAAGACATACTTTAATTAAGTTAATTAAGTTTATATTTAAAATATAAATTTTATAAAATTATATGTTTGTGTGTATGTCTGTCTATGTGTGTGTTTATGATTTGGCATGCATATATTAGTTATAGGTATTTTCCTCTCTGAGCTTAATTTCACCTTTGTAGATGACAACGCCCATACTAGGCAGGAGTTGAGAGTTTCGTGGAGAGAATAGCAGCAGCCACCTCCGTTTCTGGTGGCAGAAAATATTTGGTGGGTGTGGTTACATAGATACTATATGCACAAATATACAATCATCTTTTATTTTAAATACTGTTTGATGTGATAAAATATTTAAATAGGCGATAGATCACTTTTAAGTATTTGAACCAATAGAATCTTAATATTTTGCTGTTGGTGATGCTTTCTTTAAATTGAAAATTATTAAGTATTGTATTATATATTTCAGAAAAATATTCTAACTTTAGAAAATGTAGATATATTTTATTCATTTAATAAAAGCATTTGAAATGGAATTAAGAAATTGGTTTAATTAACTTCAATAAATGATATAAAATAAATATAATTGAAATCAGGAATGAAGAAGATAAAGCTCAGAAGAATCGGAATGAATAGGCAAAGATTTATTTAAATAGAATAAAAATTTGAGACAACTTCCAGAGGAACCAAAAGATTATAGTAATTGTCCTTAAAAGATTTATAAAATGCATATAAAATGTGAACTTAATAAAATAAAAGATTTAGGTGTTTACTTAACAGAAACATACGCAGAAATACACGCATGGGAAGAAATGTATTTCTGGATAACGTAAAGAAAATGAAAGAAAAAAAGATAACAAATAGAAAGGTCAATAGCAGTATTATATTTCAACGGTGGCCAAACCGTGGCTCTTTTTGAGTTTATTGTCGCTTAATTAAAAAGTTTAAAGTTCTCCCAATTTAGAATTTACATACATTAAACTGGAAAAAGTCTACGTCATGGCACATATTTATTTACATATAATTATTTAAAGAAAATTTAAAATTTAGTTATTTTTGCAAGTTTCAAAAATTTTGTTGTAAATTGTATCCGATCCATCCCAACTCTGTCTATTTTATTACAATAGCAAAATGCGGGGTGTACGATTGATTATTAATATAATTAGGTATTTTAATCGCGCAAGTATTCGTAATTTTTGCTTCTGTGAATACGAAACCCCCCCCCAAAAAAAAAATGTAAAATTTTTTCGGATTTGACTCATAAACATTTTTGATTTTTCAATATGGCTCTAAGTATCACCAAGTGTGGCCACCCCTGTTATATTTGATTAAATATATTTATATGTATTAACCTACTAAGATAGTTGGTGGAGTAAAATAGTAGAGAAAGGAAGAATGAAAGAGAAGATACTTGTAAGTTGAATCAGTGGCGCAACCAGGGGGGGGGTTTTGGGGGTTAAAACCCCCCCCCAGGAGAGAAAAAAAATAATAATTGCTGTATATTCAGTGGCGCAACCAGGGGTGGTTTTGGGGGTTAAAACCCCCAGGAGAGAAAAAAAAAATAATTGCTGTATATTATGTTTTCAAATAGAAAAGAAAAAAAATTCTTAAAATATAACTTAGTGTATAATAAAAAAGTTTTTTTTTATTAATACATGTGGAAATTGATACCGAGGTCAAGGGATGTTTCGAGCTCCTCACTCCACTTCCTTATCCCTGGTTGTAAAATTTAACAGAGGGATAGCGGAAACGCAGGCCCTCACCCCCACAGGGCCTTTGGTGACGTCCAGGAGAAAGTCTCCCCCCTTCTCCACCACAACGGGTAGGGCATTTGTAAATAAACCATTTTATAGAAATTCGCAAACAAGAAGTTGCTCTATCGAGAACATTTACCCTAGACACCAATTCAACCCCTTCCACATTGCTACATACATTAATTGCTAATTTCATAAAGATTATGAAGCGAAGACTAATTTCAGATTTTTTTCAAAATAAGAAAAACAAGAAAGGTAAGATTTAAATTTTTTTTTTAAATTAGTGAATTAATTCTTAAATACTTTTCCATTTAAGAATTAGATAGTGAAGCTGGACCTTCAGAAACAACAGATTGTGTTAATAGCAATAGCGAAGAAGACAATAAAGAAATAGTTGATTTCACAACTGAAAAGGTTAATTTTTTTTATTTGTTTATATATATTAACCCATTTGTAGAGCCAGCGTTCCCAAATGGGAACATTTATTTTTATACACCAAAAACCCTTTCAAAAATATTTTTTTCTATATTTATCTACATGATATCTGGTCACCAATGGGTTAAAATCGAATTTCATTTTTTCACGTAGCCAGGGAAGAGGCAGGGGGGGGGGATTCGGGAGCTTCAGTTCCCACATATAAAATCTATTTTTTTCTAAATTTTCTTAAGTTTAATTTTTTCAAATTATCCTACCACTACGGGCGGACGAAAAGCTTTCGTCATCTTAAAGTAGTTTATTATAAATAACTCCTTTATTATTAAGTTTAGGTAAAAATGAATATAATGAAACCTTTAGTAAATGCGATTTCCTATAAATTTAATACGATAGTATGATAATTCTCATAAAAATCGGAATTTATAAAGAAATTCAATAAAATGTGTTTTGACACCTCTTTAAACTAGCATTACTTATGGTCCCATCTTGTCCAAAAACAATCCAATCCCCGCCCATCATTCCAAAAAAAACATCTAAATATCAAATCCCAAGATAATATCTCATTTCGTTTAGACTTAATTTTGGTAACGAACGGCCGGCCGGATCAAAATTTTTTTTTGCAAGTTTGGATTCAGAACCGTCTGAAAAGTGGAAATCTCGAAGAATCTCGGAGCAAAAATTTTCCGATCATCGTAAAAGCTATCCTTATTTCATGAGGAAAGCTAAAATGGTTTACTTATAGCTGGAAAAAAATAATTTCTTTCTAAAACTGTGAATACGAGTAAATAAAATACAAAATTTGCCAGATTTTGTAAAATCATTGTTTCATTTACAAAACTTTTTTAAATATTTAATATAAAAAAAAAAATCTTAATGAAAATTTGTCTTTGAGTGAGCCCGGGGGGGGGGGCATAGGAAGGTGGAGCGGCTAGTCAAAACCCCCCCCAGGAGCAAATTCTGGTTGCGCCACTGAGTTGAATGCGACAATATTAACATCGGATAGAATAGGGATAAGGTCATTGCTACACTTAGATACCTTCAGGTTTAGAATTACATCAAAAACATGAATATATCATACATAAAAAATAAGAAATTAGGAGATATTTCAATTAATGACCATTCAAAAATTGGTTTTATTAATAAAATTTGAAATAGATTAAATAATCTCTACTATTTTTGTATTAAGAAAAATATAAGGATAGAGAGGAAGAGAGAAAGAGAGAGAGAGAGTTTGGAATAAATTAATTTTATCTTCTATGGACCCGGAACTACATACTTAGAAAATAATTTCATTATTAAACAATAAATATATATTTAAGTATATCTCATACATAATAAAAAATTTTAAATTATTTTATGCCATAAATTATTACACCCTTTACCCTGTGTACCTTACTCCTTCATCTACCCTTCTCCCCTCACTTTGACACTTGCCCCACCTCAAATGGAATGAAATTTGTCGCCGTTCGCCCTTCTAGATGAAATATCAAAGGTGCTGATCAACGCCTGCAGGTGTTTTTTGCCAGGGATGGGCTGCTTGCTATACGTATACACGATATATACCTCCAACACACAGAGTTACTTTCACTTGGCAGACAACCGCTTTCCCTTTTCAAAAGAACCCCGCAGGGGGAGCTGACTGAATGAGAAGGCAGAGTGGGGGTAAGAGGAATTAGAAGAGGATGGTGGGGGAGGAGAGGATAGTTATCCTCTCAAGAATGCATTCCTATGGGCACCTGGAACATCTTAATCCAGACATCATCATCATACTCATTTCAACACAACAGCATTCCATAAGAATAAAATAATTAATATAATATTTATATTATAATTTTTTTCATTATTTAGCAAATATTATTATACAAATATTAATGTAATTTATATCATATATATATTTATTTATATAATATTATTAAATTGATGTTGTATATTTTAATAAACAATCCGTAATGTAGTGGATTCTGTTCTTTTTAATTTTTCCACACGTATCTATATATATATATATATACATATATGTATATACTTTGTATCAGCGAAAGTTGATATTGATGCTGTAGATCTTTGATAAAAAATTTAAAATAGGACTGTAATGTATAGGTCATTGTGGAAATATTTAGCTTCTCTATTTTTATTCTATTATAGTTATAAAAATATTTATTAAATTTGATTTCTATTATGTAGTTTTTTTTTTAAATACACAAATTAAATGCAAATTTCATATTACTTTTATGTACTAGATCAGTGATTCTCAACCTTTTTATACCACGGTACACTTTTAACGGTTTAAAAATTTAGCGGCCCACAAAGAAAAAGATAAGTATAAAAGTTATTTACTTACCTATAATAGACTGTGTAATAAATAAAGTTTATGATAATAATCAGGGGTCGGCAACCTTTTTCAATAGTCAGGCACATTTCTGAAATAATATAACAAGGGTGGGCAGACTTGGTAATACTTAGAGCCAAATTGAATAATCGGAAATGTTTAAGAACCTGATCGCAAAAACATTTTACCTTTTTTTATATATATATAAGATAAATAAGTACTTTTTCTTAATTTGAACTTTACATTTGTAACATTTTGGCACATTTTGAAAATCTCGGGGCATACAAAAGTACAGTCGTTAAGAATCACTGTACTAGATATATAAATAATAGAAATGATTAAATTTGAATAAATTAAATTAATCATAATTATATTTCATGTAGCTTCTTAGTAAACTTACTAATCTATTTATAGTTTCAACTTGTAAATTAAAATTTTAATTTATTATGTATGATATTTAATTTTTTTTGCTTTCGAGTAATTTTATTTTATATTTATTTAATCTCTTTATTTTAATGAATTTGTATGTGATATTAATTAAAAACAGTGGGTATAAAATATACAATCTTTTTTATTTACTTGATTAAGCTCTAAAACTTTTAGATGGAAAGGGGAACTTCAAGATTATGATCCCCATCTGTGTGTTAATTTATATCTTATCTTATCTTATTATGCTAGCTAAAATTGTATATATGTATTTATCTATATATATTGGTTCTCAAAAACCGCTCTAACGATTTTTTTCAAATTCACACTAGATATAGTATTTATAAAGAAAAATTAAGTTTTATTGATGATATCTCTTGAAACATACAGCTTCATTATTAATTTCTTAATTGAAAATTATATATGGAAAACGTCAAAATTTTTAATACTGCCTGCTAAGACAGTAAAAAAATGACAATTTTTTATCTAAATACATATAGTCCAGCGGTTGGACTGATGTTTTAACGAGTGGATTTCGTCGGTTCGAAACTCGCCGGGTGAATCGTTATTTAAAAATGAAAATAATGATTTTGTTATTTTTTTTTCTTTTTATCTATTGTTTACTTTTTAATAAATTACTATTCTATATTTATTTATTCATTGTTCTTTTATTAATAAAGTTTTAGATAGTTTTATAAGTTTTAATATTTTTTCAATAAAATATTATTCAATATATTTATTAATATTATTTTATTTATTATTATTGAGTACCCGAAGTTCCATTCATTTTAATCAGATTGATGCAATGATGCAACAGTTAATAATTGTAATATTGTAATAAATTTCTATCTTGAAAATTGTTACATATTATTCAGGATATTTTAAAAACTATTTCTTTCTTTAATTAATATTCATTTTTTCTATAAGTCAGATATATTTCCAAATATTAAATAATTTTTGAAGTGAAAACTTCTTTAGCGGCGTTGAGCACTTTTGCGGGATGGGGAAAAAGTATAGAACTCGCGTGATCGTGACCAACACCATGAAACCATCTGCTTTCAAATTTCTTATAACAGAGCGCGAAATTTGAATTGTCATTAGAACTGTTTTATAAATTATCTCTAACATATAAATATATATTTATTATGTAAAGTTCATTTCATATATACATATATAATCAAAATTATACGAAATGAACTTCACATAATAAATATATATTTTATGTTAGAGATAAGAATTATAAAACAGTTCGTATTGCAATATTTTAAACAAAGTTGTGTATTTATATATATATAAATATAAGTTACAAATTTGTTTAAAATATATGTTTAAAATAATATATAAGTTATATATATATACATGCATATGAAATTCATCTTTCTCGTGAAATAGCGCGAATTTCGTCTGTTTTAAAATTTCTTACGCAGAAGTTTTCACTTCTGTCGGCCAGTCCCACGACTGCCAATTTTGCTTTTTTAATTCCGAAAAGCTGCAAAGCACGTTTTTTTGTCTTTAGTTTGTTTTATAACCACTTGGGGCGCTAAACAGTTTTTCAAAAAAACACTATAGAAAAAAAATATATGTACCTATATATTATATATTTATGTATTATTGAGGAGCACAAGTTCATTAATTTTAATCAGATTGATGCAAATGTGTAACATTTAATAATTGTAATAAATAATTAAAGAATTGTGTATCAATATTTTTTAAAGGGTAGAGCGAGAGCTCGGTGTCCCAGGTATTAATATTACCAGCCAAATCCAATAATAATGAATCATTTTTTTTAACTTAAGTACCGAGCCGAGGCTCGGGGTCCCGGTACTTTATATTTATATAAATAAATACATATGTACAGGGTAAATGAATCTTAAATTTTCTCCATTTACAGCTGCTCCTACAATTGGGGGTTTGATGAAGAGGTGATTTCTCTTCTCCACAAAAATTAAATCATGAATCACCAACCACATTAAGGGGCTTATTGCGTTAAAATTATTATCAAAGGGGATCAAAATTAAAATATATAAAACAATTATTTTTGGTTGTATTATATGGGTACGAGGCATGGTCTATGACCTTAGGAGACGAGAGTAGATTTAGAGTATTTGAGAATAGGACCCTGGGAAGCATTTATGGGTCAAAAAAAGATGAGGTCACAGGGGAATGACTTCATAACTAAGAATTGCATGACGTCTATGCATCTCTAGATATAGTTAGAATTATAAAATCAAGAAGGCTGCGATGAGCAGGGCAAGTGGCTTGATTGGGAGAGGAAAGAATGGCGAAAAATATATAGGTGGGGAGACCGAGTGGGAAACGGCCGCTTGTAAGACCAAGGACGCGGTGGGTGGATAATGTACGAAGGGACGTAAGAGAGAGGGGAGAGGGGAGGGATTCGAGGGTTGTGGCTCAGAATATGGATAATTGGAGAAGTGTGATTGCTGCGGCCAAGAACTTTGGAGATCCGTAGAGTCACAGAGATAGATAGATAGATATGGTAAATGAGTATATATATATACTAGCTGATCAGAGCGCCTGTACTTCAAACCGTCGGTCGGTTCGGACCTGGCCACAGGTCAACTTATTTTGTTAATAATTTATTTTTATTTTTTATTTTTTTTGTTAATAATTATTACATTTTTATTTGTTCGAAAATTATTTCTACTTTATTAATTGTTAATAGTTATTACATTTTAATTAACAGTTTTCGGAATAAGTATATTCTCTTATTTTATAGAGATTATTATTTTACATATATATGAATATAATATAAATATTTTTAATTTTATTTTAAGAATAGATATATATCTAAAAGGAGGTAACTGTGACGTCACATATATACATTTAAATTAAAAACAACTAATGAAGATGATTTTTTCCAGATATGTGATCAATAAAACTAAATAACTTAAGAGTATAACTAATGGTTTTCAATTTATAAAATCTAATTTAACACACAACAATTCCGTCTCATTATTGTATTGTAATACAAAGTTAGAAATATTAAGTTTAAAAAAAATTTAAAATATTTGAATTTTGAAAATTATATGTAGCGCCATCTGTCGATAGTTTTGTGACACTACAGACTTTTAGCAATATATTACTAATTAAATTAATTTTGGATAAATTAATTTTGGATTTAACTACACTAAAACCTTTCTTGGTATGCCCACAACAATCCCTGAAAGTTTCACCGTAATCGGACGGGTAGTTTTTGAGTCTATAAGAGACAGACAGACAGACACACAGACAGACAGACACACAGACACACAGACATTGCCTTTTATATATATAGATAGATAGATAGATATATGGTAATATATACAATATACAATATTGCTAAGATTTTCTATTTAATATATATATAGTGATGAATAAAGAAATAAAACAAATTACAATTTTATTATTATTTTAACAAATCCACTTTTTATCCTCTTTAGTACAAGATTGATATTCATTATTTTTATTAAATATCTAAATATATTATTAAAAATATGTATTATATTCAATTATCTAATATTCCCATTAAGTATTTTTTTTAATCTGAAAAATATATAGTATTCTCAACAGTAAATATATATAAATTTAATATTATTATCAGGAAATGAAAGTAAATAATAAAAAAAAAGTTTTCAATTGCTAAGTCGAAATTGTATTTATATTATATATATATATATTCATGATGATGATGAAAGCATTAAAATTTAGATTTAATATGCTTCTTTTGCCATTTATATATATATAAATATATTAAAATAAATATTTTCAGTTTCCTCAATTATGTATAACAAAAAAAAATATAAATAAAAGTTAAGAAACATCCCGTATGGGGATATTTGTTAAACAAATTAAATAGAAAATAAGGTACAAATCTACCCAACCTACCTAATTACTTGTATATTATATAAGAGTTTAATGAAATAACGAATTAGACCAAGGAATTGTATTCATTTGAATTGGCAAAATTAAAAATAAAAATAAAATATATAATAGATAAATACAATAATTTCAATTAATTTATTATACAAGAAAAAATTTGTGGAGATGATGAAATGAATTGATTTTTATTAAATTATTTTAAATAACTTTAAGAATAGATTAATTTATTTACATGTTTTTTGATTGGTTATTAAAAAGTAAATAAAAATTATATATTTGAAAAAGAACAAAATTTACTAGAATTTACCCTTTTGTATTCTTTGCAGAAAGATTCTCTGAATGAATTGAGGCGTCATTTAAACATTGTGATGCTTTACATATGACAATTCATATCAAGTTTATATAAAAAATAATTCTAAGAATTTTAAATATATTATTTATTTTGTAGGATATGATATGATATTCATAATAATTTGTCCAGACAATATAACATCAACAAATTCTTTTATTCTTCTCTGGAGATAACGAAACGAAATATTTAATAAATCATATATATATATATATAAGAATAAATTCACCTCCTTAATTAATTAATTGGGTCTGGGGAATTCAATTAAAATAGTTTGGATTATTAATAATAAGAATTGTAATGTAATACTATTAAAAAGTAATATAAATAAATTATAATTGGAATTGTTAAATTATTATATAAAAGTAATTGTTAGAGAAACATTATAATTTATTAAGATTGTGGATATAACAACTTTAAGAATTGATTTCTTTTACAAGTAAAAATCTTGTAATATTGTAAATAAATTTGTAATTAATTTATATTAAAAGTAAATAAAATTATTTTACAGAGAATGGAAATTGATTGAAGTAATACCCAATCCAAAACATTCTTATTTATGTATATAAAAGATTTCTTTAAACTAATAAGAATCAACAGTGATGATTAAAATCTATCATTGAATAGGATATACCCAATTTTGATTATTATTCGGTTAATTTGTTAAAGACATATTTTGAAATTCAAATCACGCATTCTATATTATTTAATAAAAATAAAAACTAATTAAATTAATTAAATGAACAATTGACAAAACATAAGGTCATTATCTTATAATTTGAAAGTATTTTTAAATTTTCTCAAAAATAGCTTGAACAATTTTTAATTAAATTTTATGAAAATATGCAAAATTTCTCTTTACTTCTCAATAATTGAGAATAATAATAATCAATTATTGATTATTATTATTTTATACTTGATTTTTAAATTAGAATAGAATAGATTGAATAAATATAAAAAATAGATTGGCTTAGTAAAATATTAAAATCATATTCAGCTATGGGTTTATCTATAATATTAAATTGTTACAATTTCTATTCAAATGGAAATAAAACACTACAGGAAAGGGGCTTTAATAGCACTTTTTTTAAAAGTGGTTTCCTACTTTCAATTTTATTTTTTTAGTCTATAAAATAATTATCACATTCCAACTAGAAATCATTCAAAATGATTATTAATTTTGAATTATAAATTTAAAAAAAAATAAAGTAAATAAGTAGAAAGATATTTTAAAATCTTATTTCTTTAAAAATAGTTTATTAAAACTATAATTTTAATGAGCTTATTATTAAAAGGCTATTCCGATTGATTAATAAATCTTAATTTAAAATACAAGTATAATAATCATAATCTATTAAGAAGAAAGTGAAATTTTACATTTTTGATATCTCATCTTTGGGTGTGTTATTGGTGTGTGTCTATGACATAGATAAAATTCCTTATAAAAGGTCATAAGGTTAAATATAATTTAAAATATACATATATAAATAATATTCATAAATGTATACACTTATCACTAACGACATTTCCTTAATATTATCATATTAATTAGTTTCATTATTTAAATTTTATTAATAATATATTACTTATATTACATCAATAGTACAAATATTATTAGATATATTTCAGAAATTTATTTAAAATAAATATAATAAAATACTCAATTTTTGAAAATGAGAGAAAAAAATCATAAATTATAATAGGAAACATTCAAATAAATACTTATGGGCTCCACAAATAAAAAATTTGATATGTAATCTATTTTTAATATTTTTAAAAAATCCTACTTCTTTAGAAAATATTTTGTAGTAAAATTCTAATTTATTATTATTTATTTATTTCATTTCATATTTATTAATTTTATTTATAAATATTTATATATATATTTATTTATTTTAGTTTTAAGTCAGGGTGACTCCTTTACAGCCACTTCAACCTTATTTGGTTATTTATCTATTTATGAATAAATCGTATATGAAGATTTTTCATTAATATGAGATACTTTTAGAATTTGACAGTCTTCATGGCCTGCTGATACGCTCTACAAATAATAAAATAAAACCCTAGTAATTTTGAACTTTTCTAATAATTGGGTTTCTTCTCCACACCCCCCACTCCTCATTAAATATAAAATATCTTTACCATTTAAATAGAAATTCATTAAATACTAATTACAAGTCTTGTTTATGTTGGTTCTAACAATTTTTATTAAAGAATTATCTTTTATTTATTTACTTGAGTGAAATTTTTTTTTACAAAAGCATTAGCAAATGGTAATAAGAAGTTTGAATTGATGGTAGAGACGATGGGTGAATGAGGGGTTTATCTTTGGTGGAGGGGAAGTGTAAGTATAAAAGTAGAGGTAAAGAGGGCGAGGAGGGGGAGTGAGGATGGGTTAAACATTCCAAGTGAGAGTACAAGTGAGGATAAATCCCGTTAGCATGCACAGATTGCAACAGGCGGTGCTGCTGCATGGGATCCTGGCCTCGAGACAATGCCCTTGCGCAACGCAACCAGCCATGGGTGTGGGACAGCTTACAGAGACTCTGGTGCCCTCCAAAAAATTACATCTCTATATACATACTTATCTACCTATGTCTATTGCACTCACCATATTTCATTATTTATTTATTAATTATAATAATTATATATAATCCATTAGTGTGGGTTAAAAACTTTCTTCCAAAAAAAAAACAAACTAATAAATACGTATACATTTGAAAAATATTGACAAATAATTATAAAATATATCTATATAAACGTTATTAGACCTTGAATTAATTAATTTAAATTAAAATACGCCTCGTTTATATAAATGTATAAATTATATCAAAGTTATCATTGGAATCACTAGTCCTCTAATTTTCTTTTCTTTTTAAAGATTTGCACAAAAAGCATCTTGTATAATTCTAACAAATACTTCAAGCAAAATTAACCAAAAAAGATCAATTAAGAAAACAGATCATTATATTAAATTTTTTATATGTATATATATATATGAGACCTTGAAAATCTTTCATTGATTAACCTTCAATTTAATGATTTTATTCAAATCCATTTGAATATTATTAAAAAGAAATAAAAAAAATTACCATTAATTAATAATTTTGTCCAAAATACAGTTAGAATGGAAAAAAGAAATTATTATAATAATATTAATAATTTCCAATGTTATACCTATAATCAATAATAATAAAATTACCAATATATAAACCAAAATCTAACATAGTTAATGACTTTTTCGAAGAAAAATAAAAAATAAAAGTTAAGAAAAATATGTGAATTTTGGTTATTAAAAATTGAGATGTTCTTTGTAAAATATTTTAAAATGTCGAATAAGTGATTAATATAATTTTAGAAAAAAAAAACAGAATAATTTTTTACTATCTCGTAAGAGACTAGTATTGCGATCACGAAAATTTTCGATGTTGAGATTTTGATGTTTTTATATGTTTTGAAGGTTCCTGAATCATTTTCACTAAGGTTGAGAAAAATATCTGTGTGTGTGTATGTATGTAACCAAGATTACGCAAAAACGGTTTGAGCTAGAATGATAAAATTTGAAACATGAGCATTATTCAAAATTCGTAGTTTTCTCTCAACTTTTGAGAAATGAAGCTCATTCGAAAGAGGGTCAATACTTACAACGTTTTTATTTTTTTTCCTCTAAAGTGACCGTAAAAATATATATATATATGTTTGATAATTTTTCATATGATTAATAATTGTATAAAACTGTTATATATACAATTTTAGCTTGATTGAATCGCTGAAAGTACCTGAATTAATTTTTTAACACTACGTGACGTGGTGCCATCAACAAAGAGCCAAACATGCGCTGTTTTAATAAATATTATTTATTAATTTAATTTAAATGTAATATATGTTATTTAATCCATTTCAAATTGCGAGATCGTCGAGTGGAGACACTCCAGCTAATTTTTACTTGATAAAATAAAATAAAAGAATAAATTAACAAAATTTATAAAAATGAGAAATAAAATTAATTTTATTAAATAAGTAATTATAATTTTAAGTTGTTTTAATTTCATAAAAAACATTATAAGAAATAAATTAAATTAAATTCTTTGGTTTCTGATTATTTAGTGAATAATATATTTTATTGGATACACATATATTTTTTAAAAATATTAGGGGTATATATCTTATTATATACATATTATAAAAAACTTTATCTCAAGGATTTTCCTAAAATTAAATTAATTAAATAAATCCTGTAATTGTTTTAACGATTAGAAAATTTGATAGGAAATATTCTCTTTTCATATTTGAGTTTGTACAAAGTGAGTTAAATCTAACATAGCAAATGAACGAATTTAATTTAAAAAGGAAAATTGATTTGTTTAGAGTAGTTTAGTGCGGTGTGACTGCTAAACTGTGTCCTGCGGCATAGTGGTGTCACACATGATATATATATATATATATATATATATATATATATATAAATCTCTACCATAATTTTAATATACCACTGTATCTACATAATACATAAGATTTCATTTTTTCTTATAGAATTACCAGAATTTTTATTTCAATTTGCTAAAGCCATTAAATCTCTGGTTCATTTGGCTCTTCGTATCTTTATGAATTATTTGTGTAAATGAAGAGAAATTACAAATGATTGATGAGTAGTTGGTTTGTCTAATTTGGAGCGTCAAAGTTTTTTCATAGCATCGATTGCATCCTTCTCTTTAATAATTTTCTATTTATGTGCATTATATCTCAATAAAATATTATAAAGCTTGACAGACATTGGTTTAATATTTTCAAAATTTGCTAACATAAAAAGATTTTTTTAATCAATTATTATTCACAAAAACTTGGTAATATTTTCTGTTATTTTAATATCTATCCATTTATATATTATAATACTTTAATATGCAATAATATAATATGGCATTAAAAGTATGATTCAAATAAATATTAAATTATATTTTTTAGTTGTTGGTTGATTATTTTTACAATTTAACAAGTAATTTATAAATAAATTGATAATATAAAAGGGTCTAAACGTATATTACATATAAATATAACGACTATATACATAGATATATGATAATAATAGTGAAATATATAATAATGAAAGTTAAATCTTCAATGTTAATTTATTCAACATTTCATAGAAAAAATATTTTTTTACATCTTAATATGTTGTATATTATATATTATTTAATTTATGAAATATTTAATGACTTTTCTAACATCCTGCATGTATAGGTATATATAAATAAGTGAAAGTAGAAAAAGAAGAAGATATATATATATTTCCAAATACTTGAATGAATAATTTAATTAAGTATTTATTGATAATTAATTTTATTATTCTTCAACAGGGAAAAATATTTGAAATATTTAAATTTACGAAATTTTATTTGATTATTATTTCAAATAATTAATTATTTAACAAAAATTCCCATCTCAGGTAACATATTAAATGAACAAACATAATAATTTAATTAATTTAAACATTGATATTAAATGATGTTTTGACTTAAATTATTATGATTATATTAATATATACAATATGTATTATTAAATGAATGAGAGAGGGAGAGAGAGAGAAAGAGAGTGAAAAGAATTGTGAATTTGGCCTGTTGGTGAATGTACTAATCCTTTCGCTAACGTCAATGCGTGGCAAGGCCCTCCAGTTGTCAACTCTTCCTAGATTGCATATACAGAGACCAAAAAAGTAAAAAACAAACCAGGCATTAAGAAAGAAAGAAAAAAATTCAAAATGTCCTTGAAGGTATTCTTTATCATTTACAAAAAAAATATATCGTCTATATATACATATATATATACATATATATGTCTATATATACATATATATATATATACATATATATGTATATATAGGTATTAGAATATAATATTAAATTAAAAACGCGACAGACAGACAGACCACAATTAATTTAAAAAAACAAAACAATGTCAGATTTAGTAACGTCTAATTGTTATATTATATGAATATCTTTAAGATTAATTATCTTCGAAAATATCTAATTACATAATTTAAATAAAAATTTATAATCTTAATTTTATACTATTATTATATAGCAAAGCAGGTGGGAAAATGACGTTTTAATGGCCTAAATGTTAAATTTGTGATTATGAATATTATAAATTACAAGGGGATTGCAATAATTAACCTTGGTTTGCATGTGTGGGACCACAAACCTCAATTATATATCAACATTGAATTTTTTATAACTTAATACTTTCTTTCATTTATAAGATAAGCCCAGTAAAATATAAAGTAACTAAAAAATTACAAGAAGTAAAAGAGAATCATACAACCACAAGATTACTAATGAAGTGAAAAGAGAAGAAAGGGAGTAAATAATAATCATAGAGTATATAATATATTCGAGTTGATGAATTGAATTCTAAGAAAGTATCCACCTCCTCCAAATCCTTTAGGCCAGATAATTGAAAGGGCAATAAGAATTAAATACAATGGGAAATAAGATTATTTTTTTTTTTAAATATATCAAATGAAAATGAAAAGGAAAATTTCCTTTTAACAAAATAGACAGATTGGAATGTTTTTTTTTTTTTAAAAAAAAAAGAGGGATTGATAGATAGATAGAGGCTTTATAAAAAATGACTTTGTATTTAAATTTCATGACACAGCACCATAATAATCATCCTTTGAATACGGATCTTTTATTTTTTTCTCATTCGTATCTCGTCTTTTCTTCAAGTTAAATTATAATTATCATTATAGAAAAATGAATTGACATGCAGTCATGCATTCTGAAATCATCATTTTTTTTTATTTTTGATTCGATAATTTAATTAAATATATCTATATCTAAATATTTAATTTTATATGTATAAAAACAGGAAAAATTATGAATTTTTAAATATCTTGAAAACTTCTAAAAGGATATGTTATATAGTTGTATCATATTATATTAAATTAAGCTTATATATATATATATATATATATATCTCATTTGTATAATTATAATTAATATCTTTCTTATTATTAATATAACGATAAATGTTGAAAATTATAGTAATGCAATAAAGTTTATTGATTTATTAAAGTTAGAAAGAAATGTTATAATAATTTGTAAATGGTATAATATCTAAAATATTACAAGAGAGGGAGAATTATTTTAAAGTTCACTTCAATTGTAAATTATTTTATTCATTAAAATCGTGAAAGGCAATTGTATTTTTGTTTTATTCAAAATAAAAAAAACAAAAAAAAAATTTGTCTAACTTGGTCTAATGATATCAAAAGGTTACAGATAAACGCGCTTTTCGAGATTGAAAGTAAATAAAAATAAGAATGAATTGAAAGAAAGAGGTGAGAATGATGATGTGGTATATCACGGTGTGAAACACACTTGGCAATGGTATGACCTTTCTGCCCTTTCAACTTCGGCTGAATTCGAACTTTGATATTCGTAAATTCATTTGGAATTAAGGAAAAAGTCATGGTCGTTTGAGATGCAACGATTATTACCTATTATACATATTTATTAAACAAAACAAAACAGCCCGTAGAGATCACCCAATCGAAAACACATTCTATTTAATTTAATTGCATCTCTTAACAACAAAAACAATAGAAACATTTATAAAACAATGAAAAAAATAAACAAGAATTAAGAATTGTTTAATTGAAACAATTAGTGAAAGAATATAAATAATGTGTATATTATATAAAGATAATTTTAAAAATTTAAATTTCAAAATTTATAAAAATTATTAAATAAATTTATAAAATTATTTTTATGAAAAATAAACCCCATATTTTTACTTCAATTCTCCAAAATTAATATATATATATATATATATATTGTTTTGTTTTGCAAATGTACCTGTGGATTATTTAAAATTTAAATTTTTGTATTAAGAGATAAATTGAGAATGAATTAAAGTTGCAGTTTATTTATTATTAGTGAAAAGTGTTATATTCTATAAAATAAATAAATAAATAGAAAATAAAATAAACATTTTGTTTGTGTTAATTTTTGACTAGAATGCCTGTCTGATGAGGAATTAAATTAACATCTGCTTGGCATACTGGCATATAAGAGAAAATGAAAAATCATTCGAATAAATAAATGTAGTTTACAATGAAATATTTATAAATTTAATAAAAAATCTAAAAAACATCAATATCCAGTCAGATGAAATTTAAATATTTAGATTAATAAAGAAAAAATTTATTTTCTATCATTTTAAATCATTCAAAACACTGACATTTAATTTTTACTTTGTTTTTTTTTAAATTTTATTTAAATAATTAAATATCTTTAATTATAATAAATATATGTAACTGACAAAAACTGTTATTACTGTTTCATTGTTTAGATGTAACTTAAGATAGTTGTCTCGTACACATAATGTATATTTCTATTGAATAAAATTTAATTCTATCTTAACATTTTAGAGTTTTTATTTTTATTATAAATCTTAAATTCTTAATATCTCTGTTAATTTAGAGATATTAATTTACTTAAAAAATTTGAATTCTATCGTACAAAGTTAGTACGAGTAGTACGAGTAGTAGTTTCACCAACCCACTAAAAAAACATAAAAATGATTTAAATTAATTCTTAAAACGTAAAGAAACAATAAAATCTCATAGTCGGTTTTTACCATAATCATGTGGGGGTTTCAGTTCGTATAAAACATTATAATATTATAATTTTGAGATATCTGATAGAAGACATCTTAAAATTTTGTAGATAAATTTACTGAAAAAGATGCTATAATAATAACTGTCTCTACTATATTCAATATAAAATTATAAATGAAATAAATACATTTTAATGTTTTAAAAAATTAATTAATTTTATATATTATTTAAATAGTTCTCTTTCTATTTGTTGAACTAATTATTGATTTATATATCTTTATTTACAAACAATCATAATTTTTTAATTGTTGCAATATTATTTTGATCTAAATTTAATTCCAATCAATAATAATATCTTAGTTAATTAAATTTAAATACTGGATCGTTGACTTCAATACATATTATAATACTTAAATATTTAATCAAATTTAACAGGGCCAAGGCGGATTGCAAAAATACTTTTTTTTTTTTATTTTTGGTAAAATAAGATAAATTTAACATTTAAAGAAGGTTAAACTGAGCATGATTTATATGTGTGTTGGTGAAAATATTAGATTGCAATATGCACTTTCAAAAAAATTATAAAAAATTTTATATTTGTAATTATATTAATATTTTATAATTAAAACAACTACATATGTATAGAAAAATGTATTAAAATTATTAAGCAGTTTCATCGATAAAGATACTTTATCAACGAACTTTTAGTTCGTTTATAAAATCTATATATCTGTGTGTCTGTCGCCAAAAATTTTCGATTTTTTAAATTTTGATTTTGGATTCGAGTAGAGCTTAAAAAAGTGTAATTGTAAAATGTTCTTGGTTTTTTAAAAATCGGTTGGGAACATAAGCAAATCGGCGGTCAAAGTGGAAAATTTCCCATATATTATAACTACTGTAATTACTGTTATTATAATGTAAAATTATAAAGAAAAAATGTTTAGGCATTATTGTAGACATGTTCATTCTGTAAATTAAATAATTTTATTTAATTTAAATAAATATCTATTTTTAAATATTTTTTGTTTTCCACATTATTTATCATATTCTCACAATATATTAAGACCATATAAATTGGAATTATTTATGCAATTTTGTGATAAATATGAATAAAAGTTCGTTGATAGTAACGCTTCCTAGTATTCCCAGATGTTTTTATTATTAATTTTAAAATTATTATTATTATTATTTGCAGATTGACCCAAAGGAAATTTTATGTGTACACTTTAGGACTTGAAAAGAAAATTCTGAATATTAAATATGTATTCTATACACTTCCATCACAATAATTAATAAAAAAATAAAATAATTAATTATGACTTTAAAATAATTTGAATTATTTAATATAGTCTATGAGAAATTCAAGTTATGTTGTTGTGTTGTTCAATTGTTTTCTACTTCTATTCTACTTTCTTCTTCGACCCACTGTATGAAAAAAATAAATTTAAAAGAATGACACGATTATATAGGTGAGCCAAAAAGAAAGAAACTTATATAAATTGATACATATAGATATCTATCTATATATAAGTATATATATACATTTATTTATTTATCTTATATATCTAGTTAAGTATACAAGAGAAATTAGAATCGACAAGGCACATTAATCAATAAATAAACAAAACAAATAATCAACTCATATAACTACAATATTATTATTATTATTATTATTAATCAAGGAAGATAAAAATGAAAAAGGAAGAAAGTCATAGAATTTTTCAAATGAAAATTGAAATTATAGATAGATAGGATGCATTTATTTAACTTTCACTTATTATGAATCAATAATAAAAATTGAAATTATTAGGATATAAAACATTATTAGTATAGCATAATTTATTTATTTGTTTTTGTTATTTATTTATATACATATGAAATAATGATAATTTTCAATTTATTAAATAAACTTATTAAATTTCTTTTAAATCAAAATACAAATAAATTTTTAGAAATAATAAACTATTATTATTTGCAAATATATATCTTATCTTATTATACTAGCAAAAATTGTATATACCTATATTTGTATTTTGAAATATTAAACCGCTCCAAGGATTTTTTTTTAAATTCACACCATAGATAATAAAGAAATATCGATCTGTATTGGTTTCAGCCTCGGGAAAAATCATTTTTGTTAGTTTTTTCTTAAGTAAAAATAAAAAATAATAATAATAATAAAAAAAATAAAATAAAAATATTTATTTTAATAATATTTTGTAATTAAATTACGAAATATATATTATGTTATAATCCCAGGCCATACATTTATGTCTTTCAGTTCATTAATACATACGTTTAAGGGCTGTATGTTTTATGACTATTTCTTTTAATTTATGTTCTTTTCAATTATGCGGCTTGGTACTTTAAAATTTATCTCATTATTCTTGCAAACATTGTAAGTATATATTATCTTTCTGTCTTTATATCTTTAAAATTTTTAACATCTTATTTATATTTTAAAAACAATTTCTTTTTATAATTAATATTAATTTAAAATGATAATTAAAGAATATCTTATTCCAAATAAATTGTTGAATAAACAAATAAACAAATCTGATCTAATAATATTAAATTATTTTAATTAAATTGACAACTTTTACAATAAATTATATTAAATAATTTAAAACTTATTTTATTATTATAAATAAAAAAAAATTATATATGAATAATTTTGTTTGAAAATTGCTAGAATTAATATTAATAATTAATAATAAATGGAGAGAAAATAGTCTTAATTGAACAGTGCACAACTTTTCCTTATAAATTATAAACTGTTTTATACCTAAATTAAACTAAAGAAATTGATTGATAATTATAAATAGAGATAAAAGTGAGATTATAAGATAAGAATAGTAGAAAATAATATTTTCATTACAAATGCTCCAACGAATTTATTAATATTATCAGCTAAACCCGATAATAAGGAATAGATTTTTTAATGACCGAACGGCGGCTTACCACTCAGAAGCCAAGCCGATTAACTCCAATTTTTAAAATTTTGCTAGTAAGGTAATGTAATATAATGTATTCTGCAACATATGAAATGAATAATGAACTTGATAATCTTAATATTGCAATGCAATATACATTTTTCTGTAATCAATAACCCTGAATTTCGTACAAACTGTGAACTTTGGTCTTCATTTTCTCAGTTTGTTTATGTGGAATTAATCGCTTTGGCTTCTGAGTGGCACATATATATAAATATATATATATATATATAGGAAATAAATTTCCATTTATAATACTTAGACGTATTTAGTTTAAATTTCTATAATTCTCCTCTTTTATTTATTCACGAATTTTATCTAAATTGCGAGAAACATCTTTTACTATTTCGTTGCCTATTAAATTGAGCGATCATACATAATTATAATTTTTAATTTTTTTATTTTTGTTTCTAATTTTTATCAATTTTGCCATGCTAGATACGCTAACAATTTAGTACAATAAGGAATGATTTTTAAATTTTGTATTTTAAATTTACTCTTTTTTCCAAAAATTTATAGTTGATAGATTTTTATTTAATTTTTCTTTAGGAAAATAATATTTAAGTTTAATAATCTCTGTCTTATTTCAATAATATATAATAATCTTGGAATAGACAAAGAAACTGGACCACTATTCTTTTAAAATCACCTTTTATAAAAAAAAATACATTCAAATCAATTTTATTGTAATAAAATAGTAATTCAATTTTTACTTTTTCATAGGTATGATTATTATTTTCCGTGTTGTTGTTTTTTTACTCGCACTGGCATCATTAAATCAAAATTAACAGTTAAATGTATTGCGTTGACCTTTGTTTCTCTTTTTTTGGTGTCGTTTTTAAGTTAACGGCTATTCAAGGGCTGTGAAAGCTTCATTTCAATATGGCTGGCAGAATTTCAATTGCGTTCGTCATACCTATCTATATATCTTATATATATATACTCAGAGAGGGAGTGAGAGAGTTTTTTTTTTATTAAATATAAAACATATCAAGTTCACTGTCATGGCATTGACCACTACAGACAGAGAGAGATAGAGACCGGAAGGTATCACATATACAATTTCCCTTTTTTTTCAATAGTGAAAGTTCCGGGTCCATGAATTCTTCTCTCTCCCTCTCTCTCTCTTTTTCATTCTTTCGCAGTCTGTTCATAGTTAATAAATTAATAGAGAAAAATGTATGGAATTTTTAAGTTTAAGAAAGTTAATTAACACTTTCTTTATTTTCGTTTTGTTTTTTTTTATTATTAATGGTATAATATATGAATTATATTAATAAAATATATTTGATGTTTGTAATTTAAATTTAGTCTGAAAATTATTCTACGAAATAAAAATTATATTGAAAACAGATGAGCATTCATTAAAATTATAAAATATATATAGGTATATCTATAAATATATTATTTATTCATTAATCTGTTTATGTAAAATGTTAAGTATTACATCCGGGTTACAGGAAGTTAATGGAATTTTATATAATAATGAATCTTCTAATGATGAGTCGATTAGTTAATATGAGGTTTAAAGAACCGGTATATGATAATTTAAATACGATTTATGATTTTTACTTATTTTGAATACATTATAGATTTTTCTAATCCTTTATGCAGTTGAAAAAAATATTTAAAATTAATTTTGAAATATTTATAAATCAAAAAAGATCATATATATTTGATAAGTATGATGTATTATTTAAATTTTATAATTTTTATATAAAAAAATAATATAATATCAATTCAATTATAAAAATAGATCTCAATACTAATAAATATGAATAATTTATTTAATTATTTAATTATTATTTAATTCGTATATGTTCTTATCAAACATTCTAATCCAAAATAAATCCAACAATACAATAAGATTTTAATCAAAAATATTATATATATATATTGATATATTTGTTATAATTCAAACAATTTAATAACATTACAAAATAAAAAATATTAATAATTTAAATAAGAAAATATATTAATTAAAGGATGTGGCTATTTATACATACCGTATGTATACGCAATTGGCTATTTATACATACAGTATGTTTAAGAAATTAACTATTTGTAGTTACGTTTAACGTACTAACTAACCAAAAAGTTTATTAATATTTTAATAAAAACTACATAATTATAGAAAAATAACGTTTTATTTATTAATGTTTATACGTAAAAAGCAAAACAATAAAATAGATAAAGAATAAGACATAAACTGTATACTTAAGTACTTATTTTATTTATATTCCGTGTTTTCATTTGCTCCATGTAAAACCGAATCTGTTTAGTTTTTTTCTTCGGACGTCCTTTAGACTTAATTTTTGTTTTTAATTTTAGGTTTTCATTTGATTGATGATTTGTATCGGATTCGTTCTGACTTTCAGTACCAACTAAGCTATCCATGCTATCCTTCCAGCTTCAACTAAGTTACTTGTCTCAGATTTTATTGGACTAGTTGTAGGTCCACTATACTCATTCTCAAACAGAGAAACCCCATTTCTAGCATTTTTACTATCTCGCCAGAGATAGAATTGCGATCACGAAAATTTTCGATGTTGAGATTTTGATGTTTTTATACGTTTTGAAGGTTCCTGAATCATTTTCACTAAGGTTGAGAAAAATGTCTGTGTGTGTGTGTATGTGTGTATGTATGTAACCAAGATTACTCAAAAACAACAAGAAAAAAAATCAAATTTCTAGCTCAAACCGTTTTTGAGTAATCTTGGTATACATACATACATACACACACACAGACATAATTCGAAAAATGGCATTTTCCGACTCAGGGAGGTCTAAAACGTAAAGATCTATCGAAATCTCGAAGTCGAAATTTTTGACGATTCCAATACTTCCCTTATACGAAGTATGCGGGAAAGTAAAAAACGGACTAAATGTATCCAGCTAAAAGACGTCAGAATGATGTTCAGAAATTAAACTCATATTTGTTGAAAAATTATGTTTTATTAAAAAAGTTACTGACTTATCAAACTACCATCCAGTGACGGCGCAACTCACTTTGCATCCCCGTGCAAATCATTTGTTTGGAGCCCCCCCCTCCGATACCTTGCTCCTCCCGGCCGCCCCCCCCCCCTTTTTTTCTGCCGCCCTCGGCAGCCGCACGGGTGGCACCCCCGGTGCTACCATCTTATACATTTACAGTTATAGAATATAATATAAATTTGAATTATTTCTAATAAAACAACAATCTCAATTACCCTTATCAATTTCAAAATAACTCAATGAAAAAAAAAATTATTTCAATTTTTTTAATTATTAATTTAAATAAACAATATCCTTGCATCTTGGATTATATTATAATGGAAAAATATTTTTTTTCAATAATTTCGAATTAGCACTTCAAAGTAGATAATCCGTGACGCACTGATTTCAAGCATTTCTCCTCATTAAAGAACTTTTATTATACTATTTGACGGTCTACTTTAATTATGATAGCCATACGACCTCGTAAGGTCCCCTAGATCCCCACCCTCCTTTGAACTAATTATATATTTTTATTTGATATTGTATAATTATAAGAGGGAATGCTTTCTAATTTAAAATACATAAATATATTAAAATATATTTTGTTCGGAATATAATTTGTTCTGCTTATAATTTTGCGTAAAGGGGTAGTATTACAAGATTTTAAAAACACTTTATTTTACGTAATAGTAGTGTAATTGGAATGTGAATATAACTTTTAAAACTAAATTTTATATTTATCAACAGTTCGATGACATCTTATATATATACCATAATATTGTAACTTATTATTAAAATTTATAAAACAGCTATTTTATTTCTAATTTTTATCTCTCTGAATTATATATTTATTATTTATTTATTTAATTTATATCAATAAAAAATTATATACTACATACTATATAGTAGTATATATTTTTTATTTTATTTTTATTACATTAATAGATATATTAAAATCATTTGAAATTGTTTCTGTAGCTGGAAATTAATTTATTTCAAACCGTCGGTCGGTTCGCGGACCTGGTTTTATTATAATATAATAATATTAACTTTAATTTTTTAATTTTATATGACAACCAAGTTGGTTCTCTATTGATTTTTGTGAACATGAATGAATTGAAATGTTGAATTATGACACATTTTCATGCATTTCAAATATTCCCATTGGCCTCGATAGTTTTAAACTTTAAAATAAAGAAAAAAAACTTATATTTTACGATTATTAAGCAAATTATATACATATTAATAAACACAAGTATTTAAAAAATATATATTTTAAATACATTTTTATTTCTAAATTAATTAAAATAATTGTTACTTATTTTATTCTATACAGCAGGGGTATCAAACTCGCGGACCGCGACTTTTTTTTTTAATTTTCAATTTATCTCTATAAAAAGGGTATTTTCAATTTGTCTGCGGCCCGCCAAAGTTTTTGTATATAAAATTATTTTTATTTTTTTAATATTAATAATGTTATTAATGTTATTAGGTTGTATAGGGGGAAAAATTATAAATGAATTGCTCATCTCTAATGTGTTAATATGTTCATCCTTTCATCAATCTTCAATCAGTGGAATAATACATTTAATAGTAAATTGTACAAACTAATTCTAAAATTATTATTTATGATACTATAATATTATTTGTAGATGTATCTATGACTCATTTGGAAAATTTCCTTTTCTTTCTGTTTCAGAAGGCCAAATGAGTGATCATCTAGATGTACATTCCTAAACGATTAATATTAAATATTCATATCAAGGACCTATACTTAGAAATGCATTACTTAAATTAATATAAGATAAAAACAAAGAAATAATAAAATATAATCTTTATAGTTAGGAATATATACTTTGTGCCATTTTTCTTTAATTTACTGATTTTATTTTTAAATATTCATCTACAGTTAATTATTCATAAAAAATCTGGAGTGTCTCCACTCGACTATTTCGAAAAGTTAAATTTGATTAATTCACATATATTATATTTAAATTAAATCTAATTAATTAAATTATAAATTAAAATTAATAAATAATATTTTTAAACTGAGTGTTTGGCTCTTTGTTGATGGCACTACGTCAAGTGCTGGCGCATGATAGGTAGTCAAGGTGTAAAAAAATTAAAAAAATCAATTCCCGTTCTTTTAGCAATTCAAAAATCCTGAAATTCTATATATAGTAGTTTTATACAATTTTTAATCATGTGAAAAACTATTAAACATATATCTTTATTTTTACGGACAGTTTAGAATAAAAAAAAATGAAAATGTGATAGGTAATGGTTCTCTTCCGAATCAGCTCCCATTCTCAAAAGTTGATAGAAAACTACGAATTTTGAATAATGCCCATGTACCAAATTTCATTATTCTAGACCTAGCTCAAACCGTTTTTGCATAATCTTGTCTACACACACATACACAGACAGACAAAAATGTCAATTTTAGTGAAAATGACTCATGGTCCTTCAAAACGTATAAAAACATCAAAATCTGGACATCGTGATCCCAATACCATCTTTTTGATCTTTTTTTTTTATCAAATCCCAATCTAATTTTTTATTTAGATATAGATGGAAGAGTTTGCGAGCTTCCATTTAAATCTTTATTTTTAGGATGCATTTTATTATAAATAATGAAGGTCTCAACAATGCTCCACAATTTTTCAAAATAAACACTAGTGCCATTTTTATCTTCTACTCTGTACTTCTCTAATAACTAATCATGATGGTCAAAACATCATCCATATACTTGTCATTTGCTATGAGAGCCATCACACACATGATCCACAAACTTTTATTCTTTGCATCATCGATTTACTATTGCGAACAACTCATATCATCCAGAAAATGTTACAAATACTACTTCACAGAGATATCAAAATTGTGTTGATTTTTGATTCCAAGCTAATTCATCATCATTAGCATCTTCTTTGTCTGTGAAGTTCATCCACTTCAGAGTATTGTGCTAAAATATGTGCCTTTATTTTTTTATTCAAGGACTTTTCAATAGTTTATTAAAACACTTTTGACTCATAATTTGTTAAAATTGCAATAAAATTAATATAACATAAAAAATGTCGCCCACGCCCAGCGTCCTCGTTTGAGGACATCTAAATATAATTCACATAATTGGAAATTATATTAAAAAGTAAGTAAAAAAAAATGTTGAATTTTAATGTAATTAGTAATTGAATATATTAGATTTATAAAAATAAGTACCGGGACCCCGAGCCTCGGCTCGGTACTTAAGTTAAAAAAAATGATTCATTATTATTGGGTTTGGCTGGTAATATTAATACTTGGGACACCGAGCTGATATACAATTCTTTAATTATTGATTACAATTATTAAATGTTGCATCATTGCATCAATCTGATTAAAATGAATGGAACTTGGGGTCCTCAATAATACATAAATATGTATTATTAGATATGTTTCTAAGTGCATGAATATTTTTTTTTTATTGGAAGAATGATAAATATATATCGTAATTTATAATTATAAAATATTATTAAAATATATATTTTTAATTTTATTTCGAAATTAAATAAAAAATTTTAAAATATTTTAAATATAAAAAAAATATTAATACAATATCTTTTAAAAAAAAGGCTAGAGTCAAATTTCAATATAAGTGTCATTTGTCCATATATAAATTAATAATAAATAATATTAATAAATATTAAATTTAATAAAAGAACAATGAATAAATAAATATAAAATAGTAATTTATTAAAAAATAATAGATAAAAAAAAAAAAAAAATTTTTTTCCGCCGGTTTCGATCCTGCTAAGTTGACTATTTAAAACAGTGCCTTTACCCATTAGACTGATATATTTAGTTAATTAACATAGCATTTTTACTCTCTTTGCAAGAATTATATGTTTTTTTGTTTTTGTTTTTGTTTTTTTTGAGAGTGATTAATAAATATATATATATATTTTATTAAAAATAAATATTTTTAATTTTATTTCGAAATTAAATAATGAATTTTAAAATATTTTAAATATAAAAAAATGTTAATACAATTCATTTAAAAAAAAGCGGGAGTCAACCATCCGTATTTTATTTTGTTGTTTAATAAATAGATTAATAAATATATATATATATATATATATATTATTAAAAATAAATATTTTTAATTTTATTTCGAAATTTATTTTATTTTAAAATATTTTAAATATAAAAAAAATATTAATTGAAGTGAAATTGATGACGTCACACCCATATATAATTTCCAATTAAGAAATTAATAATGAAGCTGTAAGTTTCAAGAGATGTGATCAATAAAACTCAATTTTTCTTTATAAATACTATATCTAGTGTGAATTTGAAAAAAAATCGTTAGAGCGGTTTTTGAGAACCAATGGTTATAGAAAGAAATATAGATATATATATACAATTTTAGCTAGCATAATAAGATAAGATATATCTAGTGTGAATTTGAAAAAAATCGTTAGAGCGGTTTTTGAGAACCAATGGTTATAGAAAGAAATATAGATATATATATACAATTTTAGCTAGCATAATAAGATAAGATTAAAGTTTCTATTTACCTTTATTTATTCTCAAAAAACAATAAAATAAATATATTTAAATATTGCAATTGAGAGATGTCAACAAATACACAAATTTGGAAACATACTATAAAAAAACTAATAGGTAAAAAAAATACTGCACTACTTACTAAAACAACGGCTTCATAGCCCTACAAGTCAAATTTAGAACAATGTAAGAAATGTATGTATTCTTGTAGTAATTTCTCTGTACACATTTTTCCAAAATGAGGACGTTGGGCATTAATAGGTTAATAGAAAGAGGAAATATGAAATGTTTGTTCATATGAACATCAAAAATAAATGATCAAAATGCATAATTATTTTTGGGAAGAAGAACTTTATAAAACAAAAATTATAAATGTTTGGGAAAATATCTAATCTCCAACAGAAATCATATGTACATCTCTTCATTCTTATTCTCATAATTAATTTTTTCTCGTTTATAATACAGAACCATAAATCATTAAAAATCATTATTTATAAAATATAGATCAAAAATATAAATGTTGATTTATCAAAAATATGTACAACATTACTATTTATTAAATATATATGGATAATGATATGCAATGAATGCAACTCAATCTTGAAATCAATCTATCAATAATTTAAAAATTAAGAATAATAATTAGAATCGTGATGTAAGATTGAAATGATTTATATCATTGTAATGATAGATGTGTAGATTATACATAAAAAAATTAAAATTCTTAAAAATAATTCAAATTTCTTAGAATTAATGAAATCAGTATTTTTTAACCTCAATTTTATTTATTTCCAAATGATATTTAATAAAATTGAATCTTTCCTGATCTAGAAAAGAAAGTGGAAATTATGATTCATTTCAATAAAATTAGAAAAAAAATACCTAGAAAATCATTATTGAGAAATAGATGATTTTTTTACTTTATATTCTTAATAGTAATTGAGAACAACTCAACTTTAATTACTATTGGTAATTTATCAATTATATATTAAACTTTTTTTTATTTTTTTTAAAGATCCAAGATTCTATAACTTTTTTTAATTTTAATTAAAAATATTCAAAATAAAAATATTAGTTTCATTTTTTTGTTCTAAAGAATAGAAATACTTTCAAGTAGGCAACCTACCTAGTTCATTAACGCCACATACAGATGATATCGACCTTTTATTATTTTTGTCAAAAAAATAAACTAAAAGCTATTGACTTTAAAAGGACTTTCTGAACTAAGCTAAAATAAATAGCTACATATACTTAACCTATTCGAGTGGTAAAGAAATTAAAAATTTAAACGAAATGGATAAAAACATTTGAGAAGAATTCAAATTAAAACTTGTTATTTAGTAAAAAGGTTCGTTTCATCAAAATTATTAACCAACTGTACCAATATATAAAAAATACATTATATTGCCAGTTGGTAAGTGACTGGTTGGTAAATCAAAGACGTTATGGGAAGACAATATAAAGAAATGCTTGAGGAAGTTGGGAGAAAATTGAAGTTGGATAGAGATCGCTCAGAATATATAGGGACGTTTGTAAAAAAAAATAGTTGCTGCTGAAAAGAACTTTCGACCTAGAAATAGATAAATAATTGTTTGTGTTTAGAGTAGAATTAATTCACTAATTCAAATGGAAGGTATGTGGTTGTATTAACTAATGCTTGAGCTTTTATTTGACATTTTTCTCCAAAAGAAGAGATCTAATACTTCTATCTGATACCCCTTAACCTTATTCACCTGTATTATGTACTTATTAACATTCGGTAAGAAATTAATAAGAACTAATAAAGTACAAATTAAAATAAAAATTTATAATTTAATAATTATAATGCATTTAATAGTAAAGTTTAAAATATGTATATTTATATTATTTACCATTTTTAAATAAATAGTTTATACATATTATTACTTATTATTATTGTTAAATGTTAATGAATTTATGAAATTCTCGCATTATTGATTCTTTTTAAAAAATTAAATCAATGTATGAATATAAAACTATAATATAAAGCAGATGATATTGAAATAATGAACTTATTATTATTGTGCTTATTAACATTTTTTTTTATATATAAATTGATATATAATAGTACTCCATAAAATAAAATTAAATATGAAACTATTTTTTTAGGGAAATATACCTTTATCCAATTTTATTTATTTAAATTTGAATTATAAATTTTAGGTGCTTTAATAATTTAAGGTGGATTAAGAATTATGTTAAATTATTTGTGGTCTTTAAAATAAATTTTAGAAGTGAATGGATTTAATATATGTACACATATTTTTTTTTTTTTTTTTTTTGTAATTTTCTTTTTCTTTTTTTTTTATTATTGGAAATACGATTGGTAAACTTGTTTTGTAATGTTAACCCCCTTTTTCGATATCTGGTTGGTAGGGGTTGTCACACATTGGATTGTATGGTGTCGGTAAGAGAGAAGAGTGGGGAGGTACACAAATGTCAAGGCAATCGAGCTTCAAGGTTTGCCTCATCTGAGATGGGTGGGGCGGGGGGAGTGGCGGGCGAGGAGGAAAGGAGGTGGTGGGTGTCACCTCGCCAATACAATTCAGGAAAAGAAAAGAAAAAATTCAAATAAGAACTTATCTACCTCGTTATGAATGAGTAATATATGCTTTAAACAGAATCCATACAATTCTAAGAAAATAAAAAAATATGTGGTTCTCTGAACTTTAAACGTTTGCTTTGATTAAAAATTACGGTCCGTTAAAAACATAGTATTCGCTTTTGTTAAAATATCAAATAGGAAGGATCATAAAAGTAAAAAAGCTGGAAAACTACGAATTTTGAATAATGCTCATGTACCAAATTTCATCATTCTAGCTCAAACCGTTTTTGCGAAATCTTGGTTACACACCTACACACACACACACACAGACATTTTTCTCAACCTTAGTGAAAATGATTCAGAAACCTTCAAAACGTATAAAAACATCAAAATCTCAACATCGAAACTTTTCGTGATCGCAATACTATCTCTTACGAGATAGTAAAAACCACATAGTAGCTTATCTAATAAACAAAAATCTAGTCTTAATCCTTCAGGTCGTTTATTAATTAGTGTTGAATTGAAAAATTATCAACTTCTATAAATGATAGCATTTCTGAAATTATAAAAAAAAAAATAATAAGGACTTCATCATTTTAAGTAGTAATTTAAATTAAAAAAAAATTTAAGATAAATAATTTATAATCATTAATAATTAATTTTTACCATTATCATTTTTAATAATAATCAAGAAAAATATAAAACAGCTTTTAAAAAAGTTTTATATCCATATGATTAGTATTTTTATTACACTCTTGGGATACTAAAATTTAAATTTTAACGATCCTCTGAGTAATTTAATTTTCTTTTTATCTATTATATTTCTATTTTAATTTAAATACACATTTCTATTTATTTATAATCTGGTTTGATAATATTTAATCTACTAAAAATAAAACCACTTAGAAATTGATGAGGATGTTTTGATTATATGTAGAGGAAGGATGGGCCGGCTCCTAAAATGGGTTTTCTTAATTTCTCAGTGGATGAAGACATTGCTCATATTCTAATGATCAATAAATCTATTGCGTATTGCCAAACAAGCTATGAGTAGTTTCAAGTAGGCAAAAAGAAACTGTCATTGAAAGTACGAATCTTTCTTCTGATTTACTTGTGTCAATGAATGAACGTTTCATCAAAATGTTAACAGAAATTAAAGTTCGATCAAATTTCAATATTTTGTCATATTCACAATATAAATTTACTTCTATAAATTGAGATTAGCTGTGCTAAGCTTAAATGAACCAATGTATCTGCGCGTCTTTTAAGAACTACCGAGTTTCGTAGCAAAAAAATTGAAAAGTAACAACTGAATAATTATTAGCGACTGAATAAAAATCATCAAAAAATTTAGTATAATAACATTTAAAGTGTAATAATTAAATGAATAATTAATTCACAAGAAAATAAATAGTAATTAATTCACCATTTAATTAAATAATAAATTAATAAAAGCCTATTAATTGTAAATTAATATTGTAAGGACAAGGTTAGACCTTCGGTTCTCATTTGTCTTTTGGAGTGGGATGGAACTACCTAGTCCAATCAAGAGAACCAGTCACCTTAATTGGACCGATGACACGTATTAATATTTATTACTTCTAAGTCTAGTATAATGAAAAACAATATATAATGAATCTTTGCATTAAGATATTTGTATTATATTGGGTGTGTGTGTGTATTATCCATGGATTTTATAACAAATTATATTAAAGCGGACCATCAGTAGGAAACTTCCTCTATAAATGAACCTATAAAGGAAAAATCTGTAAAATTATAATTTATCAGAAATGTCGATAAATCTTTAAACATTAAATAATCATCATAATTAAAAATGCTTAAATTACGTGATATATATATTTATAATTTTTAAGTGAAAGTATATAATATCATCTCCCTGGAATCATATTCAAAGGATCGTGTGGTGGTGTCGTTAAGTAATCAAGAAATGGCCTTCAATTGAGAAAAAAAGATTGAGGAGAGAAATGCCTTCTCTATTATAATTTTTAATTCATAAAAATTCTCATCATCATAAGCCATCATCATCTTACAAGATATTTTAATGATTGCTTTTGTAAAAAAAAGAAAAAAGAAAAAGAAAAAAAAATAAATGAAAAGAAGAGAAAGAGATAATAGGGCAATTGATATAGAAGGGAACCACAAAATGATTCACTGGTTAAGGCTAACCAAAGTTCATTTCATCATTACCATAAACTTCAAAATTACACCAATTATTTTTATTTAAATACACTCATTTTACCAGAGAAAAAAGGAGATAAAATAACAAACAAATAAATTTCCCATTTTTAGAAAATGCTTTAACATAAATTGATTGTATTTATTATCTTATTTGTTTGTTTCAAATAAATAATATAAATAAATTATTGTTTTATATATATATGAAAAATAAATATTGTTTGCCCGATTTTGAGTTATTTATCTTTACATTTTATACAGATGCTACTATGTTCAAAGCAATATAATTATGTTAGTATACAATGTAATTAATTACAAAAAAGTTAAATAATTAAAAATCTAAATTTTAATTAATGTTATTATTTCTTGTTAATATAATAAACGGATTTAAATAAAATAGTTTTTATTGAAAATTAATAATGAATATATTTTAAAATAAAATGTTATTTTGTAAATAAATGAAAAAAACAAGAAATGGTTTCAATTAACATTTCTAAATTTAATCTTCGTTTATATTTTTTTTTATTAAGTATGTACCTTAAGTAGATATGGCCATATAAGGTTAACATTTGCATAAAAATGAAGCAAGAATCTTTCATTTTCATCATCTGCTTTATAAATTATTTAGCAATAAAGATTAATATAGGTATGTATACATGTAAGTATCTTTTTAAATTCTAAATTAACTGAGAAAAAAAATTTTATTTACCCCACGACTTTTTCTATTTTATCTTGTATATTAACTATATATTACTATCTTCTATCTTCTATATATATAAAAAAGTTTTTGCCTGCACATAGATCAGAATTTAAAATTTTTGGCATATTTTTAGGTTTCATGACCTCTAGAATCCAAAAGTTACTTTAGAAATTTTCATGTCTGTATGTGAGTTTGCCTGTCAGGGAAATTGTGGCGCTATAGATTCATAATTAGCTCAATCGATTAATTTCAAATTACATCACAATATTCTTATATACCTCTATTTGGACATAGGCTATAAATTTTATCAATATCTAATTAATAACTGGAAAAACAAATTTTTAAAAATTTATATTATGCTCCATGTTGTTCATTCAAAAATTTTCAAAATCAGCTTGCTATTAAATTCAGAAATATGAGTTCAATTATAATATTAAAATATAGGTATTATTTGACAATATTTAAGTGCCTTATGCAACTTGGTAAATGAATTGGGCCAGGAGAGGAGACAATTTATATGTTTCTTATAATCTTAGGAGAATATCAATGCCGATTAAGATCAAATCGGACAACATTAGATCAAATTTAAATTGTTTTATTTAAATTAAAAAATAAATATTTGAATTTATTTAAATTTTGTTTGGTTGTGGTGAGACCAAATAAGTTAAAAAAGTTAGTTTTAGTTTTATAAATCAAATAAATGAAAACCTATTACATACAGACTTTCCACCAAATAATACGTATTACTTCGGGGGTACAGGGAATATAGACCCCCGTTTAGGTGTGAAAAGCACCGAAAGTGATCTGAGCAACTAGTTAATATCTAATCATAAGATAAAAAATTGAAAATATTATTTTCTGTTACTTAAAATAAAGAAAAAAAATATAGTTAGTTTTATAAAAACTACAATAAAATTAATCATTTATGTAAATAAATAACAGAGGGACACGAGTGCTTTGTAAAAATCTAATAAGCAAAAAAGATTAAATCATTTTTGTCTTACATTCTTCAAATTTTCTTTATAATCACTAGAGCTTCGTAACTTATAAAAGTTTAAGAATCACTGAGTTAATTATTTTTTAATAATTGATATAATTAAAAGATGCAAATCTTTCCTTTGTATTTAAGTTGAATTTTAAAAAAAATTATTTCTTATGAACTATGAATATTTAAAATTAAGATTATTATTTAAAATAAATAAATGACAAAATATATGAAACTATTTCAAATAATTTAAAAGAACATAAATTAAAAAAAAATAGTCATAAAACAAACAGCCCTTAATTGTACGTATTAATGCACTGAAAGACAGAAAAGTATGGCCTTGGGATATAACATAATATATATTGAGTAATTTGATTACAATATTATTAAAATAAATATTTTTAATTTTATTTTATTTTTAATATTTTGTATTTAAGGAAGCGGTGTCCGGTTTTATATTTTTTTTATTATTAAAATTCCTATTTTAAATTAAGAAAAAACTAACAAAGATGATTTTTCACGAGGCTGAAACCAATACAGAGTTTTTTCTTTATAAAAATTACCTATGCTTTATTATTTATATACAATTTTTACTAGAATAATAAGATAAGATTTACAAATTTTTTTCAATTTTACTTTATTAACTTTTTTAATAATGGTTGATATTTATATATTTGATCTTGGATAAACTCCTTGATATAGATGACATTTTTGTTTTCAAATTATTTGTAAAAATAACATTGATCGGAATGTTTTGTTATTTGTGCGATTAACATAAAATTGAAACAACTCATTAACATTTGACAAGCAGCAGTAAAAAAGATTTGTTTGCATTGGATTCTATATAATTTTACAAATGTTGAAAAGGAGGTTAGGGTTGATTAGAGCAAGAAAATGTTTAAAAAATAAATCCAAGGTATATCTAAGAGTATATTTAACATCTATCAGGTAACGATTCATGTATATATGACAATTAGCTCAATCCTTTAAAAATTGATTCAATTGTATTATATTATTGATCTTGATCTTGATGGAGAATATTTTATAAAAAACAATAAATCCAAAAGTGATCATTACTATTTCTTTTTTCATTATTAGATCAGAAATATAATTAAAACTCTGGGATTATATTATTTTATAATATTATGTTTTTATTTAATCTATCTATATATATAAAGGAGAGAGTTTTTGTTTGTATGTATGTAATTTGTTTACTTTTTTGCTGTCATAGAAACAAAAAAATTTAAATGCCTTATGCATCATGGATAGGTAAATTAATTGGATTGGAAGAGGAGACATGTGATTAGAGAAATTGGTGAAAAATCAACCGAAATGTAATTAATCAAAAAAATTCAAGAATTATGCTACGGATACGACTTAAATATTATAGGCGATTCGGCAACTGCAATCAAAGATAGCGTAGAAAAATTAATCGAAGCAGGAAAAGAGGTGGAGCTAGAAATTAATAGTGCTAACACACAAAGATCGGCCAAAAATATATTTGGAAGAAACCGATTGGGAAACATCCGGTGGAAGACCAAGGACGCGGTGGTTGGACAATGAAGGATGGGACATGGGAGAGATGGAACAGGGTAGGATTTGGTTGTAGCTCAGGATAGGGACGCTTAGAGAAATGTGGATGCTGCGGCTAAGAACTTTCGAAAACTGTAGAGACACAGTATACAACTATCACTTATTAGTATTTAGTATTGTATAGTATTTATTAGATTGTGATTTTAAAATAAAAAAAATTATTATATTACTAGCTGCTAGCTTGTTATATTACTAGATGATAGTATACAATAATAATCTATATATTTAATACGATAGTGTCCGTCTGTACGCAAAAAACTCCAGAGCCTAAACTACAAGGAGTAAGGTAACCAAATTTTTCTGAGGTGAAGGGTACCTCATAATGATGAAAAATAAAAAAGAAATTAGAATCTTGGGTAACTCCTGAGCTGAGCTGCGGGTGTTCCATTTTCCAGAAATATATATAAAGGAGAGTGTTTGTATGTATGTAATTTGTTTACTTTTTTGCTGTCATAGAAACAGATATATATATAATTAGAACCTCTCTCTCTCTCCCTCTATTTAAAATTTTAAAAAATGGAGTGTTCTAGCCAAATTAAGAAATTTAAATTCCTTATGCAACATTGATAGGTAAATGAATTGGACTGGAAGAGGAGACATGTGATTAGAGAAATTGGGGAAAAATCAAACGAAATGTAATTAAACAAAAAAATTCAAGAATTATGATACGGATACGACTTACATACAATTAACATACAAAATGTAGAATTTGAAAAAGTATAAATATTTAAATACTTAAGATCTCTAATCACGAAGGATAATAATATTCGAGAAGAATTTAAATCGACGTTGTAATTGAGTAACGCCTGTTATTATGCAGCAAAAGGGCTTATCTCATCAAAGAGGATCAAAATTAAAATATATAAAACAATTATTTTTCATGTTGATCGATGACTAGGGTGACCATATTTCGAAAACACCAAACCGGGACAAACGGTATACCTTTTTTTTAGAACTAAATTGAAAAAATTTTGAAAAAAAAATTACGAAATGTCCTAAATATTGAACAGCAGGGTGTCCCGAAGACATTTTTGGGACAGAGCACCTAAAGACGGGACGTTTGGTCACCCTATCGATGACTCTGGGAGACGAGAGTAGATTTAGAGTATTTGAGAGATTAATATTGTTCGCAGCATTTATAGGCCAAAAGAAGTTGAGGTCACAGGGGGATGGCGGAGATGGCATAACGAGAAATAATGTCCAGATATAGTTAAGGTTATAAAATCGAGAAGGCTGGGATGGAAAGGGGACGTGGTTGGAATTGGAGAAACTAGAAATTGTGGGAGAAACCGATTGGGAAACATCCGGTGGAAGACCAAGGACCAAGGTGGGTGGACAATGAAGGAAGGGACATGGGAGAGATGGGACAGGGTAGGATTTGGTTGTAGCTCAGGATAGGGACGCTTAAAGAAATGTGGATGGTGCGGCTAAGAACTTTCGAAAACTGTAGAGACACAGAGTTAGATAAATACAATAATAATATATAATTAATTTACTGATTAAATTAAAATATATTTTACAAGAAAACAAATACATGTCTTATCTACTTATACTGATTGAAACAAAATGGATGAAAACCTTTTACATACAGACTTTCAACCAAATACTATGTATCACTCGGGGGTACAGGGGGCGGAGCCCCCGTCTAGGTGTGAAGAGCGCCGAAGGCGCTCGGAGCAGCTAGTATATAATTAATTTATTGATTAAATTAAAATATATTTTACAAAAAAACAAATAAATATCTTATCTACTTATACTGATTGATACAAAATGGATGAAAATCTTTTACATACACACTTTCAACGAAATACTATGTATCACTCGGGGGTACAGGGGGCGCAGCCCCGTCTAGGTGTGAGGAGCGCCGAAGGCGCTCGGAGCAGCTTGTTTAATATTAAAAAAAAACATTTGTGTCATCTAACAATAAAGAATATTAAAATTATAGTATAATAAATTTTAATTATAAAAATATATAATTTAATTATAATCTAAAATTATAAAGATATTAATAAGAATATTTTTTTAATTTTAATAAAAAAATATAAAAAATTTTCTTTTATTACACTAATTATTATTATTCCAATATATTATATATTCTGAGCCATTGATTCCATTGTTTCTTTAGATCTAGGTCTTTGGAATGAAAAAATTTTTCTCCAATATGTAAACATTTATATATAGATAAATAAATCGTAAACAAATAAATAATTAAATAATATATCACAGAAATATACAATATTATTTGTCCAACAGAAGATTGTACTATGATTCTCGTTGACAATGACTTGAATTAATGATCTAATATGAAAATAAATAAGTAGTCCAATGTGGGGTTAAAATGGGACTTCACTGATGATGATTAGAATATATAAATAATAATGAAGTATAATAAAATTAGCTGGAGTGTCTCCACTCGACTATCTCGCAATTGAATCGGGTTAAATAACATAATATATTATATTTAAATTAAATTTAATTAATTATAAATTATAAATGTTAAATATTAAACCAGCGCATGTGTTTGGCTTTTTGTTGATGGCACCACGTCACGTGTTGGCTCGTGAGATTTGCAGTGTTAAAAAATTTATTCTGGTAATTTCAGCGAATCAATCAAGCTGAAATTCTATATATAACAGTTTTATACAATTATTAATCATGTGAAAAATTATCAAAGATATATCTTTATTTTTACGGGCACTTTAGAGGAAAAAAAATCAAAACGTTGTAGGTAATGACCAAATTCCGGTTGAGCTACATTTCTCAAAAGTTGATAGAAAACTACGAATTTTGAATAATGCTCATGTACCAAATTTCATCATTCTAGCTCAAACCGTTTTTGCGTAATCTTGGTTACATACACACACACACACACACAGACATTTTTCTCAACCTTAGTGAAAATGATTCAGGAACCTTTAAAACGTATAAAAACATCAAAATCTCAACATCGAAAAATTTCGTGATCGCAATACTATCTCTTACGAGATAGTAAAAAATAAATTTATACAGCAATCGAAAAAGGTGGACGGGATTTTGTTGCACATCTATTCGATAAATAAACATCATCATCAATACGAAATTAATGAGAGATTGAGTAGCATTATAAATATTTTGAGTAGCATTTACTCGAAGTCAGTGGACGCATTCTCATCTTGTCGTGCGCCGCCATTGCCGTCACTTCAGAGACGGTATGACTACCGTACAACAGAAAGCGCAATGTGTTTTGTGGTACGCTGAGTTTAAATCACCTGAGTTAATGCAGCGTCATTTTAGGCGTACTTATAGACAAAATCCACCTACGAACAAAGCTATGCTATATCGAGTAGTAGCTTAGCGAGGGGGACAGAAGCCTTTTCCCAGGGCAAATCTTTGATAGGGGTGGCGGATTTTAGAAAAAATTATACAAAGATTTATAAATTTATGCTTATGAGTAAATGCTTAAGATGAACAATGCTTTTTGGATCATTTACGACTGAATCGTGCTTGGTGCACTAGCTAAAAAGGGTATTTTCACTAAGATTAAGTAATATTGAGCAATTTTATTTTTTATATTTCAAATATTATATGAGCCTGTAAAATGTGTTTTTATATGTAACAAGAAATATTCCAGTTATCTTATTATTCTGGTAAAAATTGTATATATATATTTGTATTTTTGAAATATTAAAGCGCACGAAGGATTTTTTTGAAATTCAAACCCCATGGGTAATTTTTATAAAGAAAAATCAATCTGTATTGGTTTCAGCCTCGTGAAAAATCATCTTTGTTAGTTTTTTCTTAATTTAAAATAGGATTTTTAATAATAAAAATGACACTGGGCAACGGCGGACAGCGCTTCCTTATATATAAATACAATATGTTATATATAAAATAACATTAAAAATATTTATTTTAATAATATTTTGTAATCAAATTAGAAAACGTTTGAGGGTCGTATGTTTTATGACTATCCTTTTTTAATTTATGTTCTTTTAAATTATTTCAAATTGTTTCATATATTTTGTCGTTTATTTATTTTAAATAATAATCCTTATCTTAAATATTCATAGTTCATAAGGAATATTTTTTTTAAAGTACTTTATTACTAATTTTAAAAGTATTTATTTTCTTAATTCATATTTGAATTTAAAATATTAAAAAAATGTATCCCTCTTGCTCCAGAATAATTTTAGAAAGTAGTGTGATGTTACATCTATATTTCATTTAGAAAATATTTAAAAATCAATTTTTATTTTTATTTAATTTAAAATTTTTTAATTGTAATAATAAATTATAAAATTTAATTTATTTTAAATGAAAAATACCAATTAAGTATTTTTTCTTGAAATAATTCGAATAATATTTACAATTTTTTTTTTTTAATATAATCAGAAACATATGATATATTCTCGTTCCTTTAAGTTTATTATACAAGTTTTAACCAATATGGAAAATGAACTCGGATATATGAAAGTGAGAATGGTGGACTGACTATTGATGGATGAAAAGGTAAATTTTTATATCTTAAACTATAATTTTATCAATATATTTTTCACATTTCACATTAAAATTAATAAATGTAGATAATATTTTATAATTTTTTTTTTAATTGCAGAGGGCGCCTGTACGCGGCGGCCAACGAGAGAAAGTACCACTGTATGCTCGATTGGTTGGTTGAACGCTGAAGACGAAGAAGACGTGAGGGTAAAATTTCTTGGATTGGATTTAGTAAAGGAGAAAAGAGCGCATGCGCAAATAAGGAGTGGACTTAATAAAAAGAGTCCTTCAGCGGCCGCCGCCTGGCTGTTGGGCTGCTGCTAGCATGGCGAACACTCCTTGCAGACTTGGTCTCCTTCTATTACTACTATTCTCATTAACATGTAAGTACAAAATACACAGGCGAACAGAAAGTGACTGAAAGATCTTTTTGTTACTTTCTCTCTCTCTCTGTCTTATATATATACAAATATTGTGATACGGGGATATATGTGTATATATGTATAATATATATATATATATATATATTAAATATCAATATAGATGTGAATTTATATATTTATACAAAGGGAGAAAGAGAGAAAAAAATATATAATAATCCTCATAAATAAATTTCTTTTTTTTTTCTTTTGAGAGAGAAATCACCCATTAATCGAGGTCGTTGAAAGAGAAAGGGAAGCTTTAGTGCAGTCATTTTACAAACATCACTTGAAAATAGATAGGTAGATGGATGGATGGATGAAGAAAAAGTGGGGGGGGAGAAGGAGGAATATTGAAGGAGGTTTATGAAGGGGGATAGGATGAAAGGTGGGGGATTAGGGTGGATATCAAATATAGAAAAATGACAAATCATACTGAACAATAATTTTTTTTTTAATTATTATTCTATTTATAAATTTGTCATTTTAAGGGGGATTATGTATTTATTATTTTACATAATTATTCTATCATATAATCAATATTTTTCGATAAATTCAAAAAAATTATTATAGATGATAGAGAATACCATATTTTAATAATATTTATTCTAAAAGAATGAATTATATATATATATGTATGTATATATATTATTTTTGGTTGAAATGGTTGCCTATATGTCAGGGAGTAATTCATATCTATAAATAGGAATGATCTGTTTTCACCCCTCCCCCTCCTATATCCTGGCACACCCCCTTACCTTGACCATGATAATTATTAAAATAGAATTTTGTTTATTTTGTTAATTTATTCAATTTAATTAAAAGATTTTTAACTCACAAAAATTTTCACAACCATTCTGAAATGTTCAAATTGTGATTTATTCGTACCTTATAAAAGATGTTTTAGATATTTAATTTTTTTTTATTAATGAAATTTTTTTAATAAAAAGAAAATAAAACAAATTCTCCGATATTAAGAAAAAAATTATAAGAACACAGGAAGTCAATTATTTCTAATCTGCTTACAAAATTTGAATACAATAATTATTTATACATAACATTTTTAGTGTTTAAAAATTAAAGAGTTAATGGGGATAATATTATTTCCTTTTAATTTAATAGACCAAAAAGGAACTTTTTTCTTAAATTTGTAATAGAAAATATATTTTCTTGTAAAATTTGCATTCAAAGAAAATTCACCTTAACCAATAAATTAACCAATTAACCAAATGTTCCAATTAAGTTTTTTGACATTCTCAAATAATTTTTCTATAGAATTTATTGAGAAAAAAATCACATGATCAATTGATATATAGATTAGATAATAATACATAGGTATTGAATATTTTTATATTGTTAAAACAAAATGAACCAATTATTAATTATCTGTATATTTATTTATATAATATAATTAATTACCTTTATCGATGATTGTTTTTAAAATATTCTTTACATTTCAAATTATTATTTAGGTTTATATTTTAGGTATATTAAAAATTTATTTTCCCTACTTTCTATATATGAAGATCATTCTTTTAAGTGAGTGAAACTAGACCAAATCAATCAATCAAAAAAAGAGATTGATTATGATATATATGTGAAAATTAATTTCATTTTTAGTAAATAAATTTAATTGACATTTGTACTTTATTTTATTTTTTTATTTATATTAAAGTAGAAAGAAAAATTTGATTAATGATTTAGATAAATGTTTTTTATTATTATGATAATAAATAACATTATAATAATATTATAATTAATAATTAATAAATAATAATAATAATAATTTTTTCTAATAATAGACATGAATAAATTTTAAAATTTTCTATTTTTAAAATTTGTGTCGTAAACCCGGATTTCGAGGGAGTTGAAAGAACAAACAGGACGACTTTTGGCCTTGGCATATTGAAAAGTGCTTCTTTACATAATATTAATAGTAATAATAATAATAATAATAATTACACTCAAGTACACAAGAAATTTTAAGAATAATATTATCCATTGTATATTGAATATACAATATACTATAAGTTAACATGTACATACAGTTATATCTATCTAAATAAATTTTATAGAATTTGTCTTTACTATAGGTTTTATTTTTTATTATTATTTATGAATTCTATATAATAAATTTTTATACACTCTTAAACCCTTGTTCGTCTTTCAAAAAATAAAAATAATTATTTGCTTTAATAGAAATATATATAAGTACATATATATAAAAATATATATATTGTATATAACTGGGTCTAAAAAAATGTTGATCCTATATAGTTCTATATTTATTTATTGTGTTAATCCTTTTTAATGATATTTAATTTATTTTTTATTTACAATATTTAAAAAGTGAGATATTGTATTTTGTGGGTGGACTAAAGAATTTTTTTTCATGTCCTTCCTCATTGTATTGATTCTTTTGTTATTTTTATTTTCATTTATTTAACAAATAAACCTCTTTACTAGTATATTGTATTTGAAATAATGAATTAAATTACCTCATAATTTTTATTATATGTTAATTTTTCTTTTTGAAACTAATTATTTTTATTTTATGTAATTATCTATAAATTTAAGTAAGCATTTTTTTTTTAATTTATTAAAAATATTTAAATAATATTAAATAAAGTATATTCTTAAAATTATTTATTAATATTATTAAAAAAAATGATTGAATGAATGAATGAAAAGAGTTATGGCCTGATTTTTTTTTAATCATGCAATAACAAATTTAAATTTTTATAGAAGGTGCTTTCCCCTTGAGTTGAATCAAACTTTAAAGAGACCTTAATTTCTTTATAATAGATAAGCATTTTCAAAATAACCCCAACCAAACAAATTAATATACAATTGTTAATTTCAATGAAAAATTGGAGGGGTGTAGATGGGGATTTTGATTCAAATAAAAAAATAGAGATAAGTTCAATGGCCGATGTTTTTGCTTTAATTATCAGAGCACGGAAGAAATAACTGGACCGCTTTCAATTCCGCCGTGACACGAGAGATTGAGTGCATATCAATTAAAAAAAACACCTCAAGGGGCTTTTCTACAAAAGGAGAAACACCTGATGTACGCATGGATAAATTGAAATTTATTATCAAAATATATTATAATTATATATATAATTGAAAAATACTATTATTCAATTTATATATTTATAATACTTAATAATAAATGTGTATTAGTATTAACTAATAGGATTAATTAGTATTAGTATTAATGAATAGGTAGATAAGTTGCTTTTAGTTTATCCTCAATATCGAATCAATATAGAATTCTCAGTGGTTGGTCTCATAAGTACTTATTGAATATTATTTATTTATTTAAAAATTACTTTATAAAGACCAGGTGTCTAGTTATTTAATTAAAATATCATCATGTCCGTCTCATAACGAAACCTTTCATTAAATTTTTATTGAATTTTATTTCACTAAACTATACCATTATGAAATATTAGATTTTAATCAATTTAAAATGCTAAAGCTATTTGTTTGAGAATAAAAGAAAGTTACGTAGGCGCACGTGATATGTCAAATTTGACTCAATAAAAAAAAAATGAAAAGTAATAATAAAACAAGACAAGGAAAAATAATTATTCATAAAGCCGAATTATTTTAATCTAATTTATTAAATGTTCAACATGGATTTATATATATTAGCTCCATTTTATAAATCCTTAGAAAATAATCTATCTAATCAAAGATATCAAAGAAATCAAAGAATATTAAATTTCTGCCATTTAAAGAGAACAAAGAACACAATTAAATGATATTTTATGTTAATAATACTAAAATTTATATCTAAACAATTTTCAAACATTTTCACAATAGGAGTATCACAAAAATTTTATTATAAATAGTCAAATAAAAAACGTACACATATTATGATAATATTTGTTGTTTTTTTAAAGTTAATTTTAAACACTTCATTAATTATTGCTTTAAATAAATATATACATATATATATTTACATTTAAAACTATATATTTTTCTTTTCCTCATTTATATAATTATCTTGTTTGATTAATAGGTAATTATTTTATTTATCTTATTATATATATATTGACATTATTAATAAATTATAACACACTACTCATTTAACATTCAATTTAACTGTTAAAAATGTAAATGATGTATTGAAAAAAAAAATATTTTTATCCATTGATTGCTTTTCCATGAAATTGTTCAAGGTAAACGGGAGATAAAATGTACCTACATTATTTTTCTTATATATAAAAGATAGATCTATTTAAGGAAATGTTTCATTTAAAAAAATAAATTATCAAAATTGTTTTTTTTTTTAAATAGTATTATTATAATTTTCATAAATAAATTTATTTATTTGGATTTAGGCCAATATTTTATTGACTCGACTTATAAATTTCATATAAATTTTATTATTATATTTTTTTCAGTAACCTTGAAATATTTATTTTTACCGTTTCGAAGTAAATTTTTTTATTCCATTAAATATTTAAAAAGAAAAAAAATGGAAAGTTTCTTTCGACCCTGACTAATCAGATTGACAAGCATTCTTAAAAAAAATCAAATCATATAATGATTTGAGAGAATTCTTAAATTTAACAAATAGATGGATTTTGCAAACTTGAGAATTGAATATAATATTACTTAAAAAATTGCTTAGTATTAAAATATAAATTTTATATATTTATATACCTATATCAAAATAAAATATAAAATGCAGTGGCACATCGAGACCAGGGAGCAAATAGTTTTATCAGGCTCATTAATGAAAAAAATGATTACCGGAAAATTTCAATTGCTAATTTTTAAGGAAAGAAGGCACCAACAAATGTATTATCATTTGCCATTGATAAGTTAGCTCAAAATATTTCAATCACTTTCATGGAGAAGGGATAATGAATTTAATTTTAACTCCAGAACTTTAACTCTTAAGTCGGCCATCCGGAAAACCAATTCTAAAAACAAACATAATTGTTTTTATAATCATGAAATATTAAAAAATATTATAAAAAGATTTTTAAAATATTTCGATTATAATAATATAATCAAATAATAAAATTGTTATCTCTTTGAAACTCTTTCTCTCTTTTATATAAAATGAAATGATATTTAATTTAATGTTTAATATTATAATAAATAAATTTATATTTCAAGTTTAATATTTTCTAACTTTATCCGGAAATAAATTAATAAAAAAAAATGTATGTTAATTTTATTAATTACAAATATGAAATGTATATATTCATATATTTAGATTGATATCAAATTACAAAATAAAATAGTTTACAATCACATCGTTTTTGCTTTGATTATAATAATAGAAATTTTCATATATTTGATTTCATACTATTTATTTCATATTAATTAAACTTGATAATTAATCTATTTTCTAGTAACAAATGGTTTACGAGTAAAACGACAAGATGATGATGGTGATGAAGATCCTAATGTAGATCAATTATGTCAAAATCGGCCACCGGATGAATACTTCCGGTTAAGCACTGAAGGCGACTGCCGGGATGTCGTAAGGTAAGTTTAATAAAGAAGCAAAAAAAACAAACAAAAATTAATCCCGACAATCAATCATTAAATAGCAAGGAAGGCATTATTATTATTACCTATATCTATTTTTTTTTTATTTATAAAATTTCAAATTATTCTTCCGTGAAAGAAAAAGAAGAAAAAATTAAATTAATTAATCAATTAAATAAATATAAAAAATAAAATTATATAATATTATTCTGAAACTTTCGTAGAAAGTAAATTTGATGATAGAATTAATTTAAATTTTTGTAAATAATTAGTATACAATCTGTTAATATTATTTTAATAGATATTCATAATATATAAAAGATACTATATACCAATACGATGAACGCATATAATATAGTTTGAATGATTTTCTAAAAATCGAATATATGAATAATCAGGTTCAATTCCTGAGGATTTCAACATTTTTTTAAATAAATTCTGTTGAAATAAATAAAAAACTAAAAATTGGGGGTCCCCATGTCACGATGATTGTCGAGTGACTTATAATATTCAAAGGTGCGACCAGGCGGGTGAAAATGGCGTAGTGCGTCTAGCATCCGTCCGTTGTCCAAATGGGCTTGCCTTCGACATTGATCGTCAAACTTGTGATTGGCGTACTAATGTTAAAAACTGCGATCGTGTGGAGAGTGAGTAAAATAATTAAGAAAAAGGAGAGGGCGGGGAAGTTTAACTTTATTATTATAATATTAAACAATTCACGATTCAAACAAAATTATTATTAATTATTATTATTATTATTATGACATTTTATATTTCAGACATTTTAATGAATATTCTTAGAGATGTTCTTTTAATAAAATAAACCAAGATTATGCTATTGTGTTCATCCATATATACATACACTTTTATATATATATTAACACACTACGTAAAAACATGAATAGATTTCTGACACTTTAAAACTTTTACAAAAATACTTTACATATATATCAGATTTTCAAGTAATCAGAAAATAGAAATGGAGACTTTAATGCATTTTAGTCAATCAAATTGTCATTCAATACAAAATTGATTAAAGAAGAAAAATATATATCAATATATTTATTTTTCATCTCTATACATATAAATAAGGAATTTTTTTTATAATCTAAGTAAAAAAATTTAGGCTAACAAAATTATTAAATTTTTAATTATGATTTAACTAAAATAGGTATAATTTAAAAACATGTTATGATAATGATAATAAAGTATTTATGAGTTTTTTGGTAATTTATAATTAATATTAACAAATATTGTGAATTGTTATTTTAAAAATGATAAGGTTAATTCGTCGTCCTTCGTTTTATTTTTATAATATTATTAAAATTTTTCTCTTGTGTGTATGTATGTGTGTGTGTTTGTGGGTGTGTCTGTCTTTGTGTGAATCATTTTCCCTATCTTTATTACCCACCAACGCCATAACCATCACTATTTTCTACATCCTTCTCCTCCAAAAAAAAAACAAAAACAAAAAAATGCGCAGGTGCACAAAGTCTGGTATAAAGCAAATCAGTTGTCCATCTGGATTGGCGTTTGATGTCGATAAGCAGACGTGTGATTGGAAGGGTAAAGTCAACAACTGTGATCGTCTTGACAGTAAGTCATAAATAAAAAAAAACACGCAACATCATTTTACTGGAGTGGATTATCAAACGGCGGCGGCGGCTTCCCATTTATTTTTTATTAGTTGGCTACGGCGGGATTTATACACACATTCGTTTAATCACAAGCGTATTATTTAATATCATCACTCTCGGATTTAGTATTATTCAAATTTCACAAAAAAAAAAAAAAAATTAAAAATGTGTGCATTTTAAACAATTTTAAAAGAAATATTTATAATACAGATATTTAAATTATTTGATAAAATATTTTATTTAATTCAAAAATTATTATTTATAATTATTTGTTTAATTAATTAATGAAATGAATTAATTTAATGAAAAAAATTATTCTCTCTGAAAATTAATCAAAATATTTTAATATTATCTTATTAATTATTATTAAAATTTAATGATATTTATATTTATATTATATTCTTTATTTTATCTATTATTTTAATATATATCTAAAAACTAGTCCGAGAGTGTTATCATTATTTTAGAAAAAAAGGACAAAGGGATCACCACAAAATAAAATAAAAATCACAATAATTTTTTTGGATCACCAAACACCAATCACCATTCATCATCCTACACGCCTATGAATTTTTATGGAAATGGTATTTGTAGTTTGTTGTTGTTGTTTTATTATTATCAATGATGATTTTCATGTATTTTGGATTTATTATTGTTTTTTGGTTTTATTGAATTTGGCACCTGTAATTGTATTTTTGTTGTACCTATCCTATGTAGAACAAACAGAAAAACCCAAAAATATCACTAACATCTCTATTTTATAATTTTCTAATCTTATAATAAATTTTATTACTATTATCATTTGCATGAATGATTGCATGAGTAGTAAATACTTACTAAAATACAACACTTGATAATTACACCAAAAAAAGACATTTAAGTAAGCCTTAACAAAAATACTTCAACTTCCCCTTAAAGTTAGACAACCGGATAACTTTTTTAATTTTTTTTTTTTTTATTAATCATTTTTAATATTGTAAAAACCAAATGTATATATTTATATGATATTTGAAATCTCTCCTTTTTTACGTGTTTTATAATTTAAAAAACAAATTAAATAATATTTTAATGATTTAATAATTAAACAATATAGTGAATCTTGGAACAAAAAAATTATATAACGCATTCAATTTAAAATAAAAAAAAATTCAAGTTTTTAATAATTAATATTTTTCAAAATTATGGTGAATAAAAATTTCAATATCATTTATAGTGGATATTATAAAACATAAATTACAAAAATAATTTAAAACGTTCTCTTATATTCTTTCTTTATACTGAACGAATGATGTAAAAAAATAAAAAAAATGAATATATTTCAAGAATTTCTTCTTTTCTACTTGATATCTTTATAAAAAAAATCTTCTTTTATCTTTCTCTAAAATCCATACAAGTCCATGACATATTTATTGATATATGAGAATTTATTTATAATACAATAAGAATAATTATAAGTATTATAAATAAATATGGGATTGTGTGCTCGTTACAATTTATTTAAGCATTCGTTCCGCTTTGCAGAGCCCCGTAAAGTGTTGCCCATTTTGAAAACCGATGAGCCTGTTTGTCCAGAAGGAAAACTTTCATGCGGCAACGGCGAATGCATTGATAAAGAATTATTTTGCAATGACAAACCGGATTGTAAAGATGAATCCGACGAGAACGCATGCAGTGAGTATTAAATTTTTATTTATTTTTTTATATTCACTATTAGGATTATTTTATAAAGTTACGATTATATTTTTACTATCTCGCCATAATTTATAATTAATTAAATTTAATTTAAATATAAAATATTATGTTATTTAATCCAAATCAAATTTCGAGATAGTCGAGTGGAGATACTCCAGCTAATTAATTATAAAATTCTAAAGAAAACAAAAAATATATTAGAAATAAATTAAAATACACAAAATAATTGAAATTTATAATATTGGTTCAAATCTATTTGAAAAAAATTAATTAATATAGTATTTGGATTATTGTAACTAGATGTACGCGCGGATTACAATTTGGATAATATACGAATTCAATTAAAATAATGTTAATTTATTTCAATATGAAAAAATTATTATAAATTCTATTTAATAAAATCCATATAATATTTCTTTCAAACTAAATAATCTATTTTAATAAAATGATAATTAAGTTTTATTCCCATTTAATGCAACATTTGTTAATATTTTTATATATATTTATGTTATTTATTTAGAATTATGTATTTAAAAGTGGTGATGTATACATCAAAGTTCAATACTATACTCAAGTATATATCTAGAATGTAATAACACAAAATAAACAAATATTTGGTGGAAAACATTATGTATATTTTGCAAATTAATTAATATGAATAGCAAATAATAATTAAGAAATTGTTATTTAATGAATAGAAAATGAATAACAAATATTATCTAAGTAAATAAAAACGATTGTCTAATAATTACTAGCATCACTAAGTTAAGGGCACAAACATGAAAGTAGAAATTCTCACAAAATATACAACAATGTATTATCAAAATTTTAAAAACTATCATTATAAATTGATATATAATATTATACATATATGTACACTCTATAAATAATGAAAAATAAATTTTGAAATATTTTTTTTTTAATAAGATTGTGTATTGAACGAATTGAGGCCTCTTGCTTTGCTTGTCTGATGACTTATGTCGTCGACTTTCATTCCCACTTCACTGTCTGGTTATGCAAGTCTCTCACTCTCTCTCTCTGATTGACTGACCGGGAATATTTATAATATATATATAGGTGAATATATATATATCTTTTAAAATGAGAGAAAATGAAATGTGAAATTTTTTTTAAAGAGAATATTATATCATTTTTATTAAGAAATTTTTAAGAATGTAAAAATCGATTTCTAGTGAAATTTAGTATATATATTTAATAATTATTATATTTAGATACGAATAAATTATTTTATTTAAAAATCTGTTATTGTTGTTATTATTCATTATACTTTTATTAACACTATTATCAAATGTGATAAAATTGTATACATTGTCCATATATTGCATTAAATTTACACCCACTATACTCTCATTTGTTCTCTCAATATATAATTAGTTATATCAATTTTTTATTTTTTAATGTTTATAGATAAAATATAATAATACAAAATTAATATAAAAAGAGAAAAAGAGAAATAAATTAAGAAAGAGAAGTGTATTAAAAACGTAATACATAATATATTTTCTTTCACTATTAATATGATCCGATTTGTTTCACTTTACTGAATGTAATTTTATTTTATTTTTATTTAATCATAAATTTATGAAGCAGAAAGAGAAAAGAAAATAATCTTGTTTTAATAAAGAAAATAAGAGAAAAGAAAAATAAATGAATTAAGTCTTTCACCACATCTGGTATATGAAATAGAAATCATTAGAAAATTGTATATACATATTTAATTTATTTATAATTGTGAGTTTAAATATAACATAAAATCTTATAACATTTATCTATATTTTGTTTTGTTTTTTCTTACAGCTGTCGAGACAGATCCGAATCGAGCACCAGATTGTGATCCTACGCAATGTGTATTGCCAGATTGTTTCTGTTCTGCCGATGGAACACGTATTCCTGGTAGCATTGAACCTAATCAAGTACCACAAATGATCACCATCACATTTAATGGTGCAATTAATGTTGATAACATTGATTTGTATGAGGAGGTTTTCAATGGCGCACGGCAAAATCCAAATGGATGTCAAATTCGTGGCACATTTTTTGGCTCTCATAAATATACAAATTATTCAGCGGTACAGGATCTTCACCGACGTGGCCATGAGATTGGTGTATTCTCTTTGACGCATAAGGACGATCCGAAATATTGGACACAGGGGTCGTATGATGATTGGTTGGCTGAAATGGCTGGTGCCCGATTAATCATTGAACGTTTTGCTAACATTACTGATGGCTCTATTATTGGAATGCGAGCACCATACTTGCGGGTTGGTGGAAATAAACAATTTGAAATGATGTCTGATCAATTTTTCGTATACGATGCCTCGATTACAGCCCCATTAGGCCGAGTGCCTATCTGGCCATATACTCTTTATTTCCGTATGCCACATAAATGTAATGGCAACGCCCATAATTGTCCATCACGTTCTCATCCAGTATGGGAAATGGTCATGAATGAATTAGATAGACGAGATGACCCTACTTTTGATGAATCTTTGCCAGGTTGTCATATGGTCGACTCGTGTTCTAATATTCAAACAGGTGAACAATTTGCTCGACTCTTGAGACATAATTTTAATCGGCATTTCAATTCCAATCGTGCACCATTGGGTCTCCATTTCCATGCCTCCTGGCTTAAAAGCAAAAAGGAATTCAAAGATGAGCTTATTAAATTCATTGAAGAAATGTTGGACAGAAATGATGTCTATTTTGTCACCATGTTACAGGTAAAATAACTATTGCATTCTTATCAATCAATATTTCTATGCAGTTTATTTAATCGAAGTATATGTTAATAATTAAATACACCATTTTCATCATTTATATTTATATAAAATATAATAAAATATTAATAATAATACTTGTTTGTTTGTTAGGTAATTCAATGGATGCAAAATCCTACAGAATTGACTGCATTAAGAGATTTCCAAGAATGGAAAGAGAAGTGTGATGTGAAAGGACAACCTTACTGTTCTTTGCCAAACGCTTGCCCTTTAACTACTCGTGAATTACCTGGTGAAACTTTACGACTCTTCACATGCATGGAATGTCCAAATAATTATCCATGGATTTTGGATCCCACCGGCGATGGCTTTTCAGCCAAAAAATAAATAATCTCAACTCTTCTCTAGTCTAAGTCCTCGCCAATCTACAAAATACCCTTTAATATTATTATTATTATTCTCTCGCAACAACTTCACCAACTCCAACAATAAAATCACTCTCGGAAATATAAAAAATCTAGAATTTTTCACCATTCCTCTTCTCCAAATTATATATATAAATATATATAATAATGATGATGATGATGTATCGCACTTAGTTAAAATACAGTATATAACTTTTATTTATCATTTTTAAGATCGTTCAAAGAAATATAATTTTTTTCCCCTTGAGATAAAACATTAATACCATCATCAAGAAAACAAAGTAATTCTAATAATAGAATATTTATTTTCATAATATATTGTTTTTGTTATTATTATTATTATTATTATTACTATTGTTAAAGATTTTTATTGACTTATTAAATTGAACAATTAAATTTTCTTAATAAAAAGAAAGTTAATGTAATAGTCGATACTTACTATCTTTAGAAATCATCATTATTATAAATATAGGTATTTATTTATATATTGTATAATAGCCAGTCCTCTATATTTTATCATTTTGTTATTTTTAATTGTTTGGACCTTTATTATAGAGGAGAGATAGTGCAAAGGTTAAAATGTTCCACATGAGTGTAATTACTATTCCCTTTAATTTTATTCCACTACTTCCTTTTATTTTTCTTCCTTCTACAAAACACACACAGTGATCACAAATCATCATTATCACTATCTAGAGAGATGATTATTAAAATATTTTGTAAATAGAAAAAAAAACAAATAAATAAATAAAAAATAATGATCTTTTATTTTATTTTTATATATCTTTTATTATTATTAAAAAATGAACTAGAATTTGCAACATTACATGATATTAAGCTTCACTATTTTTTTTTCATTTATCAATTCAAGTTTCTAACTAAATGAAAATAGAAAAGAGATGAATATTTACTCATTGGTCTTATTTCGATTATATATATTATTTTAATTTAACTTACGTGTCCATATTATTTTTCTGATACTACCAAAAATTCTTAGCTGCATTCTTGCCTATATTTAGGTGTCATTTCTTTCAATTTCCCTTTATTCAAAATTTATCCACCACTCAATTGCCAAATTTCTTCATAAATAAATTTTTACAAATTTTTTTCTTTTCCCTTTTCTATAAATATACAATGTCTTCTTTTCATCAATTTTAGGATTGAATTTTATATTATTTTTTAAAATTTATTTTGTAGTTTATTTTTATTTTTATGGATTATTAAAAATATAATATTAGAAAATTAAAATAAAAATAGTATAACGGATTAGAATTATAGGATTCACATAAAAGAAATAAATAGGGATTAAAATAAAAACTATATTTATTGAGAAATTAAAAAATATAAAAAATAATAGGTATTCTATTATCAATGTGTTTAAATGCTTGTCTTGGATACAATTTCAAATTTCAAACAATTTTTATTCAGTTTCTCAATTAATGATGTATTTGAAAAAACACTTCCAGCTGTTAATACACCACCACTATAAGAAATAACAATTACATTGTAGTATTTATTAAAAGAGAGTATGAGACTTATATAATATATATATATAAATTTATTTTAAATTTACGTACTTGGGAATTTTATTCTTTTCATCGATAACTATTAATCCAGCTAAAATTAATGCTGTTGATGTTGTATAATATGCAGGATCTATACCACTCACCTAAAATAATACAAAAGTAAACCAAAAATATAAATTAGATTCAAATCTGTACATAAGTTTTTTGAGCAAAAATAATTAATAAGTAGCAGGTAATGAGTAATAAGTCATTTTAGGTAAAATGAAGCATTGGAAGTTAAATTTTCTTTTTTTTTATAGATCTAATCAAATTTTCAATGATTTTATAACTGACTTCGTTCTTTTTAAGATAATTTCAAAAAATTGAACATTTTTATGGCTGTGGAGTCATGTAAAAATTAACCTATTCTGGCTCCTACCTGGCTTGGCTCATACTTCTATATTATATTTTAATTTAATTTAGCCAGAGCCGGGTCGGAGCCTGAGCCGATCATTTTGTATATGGCTCCACAGCCTTGGATATTTGGTTTGTCTAAATAATATAATATAAATATTTCTATCGACCTAAATAATTGAAGAAAAATACATTTTTATTAATAGAATTGTCATGATATAAATTATATTGGAGTTAAAAAAATAATATCGTCTTTACTGTAACTACCATCTCATCACAAAATTTGACTCATCTTTTTCCATTAAATATTAGAATCGTCATTATAACTTATATTATATTAGTACATAATTCTAAAATTTATTATTATCATCATATCATGGATTTTTAAAAATGGTGAAAATATAATAAATAAATGAATCAATACCTTAAAGATAACTCTTTGATTTGGTGGATATGTATATTGGTCTGTTGGTTCTGCAAGTTTCTCTTTCCATCCTTCAGCAATCATATTAAATGAAAAAATAACGTTTTTATTATCTTCTTCATTTGGCAAATGATCACGATCAAAATAACCAAATGAAAAAAAGGATGGATACTAAAATAATTAATAAATTAATTCTTAATTCTTAAATAGAAAAAAAATAAAAAAAATAAATAAATATGTATACCTACTTTCAACAATAATTTAACACCAAATGGAAGCATAGTTAATGTTAAAGTTATTAAACCTAATATTGCCAATATTAATGTTCTAAAAAATCCGCCTAATGTTACATACATTCGAAATTGAATTGGCCGTTTACGTTCATTATTAAACAAATATTCTTGTGTTTGTATTACATTACCAGTATCCATGCCAGGAAATGGAAGAGCCCATAAATTTAAAATTTTATTATAATGAAAGAGTGATCTAAAAAATATTATTTATATATTATAAAAAATATATTATTATTATATTATTATAAAAATATTTTATAGGAAAGTTCAGGGTTCAATGAAAAATTAAAGGGAATAGTAAAATATTTATATTTGAATCAAATAATTTAAATTCCTTAAAATTTGATGGACTCATATCTGTCATTAATTTGAATTTATTGTATATTTTCAAATTTGAACTAGAGATTCAGTTAAAATTTATAATTTGGTTATTTTGAGGTAAATTAAATTTAGAAATTATGAGTTTTGTTCTTAAATACATATCTTTTATCAAAAAAATTTGAAGAATATTATTTATTATTATTTCCTTACCTGGATTTAAGTGGGGGTGTATATTGTGGTAACTTTTTACTTTTAATACACTTCATTCGCATTGTAGAAATTAAATCTTTCAATGTAAATGCCGCCAATATAGAATCCCATGTACCAATATTAAATTGTGGACCTTTCTGTAAAAATAAATTATAAAATTATCTATATTAAGTAATTATTTAATATTTATTTTTTGCTAAATTTCAAAAATTTAATATAATTTAATTTTTGTATCTACTGTGTACCATCTGTACCATTTCCTCTGTCCACTCAAAGGTCTTTTCTAAATATAACACAGACCATCCGTTAAATATAATTTTTTTTATATAGAAACTTTAAAGTATATACATAGTACATAGGTATATAAATATTTCTTGAAATTTCAAATTCGGATTTTTGGTTCGATAAAATAATTTTTAATTTTATAAATTCATATAATTATTCAAGTTATACCAATATATCTGTATAAAGAAATTAATAAATGTAATAAAAATAATTTATTATATTTTTCTCATTATTATTATTGAATGTTTATTAACACATTAACATCTGCCTATTTATCATTCATCTTTTTATGTTCTTCATTCTAAAACTTATGTAAAATCAAACACATTATACTTGACTATACGGACTTCTCTCTAGTATAGGGATTTATTAATTTCAATAAATAACAACAAAAATATGGATTGCTTCGAAATGAAAAGTAATTAATTAATGAACATTAATATTATTAACAATTTAAATAAATAAATAGACCTAATTTTTTTTATCTTATTAAATTATTAAGTAATTATTATATAGAATATAAGTATTATATATATTATAATATATAGAAAAAAGAATGATAAATATATATATACACATTTATATGATAACCTACTTTATTCTTTTCAAGAAAATCAGGATATAGATAATTTTCGATGGAATTTATTTGTCCTGAAAAAATATTAAAATAAAATTAAAAAAATAATATTATAAATATATAAGATATTATACTTAAAATAATTAACTAAATTAAAAATATAATAATTGTTATTATGACTATTTTTTTTTATTTACAAATTAGTAATTAGTAATATTTTTAATTTATTATCAAGAGTAATCAGAAAAAAATGAGATTGATCTATTATACTATGGATGAGTGTCGTCAATTTTAATTTATATATTTTCGAAAATATTATTATATTAGTGAAAGTGAAGTAAATATGTATAGTAAGCTAGAAATTCACTTTAATTATTAACAAATTACATAAATATATTCATTAGATATTAAAAAATAAACCCTTAAAGGTGCATAAATTTCAGTTATGAAGATAAAAATAATTGAATTAGAATTTGAGGCTTTCAAATAGTGTTTTTCATTTTTATTTGCTAATTTTATTTCTTTATTATTTATTATAAGATAATGGAAAAGATAAATTTATAATTTAAATAATTAATAAAATAAAATAAATAAGTGATATAACATTTCATTGGGAAAGCGAGAATAACATTTTATAAATATGTATATACTTAAATACATTAATGTAATCCACTTCCTGAACTTATTTTCTATATTAACTGTATAATTTTAAAATAAATAGAAATTCAAAAAAACATCCACATAATATATACTAATAATGCTAAAATGATAAATTATAATAAATTTAATAATTAATTTTAATAATTAAGCTATATTATTTTACCATCAAAATTTTGCTCGGCAAAAACAACACCAAGATCAGCAGGTATTGTATCAAATCCACATGCATTAATAATTAACACATTATTCTTTTGAGCTGCATCATCATATTTCTTTTTCATTTCATTTACAAACTAAAAAAATAAAATAAAAAATAAACAATTAATTTAAATTTTATTATCGCTTCCTCCATTCGCAGACAAAAATCTTATGTCAAAATAACTGATTAAATTTAATCTTCTAATAATTATAAATATCAACTATGTATTATAAGAGAGAGTTTTCATAACTAGATGTTGTGATAATATTAAGAGGAATATAATAATGTATTTTCTTCATAAAACAATATTAATAAACAAACTCTTTTTTTACAAATTTTTTTAATAGTTTAGAAAAACATTAACAAGTAGATTTCTTATTATTCTTTAAATTGTACCAATATTTTGTTTTTTTTTAATTCCAAAAATATTTGTATCTTGTATTATTTTATTACATTAAAAGGAAGGCACACACACATATATATATATATATATATATATATATACAGGGCTGGGCCGTTCCTCATTTTTTGAGGAACTCGATACAGTTACAAGTTCCTGGAACGCGTTACTCTTAACGTTACAGTTCCTTAAAAAAATAATATTTCTTGTTTACTTCGAGGAGCTTACCTGGGTAAACAATTTAAGTGCTAATAATACTGTCAATCAATATTATCAGAGAAAAAAATTTGATTTCCTTTCAAAAAAACTAATTGTTCAAACAATTCGTCAGATAAAGAAGATCTAGAGGGGGCATGTATATATGATGCAAAAGAAAATAACCTTTCTACTGGCACAGATGAGTTTAAATGAGTATTAAATTTAATAAATAATTTTTTTAATGTGGGGTAATTTTCTATGGAGTTAATATTTTTTTTTATCTTTCATAAAAGACACAAATTAAAAATCTAACAAATTTTCACGTCCTTTCCATTAAAAAATTGTCATATAGGTTACACGGTCGCTAGCAATATGCCGTATGGTTCATTTCGTGAAGGCCGCTTTCCATAACACCCCGAACTCTTTCGAAGTTTTCCGGAAATTGTCAAAACGCGAAATTAAAAAAAAAATCGGGAGGATCTCGTTACTCGTTACCTTCTTTTTATTTTGAGGAAGTTACAGTTCCCGTTATAAAAAGTAACAGGGGCGGAACGCCGTTACTTGTAACGCGTTACTGCCCAGCCCTGTATATATAAGTGTTAAAATTTTGGAAATCTCTGTCATAAGATATACTCATATCTTATAACAGAGATTTCCAAAATTTACCTGTAACACCGAGCTATCGCTCGACCCTTGAAAAAATATTGATATACAATTCTTTAATTATTTATTACAATTATTAAATGTTACATCATTGCATCAATCTGATTAAAATTAATGGAAATTGGGGACCTCAATAATAATAAATAATATTAATAAAATTTAAATAATATTTTAGTGAAAAAATATTAAAAATTATAAAACTATCTAAAAATTAATTAATAAAAGAACAATGAATAACTATATATAAATTAATAATTAATAATTTAATAAAAATTTAATTTCTGGGTGGATAATGTCGGAAGGGACGTGAGAGAGATGGGAGAGGATAAGGACTGGTGGGGTGTGGTTGCTGCGGCCAAGACCTTTTGAGTTCCGTAGAGCCACAGAGATAGATAAATATAAAAAATAAACGCGAAAATAGATTAAAAAAACATAAAATTAATTAATAAAAATTTACAAGAATTAACAAAATTAATTAAACGACAGATTAAAAAATTGTTTTTAAAATATCAAAAATAAACTTACAATGTTTGCAAGAGAAATAAAATAACTTTTAGATTTTTTTTGGTGAAAGATTAATAAATATATTTCGTAATTTGATTCTAAAATATTATTAAAATAAATATTTTTAATTTTATATCGAAATTAAATAAAAAATTTTAAAATATTTTAAATATAAAAAAATATTAATACATTTTCAATTAAAAAAGGATGGCAAGGGGAAAATATTAGGTTGGTGCATATGAAATGTCGGATTTTTTTACGTGCAAACGTTTCTCTTTCTGTTTTCGTAATGCTTTTGTTTTTGGCATAACCTCGTTTATAGTCGTACTGTCTATCGCCAGAATAGATTTCACCAAAGGAGATTTTCTCAAAAGTGTTCCTTTTTGTTATTTGTTTTGAATTTTGTACTGATATGAATTCAACCGATATTGGGGTAATTTTTTTGTACGAGTATAAACTTGGTAATAATGCTGCAAAAGCTGCACGCAACATAAACTCGGCGTTTATAAAAACTGTTAACGCGATTGAAAAGTGCACCGTTGGTTTGAAAACTTTCGGTCTGGTGATTTTTCACTGCAAAACAAACTGCGAGGAAGACCCGAAACAACCGTGAAAAATGATGTTCTGAAGGCATTGGTGGAAGCGAACTGTATCCACGAGGGAACTTGCTACAAGGATGGAAGTTGACCATATAACGATATTGCATTGAAAATTATACGCCCATCGCCCGTTAATCGGCATGGCCCATTACTTCTTCACGACAATGCTCTGCAGCATACTTCGCATAGAACAATTGCGAAATTAATTGAATTTAAATATGAAGTTTTGCAGCACTCAGCCCATTCACCCGATCTCTCGCCAACCGATTTTAATTTTTTTAAACATTTGGATCTCTTTCTACGAACTAAACAGTATGAAAATTAAAAAAGCCTGAAAAAATCGATATCTGAATTTATTGATTCTAAAGATCAGAATTTTTTTATGACAGGCATGTATGCTTTAAAGTCCGGCTGGGAAAAGTGTATTGAAGCGAATGGAGCATATTTTGATTAAATAAACAACTTGTGAAAAAATATATGCAGTTTTATATATTGACTTAAAAATCCAACATTTCATATGCACCAACCTAATATGAATTAATAAATTAATTCAAAAATACACAAATATATATATATATATATATATATATATATACAATTTTGGCTAGTATAATAAGTTAAGATAAGATAAGATATAACAGAACCCAAAAATAGTTTTTAGAATATTTCGAGTCTGTATTTAGATGATAATAATAAACTTACCGGTGCTTCACCTGTAATATCTAAATAATGTGTTTTAGCTTCTATGCATGCCTTAACAACACTTTCACCATATTTCATAAAAGGTCCCACACAATTAATTAGCACATTTGCTCTTTTTGCCATATTGATTAATGAATCTTGATCATTTGTATCAGCAATTATTATTTCAATATCTTTCACATATTTTTCACCTTAAAAAAATACTTTTCTTATTATATTAATGTTTTGTAAATAATTAATAAATAAATAATTAATGCACGTTTTTTGAGCAAGAATTTTAATTGAATATTTTAGTTTACTAGTTTACTTTTTGTTTAAATAACCTTATTCAGCAGATCATTTCTACTATTACTGTTGTTCAAAAAAATTCGCTTAAATCTGGTGATAAAAGCTTGGAGGTCAAGCCAGGAAAAGGTTGACCATTGAATTTTGAGGAGTTAGCCCTTTTACCAGCTGTAGAAGAAGATGAAAGTTTGACCACCAGGATGTTGGTCGAGCAGTTCAATGTCGATTAATCCACCATTGTCCGTCGACTGAAAATTTTCAGTAAGGTGTGGACATTAGTTGGATGGGACCCCCACAAACTCTTCGACAATCATTTATTGGAAGGTAATTTCTGCGATGTCTACCAACCCTTTTTGTCTGAAGGATCGTCCTTCTATCAAGGAAATGGAAGTTATTGAAGTCAGCATTGAGATAGTCATTGAATATGCCCCAAAATAAAAATAAAAACTTGTTTTGAGTGTATTTTTATGATTTAATAGATAATGGCTTCAAAAAACGTGCAATAATTATGATTCAATAAAATAATTGAAATAAAGACGGTTGGAAGAATGGAGTTAATTAATAAGGAAAAGAGTGTGGGTTAAATTGCCAAAATATAAAAAGATACCTGTTCTTTCTTCTACTATTTCTAATGCTTGTTGTAATTTTTTTTTATTCCTTCCAGCCACAGCCCATTTGAAATTAGGTCTTTCTTTTGTAAATTTGACTAATTGTCGGGCCGCATAATTTCCAGTATAGCCTGTTAGGCCAAAAATGATCATATCTAAACGATCAACAGACATGATCACTTTCTTTTTTTACCCCTCTAAATGCAATCTAAAACAGAAAAAAATTACATTAGAATAAACAAATTAAAAAATATAAAAATTACATTAGTATATAAAAATATTTATTAGCTTTTTAGAGAGAGAGGGTTATTGTACGTTTTGTTTTCATTTTTTTTTTTTTTTTTTTATGTATATACAATACATTTTCAGGACGCGTTTAATGTTATTTCATATTCCAAGATTTCGATCACAGAACCGGATAAAATTATGAGAATACTGAATGTTAAAGATTTAAAATTTTAATATTATTTTTATCTTTTGACAAATCACGGTTGCCAGAGGGGAAATTAAATAAAAATTCAAATAATAAGTCAATTCTGGATTATAAATTTAATAAAACTAAATAAAATTTTTAACACATTCTAGAAAAAAATAATAATATATAATAAGAAAAGGTAATACGAAAAAAAATTCTTAAGAAGACACGGGAAAAGTTCAAAGCATTATAATTTATATTAATTCATATATAATAAATAAATCATTTTAATCTTTAATAATAATCAAAATCTCCCATTATGATAGACTGTAATTTTTTAATTGATTATTAATATTTAATTTAATCTGATTAAGAAATGACCATTCATTAGTTTAAAGATGAAATAGTATAAAATAACAGTTAAAAATTGTATTAGTATAATAGTGAATGAAATTTATTACTTAAAATGAGTTTTTGGAAGTATGATAAGTATAATATATTTATTTTTCATAGACTCTTGACCAAATTGTATTACATCCAAAGGACACTTTAAAAAAATTGCAAGAGCTTCTTCAGAAATCCAAATATATTCAACCAAATCATTGAGTTTGTGTATATTTTCCTCAACCAGTTAAACATAGTAATGTTTTTACAATATAACTCCACGTAATAGGAAGATTTTAAAGTTTACAAAAAAAAATATAGGAAGCTATATTAAATTATTTTTCTTTATTCGTATTTCTGAATATTCTGATTGGATCTCGGAAAAAACTAGTCTCCGCATTTAATTATATATTTATCTTTTAATATAAATTAAAATTATGTCACTTTAAAATGTTTTATTTATCATTAAACAAAATAGGCTTTCTATATATAGTTATGTAAATAATAAATTCTCATCTAATGTAGATATACATTCTATTAAATAATTTCTCTGATTTTATTGTTATATTGTTATCTTATATTGGAAGCATATTAAGAAAATATTCTCTAAAAAAATACGAGCTTTTATTATATTATAAATATTTATTAAAATATTTCTTTAAATAATTTGAATAAATAATATTTGTAGTTGCCTATAATATATAGTGACGGAAAAATGTTATCGCAATGGGACGCATTTGGCAGTCAATGGCAACCGGTTGATTGCCTCACAACAGCGCCCTCATGGCGATAACATTTTTCCGTCACTATACATACCCGGCATTTCAAGAGGAAGAGTAAATATTTTAGAAAATAGTACTATACATGAATTCCAAAAAAATACCATATAACCAATTTATTCAATTTGTATTGAGTACAGAGATGTTACTTCCAAACCCCCAAATAAATTTTAATTCATTAAAAATATTTTAAAAAATAAGTTGACCTGTGGCCAGATCCGAACCGACCGACGGTTTGAAATAAATTAATTTCCAGGTACAGAAACAATTTCAAATAATTTTAATATATCTATTAATGTAATAAAAAACAGATAGGCATATAACATAAATATTTTTAATTTTATTTTATTTATAATATATATATGTAAGACCAGGCTGTGACGTCATGAATGGCTGGATGACGTCATATAATTTTAAATTAAGAAAAAAACTAATAAAGATGATTTTTCTCGAGTATAAAACCAATGCAAAGTGCATGATTCGTGATGATATGTAAAAAATCTCCTCATGTGAAATTTGGTGTGAAAATAACACTTTCCTTACTATCGTCGATCGCTAATACTACCACTTCCGGTTTCCGGATTGGCACCAAAAGTTAATCAATTCATCCCACTGATGCATTAAGTAAATATACCAAATTTCATCAAAATCCGTTCAGCTGTTCAGGCTGTACACATCTATACGGACGGACGGACTGACGGACAGACATCATACTAAAAATACTTTTTTCTGTTAAGAAAATGCATGATTCGTGGAGATATGTAAAAATTTCCACATGTGAAATTTGGTGTGAAAACAATACCTCCCTTACTATCGTCGGTCGGTAAAAACTACGTACCCAACTAGAGAAAGATTGAGAAATGTTATAGACAAACGTCTAGCTAGACAGGCCCAAAGAAAAGACTAAATATCTTTCTAGCAATTTCTGAGTCCATAGCCAAACACTGTTAGCCCTTGAATAAAACACCATTAATTGATTCCATTCTTATCATATATTTTGATAATATTTCATAAATGCTAGATCAAAATACTAAAATAAGGAATATTCGAATAGGATCAGGTCTGGTAAATCGAATGAAAAAATGGTATAGAAATTCCCAGTTGAATGCTTCCAGTAAATCTTGTTGATTTAAGCGATGGAACATTGCCATAAGAGTAAATTTTCACAATTCGGTGATCTTCCAGGTTTTTTCCAATCTCCCTTTAAAATAATTATTTAGAAATAATTAAAATTATATTTTACATTTTCATAATAATAGAGCATTATTTTTATTTATTCAGATTTTGTCAATTTTCTTCAAATAAAAAAAGAAAAATTAATATTATCCCCAAATATTATAGACACAAAAAGTTTTAATTGAAGGCTATTGATTAATTTACAAAAAGTGTACAATTATAAAAATAAATAAATTATTAGGATGATGCATAATTATCCGGCGTTTTTCATCAGTAAAAAGTAGCGTTTTGTTTATTATTTTTGTATGAAAATAATCTTCTCTATTGTTTTAGAAAAATGCATGTCGAAAACCATAGTCATATTTGCTCTATTATGCTCTACCACTTAGGGAAAGGAAGGAAAGCAGCACAGTCATTTCTCGATCTCAACGAACTTTTTGGTAAAGAATACACATTCTTTACCAAAAAGTGTAGGGAGTGGTTTGCCCGTTTCAAATCACGTGATCCCAGCTTGGAGGATAAGCCAGGATGAGGTTGGCCATCGATTTTCGACGATCAGGCTATGTGGTATGTGTGGATGGGATCATCCATTAAAAAGTTAGTTGAGATCGCTTCGTTGAAATGACTGTGCTGCTTTCCATCCTTTCCCTAAGTGGTAGAGCATAATATAGCAAATATGACTATGGTTTTCGACATGGATTTTTCCAAAACAATAGTAAAGATTATTTTCATACCAAAATAATAAAGGAAACCCTACTTTTCGCTGATGAAAAACGCTCCAATAAAAACGCCCGATAATTATGCGTCAATCCAATAGAATCATATTAACCTATAAAAGATTGATTACATCTATGAATATTTATTATTTCTAAGATTTCTAAATGAAAACTCTTTAAAATTGATAGTTAAGGAAAAAAATATAAATAATTTGATGAAAACCACTTATAGATATTAATCAAATAATATCATTCAATTAAAGATTAAATTTAGATAATACGGGACCTATATAAAAGAAAACAAAAGTTTATCCATACATCTCACACAAATTTCAAGATGAAAGGAACATTGTGTATTTTGCTTATTGGTCTTGCTGTTGCTCAGGTAATATATATGTATATATTAATATAATTCATAAAGAAAACTTAGAATTAAAAGATCTATTAATCTAATAAAAAATATGATAAATTATAATTTAATATGAAAATAAATAATACTTATAAGTTAATTATTCTCTGAGTGGTAGGTATCTAATATAAATAAATATTAATTGATAAAAAATTATTTTTGTTTTTCTTAGGCTCTGGTGCCAAAGCGTATGGTGCTTGGCCATAATGGAATTCATCCAAAGAAAACTTTAAAAGAATGGCAAGACCTTGAGAAATTGAAATATGTTCCACCAAGTCCTCGTGTTCGTGGAATTTTCCCTCAACCAGGTAAATTATTATATGAAAACGTATAAAAAAGAAATAGAGTACCTACACACCCAGATGAAGCATGTCTAACTTAGTAATAAGCGAATCGACGAGGAGGATTTGTTTTATACGTTATCATGAAGATCAACTTTTTGTAATTAAAGTATATTCTAAGTTTTTGCACGTTCTTTAAAATAAATATTAAGACTTATTTATTCAAAAATCCCTCATTGTTTACTTTTGCAAGACTTTATTGAAAATTGTGTGAAAGAGTGAAATGACGCATTGTGCGTGCGGGGGATATGGCGCCCATTTTACCTCTACTTAACAGTGCAAAATTAACTATCTAGTACTACGAGGGATATATTCTTAGCCTCACAATGAGACTTGTGTAAATATATTAATTAATAAACTTAATTAAGTATGTACTCTTTTAACTTTTTAAACTTACCTAATTAGATATTCAAACATTTCAATTTGATGAGTTGTTATTGTTTTACATGTAATTTCCCATAAGCTATCTCCCACACACCGTCTCTCCCGGGGATATTGCCAGAAATAACTTTTTTATTTTTGTAAATTTGAGTAGTTATTAATTTAAGAATAAAGCTCAAATTTATGCTATAAATACCCAATAGTCCTAGGTACCATTAACACCAATAATCATTTTGTGATAGATGTCAAAATGTTTGGATTCAGCTTCTTCTGGAAAGATTTTGACTCCTCGTATCATTGGAGGAGACGCTGCTCAAGAAGGACAATTTCCATGGCAAGTTGCTATTGTGATTGACGGCCTATATTTCTGTGGAGGTTCTTTACTGTCTGATGGTTGGGTCTTAACTGCTGGACATTGCGTTGCTGATGGACAACAATATGTTATCCGTGCTGGATCTTTAAAAGCACAAAACGGTGGACAGATGGTTAAAACATCAGGTGGAATTCTCCATGAAGACTACGATGAATACTCTTTAAAAAATGATATTGGTGTTATTCAAATTTCTGGAATTAACCTTGGAGGTGAAAATAATTATATTTATCTTTAATATCATTTGTGAATCATTGTAAATTAATAATAATAAATCTACTAAACTATTCATTCTTCCTCAGGTAATGTTAACAGTGTTAAACTTCCAAGTCGTGATATTGGAGATCTTGTGGGAACAACTGCCCGTCTCAGTGGATGGGGATTAACTAGTGACATTTAGTATCCAATTTATAATATTATAATTCTTCTTTTTTCCTTAATTTTTTATTAACATTCTTTTAATTTTTAGATGCTGTATCAATTTCTCCAGTTCTCAACTATGTTGATTTGGATATTGTTAGTATTTTAACCTGTGTCAAATATTATGGTAGTCTTCCAAAAACCCTTATCTGTGTTGATACCACAAACGGAAAGAGCAGCTGCAATGTAAATACTTGTTTTTATTTTGTCTAATATCTTTCTTTATTCTTTAATTAATTAATAAACTGAAATTTTTCTTTATCTTCTTTACAGGGTGATTCTGGCGGTCCACTCGTCATCCAAGGAGATGATGGTATCTGGATTGAAGTTGGTATTTTCTCTTTCGGATCTGATGAAGGTTGTGAAGTTAGTGCACCAATCGGTTTCACTCGTGTCACCGTTTACCTTGATTGGATCTCTCAAAAAACTGGTCTCCGCATTTAAATATTTTTATTTATATTTGAATTAATATTTATAATAAAATTATATTCACATAATTTTATTTCTTTCTTATCCTATTTTCTTATAATAAATTTTAAATATTCTTCTTCTTTCCTTATTCATTTTATCATTATCACTCCTTAGTAACTTAGTAACATTCTTAAGCAACATTTAAAATTATATGTAAGGTTAGTAATCATTGAAAGTTATTATTAAAAGAGTTGAGATATAAACAAACTTATCAGGAAGATAACAGTCCACAACACATAAATATTAAGATATATGAATATTGTATATTTTGTTTGTTGACCTTGCCGGTGTTCAGGTACAGCATGATTAGTATTACAAAAAACAAAATGAAATACATATCTTTTTATATTTTACTTATTTTAATAGATTATTGTTTAAATTGTGTCCAATATAGCGTTCTTAAATGAAGCGCCTCGATGTGATGCATCTTTTTCTTACACGTAGAGCTGACCCAGCACTGGAGGAATCGAAAAGTTTGTTATTGTAAGCGTCATTCCTAACTAGAAAGGCGCCACATGATGGGAGCTAGCGTAGTGGTCCCGAGTTCCAGGACCTGGCAAGGGAATTTCTCTAGCTGAGGTCTATGGGACGGAGTCAACCCAGGCTCCTGGATCAAAATTGGGAGGGTCTTGATAAAAAGTAGCGCCTCCGATTAGCAATTTCACCCTTTATTACTACCCTTTATGGACCATCCACCACAAACATGTAATGCTTTCTAATAGTGAGCTGCTTATATTTCGTCTTCCTCCTTTTTTACTATCTCGCCAGAGATAGTATTGCGATCACGAGAATTTCCGATATTGAGATTTTGATGTTTTTATTCGTTTTGAAGATTCCTGAATCATTTTCACTAAGATTGAGAAAAATGTCTGTGTGTGTATGTGTGTATGTAGACAAGATTACGCAAAAACGGTTTGAGCTATAATTATGAAATTTGGTACATGGGCATTATTCAAAATTCGTAGCTTTCTATCAACTTTTGAGAAATGTAGCTCAACCGGAAGAGGGTCATTTCCTATAACGTTTTGATTTTTTTTCATCTAAAGTGACCGTAAAAATAAAGATATGTGTTTGATAATTTTTCACATGATTAAAAATTGTATAAAACTGCTATATATATAATTTCAGCTTGATTGGATCGTTGAAAGTACTGGAATTAATTTTTTAACACTGCAAATCTCACGTGCCAACACGTTCCATCAACAAAGAGCCAAACATGTGCTGGTTTAATAAATATTATTTATTAATTTTAATTTATAATTTATAATTAATTAAATTTAATTTAAATATAATATATTATGTTATTTAACCCGATTCAATTGCGAGATAGTCGAGTGGAGACACTCCAGCTAATTTCAATACTTCCAGTGAGCTAGTTCAAAGATGGTATCATTTTGCCAGATCTTAGATAAAGAACAGTGGCGGATTAAGTTGATTGGGGGCCCCGGGCGGTAAAATTGAAATGGGCCCTCTTTATTTACAATTATAATTGAAAGACAACTTTTGTTTATATTATAATTTAGGCTGTTTTATACTTACATATATAGTACTTATGTAAAAAAATACGTTATTTTTACTGTGGTCGCCGAGTCCCAAAATTGATTATTTTTTCTTAAGTTAGTCGAGGTTCAAACACGACCGAATAAAGATTTCACTACGTTGCTAAACAGGATTTCAATAAAGTGTAGTACTAAAGTTATGCGCGACTATTTAAATTAAAATTTTCAACTAGTAGATGATCTCAAATTAATTATATCTATCTATGACTCTACTATTTAGTTATAAACTTATAACTATTAATTAATAGTCCTATGTCATTTAAAAAAATAAATATTTTTATTTTCGTTATTTTTTCTTCCAACTTTATGATAGTATGTAGTATTATAATAGTATCTTTCAGAATTTACTAATGCAATTGTTATTAAACGATAAAATGGCTCATTTCATCTTAATTAATTGAAGAGACACCCTTAAAGTTTTTTAATTTGAATAAAAATCATAGTAATGATGCTCTCATAAAAATCTTTATCAAAGTTATTAAAATCACTTTTGAGGAAATGTCAACAAAAAGCTTTATAACCCAAAGTTTAAACATACAATCACTTTAATTGATGGGAATAATAAATTTCAATAATGTATTTTCATTAAAATATATTTGAATTTAAAATATAAAGTATTTAGAAATTCTAACTAGTAGTTTTTTCGTACATAAATTAGAAAGTTTTATATATTCTGTGAAAAGTCAATAACCCTCAGTACGATTGATATCGTTAGTGGATGGAGTTTACCTACTCTTTCTTATGCATTAAAATCAACAAAAAATTTTATTTTTCATTTAAATGAAATGAAATTTTAAATCTCGCCATCAAATAAAATAAAGAAAATAATACATTTTGAATGAATTATAATTCGAATTATTTAAATTTGGTAAATATATGCATATTAAATAAATTATTAACAATTTAATTCAATAATGACTGTGGAAAAATAAATAAATACTGTTCAATTATGGGTGTTCAGAACTTTGAGAATACCTACATTTGACATACTTACTTGAGAAGAACAGAACAATTTCCAATTACTGGAGTAATGTAATTAATCAAATCTTACCAAATGAAGCCTAACGAGAATAGAATTTTAATTATTTACTTCATATAAAATTTCCTTTCAGACTTAATGTCTGAAAATCGAATAGAAGGACTAAAGAAGATGTATAATCATTTTAGATACTTATAATTCAAAAACGATTTATGTAATTATAAAAGCTTGGATTTTCTTAATTAAAATATTTTATATTTATATAAAATTATAAAATGATTATTTTATATTAAATTAAAAATTAGTACTTAATACTTATGTAAAAATAACAGTCTAAAAAAAGTATCTACTCATTTATAGAAAGATGTGAACGAAAGAGGTAAAGTCTCAAAGTTAAAATAATGGCTCATAAATAAACCCATATTAGGTAAGAAAAATTTTTTTTTTATTTATTTTTATATTTATATATAATTTACTATAAATAGACTTGGGTGGGAGTTTTAGCCAGTATAAGTCCAGAATTTCCCTGCTGAATAACATCATAACAGTAGCGTCCATGAGAATACCCCTCCTCTTTTTTAAAACAAATTTCAGACTAAAATATTTGCTATAAAAAGTAATTGTATAATATGTAGTTAAATGTTTTTATGAATAATCTCCTCAAGGATAGATATAATTCATTTGTTATTAAGATTTATAAAAAATAGACATCGACCAAGGTAAAAATAACAGTCTAAAAAATAGTATTTACTCATTTAGAAAGAATTTATTCAAGGTAAAGTCTAAAAGTCAAAATTATGGCTCATAGATAAACTCATATTAGGTAAGAAATTTTTTTTTTCTATTTATTTTCTCAAATGTAAAATTTTCTTTATTATTTTAAATATTAAATAAAAATACTATTAATTATAGATTTGTTTATTGTCTCTTTGAAATTTTCTTTTATCTATAGTAATAGAAATATATGTTTTAAATCAATCTAGACGTCCAGAATAAAGATGATAAAATAAAATAAATACTTATACTTATACAACATATTTTATATATTTAATTATTTATATTTTATTATATAAATGATTAATTTTCAAATAAGAAAATTATATAATGTATAAATAATAATGAAAAATAAGAAAGAAAATTGTAATTTTCTATAATTTGAAAATTTTTTTTGTAATGAAAAAAATATATATATATATACTAGGTTGTTCATAAGTTCGCTATAGGAAGATCGTCGATTGACTGAAAGAGATTTAACAAGCTTTAGGCATTTCATTGGGTACAGTGAGCAATATTTTGATTGTTAGTTTGGGTTACAAAAGGAATCTTGTCTATAGATTACCTCCAAATTGGCAAAATAATCAATACGAATTATTATTGTAATCTTTTGAATCAATTTTACAAATTTTTACAAATTTAATTTTCTAATGTCATAAATAAACGTATCTTATTATCACTTGAGTTATTTTAATGTATGTTATATTATTAATAATAATTATAAATTGATAAAAATATATAAATCTTTACTTACGAGTTGATTGTATGTATTTATGCCCGAGTCAAGGATACAACTGAACAAATTTGATAATTTTCTTAGAATAACATGGAGAGAGTTTTAAAGCTCCTTCATTTTTCCTTCTCCACTCCCCCCACTACTCCACACACCCAACATATATGTATTATTACTTTGAACCACTCCTACTAATTCGATTTAATCGCTAATTCGATGACAAGCAGAAAATAAAATGTTTTAAAAAGACAAATTGATAACATTTAAATACAAACAAATGTATTTTAATCATATCATTGTTTATTATTTAAAAACTCCTTATATAAAGGAGAAAGTTGGAAAGGAACAAAGGGATTAGTTTACATATCAAATAAAAATAAATAATATATCTATTTACCGATATTTTAAGTAATGTTAAGTCGTTGTCAATCTGAGTATAAAATTCTCGAAAGATTCATTCAATTTCTTCTCAGAATTATTTACATTCAAGTTATTTCAAATATATTTAGACATCTCGCACAATCAAAAACGAAAAAATGAATTAATAAATGTAAAAAAATTTTTATAAAAAATAACATTTTTCTCATGGACTAAAAAGAATAAAATAATTTTTCTATAAGCCTGACAAAGTTTATGGATGAAAACGTTAGGCGCATTTAGTTTTATTTATTTATATGAAACACATCAAGTCAAATTTTTGTAATAATAAAAATTTTATTAAACACATAAACTGACAAATTTTTTTTATCATGGAATAAAATTGATAGGTAAAGAGCTAAGAAATGAATCTTTTATTATTTTTTTACTGTAATATACTTATACCAAAGTAGGTAACAAAATTTAAAAGAATTTTTATTAAATTTACATAATATGTAAATATTATTATCAATAAAATACAAAAGGGTTGATTATATTAGTAGAAATTGGATTAATTTCAACTACCAAAATTATAATGAAGAGGGGGGAGGGGTGCAGGATATAAGCACCATTTCTCTAAAAAACCTATTATCAATGCAATATAATTGTTTTCCGCTGCGCTTGCACTTTAGAATTTCTTGAAAAAGCGAGTGTGCAGCAAAGAATTAGTTACTTTCTTTTGCGTCCTGTGCTTTAACTAGATCATGCAGCAAACAATTACACTAACAAAGTATGTCAGAGGAAATACTATTGGAATTTTTTCGGAAAGAAATAAAATATACATCTTTTTCAATAATAGTTTTCTCACTAACGCTACTTTCGATTACCCCAAAATTTATGTGTACCAATTTAATAGTCTATAATAACAAATTGTGTCTATAACTTAAAAATATTGCTAACAATTTTATATTTAAAATTTATTTATATTATTAAATAAAACCTACAGTGAAAAATTAAATAAATAAATAAACAAACATAAAAATATAATTTTCATTTCTCTTACTTTATCGAACCAGACTAGATTTCGTATCAACAAAATTATTAAAAGACGCAATTTTTAAACTGTCAAAGAATTCTGATGGAGAAGTAACCTGGTTAAAAATATGTTGGAATCGTTTTCTCAGAAATGAACCGTAAAGAATTTCTACAAGACATCAATGAGAATGAAGTCCTGAATTTATTACCAACCAAGAAAATTCGAAAATTTTGTATTGACACCACTCTATAAAAATCTCAGACCAATTACAACAGCAAAATTTAAGTACATGATTGATTATTACGATATATACCATCGGAATATCACGATTTCTTCATATCCCTTTCACACGAGCAAAATGTAAATCAATAGTAAATTGTTTTGTAAAAAATTTGTTTGTAATTTTGTATTTTTGTAATTAAAAAAATGTTTTAAATCGCATAAATTATTCATGTGTTTAAAAGATATATAAAATAAATTCAGTATTGTTTTTTTAATTTGAAGCTTCTTAAATTATGTTGAATAGACTTGAGCACCTTCCAATTTTATAATTAATCTGATTGTTAATTTTCAAAGTGGCCCAACTCCATTCATGATAAGAAAACGCAAATTATTCACTTAATAATTGCCACTATTTTAATGGGAACTATAAATTTAACACCCTTATTTTCACTTAAGCAGTATGACTTATTAGGGTCCTATATGTATATTTTTAAATTCATTGAAACGCAAACCCTTAAATATCTCGATTTAAAAATAAATGGAGTTAGGCCTCTTTCAAAATAAACAGCTCAAATATGGAATATATTTAAAAACATAATCAATCGATAATAAAAACTTACCTTTGTCTCTGAAAAATAAATTATTCTGAAAAATTTCAAGATTTTAACTTTTATTTTAAATCTAATAATGAATTTTTAAGAATAGTAATATTGTTTACTTTTTTTAAGAAAAATTAATTTAATGTAAAGTTATAGATGTTTTAAATTAATCGTTCAAATAGGCTAAAATTTTGTGAAAATTGCTCTAATAAATATCTTTTTTAGTAATTTGATATTAATTTTCAAATTATAATTTGTTTTTGTTGATGTTAAAAAATATGTAAATAAAGATATTTAAAAAATTAATCTTTCATTTGTGATTTTTTTATTATATTTTTCAACTATTTTTTTCTAAATAAATAAAATATGATTGACTATATAGCATAATATATACATATATAAGTATATAATAATAATGATTTAGAGAAATATTATTATTTTTTTAATTTTGTTTTTTTAACATTTGCTAACATGAAATGATGGCATTAAAGAAATTATAATCAATTTTTTTTACATATATATAAAACACAAACATCGACAAACAAATAAACACAACCATCACATCATTCAATTGAAAATGTATTAAAAAAATTATTTAATGAAACACAAAAAAATATATTAATAATAATAATAATAAATAATGAAAAAAAATGATTTGGAAAAAAGAGAATATTTACCTTTTGGACTAAAAGTTCTTAATTTTTGATTATCTCTAAATTCTGATCATTTTTTAAAATTATTTATTATGATACAGTTTTTTTTAAGTAATATTTTTAAATATATGTATCTAAGATACACATAATATTTTAATGACGTATGAATTTTAATAATGCGTGGATGTTTATGTGTGTGTGAGTAAGTACTTATATATATTTATGTATGTGGTGTGCTCTTTTACTTAAAAATTGTCTACTGTCAATTTATATATATATATATGTATGTATGTATGAATATATATATATATATACATAATAACAATTCTTTTCATTTTTTATTTATTATCAATATTATTATTCAACATCTTCTTCAATTGGTTGCGCTGACGAAGATTGCATTCCTATCCTCTAAAAAAAAAAAAAAATATAAGACAATCTATAAATTTAAAATCAAATAATTTTAAATATTTCGATTGGATTAGAGTGAACACGTTATTCTCTTATTTAACAAAGTTACTAATAAATATATTTTTTCCATTTTTTCAGTTTATATAAATTATTGTTTGTTTATCATTTTTTTATTTTACTTTACAATTAATTAAATTTAATTCATTAAATTAAATTAAATTAAATTTAATTAAATTAAAAGAATTTAAAAGTAAAAAATTTCCATTGGGACAAAATATATTTATATGATATAATAAATTTAAGATAATTATTTTAATTCAATAATAATTATTAGAATGAAGTCGGGAAAATTGTATGAGTAAGTTCAATTGTAAGATCAATTCATTTAATTTTAAAATACATACATGACCAACTGATGGAAGTCTTTGCAAAAGAAGATTGAAAACTTGAGGTGGTAGAGTTTGTTGTAAAACTTGAAGCAATTGTGTGGGTTGTCCGCAAACAGCAATTGCATTGCTTAAATGATCAACACCAGCATCAAGATCTCCTTGTGCAAGAAGTTCTTCACCCAATTGAACCTAAACAAAAACAAAAAGGAAATAACAATATTAGATAAAAGTCATCAATTATTTTTTTGGAATATCTTATTGTGATAAATTTAAAAAAATAAAATAAATAAATAAAAATGCATTGAATATCAATTCAATATAACTGATTCTCTTAATGTAGCACTAGTTGAGTAGTTTTTACGCTTAGATAAATATTATATTATATTAGAACGATTAGAGTAATTTGGACTTTATATTTGAGTATTATTATTGTTTATTCATGATGTACATAAATACACAAAGAAGCTCCTGTTGAGCGTTAAATAATTTTACCTGGATTATTATTGAAAATTGGATAGAATGGGTTTAATAGTAAAATATTCAAATTTATTTTATTAAGTTATTTAATTTCATAATAAATGAATGGTAAATAGAGAAATAGAATTTAATATTGTCTATATTTTATTAATGAGAATAAATGAATTTTTATTAACCAAATTTTATTAGAAATTTGAATGGTATTGTATTCTTTTTTTAAAATCATTTAAAATTATAAATATAGGTAGGTATTAATTTTTATTTTTTTAATGTTAAAATACACAGATAAACGGATCACCTAAGTAAATAAAGCAACTTATAATGTATTTGAAATACCATATTAAAGAAATGACTATTATATCTTTGATTATTTTTATTAAATTTATATTCTCGACTAGCCAGATTAAGTAATATAGTAAAATTTAATTTAGTAATAATTAATAAATTACTTAAATTTAGGATTTAATAATTTATAATTTTCGAATTCTTGGAATGAAAAATATAATAAGTATATATAAAAACATTATTTATTAAAAATATTACATTTTTAACCAAATAATAAAAATATTAGTAAATGATTTTAATAAGTGAATGTTATTAATATTAAGATTATTAAGTGTAAAAATGGAGTAATTTATTAAGAATGCATATAAATATATTTCAAAGAAAAAATTATGTTATAATTATTAGGAGTTAAATAATAATATAATAAAGTATAATAAGAAAAATTAATTTTAAATTATAAATAGAATAACTTTATTCATTAATTAAGGTATTTTAAAATGAAAATAAAATTTTATACCTCTTGTAAAAAGAATCTTTGAACAGCATCATGGTCTCTAAGATCAGGCAATTGTATAGTTTGGGAGGCAGAAGCGGCATTTTTCTGGGCTTTCCTTCCTTTTTTAAGAAATAAAATGATAAAATATTTATTAATAAGATTAAACCAATTAATTAATTTTAAAGAAAAAAGTAAAATCATCATATCTCCATTGGGGATATTTTTTACTTACGTTCTCTTAATTTTCTTTTAAAATTCGGATCACTACGGCGTTTTTTATCAAAATAAATACAATAGCCAATAAATAATGTACCACATATTCCGGCTGCGATTCCTATTGCAGTTTTCGAAACCATCGTCATATTAATATTATATAATTAATTTCATATGAATATTTCCCTTTTTTAATTTCTTTCTATCTGAAATAAAAATAAATTCCAATCCAAAGATGTACTGAATGAAGGCCGGAAAGCAAAGAAGATAGAAAGAAGTTTTTAATCAAATGATGTAACACTTTTATAAATAAACATTTTTAATTACAATCGTAAATAAGTTATTACTTTGTATTTGATCAAATAAATATTAATAAATATTTTATATAAATATATTTTTTTATATTTTAGATTATTATTATAAGAATAGTAAGATAATTGATATATATCAAAATTCCGCTAAATTTAAAATTCTAAAATCGGTTAATTTATTAAAATAATATTTGGAAAAATATTAAAATTAAATTAAATATTAAATTTAATAATTTTAATTTAAATAAATATATAAAATTAAGAAGAATTGATGATTATTAGATCTCCAAGTTTGATATAATTACTTATATAATAAATTTAAATGTTTAGAATTTATTAAATACTAATAAAAAACAAGAAAATCATGGTGAAATATAATTTTTAATTAATTTAATAAAGTTCTAAAGTAATATAGTATAATATGTTAATATATATAATATATATATATATATATAATTTTGACATTTGATGATCATTGCTATAACATCTAATTTAAAATTATTATTATTATTATCAATGTTCTTATCAATATCATTTGAACTCGAAAAATAAAAATATATGTTTATCTAAAAGAATAAAAAAATGAATTTAATTCTTAAAAATATGTAGGTTTAAAATAATTTATAAGTCTTTTCTTTATTCAATAACTAATTTGGTTTGTAATTAAATTTATTATTTTTATATTTTTTATTAATATTTTTAGGTATGTATTTATATTTATTTTGAGAGATATTAGTTAAATTTCTATATTTCTAATATCTTTATTTATCTAATATTTTTAGTAAATATGATTGTTTAAATGTTTAACAAAATAATCAAAATGTAAATAAAAAATTAGAATAGAAACAGCAAGAAATTAAATTTCCTTTATTTAAAGATTATTTAAAGAATATTTTAGTGCAAAATGCCGTTCACTATTTGGTTTACAAAAACCCAGCGAAGACTGCTTTTTAGGCTGCTTGAAGGGAAAAAAAGAATAAATATTATACAAAAATCGAAATCACTCTATGGTCCTTATAACTCATTCCTCTTAAAATCTCAATAAGAATAAGAATAATTTACAATTATTTTAAATTATTAGATTTTAACATTTTTAGATATCAACGAATATTTTATAATAAATGTTTTCAAAATTCAGCTGGATTTTTTATTATACGTTCATTCAATGTAAATAAGGATAATAATTTTCCTAATTATAAGATTAATGAAGAATTTTATAATAAAAATAAAAAATTTAATTCATCTCTTTTGGCAACTGGCTTTCTTATTACGGCTGGAATTTTTTACTATAAAAAAGGTAATCTTTAGTTATTTATGATTTTCAAATTTCATAATGGTATAAAAATAAAAAAAAAATACATCTAATCTAAATTTATTTCAAAAATTATATTTATATGTATTATTCATATTAGCATATTACTCTTTCAAATTTAGATTAATTTTTAAAATAAAAAATCAAACTAATTAAGGTTTATCTTAAAATTATTTTTAAAGATAAATACATATAATTGGTTTAATTTTAATGAAACCCATTTTTCTAAAATCTAAACTATATATATTTATAAAGATATTTTATATATATTTTTCTTTAAGATAAAGAGATAATCAGAAAATATATGCAATAGCCTAAATAAATATAATTCCTTTGTTTTTTTAGATCAATTCATTGCTTATGCAAAACAATCGAAAGATGGTCCTGTTTGTATTAGGCCTGGAAATGTTAGACCTGAACTACCATTTTATAAAAAATCAGAAGTTTCTGCACATGATGGACATCAAAAAGATAGTATATGGGTTACATTCCGTCAGGTATTTATACTTATTTTTATATATATTATTTATTTTCTTAACCAATATATGTAAATGTACAATTATAAATTAAAAATATATAAACAGAAGTTGATTATTATTATTAGAATAATTCAATAATATATTTTTAAATAAATGTAGAAAATTAAATTATATTTATTCAATTTTTTATGAAGACCCTGAAATCCTTGTCGGACTATAACTAATATACCCTACTTAGTTTCCAATGCTCCCTAGCCTTCTGAGCAATACAATGCTAAATATTCTATTTCTTGATTCTCTCGAACAGGCAAATAAATTATCTAGGATCTATATTCTAGGTATTTCTTATTTTTTTAAGCTGATTTTTTTCATAAAAATATAGTATCTAATTATTATATATCCTTACCTAATGTACTATACACTACCAATCAAATGGTGTTCTAAAAGTGAAAACTTACACCCCATAATATAAGGCTCCAATGGAGTGATAACTAGAATTTTTCATATCTTATAGAAAATGTAAGAGTTGTAATTCTTCGATTAAACACATCATATCTACTTATCATTATACCTACGAACCGACTTATCCTCATTACTGACAACTGATTTTTAATTTCATAAAATTACAATCTTTATTTGATTACATGAATAAGTCATATAAAAATAAATGAATATTAATATATCGATATAATTTTAAATTTAAATAGATTTATTTGTTTATTCTCATATTTTTCAGGGAGTTTATGATATTACAGATTTTATTGCACAACATCCTGGTGGGAATAAAATTTTAATTGCAGCTGGTGGTTCACTTGAACCTTTTTGGGCACTTTATGCTGTACATCAAAATGAACAAGTATTTGAAATGCTTGAACAATATAGAATCGGTAAATGTATAAATGATAACAAAGTACTTGAAATAATATTTACTTTGGCAGTATTTAATAAAAAATTTTTGATAATTTGAAATATATTTGTTTTATTTAACAATCGGTTAAGAGTAAAAGTTTAAATAAGCAATAAAAATAAAAATATCATATACATATAAAAATTTTTAAATAAAATATACAAGGGAAAAATAGATATTATTTATGTTATAGTTATGTTCGAAGGTCCAAATCACTAAATTTTGAATTTAAATGAATTTAATTTTGAATGTATATTCCTTCAGGAAATTTAACTAAAGAGGAAGCTCAAATGGATAGAACTGAAGATCCTTATTCATTTGATCCGAAACGACATCCCGCTTTACGTCCAGCATCAATAAAGCCTTTCAATGCTGAACCACCTCTTGAAATTTTAGCTGATCATTTTATTACACCCAAGTAATTATAAAATTTCTTCTTTTTTGATATCAATACATTGTTTTTATTTATTAAATAACTATTTAAGACTATATCTGTTACAAAGTTATGACTTTACCATATAGTGGCCTTTCTAGTGATCTCTTCTATGTACGAAACCATCTTCCTGTGCCTGAGATAGATTTAAACGATTATCGGCTGGAAATTTGTGGTCCGGGGATACCAAAGGGTTCCATTGAATTATCATTAGAAGATATAAAAAAATTACCAAAACAAACTATCACAGCAACTGTTATGTGTGCCGGGAATCGACGAAGTGAAATGACTAAAGTAAGTTAATTTATGTTACAAAACTATTATACTTTCTCGCTAATTAAGCCAGTTAAATATTAACATGAAAAGAATATATTTTTAGATATATTATTTCAGTTTAAAAAAATTGTGTTTTTTTTTATTTAGGTAAAACCTGTTAAAGGATTGAATTGGGGAGCTGCAGCTGTTGGGAATGCAACATGGACTGGTGTGAGATTAACTGATGTTTTAAAAGCATATAATTTTAAACTGGATTTAAAAGTTAAACATGTTCACGTATGTTTATTAATTAATTAATTAATAAAGATATTAATAATATCTTATTTAACAATCAAATTGTAATAATAATTCACTGGTAAATATAAAAATAATTTTAGGAAGATAGGGGGGGGGGGACAAGAGTTAATAATGATTACAAAACAAAATCGTTTTAATTTTTATTTTTCCTTTGAAATTTTTTCTATTATAATTTATGTATTAGAAATATTAACCAATATATGTATTAATTATATATTATAGAGTAACCAGTGACGGCCACCCATAACTTTTTTGCCTCGAAAATTCAATGTAACCTGATTCATCCAACACTATACGAAGCTTTAATAGGCACATTATATCTGTTAAAGTGTCCCTAATAATACTGCATATTGATATTTCATCTTGATCTTCAATTTCCTAAAATATATGATACTTTCAAAAACTAAACCCTAAAAAATTGATTTCACCAGTGTTTGCCACTGTGCATCACTAACTGCCAGCCTCTGCACCAATAATGGCCACCTGAGAAATAATCCAAAGTAACATGAGATAGAGTCAATAAAGGACATACAATAACAAATCAGAGAGTTAAATTAATTTATTATTCTTTCCCAACAATTTAGATAACTGTTTAAAATTAAATACAATATTTACAAGTAACCTAGGTATGTAGGAACTCGACAACCATAAAAAGATTTTACTTGTTTTTTTTTTTGGTTCAGCGAAATAGCATCGCCCCATTTGTAAAAACAGTGTGTCTTCTTTTTTCGGCTTCTTCTAGAGACGGCCACATGACACCATCGCCTCATCTTCGGCAAGGTCCAGGATAACTCTCGGGAAAAATTTCCCGTCATACTTTGTTACGACGTACTCGTCGATACATTTCCCAGCTATGAGACTTATCTAAGTTTGACGAGAATTCAACCCACAGTTTCTCTCCTGAGGAAATATAGGCACTGGTGTCCGAGCTTTCTGACTCGCAGAGCTCTCATTTTTCTTTACTGATCCTTTTCTTCTTCGGTGGCTTCTCCGTTTGTTTTTTAGTTTCCTTTTAATTCTTTTCTTTTCTCATTCTGCTTCTTAGTCTCTTCTATCTTATTTATACGGGCCTATTCATATTCACGCAATTGAACGGAAGTTACCACTGCAGGAAGTTTTATTTGCCGTTTTGCTGTTTTCTATTTCAGTGTTTCGAGCCAGAACAGATTTTTCTTAAACAGTGACGGAACACCAAAGCCTCCTGTTCCAGGTGATATAACCTTTTCTAAATTGGTAGCAGTTTATATATATTAACCTGTGCAGCATTGACAGCCTCTGCTGTGCTTGTCTTCCTCTGCTTCGAATGCCATTGGTAAATACGATACTTCATTGGAGCCCGCCTCAATGTTACTCATTGACCAATCATTCGTCTCAAGCTCTTCAATTGTAAGCCGATATCATTTTCATCGACTACTCGAACCTAGCTATAGTGACCATTATTAGTATGCCGTTAGCACCAGTGTCTGTGGCCAACACTGGTGATTTGCTAAATTTTGTGTAACAATAACAGCCACTTAAATAACTCAAGAACATAAACAACTACTTAAAAAGCCGCTATAAATCATAATCTACACAAAAAATGTAAAAAAACCATTCCTTAATTGTTTCAAATTCCCAAGAACTAATATTGTGATTCTATAAACGCCTTAAATCTCGACGTGACAATAGAAGCATCAAATAAACGATTTATATCAAAATTATCGGTAATCGATTTCCGTAGCCCAATTGATGGCACTTCAAAAAAATGTGCTGTAACTGGAGAAGAGGCAGTCACTGGTTCTCTTACTCAAAAATTATTTTAATATTTTTATATATATTTTTAGTTTGAAGGTTTAGATTTGGATGCAACAGGTGTTGCATACGGTGCTTCTATTCCAATTGAAAGGGCCCTTGATGAAAAGAATGATGTAATGTTTGTTTATGAAATGAATGGTGAACCATTAAGTAGAGATCATGGATATCCTATTCGAGCTTTAGTTCCAGGCACAGTTGGCGCTAGAAATGTGAAATGGCTAGGTATTTATATTAATTAATATTTATTAATTTTCATTTAAATAATAAATAATTTCAGGAAGGGTAATTTTTTCATCTGATGAAAGTAATTCCCACTGGCAACAAAATGATTATAAAGGATTTAGTCCAAGTGTTGATTGGGATACAGTAGATTTTAGTAAATCCCCAGCCATCCAAGGTTTACCAGTTACTTCAGCAATTTGTTCTCCATTAAATAATGAAAAAATTAAAATTGTTGATGGAAAAATAACTTTAAAAGGTATTTATTTGGTAATTGATTACACATAACGGGAAGCTTCAGAGATTTGGATGAAACTTTGCCAGTTAATTCCAAAGAAACTTTCCTTATGCAATATTTCTCGGTCTCTTCTAGTTTGTAAATAATTTTTTGTTATACAAGGATACGCATGGAGTGGCAATGGGGCTGGTATTGTCCGTGTGGATATTACAATTGATGAAGGAAAAACATGGCATGTAGCTGAATTGGAATATGGTGAGAAAACATCTCCCCCAGGAAGACACTGGGCATGGACACTCTGGAGTGCTGAAATTCCTATTTCTGAACATTCAAAAGAAGTAAGTAATATGAACTTGAAAACAAATCTTTAAGAATATAAGGGGATTTTATTTGATATACTTATCAGAATTGATTACCCGTTAATTGTGAAACAAATGATAATAAGATTTTTTATTCTAAATTTATTTTTATAATTGTAATAATTAATTTTGACAATTTCATAACTTTATTTTTAATTTCTTTAAATAACTTGAGGTAATTGCATTCACATTTGACAATTTTATTATTTTATTAAATAATTTTATTAAGTCATTAAGCCAAAACGGTAAAATTATATTTTATTATTACTAGAAGATAGTTTTTTCACATACCAAGAATCTCACATATGAATCTTTAATTTGTATTTAATTTTTCTAAATAGATTAAATTGTTTCATAAATGTCTAAACAACAAAATTTTATTTTACTTTATTTAGATTGAAATATGGTGCAAAGCTGTCGATTCTAATTATAATACACAACCAGAAAATTTTAAAAATATATGGAATCTTCGTGGAGTTTTAAGTAATGCTTATCATAAAATTCGTGTTAAAATATCAAATTAATTTGAGAAATCTATCAAGAAAAAAATATAATTATATTTGTTTTTTCATTAAATAAAAATATTTTAATATCGGTATCAATAAAGTAATGTAATCTTGATTTTTTAATATACATCTCTTGTGATAAATATATTTTTTATATTTTTATAAAAATATTATTTTACATTTTAATTAAATAAAAGAATAAAAAAAAAAATTATCATTACAGAATTCTTAATTAATCCTAATTACCTAGTTCAAACACAAAATAAAAAAAAATTGATTAGTCTAAAATTGTTTTTATGGTTAGAAAGATATTGTTAATATTCTCTCTAAATTTTGTTAATAATAATTAGAGGAAATGTAACTTGAGAATATTTCTATTCTCTTAAAGAGGGAGAGAGTAGAGAAATATTAATCCAATATGATAATGAATTGAAAATGAATTCACTTTATGAAATATCAAGGAAAGTAAAAACAAATTATATTGTCAATAATTTATTTTCTTAAATATACATTGGAATTTAATAGCACATCTATTACTATTTTCATATTTCATTAATATAATATTTTTCAAAATATATAATTTTAATGTTTCTATAAATTTTAAAAGCAGGACCATAAATTTTGTATCAATTGTATAATTAAAGCGAGAAGTTAAAATATTCAAATACATAAATTAGAATGTTGTTTCATTTACTTTATTAGTGAACAAAGAAGAAATTTATTGAATGAATTATTTACAACGTATACCCGTGACGTGTTAAAAAATAATTTCCTTAGAATTATCAAATATTAATCCTATATATATAAATGATTTTTACTTAAATTTAAAATATAAAATAAAATATATTTAGTGTATTAAACAAAATATAATTCCTTTATATATATATCTATATAAATATATGAAAAAATATATGAAAATAATTTAAAATAAGCAATATAAATATTTAGAATCATATTTTGTTTTAAGATAAGAAAAATACCGTAGGCGTTTGTTGTTTTAAAATTAAATCCTATTAAATAAATAAATACTGATAATAATAAAGCAAATGTCATCCCGCCAATTTAAGAATTTTATGAATTTAGAATTCTTGTTCCAATCTTTTTTCCAATATATTTAATTGAACAATATTTGCGTTTATCTTAAATTATTCAAGTTTATTGAACTTTATTTTGATTCTTGGAAGACAAAGAATGCTTTAATTAAATAATTACAGCTTGCTTTAAAATAAATAAAAAAAAAAATATCGATATAATTAAAATTCCTGTATTCTCCTAATACTATAATTATTTTCCTCAGATCTTTTTCTTTGAATTAAATTTATCTTCTTCAATAATAAAATGAATATATATATATATATAATATATATATATAGTTAAAAATGATAAAATTTTGATGCGATTTTTTATGAATTTAATAAATTAATTTTTATTTCCTATAATATTTTATTCAATCAAGATTTTGTACTGAAGATACTAATAGCACTGGCTGTCTCTTGAGAAGTGGCATCTAAAACTTTCTCTAAATCTGGTTCAAAAGGCTAAAAAAAGAATATTAATAAATGATATAACAATATTTAATTTAAATAAATATTAATAAATAATTTTTACTTACTGATTTGGGAAAAGGAGGATGATTTATTTCAGATGTATTTTCTGCATCTCTTTCAGAAACCATTTCAGCAATTTTAATTAATTCACTTTGTACAGCTTTGGACGAATCCACAAGAAAGATATTATCTTTATTTGTGTCAATTGATTTATATTTGTCAATCCTACAATTTGGATTCAAATAATAAAATTAATTTAAAATAATTTTGAAATTAATTTATCTAAAGATTAAAAATGTAGAAATTATTAATTTAAAAACTAAATACTTACTTATCATAGATAATTCCATGTAAACCAAGTTCTTTGAGATTTTTTATTGTTTCTATACTGTTATTATCATCCCCCCAACAAAACATAACTAAACCAGAATCAATAACATATCTTACTTGGGTGGGATCACGTAAAATGTCTTCAGTATGAACGTTAATTCCCTGAAAATAAATATAGAAAGGATATAAATAAAAAAGTGTAATAATAATATATATAGAAAAAGTGAATCAAACAATTTTATAACCAATATTATTTTAGAAATTTGTGATGGACATTTCGGTTTATTAAATTTTAAAAAAATACCAAAAAAATGAATTAATCACTTAAAAAATTAACCTAAAACTGTTTATTACCAAAATTGATGAACTGATGGCATAATGTACAGCTATTGGAATGTTACGAGTTCGAAGATCTTGATATGGTTCGTATTTTAAACTAATACCACAAGTTAGAAACATTACAGGATAGCGGTTTTGTTTTAATCGTAACCTGAAACGTAAAATAATATTTTACATGAAGAAAAACAACAATGATATAATTTAATAATGAAACTTACATTGTACAGATATCAGGATGAAAACAGCTGAAAACAATTTTTCTATCACCTGCATTTTCAAGTATCACTTTCAACACAACATCAAGATATGAATTTAATTCAAGAGGATGGTAAAGTTCATAAGTTCCATCCTAAATAAAAGATAAAATAATAAATAATCAATTAATTAAGATGTAAATTACTATACATTACAAATGATTAATAATAATTTTACATTTAATTGCATTGTCCATTTTATTTCAATATTGAATCCAACTTTAGGGTCGAGAATTTCTAAAGCATTTTTCAATGTTGGAAATGGTTGATGTTCTTCAAAATCATCATCTTGAAATCTTTCAGAATTCTTTTCAGCCAGATGATATATCTAAATTTAAAAATTAAATAAAGTTCGAATTGATAACTCGCAAAAGAATTAATAATTAATAAATAAAGTTTGATAATAAATCATCTTGATTCATGCTAATAAGTGAATTATTAAATATATATATATATATATATATATATATGAGTGAATGCGATTAATTAAATTTAATTATTTTTTATTTATTTTAGTGTCTATTAATTTGAAATAAGTATATATTTACATGCTTTATAAAAATAATTAAAATATGAGTGTGAATATTCATTATTATAAATAATTTTCATCTGAAAAATACAATATACAATTTATTTAAGATCAAAAAAAAAAAAAGAAAGATTAAAAAAATATATGGGTTGATTTAGAAAAATGTCAATTATTTTTTTAAGCATACTAAATTTTGATTCAATTATTATTATAACTTTTTTTTTTCTTTCTTTTCGAAAACTTACATTACCATTACCATTATATTTTTAATATTAAAATTATTAGAACTAGTTCTAAATTTTAGGAGCATTGAATTTACATTCTAAATATTCACTAATACTGTGATCAAAAAAAGGTCAATTTTTCATTTTTGATATTCGCATTAGTGTGCATTATAAATTATTTGCATGTTCGTTGTTCGTTATAAGAGGTCAGAATTAAACATAGATAAGCTTGACGATTTTCACTTTCCTAAATTTCTCCACGTACAAACATTGAATTTGCATGATTTGGCAACGGCTTTTGGTGGGGTATAAAAGACGGTTGTTTGGATACTGTTTCTGAGAAATAAAGGCGGAATCAAAGAAAAAATTGAAGAACATCTTAGAAAAAAACTGATTGAAAAAGATAGTAACATAATGTAATTGTTCACTTTAGTATATGAATCATGGATTTGAATAAAACTTTACCAGTGGATTCCCTTTTTAATTCCATGGAAACTTTACTTATGCAATATTTCTCGGTTTCTTCTAGTTTACAAGATAAAAAAATTTTAAGTTTGACAGATTAGCTGGTTATGAACGTCGAAATGTGCAGCCATTAAGTAGTGTTTTATTGACTAATTCACTAATTTCCGGTTTGGTTTGGATATAGGAAAATTATTTAATTAATTTTTTAATTTTTCTATAAAAATTAATTAAATAATTTTCCTATATCCAAACCAAATTGAAAAAAAAACACAGAAAATTAGTGAAGCCCTCTGCTGGCCAAATCAACAAATCATTATTATACCAAAAAATGGCTCACAAACGGTACTTTGATAAGTAGTGATTCAATTACGTGACATAAATACATTGTCCCGGAGAACTTTTAAAACGAAAAAAATTGATTTGGAAGAACATTTTATATACAAATTCTTTTGCTTTTTTCATCAATCTTATATATATATATGTTCGTTGGGCTTCCGTGAAACTTTTTAAGTTATTTCCTGATTATGTTCACGTTGTCTTCTTAAATCTCATGCAAAACTCAAATCTAATAGAATCCTCAACCATACCCTAAATTCCTAAAATCATATCCATCAATGACAATAATGTTGATCACACAACCAGCTAGGAAACCCCGGAAACAGATCAAGTTCCGCCCATCAGGGAGTACTTGCGCACTCACTACTCAGGTGTACCCCATTGTGGAAAAGCTTAAGCTATGACACAAGCCAGACTTGCGTTATGTGAGTGGTAATGCCGAGACAGTTAAGTCAATGATTACCCAGTCATTCAATTCAAAATTCCAACATTAACTTTTGGGTCATATAGACTATGGCCAAGAATCCTAAAAGACAAATCATCTTGAGATTGGCGCCAATATGGAGGCCGAAACGTGGAGACTCATCAAATCTTACAAAATTTTATGAAAATTACCCGGTACTAACTAAAGGCATTTTGCTTTTTTAGTCAACCGTTAATTAGTTACTAAATAGTAATTAAACTAATAATTTTTATAAATTTTATAATTAAAAAAATAAAAAAAAAATCCTACTTTTTTTTAAATTATTAATTTTTCTATTGCTAAACTTAAAAATAAATATTTATCATTAGTAATTTTTAACATTTATTTTTTCAAATGCAAACAAAGAAAGCAAATATAAATATTAAGCAATTAATTAAAAAACTGCAAAATTATTAAGGATATTATTAATTAAATGTTAATAGGAATATATTATAACCTAAACAATAAATTTTACCTAAATTGAGTTATTTACTTTACCTTAAGCAATTGAAGTTGTTTTAATGTTAAATCCTTGACAGCAATTTCAAGAAAATCGTGTTCGCCAAGTTCACGTTTTCGTTTCATAGCAATTAAAACATGAAAATCATGATAAAGCACTGGTATAAGATCTTTAGTTAGTTGAACATCAAACTCAACTAGATCTGCTCCATGGCTTGATGCCTTCTTTAAGGAGGCTATTGTATTCTCTCTGATATCAGAACAACTGAAAATTGACAAAGAAATAGCTTTAAATTTATATATATATATATATGTATTAGTTATATAATTGTTAGTTTTTGAATTAATATAGTACTTAAATTGGTCATTAGGTGGTGACTTAACAATAGAAAAAATTATAAATAAATCTAAGATTGATAAATAATATATGCGTTTTATTAAATAGTTAATAATAATAAGTAATTATTAACTTTGTTGAATATGTCATTAAAATAGATATAGGATAAATTTCAGACCAATATCAGAATAAAAAGCGCTTAATTATGATTGGACATTTAATGAAAGAGAAATTCATTGTTTTATTAAGTTTTAATTTTGATATTGGCTTCAAATTATTGATTTTAATGGTTTCTCATCATTTAAATCGATATTTACATATATTATACTTACTCTGTAGGCTTGAATGAGTCACCCAAGCCCCTGTGTCCAATATCAAGACAAGTTCTAGTCCAAGACTTGCATGACGAATAGCTCATGTCGCATTCATAACCACCTATAGGTTTCACGATCAAATAATCCACTAGAAAAATAAAATGACTTCCATTAATTTTGTTTGAATTTCTAATTCAATTACAAATGAATCTAAGTGAGAGCGAAAGTAAATTTAATGGATTCAAAGTAACAATCGAAAAAATTGAAGCAAAAATGAAATTTATAAAAACTAATGAAGAACACATTCTCAGAAATCTTGAACTTTTTATAATTTTTAAGGGCTTTTTAATAAAATACTTTCTTTCTTTCATTTAGACAAAAGTAAAAAAAATATAATATATAATTTAATGTTTTATTTGTTTTAATATTCATATAAAATAACTTTGGAGAACTAAAAAAATAATATTTTAACGATGAAAAATTTATGTATGAATCATAATAAATAAAAATAACTAATTATCATAAGTCAATCAAAATTTAATTAAATTATATTAGATCTTAAATAGATTTTATTAAGGCTTATAAAAAAGATTTAATTATTTTAAATTTTAATAAAAATAAATCAAAAAACCAACCAGTAAGTTGACCATAAGGCCGATGTTTTACACTAGTGATAGGAACCGTTAAACGGCCCTCACTATCTTGGAATGAACTTGGCAATACGTAGCAATAACCAATTAGATAAGGAGGCTGATCATCTATAGCCCGAGAAGAATAAGCGTAAAAGTCAAATAAATAAGACTGCAACAAAAAAATAGAAAAATTCACAATTAGAAAAGAGCTAAACAAAAGAGGAACAATTTTTAAACCTGATAAAGATGACGACTTCCAGGCATGAGCTAAATATTAATTATCTAACAATTAATAAAGAACGTTAATAATTAAAGGATATATTAATTTATTAGTTATAAAAAGAATATTTAATTAATGATTATTTAAAATATCAGGTAAAATATATTAAATATTATTTTAAAACAACACAAAAATAAAATCTATAATAATTCTCACCATTTATGCTGATTTTCGATGAAGTATCTGAAAATATTAAGATAGTTTAAACATGCCCGGGCAAGGTAGGGGAATGAAAGATGTGCCAAGTTAATCATTAAAAGCATTCAAGTACTGCATTTCCTTCCAGTGAACCATTCCACTAAATAAATATAATTTGTCAAGAGAGTAAAAAAAAGAGAGCATTCAAAAATTGTTATTTAAAGGGACTAAGGAACTGTGTGACTAGAAAGTTAAGTCTTTCTAAATTATTTTTAAGAATAAAAATAAATTTTAAAATTTAAAATTTAGAATGAAATAAATTATAAATATTCAATTGAATAAAAAAATCTATAAACAATAATTGGAATTTCTTGGCCACAGCAACCGCATTATTCTAAATGTCCCTATCCTAAGCAACCTCGAACCAATTCTATTCTTTTCCAATACCATCAGTTCTACCTTAAGACCGCCACATCCATGGTGTACCCATTTAGAAGTCATTTCCTAATTGGTTTCACGGTAAACAAAATTTTTCAAAAGTATTTCCCTCACCTTTGTATCCACATGTGACGCCCATACCTCGGTTTTATGTTTGAGGATGTTAAGAATTAATGAAATTCCTGGCAATGAACCTCCATCATTTCCCACTTGTTTCATTTTTCTTTTATTCATGAATGTTACTAAGAATTTTATTTCCAAAAATAAACCATACCATCTGAAGAATTAAATAATGCTTTTCTATTTTAATGTAATCTTGAATTAATATAGTATCCCATGATGATGAGGCACCTAACAAATTTATGAACATAATATATTTTCATTAGAAAATTTAAGACTAATAATAATATGATAATTTTAAAAATTTTATCAGTAACACAATAATATACATCAGTATCAAGGTGTTTCTACCAATAAAAAGTTCAATCACTTTAGCTCCCCGATGTATCACATCTTTGTGAATTCTATAAATTAAGCCTAAACACTAGATAGATTTTAATTAAAAAAGTTAGTCAATTTGAGACAAGATAAGGAAATTGAGGAAAAAGAAAGGATCAGGCGCATTTCATATGATATTATTTCCCCTTGACTTGACGAGGATCAGCCAACCAAATACAAATGACTTGATTTAGACACTGAGTGCGACAGACAATGATGACCAGGGTGGTCGTTTGATATCCTCTTCTTTGAGCACGAAGAGGATCGCAGGGGGCACAGAAACAAGAATTATTTTATCCTTATTCTGGCCTCTGAAAGTTCAAACCAAAGCTATGAATTAGTATAAATGTGAATAATAAATTGAAGACATGACATGCACGTTCACGGCGAAGAAAAATACGACCCTTCATAAAATGACGAAGAAGCTTAGCAGACTCTTCATTAAAGAAAAAAATAATAAAAAATTAAAATTTTTTTAAATAGCATTCTCAAAAAGATTTTCGTAGAAAAATAAAATAAATAAAAATTAGAAATAATTTTGATGCTTTTTTTTGGTTGTATATTTTTTAAATTTAGATTTATTAATTAATGAAAATTAAGATACAATCCCCATCTCCCTATTGGAGAAAAATAACCAGTATGAGTTAAATCATTTGATTTTTAATATTGAAATAAATAATCCAGAAATATATATATATAAATATTATATTTTAAATTTAAATCTAATAATAATAATAAATGTCAAAATATTTTGAATTGTTTTATTTTAGTTTGATAAATCACCTTTCAAATGAGTTTAAGATTTAGGAAAATCAAAATTTCATATTATATTCAAAATAAAATCAGAATGAACAAAATTTGAAATTTATTTTCCTAAAATATTAAATTACCAAGAACAATAACTTATAGTCAACCAAAAAAGAAACAAATATTAACCAAAGTTTTAAAAATAAATAAAAGAAAAATTCAAAATAATATGTTAAATTGATTAATAAATAAATTATTTATTATACCAATTTGCAATTATTTTCCATTTACGTTAAATTATATTAAACAAATAAAAAATATGGAAGAACCATATCAAATATATTTATTTAGTATAATTACATAAAAATTCATTTACCTGAAAAGATTCACCAGAGCAACTTAAAAGGTATACAAAAGATTTTTGTTTTACGAAAATCTTAAATAAAAATAACAACACAAATTATAGAGAAAAAAATTTCATAAAATTAAAAAAATGAGAATGCAAATGTTTTTTTACCTAGAGGACGCTTTTGTATGTCGTTCTTTCTAATAAAAGAAATTTTTAGTATAAATTTGTAATCATATATATATTCAAAAAATAAAAAAATAACAATTTTAAACTAATAAAGTGAAAAATTGTTAATTTGAAGAGGTTAGATAGATATATTCAAATAAAATTAATTAGTTATACAAATGAACTTATGTTAAAGAAATTTTCATTACAAAACATGTTTTTTGACATCTAATCAAAATTATAAATTAATATTTTATTATTGTGTAAAATTTAAATTAATACAAAAATATATGAAAATACTTTACCATATGCTCAGGAGATGTAATCAAAATGTTGAAGATGATAAAATCATTTTCATTATATGCATGGCCAAATTGTTTTTGCGGTTGAAATTCCCGTTCTTTTTGATTTAAGACCTAATAAAAAAAGAAATTTAAATTAAAATATGTTTTAATTAAGAAATATACTATAGAAATTTTATTCACTTTTTAATAAAATAAAATATTATTAAAAGTCCAAACTAAAATAAAATAAATTTAATCTTAGAAACTCTTTTGTAGTACTTTTATTTTATCCTAAGTTAACTTCTCTTTTCTCCGTTACCATTTCTCTGTATTTTTCACAAACCAAATTAATTTATTTGAACAGCATTTTATAAGGATTACTAATTTCAAAATAATCAATTTCATATCATATGAATCAAATTTTATCACAAGTATTGAAAATTGTAAATTCGTCGATTAATTATTTAGGTTAATTAATTAAAAACAAAAACTTACAGAAATTTCAGTAATTGGCCATTTAGATGGAGGATCGACATTATCAAGGGTATCTAAACTGTCATCAAGGTGATTATCATTTGATTCCGAAGCTGTATGGAATCTAGTGAGACTAATTGGTGTCACCTTAACATAAATCTAAAAGTAATTATTATTTTAAAATAAAAAAATAAATATTAATTTGTAAAATATATAGGAATAAATATAAGAGTAAACAAATATTACTGTTTTTTTCTCCAATTTGTTTTTCCAAAATTTTATTGGATTATTTGATAATTTAAATTGAACTATTGTTTCAGTAGTTAACCATCCCATATCAATGCTTTTGGAACCATTATATTCACCGAAAATATGGGTTTCAACTGGAAATCCTTCCATGGTATTCGTTAAATCTAAAATATAGAAAAGAAGTTATGATTATTTATTCTATTATTCAATCCATTAAAATATTTTTTTATTTAAAATTATAATTTATAATATTTTTATTATGTAATTTATAAAAAGTCAATTTCAAGTCCTAAATCACAAACGAACATTAAAATTACTATAATTAATATTTATGTGAAATAATGTTAATTAATATTTTATTTTTCCTCTTTGTTTGATAAAAAGTTTATTTAAATCTTACCACTTTTATTTATACATCTAGGCTCAGGATTCGTTTCCCATCTTCGTATTATTTTTTCATTTTTGTGAAATTTATCCATACTCTCATCAATTAATACACAAATATAATATCGAAATTTCACTGTCAAGTTTTTTGGCAAACTGAATATTCCCGACCAAATTTCACTAAAAAATTTTTTTTCAAATTAACAAATGGATTACATTCGAAAATTGTTTTTTTTTGTAACCTTTTACTTGTTAGAAAATAATTCACAAAGGTCTTAACTAACTTTTTTATTAATATTGAATAATTATATATTATATATTTATTTGAATTATTCTTCAAATTAATATTTAAAATAGGTTTTTGTAAAACTGATGAATGTACATTGAAAATCTAATTTTTCAGAAAAGGCTAATCATTATTTAATGTTTATTGATTTATTTATTTTCTTTTTTAAATAATACCTTATAAATGTATTTTTTGTTTAATATTTATATTTTTGTTATAAAAATTATTAAAATTTGCATAAAATTCATTGAGATTCTATTTATCTACCATGTTTTATTTATTTGGTCAGCAGAGGGTTCCACTAATTTTCAGTTTATTTCAGTTCTCGGTTTGGATATATTTAAATTAAAAAATTAATTAATTAAATAATTTTTCTATATCCAAACCTAACCGAAAATTAGTGAATAAGTGACTAATTAGTGAATTAGTTAATAAAACATTACTAAAATGGCTGCACATAAAATTTTATTATCTCGTTAACTAGAAGAGGCAGAGAAATATTGCATAAGGAAAGTTTCTTTGGAATTAAAAAAGGAATCCACTGGCAAAGTTTCATCCAAATCCCTGAAGCTTTCCGTTTTTAATTTAACAATTATCGAATAATTTAATAAACAATTAGAAAATTATTCTTACCCTTCTTCTTGGCTATCATTAACTTTAACTAATTTAACAGAAGCACTATTTTTCCAATTTCCTAATTCAGGACAATTACCAACAAGACAGACTGTTTCATTTGGTTTTGTATCAACTTTCACACGAAATATCCAATCCCTGCAAGATCTATGATCAACTTGTTGTGATTTCATTTGATCATTTCTTATTTTCATTTCTTCATAATCATCCATTTCATCCCACCAACAAAGCATTTTTAAAGACTATTTGAAAGTCCTAAAAAAAATAAAAACAACTTTTAGTAAAATTTTATTATATATATCTTAATTATTATAAAATAAATAAATAAAATTGAACTATTAAATTTTCAACACTTTAATTGAATTAATATAAGAAATATCTATAAATACAAATATATTTGTAATATATAGTAACTTTGCAATTGAAGCGATATAATAAAATTCATAAAAACTAAGTATATATTTAAAAAAATGATTATTATTTTCAGGGTTCTAAGAAATAACATGAAATATAGAATTAATGGTATAAAATGTTTGTATGCATTTCAACATTTATACATTTAAATATAGATGGAAAAAATAATAATATATATTTAGATGCAATATTTAAAACGATAATCTTTTAAATATAAAAAAACTTAATTTTAATATAAAGAATCTAAGAATTTTAAACATTTTATTATGGTTTACCATATTTTAGTTAATTTTATATACCATAATTTAATCATTTTTGAAATACCTATTTTTAATTATGTTTAATAATTATTTAAATATTTTCTTCACAAAAAGAAATTAAAAATGTCAAATTCAAAAAAAAAAACAACAAAACAACAAAGATGTTCGATTAAAATCCTTGAATATTCTTAAGAATGTTAACAAATTTCCAGACAAGTTTTTTTGAAACTCATTAGATTAATATTAAATATATTTTTAAATAGTTCATGGATAATAAATGCTTACCGAAAAGATGTTAAAATTCTAAATTACTAACACTTTGTTGGGTTATTAAACCCAGCTAAACACGCGGAGCGTGTTGACAAAAACAACTTGCTACGCCTCAATCTTCTCGAATTCTAAAAGAATCATTATGTGGCAGCTTGCTTGCTTCATCCCAACTCTCTCCCACCACCACCCTAATTTCCCCTAGATGACGTCACTAAGGTACAGTCATTTCAAAATAAACACACACTTAAAGAAATTAAAAAACATACTAAATGTTTTAATAATCAATTATATTTAACGTGATATTTGGAAGTTTTAATAAAAACGAAATATTTTTTTAAAGGTTGAAAATTTTTAATTTATTATATTAATGATATAATATAAATAAATATTTTTTTTACTATTAATTAATAAATACATTAATATAGGTATATATATATATTTACATAAGAAACTAAAAATTAAATTATTTTGAAATATGAATGTATTAAATTTTACAAAGAAAAATATGTATTAAATTATTTATTAAATAAAATATTAAATTATACACTCTTATAAATCAACTTACATTTTATATATTTTTAGTAGAACCATATAACTATTATCTATCTATTCAAGGGGTTGTTCTTAAATAACTTGGCTTTATTTGATATTGTGTTACCTTTTATTATATTTAGAATTTTCTGTGTAAATGAACTTTATTATTGGATGCGAAAATTTGAACTATAATTAGATTCATAATTAAATATTATATATATTTAGATCCAATTTATTAATAATATTAAATAAATGATTATAGGAATTGTAAACAAACTTTAAGTTATTTAAATTGATAATTAATATTATAGATATTGTAATTTTAATAATAATATAAGAACATTTTATGCGAAACATAAATAAATAGGCTTTAAATTTGAACTCTAGTTTCTTACGATTTGTTTTTCAATTAAATAATTTATATAATTTTTTTTTAAACAAATCACACCTAAATTTTATTTTTATGTAATTAAAATCTTACCAATTGTTATTATTTGTTGAAACTTAAAAAATTAACTAACATTAAGCTATGAAAAATAAAATCAGAATTTTACTAATTGCCCTAATTTTAAGTAAATTAAAAATAAAGTTATTAAAAAAAATTGTTTAAAACTTAGATAAAGCGCTGAGGCTGGGAAGAGAAATAAATATAATAAATTTTTTAAAATAAATACGCACATTGATGAAAAGGCCAGATAACAAAAAAGTATTAACAATTATTTTAGAGGATATGTTTTTAACTATTAACTTTCTAGATCTACAAAAAATTTACTAAAAGTAAAATATATCCATAAAAATATACTATTACAAGAAATATATCTTTAAATAAATTATAATTTTTTATTTATTTATGAATAAAAAACAAATTTAAAAAATAGCTTAAATATATTTTTTTTTCAATAACCGGGTGATGATTTTATGAGATATTTTTGTATATAAATTAAGAAAAGAGTACACATTATATATAATAAATATATATTAAAAATATAAACAAATATATAATATTTTATCAAAAAAATAAAAATAAAATTGTTATTTCAGAAAATTAGAAATTATTCGTTTATTTAAACCCCAAAATAAATTAGTTTCATTAAAAAAATAACAAATTTATAACAAATTTCACCTTATGTGTATATATACAAATATATACATGTGATTCACATTTATATATATAAATATATATACATTAGTGTGTATGCATATAAAATCTTAATATATTTAATTATTTACATCTTTCTATACAAACATTGATATTTACATTGTTTTAAATTTAACTTTATTTAAATTTTAGACATTTAAAAATTTGAATAAAATCATCAAAAAATTTCATTAACTTTGTTTAGTTTTGACTTCTTTTATATTAGTTTTTGTCTTGTTTTTTATAGAACTATTTAAGAAAATGAAAAATTTATCAATGATTTGATACATTTTGAAAAAAATACATTTACATTAAGAATATATAATAATTACAAATATTATTTTTTTCTTTTTTTAAAAAATTAGTCTTTTTTTCTATAAATTATTTTTTTAAATAGGAGGTCCATTAATGCCGGGATGTAAAAATGGACATGAATCTCCTGCACGACAAAAACCTCCACGGAAATGTTTGCAGACGACACGATTACCATTCCAACCACCTGGTTGATTATTACCACCTCCACCACGACCTAGAACAATCAAAACAATAAAACATTACAAATGTTATTTAATATTTAAATTTTAAAATAAACAATCCCTTTTTTTAAGGTAGAAATTTAATAAAAAAATGATTTCGATAAAATTAAATAATTTATTTAAATTAAATGAATTAATGAATTATGAATGTTAGTGTTTAGACTTTTTTAATGATAAAATAAATATAATTAAAATGTCAAAGTGATTTCCATGATTTTTATTTTCAATTATCAAATTGGGAGAGTATATCGGAATTTTTGCACGGAATTAATACACTAAATGATATATATAGAGTAAGTAAATAAGATGAATACATTTTTAACTTTTTAATAAAATTTTATTATTCTAAAAAATAATGGGAAAATATTTATTCTAAATAATTCTAGGAAGAAGTTTAAAAATAAATAGTTTTACTCCAATTCTCCATAAAGCTGAATCGTCAGAATGAGCCTGATATCAATATAATATAATATAATATAATATAATTATTATTAATTAGTTCAAAATTCCAACCCAAAAATAATTGATAAAACCCGTTTTTGTTTGAGATATTTAATGTTTTTCTTTACAAAATGAAGATTTTAAAAGAAATGCAATTCTATTTTCTATTTAAACATTTAAAATGTAAATAAATGATAAGAAAGATAATAATAATTAAGCTAATGGATTAGTATAATAAAAATATTTGTAGGCAATATTATAATAAAGTTTTATTTGTGTATAAGAAATTTATCAAAGATTGAGTAATAGAAAGAAATAATCCTATTAGTGCAAGGGTCAGCAACCTACAACTCGCAATCCCCACATGTGGCTCTGGTGATGTCAAGATGTGGCTGTCCAGTTACGGCGCAAATATTAATAATTATATTATATTTTATTTTCAAAAAAGCAAAATATTATATTGCAAAAGAATAAAAAGTTTAATGAATTCCAGATATTTATATCTTATATATATATATATCTTCAATTCATACTAATCAAGAAAAAATACATTGATTATAATAATGTAAATATCAAAATAGACACTAGAAGAAATTAAGATAAAATTACAATTTTTTTAAAATGTTTTGTTATATTTAAAATAAAGTTTAAATGTATTTTAATTTGTTTTCTTTAAAAAAAGAGATAAAAAATTAATATTTATATATAAAGATTGAGTAATTGAAAGAAAAAAATTAGGAATTTGTAATTATGCATATTTTCAATGCATTAAATAGTTTAAAATATTATTTATTTAATGAAATTATAATTAACCTGCGAACTATTATAAAAATAACAATCGAATCTTATTAAAAATAATAATCACATATAAAAATATAATCTCTTCGATAATTTTAATTAAAACCTAGAAGTTATGTTTATAATTATTTTTTTTATATAAATTTATTATCTCTCAATAACATTAAAGTTATATTATCCTATATTATCCTAAATTATAAACTATAATATATTAACTATTATATATTATAACTATATATATATATTACCTTATAAAAAATTAAATATATGCTTATATAGTTTGTAAAATTTAAAAATGGATAAATTTGATGAGTCTAATTTACTATTAAGTAAAAACTCGAACAAGCATATTAAAAGGGATTATTTATTTTTCTATTACAGAATTCAATAATATGTATAATTGATGTGAATTTCATACCTTGCCAGTTTCCATTCCCGCGGAACCATGGACCTCCTCGCATATTTTGTCTTCCACCTCCACCTCCGACGCCTGAGCCACGCATCGGACCACCACCACCTCGGCCTCCTCGAAACGGGAACATCCCTTGTGGGGGACCAAACCCTCCTTGAGGGCCGCCACCCGGATATGGACCATTACCACCAGGCATGCCCATGCCGCAATCTTCGCCCATCATTGGAAAATTGTTCATTTCCCCACTCATCATATTCATTCCCATGTTCATGTTCATATTCGGATTCATGTTGGGATTCATGTTGGGATTCATATTGGGATTCATATTCGGGTTCATGTTGGCATTCATATTCATATTTGGATTCATATTATTTTGATTAAACATGGGTTGCATTTGAGGTGGCATTTCATTCATTTGGAGCATTTTTCCATCGCCAGTCTAGAAAAAATAGTATTTATAAATATAATTTAAAGTGATTAACAATGACTTCATGTCTTAAGTATATAAGTAAATATTTATTATATATATAATGTATATATTTAATAAATTATCATAATTTAAGATTTTAAGTATCATACATCTGTATTTGTATTACATAAACATTATGCTTTAATAATATTATTTTTTCAAGTCATCTAAATTGAATGAGTTTCAAAGTGTCAATTTACATCTACTACAGAGTTTTTGCAAACTCAAGTTTAACTTCGTAAAATTTCGTAACAAACCACTTTCTTATGTTATTTTGCTAAACTATTCTTTTCTGATTACATCATTTTTTATATATATTAAAAATAATAGTTTTGTTACCTAGATATAAAATTAAAATGAAAATGATCAAATCAATTTAGTTTTATTATAAAAAAACTTTTAATTGCTTATTCATTCATTAAACATGGTTTTACTCAGGTGTTTTCTTTTATTAAATATGAAATTGTGTAGAATTTTAATCAAGTTATTATTGATATTTAAAATAATAAAAAAAAATATTAATTATTTATTACGAATGTTATTAGGTTTCAAAAACAACAAATGGTTACACATTTTCTATTTGTATTTAATAGTTACTAAAATCATACCTATTATTATTGTTTTAATAATTTATGTATAATATTATAATATATTATAAAAAATAAATCATTATTACAAATCACATATAAAATAGTAGTTAAATTTTATATCATATTGTATATTATGTAAAAGAATTTTAGTTAACATATCAATAATAAACTTAACAATTCGAGATAAGTAAATTTCTTATTGGAAAAGATAGTCACACAAAAGAGTAAATAAATTATATTATAAGAATAAAATATTAAAATTATAATATAAAGATTTTTAAGATAAAACAAATTATTGATAATGTGACAATCATTAGTTTCACTTGACGTCTTACGATAAGCAAATTTTCAATTTTTTTTTTAATTTTGTATAATGTCCTATAGGATTTATTTTTAACTTATAGTTACTAGTCTAGAATGTAAAAATCCCCCTAATATCCCTATTATGTTGATAAATATAAAAGTGCAACTTTTTAGGGAATATTATAAAATCTTATTTAAAAATTAAATAATTATATATATTTATGCTAAATTAATCTATCAGCAGTTAAAACATAAAAAATAGATTATAATCTTCATTATTAGAATATCTTTTATTAATTAAGGAAAAGTACCTTTTAAAAAAAAAACAACTATTAACCATTAACTAAATAAAACGGATTAATTTGCGTTTTGATTTATACCTACCTATTAAAAAAGTGTAAGCATAAATTATTTTTTTAAAAAATTAAAAAAAAGAAATAATATATTAGAACAAAATAATTCTTTCTATATTATCAATAAATTTTTATTGTAATGAATAGAAATAGAAATAAATTTTCTAAATACGACAAAAAACAAAATGTATTTCAAAATTTCATTTATTATTTAGAACTTATCTATTTAATTTTCTTAATTTCATAATACAATTTAATATTTAGATTGAAAATATGTTAATTGAGTTAATAGTTAATTTAGGAAAATCAAAAATCAAAAAAAATAAAATTAAATGAAGGTATCAATAAAAGAAACTTTAGTCTTTAAAAGGAATGACTTTATTAGGCAATTAGAAGATGTAGAAATTTAAAATGACCTTGTACTAAATTTTATATGTATAGTTTTAATAAAATGATTTTTTTATTTTTCGAGTGTTTAATTCAAAATTGAAAAAAAACTAATTATATACTGCTATACATTTTTTTCTTTTTATTTGTTTGTTTTTTTAATTATAGGCTAGAGAGAAAAATAAAAGAACATCGTAGTATATTGACCTAGACAATATTGTATTTCTAATTCTGTTTTTTTCAAGCATGAATATAATGTTAATCTTTAGTTTGGGAATGATGGGTGGGGTTTAATATTATCAATAGATATAAAAATGATAAGGAGAATATATTGGATTAAAGTTTAAAGGATTAACATTATTATAATACGTATATTATATTAAATTATTTCGTCATAAAACAATCTCTCTTCAAAATAATAATAATTCTTATGAATATTTTGTTTAAATTCGTTTTATTTTAATTTGGCGATGAATAATTAATTTATTTTTGTATTATACTTGTGAGATAAATATAGATATAAATATATTCTTATAAATTATGTAATAACATCGGTACGAATTACTCAAGTGAATTCGAACTGGTTTAACCAGATAAAAATAAAAAAGATCTAATTCATATTTAGATTGTTTTAAAAAAATATTTTTTAAAGTTTTATATATTATTTAAAACCCTGGAATACTACACTAGTTGCTGAGGACACTAATGTCACTGGGGAACTGTATACCCCATAGAGTAAAAAACTTTTTAATTAAGTTTTTTATTTATCTTTAATTAATAATGTGACTGATATACAATATTGACTATTATATTGATAGAATTTTTCTTAAAAACTATGAGTTTCATTTGCATTTTGGACATAAAGTAATTTTATGTATGTTGCAAACAAATTCTTCACATCTCTCACACTTTACTGTAGTTTTTCTTTTTTAGTTAGTAAAAGACCAATATTTGAATATAAGATAATACTAGAGGGACCATATTTCAAAAACACCAAACCGGGACAAACGGTTTACCTTTTTTTTTTAGAACCAAATTGAAAAATTTTTTAAAAAAAGTACGAAATGTCCTAAATATTTTAAAAAAAAAGGGACAATAGGCTATCTCAAAGACTTTTTTCGGGACGCCGGGACAGAACACCTAAAAACGAGTCAATCCCGGAAAAACGGGACGTTTGGTCACTTTCAATGAACATAAAATATATAAACTTTCAGTTCTGGATGATAAAACGCTGAAAAATATACTATATTATACTAAAAAGAATACTACACTGGGGAATAGAGTGCCCCTTGACTGTGATTATTCAGAAACATAATAATTCTAAAACAAGTTCAAACGTGCAACTCAATAGATTTTCCTGAGTTAGAGGAATCCCTGCAACCACAATCAGACAAGTGTTAACATCTCATGTAAATCAGAAAAACTAAATGATCTGGGGAATCTAGTACCCCACTATATTATTCCAGGGTTAAATTAAATTTTTTAAAACGCGCGTTTTATATATAAGAAGATGAGGTAAAATGTTTCAAATTTTTAGTATTTAACCTATATATTATTTATATTTTTTAATTGTTGATTTCAATTTTTTTTACTATTTATTTTTGTTATTATAAAAGTAAATTTTAGTTTCTTTATGATATTTTTTATAACTTCATTCAATAAATAAAAAATAATGTTGTACAGGGGAAGGGCATTAAAATGTATTATTAGTTTGTGAATATGCATATATCTATTAATAAATAAAATAGATATCAATATGTAAGAAAGCTATCTCCTAATTTGAATATAAAATGGAAAATTACTCATAAATCTAATCAAACAATTAAAAATTAAAATTATTATTATCTACGTATAAATTGATATAAAAAATTTATAACAGATGCAAAATTCTTTCCATAATAAATTTATTTACAATTATTTATCAGCTATGTTTATTAAAGAAAAATTTTGTTAAAATTGTTAATTTAATTTTATAAAATTTTAATTTTTTCTGATGTTTTAGTTGATTTTTTTTTAAATAGAAAATCGATCCTATATAGAAAATTATTAAAATAAAGAAAATAGGAATCTAGGGAATGAATCACACAATAAGAATAGCAAATATAAATTCCCTTTTATAAAGTTAATTTTACTCGTCTTAAATAAAATAAATAATATATATATAAAACTTGTTAATATAATTATTTCACAATTATGGATAAATTTAAGGTCATTAATTAGTATTAATCAAAGATTTAAAAATATTTACTATTAATTTATATAAAAGTTGAAAATAATAGTAATAATAGAAAATAAATTAATGGTTTCATAATAGAAAAATTCATCATATAAATGCAATTAAATTCATGCAACGTCATAATTATTCTGCTTGGTAACGAGAATGAACTTGGACCACCCACATTCCCCGCTTCCATACTTGATTAACTGAATTCACGGGAAATGATATAGAAGAATATATATTGAATAATAATATAATTCAATTTATAAAATAAAATCCATGAAATTTAAAGTTTATCAATTCACGTTTTGAAATAAAATTAATTGAGTAAATAATTAATTAAAAACTTAAAATAAATTAATAAAAATAAATAATTTTTTAGAGTTATGGACTTAGTAACATGTCTTTGAATATGAGCGAAGCTATTTAATTTTTTATAGATTTTTGAATCAATTCTGTTCAAATTAATTCATTTCGTGATGGGTTAGAGCAGTGATTCTCAACCTGGGCGATCTACATCTTAAAGGGGGCGATTTTGACTATACGATTTTGGGGGGCGATAAGTTATTTTTGGGGGGCGAAATCATTTTCAACTCTTAAAAAAAGGTAAGATGATTTTCCGAACAGGCTTTTTAAACATTTCCTCTTTTTTCAATATGGTCTAAAAAATAAAAGTCTGATGATATTGCAATCAGGTTCTGGAACTCGATTTTTCAATATGGCTCTAAGTATCACCTAGTGTACCTACCTTATATTAGGGAATATCATGCAATTTTTATCTGAAAAAATTTATAGGGGGGCGAATTAAGAAGCGGGTCTTACAAAGGGGGCATTTGGTCCAAAATGGTTGAGAAACGCTGGGTTAGAGTATGCGTTTACTACTATTTACAATTTTTTAGAAAAAAAATTTCAAAAATCCCATATTAAATTTCGAATAAAATTTTTAAAGGATATAGATAAAATGTTCTGATGAGTATGTGAACATAATAATCCGGCTTCATTAATGTGTTATTAACAAAATATATGTAACTTGAATATCATTCAGCGGTTTTTGTAAGACTTTTCAAAATCTTGAATTTTTCATGTAGTTTCATTGAAAGTTTTAATTTAGGTTCATGACTGGTTTTAAATGGATAATTTGGTAGGGGAGGGGTCCGTGAAAAATATTTATACTAGAGGATCCTTGGAACAGGAAAGTTTGGACATCCCTGCTAAAAAATAATAAAAAATAGTACATATGGCTTGGTTTTATTATAATGTGATCAGAAACTTGGTCACCTCGATTACTATCTGATAGTGTCACAGATCGAATGATCACTGGATGTGTAACTTTTATTAAGTACACTATGAGAGGCACAATGCCGTATGTATAGTGACGAAAAAAAGTAAACGCTATTCTACGACATCAGCGCAATCCTGGAGTTTACATTTTTTCTGTTACCATACATGTAAGAATGAATGAATAAATAATTAATTTAGGTAATTTTGAAAAAGATAAACAAAATAACAAATGTTTCTAAATGAAAAGTGCGTTAGAATAAAATATCCTTAGAGATGGACTTGGGATTAACCATATTATGGAAAAATTTAATCTTTTTATCAAAATGAATTTTAAGCATTTGTCATTAAATTAATTATTTAATTAAGTGTTAATTATCTTATTTTAAAATTAAAAAAACTTGTTAAAGATAATGTTTTTACAATTTGATAAAAATCCAGAAATAGTATGAAACGTAAGTTGAAAAGCAATAGTTTTATTATTCCTAATTTAATTTATATTCATTAGGATATTTGATTTTGATTAGATATTTCTGGTAAATAATATCTAATAATTTATGTATTCATAAACTTTATAAGTTGTTATGATAATAAATATTTTATTTCCATATTTTAATATCGAAGTATTTTATTACAGATTAATTTTTAAAAAGTTGAAAAATAAGATAATTTCTCAAATGATCTCTTCACTTCGATTTCCTTTTACAATATATATAAGAAATGAAAATAATGCTCTTAGAAATAACTAATATACCAATAGATTAACGTTACGATTATGTTTATACTGATTCATTAGTTAAAAACTATTCATGCCAGTAGTGTAAAAAGTATAATATTTCTGATAGTTTTATTTTTGTTGAATCTAATAAAAAGGATTTGAGAAGCATAATGTTTTTATTATTAAATAAATCTTAAATCCTTTATAAACAAAAATAAGTAGGATTCGTCACTCTACTAAATGAATGAATAAAAGTTATGTAACACTAAATACATAAGTAAATAAGAATTATAAAACAAATTAAATTTTAATTACTTAATTTATTATATATATATATATATATATATATATATATAAACGTCGAGACTCAAATCTCACAATTAAACGGGAAAATATCCCGTATATATAAGGGTTGTTCAAAAGAAAAGGTGAATTTTGAATTATTTCGAAAAGTATTTATTTATTCATCAATATCCATTTTGTCCCCTTCAAAATAATTCCCCTAAGATATAATGCATTTATGCCAACGCTTCTTCCAATCGTCGAAACACTTCTGAAACGCACTTTTCGGTATGACCATCAGCTCCTTCTTCGATTCCGACTTTATCTCATCAATTGTGGCCAAACGCTTTCCTTTCATTGGTCTCCTCGGTTTTGGGAATAGGAAAAAGTCGTAGGGAGCCAAATATGGTGAATAGGGTGGTTGAGGCATGATTACGGTGTTTTGTTTTTGGCCGAAAAATCACGAAAAAGCAATGATGTGTGAGCTGGTTTATTATCGTAATGCAGAATCTATGATTTGTTTTTCCACAATTCCGATCGTTTGAGCCGTATTTATTCACGGAAACGTTGCATAACTACCTTGTAGTATTCCTTATTATTACGACCTGTTGGCAAAAACTTATGATCCACCATTGTATTGAAGAAAACTGAGCAAAACCTTCACATTTGATCGAAGTTGGTGTGCTTTTTTACCTCCTTTGTACCACTTTTAAACATTTTTTTGAGACAAAGTAGACTCGCCGAAAGCCACAGTCAACATTTTAAGTGCGTTGGAGTTTAATGCAAAATTTAATACAATTTTTTTAAAAAATCGAAGAACACACAAAAACGTGACTAATTTATTCAGTTGTCAAAAACAAACTACTAATCCAAAATGGCTGATAATGTCAACATATGAGAAACATATGTGTACCAACAAAACAAAAATACTTCGGTATACAGCCCGCGAAAATTCAAAATTCAGCTTTTCTTTTGAACACAGTAGTACTAGTATCTAATAAACTCGTACCTCTTGATCAGTTACTCACACTATATATGTAGATATATATATATATGAATGAAAATTTATAATATATAATAATAAGAAACCCACAAATAAACAAAAAGAGACTTACCCTCCATTCAGCATTTTGATGAACTCCACCCATGTTTGGCATCATATTTGGCATCATGCCCCCTGGAGCGGGACCCATTGGTCCTGGCATTCCTTGTGGACCACATGGTTGATTAGGGAACATTCCAGGTCCTCCAGGTCCTCCAGGTCCTGAAAAACCGCCGGGCCCAGGCATTGGATTAAAACCCATTGGATTTGGAAAACTAGGCTGAAGTTGCTGAGGCTGGAAAAGAAAAAGTACATTTCCGTTAAATGATAATTATTTTTAATATATAATTAAAAAAATTGTTAAATTATATACGTATAAATTTGATATCGAGTCAGTCTTTTATTTTCAGTTAATATTATACTATGAAATAATAATTGTCGTATTTTAAAAAATATTATATTATTTCAATTTGAAAAAGATTTTTTAGAAATTAATTTAAATAAAATTTATTTATTTACTTTAATTGGTGGAGAAGGTGGCATCATTCCCTTGGGTTCTGGCCAGGGTTGATTTTGGAAATCGTTCACAGATTGTGAATCAGGATTTCCTGAAACATCCTCAAGTGGAATTGTAGCTGGATCTTGATATTGATGAATTTCAGGATCAGGTTCACCTGCTGTGTCAGGTATCCTAAAAGAAAAAAAACAAGTAAATATTTACTATTATAATGAAAAGTAAAATAAACTATTAATTTTAATTTAAATGCTCTTTATTAATGATATAATATAAAAATTATAAATAAATTATATACTTTATTCAACTTACAAGTTACGATTAAAATAAAGAGCCTGAAGAATGGTTTTTTCTCTTGCATATTGTATATCTTTCTCTCTACTTTTACAGCCTGTTTCTACATGTGTTGTACCAGCTGGTATATCAATAGGAATGAGAGGTCTCCAAGGTAGTTTCTCTTCCATTGTATCATCAACTGCTAAAAAAATACAAAAAAATTTATTAATTTAACAATTTTAAAAAATATTTATTGAAATGGAATAAAATTTCGTCAACATACTGTTTTTTCTTGCCATTTGAAATGCTTCTCTTTCAATGATTCTTTCCATTTGTTTCATGTCGGTAAACGTTTTGGTTACATTTACTACAAATAAAAATAAATTATTAAATGCTATAATGTCAATAATAAATATATATATATATATCTTACCTCTTTCTGTTTCATCCAATTCAAAATATTTAATCATCTCAAGGTCTTTATCGGTTTGCCATCGGACTGATTTTTTAATTAACTTTTTTGTTTTGTGGTAAACAAGAATACCACCTTTAATACCAACAGGAGAAGGATTTTCTAAAGTTTCTTGATCCTGTTCATTAGGATTGTCATTATCATCTTTTTCTATTTTTGGTTTTTTATTTTCAATTTCCTCGTTATCATCTTCTAGATTTTCTTTATCAAATTTTTCATTAGCTAAAAATTAAATTATATTATTATTATTTATAATATTAAAATGAAATTATAAATATGTCATAATCTTAAAAATATTAAAATTTAATCATTTCATAAAAAATAATTTTAAATAATTGAGATAAGAAGAATTCAAGCAATATATTAATAAATACAGAAATAAATAAGATCGAATTTTTTTTATTAAAGAAATAATAATTAAAGAATAAATTTTAAAAATTTCTAAGTATCTGGACCAATAACCACATATTTTTACTATTATATAGGGTTTATTGAATTAGAAAGGAGTGTTTAAAAATTGTAAATTATTTTTTTTTCTAAAATAAATAACAAGGTGATCAAGTTTTATCCCTGATTAAATTCCATTAAAAAATATAAATAGTTAATTCATTTAATAAATAAGTTGACCTGTGGCCAGGTCCGAACCGACCGACGGTTTGAAGTAAATTAATTTCCAGCTACAGAAACAATTTCAAATAATTTTAATATATCTAATAATGTAATAAAAACAGATATGGATATATAAATAATAAATATAAACATTTTTAATTTTATTTTATTTATAATATATATGCAAGACCAGGCTGTGACGTCATGAATGGCTGGATGACGTCATATAATTTTAAATCAAGAAAACACTAATAAATATGATTTTCCCGAGGATAAAACCAATACAAAGTGCATGATTCGTGGTGATATATAAAAAAATCTCCTCATGTGAAATTTGGTGTGAAAATAACCCTTCCCTTCCTATCATCGATCGCTAATACTACCACTTCCGGTTTCCGGATTTGCACCAAAAGTTGATCAATTCATCCCACTGATGCATTAAGTAAATATACCAAATTTCATCAAAATCCGTTGAGCCGTTCAGGCTGTACACATCTATACGGACGGACGGACAGACATCATGCTAAAAATACTTTTTTCTGTTAAGAAAATGCATGATTCGTGGAGATATGTAAAAATCTCCACATGTGAAATTTGGTGTGAAAACAATACCTCCCTTACTATCGTCGGTCGGTAAAAATAACAATATAGGTGACGTAAAGTCTGGGCATGCGCAAAAACAATATTCCTCATCGTAAAATGTATTTTGACTGGATGATTTTCAATTTCTCCCTCCCCTCTTCTAAAAAACAAGTGCCTACATCCATACTCATATTTGTTTTAAAATATTTTATTAAACTATCTAGTCAAGAGTAAATAGGAGCGCATATGTGCCATCATTAAAATTTAATATTTTTTTATCTATTAAATTAATTAATACTAACATAATTCGTCCTTTTCTGCATTAACATCTTTTTTTTCTTCTTTGGATTCTTTGTCATCATCAGTCTCCAATGTGTCACGATAAAACTGAAAAATAATATGTTATTTGTATTATTAAATTATATATTATATATTATTTATTTATATTATTCTATATAAAAATATTCACCTTAAGAATAGGTTTCACTGTGATTGGTGACATATGATCATCTTTAGAAGGAGATGCCGGCGGGGTAGTATCTTTTGGATTTTCTTCAGATAAAATTTCTTTATCTTTTTTATCTTTGTCATCTTTACTATTACTTGCACGACGTTTCCTTTTTCTTGGTTCTTTTTTATTGCATGCCGACATCATTGCGTCCATGAACATATCAGATTCTTGTAACATGGCTATTATAAAAAGAAAATAATCAAATGTTTATTTTTAATATTGATAAATTCTAAAACCATGCTATATATAAATGATTTATAATAATTAATTCTATATTAACAAGGATAAAATATTGCACTTTTAATTTTAATAGATAAATGAATTTTTAATTTAAAATAAATTACTCGAGCATTTTTCTAAATTATTTCTAAATTTCTATCTGTGAAAAATAATATAATAATAAATTTATAAAATGATATTAAAAAACCGGCGTTTCTTAAAGTATACCTCATAATAATTTCAACTGTTTAAATAATTGTTAATAATATATCCCAACATTTTAGACAAAATGGAAAAAAATTAATTAAATATATCTAGATTTGTCTATCAATAAGGGAAGAAAATATTTTAAAGAAATATTATGAGAAATAAATTTAAGGAACACAGATTTTTTTATTAAAAAACAATTAACATATATATTACTTCTAGAGGGACATAGAAAATTAATTAAAAATATTTCAAATTTCATTTTTTTAAATTTAGAATAAAAATGCTATTTTGTCGATTTACCTAAATTTAATTAACATTTAATAGCAAATAAAATAAGATAATAGGTTTTATAAAATTATAATTTAAGGAGTACAATCAAAAGATTAATTTTAATTAATTTTCTATTTGAATTAAAGAAATTATTCCCGAAAAATACGTTCTATATTGTCTTATTGAAAATTAACGTAGAGGTAAAAATTGAAAAAGAAAATTATTAAATATTTGAAATATACAAATATTTCTGTCCTATTTCTATTCTTTTATTATAAAAAGATGCGATGTTGATGAATTGTTATTAAAGTCTCCAAAAGTTCTATAGGCCTATATCTTTAGAAAATTAAAAAAAAAATAATTTAAAAATCGGTGAATCCAAAATAAAAGAAAAATAAAAGTAATTTTTCTAATTTTTTTTTATATAACATATTTTTTTATAAAAGAAAATACTATTGAAATTCAAAAATTGTGTAGCAGTAGACTCTTAAGTGCGTATCCTTGAATTTCGTGTTGTGGTGATGATTTAATTATAAAATGATTCTTCGTTTTCTCTATCTATCATGTATCATTCTTAAATATATAAACTATTAAAAAATAAATTGTATATTAATCTTTTTTTATTTATTGTCATTTTTAATATTATACTAGTTCAGTTCTTTATATAAGTTATTTTAAATTTAACACGAATTTAATTCATTTTTCTAAATATTTTTTCATTTATTTGATCTTTTATATTTATTAAATATACTTTAATTTTTTAAAGTATTTTGTCAATTTATGATTTTCTGCTAATTTAATCATTCTTACTCTAATTTATGTCTTAAATTACTATTACATCAATTGTAAATATATTTTAGGTTTACTCTATTTATTTTTCTTCTTTAGATCTTCGATTTTATAATATTCATATACCTATATATATATATATGAATATATTTAGATATATACAAATTGAAGGAATTTTTTTTATATATATAGTTTTTAAGGGATTATAACTAAATGGATATCAGGAAGACTGTTTATAAAATCACAACATTAAAAACAATTTGTTGTTGTGAAAAAAAATTAATGATTTATTTAATATAAATACCCAGAGTACATAAAACAAATGGGTCATTTAGAATAATAAGTCTTACCTCTTTTGAAGTTGTACCTTACTATTATCTTAAAAATGTAGTCTTCTGTATGTGGAAGGAAGGAATATGCTTACAATTGACCCCCCTAATATTTTTTCCATATATAAATATCTTCCATTATCAAAAAAATGTATTAAAATATGACCCTAAATATAACCTCATGGTAATGTGTGGATCATTTTTTTTTATTTTTATTTTTTATAATTGTCAATAATAAATATGTATATTGTATATATATCTATAAGTATTTATATACAACATTATAAGAAAAACTTTCTATTTATCATATATATTTATATATATGATTAAGCAACTTTTTAATACATAATTTTTTTTAACAATTAGGAAAATATTTTACGATGTACATTTGGATTCACTATATTACCAAAATAAATGATAGGCCTATAGTTCACCAACGCTTAGTAAGAACAGCACCAACTAGACTTCCAATCATAGAAAAGGAGATGTAACGTATACCTATAAACTTGTAAAAAAAAGTATTATTTTTTAAAATTAAAAATAAAATGTACATAATTTATAATACGATTTTTACGTTTCTTTTTCTTCTTCTCTAATTCTTTGCAACCTATATTAAAAAAATATATTGAAAAATAAAAATAATTAATATATATTGTGAGAGAAGATAGATCGTCGGCTAGGCCAGCCAGATAGTTCTTCCCTGGAAAACAATAAAATCTATTAATAGAAATATTATATTATATATATATACATAATTTAAGGAAAAAGTTATTAAAAATTCATTCATCATATTGCTATTTGTAATAAATAATAATTCGATAAAATATCTAAAAATAACAAAATTTAGATTAAAAAAAATCATAAACTTGATAGATTACAATTTAATATTTTATACATACGTGAAAGATACGTAAATATATATGTATATATATTTATATAATTAGTTATATTTTATCCTTGTTAGTAATATATTAAGAATATTTAAAATAAATAAATAAAAAAATGAAATAATAAAATATCAACTTACGTTTTGGTTTGGCAGGTGTATATTTGATGCTTCCTGGTTTTTCGTGCTTCTTGAGCTCGTCGTCTTTGCTTTCAAGAAGTACCGTTTTCATTTTTTTTTCAGACACTGTGTCCCTTGCTGGAGATGTTATTTTTTTATTGATTTGGCCTGTTGTTGATGGCTTTATAGATGAGCTTTTTTGAGTTGTAGATTTAACAGATGGTGGTGGTTTTACTTCTTCTTCCAGGCCGGTTGAACGAAATTTGGAATTAAATGTTTTAACCGTTTTGGGTCTAGCCCCATGAATGCCATCATGTTTTCTAACTTCAATAGAAATGGATGCCTTCTTTTTTGATGGAATTGGTTCAGGTGGTGCCACAGGTTTTTTTTCTACCTTTTTCTCTTTATCATCATCTAATGAGGAAACCTTTTTCGGAATCTTTCCTAATTTGCTAATGGTAGGCGGTATAAATTTCGATAATAGAGCTCTATCTTTTTCCGCTTGTGCGGCTGCTTTTTCTTCTTTTTCTTTTTCCCTTTCTTTTCTTCTTTCTTCACTAGATAATTTCTTACTTTTGATATCCCTATCTCGTTCTTTTTCTTTACTTTTTTCTTTTTTTCTTTCTTTCTCTTTAAGAGTCTTTTCTTTCACGGATTCACTTGATTTCATATTAGTACTACTATTATTACTGCTACCACTTGATGAGGAAGATGAACTATTACTACTATTACTACTAGAAGACTTTTTGTCTTTGATAACAGATAATTTTCTTTGTATGTCTTTAACAAGATGTTTACCTTCTAATACTTCAGTTTTCTCACTTTTGGATTTTGATTTTACAGAACTAGTGGAAATATTAGGTGTTTTTGTCACTGTAATTGTTTCTTCTTGAGGAGAGTCTGTTACTTCAAGGTTTTGAATAATTTCCACACTATTTGACACATTGTTCACTAAAGATTCTTCTACAATAGGTGATTTGGCTTTATCACCAGGGTACACTTTGGCAAGCACTTGTTTTCCATCTCGATAAGTTATTTTATAAACCGGTAACTGTCCGAGTGGGGAGTCCCAGCCATTCATATTGGTTGGATTTTCAGTGGAATTAGATTCATTAATAGAAACATTTCCATCTAACGTAGAAGAGGAATCCACGTCACCGATAACATATGATGTTGTTGAAGAAACAATAGAGCAAGAAGTTGTTGGTAGAGAAGCACTTAATGCACAAGGATCAACAGTTGAAAGAGGTGGATTCTCAATTGTTTCCATATTATAGGAGTCACTAGATTCAGTGTTGTTCTGATAATTTTGTTTAAGTTCATTTTCATTTTCAGTTTTAACAATCTTTAACCACTGTTCAACCAATTTACCAGCTAAGATTCGAACATCTAAAAATTAAAAAAAAAAATGAGTTTTGTTTAAAATTATTTAAAAACAATATAAACAATTACTTACTTTCAGTACTATCTTCTTCTTTTGACAATAATTTTACTAATTTAGGACAATTGTTTGTTTTAAGTCTTTCTACGTCTACCGGACACATCAAAAGCAATTCTAAAAGTTCCTCAATTAATGCCCAATTTTCAGCATTAATGGCATCAGAAAGCCAAGTATTAGTTAAATTCCAACCTCCAGAAGACATAAACCTATAGAAATTTAAATTAATTATTATTTAATATAAAATATAATATATGATAATATATATATATATATATATATATATATTATATCATAAAAAAAATTTATTTAATATAATTTGATTTTAAAAATAATATTTTATTTTAAGTTTTTATATTTTATCTTAAAAATAATTTCAACAAAATTAAAACTTTATGAATTAATATTTAATAGATTTTTAAAAATTAAAAATATTTGATTTTAATTAACTTAAAAAAGAAATGGTATATTTTCGTTATTATATAAATTGTGTCAAATAATACAAATATATTTAATAAAAACAATTCTTAATTAGTTAGTGAATTTAGAAACATATTATCTGGAACAAATTATTTAAAACAAAATCTGATATTTCCCTAATCTGTTAACCATTTTATTATTTATTTTCCCAATCAATCAGAATATAGGATATACAATTTTATTTATTTTATATGAGTTTTATAAATATTTATTATTTTTATTATTATTATATTTATATTCCAATCATAAAATGTCCATTATTTCTATTTAATAGACATATATTTATTAATATGGAAGATAATAAAAACAACCTTTACAAAAACAGATAATTATATATGATAGTTTTTAAGTTAATGAATAAATATAAATAAGTTAAATAAGTTTAAAATATAAATTATATATAGATTACTAATTATTTATTTATAAATGTTTGATATTAATTAAAAATTTATCAAAGAAAATCATTAATAAGATTTATGAAATTTATTAAATATATTAAATAATAAATATATTCAGTATTTGAAATTTGACGATTTATTATATTTTATGTGAATCCTTCAACCTTAAAAATAATCAAATATAGCTTAAATGTTTAATATTATTGAAAAATGTATATTTTATATAGGGGAGTGAGAATGTAGAATTATTTAAAGAAAAAAATAATATAATTAGATACTATATTTTATTAAAAAATCATATATATTAGTTAAAATAAAATATTTTAATAAAACAAATTTTATGAAAAAAATTTAACTTACATTCCTAATAGGTCAGTCTTAGTTGTCTTTAAAATTTGAATGTAAATGCATTTGCTTACAAGTTTTTTTGAAAACTTTGTCATTAAACTGAAAAATTAAAAAGGATATAAATATTTTTTCTATTATAGAAAAATAAAATATTAAGAAAAAAACAATTACCTTGCTAATCTCTGTACTTCATTACTTGTCTTAATTCCACCTTCTGGACTTAGAAGGACACTAAGACATTTTAAAAGTTGCAAAGGATCGATTCGTGGCTGTAAAAAATAAAAATGTATATTAATTAAATTTTAGTTTTCAATTTCAGAAAATAATAAAATCAAATTAATTTAAATTGGCGGTAAAAAAAAGGGGACTACATGCACGCCCCCTATACGTAAAATATCATTAATATTAAAATTTATAAAATAAAATGGCGTACCATTTTCGTATATTTATTTAAATCAAAATCCTTTATAAATTATTTGTAAAATCTGCATTCTTCTATTCTGAAACAAAGCGAAAATTTTAGAAATCTATTACAAAAAAATAATAAAATAAATTAGTAATTAGGAGATAAATAATAAACCGAAATATGGATAAAAAAAATAGTTGCAATATAAAATACCAGATAGTGATCTTTATTAATTATTTTAAAAGATCTATATTTTTATGTTCTAATTAAATTAATTAAACTTATAATATAGAAATATCTAAATTTGCCAATACATTTATAGATATCTTATTAGGAATTGACCACGCCTTTTATTCATTTTTCTATTTATTGCTTTTATTTACTGTTTTTACATCAATAATGGATATTAAAAATTATCACATTTAATTAGTAACAAATTATATATATAACTTATACCTTTGGAATTAAATAAACCCTACACTTTATATCATATAATAAGTAGTCATTCTAAGATTAGAAAATGTATTACATAAATGTTTTTTCCTTATTAATAAATAAAATAACTAGCAATCAATCTGAAATAAAAATACATACAATTTAAATATACCGTCACAAAGAATAGAATTAATATGATATATATTGGAAGTCACAAAATATTTCAAGATAATCTGAGATTTAATTTCTTATAAAGATACATACTCCTATGTTTCAGCCATCTTGGCATGTTCTAGAATAATTTCTAAATGCGTCATCGACCTCCAACCCAAAGGACAAAGAGAGATGTGCTTATGGGTAATTTTCTAATTCTATAATAATGAACGCACTCCTCTAGTTCATAAATTTGAGAACTTTAAATTATCATTTTTAAAATATAATTTATAAAAAAAAATATATTTAAATAATTTAATATTTATAAATTTTATAACTATATCTATCTATTTAACTATTTATATATAGTTTTATATATATATATATATAAATATATATAAAACTTAAAATATAAATTATTTTAATCTCATAATCACATTATTTGTCAAAAAAAAAAAACAAATCAATTTTTATAATAAACAATATAATATAAGATAAATATTTTTAAAAATTATTTTAATTTAATTTTTCTTTTTATTTCGTGAATTTATTTCTGAATGTTACAATATATTACCGGTATATTCAAAAATAATTATATTTTTAAATTTTTTATTCAAGTATCATATTAGTTTTATAAAAATTTATATTTTATATTAATAATATAAATCAAGAATTTTAATTATATAAATACTATCATTCTTTTAATTGATGATTGAGCATTTACTTTTTAATTTTAATTTTTCTTTTAATTATTTTGATATTTCTATTAATAAGTTTTTATAACACAAAACTATTAAACATTTATATAAATTATTTTAATTTTTTTTTGTGGTCTTATTTTATTGATGATTTATTTGTTTTATAAGAGGCTCAATTTTAATGATTTAAATTGAAATATTGATAAACTTACCTTATATTTTCAATTTGACATTTATGTTACTCCTAAACATTATTTTATTTACATTTCTAATTGATACTTTTAATTTTTAAAATGGGAGTAAAAGAACTATGGACAATTTTAACACCCGTTTGTGAAAGAAAATCACTTTGGGATTTACAAAATAAAACTATTGCAATTGATTTAAGTGCTTGGGTATGCGATAGTCAAAAAATAATTGATTCTAATATCCAACCAAGATTCTATTTAAGGTAAATAACTATAAGAAAATATTAACATTACAATTTATTTAAACAATTATTAAAGTTATTATTTTAAATATCAATCTCCTCTATAAATGATTTATTTATATATATATACCTTAATTTAAAAATATTTCCGTCCAAGTTTAATGTAGTCTACAACAAATTTTATATAAAAAAAAATTTTAATTGTAAATGATTAGAGTTAGAATTAATGCTATTCTCTATTGTATCTGTCTAAATATAATTAGTTGTAATTTAAGTATTGACTTTTTAAATGAATTTCCAATTATATATTGTTTATTCAGAATTTATTAAAGTAAAAAAATAGTTATTATTTGAGTCTAATAAGTAAAAATATAACAAAATGAAGGTGTAAATATTTTTCCTTTACAAAATTTACTCCCACTTTTAAAAATATTTTATTCAAATATTAATGCTTTTTTAAATTATACATTGAAAAAATATTATTTCAGAAATTTATTTTTTCGAACAAATTGTCTTCTATTTTTGGATGTTAAACCTATATTTGTATTAGAAGGCTTAGCTCCAGCTTTGAAAATTGATACTATTAATAAAAGAAAAGAAAAAATGGGATTTTCACAAAAAGATAAAGATGAGAGAACGCAAAATCGTCAACGAAAAAGAACTCGTTTACAATTTATTCTTAAACAGGTATATAATAATATTTATATAATTTAAATAAGGTTTTATAATTTCTTAAATATATTTCTAGTGTGCTGAATTACTTGAAATAATGGGAATTAGCTGTGTTATAAGTCCTGGAGAAGGAGAAGCATTATGCGCGAAATTGGATAAACTTGGTGTACGTTTTCTTTATTATTAGAAAAAACATTTACAAGATCATTTATATTAGCATCGGTCAAGGAGCAGATTTCCATTATATATTTATATTCATATACTATACAATAATATATATATATATATATATATTATTTAAGAGATTGATAATAGTAGTTAATATATCTTTTAAATATCAATTAACTAGATATTAATTTAATATCCTTTGTTTTCAATATGATTTGTTTTATTGTTCAGTTAGTTAATGGATGCATTTCACAAGATGGGGATTGTTTTCTTTATGGAGCTGAAACTGTTTACCGAAATTTTTCAATAAGTTCAAGTTCTGATGGAAATTCTGGCTTTAGTATTGATGTATATACTATGGATAATATAAAACAAAAACTTGAATTATCCAGAATAAAAATGGTAGCCTTAAGTTTAATATGCGGCTCTGATTATTCAGATGGCATCCATGGAATTGGAAAAGAATCAGCATTAAAATTTTTATCCACTTTATCAGATGATGAAATTATTGATAGGTTGGTGTTTTAATTATATATATATTCTATTTTAAAAATTGTTTAACCATTAATTGAATTATTTATATTCTATTTTTTACTTTAACATTTTAAATATATAGCAAATTAAATATATTAATAAAATCTGTTTTCATGAATTCTAATTTAAGGCTTAAAGAATGGAGACACAATTCTTATTTGGAAGAGCTTGAAAAGGAAAAGAATCTTTTAAAAAACGGTGGTTGTGAAAATTGCGGCCATATAGGAAAGCATAAAATGCGTGGATGCAAAGAATGTGGTTTAAAACAAGGATGTGTTAAAAATTTTAATTTGCAATTACCTAAAATGACTCCGTAAGCAAGAATATTTTATATAAATTGAAAAGAAAAGTAAGATTTATATCAATATTTTCAGGGAAAATCGAAAAACAATTATAAATGAATTAAATATTCGTAGTAAAGCAATTCAAGATCCAGATTTCCCATCTCAAGAAATCATAGATGAATATTTAAATAATGAATTAGAAAAAGAAGAAAATTTTCGACTTCAATTTTTATGGAAGCAACCTCAAATAATAAATTTTATGGTAAAAATTAACATAAAATTATTATAGATCTAAAAGTTTATTTGAATTTATTTATTTTAAAACAATTACTTCAATTTTTTTATTTGATCTAATAATAATAATATTTTGATCAGAAATTTGCAGCAAAATTATTGAATTGGACCGAAAGTTATAGTGTAGAAAAATTTTTTCCTTTAATTGCTCGATGGCAAGTACTTAATAAAAATTCTACAAACGAGAGATGTTTATTTACTCCAAAAGAGATAATTAAAAAAAGAACGGTAAAATCTATTCCATGTTATGAGGTAAACTATAATTATTTTTTATTTATATTTTTAATATTTGTAATGAACTAATTATTATTAAGACTTCATATATATATATATATATACCTTAAAATGTATGTTAATCCCAAAATCTTATTTAAATTAATGAATGTAAGTTCCACCATTAGGAACTAAAATAGAATATTTATTTGTATTATTTATTTTTCTTGAAATCTCGAAATCTTTTTATTTTTCTATCCTAATAAGATAGATTTAAAAAATTTCGGAATGAGTGATAGGATTTAGTATTGTTAATGTTGAATTTTTAAAATCATTTTTAAAATAAGAAAATATTTATCTTCAAATTTGGTTATCTTGTATGAATTTAGTTAAGAGACTAATATAAATTAATATTGATTTTGAATATTTGTAATATATATTGCAAGAACGATTTATTTAACTTTGATAAACACTATTGAAAACAGTTAAAAGTGTAATATTTTAATAAATATTCATAACATTAATAACATTTACTTTTTAAAAAAATTTTTAAACATTGAATCTAAACTAAATATAATATAAATATGTTTAAATTTAAATAATCTCCTTTTTATATATACAAAATAAATTTATTTAAATTGTGTAATTAGATACGTTGGAATGATGATCAGGGTATATTATCATGTATTGAATTGGAAGAGCATATCACTCGATCAACAGAAGAAGATGAAATAATTACTAAAAAGTCAGTATTGGATTTACTTATTACTACAGAACCACAACATATTTTTGAAGATGCATTTCCTGAGATAGTTAAACAATTTCTTAATGCTAAACAAAACATAGCTAATGCCAAAAAAGGTATTTTTTTTTTTATAAATTAAATTAATTTAATTAAACTCTAATAAATTTTGTATTTTTTTTAATATATAGAATTAAAGAAAAATTCCAGAAAACGTAAAAAAAATGAACCCATCAATGATGTACCCAAAACAGAAGAAAATATTTTAAATTTATCTGACATGATGGAAAATTTAGATATTAAAAAAAAAAACAAAAAAGAAAATAATAAGAAAAAAGTAAATAAAAAAAATGCTGATCAAGTTACATTAAAGTCTATTTTTGAAAAAATGAAATCAAAAGAAAACCAACAGCAATTGAATTGTAAAGAAAATCCTTCTCCACTCTTAGATGTGGATTATGAAAGTTTCGAATGGTCAAGTGATGAAAGTGAATTTTCAGATATTTCATTAATCATTGATGGAATTATAAATCGAAAAACCCAGGATATAAATCAAAAAGAATTAGTTCGATTAAAAGATAATGAACTTAATGAAAATGAAATGTTCATCTCCTCAACTAGTAATGAAGTTGATTTAAACTCTCCAAAAAATTGTGATATGATCAGTAATGAAAGGATAGTTTATTCAGATTCGGATGATGAAAATTACATTCCACTTATGGAACGATTAAAAAAAAAACATTAATTTGATTTAATTATTTATATATATATATAATAATTTGTATAAATATTAAGAATTTTACATGTTTTTATTTTCATTTTTAATAAATATCTTTTTTTTAATAATATTTTTAAAAAATAAAAAATATTTTTATTTCTAATTAAATATTTATACTTTTTAAAATATCAAAATATTAATGTAATTTAAACTTTTCTTTTTCTATATATATATATGTATTATATTTAATTTATTTTTTTTAATATAATAAAATTTTATATATATATATATATATATATGTATATATATTAGGCCTATTAATTTTTTAATTTCCCTTTCCTAATTCATTCTTATATAAAATCAAAAATAATAAATATAAATACTAATTATATAATATTACAATGTATAATTTGTTCTTAAATTATTATTACTAATTTCTTTATTTATGGAAGTGAAGTCAGGGATGAGAACCTATATACCCTTTCAAATAATTTCATATTTCATTAAATATAAAACTTTTGATTTATATATTTAAATTAGAATTTTCTTATTATTAAATTAAAAAGGGGTAATTTATATAATATATTTCATTTTGAATTTTAATAATTTTTAATGACCATTTGGTCAGATATTAAATTAAAAATTTCTTATTTTATTTTTAAATATATATTTTTTCGATATTTCTTTTTTGAAATATATATTTTATAAATAACCCCCTAATCTTTACATCATTTAAAATATAATCCTAAAACATAATAAAAATTATAATGTATACATATTATATAAACAGTGTATAGTGACTTTTGAAAAATTAGAACATATACACTAATTACTTCATAATATTTAAAGAAATGACATAATTTTTTTTTTCTTATTTCAGGTTTTACCATTTCTGATTTATTTTTAATAAATAATTCAAAGGATTAATAGATGTACCTAATGATTTAGCACAGTAGTATTTCATTATTTTTATATTCTATTTTAATAAATATTAATTAACATTAGCTTCTATTATCAGAACATTGTAATTTTTTACTTAACACACACAGCACTCCAATACAATCTGCCCTTTAATATGTCTTAAAAAGAATCATTTAATCTAATCAAATGTGCTGGTAAATTCAATTTTTTAATTAAATAAGAATAAACCTTTTTATGACGAGAAGGGCTTGTAAACTCTTTATTCCCATCAAGGAGCTCTAATATAACACAATTGGAAGGAGCTGAACAAATTGATTATCATATTTAATTTATCAATCCTAACTGAATAATGATGTATAAATATAAATTATGTTTAATTAAATTTATCATCTTGGTATTAAATTATTTCAATTCTGGATGATAATTTGTTGAAAGAAGTAAAAAATAAGTTACATCATGTAATTATTTTCTGCTAATTAATCTGTCGTTACATCTATTAAAACCTTTTATTTGATCTAAATTATATTAATAGAATTAATACATCGTATTTAATTTTTAGTCATCAAGTTAAATAAGAAAATAAGCAAAAAATAACATGTATACCAGAGAATTAATTTCTGTTACTTTAATTCATATATTTTAATTAAATTAGTAATTTACTTAATACTGTATAAAGTGGGAAAAAAGATATTTAAACAGAAATAATATATTGTGTTATAATAAAACAAGTGGAATGTTTTTTTTAAAAAGTTAATTTTAAATAATCTACTATATAATTAAAAAATATAGTTATATAATATATGTTACAATATACATAAAAAAAAGTAATCTATATTCTACCGAAAGCATATTTATATAAAAAAAATAATAGAAAAAAGAGATTCTACTATTCTTGGCGATAAAAGTTAAGTGAACTTTCAATATAGCATATCGATTATTTTACTAATACAATTTTTCATATATTTTCAACAGATGAGATACTTATATTGAAAAAATATTAGAAAAATTAAATTGGATAATTAATATAAACATTTATTTTAATTGAAATACTAGGCAGCCAGGTCTCCAGACTAAGGTTGGCACCTGAGAACTAAATCTCGACTCGAGTAGATGACTAAAAAAATCATGCAAAAATTTGCATATAATATTGTACAAATTCAATTGTACTTACACAACCCAGAAAAATATTTAAACCTCGAGTCTCCGGGTCAAATCCGGAAAGGTAACAATCCATGCCATGTGGCAGTGAGTTTGACTACCTAGTTTGTAAGCGTCTTTAGTGAATAACTTATACTGAAAAAAATAAATAAATATATTTATACACCCCATAATCTGTAACGTATGCAGATATAGAATACAAATGTAAACAGTGTATTTAAAAATATTTTTAAATAACATTCTAATAACATCAAATAAAATCATTCTTAATAGAATATTTAAACATTGATCTTTTCTTATGAAGTTTTGGATAATGTTATTATTGTAAATAGCCAGGTATGATTAGAAGCAAGAAATAGTAAAGTGAAATTTATCTCATTTATATTTATAAAATCATAAATTGAAATAACACTTTAAATGAAAGAAAGTAAAATCAATTATCACAGATAAAATTAAAATTATTTTATATTAATTATATGGATACTAATAAGGAATAAAGTTTTTTATACTTTTGCATTGTTCATTTAATCAAAAAAAAAAAAATAATAAAAAGCAATATTAAAATATTTTATAAATAAAAGTACGTATTGAAATATTTTAATATATTATGTAAACTAAAAGTAAAATATTTAGTAAAGTTTCAACTTAAATTGAGAAGGAGAAAGTTTCTGATGATGGCATGTATAACAACCGAAATTGGCAAATAATTTCTTGAAACTTCACCAAATATTTTAATAAAAAATTTTCTTTGCAAGTTTTATATTTTTCAGTTTAATTTTAGTTAATATAATATATTTCAGCTAATAGCATTTTAAAAGTTATAAAAGAAATAATTCTACTTAAATGTAAGAGCCTAATTTTGGTTCCAAAATGAGGATATCTTTATAATTGTATCACTTATCTATCCTAAAATAGAAAATAGCTATATTATAACATTGAATGGAAATTAAAGCAACTATATTATGAGTTACGAGGGTTGCCTAAACTATATTTCCACTTTTAATCGATTGATTTAGATCCAATTGACAAAAGACATTTACTTATTTACTTTAATAAATATTAATTGAAAATTTTATTCCAAATTGGTTTCCATATTTTAATATATATGCTTAAGGTGACCATTCGTCCCGGATTACAGCCGAATGTTGTATATTAATATAGGTCCCGATTTAGATAATTCATCATCATATCATATGAATACTATACCAATATAAAGCAATTATTTTACAGAAATAAACCCATTTTTAATGCCAAACACAAAAAAAGACTTGTCACTACATTGCGGGGTGGCTAAAACATTCATATATTCAATCTGTCTTTTGTATCTTTTATTTGATAATAATTTTTGTTGTGAAAGGGGCTGATGTCAGTTTGTCCAGGGAATGGTTACCTTAAATATGATATATAAATTTTAATCAAGCATTTTATATATATATATATATATATATTTAAAAAATATAGAATTATTCTATCATTATTTAATTAATTTTCTTAACCTAAATAAATATTATTTTATAAAATATAAAATAATATTTTATTATATAATATTTTTATTTTTATAATTTGTAGTTATTTTAAAGGGAAATTTATTTAATTTGTTAGTTAATAAATAAATATATAAATAGAAAAATAATGAAGAAAATATTTTAAAATATATAAAAACAATTTCTAATTTCATTAGAGAAAATAATCGAATCATTAATAAAAATTAATATATTATTCAAATAAGAATAAATTAATAAATATATCTATAGTCGAATATATGAAATCAAATTGAAAAACAACTATAATTTAAGGTCCTTTGATTAATTAATTAATTATAGGTTGTCAAAGGCTAGATTATCATTTTGTTGTTTCTAATCTATTTATGTTTATAATTAATCTTTGAAAAATTTTGTTCATTTGTTTAATTTTTTTAATTTGAGCAGATGAGATTGTCTAGAGAGTTTACTGAACACTCATTTGTACTATTATTTTTTGTTATATATATATATATATATATATATATACAAATATCACTAGAATCTAATTTTATCAATTTTAACAATTCAAGCATTAATGTAATATTTAATTGAGTCCTTTATAAGCAACATAAACATTGTCAATCCAATCAGAAACGATTTTTAATCGAGAGTTATTGGATGCATTAATAGAAAGGGTGCATTGAGTAAAAATTACGATTTATTATTAAGTATACCTTGTGCGTTACGTTTATTTGCTCTATGGATAATGTCGTCAAATAATCCTTAGGATTTCAATATTGTAATATATTGATAATTTGTAAATTGTTTTGATTACTGTTGCCTATCCACTATCTTTACTTATCTTATATACATATAATTATATATATATATTTATTTAAAAAATAAAAAAATCTAAAGATTACAAAATGTGTTTTTGTTTTAAACAGTTAAAATTTTTACTGTTTTGACACCCTATTAAAAAATATCTACATTTTTCAACTTTTTCATTAACATTTTAAAATAAATTTTCCCTCTTCCTCATACATAAAACCTCTGGTATGCCTAAATGAGTTAGAGGTGATGTATGATCAGTACAACGGATCCTCTCAACCTTTACCTTCTTCTATAAAACCATTTAATTAATAATAACTAAAGAAAACTAATTTGAACATAATAGTTTATATCTCTCTAAAGTAGAAATGATGAAAGATATTTTGAATAGATTCAAAAATTATTTAAATCTAAAAATGTCACATCTTTATTGTTTTAACCCGTCATCTTTATCGCTTTAATTAAGTATGCCGAGTGGTCGTCATTCGCTATTGGAGATGGTCCAATATTTTATTTCACTACTCTTAGGTCCATACAAATTTAATATAAGAAAATACCTATAATCTTATGTTTGGTATATGTAAAATTAAATGGGTTTTTCTTATTTACAAGTAAAATAATTATTAATTTCAAAAAAAATTGGAAATTTTAATGTATTAATCTAAGCATATTTTAGAAATAGCTAGTTTCATTTTATTTATAAAAAGCAATGCCCATATATATATATATATATAAGATTATTTTTTGGTATACAATATGAGTGTTCATATCATTAGTTCTATCATTTCATTAAATGATTAAATCTCTAAAGACAATTTTCTTATTTTTAATCTTTATTAAAATAAATAAAAAAAATATCGATAATTTTTTTTTTAATTTATATTTTAATGTTCATTTTCTTTTGGTTGATCCGTTATTTTCTCCCTTGTGCCTACCTTGAATGCTACAACTGTTGCATGATCAAGTTTACCAGGTACCATCGACAATTTTTCACACACTTGTCGTCTTCTTTGTCTTTGTTCAGCTTTTGAAAGTTCCTAATAAAGTTTATTTTCAAAATTAATTTATTATACATATTTATTAATTTTCTATGATAATCATAAAATAATAAAATTTATATTTTGTAAACACTTTCAAAAGTGTTTAGATCTTAATTTTTTTTTATTATACCTTAACTCCTTCAGCAGTTTCTACAACATATAAATCTGGATCTTCAAGAATATGACGTTTGGCGGCTGTTAATCGTGTAGCAAAATCAACAAGCATTTCGCATAATTGTTTTGTATCTTTACATGGAGGCTCTTCGCCAGAGACTCCGTGACGAAGAAGATCATCCATTCGTAACAATGATAATTCATGTCTTTGATAAGCCTAAACAAATTATATATAGTTATTAGAAGTTATTAGAAAACTGATAAATATATAAAATTAATAATATTTATTTAGAATAAAAATGAAACCTGAACGACAGGAAGTCCACTAGCAGGATCAGATGTGGATGTTGTTGTGTGTGAAGTCCCTGATGATTGTTGTTCATTATTTGATGGTAGTACAGCAAATTTTCCAACAACAGGATCAAAATTATCACTAATCCCATCCGATGTTAGAAAGACAATATCACCCTCATCTAATTCGGTCATTGAGCAGGTTAAATTATTTAATTCAGGATTTTGACCATCGACTGGTCCAAGAGCTCCAAGAGCATCACGCATATCACGCATACAATGAATATCATGAGATCCTACAAATTTTATATCAGATTATATCAGATGGTCATATAAATAAATATAATATATAGATATATAAAATTTTACCTTTTGTAATCTCACGCACGCCATGTGTTTGACTATATACATAAGCTAAAGAATCACCTACATTACATAAACAAGCAACATATGTGCCTCCTCGTCCCGGTTGTAGAGGCACAATTACAGCTGCAGTTAATGTCGTTAACATTCCCTGTTCTTGAAGTATAAGACTATGCGCTTCATGAAAAGAACGAAGGAGTGCTACAAATACCTCCTAAAAAACAATATTGATGTTACTTACCTTTAAAACAGTATAAAAACAATGAAAATATGACCATTTCAATTTTCATTGATAAAAAAAACCTCTGACTTTTGTACGTCCTACGCAAGAACAACGCCTATCAAGTCGGTTATATCAACTAGGTGTCCTATGATCAGTAGAACGAGTCCTATCAACCTTTACCTTGATTTTCTTGATCAGAGGCGCTACTTTTTATCAAGAAGCTATTCCCCAATGATGACTCCGTCCCATAGACCCCAGCTAGAGATATTCCCTTGCCAGGCTCGGGACTTGAACCCGGGACCATGTGAATGTGAGACTGCGAGGCTAGCCTCTCACCCAATGGCGTCTTACAATTTTCATTGATGACTAAGTTTATTAAAATTTAATGTAATATGAAAAATCACAAGTTTAGAACAATTCTTTTTCTAAATAGAAGTTGTTCAAATATATTTACACTTTATTTATTACTTTTTCATTTTAGAATTTTTATTTCTTCTAATATGTTTTTGATAAAAAAACAAGGAGATAATTAGGAAACCCATAAGCGGCCCATACATTTTCAGTTTAATTGCCTTAACGATAAACTGTGTGAACTCGGCAGTTTCGAGTTTACTCAGTTTGGAGCTTTGGACTATTGGACGCTATTTTATTCCGGTAAACTTCACAGGTCACTTAGTTTATCTTTCAGTTCTGTCTATTCCATCTCAGCTTTTAACTTCATCATCAAAAAAATCTTTGCTCCCCGAAATCAAAGAATCATATCGTTCGCTTTCTGAGTTTTGGGATATACAATGTTAGGATATTTTAATAGAATCAAAAAGGCAGCTGCGTAATATAAACTAATATAAAAATTAAAACCAATAAACGGTAGCGTAACGCGAGACAGAACAAAATTAATAACCTGAGATCTAGAAAAGAATTGAACTTGCAATTAAAATACAATATTGGAACAAATATAAACTTCATGCACTTATATTAAATAAACTGACAAGACTGAACAAAGAAATGTAAAAAAACTGAACGAATCCTCACACTTTCAGTTCAGTTTATCGCATAGTTTTTTATACAGTTAAAACTGCATAGTTAAACCGAAGGTGTATGGGTCGCTTTATATAATAGATGCCACAAGTTGATTACAACTGTTTTAAAAATTTATACAACAGAGATTGAAGTTGGAGAAAAGTCTTTAAATGAAAAATAATGGTGGATTGAACATGAAAGGAGAGTAAATGAAATTCTCAAGTTTTCTCTAACATTCATTGATAATAATGGCATTGATAGCAGACATTGATAATAAATAAATAATAAATAAATTTTAATCTTCCAAACAATAATATTTGATTCTATTTTATGGCAATATTAAAAGAAAGCGTGCAATTTTATACCAGAAACAAGAAATTTTTATTACCGTTGTATTAGATACACATTCATTATCTTGAAAGAGGGATCTTGTGAGATAAGCTACACAGCCGTGGACAGCACTTCTTGCGGCTACACAAGCTTTTTCACCCCAATTGACACCATCAGCAAGTGCCAATATTGCACTATTTGAACGTGCTACAACTGCGAAACAATCTGCAATTGGATGACCAGCATTCACACCTGTGATGGGATGTCGTTCATAGAGTGTAGTTGCAATGCCATAAGCGTCCGGATGAAGTCGACCCCAATCCGAAACGCCAGCAATCATATCATTTTTATTCGTTGCTGATAATTGATCCCAATGGCTAAAGGTATGACCATCAGTCTCTGTAAAAATCAAAAAATACAAATTAGATAAATTTTAAAAAGTAAATCTAGTCTAAATATTTTCAATTTTATAAATTTATTAGAATTGAAAAATAGTTTCTAAAACATTTTGTAGATAATTGATAAATAGTTGTATAAAAACTATATATTTTATTAATAATAAAAAAATAATTGGATATATCCCAGCCAGAACGTCGACGTCGATTAGACGTCAAATCGACGTCTAGGAGATCTAGATACGTCTAGATCTAGATTACGTCTAGAAATATAAATTTAGAGGTCTATATAGAATTTAATTTAATTTAATTCAATTTAGACGTCTGATCTAAATGTACGTCTAGAAATATCAATTTAGACGTCTATATAGACATCTAGAAATATCAATTTAGACGTCTATAAAGACATCTAGAAATATCAATTTTCAGTTGTTATATTTCTAGGCGTAATCTAGATCTCCTATACGTCGATTAGACGTCTAATCGACGTCGACGTCGACGTTCCAGCTGGGATAATAAATTTGTTAGTAAGCGTAGTAAAAAATTAAATGCTTGTTTTATGAACATTTTTATTTGTTTTTGAAATATTCTAAAATCTCTATATTTCACCAAAAAATAATTCAATTCATTTTTATTTATTTTTAAATTTCTGGTGGATGATATCTGTTGAGTTTTTTTATTAACAAATTGTGTATTACTTATATAATTTGAATTTACACCTAAATTATAATTATATATTTTTGTTGTTTAGAACGATTGATAAGTATATTACATTATAATTAAAAGGTCAAAATTAATGACATTTAAAAGTTGTTTGTGCATAAATAGATACGGGGAGAAAAAAGGTGAAATGTAGATTGTAAAAGGGCATATACTTAATTAAATCTTTATTGAAACATTTCATTGATAATAACAGAATTTATACATTAAAATTAAAACTATTGAAATTTTAAAGTGTGGGATATATTTATTAAAACATTATATATATTTACATATGAATAGAATAATTTGTAAATTTTTAAGAATATATTTTTCTCTTGATAGTAAATCTACTTCAAGAGTTCAAAGTTGAGAGTCATTTCAATCACATCCCTTGTTCATGTCAGCCTATATCATGGTTGAGTTTATGATGAATTCTAAATCTCTCTACTGTTCTTATTTACTTTTAGGTAGTCTCCCTCTATTTTCTTCTATAATAGTTGTATACCGATTAAATAGTCGGATGGATTCAATCTTTGTTGTTCCTCAAAGCATCTTTATTATAAATTACTAAAAACTGAACTTATTATCTTTCAATATATATTGTACTTTATTATCAGCTTTTATTTAAATTAGAATATAAGGATTAAATTCAGTATTTTCAATTTTCAAAAATATATTGATTAATCTTTTTTTTATATTAATTATTAATAATTTACGAATTGAAAAAATAAATTTTCAACTGAAACGCTTAAAATGTTCATTCTATTCTAAAAAGGAAACGAAATAAAAGTGAATTTTAATTTTAGAATATAAATAGACAAGAAAAACAAAAATAAATCTGGGTAAAAAATTCAAACCCCTCTAACATGTTTTTTTATGTCTAGGATAGAAATAAATTTGAATTCTCTCTATGTTCTCATGATTGTGAAGTTGTTGAACCACCGCTAACAAAAAGAGAGAGACGAAGATATTCATTGTGAAGCACCGCTATTCATGATGGAATTTATTTCCTAAACATGTTTTGTTCTCAATTGTATTTATGATAAGACAGTCATATCAGTGACTCAATAAATAGAGAAGAATTTCTAATGACATCGATTTGAATATTTATAATTTGAATTTTAAAAATAAATTATTTTATTAATTTAAATTAATACGTATTAAAATTAAATTTAATTGGGTAGGTAAATAAATTTTTATAGGAAAAAATATAAATGTCTCCACTAATGTATGTAAATTTTAACATTTTAAGATGCTATATATTTTGATAAATATGTTGGTAATATAATCCCAATGGTCAAAAAATAATTTATTTCTACATTTCTCTGCTGAGCTGCATCCACCCAATTCCTATCCTTTCCAATTTCCCTAATCTCCATCTTAATTTTGTATGCAACCCGTATCCTTAGTCTTCATCACAGACCTTCCGTATTTACATTTCTAAATATCAGTTATTTGACCGTAAATAATCATTTTGCAAGTCTTTTCTCACTTATTTAAAATAAAAAAAATTTTCTTCTTTTAATGTTTTTAAGTCTTCGAAAAATTAATATCAGACATCTTTTCTATTATTTTCTTATTGAAATGATTTGAACTAACTAATGTGATCAATTGTGTCTTGGTTAGGTTGGAAATTTAAAATAATAATATTTATAATTTGAATATTGATTTATACAATATAAATAATTATATTCCATCATTTTCCACTATATAATTTATCTAAAATCAAAAATGTATTTATTATATCCCAATAATGATTCAGAATTTATTTTTATTTTATAGAAAAAAAAATTATTTTGATTAAAATAAATGTTATTTATGAATAAAATAATCTGAAAAAAATCAATTAAAAATTAAAAAAAAACTATTAAATATACATATTTAAATATAAGTAAATCGATTTAATGAAACTTAAAGATACTTATTACATGCAAAAAAGAGCATTATTTAAAAAAGCTTTGAGACCTGAAAGATTGAAAAAGAGAAATAGAAGTCAGTGGAAGAGAAGAGAGACAAAAAAAAAATTAACAAAATATTATAAATTAGAAAAATAAAGAATATCCATGCGTAGGTTTATTTATAAGTTATATTAATAATAAAATGACTTACCAATTCTCGAAAGCCCTTTTCCATCCGATTGTGGAGCACTTTTTGACTTGCGAAGTGATCCGAGCAAGGGCTCAGGACTTGTGGCATATTCAGCTGGGGGCGGGATTACAAGGTCCTCAGGAATTATTGGTGAATCAAGGGATCCCGGCTGATGATTGTTAGGCGTCATCGCCAAAATGCTTTGCTTTATTGTTAATGTATCAGGCGGTTTATTGCCATTCATTTCAGAATTTGAATGATCATGCATTAAATAATTTAGATCTGCAACGTTATAATTAACTTCTGTTGAATTGGTGGTGGTTGTTGCGGTGGTGGTAGGGGTAATTGTGGTGGAAATTGGTGGGCAAAGGGAATTATTTCTTGTAAAATTAAGTGTTAAATCATCACGACTCTCGCATAATTCTTTTCGGGGATAGCGGGGACTTAAGCCTAATGCTGAATCGGAGAGATCAGCAACGTTGGCAGGAATCGTTTGGGTCCCAACAGCAAATACGGAGCCAGCTGCACGAATATGCATTACAGAATTGTCGATAGGATGAGAAATACCCTGTGGTGGGCGAAACCAACGACCGTAGGAACGGCTGAAGATGCAGTCAGAAGAGGCGACTGAAGCCCAAACAATAGCAATCATCCAATCACCAGATTATAGGAAGTTTATCACTCCATCATAATATTATAATAAGGTTAATTAACTCATCAATTAATAAAAGAAAAAATAACTATAATATGTTAATGCAGTATTAATAAATTATTATAAAAGAAACTCCCTGTTTATCTTTTTTCCCTCTACAATTTTAGCAAAACGCCTGAAACTTATGCAAAAGCCACATCAAATTTTTTTTTGGAAATTTAACTCGAATATAAATTTAATAAAAAGCTAGCCTTAAGTTTTATATGAGTTATTAGGTAAGCTACTCTATTTTCACGAAAATAATTTTAATTTTTAATAATTGTATTATAAAAAATAAATATAGATCAGATAAGAAGGAGCTTCTTGTATGTTATACTTAATATTATTTTTTTTTTAAATAACAAACTAAAAAACATTAGTTTTAGAGAAAAAATAATACCTAAATAAAAGCCAGTACCACCAGTTCAATTTTTTTAAAGAAAATTTTATAATAATTAATAAATAAATTTATATATAATTATATATTATTTTAATTTAAATTTGAAATATATGATATTTTAAAATGATTCAAGCTTCAAAGTTTTAATATATAAATTAAATTTATATTAGCTGATATTTCTTTTATTTCGTAAAATCATGACACAATCTTATGTGACTATATAGTTACTATATTTATATATATTTACATTTGTCCAAAAGATTAATGAAATTCGTAGACTGTCAAGCTCATTGTATTTTATATTATACCTACCTATAAATCTAATTAGTCGTTTTATGTCATTTTAAACTTAAAATTAAATTATAATAAAATATTTTAAAAAAATGTAAATGGTCAAAAATTATTCCTAAAAGAAATTGAAACTTTGAAGATAGATTTTCAACTTTACTTTTCCAAATCAGTTTTTTATTTCAGTAAATCAATTTACAAATGTTCGATATAATTTAATAATATTTTATCTTTTTTGCAATTTCTAATTTATATGCAAAAGCTTTAAACTAAACTGCATGCAAAAAATAAAGAATATTTTAAAATAGTTAGTTAATATTTCAAAAAAGTTTAAATAAATTTAGACGGGCCACAAACTGTGTTAGAAGGTCATGTGATTAACAAGTTGGACAAAGTAAACCTAGGAACGAGAAGTATTTTTTTTTTTATAATTTCTTTCAGAATGTTGCTTTATAGATATAACATATCACTTGAACTAAAAACCATTTATAGTTGATAATCTATTTAAACATAATTATTGGGGAAGTAATATTTATTTATTAAAAAAAACTAATACAGATTTTAGAACAAAAAATCTTTTTAATAGATTAATAAGAACATATTAAGCCAAATTTTTAGTTATAAAGGATTTAATTAAAATGTAAAAATTGTTTTAAAAAAGCTTTTTATTCCAAGATCCCCCGGAAATTTAATATTTAAATTATAAAAATATGACTCTTGATTCATTTAAAAAATATCACATTTTTAAGTACAAAATATTGATAACAATTAGTAATAATTAATAAATTTAAATTACATTCTTTAGTTATTTAAGAGAAAATAGTACAACTTTCATTTTTTTAAATAGTAAGAACACAGAGATAGATAAGTATAAGAAATAAAATCGAAACTTATCTTTTTTATTTTTAAGAATTTTTATATAAATAGATTATAAAAAGAATACGGTCCGAGGCAGCACCCGCTCTAATATTTACGGCGCCCCGGGAAATAGAGAATATTTCCGCCCCTATATTGCTACCCTTCAGATTTGCCGCCCATCTAAGCGGGCTCCGTCTTAAGTTCTTAAGTTAAAAAATCTGGAGTATATATTAATTTAAATTAAATTAAATTATAAATTAAAATTAATAAATAATATTTATTAAAACAGCGCGTGTTTGTTTCTGTTGATGGCACCATGTCACGTGCTGGTGCGTGATTTGCAGTGTTAAAAAATTAATTCCGGTACTTTCAACGATTCAATCAAACTGAAAGTCTATATATAGCAGTTTTATACAATTTTTAATCATGTGAAATACTATCAAACATATATCTTTATTTTTACGGTTAGTTTAGAGGAAAAAATCAAAACGTGATAAGTAAAGACCCTCTTCCAGTTGAACTACATTTCTCAAAAGTTGATAGAAAACTACGAAACTATGGCGAGATAGTAAAAAGGATTTATCTATCACTGTGTTCTAATTTTATTTTTATTTTAAACACCTCCGTTTTTAATTTAACTTAATATAACTTTAAATTATATGATATTTTAGCAATATAATAAACCTAATATAGCAAGATTATTATATTCTGAAAATTTGAAAAAAAATAATAAACAAATATTGATATGAGAAATACTCACCGGTAACCCGTTCATTTTCAGGCTTTTGCTCTAATATATCGATATAATCTACATCAGGATCACTGATTGAAAGATGTCTTTGTTGTTGATTGACAGTTGTTAATCCACCATCAGGTCCTGTTACTGCTGATAAAACAGAACCTGGGCCTGATATTATAGGCCCAAGTAATTTACGAGGAAGTTCATGAGGATGTCGTCCATGAAGAATATTAGGTTCATGTTGTCGGGTGTCAAGACTATTATAAAAAATAATAATAATAATAATATATTGAGTTTGAAAAATAAAAAATAAATTAAAATATTTTATTTTTAGTAAAAATTTATATAAATGTTCTAACTCCTATCCCACAAATAAAAAAAAAATTCTCATTGTTAATATTTATTAATCAAACAAATGATAAAAAGAAGGAAATGTTGAAAAAATATTCCTATGATGCATAAAAGACTGTATATAATATCTACACAGGTGACGAAACATGTATATATGCACGAAAGTAATCGATACCTGAAGAAGAGGTTGATGCATTCAAAACGTATTAATTGAAGTTAGCTCAACCGAAGTAGAAAAAATGTTTCGAAAATCGGTTCAAACGTATGTAAAAGAGTATTGATCTAGATATCTAGATGAAGAAAATTTTGAAAAGGAACATAGTCTATTTAGATGATGACTATTTGTATTAAAATTATTAGGCCAGAAATAAAGAAACCCTGGTATATGTCTGTATATTATTCTTCTATTCCCTTCCATAGACAATTTTGTATATTAATAAATTTAAAAAAAGTAAAAGTTTATTCTTTCAATAAACCTATTCAACAATAATTATTTATTGATGTGAATTCTGATGAGAATTTCACATCATTATTATTTAAATCATTTGAAGTGAAATTTATTTCAACTTAAACAAAAAAATGATAGAATTTTTAAAAATAATATAATAAATTTACCTATTCAAATTATATTATTATTATTATTACTTAGAAATTAAATGATTAATTATCTCGAATGCGACCCTAAATTAAACTATTTAATTTTTGTATTTATTCTTTGTATATTCTTTGCATTTGAACATTTGTTGATGTTGCTACCTCTAATATTTTTTTAAGATAAAATATTTTTAAAATGAAAAATAAACAAATATTTAAAATTAAAAAAGATATTTAAATTTTAATTAATTCTTTATAATATTTAAAAACAAAGAATTTTAAGACCGTATTAAAATACCTATAGTTAATTAATTTAAACTGTACACACACAATTTCAAATATTCAGTAACTAAAATTAAGTAAATCATCCCCATAGATAGTTTTCTTGACCTTTTAACCTATTGTAAAAATATTCCAATTAGTTTCTTTTTATAGAATAGCCAATAAGATCTATTCATAAATAAAAAAAATGTATATAAAAGGTCGCATTTTTATAAGAAATTGTTATTTGAATTAGTCAATTACGATATAATAATAAATTTTAAAATGCAAATTTAAAAAATAGACTGTCTATTAAGAATAATAGTTTAACATACTTAAAGATAAACTAATTATTTAGAATAGACAATTTATTCATAGTTTAAAAATGAAATCAAATAAAGAAAATAGAGCCCAAAAATATATTTGATTGAAGGTCAAATGTTTCCAGGTAGCAAAAGAATGAAATTAATAAAAAGTGAAAAGAATTAAATTAATTCACAGATATTAGATAGAATCTTAGGGGATAAATAAAAAATTAATCCATGTCTAACCATATCAAACATCATCTAAATAAATAAAGAGATGGAAATTAGTTATTTTTTTTTTAAATAAACACTATCCAAATTTCTTTAGAAATTATTAAATACAGTCATATTGTCATACAATAAATGAAATTTAAAACCCAATGTTTTTTCAATTATCATATAAGTAAAAAGTTTTTTTTGATTTTCTCTATTAAGAATTGTTGTTTTTATAAAAGTATAATTTTAAGATTTATTTAGGATTTTTATATATAGGCTTATTTACAGGCTTTTGTCTTTTTTTTCTTTTCGAATCAAGTACTTATCGTGTTCAAAATTATGTTTGAAGATATTCACAGATCATGAAAAATTCAATTTCATTATTGCATTATTCGTTTATTTTGAACTCAAATTCATAGTTAAATGATTTTCAAAAAGTTATATATAATATATATATATATGTGTCTTCTTTATAAAGAATAAATACAAATAAAAGACATAAATTTAAAGAGATGATTTTATTTATGTGAAAGCGACGTTTGAGAGATCGTCCAAATTAGAAAGCCCCAAAGAGGGAATCTATATTTGGCTATACCGAAAATTTGTTTTTTTTTATTTTTTGTCTATCATGCCTTATTGGGAAAATTATAACCGTTTATGTATAAATCTATAAAAATATTAAAATATATAAAAATAAATAAACATAGATAGATAGTTCAACATCATATTATAATGATTTTTGACCAATAAAGAATATTTAATTTAATTTAATTTAATTTTTAAAAGGTAAAAGAGATTAGAAAAAGTAATTACATATTTATAAAATTTAATTAATAATGTGTTAGACTTAATTTAATTATTGATGTGATTACAATTATTAAGTATCTTATCTAATATCTATCTTAAGATATCATATGATTTTAATTTTTGTTTTATTTCATAAAGAAATTTTATTTTAATTCTTATCACATGACACCATTTTACAAATGTCAATAGATGTGCCAAACAAAAAAAAATTATTTTATCCTCTTTTTAAAAGAAAATAGTTATAAACTTGAATACAAATAATGATAATAATATTGTTAATAGATTGAAATTGTTCCTATACTTCAATGTTCATAAATATAAGTTTAATAAATAATTTATTAACATGTATATTAGATAAGGAAAGTAGTATATAATATGATTCATTAATCACAACAAAGAATATGAATAAATTAAAAAAATAAAGACTATAAATATTTCTAGAGATTTATTTTAAAAAATTAAAAAATAAATAAAAGAGTTAGATGATTCACCCGCTTAAATATCGTTGAATAAAACAACTGGAGGTAGATGGTGATGTATCAGTTTGATCTACTGGAACATTTTCAGTTTGATTTGCCACTGACAAATGACGAATAAAACCAGCAACTTTCTTTCTTAACGACGGCATTATTTTAACTTAGATCTTCAAATTTCAGAGATTATATAGATTTGTCATTTGACAGCTAAACACAATTAAACACAATTTCATTTTTGTCATTCGTAATTAAAATAACTGCTTATTAAAATGTATTATATGTGATGTTTTTGTAGTGTGCATGTTAGGAGGTATCAAGGTCATCGGTTGGAGCACCTTTGACAACTATTGAATTGAATCTCAAATGCTCAAATGCACGGCAAAGGAGTGAGCTGCCAGTTGAGGGACGAGAAACCCCCACTACCTTTCCTGCGAATCCTAGTACCGCACCTTGAGCACTTGACATGTCTATGTATAGAAAGAACCGTACTAAACACGTTTCTAATTGATATTTAAACGATACTACACAAATTATAAGATATTATTTATATATTATTATTTATTTATTAAAATTATTTATTAAATATAAAAAAATAAAATGTTCAAAATCAATGAATTTAAAGCAATTTATTATTTAATTAAGTAAAGAATATTTATTGTAATTAATGCATATTTCTTTTATTATAATCAAATAATTAAAATTTAGTTTTCATATTTACTTATCATCTAGTTTTCGTGTATTGAATTATATTTAAAATTGATTTTCTAAATAACATATTAAATTACATAATATTTGGTCAACAAATAATCAGTTATCTTTTAAATAGAACAATTTATTTTATTTAATTCAATTAAAAATAATAAGTTTCGCTTGTCGAATTATTAATTCATTAAAATATTTCATTTAGCATTTTAAATGACGCATCAAAACGAAACAATAAAAAAATTTATTTTTAGTATAAATTTTAAAACCTATCATTTAATATACATAAAATATTTTTTTAAAATTTTAATCATAACAAAAATCCTTTCAATATTTATTGAAATATATATTACAAATTATTATATATACTTTTTCACAAGATTTTGTATGCCATTCATAATTAGAATAGTTGAAATTAATTAAAAATTTCATTAAAAAAATATTTTAAAGAAATATTAATTTAATTTGTTTGGTATTATTAAATTCTGGACTGTTTTTTATGAAAATTATAAAATTTAGCCATTTCCTTAGAACTTTCTTCAAATATAATTAAATTATTAATTACATTTAGAAATCAAGAAAATTTATTCAAAAATATATAAATTATTTATGGGTATACAAGAAGAATATTCTTTTAAATGCTATATATAATTATAAAGATTTTTTTTATCAAAATGGCTATTATTGTGCGAAATCATTTTTCAATTGTTTACTTTTGAAACAGAACAAAACATATTTTCGATTTCACCATACTTTTCTTTTAATTATAATAAAAAAAGGAAAATTTTAAATAAAAATAAAAATATTTGAACTAATTAAAATTGACAAAAAAAAAATCAAAATTCAAAATAAACAAGAATATCTGTAAATGTATCCACATTATTTCTTGCCGATAGATGTCAGGGTTCCCAAAAAATTAATTGTGTGAGTACAAGTACTATTTGTGATTTTATAAAAAATAAATATAGAAATAATAATAGAAAAAATGACTTTTAATTTTAACAAAATATTTTATAATATTATTAGAAATAAAATATATAGCTCAAATGTTTCGAAACAATTTATAAGCAAAAAAAAATATTCAACACAAATTTCTGGTAATATAAGGTTAATTCATAAAATAATGTTTAATATTAATAAATTAATATTTTAATTTATAGAAATAAAGGATCCATTTCCTATATTTATCCAAAAAGATATACAAAAATTATTAATGAAAATTACCCGAGTGGATTTAAATTATGTATACCGACATCGAAAGATTGGGAAAAGAATAAATCCACCAGAATATAAATTCCTCACTGATAAGCAACTACAGGAGGTATATTAATTTTGATTTCTAATAAAGTAATGTGAAGAAAATAATGTTAAATTAATTAGAAATGTAATAAGTTTTGTAATTAATATGAATGTTTTTTTATTGGATAGAATGATTCCATATAAAAATCAAGTAGTGATTTAAGATATAAAATATTGTATTGATATTTATATATATATAATTCAGTTATTTGATGTTTTTAGGAAATAGAATTAGCAAATCAGAAACTTAATTATCATTTACAAATACCACCAATAATTTTACCTAATTCGAATAAACCAAAACAGCTTTCAAATGATCCTGAAATACAATCGAATACCAGATCAAAATTTGTCTTCTATGATATCAGTCAAAATATCAAACATAAGGTAATTGAATTAATCTTACTTTCCTATATATTTTTAATTACTATATTATGTTTATGTAGAATTAACAATTTACTTTATTATAATAAATAGGATATTGAAAATAAATTTATTTCATTTTTACCGACCGACGATAGTAAGGGAGGTATTGTTTTCACACCAAATTTCACATGTGGAGATTTTTACATATCTCCACGAATCATGCATTTTCTTAACAGAAAAAAGTATTTTTAGCATGATGTCTGTCCGTCCGTCCGTATAGATGTGTACAGCCTGAACGGCTGAACGGATTTTGATGAAATTTGGTATATTTACTTAATGCATCAGTGGGATGAATTGATCAACTTTTGGTGCAAATCCGGAAACCGGAAGTGGTAGTATTAGCGATCGACGATAAGAAGGGAAGGGTTATTTTCGCACCAAATTTCATATAAGGAGATTTTTTTTACATATCACCACGAATGTATTGGTTTTATCCTCGGGAAAAATCATCTTCATTATGTTTTTCTTAATTTAAAATTATATGACGTCACCCAGCCCTTCATGACATCACAGCCTCTGGTAACGCCGGCTACTTCAGCTATATATTATAAATAAAATAAAATTAAAAATATTTGTTATATCCATATCTGTTTTTTATTACATTAATAGATATATTAAAATTATTTGAAATTGTTTCTGTAGCTGGAAATTAATTTATTTCAAACCGTCGGTCGGTTCGGACCTGGCCACAGGTCAACTTATTTTAATTTTGTAATACTTGTATTTTGTAGGATCGATTAATTTATGTACGTGAACCAAATGGAATATTGAGAGAAGGAAATGCTGATGAACGATTTCGAATGGAAATGATATTCTTCCCACGAAATGGTTGTATGTATAATAAACCAAAAATGTTTTTAAGTCCATATTTAGAATCTTTATTGGATCGTGAAGAATATGAATTTATTCTTGATCGTGCCTGTATACAATTTGAACCTGATGATCCTGATTATATTGATATTGTTCAGAAAACATATAAACATATAAATTTAGAAAAGAAATTTAATAAATTAAGATCTACAAGACATTTTGGTGGACTTGGATTTTATTTAAGCTGGTGGAATGAAATCGATAATTTATTAATTGACCAAATTTCAAATTTTAGGTAAGATATTGGCTTTAAAATTCTTTACTTACTTAGTTATTCATTTGTAAAAGTTATATTATTATAATAAATTATTTTTTTTTAATTATAATATTTTTCAGAATTGATGAAGCTGCTGCCTTAATTCAAATATATCAAATACTACAACCAAATTCTAAAACAGCTCAAATTAAATATGAAGGGAAAGATCTTGACATAGTACAAGTAAACAATTATTCAATATCCTTATTTTTATCATAATTATCTGAATTTAAAATTATTTTTCTAATTTTAGGCTTATGTAAATTTAGACAGTTTAAAAAAGGATCCATTGACATTAGCAATTCAATGTTATATTGAACATGAAAAGGAAAGTAAAATTGTTGAGGAAGGCCAAAAATTGGCACATGGATTATAATCAGTTCAATATTTATATATTTATAGTAGAATGAATAATTTTTTTATAAATAATAATATTATATAAATAAATATAATGATTAAATTTATTATCAATTATTTTAGTATTTTCAATAAGCCAATCTTTTTATTTTTCCCTCAATAAAAATATACCCAATAAGAAAATTAAAGCATATTTTGAATTTTACCTCTATTATTTATTACTTGTTCGGAAAGTAATTTCATTTTTTATTTGTTGAGTTTCAAATTTAAATTCCCTGAAAGACGATTTCGATAAATTTAACCTTTTGCAATTCATTGTGGACGCTCGAGAAACAATGTAAGGTAAAAACAACTCTCCGCAGTTAAACTACTTACTACTCCGATGTCACAGAAATAGCTTAAAAATTTTTTTTTTTAATTTAATATATTTTTAACTCAAATATTTTTTTAGTTCTTTACTTAGGTATAATCTTTTGAGTACTATAAATAATTGTGTTAAAATTATCATTTATTTTAAATATAACTCTCAAGATGAAAGACTAATTTAAAAATGATAGATAAAGGCTGTTATTTCTTTATTTCAGTATCTATTGAATCTTAATTCGGCAATTGGAATTAAAGATAGCGTAAAAAAATAATTGAGGCAGAAAAAGAGGTGGGGCTTTAAATTAAGTGATAAGACAATCTTTAATAACAGAGAGGAACAGTATTAACACACAAGTCTTAACATACAAAATGTAGAATAATTTAAATATTTATGTTCTGTAATCACGAAGGATAATAATACTCTAGAGAAATTCAAATCGAGGTTGTAATGAGCTAACGCCTGTTATCATGCAGTTAAGGGGCTTATATCGTCAAAATTATTATCAAAGGAGATCAAAATTAAAATATCTAAAACAATTATTTTGCCGGTAGTTTTATATGGTTGTGACTCTGGGAGACGAGAGTATTTAATAGGATTCTTTGCAACATTTATATGGACCAAAGAAAAATGAGGTCACCGGGTAATGTGGCGGAGACTGCATAATGAGGAATTGTATAAAACCTCTATGCATCTCCAAACATAGTTAGGGTTATAAAATCGAGAAGGTTGCGATGGGCAGAACACGTGATAAGAATCGAAGAGGAAAGAATGGCGAAGGGTATATTTGTGGGGAGAGATTGGGAAACATCCGGTTGGAAGAGCAAAGACGCGGTGGGTCGCCAATGTAGGAAGGGACGTGTAATTTATATATCTTATTTCTTTTCAATCTTCATTCTTTGAACTTTATGATTAATGATAAATTAAGAAAGTTACTAAAATGTCAAGTAAAACGTGCAGTGGTTGCAAAATTTATCCTGAAAAGTTTTGTTATATTTGCGTACATAATATCTGATAAAATCAAAGACAAAACCATTTTCTAAAAATGTTTAAAAAAAAACTATTTCATAAAAATTAAGATAATCAATGAATATCATTTTTTCAATAAATATAAAAAATACCGTTCTATATATGGTTTATTTAAAATAAAAAAACCTTACGAATTACAAGTTTTTTTTTACCATTTGCGAATTTGGATAGGCTTAAATTATTATAATTTGATCTAGTTTTGTGCTATAAAAAAAGTTAAAAAGCTACACATTTTTCAGATTTTTCATTAAAAATAATTTTAACAAATAAACAAATTAAAATATTGAGTTATTAATTTAATTTTTCTTAAATAATATAATTATATATACATTGCAAAATAATTTTTTTTTAACAATTATCATTTAATTTCTAAAAGGATGACAAATGAAACAACTGCATTTAAACTCTGGACCAAGACATTGATGCTCGAATTCTATTATAATCTGGTAAACCTTCAACAGGACCTACAGCTGCGATTGCTGGGCATTTATCCCACACATATTTATTCATTACATAACGAATGCTTTTTGCATCAACAGCCTGAAAACATTAGAAGAACATTAGTAAAAATAATATTTTTTATAAAATATAAAAATGAATTTTTACATTTATCCTTGCTTCAAGTTCGTGTAAAGGAATTCGTCGATCATAACATAAAGTTTGTCGGCCAATATCTTCACAAATTGGTGTTGTGCCATCCAATTGGAGAAGCATGTTTGTTTTTAAAAGATTTTTTGCTCGATCTACTTCAAAATCAGTTACATTTGTGCAAAGACGCATCCATTCTCCCTAAATATTATTAAATAAATATATATATATATACTAATTATATAATGTATAACAAGTGAACGAAAATAAAAATATACCTGAATATTATAAACAAAGTCCTCAATTTGTAAGCCTTCAGAAACAAAATAAATTCCCCATAAGCCTGTATCCTTATAACAAGTGTTAAAGGATTGGAAAGAATGGGCCAAATTGCCATAAGTGGCAGCAGTTGCCAATCGGCTGGCATTGTTTGTGCCACTAGTTTGGCTTCTATCCCAAGCTCCAATTAAAGTGTTTGCAACCATTAATGGGATTGTATCAGCATCACACCAACCTGCGCCTATAAGAATAAAAAATAAAAAAATGTATTTTAAAGTTTTTCATGAATTTAATATAACCTATCACAAATCAGAAAAAATTAAAATTAAAAATAATAATAAAATTATTATTATGAATTTACTTTCAACGGCAATGGCAATGTGAGCAAGAGGCATTGAATCATCTCGAACTCGAATTTCACTGCCAGTAAACCGGCAAGGTGTCAGATAACTAGTGGCTGTTTGACATGGCAATTTGTTAAGAAGTTGACAACTTAATTTAACAAGATCTGCATGATTAGTGCCACCAGCACCAGCAACTACAATTCGGGGCGCTTGATAATGGCTATTGACATAATTGACCAAATCTTGACGTTGTAAACATCTTAAAAAGATAAAAAGAAATAAATTCAATCCATTATTATTTGTTTTTGTTAAAAATTAGAAAAATATTATTCAATTAATATACTTGATATTTCTGGTGGGTCCCAAAATGGTACGCCCAAGAGGAGTGCCTTGAAATGCGGTTGCATGAAGATGATCAAAAACAACTTCCTGGAGATTAGTCTCAACTTCTTGCATTTCTCGAAGTATGACACCGCGTTCCTTTTCAATTTCAGCTTCACCTTAAATAATTAATAATAAAATAAATAAAAAATATATAAAAAATTGTATATGTTGCTGCCATATTTTATTGTAGATTTAATGACTTAATATTGGTTTTTTATATTTTCTCAAACAGAGTATATTTTAAATATATTTTTAAATTTATTTATTAATATTACCTAATTTCGAGTTTTGAATTATATCTGCCAAAATTTCCAATGCTTTGGGAATATCAGTGCTAAGACACTTTGCATAGAAAACAGTTTGTTCTCTTGATGTATAAGCATTTAAATGAGCACCCATATTTTCCACTTGCATTTCTAAATCTGTTTGAGATCTTGTATTTGTTCCCTAAAAAAAAGAGAAAGAAAACAAATTAAAAAATAGAATTTTAAATATTAATTTCTTCTGATAAGTGTTTAAGTGATATAGATATATGAAGAGTACAGGAAAAACAAGATATGCTACAAATAATAGTAACAAAACAACTTTTTATAACGGACACTTCTTTCCCTGTGAACAATGACTTTTCTCTTTATTGATCAAGGAAGTTATTACTTTAAAGAAAAACAGTTTGAAATAGTTAACTATTAGTTAAGATTAATTGATTAATTGATAAAATAGATTGTCTTGTACTTTTCGTATTCATATATATATATATATATATATACATACATTTAAGTGATTCTTATCATTACAACTAAACAATTTACAAGAAAATATAATTTAAGATATGATTTCACATACAATTAAACAAAATAAAAATGAAAGATTAAAAAAAAATTGAGTATAATCTTTTTTTTGTATCATTATGTTAACTGGTTTCTTGGGGTTTGAAGGCTCAAGACTTAGAATACTCATTTAATCATTTACAAATAGCAATTTTATATTATTTATTACGATGGGAATAAATAAAAAAATTAAAGTATTATAGACATTTTTATAAATAAATCTAAGTGTTAGACATGGTCTATGACTTTGGGAGACGAAAATAGATTTAGAGTAATTGAAAATAGTTATTCGTAACTTATGGCTGAAGTAGGATGTAACCGGGGAATGGCCTAGACCAGAGGTTGCCAAAGTGGTGGTCCGTGGACCACTAGTGGTCCGCGAGAAAATTTCGCTGGTCCGCAGGAAAATGTGGAATATACTTACTCATCATGTTAAGTTATGTTTTAAGATGCATTAAAACATGATTCAATTCATAACAATACGTGATAATAGTTTCATTTTATTAACTAGGTACATTTTATGTGTTCTTTGATTACAATTTTTATTTATAAATATATTTAACACTTAAAAAATTATATTAGTGGTCCGCGGGATTTAAATTATGAATTAACTGGTCCGTGGTGTCAAAAAGTTTGGCGACCGCTGGCCTAGACTACATGATGCGAAAAAGCATATACTCTATGCATCATGAAACTTAGTTAGGGTCATAAAATCGAGGATGATGCTGAATACATGGGTAGAATGGGAGAGAAAAGACTTGGGAGAAACCTATTTGTAGGGAGACTAATTGGTTTGGAGATAATGTAATGAAGGACCTGAGGGAGAGAATCGTAGCTTAGGATAGGGACATTTGGAGAAATGTGGATGCTGCGGCCAAGTACTTCCGAGTTTCGTAGAGCTACAGAGATAGATAGATACTATAGATAGTAATTAAATATAGGGCAATACGAAATATTAACAATATATATAAATTTTCAAACTTTGAAACTTTAAATAAGCAAAAAAGGAGATGTCATTTTTAAGTCATTATTGTAATTTATAGTAACCTTAAATGCCATGTGTTCTAAAAAATGAGCTACTCCGTTGTTATTATCATCTTCATATCTGGAGCCGGTGTCAATCCATAACCCAACGGTGGCTGTAGGTGCCCCGGAATCTTCGGTGACCACACGAAGTCCATTATCAAGTGTAGTACATTGGGTGGGGGGTAAATTGATTAATGCCTGTTTAAACGTTGTTAGTGGTGATGCATTAATAGTCCATGGCTTATGTGGCTAAAAAATATAATTATATTTCATTATTTAAAAACACAAATTATTATATATTAATAAATTTATTGAATTATATAATGAGGGATTACAAACATATAATAATTGCTCAATAAAATGAATAAACAAATATATATATTTCTGAATTGATATATTATTAAAATAAATCATAAAATTTTATTTAGAATACCTTTACAAGAGAAGTTTTATTTTTTAATGCTGATGAAAATCGGAGCAATCGTGTAGCCATTTTGGTAGGTGAATAGCAAACAGGTCACGTGATTGATCAATTCAAAGAAATGGAATAAATTTAGTACAAAAGCGCTCTGCTTAAATTGAGATGAATTAAATTAAATAAATTAAATTAAAATATTTGGTTTAAAAGTTAATAAAAAGAAGTATTGGAGTATTTTCGTTTTATTTTAATATATACATATATATATATATTCATTAAAAATTTTTACCTTAATATGTGATTGAAATTTTCAAATAAGGAAAAAAATCAATTTAATATTATTGTTTCATTAATTTTGTATTCGGAAATAATTGAATATTCTTTTCAATCTTGATTTTCTTTAGATATATTCAGTGAAATTATTAACACCTATTTTTTATGTCATCAATTCACTTTTTGGTAATATTGAAATATATATTAAAATAATAATTATTATAATTCACGTAAAAAAAAAAAATGAAAAAATGTTAAAAATCTAATAAGTAATTTATTACTTATTTAGTTTCTCTTGTATTAAGTGAAAATGGAAGATAAACAACGAGAAAATAAAAAATAAGCAAAATTAATATTATTTATTGTTTGTAAAATGTTTTGTTAATTATTTTGCAATATATATAATATCTAATATGAAAGATTCTTTATAAGACTAAATTAAAAACACCAAAAAAATATTAACATAAAGTTTGAATTAATTTGAATCATATATCATGTACAGTAATTATTATGTTTAGATAAAAACAATAGAATCATTTTTTAAATATAGATATATTTGTCCCATACATTATTTATCGACCATGCATTTGGGGGTATATGGCCGCTTTCGTGGTATTATGTATTTTAATAATTATTATAATTCACGTAAAAAAAAAATGAAAAAATGTTAAAAATCTAATAAGTAATTTATTACCTATTTAGTTTCTCTTGTATTAAGTGAAAATGGAAGATAAACAACGAGAAAATAAAAAAATAAGCTAAATTAATATTGTAAAATGTAAAATTTAAATATTTAAATAAAATTATTATTATTCTATATATATATCCAATATACATGGACATTTATTTTACAATCCAAAATTAACTTTACACGATTTTATAGAAGGACATTTTTCAATCGCTTTTTGAAATTTAAAGAATCAGTAATTTCACTTTCAATAGTAATAATTGATATATTAGTGAGACTTTCAGTCAGGTAATTTTTAATTTTGAAGTTTCGCTTTCCAAACACAACAAATATTGAAAGAATCAGTAAAGATTAAATTTAAATATAAAATTCTCGTCAGGATTTGAATTGAACTTATGTACATCTATATGTGTTTAGTCAAAAGTTTTGAGCTTATATGTATTTAAATCAATAAAAATAAAATATCTTAATTTTTAGTAAATGTTTAGATTTTATTGAAAAAGAGATAATTGTTAACACAAATGTGAAAAGTTCATATCACAGCCCAACCCTATTCCACCCTATTCACAGAGCCGGATCCAATAAGTGCGGGACCGATTGGACTTTGTTTTACGGGGCCCTCTATGTATTAAATATTTAAATAAAATTATATATATATCACAGATATATGAGACATCTTGTGACATCCCTTTGCTATCGTATGTTAATCTCAGGAAAGTTCAAAAATTTAAGAACTCTCCGGTTTTTAAAAATTAAAGATGGATACAGAGAAAGTTAAATTATATGATCCAACAAATAATACTTTATATGATATTTTACTTTCTCGGGAAGATGCTCAACGTGCGAGGACAGGTAAATATAATTATGTTAAATAATTTTATTAAAACCTATTTTTGAGTAGATAAAATTTTTATTCTTTGTAGACAATTTGTTTGCTAGAAATCTTTTACATGAAGCTAATGTCTCAACATCAGATCATCCTGACGTCGATGAAACAGCTACTGGTACTACTGAGTGCACAGGTGATCACGCTTCTAATTTAATTAGTAAAAGAAATAAAAGAGAAAAAGATTATAACATAAATATAAACATTTAATAACATTTTTATTTAATATTAAACAAACAATTTAATACACATAAACACAAGCTTAATTTAAAAGATCAATTGACTTATTGCAACTTCTAAATATATTAAATTGTTCTTTTTAACAGCCTCTATATCAGCTCATACTGATAACGGAACTTTTGAATTTCTTGACTGTGGCAACGATGAAGGACCTCTTAATATTGAGAAATCAGGTGATCACACTTCTCAAGTTCAAGAAAATGATGGTATGTTAACAATAATTAATTATATAACTACCATTCTTTTTTGGTTTTTGAGGATGATAGTTATTAATGCATATTTCAGGTTCTTTATGCAGGTGGACTTCAGCCTGTGTATTACTATTATTAGAGACATATAAGTTGAAGCAAAAATATTTTCCAAATGCAAAAAGGTCCCAAAAGAAAATTTGGGAAGAAATAGCCCAAGAATTAACTGAGCAAGGATACGCTGTAACTGGGCCACAATGCTCTTCTAAATTACGATCTTTAAAAAAAACATACAAGTCTGTAAAACATCATAATAACAAATCTGGCATTGATAAAAGAAATTGGCAGTTTTTTAAAGTTTGTATATATGATTTTTCAATTTCCGATTTACTGTTTACATATAATTAAATTTTCTATAATTATTAAACTATATCTGTCTCTACGGAAGTTCTTGGCTGCAGCAACCACATTTCTCCAATTGTCCCTATCCTGAGCCACAACCATCCAACTCCTACCCTCTCCCTTCACTCTCACGTCTCTTCCTAAATTGTCTGCCCAAAGCGACCTTGGTCTTCAAAGCGGACGTTCAATAACTAATAATAAATAATTTTTTTATTAAACCGTTTTTGCAATTATTACAATGTATCACATATTTTTTCTAGTTAATGGATGAAATTATTGCAAACAATGAAGTTGCTGTTGTTTCTTCCAGTGGATTTTCATCAAAACATGCCGAAAGTAATGATAGTGAAGTAGAATCTGACAGATCTGACGGATGTTTCTCAAGTAAGTTGTTTATATCGAATAAATACTTTAATTTGTAACTGAAATGTAAAAATTAAATTTATTCCAGAATCGAATAAATCAACATTAATTTTTCTTCTTGAGAAAAGATTCAAGCAAATAGAAGAGCATCAAGAAAACCGAGCCAAAAGACATAAGCAGCGAATGGAGATGGACAAAAAGTGGCTTGAGGTTTTGCAAAAGTTAGCTGAAAAATAAACCTTAAAAAGTTTCAATCCAATTCTTTTTAAAAATTATTTCTTTAAAAAAAAAGTTGAATCTTTATCATATTTTCAAGCCTTTAATTTACTTAATATTTTAATATTTATAATAGATTATTCAACAAAAAAGTGCATTTTATATTAGGACTAAGTCGTTAAACTCTTAAATTATGATTATTTTATATAAATATATCTTCTAGATGTCTAGATGTGATGTGACAAAACATGCCAACCCAGTTCAAATAATTTTTGGTGAAGTATGCCACAAGTGTCGGAGGATTGTAAAATGGAATACAAGAAGTGTAACAATTTATTTTTAGAAATTATACGTAAAAATCGATGTTATTCAGGATCATAATGCTCTGGACTTGAAATGTCCTATTTATGCAATAATGTTAAACGAAGAGTAAAGAAGGATTTGTAGCTCCTAGTATCCAACGTGTTCGGTTCGGGAGGAAGAAACGTCATTCAGATCTGGGTTGCTCCCAGAACTGGATTCAAAAAGATCATTCTCCTCGAAGGCCAATCCAACAGATGGAGTAATTGGAGTTGCTAAAAAATATTATAAAAGATTATTAAAATTATTTTCTTTTATTATTAATATATTTTTTACTAAACAACATTAAATTTTAAAAGAAAAAATACACCAAGCATATAGATAAATAATATAGATTAAGAAAATTGAATTGAGTTTAAAACATTATAAATATAATACATACATCTCCCATGGGTTGATTCAAAAATATTTGACTCGTCTGAGGCCATTCCAAAATCACCTGTAGTATTAACACGTGGTACTGAAAAAATATTATAAAAGATTAATAAAATTTATACAACTGAGGTATATATTCCCCTGTTTTTCGCAACCTTGGATATTCAATTATTAAATATCACAAAACCTACCATGTTGATTTATATCCAAGGGTATCCTTCCACGAATTAATTTCTTCTTTTCAGATGTGTAGAAATCATAATTATTAAAATGAAGTTTGCATACACGATATTTTGCCATACTTTTATAAGGTAGGGCAAGCAAGTCAAGCCTGCCCATTTGTTTTAACCATTTTTCTCTTAAAAAATTATTTGTTGGCAACCAGAACATGTGTCCTCGTTCTTCTCCAGGTTGAGAATTTGTAACACAATTCTTATGAATACAATCTATAAACTGCAAAATCAAAAATTTATTTATATGTACATATATTATATAACTTTATAATGAAAAATAATCATCAATAATAGTAAAATTATATTAATTACTTTATTATTATACATATTGATCGCAATTGGAGGGCTTCGGATCAGTCAGATAATATAATATTTACAATTGTTTCAAATTGTTTATGTTAGACGCTTGACGATCAGATCAGATGTTTACGACACTTTCACAATATTTAAAATGATTCAAATGGATTTCATGAATTTAAAAATGAGCCTGGTGCGCCATCTGTTGGTTGTTTTCTGAACAACTTTCGGATTTAAATTAGTGCCAGCAGCGCCTCTGGTTTCCCCAAAGTGCTTAACTCAGTTTCAGCCTATATGATTGAATCAGATTGAATTGTCCGGGGCATGATGGGCATGATCTGGGCCACTGGGCAGACTGAAGCTTATGTCAAAAAAGAAGATAATTTAATTCATGTGTTTAATGAAAAATTATTTATTTGGAAATTAAACCAATATTTATCTCAAAATAGATAATTTTTCATTTAACAGAAAATTTTCTACAATTTTTTTATGTAATTAACATAACTAAAAGAAACGAATAATTTTTACCGACCGACGATAGTAAGGGAGGTATTGTTTTCACGCCAAATTTCACATGTGGAGATTTTTACATATCTCCACGAATCATGCATTTTCTAAACAGAAAAAAGTATTTTTAGCATGATGTCTGTCCGTCCGTATAGATGTGTACAGCCTGAACGGCTGAACGGATTTTGATGAAATTTGGTATATTTACTTAATGCATCAGTGGGATGAATTGATCAACTTTTGGTGCAATTCCGGAAACCGGAAGTGGTAGTATTAGCGACCGACGATAGGAAAGAAAGGGTTATTTTCACACCAAAGGAGATTTTTTTATATATCACCACGAATCATGCACTTTGTATTGGTTTTATCCTCGAGAAAAATCATATTTATTAGTTTTTTCTTGATTTAAAATTATATGACGTCATCCAGCCATTCATGACGTCACAGCCTGGTCTTGCATATATATTATAAATAAAATAAAATTAAAAATGTTTATATTTATTATTTATGTATCCATATCTGTTTTTTATTACATTAATAGATATATGAAAATCATTTGAAATTGTTTCTGTAGCTGGAAATTAATTTATTTCAAACCGTCGGTCGGTTCGGACCTGGCCACAGGTCAACTTATTTATGTATATAAACAATATATATTTGAAAATTAATAAAAATTATAAAATTATATTTATAAATTGTGGTGATCTCACTATTAAACATATCTTATTTATATATTGCATTTTTCATATATTGTATTAAAATCTTCTCTTGTGAGAAAATTTGGCAATTTTTAAATTGTAAATATCTAATTTGCATTTCCAGCAGAAAGGAATAATTTTTTATGTATAGATATATACAATAAATATATTTAAAAATTAATTTAAATTATAAAATTATATTTACAAATTATGTGGTGATCTCACTATTAAACATATCTTATTTACATATTGTTTTTTCATATATTGTATTAAATTTTTCTCTTGTGAGAAAATTTGGCAATTTTTAAATTGTAAATATCTAATTTGCATTTCCAACAGAAAGAAATAATGTTATATATATATATATAATATATAATTTCCAAAAAAAAAAACAATATAAGACGTATAAATTTACACCTTTTCATAAATTTATCAAATGATTTGTTATAATATTAGAATTAAAACTTTAACTAAGACTGTATTATATTTTATTTAAAAATCTGGAGTGTCTCCACTCGACTACCTCGCAAAATTGAATTGGATTAAACAACATATATTAATTTAAATTAAATTAAATTATAAATTAAAATTAATAAATAATATTTATTAAACCAGTGCATGTTTGGCTCTTTGTTGATGGCACCACGTCACGTGTTGGCGCGTGAGATTTGAAGTGTTAAAAAACTAATTCTGGTTATTTCAGCGAATCAATCAAGCTGAAATTCTATATATAGCAGTTTTATACAATTATTAATCATGTGAAAAATTATCAAACATATATCTTTATTTTTACGGTCACTTTAGAAGAAAAAAATTCAAAATGTTGTAGGTAATGACCCTCTTCCGGTTGAGCTACACTTCTCAAAAGTTGATAGAAAACTATGAATTTTGAATAATGTCCATGTACCAAATTTCATCATTCTAGCTCAAACCGTTTTTGCGCAATCTTGTCTACATACATACACACACACATACACACACAACAGACATTTTTCTCAACCTTAGTGAAAATGATTCAGGAACCTTCAAAACGTATAAAAACATCAAAATCTCAACATCGAAAATTTTCGTGATCGCAATATAGTATAGTAAAAATATATTAAGATTTTTTTTAAGATATTTTCTTAATAAAATTGGTGATGATCTCACTGGTAAATGTATCCTTCTTAAATAATATTCTGTTACACATTTTTATGAAATGGCGTAAAAGTATTTTTCGTACAAGAAGGGCACAATTTTTGGCGAAGTCATCACCATGGTAATGACAAAAGATAGCAGGGAAGAAGGGATTAGAAATGTGAGGCAGGATATTAGATTCATGTATTAATTCAGGTATAGACGAAAAAAATTTATCGGTCTCTTCGGCAATAAGATTTATGAAATTAGGTGAGGGATATTTTAAAAAACATCCCTCATGTTGACGCAATTTTATCAAATGATGATTGTCGATCGTTTCAGAAGCGAACAAAAATTTGGCACACGACGGACAATCAGAATTAATTAGTTTTTTTATGATGTAATCTGCTGTTTTGTTAATATTAATTTTAGATAGTTCGATGTCATCCAAGGAGATACCGGTGGACGTAGATTGGACAGGATTGTTAGGATTTGTGATGGGGTGAGTAGGCTGGATTTTTAGAAGGACATTATAGGAGAGGAGAATTCGGTCGCCATCATCTTCACAATTCGACCAAATGCTACATCTTGCAGAATTATTTAAAATTACTGTTTTGTATGCATCGGCGAATTGTGAAGTTGATGGTTTCCTATTGACACCGCACAACCCTCTAGCAATACTAAATAGATTCTCTAAAGGATCTTGATTTAAGGATCTTAAAGTTAGATCCTCAAAACCATATTTCCGTAGAGAACCCCATAAATAGCCTACGTTTTCGATTGTTGCAGTCAGTAATTTCATAAAGTGAGGGTGAGCCACGGGCTTGCCTCCAACTATAAATTTCATTTTCGACAACGTCCGTCTCGCTATTTGCCAAAATTTAAAGTGCGGTGATGTTTCAGTTAATTTCTGGGCAAGTGGTTTTGTGGAATAAGAAACTGAATTTAGCGAGTCGAACAAATCGTTCATGAACAGAACAAATTTAGAAGTCCCTGTTGCGTTCATTACTTTCGCTTTCGTAAGGATCATAAGAATGGCAGAAGTGGATTGACTAAAAACTTGTGAAGCAAGTTTCACCCGCATTTTTTGCCTATTGTTCGGATTCACGTGAGCATTAGTAAGTTTAGTGACTTGTAATACTCCAGTTCCTTCACCGTCCAACTTGTACAAAAACTGGATGTCACTCCACTTTGCCAAATTGCCCTGGAATTCAATATCTTTAGTCATGAAAGTGTTCCTCATGTATTTAAGCAAATGAGGAGGGTCAAAAAGATGAACAATTTCCTGACCTCCAATATTGTATACAAATTTATCTTCTAATTTACCTGAATCTTTACAAAGCAAACGTATGGCTGCAACATTCCACGTACCACCGTCACAGACCGAGGCGACGATTCTAAAATTGGTTTGCTCATGAACAGCCTGTACAACCTCCCTGATCAACATCTTTAGTATGTAGTTATTCGCTGCATTATGTGTAAAATAAAAGGCTATAGGTTGCTTCCACCTACCAGCAATGCCACGAATCATAAACACCAAAGCGTGATCAGCGATCTTATGTCCAACTTCTGTTCCTGTTTCTTCAAAACCATGCACTTGCCAAGTGTCATTGCTAGCCATTAAATCTAAACATTTGTTTATTTCCATCTCGTCAAAGATGAGTGTGCAATATCGTTCTTGCACAGGCAGACCAAAGGAAAGAGTGTTTAAATATTCAAGCAATTTACTGTTTATACCAGTCGACACTTTGAAATTGCTTAACGAACGTTTTAGAGTCTTTAGAGTCCTCGTCGAAGGTAAGGGTAAAATTTTTCCTAAATACCTGTAACACATGGGTCCATGTTTCATAATGGAAAGGAAAAGGGCTTTTTCATCCAAGGAGTAGCGCCGGAATTTTTTAGATAATTGGAAATTTTTTAGGATGGATAGTACAAAAACTCGTAGGTGGGTAGGGAGATTATAGATATTATTTATATTTTCAAAATATTTATGGGAAATGATGCCATCTTTTGTTCCCTTAACTTGTTTGCTAAGTAATCTTCTTCTTAAATTATTTTGCTTTAGCAGATGAAGCGCCTTCGACTTGCACAGCTGCTTCCTCGTAAAATGCTTTTTCCTAGTACAATTTAACTCCTTCATTAAGGTATGCCTTGCTTCGCCTGCAAAAAATAATTGAATTTAAAATACTATAATATACACACACTATAATAAATTATCATAGAAAAATGTAAGCGATTTTATCAAGTAATCATGTAATTAAGAGCTAATGCTTCTTTGTATCATAACGGTACATGCTATAAGTGTATTTTTTTTCTTTTTTTTAAAAATATTAGATTTATGTGAATTATTGATAGTGGAATTGGATTTGCTGTTAGTCGTAAATAGTCATTTGTTTACTTAACTTGGGACGATGGATTACATAAATTAACATAGCATATTATATTATCTATAAACTTAATACAAATATAATACATACGTCTGCAAGGGGTAAAAGACAAAGCAATATTCTCTTCCGTTATAAATTCATTTGATTTGTTATTGTATGGCGATGTTCTCGGTAAAACCTCTGGTTTTTCAACCTGAGGCTCAGGCTGTTCATCAACATCTAAAAAAATACAAAAAAATAAATAATATAATAAAAATATATTCTCCAGCTAAAAAAGTTTATAATAAAAATATAAACTAAAAATACTCCACGAATTTACTTTACATACTATAATCAATTATCATAGAAAAATATAAGCGAATTTTATCAATTAATCATGTAATTAAGAGCTAATGCTTCTTTGTATCATAACGGTACATGCTATAAGAGTATTTTTTTTCTTTTTTTTAAAAATATTACATTTATGTGAATTATTGATAGTGGAATTGGACTTGCTGTTAGTCGTAAATAGTCACTTGTTTACTTAACTTGGGACCATGGATTACATAAATTAACATAGCATATTATATTATTTATAAACTTAATATAAATATAATACATACGTCTGCAAGGGGTAAAAGACAAAGCAATATTCTCTTCCGTTATAAATTCATTTGATTTGTTATTGTGTGACGATGTTCCCGGTAAAACCTCTGGTTGTTCAACCTGAGGCTCAGGCTGTTCATCAACATCTAAAAAAAATACAAAAAAAAATAATAATAATAAAAATTTATTCTCCAGCTAAAAAAGTTTATAATAAAAATATAAACTAAAAATACTCCACGAATTTACAAAGAAAACTAAAGTGTATATGCCATTGTTCTTTTAAACTTTGAATATGGTTTGATATGGTTCATATTAAAAACTACCGAACATACCATTTTTATCTTCATTTTCATAGACATTCCGGGGTATCCTTCCACGGAGTAATTTTTTTTTCTCTGCTGTAAAAAAATCGCTGTCATCAAAATGAAGGCGACAAACACGGTAACAAAGCATTTTAACAAATGAGCTACCAAGCAAATCAACCCGGCCCATTTTATTAATCCACTTTTCGCGTAAATTATCATTCCTTGGAAAACAGAACATGGGACCACGTTCTTCTCTAGGAAGAGCATTTGTTTTACACTTGACGTAAGCACAACACGGAACCTGCAAAAATATCAAATATTATACATTTTATATAATAAAATATTTATAAAATATCAATTAAAATATATATATACATATTTTATATAATAATAAAATTATACTTACTGAATAAACCATTTTTTCTGATTCCTGCTAGACAGAGAGTGAAGCTCAAATATAACTTCCATTAACCTTATATTTTTTAATCTTATCACTGATAGATGACGCTGCTGTAGATAAATTACATTTTTTTTTTTAAATTTTGTTGTTGATCATGTCGTCATATTAACTAAACTATAAAATAAAGAAGAAATAACTAAGAAAAACTTTAAAACATACGAGAAAATTTGAAACAAAAATGTATTATGTCTTATATAAAATTCAATGTTTTGGTATATACAATATGGCCGACAAGAATTTCTCTCTACTTTTTTGGAACCACCCCCCACTCCTTAAAACAAGCGTTATCGTCACTCCCTACCTCCCTGTGAAAACCTTATGCGTGATTTTACTCTTATCATCGTTAGATGGCACTGCCGTCGACAAATTACATTATTTTTTTTTAAATTTTTATCGCTCATCGATAGAAAGGTAATGTATTGTTATTTTTTTAATTTTTGTTGTTGATCAAGTCACGTGCATATCATTTGACCCATACACCATCCGATTTGGCCAGCATTTGACTAGCAGACATCAGATGATATGGTTTATATAGTAAGTAACGGATGGTCTGTGGTAAGTATAATTTTATTATAATATAAAATATGTATATATATATTTTAATTAATTTTATATAAATATTATGTGTATATATTTTAATTAATTTTATTTAAATATTATGTATATATATTTTAATTAATATTATATAAACATTATCTTATCTTATTATGCTAGCTAAAATTGTTTGTATATATATGTAAATGGTTTCTCTGAAACCGCTCTAACGATTTTTATGAATTTCCACCAGAGATAGTATTTATAAAGAAAAATTGAGTTTTATTGATCACATCGCTTGGAAAAATATATTACTAACGTTTTTCCAATGGACTAAAAAGAATAAAATAATTTTTCTATAAGCCTGAAAAAGTTTATGGATGAATTGCTTCATTTTCAACGAAAAACTTTGGGCGCATTTGGTTTTATTTATTTATATGAACAATCAAGTCAAATTTTTGTGATAATAAAAATTTTATTAAACACATAAACTGACAAATTTTTTTATAATGCAATAAAATTGATAGTTTAAGAGCTAACTAATAGAAATTAATCTTTTATTATTTTTCACTGTAATATACTTATATCAAAGTATGTATCAAAATTTAAAAGAATTTTTATTACATTTACATATTATCAATCAAATCCAAAATGGTTGATTATATTTGAAGAAATAGCGTTACTTGTTAATGAAGTGTTTTAGTGTGGTATTATGTATATTTATGAATAATAGCTCTATAAAGGAAATTAATTGTATAGAAACCAAATGAAAACTAAAAGCGCCCAACGTTTTTAGTTGAATATGAAGCAATTCATCCATAAACTTTGTCAGGCTTATAGAAAACTTATTTTATTCTTTTTAGTCCATTGGAAAAACGTTATTTTATACAATTTTTTTATATTTATATTATTTTATTGTTTTTAGTGCAATTTTAATATGATAAATTTATTTAATATAACAAGAGAAATAGAAAAGATGAACTTATACGAAAATAAAACAAAAGAATATATTAATCTTCTAAAATTGATTTTATATATTTATGTTAAGTAAATGTTATTATTGAATAATAATTATTTTATTATATTTATAAATAAATAATTTTTTTAATATTTGATTTTATAAATGTATATATATAAATATATACATTAATATATATATAAATGTATATTTTATATATATATATACTAGCTGCTCCGAGCGCCTTCGGCGCTCTCCACACCTAGACGGGGGCTCCGCCCCCTGTACCCCCCGAGTGTCCCTATTTTGAGCCATCTAACTCCTACCCTGTCCCATCTCTTATTTATCTCGTTTATTTATGCAGAAAAAATTAATTGACATAATTATTAATTTAATAAAATACAATTTAATAATAAAATTTAATTTAATAAAATACAATAATTTAATAAAATATTAAAATAATAATAATAAAAATTAATAAATTTGTAAAAAAATATATAATACTTAAAGAAAAAAAATGTGCCTTTGCGAGTTTCGAACTGAGGGTGCAAAGTCATAAGATGGCGCGCTAGCTGGTTTACCCAAGAACCAGTATTGTTTGCAAGCCTCTTTATAAGGGTATATATAAGATGTCAAATTTTCGCCACCAGCGCCTCTATGATCTAGTATGGTAACTAAACTATTTTTAATTAATTAGCACCCCCTGGACACACCTTACCAATTAGCGGTTTTATAAAAGAAGTCTGACATGCCCTGAGACCTACTGAATATGCATAAAAAATTTCATAAGAATCGGTCCAGCCGTTTCGGAGGAGTATAATTTCAAAGTTTTGTGACACGAGAATTTTATATATAAGATATATTGTCTTCATATAAAAAAAGGTTATTCTATTGTTTTGTTTCCTTTCTATCGGGGACATATATAAAAATTTAAGTAAAAAGAAATATTTTTTAAAAACACACTTTACTTAAAATTGCACTAAAAAGTAAAAAATAATATTTTTTACTTTTTACTTAAATTTATTTTATACTTTTTAGTCGTGTTCAGCGCCTCTAGAACTGCTATCGCCATCTATGATTGAAATAGTGATCTATTCCATATTCCGCATATGAAAGTTTAGTTAATTAATTACCACTAATTTCAATTGACTCGTGTATTATTAGCAGGAGCAAGCGCGTATGCAAAATTTCAAGTTGATTGAATGACGGGAAGTTGTTGAAATATCGATTATAAAATGCCGCGGACAACCCGCGTACAACCGGACAACCGGACAGTGTGAATTAAATAAAGTGTATTAAAAAAAGATCTTTTCTCTATGCCATCTGAGGGGTTTCTTCATTGGCGATACAACTGACTAATAAGAATTCATTATTAATTTTAATGCTATAAAATTTTTTTTTTTTTTTTTTTTTTTAAATACGTTCAAAATTAAACTCTATCCTGAAATCAATATTTATGTTTCAGAATCCGTTGAAAAAAATTAATCGGAGCAATACAAAGGGAGTTAGTTACTAAAATTAATTAATCGCTAATTAATTACAATTCAATTATATTTCTTCTATACCTTCTAGGATCCATTGAAATATCTATAAAAATTTTCAAAAGTCTATCTCAATATTAAGATGATGAAAAATCGATTTCAATTTGTCAAAAGAGCGAACAGAGAGAAAGACGCCAAGTGAAGTTGAGAAAAACTTTATAAAATTAGGTTTCCGGAAGTCCCATTTGACAGCCACCCTTCTGATGTTACGAGTATTTAAAAAATAAAAACGACAGATTCAATAATATTATATCTTCTTATTATACAATATGTATTTTTTCATATCTTAATATATTAATTTTGAAAATAATGATTTTATATAAATTTATGTAAAGCTCAATTTATTAAAATTAATAGTTTATTAAAGAAGACTAGATGTAGAGAGTTGGTTAAATTTATAAGTAATTTCTATATTAAGAGAGGAGACTATTTAAATGAAATAAAAATAATATTCCCTCACTGGTTCTCAGAATATAAGATTAAATTTTTTTATGATTTCAATATAACAGAAATATTTAAAGATTTTTTAAATAAAAATTAAATATTGATCATTTTTAGTTCATTATCTATCCAAAACAAATGATTTTGTTTTTTTAACAAAATAAAAAATTGTTAATATTGGTATTTTAACAATTATAAATATTTAATAAAAAATAAAATAAATAATAATACTATAATAATAATTTATTACTATTATAAAACCCCTGATTATTTCTTTATTAAAATAAACCTGGTAACTACCATCGGCAATAAGAATTTTTTTTAATTACTTAAATATTTCCCTTAAAACAAATTATATGGACTATTTAAACTAATTTTTCCTAATGGTCTCTTTAATGTAAAGTATAATTTTTAATTTTTTTGGTTTGATGGTACTGATCCATTATAATTCACTAAATGTAAATGATAATTGTTTAATAAAAAATATAAGATTATTTGCATTATATTTATTTCAAATGAAATACGTTTAAAATGTGTTTTTCTATTTATTGAAGGGAAAATATCTAGTAGAATGGTCAGATCATTTTACATAGAAAAAAATAATATTGAATTATTTAAAAGAGAAAATAATAATACTGTCGTTTATATGTTACTATGGCATATAGTTTTTTATAATTATATAAATTTTTCGAGTATATATATTTATAAATAAACATAATCATCACATAAAACCCATATTATATATATAAATATATAATAAATATATAATATCATTTTGAAAAATTATTTTACAAAATTAAGAATAAACATTCTTTTATTATTAATTAATAATTACGAGATCTTAATTAAAATATTTTAAATAAAATGTCATATATATATAATTGTCAACTTGAGAATATTAAAAAAAGATTATTCAATTTAATGATGAAATTTGTCTCTTTTCATGAATCCTTTAAAAAAATAACAAGGTTTTTCTTGTTTTTAATGAAACGAAAAACACTGTTATTTTTGTTATAATATAAGAGGCTATATGAGTTAAGTGTTGTAACATACTAGCTTAGTATGTTTAGGCTACTTTTGTTCACATAGCCTTATAAATACTTGTTCCTTTTGTATATAATATATACATATAGATATATAAAGATAAAAAAAGCTTTTTTGCATGTTAATTTTTTATAGGTTTCTTTTATATTTTGCCTAATAATGTCTATATTTACTTAATGGAAATTTTGTTTTTCTTAAGAGGATTTGATTTGTTTTATGATAATTTATATGAAAAGATTTGGCTGTGAAATAATAATAAATCAAATATTTTTCGAAAGATATCAAGTAAAAATTCTTCTATAAATGTAGTATAATTTGTGAAAAAAATAATTATCTTTCTTCTTAAAAAACTTGTGTAAATATTAATTTAAAATCAATCAATAGATTTTAAAATATACGTATTTAAATCAAGAAAGGTTGATATGATACGACAACGATTAAACTAATTAATCTAAACAAAGTATGTAAAATAAGATGGATCCACGGCTTTAAAATATTTAATATAATAAATTAATGAGGTGTTTTCAATAAAAATTATTAATTAAATACATACAATATATTAAAATTAAAAAAGAAAGATAATTAAAGAACAATTGATTGTCGTTGGAAATCTTTTAGAAATATAAATTTAACTTGAAATATATTATACAAAAAATTCATTTAAAATTTTTCTATATGATTATATATACTATATAGTTTACGATTAAATTATAAAGAAAACGAATATTGACATTTTCAATTAAAATATATGTGATAGTTGGCCAACAAGAAGTATTCTAAAATATCAACTCTAATTGATGAGATATATCCACTTTCCATATGATGATATCATGTATTTGTTCTTTTTCATTGTTTCTTTTTATTGAACTTTTTAGAAAATTACTCTAACATATATAGATAAGATTATTTTCATTCATTTTCATAAAAATTTAAAAACAAAGAAATTATCAGAACTTCAATTTAAAGAAAATTTAAATTATATATAGATAAATTTATATTTAATTTAAATATGGACAAATTTTTTTAATATATTTTTAAATGCATCAATGAATCTAAAATATCTCAATTGTTTTAGAAAAATGTGTATTTTTTTGTTTTGTTTTATTTAAATAAACTATTTTAATTAGTATTACACTTTTGTTGATTATCTTCTGAAAAACCGTATATAATTTCAACTTCGGGACGTACTTGCATAAAACGACTAACACCTTGCTTAGTAACAGAAGTACCTGTTACATCAAGATAACGTAATGATTCTACTCTTGCTAAATGAACAAGACTTCGATCTGAAATTCCTTTAAAATGTCTTAATGTTAATGTATGTAATTTACATTGATTTTCACGTTTAATATCAGGCCCGGCGCATATACGTATGAAAAATAATCGATTATTTTGATCATCTTCATCAGGGTTTAATAAAGGACAAAAATTGATAATTGATAAATCAGAAACCAATAAACAATCATCGTGTTCAATATCATTTGGATATGGTGGATAGTACCATGAATGTTGTTCTGGGAAATTTAAATCCTCATCATCTGATGTCATAAAGTCTGTATCAGAGTCTGATAATGCATCCGTTTTTATTATTCGATTTAAAGTTTCATATTTTCTTTTTAAAGAAATTTTTTGTTCCCCTGATGGTCCAGGTTGATTATCTTCATCTAATAATTTTCTTTCTTTCTTTTTATTATTATTATTATTATTATTATTATTAAATACAATAGTTTCATCTGAATTTTGAGGAAGCCATGAAGGACCAGGTTCATTTCTTATTTTATTTGATTTATTATTTGAAACTGAACACTGTAAATTTTCTTTTGAGGTTTTATTTTCACCTGACGGACCTGGTTTAGAATAATCTTTAGAATTTGAAGATTGTAATTCATCATTTGTTAATGTTTTCGAATTTCGTTGTTTGGACTGGGATGAATAATCTCTTTTTTCTTTTTCTTCACGATTTCTTGATGTACTGGGTTCTTCTTTGTTTTTTGTATCCGCTTTGGAAACTGGAGGTTGTTCTTCCCTGTCTTGTGAATTTCCTGGATCATAGGTAATGTTAACTGTTCTATTACAAAAGGCAATTTTAACTGCCCGATCTCCATTTAAACGTAAATATGGAAGTCCATTTTCATTTTGATTTACAGGAACAAGTTGAAAACAAGGTTCTCCTGGAGCAACGTTTGTCAAGCCAACAACAATAACACTGCCGTAATTATCAGAATCTGGTCCATATTTGCGTCGTTTTCGTTTGTGTGTTGGTGCATCATCATCACTGTCATCAACAACTAGAGATCGATGAGATTTTGGAGCAACACGAGGATGTTCAAGATAGAGATGTGTTAGACTTGGAGATCGATCAAAGCAACATACTTCTGAATCACGAATGAAAGTATCTCTCATATCCAAAATCTAAAAGACAAATAAAGTAATAAAATAAAATGTTAAATAGAAGAGCGTTTTTTTAAATAAAATTCAAATTTAATAACAGTAAAATGATTTTCTCAATAAAAAGTAATATTACAATAAATAAATACAATACATATACTTTAAAAATGAAATCAAAGTTAAATCTTTAAATGATATAATAACAATTACAATCAGTGATTAAATTTAAATTATTTTTATTAAATGTTGAGTTTTTAAAAAATAATATACCTTGAGTTTTTTAAAACCAAAACGTGCAGCAAGACTAAAATAAGCTACACATCCTTGTAGATTATGACAACCTCTTAAATTCAGTTCTTCAAGATTTGGAAGTTGACTTAAAGCCATTAGGGAATGACCATCGAACCAAGAATTGTAGCTCAAATTCAAAATCTAAAAAAGTATAATTTATTTAACAATAAAATACTATATATATAACGCAAACTTAATAAATAAATAATAAATACTTTTAATTGTGGCAAAAGATATTGAATTTGATGAAAATATGAATAGTCTTTCGGAAGAGAGAAAACTGGACATGATTTAATAGCTAAATGAGTCAAGTTTCTTGGAAAATCACTTATTTTCACCTGAAAATGAATTAAGTTTTAATTTTCTTTCTAAAATAATAACACTATAACAAAAAATAAGTGGTTATTAAGTGAAATCATTAAAAAGGTTCAAAATATGGATATGAATAATAATAATAATGGAGGAAGTATTGCGATCAGTCAAAAATTCGAATTGAGCTTTGAATGAAAATACATGTTTTTAAGGTTCCTAAGTTAAAAAAACAGTCGGATAAAATGGTCGGTGTTTATGGGCAAGGCTCAAAAACGAAAGGGTATTCAAAACTTCAATTCTGTTTTTCAGATATGATACCTGAGATGTTACAGTGATTTTTTCATTAAAAGTACTCTGAGAGAGTTTAAAAGGGGAATTTTCAAAATGGCTTCTACTAAAATATTTCAATTTTCTAAAATTTTTATTAGAAATAAAAGATAAATAAAAGTTAAACGATATTGACAATTAAAATTAAGTAAAAATTAGTATAAAGAAGAGTAAAAAGTGAAAGTTGTGTAATTCTCTTGCATCAGTTGTTTTTTATGACGATTATACGAATTTCAATATAAAAATATTGTAAGAAGTATTCGAGACCATATAAGCTAAGAAGAATTGAGCATTAATAATGATGATTAATATTAGTACAGAAAAATACCATTGTTAATACAACATATATATATATATATAAATGTATATAAATAATTCTAGATCTTCTCCCTTTACCCCAAAGTGATATTTAGTATAATGAAAGGGTATGAAAAATTCTAATCTATATTTTCCAGGGCATGAAATGTAAAGATATGTAAATTTTTTTAAATTATAGGCAAATATTTGAATTAAATTATATTAATAAATTAATTATGAATATAAATACCTCATAATATACATTTTACTTTTGAATCAAATATAGTTATAAAAAATATTTTTATTAATTTTAAAATTTAAACATTATATTCTCTTACCTCAGAACCTTGAATTATAAATTGCTCAAGAATCAATGTCTCTAATCTTGGACAAGATTGTGATATTATTTGAAGAAAAGCCAAAGGGAATAATGAACTATGTCCAGTAGGTTTTGAACCATAGTTTGCTCTGCCACGGGTAGCAATCGATTTTGTTGTTTGTTTAAAATAACATAGACAATCCATTAAATCAACTCTTTTTAGTGGTTTCGCTCTTAAATCTACATTCACCCATAATGTTCTGTCTTGAAACACACTATTGAATCTTTCACATGTCCTGAAAAAGTACAAGTAATATATTTTGTTATAATCTAATTATATTATATATTTACATAATTAAAAGATTTAAACTTATATAAAAATAAACTTACAATCCAAGGCTGATAAGATCGATATGATTCAAGTGGGACATAATCATTAGTAAGACATCATCAGAAAGATTAAGAAGTCCAGTTGTATGGGAATTTTCGCTTTCTTGGGGAATACCATTTTCTGATTTTTGTTTTTTCTTCATTGTTTCTTCTAATTATTTAACAACTTTATAAATAATGATTTAAAATTAGAATCTAATATCTTTCAAACAATATATTTATATATGTATAGATTAGATAGCTGGATATATATATATGTAAATATATATATATATATATCAATATCAATTCAATTGTGAAAGTTCTATTTATTATTAATATTTAAAAATTAAAACAAATACAAAAACAATAAATCAGTTAAAATTATAGAAATATAAACATTTATTTCTCTTTATAGGAATAAAATCTAATGATAAGTTAAAGAAAAAAGTAAACAATAATTGACATAATATGATCATAATACCAATATATGATTCCAATCATAGATAATAGAGATCACAAATTTCTATGTTTTAAGTCGTTCCTTAAAAAGACACCTAGGCCATCTGTGGTTATACTTTGAACTAATAAAAAAGAGGAAGAAATAAAAATCGTAATGGTAAAATTAGGAGTTATTATTGTTAAAAACTGGGTGTAAATCCCTTCTATAGACTTTTTTATAGTCTATTTAAAAAATTCAACAATTTACAAGTGAGCTAATAAAAATGATTGATGAACCCTCTTTAGTCGTGCATAGAAGTAAATGAAAGAATACTTTTATTTTACTCTATACCAACTTAAGAAATCTATTTTTTGTCAATTTTAAAATAAATTCAAAAACAACTCATAAACTTAAACATCTATCTTTTTTTAATAATATTAATTTATAGAAATGCGAAAAAGAAGTACTCTCATGATATTTTTAATTTTTAAAAATATCGAAACATTTAACAATTTTTATTGTATATAATAATCTTTTAGTTTATGTTATATAAATTTAATTAATATACTCCATGAAAAGATTTTTTGATTGTCTCTGTGTCGAACGATCGAAAACAATTAGCTAAGACTTTGGCGCGTTAAGTGTGTGAAGTGGTGGATAACAAAAACTTGAAGTATTACTTTTATTATAGTGGCGCAACCAGGGGGGGGGGGGTTTGAGGGTTAAAACCCCTCAGGAGAAAAAAAAAAATATAAATTGCTGTATATATACTATATTACAAATAGAAAAGAAAAAAAAAATAATTCTTAAAGTATAACTTAGGGTATAATAAGTAAGTTTATTAATATAAAATAAATAATAATATTACTCAAATTCTAAATATTTTTTATTAATAATACATTAATTGCAAATTTCATAAAAATTATGAAGTGAAGACTAATTTTTTCAAAATGGAAACGGGTAAAAATCCCTAAAAGAAAAAATCACTAAAAACAAATTTTTTTACCGACCGACGATAGTAAGGGAGGTATTGTTTTCACACCAAATTTCACATGTGGAGATTTTTACATATCTCCACGAATCATGCATTTTCTAAACAGAAAAAAGTATTTTTAGCATGATGTCTGTCCGTCTGTCCGTCCGTATAGATGTGTACAGCCTGAACGGCTCAACCGATTTTGATGAAATTTGGTATATTTACTTAATGCATCAGTGGGATGAATTGATCAACTTTTGGTGCAATTCCGGAAACCGGAAGTGGTAGTATTAGCGATCGACGATAGGAAGGAAAGGGTTATTTTCACACCAAAGGAGATTTTTTTATATATCACCACGAATCATGCACTTTGTATTGGTTTTATCCTCGAGAAAAATCATATTTATTAGTTTTTTCTTGATTTAAAATTATATGACGTCATCCAGCCATTCATGACGTCACAGCCTGGTCTTGCATATATATTATAAATAAAATAAAATTAAAAATGTTTATATTTATTATTTATGTATCCATATCTGTTTTTTATTACATTAATAGATATATGAAAATCATTTGAAATTGTTTCTGTAGCTGGAAATTAATTTATTTCAAACCGTCGGTCGGTTCGGACCTGGCCACAGGTCAACTTATCATTTTTGTATTAATTTTAATTGTGAGTCAGAAAATTAAATCACAAGGTGAGCATGACACCCAGTTGCCTGAGACACGACCTCCCAAGGAGGTAATCAGGCCTGGACCGAAAGTAGGGAAAAATAGGTCAAAATACATACATAGGGCCCACACACGTGATTTTTCCAAAAAAAAAAAAAAAAAAAAAAAAAGGGGTGTCAAATTCGTATGTAAAATAAAGGGAATTTACTCAAATTCCGTTTATTAGCATATGTTTTAATAGCTTAATGATTCCAAATACAAAATACACCATTTGCACTGTATATTTCACCAGGGAATACACAACGCAATTTATGAAATTTACTATCATCAGAGGTTGTCTTTTTCATTTTGCTCAATGCATTTATAGAAACATCAAGTCAATGCCAGAAGTTTTGAAGCTCTATAATGATATAGATAATCCTGACAACTCCACTCATTTACGAACTCTTGTAGCTTTGGTTTTGGTACCACCATCAAAAGTCATTGTAGCCTACCAAGCAAAACTTCATTCAGCGACTCGCATGATGAGCTTCTGACCATAATGAAGGCAAACCATGAAAAATGGGACGCTAAAAAACCAGATGGAACAGATGTGATGACACCAAGCATGATGTATAACTACCTCATTCAAGTCTCTTCGGCTATTCATTATTAAATAAGTAAAAAAAAAATTAGGGAAATTTTTTATTTAGGGATTTATTCTTTTAGGGATATTTGGATTTAGGGATTTTTTCTTAGGGATTTTTACATGATTTCTTTCAAAATATCCTGCCACTACGGTGCACTACGGGCGGACGAAAAGATTTGGAAATCTTAAAGTAGTTTTTTTATAAATAACTCCTTTATTATTAAGTTTAGGTAAAAATGAATATAATGAAACTTTTAGTAAATTCGATTCCCTATTTAATATGTTAGTATGGTAATTCTTATAAAAATCGTTATTTATTGAAAAAATCAATAAAATGTGCTTTGACACCTCTTTAAACTACCCTTTCTTATGGTCCCATCTTGTCCAAAAACAATCCAATCCCCGCCCATCATTCCCAAAAAAAAAAAAACATCTAAATATCAAATTTCAAGACAATATCTCATTTTGTTTAGACGTAATCTCGGTAACGAGCCGGTTTAAAAATTTTTTTTTGCAGTTTTGGATTCAGAACCGTCTGAAAAGTGGGAATCTCGAAGAATCTCTGAGCAAAAATTTTCAAAATTTTCCTATCATCGTTTAAGCTATCCTTATTTCATGAGGAAAGCTAAAATGATTTACTTATAGCTGGAAAAACTACAACTGTGAATACGAGTAAATAAAATACAAAATTAAATTTTTTTGCCAGATTTTGTAAAATCAGTGTTTCATTTACAAAACTTTTTTAAATATTTAATATAAAAAAAAAATCTTAATTTGTCTTTGAGAGAGCCCGGGGGGAGGGGAGGCGCCATAGGAAGGTAGCGGCTAGTCAACCCCCCCCCCCAGGATCAAATCCTGTGGTTGCGCCACTGACTTATTAATCTTCAATAAAACGTTATTTTTTTCACTATTATTCCTAAATATCACTTAATATATATATATTTATGCTTATATAAACTAAAAGAAATAATTTAAGAATATTGATAGCTGGTGCTTTATAAGTAATCTCAAATTTCAATACAGTATATTCAATATATATATATCAATTTGAGTTTGTTTATAAAGCACTGGCTATCAATATTCTTAAATTATTTATATTGGTTTATATAAGTATTAATAAAAAGAATATACTAAATGTATAATGAATGAATTAAAATATATTTTATTAATCGTAATTTACTGATATATTGTTATTCATTTCAGTATACTAACATATTTAAAGATTAGACCTCTATAATTTCAAATATATATAATTATTTAGAATTGAGTATAACATATAAGAATGTAAAATTAAACGATATGTGTATATTCAATGTAATAATATAAAATATTCTTTAATTTCAATTTAATCCTTTAGTTATTTCCCTCAGTTTATTTGTATATATTTGTTATTTAATCACTCGTAAGATGGCAGCATCATGCATTGAAATAAAAATATATTTCATCTATCAAATCAACAACAAAAGCAAGTTCACGAAATCACATAGGTATCCACTCCACAGATGGAATTGTATGTCAAGGAGATTATTAAATAAATACTAATAAGGAGAATTTTGAGGTTTTTACATTTCTTTATTTAAATTCTTAACTTGTTTTCTTTTATGATCATATTCATTTAATTAAAAATGTAATTTATTTATTTTCAATTTATCATTTAAATTTTTTAGTATGTTTATAATTATAAAATGAATGAGATAATAACGAGGAGTTTTAATCGATTTATATTAGCACTCTTAAAATCTATTTTAAAAATTAAATAATGGCATCTTCTTCTAAAAGAGCTTGGCGTTTACGTAAGTTTTTATTATTTAATCTAATTGGGAAAATATTTGTATGATTTAATGAAAACAAAACTTGTCAAATTTTGAATATTTCGAAATTTTTTTTAGAAGATTTTGTTGCTCATGCCTCGAACGTTAATTGTTTGGCCCTCGGCCACAAGTCTGGAAGAGTTCTTGTCACTGGTGGAGACGATAAAAAAGTCAATTTATGGGCTGTCGGAAAGCACAATTGTATTATGGTAACTTTATTCAAATTAATTTATATCTATAATAATTACAATTTTTTACATTATTTAAATATTATTTTAAATTCTCTATTATATATTAAATCATTTTTTGGATTATACTGTGATAACTTTTTGTTTTCTATTTGTCTTCTTATGCATTTTTATGTTTATAATTATAATTGAAATTTCAAATTTTTAAATTAAAAATATTTGAATTTATAACACTTTACCTTATCTGAGGACGAAGCTGAATATAATTAGAAAATCTTAAATATATAAGGAAATAATTAAAATAGGGAATCTTTAAAAATGGGAATTTTACCTGAGAGTAATAATTAAATATTATAAATACCACATATCTATCTACCTTTTTACGATCTGTATCTCTCTTGAATCTTATGTGTAAATAATATTTAATTCTTTAGGCATTATATATAAAATAGAAAAAGACGCAGTGACATCTTTTTTTTAGTTAAGCATCAATTTTGTAAAAAGTTATATCCAAAGAGAATGAAATGTGGTGAAATTTTATAATATTATGCATTATGACACCAGAAACAATGAAAGTCAACATAAACTAATCGGGTTTTAGAATTGCCTAAAACATAACTGTCAATAGGTATCTTAAACGATTTCTGTCAAGAAGCGGGTTTTTACATTATGGCCATTCCTAATTAAGATTATGTGGGGTAATTGAAATTTTTCTGCTTCCAAAACAGCTCAAACTTGCTATATAGTTCATGGTAATAAAATATGACATTGAGGTAGTTCAAAGCCTTACAAAAGCAAATCTAAACCTAAAGAGTCAAAAACCATTAATCTGGAACATGAAAGAATCCGCTATTTACCCGAAGGCATTGTAATTTGGTAATTTTTAGAAAGAAAAACGGATCTTCGATAAAATGTTCAATTGAATTAGAATGAAATTTTATAATATTATGTCTTCTCTTATCTGTCAATTATTTGTCAACTGATTTAATTCAAAATTTTATTAGGCTATCATTTCATACACTACACCCAAAAGAAATCAGAGTTAAATTTTTTCAATTCCATCTCGATAATCTCTGTTAAGAAGAGTGAAACAAATAAAAACTAAACTTTTTTAGTTTACTAAAAAAATGCTTTTGTGCATACTTTAGGGGAAACAAAAATGGAAATAAAGCCAATATGATGAGAAATTAAGTTAATGGCAAGAGCAGTCAATATTCAATAGTAGAATTTTAAATGACAAAAACTTGTATAGATTTATTTAAAAAAATATTTTTGCATTTTTAATGCGGTAATTTTTTTTATTGATAATTCAACCTTTTGCATTTTATTTTGAAGCAGTGTACATATAAATTAAAAAAAATAATTTTATTTAATCTTTGAATGATAGGTCTAGGAAAAAATTTAAATCATTCAAATTATTTCAATTAAATGATATAATATAATTGCTTATTTTTTCAGAGCCTTAGTGGTCATGTTTCACCAGTGGAATGTGTTAAATTTGGACATACTGAAGAATTGGTTTGTGCTGGATCTAGACATGGTGCATTGAAAGTTTGGGATTTAGAGGCTGTGAAAATTGTTAAAACATTAACTGGTCATAAATCGAGTATTCGTTGTATAGATTTTCATCCATATGGAGATTTTTTAACTTCTGGTTCATTGGATACATCCATTAAAGTAATAAAAATCAAATTTTATATATATTTATTTTTAAAACCATACATAATTAAATTTATTTTATTTTTGTTTTTAGTTATGGGATATTCGACGAAAAGGTTGTATTTTTACTTATAAAGGTCATAGATTATCAGTGAATAGTATTAAATTTAGTCCAGATGGGCAATGGATTGCTTCGGGCGGAGAAGATGGAATTGTAAAGGTATTATAACTATTATTTTCATAATGATATAAATATCAGTCAATATATGCTAATAAGTTAACTGTAAATTTTTAAACCCGCTGGTAATAATAAATTATTATTGTATACCAGCATATCCTAAAATAATTAAATTAAGTACAAATATCTAATAATATAAATAAATAAAATTTATTTTTATATCAAATATCTTTTTTAAAATAGAATTAATATTATTCAAAAAATAATTTTTAATAGTTTTATTTATCAATTTTATTTGAAAATTTGAAAAGAATTTATCTCGATTCAGAATTATAGAAAAGCATCTATAATAATCTATTCTATTATTTAATTCTAAATTTACAAAATTAAAGTATCTAATATCTAATGAAAGAGAAGCTACAATTATTAAAAATATACAAAAATTTATTCAAATATAGTTAAATATTTGATATTAATATGATTTACCTTTCAGAACGTATAATTTTAATCATCAAATTTTTTTTTTCAATTTTGCTTTCGAATAAACTATTATTTTCTTTTTTTTATAAAATTATATTCATGCTTATTTAAAAATTAAATTTGCTCGGCAACATTCTCGACAATATTCTGTTTATTTAAATTTTAAATCATATATTCAGCACTAATTATAGTCAAATTATTTCTTTAAAAACAATACTAATCGTTTGGTTTAGTGTATTATAACGTTTGTCCAAAATTATTTTATAACACTATGCAAATATAACAATATTCCTTTCATTTGCACAAATGCTTTTTCTTGGTCCTTAGCTTTGGGATATTCGAGCTGGTCGTCTTCTTAAGGAACTTACTGATCATGGCGGACCAGTAACAGCTGTTGAATTCCATCCTAATGAGTTCCTTTTGGCATCTAGTAGTTCAGATAAAACTGTGGATTTTTGGGAATTAGAAAATTTTAATTTAGTTTCAACAACTGAGAAGGAATCGACTGCAATAAGGTTTTTATTAAATTTATATATTTATTAATTTATTAATTTAATTTATTTTAGATACATTTCGATTAATTAATTTTTTTTTAAAATTTTCAGATGTATATCATTTAGTGAAAGTGGTGAAGTTTTGTTTGCTGGAGCTCAAGATTCATTGAAAGTTTATGGTTGGGAGCCGGCACGTACACATGACTCAATTCCAACAGGATGGTCAAAGGTTTAATTTTATTTATTTACATATTTTCTTATTAATGGAGATATTATTATTTTAAAAATCTTAATAATTCAAATTGCTCGTAAACTCAAGATCTTTTAATTTTTTGACCTAAAAAATTAGCAATAATATTATACATATATTTGGTTTTTAATTTTAATTTTTTAAAATTATTTATTTTAGATTCAAGATATTGCAGTGACAGAACAACAATTGATTGGAGCATCATATCATGCTTCAAATATTGCCCTTTATGTTGTTGATTTGTGTAGAGTTCAACCATTTGGTGGGCCAATTACAAATAAAAATCCTTTTTCACATGGACAAAGTTTACGTAAAAGTTTTAGCAGAGAAGGTCCATTTACTCCACCGAAAACCACGTAAGTATCTACAAAATTTATAATTATATTTTATAAGTTATTATATAAAATCTTAAAGATATGAAATTTTTAATAATTATTAAATTATTGAAGGTGAGGGAATAGAGATCAACTATGTATAGATTATGAGAAATAAACTTTCCATTTTAAAGAAACATTAATTAATAATTTTTTACCATGATTTAAAAATAATAAACTGTACATATATTTTTTACAATAAGAAACTAGGGATATATAATTTCTAATTTCACCTTCATAATTAATTAGTATTTAATAAAATTCCTTCTATTTCATAATGAGATCTATTTCTATCATCATTTCTATCACATAATATATAATAGTATATAATTCAAACATTCGTCGATCATTATTTAAACTATTGGGTTATATTATTATCTTATTATTTTAATTTTTTAGTGTTGATGTACGACCTACAATTGAAGAATCAGATAGGTCAGGAACAGATCCAGAAGACGAAAACTTTTTTGCAGATATACAAAATGTTCAGGATTATAAACAAATTTTTCAACCAAATAGAATTCGTAAGTTTTTATAACAAATTAAAACTTTTATTTCAAAATTAAATTTGAAAATGAATAATAATTATTATTCTTTTTTTATATTTTTTTTTATTTATCTTTGCTTTCATATATTCTTGTTATAATCTTTCACTTAAATTAGAGCTTGTGCTTAAAATCTTTAAATATTGTAAATATTTAAATATAAAGAAATAATATATATTTTATAAATTAATGAATTTAATCTTATTTAAATGATAAGTAAATGAAAAAAATATAATTCACAAAAAGTATAATTATTGGCAGAAAATAATCTTAGTTTTTATTTATTTAATATATATAAATAAATATTAATCTACAAATTTAGTAATATATACACTTCTTTAATTATTTCTATTATATTTCATAAATATCAAATTTCAAATAAATATTATTTATATTATTTCTTTTTTTAAAAAAATTCGCTTTTATTTGAACAATATATGCTTTTTGTTATTATTTTATGTCTGTTGTTTTGCTTGCTTTTCACTTTTGCACGTTGCATGCTTCTTTATCTTGTTGCAGTTGTTCGTACACCTCCTCCTTTTCCTCCACCTGAAGAGGATGGTAAGTCCTTAATTTTCCAATATTTATTAAAATTCTTAAATTCAATGAATAAAGATTCATATATAATTTATCTATATTTATTTTATTTTATTTTTTATATTTTGTGTCATATATAATTTCAGACCCGATGGTTCCTCAAGAAATCCAAATTTCGGATTCATTGGTTCATGAGCCCGAGTCTGCCCCAGTGACTCCATATGCTACCCCACCGCGCAGTCTTGAATTGCATCCTTCACATTTAGAGACAACCGGATCCAATCGTTTCAATGAAAATAATCCTCCACCAGGACCTCAAAGAAGTGCCACGACATTAGATGGTTCGGATCGCAAAGGACACGTACGACGAAAAAGTATTAGCAGTAAAGAAGAACCAACAAGTGGTGATTTTATGGAATTAGATTTTCCCGTCAAGTCAGTTAAAAATACTTTAAACTATTAATATTTGAATTATTTGAAATATAAAGAAAATATTATTTTAGATTAAGTAATTTGAGGCATTGTCCAAGTGAACCGGCTTTGAATAAAAATACACATTCACATTCAACAACAAAAACTTTTTCACGAAATACACAAACAAGTCAAAGCCAAAATTTCAAAGCAGAACAAGGAAAATCTCAGGTATTTATTAATTATTTAATCATTTATTCTTTTTTTATTTATAAAATCAAATTATTCATAAAAACAATAAAAACATTACTCATTTAATATTTTCTAAATCTGAATAATAATAAATTTTTAATAACTATATTAAAACTTATTTTTTGGTTTTCTTCTTTATTTTTTATAATCTAATCATTAAATTCATTCTACACTATATTGTTTATGAAATAATCGAAGCATTATTACTGAGTATGATAATTTAACTTATTATAAAACTATAATTAAACTTAAAAAAATACTATTTTAATAATTATATATTAATCTAAATTTAAATAGTCGACCAAGTTGCTTTTGGCTTTAAATAATCTATTTATCTAGAGCTAGAGGTCGATATTCTTGAATTCCATTTTTTAAATTTATGGTAATTGTTCTTTAAATTTTCTATTCAATTTACAATTAATTTTAATTTAATATTTTTTATTATAACGTCATTATTACAAAATAATAAAAAAAAGAAATTAAATATTTAGAAAAAACTTTATTTATCTTTGCATTTGAAAAAAACAAAAATAAAAATAATTGAATTTAGTCATTTAATTGGCCTCTTAAGCAAAAAATTATCCAAAAATTGAATATCTAGGTCATTTTGATTATATATTGATAAAATTTATATAATTTCATAATAATCAGCCCAGCAAATTTACAGTCTATACTTTAATATTCCAGACAGACTGAAGAATTCTGAACTTCAGGTCATGAAATATAAAAACAAAATGAATAAATTTTGAAATTGTAATCAAAACCTTTTTCTATAAATATAGATCAGCAATAAATATTTAATGTTCTATTTCTAAATTTCTAATTAATTTATTAATTATTTATTTTTAGAAAACAACAAGAACTACAAGCCCAATAAGAACTCATTATGAATCAAATAAATCTCGACGTGATGTTAGTAATACAATACAGCAACAACAAACACAAACTACACAACGATCCGTAAAATCAACATCGATTCGATCAACTGTATCATATGCCAGGCCTACAAGTCCTCAGACAAGACCTGAGCCACCCCAAACATTAAGAATTCAAAAAAGTCCAACACAGACACATCGAGAACGTAATCGAATAGGTGATTCAGATATAGGAATGGTGACCACTATTAGTCCAACAGAAACCGAGCCGCTTGTGCCTATGTGCGGCGATAGACCTGCCGGAATTGATATAGAAGATTTCTTACCGGTAAATTTATAATTAAATAATCAATATCATTTATATTACATCATTAAGATTTTTTTATAGAAATAATTTTTTTTTTAAATAAACAACAATTTGCCTATTGGATAATTTTTTTAAAATATTTTATTGGCTCTCTGGTCCTAAGCTTATTTTAGCCAGTCTTTGCATTTATTATTATATCATTTTTAAATTTTTAGCTTAAATTAACTTAGGTACGATTCATTGATCTTAAATTTGGCAGACCAGAACTATTAGATAATTGATTTCTGAAATTTTGAAATTTATTATTTGCTTAGTCAAAATTTATTTTGTTATATTCTTATTTAACCAATAAACAGAAAAAGGAATAAATATTAAACAATCTAAATAAAAAATTAACATTGAAAAATATAATCATAACAAAATTTTTTTATAAACTATATATATATATTTATATATAAAACAAAAAATAATTTTATTGATTTATTTATCATTGATAATATAAGAATGTTATAAATTTTTTTTTATTTGATTAAAAGAAATGTATGCAAAAAATACAAAAAATTTTCATTTTCTCTGAATGTGTCAAGTTACTTTTATGATATCTCTGTGCACATTGTAAAAAATACAAAAATCAGTTCTCAATTTAGTGAATTTATTGCATTATAAAGTTGAAAATTATTATTGAAAATAAAAGAATGTATTTGGATACAATTAGATAAAATTAAACAAAAACAACAGTTTTGTATGATACCAAAATTAAAATAGCATGTAGTAATTATAATTTTCTATCATTTTTTCAATTTTTTTTAGAATCATTCATCTTTATTGGGATATTCTACATCAATGGTGAACCTTTCTGAAGCAGAAGCTCTCGGATCTCTTTCTAGGCAACATGATTCCATGATGACAGTTTTAAATGTGCGGCATAGATCTTTACAAATGGCATATCAAATATGGCAGAATAAGGGAGTACTAGTATGTATTTATACATATATATATATATAATGCAATTAATGTAATTTTTTTTAACAAATTCTTTTTAATTTTTAATTCACAGCAAGCAGTTGAATCAGTTCTTTCCATGAATGATAATGCTGTACTTATTGACTTGCTTTCTTCCATTCAATATAATCAGTAAGTATTATAATTTGGATATTTATTTTATATTGTGTGAATTTTTTACGATTGAAACAAATATAGGAATCTTATAATATAGAGAAATTTTTTTATTATTTTTATCTCTTTGATCCGTAACTATTGAAATATTTTTTTAATATAATTTCTCTACCTTTCTATCTATCTCTCATTACTCTTATGACCAGCAAGTTATTAACTTTTTTCTTCTTTCTGGGCCATATATTATTTATTTTCAAGTATTATATTCTTTCAGACCTGTATGGAATCTTGATCTCTGCTCAGCCATTTTGCCAAGAATAATTGATTTAATCCAGACCAAATATGAATCGTAAGTACAATATTTAATATTTTTTGCTTACTAAAAATATTTTAATTGAATTCTCCTATAATACAATCCATTTACTAGATTTATTTTTATATTAAAGTTTATATTTCTAGCAAATATATATATGTACTTTAGTATGTTTTATTTTTTAAGACGCTACTATAAAATCTCAAACTATATATTCACTATTTTTTTACTATTTCATATCTTATCACTAATAATTATAGCATTAATTATGAAATAAGACAATAAAGAAATTTGAATTAAAAAACTTGTAAATATTTTAAAAAATATAATATTTATTTTAGATTATAAATTCAATACATTTCAAAATGTATAAAAACACAAATATAGTATAAAAAATTTTCCTGAAAAATTATTATGAGAGTATTTCATCTTTATGAATCCAAATATGGATCTTTATATGAATTTAAAAAGATTAATATTCCCATGGAATTATTTTATACTAGCTGGTCAGACCGCCTTCGGCGCTCTTCACACCTAGACAGGGGCTCTGCCCCCTGTACCCCCGAGTGATAATAGTATTTGGTTGAAAGTACCTAAAATCTTAAAAATAAAAAAAGAAAATTTAGTCGCAATGTGAATATTTTCAGTGTGTTAAAAAGGCCAATGTGCTCAATTGAAATGCAAATATTAGAAAAATCAAAATCAAAATATTATAAACATTCTTTGTATTTTATTCTTTGCGCTGATGAATGACAACATGTCCATATCAAATTTTAAAAAATTAATTTCTGCGGTTTTTGATTAGATATTAATAAAATTTATAGCCTATTAGCAAATAAAGATATGCAAGAATATTGTGATTAATTATATGATAATAGTTGTCAAATGAAAAATATTCATAATAATAAATCCAGATTAATATTTTTATTTCAAAAATAAATAAAGGCGTAGGTCTATGGCAGGGCTTCTTAAACTTTTTTATATAGCGACCCCCTTCAAGCTTAGGAAATTTTAAACGACCCCCTCCTCCAATGAAATATATAATAATATTAACCGTAGATGTAGATGTAATATCGCACTATTTTGCAATGTAAATAAAATAAGGATTAAAGAATACATACCCATTCATTTCACATATATATATAATTGGAAATGTTGACGATTTTATGTAAGTTTATGTGGAAAAGGCTGATTCACATAAATATGTTGTACAAAATGGCAGTAATTTGTTCATTGCCATTTCCGATATTAGGGGATATTCTGATAAAAAATTAATTTCTTCCATTTCAATTGAAAATGGATTGCAAATCCATTGTTGTGTATCGATATCATTGGGAAAATACCTATGCATGTAAACTTCCATATGCTTCAAATGATTAACTATAATTTTTGTTATAGGAGTATCTTTTTTTGAAATATTGTTACTAATTATATACTCGTCAGTAAATGGAAACATTTCGAGCGATCCACTTTCCACTCTGTTCTTCCATATAATAATTTTTTTAACAAAGGCCTCAAGTTTATTTTTTAACATAAACATATTAACGCAGACTCCCTGCATTGATAAATTCATATCATTGATTTTATCAAAAATATCTGCCAAATAGCATAGCTTGAGAAGCCATAAATTATGGTGAAAATAATAGGCCAAATTAGAATTTTGCTCTGTTAGAAATATAGGAACTTCATCTTTTAAAGTTAATAATCGTTTCAAACTTCGACCTCTTGATAGCCACCTAACTTCAGCAGCATGTAGCAATAAACTTGTATAATCAGAATCCATATCAATGCACAAATTTTTAAACAATCGACTATTACGTGCTCGACTTTTAATAAAGTTAATGATTTTGACTGCATCAAAAAACACAGTGTTTAATTCTGGTGCAATTTTTTTAACAACAAGTGCTTCTCGGTGAATCATACAATGTGTAAATGTAATATGATCATTTCCACCAGCTTTAACAAATGCTGTAAAACCAAGATTTTGTCCGGTCATTGCTGCAGCACCGTTCGTGCACACACCAACACAATTTTTCCAATTTAATCCTTCTTTTTCAAAAAACTCGTTTACTTTTTTATATATATCTTTCCCACGAGCATGACCTTCCAGAGGACGACAAAACAGTATATCTTCATGAATGCTTCCTCATAAATATATCTTACAAAAAGTAACAACTGTGCCATTTTTGAAATGTCTGTCGACTCGTCCAGTTGTATTGCAAACTTTGAGCTATCTTTAAGCCTCATAAGAAGCTGTTAAAATGGATCATTGCTAATGTCTGAAATTCTTTTGGACACAGTGTCATTTGATAATGGAATTTTACTAATTTCAGCAGCATACTCTTTTCCATGAACAATTTCAGACATTCTTATAGCTGCAGGTAGTAAAAGTTGCTCTCCAATAGTAAAAGGCTTTTTCGTTTTTGCTATCAAATACGAAACTTCATACGATGCCAATAGATATTTATCATTCAAAGTAACATACTTCTCGAAAGTGTTCTTTTCTTTATTTGATGTTTGCAAAAGACGCTCAATATATTCTATTTGCTTTTTTGATAACGTTGCATATTTAGTATTCAAATGTCGTTGCAGAGTTTTGATGGTTTCATGCTTTCTGCAGCCAAAACTTCTTTGCAAATTAAGCACACTGGTTGTTCTTCATTGTTGTGAGAAGAGCATGTGAAGCCATACTGCAAATATGATTCGTCATATTTTCTTTTTGCTAGAAGTCGGATTTGAAGCACTGCAACTTGGTTGTGACGGCGTGGTAGACTTAATAGTTGGAATTTTAATTAACCATTTATCCATGATGGTTAAATAATAATAAATAATTAAACAAAATGTAGTTGAACTTTAACGTAATAATTAAAAACCAACTGAAAATTACACAGTAAATACACACATGTCACTACGAAGACAAAGCTGAGTCCTAACTGAAGTACAAACAGAAAAATAACTACACTCGAATCTTTAACAGTGCAATGACAACAAATTACGATCAGATCAACCCCGACGCATGGCGTGTTCAAAGTGTGCAGGGCACAAAGGCACCATATGACAAAGACGCCGAAAAAGAAGTTTTCAATTAATTTTTTTTATTATTCTTTTCGTCTGGGTACTTATAATCACTAAGTTATCTTGCGGCGCGCAAACACTGACGCCGGCGGCCAGACATCAATGTCGAACGTTCAGTTGAAAATCAAGGAGCGCGTTGTATTTATTATTTTAAATGCTACTTCCATATTTTCATTTATAGGCCCTACATAACAGATTTGCATTGCCACTTTTTTCAAAAAATAGTTATAATAAAACTACAATAGTATTTTGTATGATTTTTATTTGTATTTATATTTGTACGTAGTGTGTATACTAATTTTAAAATATTATTTATAATGATTCAAAAGTATCAGATCTTTGCGACCCCCTTTCAGTAGTCTCGCGACCCACAGTTTAAGAAGCCCTGGTCTATGGGACAGTGTCAACCCAGCTTCTGGGATCAAAATTGGGATGCTACTTGATAAAAATGTAGCTCCTCTTCAAGAAAATCAAGGTAAAGGCTGATAGAACCCGTTTTACTGATCAAAGGACACCTAATTAATTTAACTAACTTGATAGGCGCCGCTCTTGCGTAGGATGTACAAAAAGTCAGTTTTTTTTATGAATTGAATTATAATATATGTCGGATTGTTAGGGTTATATTAAAAAGAAAATTTAGGAAGAAATATTCAAAGAGATAATATATCTTAAGTTATGGTGAGCACTCTCTGGAGGGGGAAGTGAATATCCAAAAGAAAATATTATTTAAAAAAATTAATGTGTGTGTGTGTGTGTGTGAGAAAAGTACACATACACATAGAAAAACTTTTGTTTTGTAAGTTAATAAAAAATTATTTAAAAACATAATCCAAAATACATGATTATTGTCAACGATTGCGATGGGGGAATGAAAATTATGATTGAAAACAGGGCCGCGAATACTGAAAGGTTGTGAAACGCTGACTTAAACAATACTAACTCCTGTTATTTGATAAGAAAATATTTTTATGTTTATTTAGTTAGATTTCAATAATAATTGAAAATTTATCCAGAAAACGTTTTTTTTATAACGATTTTCAATCTATAAATGAAAATGAATATTATTGATCATGATGACGAATATACTTAAGTATAGTACAAACTTCTAAATAAAAAAAATTTCTTGAAACATAAAACCGTATATTTTTAATAACTTCCTTTAACCTTTTTAATTTTATTATTAATTTTCATTTCCATTCATAGATTGAAAATTATTATAAAAATATTTTCAAGTTGAATTTCCAAATAGATAGAATCACAGATCACTATAGAATGTTTCAATGAGAGCTGCTGTCCAATCTTAAGATAAAATTAATAATTGGGTTAACCTTGAAATAAATTAATGTTATGATTTACTTAATTAGTTATGAATAAAAAGATATTAATAAATAGCAAAAGACAAAGGCCGCTTTCTAAGTATAGGCGGAAGATTATTAATAAATATAAATTCATAAAACAACAGTTAAACAACTAATTCAAGATTTCAAACTTATATATAATTATATATATATAAATATTATTGATTATAATTTATTATTGAGATCAAATATCGTATGCTTTATTGCATACTATTTAATGTGAAAATTAATTTAAAAAGTTTTTACAAAATTTTCACATGCCCTAATCAATCAAATTCCTTCAGTGTTTATATTTATCAGTCTTTTATTATGACTAACAAAATGAGAAAAACTAAAAGCCGACAAATTTTGAAAATTTTTCATTTTCTTCAAATTGGATAAACCGAATTGATATTAAATACAATTTAGTTTAACATTAAAGATTACGATTATCAAAATAGTTAGAGGCGATTTGAAAATATGTTAAAATAATAACGTAAAATAAAACTTTTGGTCAACGAAATTAAGTGAAATCGTTGTTGTAACATTCCAGACATAAATATCATAAATACTAAATTTCATTTTCGAAAACGGTTCATTTTTTACCGACCGACGATAGTAAGGGAGGTATTGTTTTCACACCAAATTTCACATGTGGAGATTTTTACATATCTCCACGAATCATGCATTTTCTAAACAGAAAAAAGTATTTTTAGCATGATGTCTGTCCGTCCGTCTGTCCGTCCGTATAGATGTGTACAGCCTGAACGGCTCAACCGATTTTGATGAAATTTGGTATATTTACTTAATGCATCAGTTGGATGAATTGATCAACTTTTGGTGCAATTCCGGAAACCGGAAGTGGAAGTATTAGCGATCGACGATAGGAAGGAAAGGGTTATTTTCACACCAAAGGAGATTTTTTTATATATCACCACGAATCATGCACTTTGTATTGGTTTTATCCTCGAGAAAAATCATATTTATTAGTTTTTTCTTGATTTAAAATTATATGACGTCATCCAGCCATTCATGACGTCACAGCCTGGTCTTGCATATATATTATAATATAAATAAAATAAAATTAAAAATGTTTATATTTATTATTTATGTATCCATATCTGTTTTTTATTACATTAATAGATATATGAAAATTATTTGAAATTGTTTCTGTAGCTGGAAATTATTTTATTTCAAACCGTCGGTCGGTTCGGACCTGGCCACAGGTCAACTTATTTTTTACTATGCTATTTATATTGTATGTTTATTGAAACTTTTAGGGGATTAACATTTTTTTCTAACTCAAGGCACTTTAGAATCTTAAATAAATCACATCCACTTATATCTTTTCTTATTATATCAACTATTATAAAATTAAATAAATCTGGAGTGTCTCCACTCGACTAGCTCACAAATTTGAATTGGATTAAATAACATAATATATTATATTTAAATTAAAATTAATAAATAATATTTATTAAATCAGCGCGTGTTTGGCTCTTTGTTGATGGCACCACGTCACGTGCTGGCGCGTGATTGTCAGTCAACGTTAAAAAATTAATTCCGGTACTTTCAGCGATTCAATCAAGCTGAAATTCTATATATAGCAGTTTTATACAATTTTTAATCATGTGAAAAACTATCAAACATATATCTTTATTTTTACGGTCAGTTTAGAAGAAAAAAAAAATGAAAACGTTTTAGGGGTAATGGCCCACTTCCGGATGAGCTACCTTTCTCAAAAGTTGATAAAAAACTACGAATTTTCAATAATGCCCGTATACCAAATTTCATTATTATAGCTCGAACCGTTTTTGCATAACACACACACACACATTTTTCTCAACCTTAGTGAAAATAAATCAGGAACCCCTTCAAAACGTATAAAAACATCAAAATCTCAACATCGAAAATTTTCGTGATCGCTATACTATCTCTGGCGAGATAGTAAAAAATGCAATTTATTTATAAAATATACTTTTAATTTTGTTTTAGTATTAATAGAAAAACTGTATGTTTACATTTTGCTGTACCTTTTCTTAATTGTTCTTATATATAATACCCTTTTAAAAAGTTTGATTACTTTTGGGATGTATATACATATTGACGTATTATAAAATGAATAGATATATAAATATTATATATAGTTCAATAGGACAATGACCGTTGTTGTTATTCATATAAAAAGGAGAAAGGAAAATAAAAATATAAAATGAGGCTAAGAGGGTTTTTTAAAAAAAGATTATTTAAATTTTCCGAAGTAATACTAGACACCAAAGACCATTCATTCATTGATAAACATGAATGGATGAATGCCAAGTGGTTATTCTACTTTAAACTCTTCTCGTTTTTATCATGACGATTTATTTAAAGTGGATATAGAAAATTCAAAGGGGTGAAATTCTAGATCTAAAATGATGCATATTCATATGATTGGTGAACTAACTACACTTTCGAAGGGATTCCTAACCAAGGGCGCTAATTTAGCGCACGGTTCACAGCTGCCTCTTCAGAGGGACCGCATGGCGAAAACGGAACGTTTCATTTTTTTTTCAATGAACATATTTTTTTAAATGTATTTATTTGGCACATCAAGAAGAACATTTTATCCAATTGCTTGCTATCTATTTTAATATATATCATCGCCTGATTTATCTTTTACGGCGTCCCGGGTAGTAGAATAAATTACCGGCCCTATATTCGTAAAATTTATTACATTCATAACCACAAAATGCCGCTCTTCAGATTTTCCGCCCGGACAAATGCCCAGTTTGCCGCCCTCTAGAGTGGGCCCAGTATACGATATACACCTTGTTACCCACCCTAATATATATATATATATCACATACGTTTTGTCAAAATAGCGACCTATATATATATATATATATATATATATATAGGTCGCTATTTTAGCGTATGTGATCGCATGATTCTTTAGTGAATTTTAAACAACTTTTCTCCAGGAGTAATAGCCAGGAAGTAAATTTTTAGTCTGCCACTTTTATGTAGAAAATTTTGCCTTCAACTTCAAAAATCTTATAAATTAGAAAATGGTTAAGCTTAAAGGATAAAATTTGGTATATAAATTTTTTCGGGTTGAGAAATTCACTTTTAATATTTATTTAAAAAAAAAATTCTAACAGTATAAGCTTTAAGTTAATCTATATATTTTCATCAAAAATTATATCTTTTATTAATAATAATTTATATTATTTTGTTTTATTTAATATTCATATATAATTAATAATACAATTAATAATTAATTCATTATTTTATTAAATTTTATTAATTAACCTCTTAATTTAATTGACAAAGTTCACATGTTTTATTTAAAATTTGTAAAGGATTTATTACTTAAATTCTTTTTTTACTTTCAATACCAGGTATTTTTTGTTTACTTTTTATCGTTAGACTCATAATTCTTTCTATATTTTTAGCAATAGTGCGCCATGTCACGCTAATCAGAAATTGAACGTCTTTCATTTCCTTCTATTTATCAGGGAATTTTTTGATCGAATGATATTCCTCCCCTTTCTGAACTTTTTCCTATTTTCTTTTCCTTTCAAAATCTGTAAATCTATATTTCTTGTCCATTCTTACCAGATAGAGACATTTTTACAGATTCTTTTTAAATTTTTTTTCCTTCTTCATCAATCATCAAGAAAAATTTCTCAATATTTCCAATTTACATATGGCTTTTTTGTAAATTTTTTTAATGTTAATGTATTATTAACTACCCAAATATCTTACTTAGAAATACACCTTAAAATATTTATATGTATATAACTATACATGTATTTAACTATATTGTAAAAAAGTTACTCTATTTTATATTTCATTGTATACAGTTCTAGAAGAACTACAAGTATATATAATAACAATATGTTTCAGATTATATATTTTTAAGTTTTTTTTTATAAATAAAAAAATCTTTAACTATCTCGAGATTGGATTCGTTACAATTTTTTATAATTAATATCCAAATTGAACCACACTATCACATTTTTTATTAAATAGGAGACATTCTTTCATAAAGAATATATGAATTTATCAAATAATTTTCCCCTAGTATGTTTAATAAATTGGAAATTCAAATTGGAATTAATGGTTTTTATATTATACTTTGCTATAGTAAAGTATTAAATGAATTTGTGTCTTTTTCGTGAAGGGGAATTTTTTTGATTAATTTCTCTTCCTCTCCCCTTGAGACAGATTCAGATTAGTTTCAAGTAGAGAAGGTAACTTAATTATCCACCCTAACTAAAGAGAATTGAGGGAGGTGTGGGGGCAACAGGTGATCCCCTTTGGTCACCAACTGTGCCCACTGGCAACTGTTTCCTTTCTACAATTCACTAATTTCCGACACGTAGGAATAAAATAGTTCATTTCCTGAAATGACTGAGTGAACATGAACATCCACCTTCATACACACATACACACACACATATATATATATATATATATATGTATATGATGTTAGTGATGAGTTTAGGAAATAACCTTTAAATTGTGCAAATAGTTATATTATTTTAATTATTTTTTCCAAATATTTACATTTTTTGGATCATATCTTCAAAATAATTCATTTTATAATAATTTTATTTCTTGGGTAACAGGATTGAAAATTCCTAGTGATTAAAATTCCACCAGATAAAATAAATTTCAAATCAAAAGAAAATAACTAAGGTGATCTAAATTATCTATGAATCTCTGAAGATGATCTAATGGCAAAGTCAAATTTCAAGTCTGATTTATTAGAAAACTAGTAAAATTTTTTAAATTCTGAGCAGACAAAAACTTTTTTTAATAAATATAATATAGATGAATTCAATTTTTAATTCACTTTGAATTAGGAAATATATTTTTAAATAGATTGCTGATGTTGTTGCTATCTTTGGTTTGTTCCTATTTCTATTTTTTTTTTTTTTTTAATAAATAAGTTATTGTGTGTTTCTTTGTGAAGCGTTCCTTTTGGGGGATTAAAGAATTCTCTTGTCTGGTTGAAAAATTATTATAAAAACTTATCTCTTTGCTTTAAAATAAATGAATCGTAAATTAAACAATCATACTCTTGATATATATATATATATATATATATATATTAAATTGATTATTTTTAATTTTTTTCCTTTTTACTATCTCGCCAGAGATAGTATTGCGATCACGAAAATTTTCGATGTTGAGATTTTGATGTTTTTATACGTTTTGAAGGTTCCTGAATCATTTTCACTAAGGTTGAGAAAAATGTCTGTGTGTGTGTGTGTGTGTGTGTGTGTGTGTGTGTGTATGTAGACAAGATTACGCAAAAACGGTTTGAGCTAGAATGATGAAATTTGGTACATGAGCATTATTCAAAATTCGTAGTTTTCTATCAACTTTTGAGAAATGTAGCTCAACCGGAAGAGGGTCATTACCTACAACGTTTTGATTTTTTTTCCTCTAAAGTGACCGTAAAAATAAAGATATATGTTTGATAATTTTTCACATGATTAAAGATTGTATAAAACTGCTATATATAGAATTTCAGCTTGATTAATTCGCTGAAATTACCAGAATTAATTTTTTAACACTGCAATTCTCACGCGCCAACATGTGACGTGGTGCCATCAACAAAAAGCCAAACATGCGCTGGTTTAATATTTATTATGTATAATTTATAATTAATTAAATTTAATTTAAATATAATATATTATGTTATTTAATCCAATTCAAATTGCGAGATAGTCGAGTGGAGACACTCCAGCTAATTTAGAAGTTCTTAATAATAATCTTTGAAACACAATAGAGAAATTAAAAATTGATATGTGTGATTTATACGTATTAATTAAACTTCTATTTTTTAAACCTTTAATCTTTCTAACCACATTCAATTTTTTTTTATTATTATTTATAGGTCTAAATTTAATAAATAAATAATAAACATTTGAAAATTTATAAAATGAATAAAATAGAAAAAATAATAGAACAAAGCTAAATAAAGAAATGTTCTAAAATAAAAATGAATAAATTAAACTTTAACATAATTCATTTATAGATGAGGATAAATTAGTGTGAATGGGTTAGTGAGTGAAAGGGAAATGAATAGATGTGAAGGGTTGTATAATAATAATCCCAGCCCATACCACTCGCAGATTCTCTCAAACCCTTTAGGGACACGCGCCCCTTCATGGCTCATTGAAAAATTATTCCGAATCAAGAGAATGGACTCTGACGGACGAAACGATTGGTCTCATATTACCAATAAAGAAACAAATCAAAAGAGTTACAATAAAAAGCACAATGGTCAAATGTCTTAGCGCTTGTTTAAATAAATACATTTCTAATCGGATTCTCACATTTGTCCTAAACTTTTAGAAAAGATTCGATTTGATTTGGGAACAATCGCAATTTCGTTACGCTCCAATTGTATCGATAACATTCATTGAGTAAATCAGCCATGACATGAAATAAAAATTGTAATATAATATTATTATATTATATATCATTTGTAATTTATAGATCAACCAAATAATAAAAATATAAAATTCTTATCTATATTTTTAAAATATTTATATACAGATATATTAGTAAATAGTACGAGGGCAGGTCAATAAGTCCGTGCCATTTTCAATTTCACGTCCCAAATGGCAACACTGCTCCTGGCAGCAGGCAACCAGGCTGACTCCTGCCTAAATTTGAATCAGCTGGGTCATTAGTTTTTGTTTGACATCAATAAATAGCAGACTACATCGTGATTTTAGAAGTAAATGTAAAAAAGTGAATTTCAATGAAAATCCATGAATTGGGATTCGAATTTCTCCCTCATCCGCCCTATTCTCCAGATTTAGCCTCAAGTGTCTATTTCTTGTTTCCAAACCAGAATGGCTCAGCGAGAAGAGATTTGATTCCAACGATGAAATCATCTCACAAACAAATCTATTTTGATATCCTCGACAAATCTTAATTTTTATAAAAAAAATTTGTGAAACGTTAGACGAAGTGTATATCGTTCAAAAGAGACTATGTTGAAAAATAAAATAATTTTTTATCCATTTACCAGTGTTTCATTCAAAAAGTCACGGACTTATTGACCTCCGCACATACATATAATGATTATATTTAAAATATTGATGAAAAGTTTATAAAGAAATATATTCGACTTTAAAATATATTTGACATCAAGTTGGTTTAAATGATGATGGAGTAAGTAGTTAATTGATTTATAAAATAGTTAATATTTTAAGGCATTTTAACTCTTTTAAATTTTTCACTCAAATATAATTTTGTTATTTTGTTTGTTTTTGTTTAATAATAAATTTGGTTATTTTATTTTTACTGGCGCCTGCATATGCAAGAAAAAAACATCGATAAATTAATTCTATAATGCATAATTTTATTAACTCTGCTAATTTCTCGGCAAGTGCAGTTGATCCTCCTCTTTTGTCTCACTATTTATTAATATCTCCAACTGTCGTCCTGATGATAAATTGCACTACGCCGGGTGTTATCTGTAGCAAGTGTGTAAAATTAGTTTAACTGATAATGGATCTGGGCAAGACCATTATTTAATTCGGAACAGTTCAATAAAAAAAAAAAAAAGAAAAAAAATCGGAGAACGAGTTGCGTTGAAGGGAATGGAGCAGGGGGAGTTTCGGGATCGTTGGTTGGGGAGTTAATTAAAAGTTGCAATCGATTGAGAATCCCTTTGATAAATCGTTTCATGTTACACATACACCCGCACACCTTTATATATAATTCAAGTTGAATTTTATTGCGATTAAAAAGTTTTTATTGTAATTCCGAAATAGAATTAAATAAAGGGAAAAATTACTACTTATTTATTTATTTAATCTATTTATACATAAAACAATCTTTTATTCATTCATGCCAATCAAGATTTAAATTAACATTGGTAATGATTAAAAATTGTAAACAATCTTCCTCTTGTAATTTTATAGTATTTTTTTCAATTAATTATATTTAATATCAAATGAATAACAAAAAATTTAAATTTTAAAGGTAAATGACTAAAACATTATTAGTTAGGCTCCCTGTTATTATTGTTATTTCTATTATTTTTATGAACCAAGTTTAAATTTTATTATATAAGATAATGGACATCATAAGCCTAATTTTTTAATGTTTTTGAATTTAATTCACAATTCTAGAGAAACTTATGATTTTATTTAAGATTCATAGATTATTCTCAAAGCTAGCAATAATTATTTAACTATGACTAGCATTTTAAATTTAATTTTTAAAAAATGAAATTTCTGCCCCTAAAACGGACACTAAATCAGTGGAACCTAAAAAAGACATTTGAAGAACTTCTATTAACGAATATTTTTTTCTCTATTTATTGAAATAATAAATCTATTTTATAAAATTTAAAAATATTTTTTATATATACTTATATTCTCTTTATTTTTTTATTATTTTTTTTTTGTTTGCCTATGGACCGTCTTTGATCACGCAAAGCTCCCATTCTTCTTTTTCTATACATTTTTTCCTTAATCTACATATTTTTCTTTGCCTGCCAGATTTCTTTCATTTTTTCACTGTGGGCCTTTTTTCGCTCTTCAGACCATTTCGTTCCCTTTCTCTTTATTATTATTATTATTAATTTTTTACCAAAATTGTATACTAAATGTTAAATTTTAATAAATGATAAAAGTTATACTCGTAATTAATAATATACGTATTGGGTAGATTATACTTAAGAATGGTGCTGATTTTCGTTTATTGCTTTAGGGGTCACCATCACTCCGTTGTTAAGCCTTTCACACGCTTTTGTGTCAATATTTGACACCACTTGCATGCATCTGCATCTATGTCTATATTCAAATAGGACAAGTCACGTGCATAGGCGCGTGACCTCCGAATATCCCTTGCCTCCATCTAACACCCCATTTTACACAACTTTGAATAACGTTTCTATTTAACGGCTCATCGCCATTCATTGATGTTAAGCTCGAATTATTATTTACATATATGAATATATATATATATATATTATAATACAATTTTTAAAATATTGTTATCTAAAAGGAATTGACCGGAAGAATCTAAACACCTGAGTCCTTTATTATACCTTTCTTCATATTTTTAAATTTCTTTAAAATTTTTCAACGACTTTAATCTGGAGCTTTCAAACGCCCTTTTTAATGCATTTATTCTCTCTATAATTCCACAATCAAAATTATATTTTATTTTTGCAGATATGTCCAAGTTGCTTGTTCTACATTAAGGCTTATAATACGAAATTTTGCAAATTTAATAAAAACCAATATCCAAGCGCCAATTCAAACTGTTGGAGTTGATATAAGCAGAGAAGAGAGGTTTGATATTTTATTATTATTTGATTTGATTTTAAAATTCATATATTTATGTGCTTATTATGTACTTGTAAATATGTGTAATTATTTATATTTAAATATCATTTATAAATGCATACATATCATTCATATTTTATATTTTTTTTTAAATTTCAAATATAAATTAATATGCTATAAATATTTAACCACATATATTTTCAGCATAATTAAAAGCATTTGTTGTTTATTTTAATAATTTATTTTTAATATTTTTTTATTTTTTTTATTTTAAAATCCTAGATTTTCTCTAATTATTTGTTATTTAATATTATGAAATTTTTGTGGTTGCATTACGTTTATTATTTTATTTGCATCACATACTTTCCTGTTATTACTATTAGTTATTTTTTTTAATTTGTTCTTTTAGCCATTAATCATATTTATATTTATTATATCTGATTTTACAAATATTAATATCAGTAAGATTTAACTTATTCATAAAAAAATATTTTTAATTGCTTAATTAATATTTGTTTTAAATCGTGTTTTCAGGTATAATAAATGTCGCAAATGTTATGATTCACTGCTTGCCATCCGAGCCGTCTTGCTCAAACGACAAACTGTTTCTGGTAAATTGGGACAAACATTTCGAGAATTGGTAATTCAAATGGGAGCCATTGACTGATAACACCCTATCCTTTTTTTATATATAATATATATGACATTCATTTTATTTTCTTAACAATCCCTATATCTAAAGAATCCAGAGTCAAATTTTGTTTAAATTTTTGGAAAACAAACCCATATTGAAAAAATCAATTTAAATGACAATTTTTGGTGTAATTATTTTTTTTTCATTTAATTTTTTTTTTAAGTTTTTAAATTATATTTGTAAAAAAAATTAATTTTAAAAAAGCAATATATATATATAATATTTATACATAACTTACAAACATTAATATTTTTTATTGAAATATTTTAATATATAAAATTTTTTAAAGAGAAAATTTTAAAAGATAATATTAATTTATTCTACTGTTATATATTTATAGAAAAAAAAATATTTTAAATTAATTTAGAAATTTTTTAAAATTCATTTTGTCACAAAAATTATTTCAAATAATTGTTTTATATTATAATTGTTTCAACATATCGAATTATATCCGAAGGTTATAAATTCTAAAAGAATCAAATGTATCTTCTAATTAATAATAATAACCAAAGTGTCTTGAAAATTCCGTCCTTAGAAGAAAAAGACATAGATAATAGATTATTATTATTAACTAAAAAAGCAATCAATCACTCAACAAATATTTTAATTAGTATTCAGTCCATTTACCTGAAGGATCTTGTGATAAAGATAATAAATTAAACAAAAAGACGAAGAAAAAGAAAAATAATCCTCTTTTTTTATAAAAATAAATTTCCCTCTCAAGATGATGAGAATGTTTTTAAAACGATTTTTTTATACATTTTATATTTTACTGTACTATACCTTTTGTCTATTCTTTAATTTCTAATCTTCTAATCATTATGTACTTAAAAGTTAAATGTTGGGATCTTCCTTATAAAAAAGAAAATACTTCAAAGAAACCCAAACATTATTATTCTAGTTTACTAAAAATCTAACAAAAATTAAAACAAACATTAAAATGCTGGTTTGTGAATTTATAGCAAATATTATTAATAGTGAAATTATTTTTAATAATAAACAAAATAAATTAAATTTCTTTGATTAATTTGGAAACTATATTAATTAGCATTTTTAACATTCTGATTATAAGTTTATCCAATTTAATCAAATTTATTTTTCAAAAATATTTTTAATAAATAATTAAAAACGAAAATTAATTATTAGGGAAAAGGCCTGTAAAAAGATTGCAAATAAATGAGAGTGATCGACTATATTATTCATGATCACCCGGATGGTCTATGGAAAGAATTTTAATTTATTCCAAAAAAAAAACATAAAATTCAATTTTAAATTTATAAAAACATAAGCAAAATTTAATATTTTGTATTAAATTAATATCTTCCTCAGAATATAATATAAACAAATGATGTTATATACCATTTTGCTTGCAGTTGAAAATATTTTATATTTATAATATAGTATAAATCCATGTATATCTATATAAAAGACTGGATATCTAGTAATATCAATATCCTTTCTTCTAATTACTGTGATGCTTGGGGAAATGTGTTAAAAAATGACTGTACTTCATATTACTATCTGAATAATAAAATTACTTATATATTATTCATGTTATGAATAAGTGTAATAATAAATATTGTAAATAAATTTGGCTTCCATTCTTATTATATGAAAATTGTATTTTTAATAAAATATTAATAATATTGCTATAAATAATTTCTTTATATTTATTAAAAAAAAATAAATTTTTTTGTTTTATATATATATATCAAAAAATAAATTTTTTTGTTTTATATATATATATCTACTTAATTTCAACTACCAGCAAAAACAATAATTTTTATTATGTAATCTCAATGATGTTTTTGTTTGTAAATCATTTTATTTTCCTCTATTAAGAAATGATTTTCTAATTCTAAGGGCAATTCAAATATAGCCAAGTTCCAGGCTCTGATGGCCAGCCATTCTTATTTCCAGGCCTGAAGCGCGTGCCATTTGATGCAAGCACACTCCTAAGGCTGCAAAATGCATGCATTTATATTACAAATTATTTAATTATATTTACTAAACTAAAAGAGTACTGCCATTAGGACAAGATTTAAAAAACCACAGGCATTCCCAAAAACTATTTACACTCGAATTTGTTAATTTATATAATTAATTTTTACTAGTGATTTAAAATAAAAATAATATTGTATTATATAGTGTATAATTAATTATTAATAAATTTAATATAATTGTATAAATATATATTTTTTTTAATTTTAAGATTTTCTAACATTTAATATTATTGATTTTTCATTTTACATTTTTTTTATTAAATTTTACTATAGACAAATTCAGTATAATTTTTAAATACTTTTAATTAATCTACTAGCTCAATCTATCTACACTAATTCGTCCAATGTGAATATGTAATAATCTAAATCATTTTTATGAACAACAAAATATTACTTTTTAATCGATAAAATTTTGAAGTTTTTTCACAGTAAAGGTATTGTTACATGATTTACTACTGATAATCGTTTTTTTACTTAACTTCACATTTCAAGTCATTCCAATCCCAAAAAATTGGTTTTCTTGTTGACCCCCTGGGGGCCCTTACAACCTTACCTATCCGTTCATACTACAAGCTTACTTTGCTTTTAAGCCCTCACTCAATTATTTTCTTTTCGAATAGGTTTATACTATATTTCTATTCTTTTTATTAATAGTTAATAATTTTTTAAAACTTAATTAATTGTAATATTTTTTTCATATTTTTTTTCCAATATTTAATTATTTTACTGTATAAAACATTTTTACTGACTCATGATAGGAAGGTAAGGTATTGTATTCACACCAAATTTCACATATGGAGATTTTTCCAAATTTCCACGAATCATGCATTTTGTTAACAGAAAAAAATATTTTTAGCATAATGTCTGTCCTTCCGTCCGTATGTCCATTGTGTTCCATAGACGTGAACAGATTTTGATAAAATTTGGTATATTTACTTAATTCAAGTTTTAAAAATATTTTTTTGATATTATATATATATATATATATAATGTTGTTTGGAAATTAATTTATTTCAAATCGTCGGTCGGTTCTATGTCTGGCCACAGCTCATATTTTAAATATATGTATTTAGAAAGAGGAGAGCCAATGGAACAAATATATTTAAACTAGTGAATATATCCATCAAAAAGCCTTATGGGGCTACCAGGTATATTCAACTGGTTTTTTTATTACATTAAGTATTTCTACTAGAAATTTTATAATCTTATTTAATAGATGATTTTAACTATAATAAAAATATTTAAAAATTTAAAATTTCAGTAAATAGTTTATTAAAAAATACTATGTAGAATGTAATTTAAAAAAAAACAGGATCAAGCTGAACCGAAAATTTGTTTTTAATCACTATTAATCATATCGCAAGGGCTTTTATCATCTAACACTAATAAAAATAATATAGAATCTTAATAGTAAATTGCCTAACCACTCTCTGGAACATCCATATCTATTATTTCCATTACAATTCCTGACGATGAAAAATTAATAATATTAAAATACTAAACGTTAATAAATATAAATTTAAAATTATTGTATTAATACAAAACAATTTTTTTTACAATTTAGGTATATTGAACAAGACTTATTATAGATTTTACAATTAAAGATTAGAAAATAGAATTTATGAAATTTATTCTAAAAAATACATGAATTAAAGAATTCTAATAAATAATGAAATTAACTTAATAATCGATCATATGTGTCTCGTCAATTGAATTATTTTTATATTATCAAGGAAAAAAAAACTTGTGTAAAATAGAACAATAAAAATCACTTTTAAGCATGTTTCGTTTTTTTTATATAATGTTGCCAAAGCAGTTTCATCTAAAAGGGTGCACCCCAAAAAGAACAAAAGCAACTGTTACACAATATGAGTAAAGGGAAGGGGGGAGGGAGAGTGGCCACCCTGCTGAGCCAAATTATAGCTTAAAAAGAGAGAGGGAAGGGGATGGATTGGGTGCTAAGGCATTCGACGACGACGACGAAGGAGAGGAGGCACCCACCCTGGGGGACCCCCCGTTGACGTGCTAAATCGAATTGCAAATCGAAATAAAGTCCTGTGACCCTTCGGGCAGGGCAGGGTGACGAACAACTCTATCAGAGGGTGCATGATGTGTTCAAGGCAAAAGCAGAAGGCGAAAAACCCTCCGGGGATGGTCACAATCACTCACACTAACATCACATTTGCATTTTATTTTTAATTCTATTTTTCTTTTTTTATATTCTTATTATTTTTTTTTCACTATTTTATTATTTAATAATCTATAATATAATAGGCCAGCTTTCCTTTAGCATACAATACATGATTGTTTCTAAAAGAGGGACACCTTTAAAATTTTATCTCTAAAAGTTTCAGTCAAAGTTTAACAAAAACCAAATAAATTTGATTCAAAAGTGTAACAAGAATTAATTTTGAATTGTTTAAAACATTTGTTTCACTGATATCTATTCACTTCCAATGATCACGAGATGCAGATTATTATGAGTATCCACCAACAATTTTTATCTTATAATTACCTCTTTTTGTATATAGGCTGTATATCATAAATCAATTTACATACAAAAACCTACAAAATATTATTTTTAATAAAAACATAAATAAAAATTTGTGTAAAACTCCCCACTATTTATTCGATTCCTAATTCCGTTCAAAGAACCTGTGCATACATGTTTGACAATTAATAAAAAAAATATCATTAATTTTAGCAATTCCCACCCAGAATTCTTAAAATATAATATAAAGGGTGTTTCATAAAGTACGCAGTTTTTAAAAATGCAATAAATCAGGCAAAATCTAAGCAAAATTCAAAATTTTTATTTAATTTCATTCAACATATACTTCGATTTAATAATGAAAAATGATATCGAGAATATATCCACCTCCACTTTCTCTGCAGGCAGATATCCGATCGTTGAAATTAACGAAACTCTTTCGCAGACGTCCCTGTCGATTTCACCGATTTCCCGTTGAATTTCCATCTGCAGTTCAGTAGTCGTTTAAGGTTTGTTCACGTAAACTGTCGTCCTCTTTATAACTGAATTTTGTAAATTAAACCACATATTGATATGCATATTGATATGCAGAAGTAGCAATCGAAACGTTGTGTATATGTTTGTATTTTTTGAATAAATTTACAATAACAAATATCAATATGTGGTTTAATTTACAAAATTCCGTTATAAATAAAAAGAACCACCAAAGCTTTAATAATTTAATGTCGTCCTCTTGTTGTCTAGTCAAAATCCAATCGGCGAATCTTCGCCGTTTTGCATGATCTGCTGGTTTCAGCTCTTGTGTCAACTGAATCTTGTAGGGGTGCATATGAAGATCTCTTTTTTCAGTATTCGATGCACCAAAGATGTTGACATACCCAGCTGTTGTGAACGACGGCGAAGCGACTTCACGGGTCTCACTTTCACACTGTCTTGCACTACCGCAATGTTTTGTTGCGTTCGAACATTACGGTTTCTTCGAATTTCTGTACCAATTGTTGTTGCGGTCGGGGCATTGTCACGTCCAAAGATCGCGCGATGTTTACGGACAGTCTCTGCGTAGCACTCCCCGTTTTTGTAATGAGTTTTCACAATAAGAATGCGTTGCTCGATACTGAACCGCTCCATGGCTATAAAATAGAAAAACGACAAATGGTCTTCTAATCGGAGTGATAATAGATAACGAAAATGATAGGAACAGTGCTGACAATCTTCAAACAAAAAAATCCAATTAAACAACTGCGTACTTTATGAAACATCCTTTACATATTTATTTTAATTTATAATAATCAAATATAATTTAAATTATTTAATTTATATTCTAACATTTATCTTATTTATTAATATTCTTGTGAAAAAATATGATATTCTTTAATTATTATTTTAAATTAATATCAATTAAAGAAATATATTATTATTAGATATATACAAGTTCTTATCTAGCTACAATTTTTATTTAAGATAGATAAAATGATAGACTCATGTAGTATGGAAAGATATATTTTATAAATTTTTGTGAAAAAATATAATCTTAATTAAGGTGAAGTGGGGTAAGTGCAGACCAGTTTTTGCAAAGTTTACTTTAAACTAATAAAATGTTTATTTATTTTACAAATAATAATCTTGTTTAAGTATTATTGAATTTTTATGTTACTACTAACTAATTTGTATTGATATAAGTATACATTTATATTAAAAAATACGTTTAATATAAAAAATTGTAACAAAAGGCAAGTAGTCCGCACTTTACCTGAAAACGGAGCAAGAGTACATATTATCAGTGCCGCCCTAACCACAGGGCTAAATGGGCTATAGCCCCAGGGCGCAAGCCTTTTGAGGCGGCAATTTTTTATTTGCGATATAGTAAAAATTTATTTTTCATTTTATTAGTTTTTACTTATTTTTAAATTAAAACACTTCTTAAAATATTAAACTGATTTTTATTTCTTCCAAATATGCTGAAAAACGATAGATAGAGAAGGGCAACGCGAAATAGGAGTCCCGACACCCTACCGATCGTACTTTTGTTTCAGTTGCATTTGAACTGTCGGAGCCAGTCGGAGCTGTACTGGAGTTAATATAAGACCACCAATCATATAATAGTTCCGATCAAGTTCTAAGGATTAGACTAAAAACTGATAACTTTTCCGACTCCCATTTGCCATTCTGTGTATTTTCTTAGGAAGAAGGGCGCATTATTTTTAGTAGCCCATGGGCGTCGAATTCCTTAAGACGGCCCTGCATATTATGAACGAAATGAATCTTTATATGATGAATTTAGGGGACATGCGAGCAGAATTTCACACATTTTTACTTTATACTGCTTTTTACAGAACTAAAATATGTTTAGTTTTAAAGTTGTGTGATTTAGAAACTTTAGAAAAATAAAATTCGAAAAATAAGAAAAAATAAATATTAGAATTTTAATATAAAACATTACATTAATATCATTAATATCATTTATATTTGAAATTTATATTAATCGTTTACCATTTGACTAATCTCTTGTCCCAGGAAGTTTTTAATTGCTTAAAAACACTAAATGTCTAAAGGCTACAGAACATGGCTCGTATGTGGAGGTAAAATAAGTATCGTCACATTATTTCAAGATGTCAATTCTATCTAGTTGTTAGTAACGTGAGTGAAATGACCATCAAAGATTAATAATATAGGACGATTGGTGCCTATTTTCTTCAAGAATCCCTTTTCAAAATAATTCTCAAAAACCGTTTCTTCCATTCAGCCGCGTAAGGGGTCCCTGGTAGCCGATGTACTCTGGTGCGTGCCATTGGTCCCACATATTTTTGACTTTAAATATTATTAATGGTAGAACTTTACCTCCTGAATCGGAAGCAGCCATTCATCTTAAATAAAATAATTAATACCTAGTCTTTATTGAGAAATGCACTGCAAACTACAGCGCAATTTCCTCAAATGATAGTATGCACTTGCCCCATGGAAGAACATATATAAGGCGTGAGATAAAAACAGTGGTTTTACTCATAAATTTAAAAATGTAGAAATAAAAATATATTCTATATAAAATATTAACAATATATTATCTACTTACAAAAAATCACAGCACCAAAACACAAAATTTATTATAGCAGTAAGATTTGTTATTGCAAGTCTCACAAACTTGCACGTGTTATTTTAGTTTTTAGTTTTAGCTATTCATTTGAATTCTTTAGATTGATATAATTGACGGGAAATGCACGCTACATAGGTGAAATCTATGTGACATGGTTCATACTAATATAAAGTAAATAACTAGTTAAAAAATAAAATGTGTATTATTTAGATTAAAAAATGTTGAACTCACCAAAATATAATTGTATTTATTTTTAAACAATCTTTATAAAAAATATTTTTTAAAAATAATTATTCAAACCAACTCGGTTTGATAGAAGTCTTAAATTTTGTTAAAAATTATAATTATGAAATCAAATTTTTTATTTTATATTTTTTTTATTTATTATTAATATTCTTGTTAAAAAATATAATATTCTTTAATTATTATTTTAAATTAATATCAATTAAAGTAATATATTATTATTATTATCATTATTAGATATATACAAGTTCTTATCAGCTACAATTTTTACTTAAGATTAGATAGATTTTTTATTATTTTTTTTTTTAGAAGTTTTGTTTTGTGGTACAAGATAATTATTCTATCCTATAAGGGTGAGTCGAAGGTAAAATAGTCTACCCTTTAATTTTTAACCTAACACCATCCTTACAAGATTTACACATTACCCTATTCAACATTTTAACAAAGTAGGTACTTTTCCCACATAAAACATCCCTCTATTTATTTATTTATTTATCAAGTCATCATTATATTTTTTTTCGCAAACCAAGCATGATTGATCTTATTTCTAAAAAGAAGAAAGAACAACAAACTAACTCGTTGTTATGATATAAATCGATGTGCATTTTGATGTTTAAAATAAAAAAAAAAACAGCCACGTGGCATCCAAAGTTAAAGTCATCGTCCAGATTCATTCATGTCAATGATGGATTGTCCGTTGTTCAAATGATAATATCACGCCTTTTATTATAAGATCGATTAAAAGCTAAAAAAGATGGAATGTTTTTTATCAAGAATATATATATATATATATATATATGCAGTTACCCTTTTATTCTATCATTCATCCCCTAAGCTCCCTTGTATATACCTTTCTCCTATCTAATACGATAGATCGATATATATATATATTGTAATATACCCTAGACCTCTGAGGCAAAGGATTTTAGGGGTTAATTTCTAAAAGGGAGAAGAGGGGATGTTTAATCAAAGCCGATCTGTAAACAAGGTCCATACTATAATATTTTAACATAACTCATTTAACTAAAGTCATTTTTTTTCTCAGTTAAACTCGATTCTCATAGAACTTATTTAGATAATAATTTTATTTTTATATTATGAATTTATTTTGTATGTATAATGTATAATTTTAATCATTTAAATGGTGTTTTGTGTGAACAGAGTAGTTTTAAAATCTATGTATCTATTAAAAAGTAATGTTTAACTCTTTATTTTTAATTTATTAGAATACATTCAAAATGTGTAATGTTGACTTACATTATGAAAAACTTTCAGATATAAATTTCAATTGACTTTTATCGATAAAAGTATTCGCTGATTTATTTTAATTAAAAACTAGTTTGAAAACTTCAAAAAATAACTTTGATAATCTATTGCTTTTCTAAATAGGCTCATTTAAATTAAATACTTCTTTATAATAAAATAATACAAAAAAAATCTGGCTGATTTTTAATAAACTCATAAGTATGATTTCTTTCTTTTCTTTATTTTTTATTTGTTGATCCATTTCTATATGCCAATCTGGAATCATTATAAATCACCACTTGTAATTGGATTTCATCTGAAGAGTAGTTGAATGAAAGTGATCCGAATAGGGCAGCTGCGTGTCTGGCTGTATAAAACGCCCCTTCGGTAACCGAACTGAGAATGACCTGTAGAACCTCTCTTTCGCCCTCGATATATAACATATATTGGAAATTCAAAACCTTATTATGGAAATCATCATTCGAGTAGGGATGCTAATATTTGCAAAAAAAAAAAAAATGTTTTTCATTTTTATATATAAAAAAATTCTGTCCCAGGCGATTTCGACTAAAACCAGTTGGTAAATTTTTATGGCAATTTGTAGAAAAAGGGTACAAATAGTAACATAAGGATAAAAAAAGAACAAATTTATAGAAAAAAGAATAAAAATACAATGCCGAATAATTCATTAAATGAACAAACCTTCTGCTATGGGAATAATAAAAATTTTATTAATTATAATTCTATTTGATACGACAATACAATTTTTTACCCTTTTCGCCCTTTCTAACAGTTCTTTACTTTTATTATTATTATTATTATTTCGTTTTAATTAAATATAAAATGAACAAATGTTTAAATTGATATTATAAAATCTACAAAATAAAAATTAATATTTTTTAACTAATATAATTACATTGAATCTATCTTTCTACCACTGGCACAACAGAGCACAAAAGTTTTTTGCTTTAGCAAACACAATCCTCCAACCAACCCTATTCTAAGCTACCTTCCTATTCCTATCCTCTTTTATTTTTTCACGTACAACCATAAGTCGATTCTTTTTTTTCCCTTCTTTGAATCTTAATAATTCCAGTCACATGTCTCACTTGCGTGCCTTCAATTTTATTATCCCATCTTTGAAGATGCATAGAAGTAATGCAATTCCTCATTTTGCAATTTTTGGTTTTTTCGGCTTATAAATGTTACATACAGGTTGGACCAAAACAAAAGTCCGGTAACATTTGAATCGAGCGCTGCTTCGAATTGCGGGGGATAGAGGGGAGCGGGGCATTACTAAACGCGAGAGGGGTTAGTTGGAATTCAGTGCCATGCACAGAGCATCCATAGCGTAGTTCAGCGGAGCACAATGCGCGTTTTGCGTACGCGAGTACTATCGCAAACTACTCGAAAACGGTCTAGTGTTTTAAATGTGTCCAGGACATCTTTAAATCGTATACTTCACAAGGATTTACATTTACACCCGTATAAAATTCAAATTGTACAGCAATTAAGGCCAAAATTATAGGCAAAAAGTCATATCCAAAAGAGGTGACATTAACTGGCCACCCCGCAGCCCGGATTTGTCACCAATGGACTTTTTCCTTTGGGGATACCTCAAAAGTAAAGTTTTTAATAACAACCCTCAGTCTATTGAAGAATTAAAAGAAAATATAAGCGAGGAAATTCATAACATTTATCCAAATACTTGTCGGACGGTGATGGAAAATTTCTGCACTACGTTACGGGCACATTTGGACAACGTTATTTTTAAAAAATAAAACCCTGATTTTTGTACTTTTATAATAAATAAACATATTTTCTCTCATATCTCTTTTTGTATTTTTTATAACCATTTGAAATGTTACCGGACTTTTGGTCCACCCTGTATAATAGAACTCTATTTTCGATTCCTGAATCTATTCTCTTCTCTTAAAATCTTGACTCATCTCTAGAATGAATAATTTCTCAATTAAATACATCGTACCAAAATTAATATAAAAATATCATTTCTTTAGATAAAATTTTTCAAAATATTTTTTAAAGAAAAATAATCTTAAAAATAATTGACTTTTACCTTTAATATATTTTTAATTATATTTTTAAGCCATCCATTATTTTAAAAACATTTACAGAGCTGATTAATAAAATATTTTTTTAAAAAAAATATGTATATAATTAATATTAATATTAATAATAATTAAATTTTCTTTTTGTTTATTTAAAAAAAATTTACTCTATTCTTATTCCTTTATCATTTTCATATTAGAGGTTTTTGGTAGACATACAAATTTGATTTTTAAATGAGTTTAAATGATATTTTTGATTATTAAAAATTAAATTTAAAAATTTGTAGAATTAATATTCATGAATTTGTTGTCAGAGGGCTATAGATAAGGATAAGGTGAATATACACGTACGATATGTATAGTATATGAAATGGTATTATGATAAATAGTATAAGCTGGAAATTCCGATAAATTTTAAATTAGGATTCTCCAGTTAGAATAACTATTTAGAATTTCCGAAAAATTGCTTGATTATCATTTATCAATTATCAATTATCATTTTGAAAAGTGAAAGCAATCGATTTAATTGGAACTGATCAAGAAAAGTAAGCAATTATTTTTTATTATACGTAAAATTGTGTTACTCGATCCTTTTTATTCTTATATTAATTTATTTAACGCGAGAATATAAATAACTAACTAATTACTACGCCACTCTTGACAAATTCAATTCAATAATTTTTCATTTCTCCCAAATGAATTAAAAATATTCTATGATAACCAGCGTCATCATCATCATAATTATTATTATGCTATATTTTTCGATGTCAACTAAATATGTTGAATTAATTTTATATTTATGCCTATTGGACAATAAATGTTTAGGTTTACAGTATTAAAAAAATGCAAATGGGGTAAAATGCCATGCAATGTGTTTAATAAATTGATATATATATATATATGAAGTATAGAATTCATTAAAACAAACATTATTCAAAACCAGAGAGAATAGAATTTTAATTTTCCATATAAAACATTATCAATATTCTATAATGAAAAATAGATCATGTTTTTCTTGATTATCATACATTCAGTTCCAATCGTTTAAAACCAACTATTTTAATGAAAATGATGGGGAAAGAGAGAAAGAGAAATGATCTCAATATATACCTTCTCTAATCAGCTTAATTTTTAAAGTTTTACTCTATTTAAAAAATTTAATTTTATATTTCATTTTTTTAAATATATTTTTATTATATCTTTGGATTAAGTCATCATGTACCCCAATCTTGACTTTAAAAGATCGAAATCATTGCCAATTAAAATATTTAAATCGCATTAAAGTTGACGAGTTTCATTCAGTAATGATTGGAAAGAGAAGGGGAGGGAGATCGATTAACGCTTTGCATAATCTGTGACATCTTAATCAAACATCCCTTGAAAAGGATTATATATCTACACTTGTTTGATGCGATAAAATCGGATTTTCTATACTCCCTTTTATATTTCAATAAAGAATTTGCATATTTTATATGAATGAATAAAAATAATCCGAAATTATACCTACCTTAATTTAAAAAAAAAAATCAGTACCCTTATAAATATTAATTTATTATTATTTAAGAATAAGCTGACCAGAAATGTAGTCTGTCAAAATGGGACAAAATCCGTTTTTTATTATAGAAAACGGGACAATTTTTTTTTTTTAAAATATATTTTATGTATAAACTTATTATAAAAATATGCAAAAATATAATTAAATAGCAATATCACTTAACAATAGGAACAAATATATAGGTGTAAATAACAATATTTTATAAATAAATAATATTAATATAAAAATATGAACAAATATATGCTTTATTGCAAAATATAAGATTAATAGCAATAATACTTGCAGAATATAGAATATTTATAATAAATAACTTATTTATATATATGAAATATGTATTGTATATAATAAATTATTGCAAGTAAGACTATAGAAACAAAAAAATACCATAACTGTAGATGTAAAATGATTAAGATAGAAAATTATTATTTTAATTAATTTTTACCGACCGACGATAGTAAGGGAGGTATTGTTTTCACACCAAATTTCACATGTGGAGATTTTTACATATCTCCACGAATCATGCATTCTCTTAACAGAAAAAAGTATTTTTAGCATGATGTCTGTCCGTCCGTCCGTTTAGATGTGTTCAGCTTGAACGGCTCAACGGATTTTGATGAAATTTGGTATCTTATCTTATTATGCTAGCTAAAATTGTATATATGTATTTATCTATATATCATGGTTCTCAAAAACCGCTCTAACGATTTTTTTCAAATTCACACTAGATATAGTATTTATAAAGAAAAATTAAGTTTTATTGATGATATCTCTTGAAACATACAGCTTCATTATTAATTTCTTAATTGAAAATTATATATTATATGGAAAACGTCAAAATTTTTAATACTGCCTGCTAAGACAGTAAAAAAATGACAATTTTTTATCTAAATACATATAGTCCAGCGGTTGGACTGATGTTTTAACGAGTGGATTTCGTCGGTTCGAAACTCGCCGGGTGAATCGTTATTTAAAAATGAAAATAATGATTTTGTTATTTTTTTTTTCTTTTTATCTATTGTTTACTTTTTAATAAATTACTATTATATATTTATTTATTCATTGTTCTTTTATTAATAAAGTTTTAGATAGTTTTATAATTTTTAATATTTTTTCAATAAAATATTATTTAATATATTTATTAATATTATTTTATTTATTATTATTGAGTACCCGAAGTTCCATTCATTTTAATCAGATTGATGCAATGATGCAACAGTTAATAATTGTAATATTGTAATAAATTTCTATCTTGAAAATTGTTACATATTATTCAGGATATTTTAAAAACAATTTCTTTCTTTAATTAATATTCATTTTTTCTATAAGTCAGATATATTTCCAAATATTAAATAATTTTTGAAGTGAAAACTTCTTTAGCGGCGTTGAGCACTTTTGCGGGATGGGGAAAAAGTATAGAACTCGCGTGATCGTGACCAACACCATGAAACCATCTGCTTTCAAATTTCTTATAACAGAGCGCGAAATTTGAATTGTCATTAGAACTGTTTTATAAATTATCTCTAACATATAAATATATATTTATTATGTAAAGTTCATTTCATATATACATATATAATCAAAATTATACGAAATGAACTTCACATAATAAATATATATTTTATGTTAGAGATAAGAATTATAAAACAGTTCGTATTGCAATATTTTAAACAAAGTTGTGTATTTATATATATATAAATATAAGTTACAAATTTGTTTAAAATATATGTTTAAAATAATATATAAGTTATATATATATACATGCATATGAAATTCATCTTTCTCGTGAAATAGCGCGAATTTCGTCTGTTTTAAAATTTCTTACGCAGAAGTCACTTCACTTTCACTTCTGTCGGCCAGTCCCACGACTGCCAATTTTGCTTTTTTAATTCCGAAAAGCTGCAAAGCACGTTTTTTTGTCTTTAGTTTGTTTTATAACCACTTGGGGCGCTAAACAGTTTTTCAAAAAAACACTATAGAAAAAAAATATATGTACCTATATATTATATATTTATGTATTATTGAGGAGCACAAGTTCATTAATTTTAATCAGATTGATGCAAATGTGTAACATTTAATAATTGTAATAAATAATTAAAGAATTGTGTATCAATATTTTTTAAAGGGTAGAGCGAGAGCTCGGTGTCCCAGGTATTAATATTACCAGCCAAATCCAATAATAATGAATCATTTTTTTTAACTTAAGTACCGAGCCGAGGCTCGGGGTCCCGGTACTATTTACTTAATGCATCAGTATGATGGGTTGATCAACTTTTAAGCTAGTAGCTGGAAATTAATTTACTTCATCGTCTGTTCGGACCTGGCCACAGGTCAACTTATTTTTTAGATATGATTAATTATAAGGAAATCGTGCTGTGTGTGGAGAAATTATTTTCTCCCTTTTAGTGCATTTAAATAAAAGCTGTTTTTAAAAAGTTTTTTTATATTTTTTTTAATTTTAATTATTATTAATATTATTAAAGGATGATTTATCTGTTTCATCTATTTTGTACATATTTTGTTTAGAAAAATCCAAAAAAAAAAAAATTAATAAAGAATAAATAAATTTTATAATTTAGAATAAAAAATATTTTTTCTGAAATTAAAATTAATTATATAAAATTTATATATATAAATCAGATTGATTTTTTTATTATCATATGTCAGTGTGATGTTATAATATCCAATTTATTAATGGAAAATGGATAAAGATGAAGTTTTTAAATATTTGGAACAAAATAGTTTTTAAAAATGAGTAAAAAAAAAAATTTTAATATGTGTAAAACGTACCTTAAAATTCAATTAAAAGATTAAAATCAAATTTAATAAATAATTATAATTATTTCATGAATTTGCAAATAATTCTGTTTTTGACCCTTCCTCTACCCCGAGCTGCCTTCGCTTTCCTACTCCTTCAGCCGGCCTCAGTAGGCCAGTGAGTACTCCACACACTCACAACGCAGTGCATTCATACGCAGAGCTGATTTCGGGTAAAATCAACCCTTAATCACTCGATAATAAAAAAATATATTGAAAATTAATTTCTTTTTATTAACTACCTATTAATTGAACCCAGAAATTATTATTGAAAAAAAAAAAAATTAAATCATACTTAAATGATATTAAATATAATATTTATAATGATTCGATAATAATTTTAATAAATTATCATTAAATGCTTATTGATACAAGATACAATCAATTTAATTGTTTCAAATTTCACATTTTATAAATTCAATAAATTAAAAAAAAATCCAAAAATAATTATTATATAAATAAATTATATATTTAATTTAATTTCCCTTCAGTATATAATAAATTTTTAATTAATTTCCTATTATACAAAAACTAACTATATTAAAAATTCTCACAGACCTAAAAATAATTTATATTTTATTAATTTTAAAAATATTTTTAGTAATCTTTCAAATATAATTTATTTAAATACATATTTATATATCCCCTTTTTACCTACCGACGTTAGTATGGGAGGTATTGTTTTCACACCAAATTTCCCATGAGGAGATTTTTACATATCTCCACGAATCATGAACTTTGTATTAGTTTGATCCTCGTGAAAAATCATTTTCTATTATTTTTTTCTTAATTTAAAATTATATGACGTCATCCAGCCATTCAACTCTTTGAAAAGAATTAATATTAAATATTCTATAAGATCTCATTAATTAAATTTTATTAAAAGTTAAATTAAAATTATTTAAAAATTAAAAAATCATATACCTAATTTTATTTTTCTTTAAATATATTTATTGAAATATTTTTTGAATTTCAATATAATAGGTTGGGGAAAAAGAAATCCATTATTTTTACGTGAACTTCAAGACTTTATTTAACATGTTTTGCATTGTCCGATTTAGGTCAAATATGCACCATTTTGTTCTATAATTTGTTGCCATTTTAATGGTAGCTTCATTATGCCTCTCTCATAAAAGTCTTGGTCCTTATTAGCGAAAAACTCCAGCAATTGATTTTTACACTCTTCCCTTGATGCCAATTTCTTATCAATAAAAAAGTTTTGCAATGCAAGAAAAAGAATCGCTTGGTGCGAGGTCCGGACTGTATGGTGGATGCATCAAAACTTCCCAACCAAGCTCCCGGAGTTTCTGACTCACTCTTCCCTTGATGCCAATTTCTTATCACTAAAAAAGTTTTGCAATGCAAGAAAAAGAATCGCTTGGTGCGAGGTCCGGACTGTATGGTGGATGCATCAAAACTTCCCAACCAAGCTCCCGGAGTTTCTGACGAGTCACTATAGAAGTGTGTGGCCTGGCGTTGTCCTGATGGAACACGACACCTCTTCTGTTGGCCAATTCTGGCCGTTTCTGGTCAATTGCTCGCTTCAGACGGTCCAGTTGTTGACAATAGATGTCTGAATTTAATGTTTGGCCATATGGAAGTAACTCGTAATAAATGATTCCTTTCCAATCCCACCAAACGCAAAGCAGAACCTTCCTGGCCGTTAGTCCCGGTTTGGCCACCGTCTGAGCTGCTTCACCGCGCTTTGACCACGATCGCTTTCGCATAATGTTGTCGTATGTGACCCATTTCTCATCCCCAGTCACCATCCGTTTAAGAAATGGGTTGATTTCATTACGTTTGGCCAAGGCTTCGCAGATGGAAATTCGATCCATCATGTTTTTTGGTGTTAATTGGTGTGGCACCCAAACATCAAGCTTTTTTTTAAACCCAGCTTTGTGCAAATGGTTTAAAACTGTTTTGTGGTCGATCTTTAACTCCTGGGCGATGCTACGACTACTAACATGCCGGTCCACTTCGATGATTTCAGTGACTTTGTCGACATTTTTGACGACGGGCCTGCCTGTGCGAGGGGCATCCTTAACGTCAAAAAAACCCGAACGGAATCGACGAAACCAAAATTGCGCGTAATTAGCTGTTACAGTATCGGGACCATAAACACTATTCACATTTTCAGCCGCCTGACTTGCATTTTCGCCCTTATCAAAGAAAAACTGTAAAATGTACCGAATTTTCTCTTTGTTGACTTCCATCTTTAACGCCGTGTAACTCAGAACTGAATGGACAAAACAAAAAACTGCAAACGAATTCTTTTAGTGCGAACTGTTACCTTGACAACGAGCATAAATTTGAAATTGTTTGATCGATAATTTACGAGATATCGATCACTACAGCCATCTACCGAAAAAATAATGGATTTCTTTTTCCCCAACCTAATATATATAAATCCTATTAAAACTTATTTATTTAAAAAATATAAAGATGTGCTGATTATTTTCAAAATTCATATAATATAATTATAAATCCAAAAATATAAATTTCTTATATTCATATAGAAATATATAATTTTAAATATTCTTTATATTCTTTCTAATCTCATTATCGCTCACACCGTTCCTTTCAAATCTCATATGAATATTGTTTTGTCAATTTCATATTATTATAACACTTTTAAAAAATGAATAATATTTCTATTACCGATATATCAATTAAACAGAATAAAATCTTCGTCAAATTAATAATATAATCATAATTAGTTTTCTGATGTTTTCTAAGATATTTTTATTATATGTCTATTAAATGCGTATTATAACTTATTATAATCATGGTTCTATATAGGATGTAAAATAATTTTAGTATTTTATTATTACAGAAATAAGATATATATAATATTTTTAAAAATCTATACACTTTTTTAATCCTATTAATATTATTTATTTATTTATATCTTATTTTTTTATTTCCTGTATATAATATAAATATCTAATCTTAATTATTTTTTTCTTTATCGAGGCGAGAGTGATGGACATCCATTCAAGTCTACGAGCTGTTCTTCGATTTTAAACTGCGAGAAATATCAACCCTCTATTAACTCCGAGGTCAGTATTTATTATTAATTTTATTTTTAATTCAATTTAAATTTATTGATTATAAACACTAATAAGTTATTTTTCTTCTTCTATTTCATGTTTCAATCTTCGTTCCTGCTACTGAATGTTGATTTGAATTCTTGATTATCTTAAAATCGAAAATGTAAATATGATATTTAAAGTAAAGTTTAATATAATATAGAAAGTATAATTAAATTACAATGAATTTTTGCTTTTGATAATATTCATTAGAAGATTATAGAGAAATATATTAAATTATATGGCCATATAATATTTTTTTTACAATTCCTCATAGTTATAAGAACATGCCTTAAAAATTTCAACAAGATAGGAGGATAAATAAGTGAATGAGAAATTATTTTCTACTCCAATACACGTTTTATCTGGCCTTATCCGAGGCTCGGAAATTTAAAAACGCCAATCTTTAAAGTGCCATTACTCAAAAACTTGGAAGGGCTAATTTATGGGGAAAGGAGGATTTAATATTAATAATAATAATTTAATATTAATAAATTTTCAATTTTTTTTCTTATCATTGTACTGATAAATCATATTTGGAAAGAAATAAAATATAGTTAAGCTTATTTAAAAAATTAACTTAATGTATAATTTTTGTTAATTATAAACACGTGGTACAACTTATTTTAAATAAATAAATAAAATCAGATTACCTAAAATTTTTTTTAATTTTGATAGATCAAATATTCTTATTCTTTAGCTGACTTACAAATCCCATACGATCATTTTGCTTATTCTTATGTATATTCTGTCCCAGTGTCCCCGCAAAAATTCTCCGGGAGATAAAAATGTCTCGGTTTACATAAATAATAATATCATCCGTGAATAAACCCAATATTATTCAATTTTTACTGACCGACGATAGTAAGGGATGTATTGTTTTCACGCCAAATTTCACACGTGGATATTTTTACATATCTCCACGAATCATGCCTTTTGTATTGGTTTTATCCTCGGGAAAATCATCTTCATTAGATTTTTCTTAATTTAAAATTAGATGACGTCACCCAGCCTTTCATGACGTCACAGCCAGCTATTACTTATATATTATAAATAAAATAAAATCTTATATCCATATCTGTTTTTTTATTGCATTAATAGATACATTTAAATTATTTGAAATTGTTTCTGTAGCTGGAAATTAATTTACTTCAAACCGCCGGAGCTGGCCACAGGTCAACTTATTTTATAATATTTTAAACTAATAGGAGTACTTATTTAAATAGGATTATCACTCATCAGTTGCACTATTGTACTTCTCTGATGACATAATTTTATTTATTATACGAGGTACTTTTGAAATATTTTGAAAAAATTTTTTGCATCCAAGCTACAATTTTTACAAATAATTGTATATTTAAAAACAATACGAAAAATAAAGAAAAAGATTGAAAATTATTCAAATTATTTGAAAACGGGACAAATTCGTATATATCAAGAAAACGACGGTACGGTTAAAACTAACTTATAAACGGTACGAGTTCAAGTAAAATTGATCTAATCAAAAACATACCTGTTAAAAAGGGGGCCAAGTTCCTATCGGCTATTTGTTTCTCTAAAAAAGGGTTCAAATCCATCCCAATGCCAAGTTTAGATGCACTTTAAAATCAATCATAATCATTTTCATCAACAGCCTGATCCACTGGTAAACATTTGGCATTCCCAAGAATCGCCACCACACCCAGTCCTCCGCCTCCTGCATCCAAACACGCCACTTTATTCGCGTCAACGGTCCATCAGGCCGAAATTCACTTTACCATACACCCAACTTAAAATATGGTATAGTTGTTAAAATACATAGGTACATGGTTTAAAATATCTAAAATTATAATACTTAGAAATTTGAACTTGGCAGGTTTTCGTGCTGTACATAACACTCAGTCCCACACCAAGTCCTCCGCCTCCTGCATCCAGGCACACTACACGCCACTTTATTCACGTCAACGGTTCATCTGGCCGAAATTCACTCTACCATATATCCAAATTAAAATATGGTATAGTTGTTAAAATACGTAGGTACTTGGTTTAAAATATCTAAAATTATAATACTTAGATATTTGAACTTAGCAGGTTAATTTATATATTTAAATAATAAATATAATTATACAATTAATCTAGTGTTACGTAGAGCACGAAAACCTGCCAAGTTCAAATTTCTAAGTATTATAATTTTAGATATTTTAAACCATGTACCTATGTATTTTAACAACTATACCATATTTTAAGTTGGGTGTATGGTAAAGTGAATTTCGGCCTGATGGACCGTTGACGCGAATAAAGTGGCGTGTTTGGATGCAGGAGGCGGAGGACTGGGTGTGGTGGCGATTCTTGGGAATGCCAAATGTTTACCAGTGGATCAGGCTGTTGATGAAAATGATTATGATTGATTTTAAAGTGCATCTAAACTTGGCATTGGGATGGATTTGAACCCTTTTTTAGAGAAACAAATAGCCGATAGGAACTTGGCCCCCTTTTTAACAGGTATGTTTTTGATTAGATTTCAATACTTTTTTTTAAGAAAGCTTCCTATTTTTTCCTTTTTGTGCCGCGCCCGCGTCCATTCTTAGCCTTTGAAGTAATTTTGTGTTTAAAAAAATTGCAAATTTTTTTAAATTAAAATTATATTTGTTTATATATTAAATATAATAATTTTATTTGTTCTTTTATTTTAAAGTTCTGAATTTCCAACTTGTATTGAATAATAAATAATTAGAACTATTAATATTAATTGAAAATTATATAGAAACTGTTAAGTTATAACAATAAAAATAAACAAACTAATTAATTTAAATTATAAAGTAAAATGGTTTAACACTATTATATATATTTATAATTTACACCTAACGCTACTTGCATAGGTAAAATGTCACTTCCGGTAGTCAGATCATGATGAAATTTGGTAACTGAATTTTTTTCATATTTTTAAATCTATATACAAAATATGAAGAAAATATCTCGAAGCAAACTGGTACTTTACTTGAAAGGTAAACGCAACCAGTGTAGGTAAAGTGCCACTTCCGGTTAACCGATTTTGACGAAATTTTAAAAGAAATCTACAAACTGTGAATAATATCGGTGTACCAAATTTCGAAGTCCTAGCTTGATTAGTTTCTGACAAAACCAATGAATTCGTTTGAATTCGTTAAAATCGCATTGATATTCGATTATAACAACTCAAGCTTGACCGATTTCTTAAATTTCATAATTTTTTGTTAACCTACTTATAACACACGACCTGTATGCCAAATTTCATAGCGCTAGGACAATTGGAAATACCCTAAGAATTTTGTTGACCAATCAGTGAATCAGTTCCAAAATAAGCTATTTTCACAGGGTCATATTTCAGGATCTACTGAAGCTATAACTATGAAATTTGGCATACTGCTTTAGTTCTAGTATATGACTACGTAGATAAAATTTTATCTCTGTACTTGCAATAGGCACTGAGATACAGGGGGGTCAAAAGTGACTCCAAACCATTCGTGTAAATATACTTACGGCATGCGCGCGGCTTGCTGGAACTTGGCCGGCGCACTGCCGTGCGCATAGATATATCCCAAACGACTCTCATTCATTTGTTTTGCGAGTTTTTTTTTTGTTTTATTTTTTTTTATTTAATAATACGTCGTGGGAGAGAAAAAAATAATAATTTTTTTATTAACGTTTTTAATAAATCTGCAGATGTTTAATGTGAGTAATGAAGGTTCTTAACATCAATCAATGGCCGCTAAAGACTTTTGTTTCCGGCAAATAGAAGGGCTGCTTAGCCCAGGAGGGTGTTTGGGGTTTGTTTGCAGACCTGAAAAGCAAAGGCCTCTCTTGGACAATGCGGGGGCGGCTGTTCTACAAATATATGAGATATGGGGAAGAATGGTGGGAGGAGGGTCAAATTGGGTTTAATAGAAACAGCCCTAAGGTCATCGCCAATTAGAATACATGGTAGTGGCAATTAGTCTCTGATGGCTCATCGAAAAGACCCCCTGCCCCCGGCATACATTTGGAAGGCTCTTGAATAAAGAGAACGTGACTTAGAAAAGGTCAAAATAAAATAATCAAAAGAGCCGGGGGTGGATTACACAAAAATCCATTGATTTAAATGAAACCGTTATAAGTCATTTAAGAGTAAATAGAATAAAATTCAATTAAAAATCTCTACGAGCATTTTAAACTATTGACTTAAAATCTATTCATGATTGCATTACAATTAATAATTTAAAAGATATTGAATTTATAAATAAATAATAATATTATTTTTTTTTATAATTTTTCTTAATATTCCCCAAAGTTCAATTATATAATTTGTTATTCTTATAAATTAGAAAGGAAAAAAAAATAAATAAACTAATTTCTTTTATTAATTTATTATATTTTTTATTTTATTATTATTAATCTGTGATTTTTATTTGATAATCTCATTTCTGGATAATTGTAATTCTAAAAACTTAATTATCATTTTATTTGCATTATTATTAAAATTCTTAAAAAAGTCAGTTGATATTTTTTTTTATATTATAATTTAAAAATAAATATTAAAAGATAAGGTTATATTATTTGTTTGTGTGAGTGATAATAATATAAATAAGTAGAAAATGAAAGGGTGTCTCTAGCACAATTCTATAACGAATCTTTTTTTTATCTATTGATAAGATATGATATTGATATAAATATTTAAAGAAATTTTAGTTCGTTTATAAAATCTATATGTCTGTGTGTCTGTGTGTCTGTCGCCAAAAATTTTCGATTTTTTAAATTTTGATTTTGGATTCGAGTAGAGCTTAAAAAAGTGTAAATGTAAAGTGGTCTTAGTTTTTTAAAATTCGGTTGGGAACATGGTCCAATCGGCGGTTAAAGTTGAAAATTTCCCATATATTATAACTACTGGAATTAGTGTTATAATAGAAAATTGTAAAGAAAAAATGTTTAGACATTATTGCAAACATTAAAAAAAAATACCCGAGAACATTAGGAAAATTTCCGGGAACATTGGGAGTATGTATTGTAATTATAAATCTTGAAAACATTTTAAAAGCATTGTTTCTTATTTTGATTAAAATTACATTTTCATTCTGTAAATTAAATAATTTTATTTCATTTAAATATTTTTTGCTATCTACATTATTTATCTAATTCTCACAATATATTAAGATCATATAAATTGGAATTATTTATGCAATTTTGTGATAAATATGAATAAAAGTTCGTTGATAGTAATGCTTCCTAGCATTCCCAGATGTTTTATTTATGTGAAAAATTCTCCAAAATAAATTTTGAAAAGAATTTATTTAGTTTGCTTTAAACAGTGAACAGGAAAAGATGATAACCTGATGGCTAGGTAATTATTTATAATTTTAATTATTAATTTTTTAAGTATTTATCAATTTAATGCTTATTATAAATTATTTATTGTTTTTTTTATTTAAATCATTTAATTTTCAATGATATAATTTTTATTCTTCTCATTTGAATTTTATTATTTAAATGTTTATATATGTAGAGTAGTCAAATCGAAATGAAATAATAGTTAAAGCTATTTGGCCAGACAAATGCTATTTTCCTTAAACTACCATTTGCCTAAAACATATATATAAATTGATTATGAAAATAAATATATGAATATAAATTATTTTAAAATTGTTATATGTATATATAAGACTTTAACCTTAAAAAATGGTGTAATTATAATAATAATATTATAATAATTATATAATATATTTTATAATAAGATCTACATATTAGTCACTAGTCTAGAAAAACTGAAATTTTGTGTTCTTGTTTGTTAAAATGTTTGCCTAAATCTTAGGCGGGACTGTCTTCTTTGCTTGAAGTGCTATTACCGGTTTATAATAATTATCTATAAACCTATATATAATACATATATTTTATTGGAAACATTACAGTCCATTCTAGAATTTTATAAATGTTTTTTATTTAATGATTTACCCTGATATTTATAATTTAGTTAGTAAAAATTAATAAAAACTGCTTTTATTTACAATATATTTGAATTTTGAATAAAAGTCATTTAAATTTGTAATAAATAGGCACAAAAATGCATATTTTTCCCTGTCAATATCAATGTAAATGTAAACCAAAAACAAAAAATAATTGAATTTTTGTTTGTCGATGTAGTTTGTTGTCATGATGAGTGACGCTTGGTATGTTATTTCCAGGGTTTCATTCAGATGCTGTCTATATTGCATAGGGCATGTTTACCCCCCTTCCCCTCCTAGGGTCAAAATTAATGAGTCTGTCAAAGCCTTCAATGTCTGCAATTCGTCCATTGATTGAGGGTGAAGGAGTGAGAGAGGGCAGATGACAAAGGGACACCTGAATAAAAAGAACACAGACAAACTACTCTCAATTAATCATAGTTTTAATTTTATTTAAATACTATTTTACTATCCGTTACACTTTAACATTACATGAGATGCAAAAAAAAACACAAAATAAAAATACAACCCATATAAAATTAATTTATAAGCATAAATGAGAAATAAAACAATTGCTATCGAAAATCATTTGATATATAAAATAAAAGAATTAAACATATTTTTTTATTTAATATGATATATTAATTTATTAATTATTATTAATTAATTATTTTATTTAATATGAATATATTTATTTAATATGACTAAAATAATTCATATATTAATTTTGAGTTTTATAAGAAAAATTACTGATATTAAAATACGCTTAATTTCAAGGAAATGAAAAAAAAACATGATTAAAAACTATTTTTTATTTTGTATTTTTACCGACCGACGATAGTAAGTGAGGTATTTTTTTCACACCAAATTTCACATGTGGAGATTTTTACATATCTCCACGAATCATGCATTTTCTTAACAGAAAAAGGTATTTTTAGCATGATGTCTGTCCGTCCGTCTGTCCGTCCGTCCGTCCGTATAGATGTGTACAGCCTGAACGGCTCAACCGATTTTGATGAAATTTGGTATATTTACTTAATACATCAGTGGGATGAATTGATCAACTTTTGGTGCAAATCCGGAAACCGGAAGTGGTAGTATTAGCGATCGACGATAGGAAGGGAAGGGTTATTTCACACCAAATTTCGCATGAGGAGATTTTTTCATATATCACCACGAATCATGCACTTTTTATTGGTTTTATCCTCGGGAAAATCATATTTATTAGTTTTTTCTTGATTTAAAACTATATGACGTCATCCAGCCATTCATGACGTCACAGCCTGGTCTTGCATATATATTATAAATAAAATAAAATTAAAAATGTTTATATTTATTATTTATGTATCCATATCTGTTTTTTATTACATTAATAGATATATGAAAATTATTTGAAATTGTTTCTGTAGCTGCTAATTAATTTACTTCAAACCGTCGGTCGGTTCGGACCTGGCCTCAGGTCAACTTTTTTTAAAATAAGAAATATTTTTTTATAAATAAACTATTTTCTTTTTCATATTTGTTTTTTTATGTTTATTGTTGAAAAACTCAACTTGATGCGTTAATTTTTTTCTTCTTTTGTTGTTTTTTCCCTCTGACTTGCTTTCACTTATCTTCTTCATGATAAAATAAGAAAATGCTAAGAGAGAGAGATAGTGAAAGTGAAAAAAAAACATGTTTAATTAACTAAAGTGCATGCAAGCGCTACCTCTTTGTAGCAAGTAGCAAAACGAGAGAGCATTTAGACTTTAACGGAGCGAATATGCAAAGAAGGGGCTCGTATGCTAATCCAGGCTCAATTAAGGGATCTCCCCGGGTTGGGTTCCTATCAAAACTATCTCTACCTATCTACATACACTCACCCACACAGACGAGAAGCAGCAGCCTTTTAACATTTTAGATTCAGTACACCATAAGCCGGGTTAATACAAGAAGGCGACACCAAAACTCTTTCCCTCTCTCTCTCTCTCTATTGATTCTCCCTTTTAATAAATTAACATAAATTCTACATAAATCTCCATCGAAGTGAATATTAGAAACACTTGTTAAGTCGTTTGAATTAATTTTATAGGATTAAAAGTTTAACTTCAATAGAAAATATATTTTATATTTAAAATCTATTGTAAGTGAATATAGAATTTAAATAATAAAGAAAAATTAATAATAATTATTAATTAATGTATCTAAAAGTTATTTAATAAATAATTAAAGGAAATTTAATATTAATATGAAATGTCTTTCAATTTTAATATTGAAATATAAAAAAAAATGATATTCGAGAACGGGTCAATAAGTCCGTGACTTTTTGAATGAGACCCAGGTTTTTTGATAAAAAATTATTTTATTTTTCAACGTAGTCTCCTTTGAACTCTATATACTTCGTCCAACGTTTCTCCAATTTTTTTTACCCATTCCAAAAAAATAAGATTTATAGAGGACATCTTTGGTGCCGATTCACCCCGAGAAACCCACTGTTTTGACTACTGTTTGGTTTCTGGAGTGTTTTGGTGGATCTAACTTTCATCCACGGTTATGAAACTCGGTTTCACTGATGTTTTTTTCCGCAAAAAATAATGCTTAATGAACACACGAAATTCACTTTTTTTCATTTTCTTCTCAAATCATGAGGTAGTCTGCTATTAAATGTATGTCAAACAAAAACTAAAAGACCCAGTTGGTTCAAATTTCAGCTGATAGTTGCCATTTTATTTAAGAGTCACGAACTTATTGACCTGCCTTCGTAAATAAGCAAAATTATAAGACATAAAATAAAATAAAATTTAAAATATCACTAAAATACATGTAGATATAACTATTTATATATATATATAATAATAAAATTATTATATAATATATTAAATTAAATGCGATATGTGGGAAAGATTGAAATTATATTAATACAAAAATCAATATCCATATAATATACTTATATATTGGTACATAACATACATTATTTACACAAATTTATAAATATATACGTATTTTAAATTTTGTTTAAAAAAATAAAAATAAATAAATAAATTGTCCACAATTATCGATTCAAACAAAAACAAAAACATGTTCATGAATAATTTATTATTTGTTGTTCATTTGAAAAATTAAAATACAAGATACAAAATAGGATTTTATTTAAAAATTCAAAAACATGATTCTCAAACACCCTTCCAGTTGCATTTGACATTGATACAAATGAATAAATAGGAATTAATTAATTAAATTTTATTAAATTAAATCAGCGCATCACTCATTATCATATTTAAAAATAAACCAGCTGTTGGATGGGAATTACTATCAATTGTAATCAGTCCGAAATACACAATTTTTTTAGAAGACACAGATTTATATTCAAATAATTTGTAAGTTTAACTTCTGGTTTGTAATTTTATCTACATTTCAAAAAAGGGACAGAGATGTCGCTACTGAGCACTAAAAATTATCAACCGATCGTTTCCTAATTGGTTTCCCTATAATTTACCGCTAATATATCAACTTCCTTATTAGTTAATATAATAACTACTTCAGTGCCCCCACAAAACTGTTATTGGCTGCAGCAATCACATTTCTCTATCTACTAATCTATCCAAAATCTGTCACTAATCCATTTATATTGTCTATCCAACGCGTCTTTGGTCTACCAAATTAATATAATATATTTAAACTTATAAAAATATAAAATATAAATATGTATTTTTTGATATTTCATCTACAGTGATCGCTCTAAATACACAACCTTTATACAAACAACTTTTTTAGTTCAACTGTTCTGTATAAACAACTTATTTTTTTAAAGCTAAATATTTGTGTTGACAGCTTTTCACAACATATTGTAACAAATTGTAAAAAATTATGTTATTGAAATATGTTTGTGTTTTGTTCTGCCAGTATTGAAGTTAAATTCTGTGAATTATAATAGTTACTAGAATTTCTGTTAGTTTATATTGATTAATTAGTTAATTAATTAATTAATATTTTTATGCTTTAAATACAATTTTTCTTTATAAGCAACTTTTTTTCAATAAGAAAATCATTATTGAAATTGGTTCAAATGAGTTGCTTATATAGAGCGTTCACTGTATTTCTAAAATTTGGACATTTTTTTACAAAATAACTTGTTACTTCTTTTATCTTATTTTAGCCTTATCTTTATTATTTCTTACGTCATATTACGAATAGAGATTTTGGAAACTAAAACAAAAAAAAAATCTCATTATCCTATCAGGATATTTTCTTATGTGAACTATTTTGAAAAATATTCAAATTTATTAATATATACTAATTCCGTTCCACAATAGTTGTCACATTTGGATACTTTGGTCCGAATATTGAAAATGTATGTTATTTGAGTAATTTTTTTTAAAGATTTACTAATTTTGTACTGCTTTAATTATTTTCTAAAAGTGCAAATTTAAGAAAAAAAATTATTTAGTTACAAAATTAAAAGTTAAAAAAAATAAAGTACTAGAGTAAGTAGTATTACTCACACAACAATATACTATTTTTTGTAAGACATGTCACATTTCGTCTTCCTGTGTGAATGTGCCCTGTTTAAAATTTGTGCTCGCTGATAACTGAAATAAATGTTACTACTATAAAATTAATAAAGAACTTATTTCTGACTCGCAAATTTTTATTCACTTATTGATCACCGATTAATTAATATGCCTAATTAGAAATCAAGATTTTTAGGGGACCACAATAATCTGAAAAAATTTCTTAAAAGTCTATATTTAGCTCGTTTTATTTAAAGGATATTTTAATTTAAAACTCTTAACTAAAAATTTTCAATTTTCATTTAGATGATGGTTGTGGTGGTTAGCCAGCAAAAAGTGATATTCGTGCTGGTTGAGCCACACTTCGACATTTGCTAAGCTAATGGTCATTTAAAGAAAAAATTTTACAATGAAAAGTTATAAATAATTTTTTATTTTTTATTTATTTAATTTATCTAAACTTTTATAATGATTAAATTTATGCTAATATAATACTTAGTAAGTAATTATTTTAAATTACTTTCAACTGCAACTTCCAATGCCAACCAACCTTGTGTTTAAGACAATCTTATATAAGTACATTCTTGTTAATTTACAAAAATGAAAATTCAATGAATTTTAATGAATCTTATTATAGAATCTGAAAGAATTGTTTAGAATATAAAAAGTCGGAATCTTTTATTAAAACGTTCATAAAAAAAACAAAGCGTTTATTATATAAATTAAATATTTACATCTCAAAAATATCACCGTCGATTGTCTCTTCGTATTCTTTAAAAAAAAAAACAATTTATTCAATAGAAATAATTTATTATATAATTTGATTTTCAGTTTTTAAATAAATTAAATTTCACTCTTATAAATTTTATAAATAAATACTAATTACTATTATAGTGTCTTGTTTTCGTTACCTAGTTAATTTTATTTTCACTTAATAATTTGTTGAATCAATGAACAAAAAGAGACTTGTCAAAAATATATTATGCTTATCTACTTATCAATGATGCATATTATGGCTTATCAAAAGGGAATACATTTTTTCGACAAATCTTGCGGCTTTTACTGGCACACATACACCATACAAAAAAACAGAACCTTTCTTATTACACTCTGAATTATTTAACCATTCTTTTAGTTAATTACTAATGAAATATTAACTAGTATCTGTTTGTAATCAACTATGCTCTTTGATCAACTTGTATACATAAATCCTATTCAATCTATTTAATTTAATACCTTTCATATCGATACATATTTAAATAATTAACTAAATTAAAATAGTTTTGTGTTGAAAAACCAAAATAGTATTTTTTATCCCTTCCACAAAATAAGATTTGACGAGGACATCAAAATAGTTATTTGTTTGTGAGATGATATCATCGTCAGAGTTAAATCTCTTTCCGCCGAGCCATTTCTTCAGGTTTGGAAACAAGAAATAGCAACCCGGTGCTATAACTGGAGAATAGGGCGGATGAGGGATCAATTCGTATCCTAATTCATGGATTTTTATGGAAATTCACTTTTTCATTTTCTTCTAAAACCACGATGTAGTCTGATATTAATTAATTTCATTTAAGGGACAGGAAATTCAAAAAGTCACGGACTTATTGACTCGTAATATATATATATATATATATATATATATATAAGGATCTTTGTCTACATATTCCTCAGAATTTAATTTTTTTGCATATTTTCACATTTTTTATGACCTGAAGAATTCAAAAGTGAAAAGAAATTTTCATGTCTCTTTGTCCAGGTCGTTATATTTTTTATTTTTTAGTTTAATTTTTTACTGCAGAATTTTAGAGTCAATATTATTTGTATGAAAGCCAATAGTGGGCCCTGTGAATTTAATTTTAAGGTGGAGATTGGAATTGGCATCTCAGTTTCTTTAGAATAGGCAACATTTTATGTTGTTATACCCTATTTAAACCGATGGTGTGTCTAAGATTTTCATTTCAAAATATTATTTTTTTTTTTATTAAATTTTTTTAACTATGCATAATTTGTTATTTTTAATAAAATTCTCGTTTATGTTTGTAACAGAAGTGTAGCATATAGAGGAGGGGAGGTAGTGTATATGTCGTTTCACCCACGCATTGGGTCTTGTTGGAAACGGCTTCGTGGGGTTGGATCTGGTCGTAAATTTTGGAGCGCAAGGTGGCCAGCCGGCTGCTGGGACTACAAGAGCGATTAACATTGCCATTTGCATATGTTGGATGGCGGGCAACCGGGCAGGCGTTGCCAATTGACGAATAGCGAACCCGGTCCAATTCTTCTTATTAGACATCAACACAAGAGAGATTTATATCTCATAGATGTAGAAATGAATAGAAATGTTACAATGGATGCCCAAACATCATTTATATAAATGTCTCTCCATTTCATTAAACTCAATTATTTACGCAGAAACAAATCGTTGCATCAAATTTAAAAAATTGTAATGTCAAAATTTAATGAAAAAAAATATAATGATGAATTTACTCTCTTCCTTTAATATCACCATTCTTCATCTTCTTCTTCTTTATGTGAAGTATAATATCTCTCACTTGTCTTAGAATCTCTTAACACCTGACACGAGCATATCTTACTGACAGTTGCGTTCGTCTCTGACAATACGACTATTATCTTTACACATAAATCCATCACGCTAGTTGGACATAGAAAAAATTTGTATAGAAATCTCCATTGGACTAGATTTTGTATAAAAATATTTGCTTTAAGTCAAGATATTATATTCCAGAAAAAGTATGTAGAAAACAGCAGAACCTCAAAATTCATTGGTTTCCAAACTTATTTGGCCTACTAAATCCTTTTCAGAAAAAATATTATTCAGTGTCCCCTAGAAAGTAATTTTTTTATATAAATTTAAAAAAAAAAACAAATAAAAAGAAAAATATAATTATCTATTCATGTTCCCCCCTCCCCTGGATCACTGCAGAACCCACCTGGGGTGGGGAGGTAGGGCCCATTTTAGGAATCAGTGGTTTAACGGAAAGGAACTTTTCTATATTTGTCCTCTTACTGACAAAACCTATATGATGGAAAAAAGAGATATCATATATTTTTATAAATCTGTCGTGCCCCGTTTCATAGTGTGGTATCTTTTTTTATAAACATTATTATTATTAAAGTTTAGGTCTTTAAACTAAAATAACTATTTACTTTACAATTTTATCATTTAGTCAAAAAAATATTGTCTACGATAATGCCATTCAAAATAAAGTATAAGGATAAAAATTTATTATAAAATTAGCTGGAGTGTCTCCACTCGACTATCTCGCAATTTGAATTGGATTAAATAACATAATATATTATATTTAAATTAAATTTAATTAATTATAAATTATACATAATAAATATTAAACCAGCGCATGTTTGGCTTTTTGTTGATGGCACCACGTCACATGTTGGCGCGTGAGAATTGCAGTGTTAAAAAATTAATTCTGGTAATTTCAGCGAATCAATCAAGCTGAAATTCTATATATAGCAGTTTTATACAATCTTTAATCATGTGAAAAATTATCAAACATATATCTTTATTTTTACGGTCACTTTAGAGGAAAAAAAATCAAAACGTTGTAGGTAATGACCCTCTTCCGGTTGAGCTACATTTCTCAAAAGTTGATAGAAAACTACGAATTTTGAATAATGCTCATGTACCAAATTTCATCATTCTAGCTCAAACCGTTTTTGCGTAATCTTGTCTACATACACACACACACACACACACACACACACATACAGACATTTTTCTCAACCTTAGTGAAAATGATTCAGGAACCTTCAAAACGTATAAAAACATCAAAATCTCAACATCGAAAATTTTCGTGATCGCAATACTATCTCTGGCGAGATAGTAAAAATTATATACTATTATAAAAATTTTACAATATACACACATTTATATAATATATTTATGCATATATACACATAACAAATAAATAATATAAATTAATAAAATACAATTTAAAGTAGAGCAGCTAAGTCAATCAATAACATGGTTCCAAGAAATGATAGTATTTATTTTTTTTTTTTTAAATTTTACATTTAGTATCTAATTATCTTTCTGTACATAGATATTTTGCCTATAATTAAGTTATTATTTTTTTTTTAATCTTTCATTGTAAAATATTGTATCCTATCTATCTCTTCTATAGTAATATAATTTTTTTGTTTTGTTTATTTTCGTATTTTATTTTCAAAATGTCAATTTTGCCAGGCGAATGATTTGTAAATTGCCATTTAAATAGAACATCAATGTTATCTGGCTGGCCATCAAGATTAGTAGGGGGGCAGCCCCTGTGGCTGACATGGCCTGTTAAAAACCATTTCACGCTATAAAAAAAGCCCCGGGTATCAATGTTGATGGCTCCTATTTTGATGCTGCAGGTGCTCTTGCTCTTTTATTCGAATCTGCATTCGAAATCCATTACCATAGGACAAAAGCGTAAAGGGCTGGAATGAGAAGGGAGATGCAAATTAAAAAAAATATATTCAAATGGCACTTGGCTTAAAAAATTGAAATTAAGAAGGCGACTTCTATTCATGGATTGAGAATTAGGAGGAGGGGTTCGATTGATACTTTGCATAATCTGTAACATCTTAATCAAATATAGGATTATATATATGTATATGTATAATAGCCTCTCTCCATCGACGCTTGTATGGTAAAATCGCCTTTCCTCCCTCCACTCACTTATTTCAATAAATCATTTACATAGCTTTTTTAAGTATAAAAATAATCCAGAATTATTAATCTACTTATTATAATATTTTTTTTATAAGTTTACACTTTTGCTAAAGATTTAATTTTTAATTTTAAAAAATATTCATCCACTTTTTTATTTATTTATTATTATGATAGATTAATTTCTAATCGATTTAATATGCTTTGAATGGTCTTGGATGGACGGACGGACAGACATCATGCTAAAAATACTTTTTTCTGTTAAGAAAATGCATGATTCGAGGAGGTATGTAAAAATCTCCTCATGTGAAATTTGGTGTGAAAACAATACCTCCCTTACTATCGTCGGTCGGTAAATATTTTGTAAAAAATACATTTTATATAATTTTTTACTGATATATTAATTATATTTATAAATTTTATAAATTTTTCATTAAAATCTTAAAAGAATTATAATTTAAATATTGTTTCTATCGCGGTTCAATTTAAAATCTATATAAAAACACCATTAATTATAAAAAAAAATTAATATTTATGTTTTTCTTTAATTAATATAATATTTATTTGTAATAAATTACAAGAAAAGCTTTCTGTAAGTGTTCACCTCCGCTCGACCCCGCCCGCCCCTCTCCTGTCTCCTACGCCTGACCCAACCTGCATGCCTGCCGGCCGATGCGCTGCTGCCTCGAGCGGATTCAGTTCTCATTCCCCTTGCAGTGCAAGACGCTCGCCGTCCTATTCACCGAAATCATCTTGAATCATTCACTAATCAAGAATTAATTGAAGATTTATTTATTTTATTAATTAAAACCCCAAGATTTTCTTAGTAAACTTAAAAAAAAAACAATATTTCAATATTTTTCATTGAAAAATTATATATATATAATTATAAATTTTTAATCAAATTCTTTGAAAAGATTTAAAATCAATTATAAGATATAATTTTCTTTAAATATATTTATTAAATATTTTTTTAAATTAAAATCATCTTTAAAATGTTAGAATTATTTTTAAATTTTCTTTAAAAAATTTGTTATATTTTTTAAAACTAATATAAAAAATAAATTTAAAATATTTTATTTATTATTTCTAATCTCATTAATATATCGCTCTTCAGTGTGGAAATCAATTTCTTCGTATTGAATCCATGAATATAACACTGCAACATCAATAAATCAATCAGTTGGTAAATTACCATTCAATTTGAATCAAGTTAATATATTTTCACTTACCAATATCTCATCCTCTTTAATAATAATTTTGTTCTACGATTCTCGTATTATTATTTTATTGGAGTTTCTATTAAAAAAAAAACAAAACAAATTTTGGATAAATTAAATGAAAAATTTCTCAAATCAGTTTTATTTAATCTCAATTTATTCCAGTGGCTTTATCACAGACTTTGTTCGATGAAAATGCTTCGAATAATTAAAATATTTTTTTTTTAATTTGAAAATAAAAAATTTTAAATCTATTATAGATATTTAAATCGATTTATTTATTTTAATATTTGAAATATCATTGCAATTTTCAAAATTTAAATTTTATGACTATATTAAAGAACAACATTGCTTTCAATGTTTCAATATAAAATGATATTCAATTTGTAATCATTATAATAATAAAATTAATATCATATAAAAATAAAGTCAAATAGTATAAATAAGCCTTTATCATTGATTGTCATTGATTGACACAGGTGATTAGAATAACATTATCAAAAAAAAATATACAATACTACTTTAAAGGGCATTTATATACCTATTCATACTTAATAACATCATTAAAAAAAACAATTCTCATAAAATTTCTTAAAATAAATAAATAAAAGCAATTTAATAAATTAGAATAGAAATATCCAAATGAAAAATGAATATTATTTTGTCAATTTATTATTATTATAATATAACACTTTTGGAAAGTAAAGTAAGGGTATTTTTATTATATGTCAATATAACACAGAAGAATATCTTCATGAAATTAATAAGATAAATGTAATTTATTTCCACTGTGTCATCCCATAATCTTTTTAATATTTAAGAAAGAAGAGATTTTTAGTTTTGTGGTGTTTTGTAGGAAATTTTTTAATGACTATTAATTGAGTATAATAACTTGTAAGTATTTCTATTAAAATCCACTCAAACACTTATGAATTTATTCATCCATTCAGAAAATGGAGTGGCTCTAGGATAATTCTAGAATTTGAGTATTTTAATGTAATATTACTGAAAAAATAAAATAATATTTTTTTAAAACTTACACCTCTTCAATCATTATAATGTTATTTATTTTATTTTTATATCTATTATATTTTTCTTTTTCTTAAATGACATAACTAATCTTATTTAATTTCTTTTTTATCCAGTCGAGTGAGATGGAATATCAATACAAGTCTTCGAGTTTAATCTGCGAGTTATATCAAATTTTATTAACTTCGAGGTCAGTATTTATTATTAATTTGATTTTTATTCAATTTATAATTATCTATTTTAAAATTTTATAATCTAATATGTTATTTTTTTCTTCCATTTCATGATTCAATCTTCGTTCCTTCTACTGGATGTTGATTCAAATTCTTGATTATCTTCTCCATCTCTGATGATGATGAAATGACCTTCATACAGCTCACCAAATGTAAGTAATCATCGTTATTTATTTATTTAGCATGGCACAAATTCAAATAGGAATAAATTTTATTAATTTCAATTTCTAAATAAAATATTTCAAGTAAAATTTAACATACATAACACTAATTATATTTGATTTAGGATTGATTGATTTTCTTTATTTTGATAATATTAATTAGAAAATTATAGGGAAATATATTCTAGAACTTAGTGCGATTAGGGGGTTTCAGATTACATCTCTCAAGAATGAGTATCATTGATAAAGGAAGCAGAAGAGAGAAAGGTAATTAGAATTGCGTTACACTGGGGGAAGGGGGCTAATCATTGGAATATAGTTATATTTTGTTGTTAGAGATTTTCAGGAGGTTGCTTCCTACTTCCATCGAAGGATGCTGGTTCTCATCCTACTAATCCATAGATTAGTTTAGAATTATTAAATAGATAAGTGTGGGTGGATAAATCAAGTGCCATGCCAATATTATAAGAGAAGGGTTGTATTAATTGCATGCCATGTCTGAATTGTGCCTTTTTATATTGCTGAGAATGTATTTGAGGTGGATCGAATGAACGAGCATTCGGGAAGGTAATTCAGCACAGTTCCGAAATGGGAATAGCCTGAATAGGAACAAATTGTTGGATACCTTTTGAGCGTAGGATAGATTCGATTAGCATGGGCGATCCACTCCTAATAGTGGAGACCATGCATCCTCTTAGGCAGGCAGGTTTTATTTCAGGTTGCCCCGAATGTGGCGGTTTCATTTCGAAATCCAAAAAATCAAAGGCATTCTCAGCTGATTCAAAAAGGCGTACAGACCAAACGCCTTATTTTTTTAATATTTTTTTTTAAGGCGAACTTTTTCATTACTTTTTCCAAATTCCGTAAGGAGAGGCTTGGAAGGGCTAATTTATGGGGATAGGTGGAGGCCCTATTAAATATTCAATTGTTTTTTTATTTTATTATGAATTAAAAAAAAATAATTGAATATCGTGATTATTTTCTTTAATTTTTTATTTTCTTTTTGAAATATTCAATATATAATTTAATCATTTTTACATTTTAAAGATTTTACTATTTAGGTAGAAACATTTATTAATTAGAATTAAAATTGTAAAATTATTGAATTTAAAATGAAAATTCAAATACATAATATATTATATATATATAAATATTGTATTGTAATTTTATGTATATACCTACTTATGAGTAACCAATGTAACCATGGTAACCATGAATAGACTTTTCCTAAAATATTACTAATTAAATTAATTTTGGATAAATTAATTTTGGATTTAACTACCCTGGGATACCCACAACAATCCGTGAAAGTTTCATCGCAATCGGACGGGTAGTTTTTGAGTTTAGGCGAGACACACACACAGACATTGCCTTTTATATATATATATATAATATATAGATATATTTAATTGTTTTTAAATTGGAGTGCTGCCCAAATTAAAATTACTTATTTAGGGGTCCATAATATTTTAACGTTAGGTGTCCGTTAAGGAAAATCTTCTTTTCTTGATTATAATATAATATTATATTTATTAATAATATCTGTTGTACTGGTATATAAATAGTTTAAATATTTAAGAGTATATAAAATATCATACCTACATATAGTTATTAGAATTGTTTTGATTAAGAACCCCATCAATTGATCACTGATATACTTATCTTAATTATTTTTCCTAAAGAGAAATCTGAAGGTTATTTATATATATACAGAGTTGATCTTATTTGCATATTCAATTTAAAAATTAATAAAAATGTTTGTGTTAACACTATATTTTATTTTTTCTATAAAAGAGATCTTGTGAGAGGATAATTAAAGAAAATGTGATGGAGATTATTTTTAAGATTAGTAAAAATTTAAATGTTTGAAGAATTATAAAATAAAATTTTTAGAGTATATATTCAAATTCTTCCTTATATAAATTCTTCTTAATAAGTAAAATTGTAATATAAATTTTTGCCTTTTTAATTTAATTACTATAATCGTTCATTTACCATTAATTAATTTAGACATTTAATTTTATTTATTTAAATACAATTATAAATTATTCATTTGTTAATTGAAAAAAAGAATTCTTTAGAGTTGGCCTAATATCAGAAAAAGAGGGGTATTGTATTATATAATTGAATCCCTGAGCCTATATAGTTGCTGTAAAAACAATATGGGGCGAAAGAGAATATAAAAGGGTAGAAGTGAGCGAGAATAGAAGGGGTGGATATATATATATATATACATATATATACACATATGTATATATATGTATATATATAACGGAAGGGCGAATTTTACATAAATCACAGACGAGAAGGGGTGCAATTGCGCACGCCCCCACGAGCTGCGCGCCCTTTATTGGAACCCCCATTCAGCCTAATAAACATTACAACTATCCTCAACAGATAAATCTATCCACCTTTTATGTCGACAAAGGGCTTTTTATTAAAATTTTATCCCTTCTTTTCGCTTATTTTTATCTAATAATATTATATTAAACTATTCTTAGCATTTTTTTAAAATAAATTTAACTAATCAAAATCATTGAAATCAAATGTTTTTTTTTCATTTATGTAATTTTTTAAATAACAATTTTAATATTCATATTCATTGGTTGAATGCATTTAAATAAATATGCATAGCTGCTATTATTAAGAAAGTTTTTTTTTTGAAAAAGTAATATAAAGAAATTAGTAAATTCTAATATTTTTATTGAATTTATCATTATATAGTCATTTATGTATAATATATTCTATATAACTGCTATGCAATTGGATAAGTGGGTTTCGAAAAGAGAATAAGTTGACCTGTGGCCAGGTCCGAACCGACCGACGGTTTGAAGTAAATTAATTTCTAGCTACAGAAACAATTTCAAATAATTTTAATATATCTATTAATGTAATAAAAAACAGATATGAATACATAAATAATAAATATAAACATTTTTAATTTTATTTTATTTATAATATATATGTAAGACCAGGCTGTGACGTCATGAATGGCTGGATGACGTCATATAATTTTAAATCAAGAAAAAACTAATAAATATGATTTTTCTCGAGGATAAAACCAATACAAAGTGCATGATTCGTGGCGATATATAAAAAAATCTCCTCATGTGAAATTTGGTGTGAAAATAACCCTTCCCTTCCTAACGTCGATCGCTAATACTACCACTTCCGGTTTCCGGATTTGCACCAAAAGTTGATCAATTCATCCCACTGATGCATTAAGTAAATATACCAAATTTCATCAAAATCGGTTGAGCCGTTCAGGCTGTACACATCTATACGGACGGACAGACGGACAGACGGACGGACAGACATCATGCTAAAAATACTTTTTTCTGTTTAGAAAATGCATGATTCGTGGAGATATGTAAAAATCTCCACATGTGAAATTTGGTGTGAAAACAATACCTCCCTTACTATCGTCGGTCGGTAAAAAACGATAAATAGTATTAATAGTACACATTTTTAACACAATAACTATTAAGTAATCATTAAAATTTTGCTAAACTAAAATTTCAGTTCACTCCTGTGAATTTAATATTTAAAAAAATAATGGTTTTAATGATTTTGATTAACTTGATTAAAATTTCTCTGAAAAGATTTTTTTCCAACTTCTAATATTTACCAAAATTGAATCATAATGGGAAGGCGTAAGGATGATTTTTAAAAATGTTTACCGTTTTAAATAATATATATTATACTTATGGTATTCAAAGATATTATATTATGATGTAAATGATGGTTGATTTTCAAAAACCAAGTAAACTTACAAAAATAGAAAAAATTTTAATTTGTAAGTTTCTACAATATAGCGAGAGCTTGTTTGTGTAGAGACGACCATGAAGGGAGCGTTTGGTATACCAAGTACAGGGTGATCGGACAAAGTAATAAAAGTCGTGAGGGAGTTGGGAGAGAATAGGATGGAGCTAGCTCAGGATAATGTCATTTGAAAAATTTGGTTGGAACTGAAAATAACTCTCGAGATCTATAAAATAAATGAATAGAGATAATTATATATATCATATTTAATTATGATAGTTATTCTTTCTAAAAATATAATTATATAAATATTGTTTTATAATTTTAGATTTATATAAAAATATAATTAGATAGATAGTTTATTTGTAAAACTTCGGAAGCATTAAATAAACTTAGTATAATGCTCTTGAAATAGAATAAAAAATAAAAAAAAAGATTTGATGTAGAAATTTTAATAGAAATTCGAATTCAATTACATAGTTTCTTTAAATGATAGAAAACCTTAGCACACAACGATTTTATAAAGAAAATGCAATCCACTGGTATTAATAAAACTGACTGAGGGGAGGGGCAGAAATAAACTTCAGGATTATTTAAAAAATCACACACAGCATTCATTGAATTTTTTAACCCAACCATCCTTGATAGTCAATAAAATATCAACTGTCAGAAGAAAAAATAACATTACTAATTTAAGATTTTTTTCCAGTGACACATTTTTCCAGATTTTTCATAACCCAATATATATATATATATATTTTGGTATATTTTAACAAATAAAAATTAATTTAATTAAAAAATATAAATCTTTTAAGCAAAGTCGTTGAATGAATAGTCATGTATTTGCAACCCCCAGATGGGGTGCAAACTTTCCGTTGTTGAACATTTCATTTAATTAATTGTTTCTGGGCTCTCTCTCTCTCTCTCTCTCTATTTGACTTACGAGAGAGAGAGAGAGGAAAGTTGAGCCCATCCACCTCTCTCTCCATCTTTCTCTCCTCTTCGCCTCTCCACTCCCACAACTCTTGCGTTCTCACTCATTTCTCTTCTCCAGTTTAATTTTATTCAATCTGCTTGAACAAACGCTCCCACACACACCACCAACTTCAACCCCTTCTTTTCTTGTTTTTCCGTTTTTCTGCCTATTTAAATCTCTTCCATATCCTCCGTCTTGGTTGCCTTTTTCATTTCATTCATTGAATTCACCCTTCCATTTAATGGATAAAAACTTCTCACCCCATCCCTCTTCTGTGTGTGTTTTTGTCTTTATCTCCTTTCTTATCTTTAAATGTCCTTTTTCCATCCTCCCCTATTTCCCTTGCTTTTTCCCTCTACTCTTTAATTTTTTAGACAACCTAACTTTCAAATATTTAAATCAAAAAGTTTTAAAATCCATTTGACTCTTTAGAAAATGTTTTTTTTTAAATCAATCCCTTCAATTGAAATTAAATTATTTTAAATAGGCTAGCGGTACCATGTATAATTATGTTTTATTAAAAATATTAATAAAAAAGAAAAGAAGAAAAAAAGAAAAATTAATTAAAGATAAACTAAGCAAACGAAAATATTACTTTCTCGATTTTAGAATAATTTATATATATATATATATATCACGATTAATTGTGAGATTTGGGCCTCGACGTTTCGGCATCCTTTTTGGCAACATATCCAAAAAAGCTTATTTACGAGATTTTGTTGGATTCTGGCCCTGAGTGAGAAAGAATCGATGTAGGAATTTTTGATTGAATAGGCGGGTGATTTTGTAAATGATTAATAATAAAATTTTTCCACGAACATATATATATATATATATATATATTAGTATATACAGAGATTATTACTATCTCGCCAGATAGTATTGCGATCACGAAAATTTTCGATGTCGAGATTTTGATGTTTTTATTCTTTTTGAAGGTCCCTGAGTCATTTTCACTAAGGATGGGAAAAATGTCTGTGTGTGTGAATGTGTGTGTATGTAGACAAGATTACGCAAAATCGGTTTGAGCTAGAATAATGAAATTTGGAACACAGGCATTATTCAAAATTCGTAGTTTTCTATCAACTTTTGAGAAATGTAGCTCATCATGAAGAGGGTCATTACCTACCACGTTTTCATTTTTTTTCCTCAAAACTGACCGTAAAAATAAAGATATGTTTGATAGTTTTTCACATGTAAAATTGCTATACATAGAATTTCAGCTTGATTAAATGACTCAAAGTACCGGAATTATTTTTTTAACACTGTACATCACGCGCCAGCACGTGACGAGATACCATCAACATAAAGCCAAACACACGCTGTTCTAATAAATATTATTTATTAATTTTGATTTATAATTTGATTTAAATATAATATATGTTATTTAATCCAATTCCAATTGCGAAATAGTCGAGTGAAGACACTCCAGATTTTTAATTATAACTTCCTTTAATTCTTTCTAATACCTACCTTTGGCATTGAGTTAATTTTATTTTTAATGGAGTGTAACTGTTTTCAAACCAATCTTCACTTTAATTTAGCTCAATGCAGTTATACATATACATAATTATTCACATAACCGAAGACAAACTGATTTTTTAAAAAATGTATGTGAAGAAATATAACATAATTAATTAAAGGAGATGATTCTTTGTGAGTGTATATGTAAGCGAAAGTATGTTTAGGGAAGAAGGAAAAAAAAACAGTTTTTGAATATACTTCCCTAAATGAAAGAAATTATTGTTTTTAATTTTAAAAAAATCAAAACATTTAATTTTTAAAAACAATAAGAAAAAATAATACATTAAAAACATAAGTTTAATTAAGTTAACTAATAATTTAAGTCACCTGTATATCAGTATATTTACTGGAGATCGAGTATAGCCAAACAAGAGAGAAAATAAAAAATAAAAAGTGCTCTTAGAAAATGAGCATAAATGATAAAAATGTAGAGGTGGTTAGCTCCAAGATTAAATAAATTTGATTTTTAAAATATTTCTATATAATTTTTGTTGACTAAGAATTTGCATTAACCAAGCAAGCAAAAGCAAATACAGATTTTAGAGAGAGAGAGAGAGAGAGAGAGAGAGAAAGAGAATGATAGAGATGGGCTTATAAAGAAATCGAGAAAGGGGTGTTTTGCGACTGGTTGAGGGCATCTGGATGGTCCGCCAGCTGAGCCAGCGGGGCAGAAGAAGGAATCGAAAAAGAGGGAGCAATCCTGAGGGAGCGGGCGGTCGGGCGGGGCGACCAAGACAAAGACGTCGGCAACAGCCAATGGCGAGCCGCCATGCAAATGAAGGGCTCAAGGGCGAAAACGGCAGCCGGCCATTACGCCAAGGAACTAACCCTTCTACACTGCCCTTCTCCACCTCCTCTACAATACATTAACGAGATGGACTGACTGCATATTCTAATATCCAATGGGAACTTTTCCTAGAAAGACAGAAAAAAAGAGAAATCCCCACCTGCTTAATGAATACCCTTCAAATCAATCAATCATTAATTAAAATACTATTTATTTTCAAGATAAATATAACGAATCTCTTTATATTTTATAAATGATTATTTGCTTATTAAATTTTATTTTTTTTTTAATTTTATGAAATGTTATATTATATTTATAATTTCTTAAGACTAATTTCTATAGACTACCTTTTTATTATAATTCATACTAAATGCAATTATCACAGTCTTTATTTTAAATATTCAATTAAAAACTTTGGTTTATATTAAATATTTTAAACAATTTCATAAAGATTACAAGATTTTTGATAATTTATTATGATTTACTAGTAATAATATGTTAACTTTATAAGAGGATTCATTCAAATCACTTTAATTTTTGTCAGAAATCGATTTGGTGAAGAAATTATCCAAATTATTATAGCTTTTTCTCTCTTTAATACACCAAAGTAATATATAGTAATTATACGTAGATAAATATATATAACAGCTTCTAAGGCTATCCTAGTCATGATGATAGCCAAACTCCGAAAGGGAGACGGCTCCTTAAGAAGAGATATATATAATATGTCATAATAAAATGATGCCATTTTTCTTACTCTGAATTATTTACTATTTTATCTTTAATGATGAATTTTTTGTAAAATAAAAAATTTATAATATAGTTTTAATGTTTAATTTTTCTCTCATCAATTTGTTAATTTTGAACTCATTGGCTGATAATCTTTATTTATTTAATATTATTTTTCTCATTTTAATATTATTTTTCTCATTTTGATAAATTTTGCAGGAGAGAAATAACAATGTTTTTAACACTATTGATAACATAATATACATAATTTAAAGAGATTCAAATGAGAAATAGGGCCTAAGGAACAATTATATTCATAATTTTAATTTAGAAACAGAGGTTATCCCGATTTTCATAAAAAACCGTATTGTCGTAATAGTCATATTTTAGATTATGAATAAATCAATTTATTTAAATTATTAACTATTTTAAATTCATTTTATTTAATATGGGGATGAATTCAATAATATTTATTTTAATTTTTCTTTTAATTAATTTTTTTAAACATTTATGATAAATGTTTTTAAAATAATGTTGAATATCTTCATTCAGATTAATACTAAAAATTTCAAACATAACGAGAAATAAATTGATTAGAGAATGAGAGAAGTGGAGGGGGGTTAAATAAAGAGGGTGAGAAGTATGGGGAATGTGTGTCGTTGGTATTGTATAGAATCGGGCAACATGACTTATTTTTTGGAATCTGGTGTATGCATATTTCAAGTGCAAAATACAAACTATTGAACAGATCATTGGAGGGTGAGTGAAAGAGAGAGGGGAGAGAGTGCTCTCCTGAAAGAATGAGAGCTGTCTATCGTTCGAGTTCAATGTCATTTGACACTTATCCCGCTTTTCAAATATAAATATCTATTATATATATGCCTCTTAGCAAGAGAATGAAATTTATTCAAATTCAAATAAATATATTATATGCTATTCTAAAAGGACATTTGTTTGGCGTTGTCAATGGGGCATCCATATCGATATACACATCATTACATTTATTTATTGAATCTATATACATATTTTATATATATATATATTGATCTGTATATTTCAATTTCTATTTTACAATAAATCAGCAATTGAATTGGTCAGTTAAAAAATGAAATCATAAAATATGGGAAGGAAATAGGATTGAATATTCGAGTTTGTTGTATTTTCGATATTATTAGATATAGGATATATGATCCGTATGAAAATAACATTCTTAAATTACGCTCTATTTATCATAAGATAGGAATAGTGGTAGAAATCATGGCATTTATAAAATAAAAGATCTAAAAAAGTTTCAATAATTATGGATACAAAATCTGGAGTATCTCCACTCGGCTATCTCTCAAATTTGAATTGGATTAATTAACATATATTTTATTTAAATTAAATTTAATTAATTCAATTATAAATTTAATTTAATAAATAATATATATATTAAACCGTGTTTGGCTCTTTGCTGTTGGCATCACGTCACGTGCTGGCGCGTGATTGGCAATCAAAAAATCTAAAAAATTAATTCCGGTACTTTCAGCGATTCAATCAAGCTGAAAATCTATATATAGCTGTTTTATACAATTTTTAATTATATGAATAACTATCAAACATATACATATCTTTATTTTTACGGTCAGTTTAGAAGAAAAAAGATGAAAGCTTAGTAGGTAAAGGTGATATAGAAAAAAATAATAAACCTTTTAAAATAGAAAAAATATATTTTAATTGATTTATATATGTGAGAGTTTAGAAGGAGCGTTTTTTTATTTGCTGCTATATAAGTAGATAATCTATTTTCATCTCCGAATTTAGAAATTAATTTTTTCAATCAAAGAGATTTAATGAATATAAAAATTATCATTATTTTGGTTAGTCTTTACAATAATTAATCATAATAAAACAAAAGTGATTAAACACAATATAAAAGGTTTTACAGGAGCGAAACCTCAAAATGTAATGAAAGTGAAAGGGTGACGTAATATGCAAACGAAATAAATTCCTAAATCTTGTACTTAAATATATTCTACATATTCAATTCTATTAATATTTATGTTATTGTAAATATATATATATATATATATATATTGTGTTGATATAGGTATATTTTGTTTATAAATATAAATGAAGCCTCATGTAATGAAATCTTTCAAAAAGTAAGTTAAATACCATTTTCATTTAGGTTGTTGGTTGACTTTATGAATGCTTTCATTCTAGGGTATTTTATCTGAGATGAATAAAAATATGTGAAATTATGAATATCATCTTGTACATATTCAATTATATTTACACACACAGGAGAAATAATATTTAAAAGAGTCTAGAGATAATTATCAGGAGGACCGGAAAGTAATATCGTTTTTTACATCAAATTCAAACAAATAAATTTTTAACAAGTTTTTATTTTCAATCAATTATATAATCACCCTCGTTATCAACAACTTTTTGCTATCTAGTAAGCAAATTTTCAATGCCAGATCGATAAAACTCAATTAGTTTTTGAGCAAAATATCTGGAGATGGCATTTTGGACATCATTCATATTTTTGCCAATTAAAAAATGTCGTAGAGATCGGAACAAATGGAAATCCGATGGCCCAATATCAGACGAGTATGGTGGGTGAGGCAATATCTCCCATTCGAATTCATTAATTTTTTTCAAGGTTCCTCTTGCGCAGTGCGCTAATGCATTATCACGTTTCAGAATAACGCCTTTTTCTGTTGACAATCGCTGGCACTTCTCAATTAAAGATTGATTTACTTGCTCTAAAGGTCTACATTCATAGTTTGTCCAGGTTTTAGCACTTCAAAATGAATGACCGCGCGCAAACTCTACCAAACACACAAAAGCGCCTTTTTGGGATGTAAACCTGGCTTCGTGGCTATTCATTTGGTCAGAGCCATTGTCTTTTGCGTTTTGGATTATCATACTGGACCCACATTTCATCTACAGTGATCAAGCGATCAAAAAACGCTTCTGTATTGCGCCGTTGAAGCAATAAGTTGCATGTAGTAGATCGGTTAGCTTTGTTTTCTTCGGACAGATTATGCGAAACCCAATACCTGCTCTGCTTACTTTACCAATCTGCTGCAAATGTTCTTGGATGGTAGACCAAGATTGGTTAAGAGTGTTTGACAGTTTCTCGATTGTCTGACATAGATTTGCTTCCACTTACGCCCTTAACATGTCATTGTTTAAAATTGTTGGTCTTCCTGATTGATACGAGTGGGAAAGATCAAAATTACCGGATTTGAACTTAGAAAACCATCTTTGACTTTTGCGAACGTCTAATGCACTTAGATAAGCATCGCAAATGTTTTTGGTAGCAACTGTTACTATCCTTGCGAAACTCAAAAAGCATACAATGCCGGATATATACTTCTTCTGGTATTTGGCTGGTCATTTCACATAATTCAAAAAAAATTTAAAATTAAATTATTATTGGGAGACAAGTCACTCTAACCTTAAAATGTCTTTGGCACGACTTTGAAGTATATAATGAACTGATAAATGACAAACGAATATCGATATGCGCAGAAACGACATTACTTTTTGGTCCCCATATTATTAAAGGGATTTTTATTAAAAGACCACATATTTGCATAATGCAGAATAAGCAGTCGAAACGTTGTACATTTATTCAATTCAATAAATAAATTATAGAAATATCTGATCTTTTCTTTTAATAAAAATCCCTTTAATAATTATGTAAATAAACACAAAATTTTTAATAAATTCAAAATCTGGAGATAATTCAGTTAAACATGAAGTTAGCAGGTAAAACTCAACAAGAAGCCAAATGGATGCCTAGTTTGCAAGTGCCACCCTCCCCCCCTCCCATAAGTTAAATTAATCCACTATGATATCTGTCTATCTCTTTAATACTTATATATATATATATGTATTTAGGAATTAAATGTTGATATGAGAAGAGATATTCAATGGCAAATATCACTTTTGTTTATACAATCTAAAAAGTGGCATAGAGACCTCCTTAATTTAACAACAGATCTGTTTTGAGCTCATTAGAAATTAAAAAAGTGCATTATAAATAGAAAAAAATTTCAAAGTTTTTTGAGAGTAAAACTATTGTAATCCGATTGACTATCGAAATGCAGTTTTTGACAGATATCCACGTTTCAAATCATTCTGATTCCAAAAAAGTGGTTGTCCTGTTGTCGTATGTGTGTGTGTGTGGCTCAAATTTTGTGAACAAAATTGCGTTTAAACGGTAAAATCGAGAGATCATAACCAAATTAAATATTTAAGATCTTATTGGTGTCATGATAACCTGGCAACATTTTTGCTTAGATACATTCATATATAAATAAAATATCAAAAAAGTTTTATTTAATTATTTGAAACTTCGAAGATACTATTTCTTATAAATAAATCTAAAGTAATAATAAAACAAAAAATAAAAGATAAAAAATAATAAAATAAAATAAATAATTAATAAATGAAAAGAAAAGATTACGATTATTTTTCTAATCAATCTTATGTCAAAAAATAGACCTAGATAGGCTCCAGAGGGGTAGCACCATGGCCATAAAGAGAAAGACAAAGTTTTATTATATATATCTTATCTTGTTATACTAGAAAATATTGTATATGCGTGGGTGGTCTGAAAAGTTTCCGACCTGACCAAGAAAATCGATGTTTTTAAAAAAATTTTTTGATATATTTTTCAACATAATCTCCATCAACACTGATATATTTCTCATAACGGTGTTCTAATTAATTTAATTAATTAATAAATTATTTAATTAATTAATAAATTATTTAATTAATTAATAAATTATTTAATTAATTAATTAAATTTGATTTAATTTAATTTAAGTCTCATCAACAGTTATGAATCGACGCAAAAATTCGTCAACGCCAAATTGTCGTTAGAAATGGTTTTTCGAAGCAATTTTTGGTCTAACGTTAAGAAATGCGACACCCACATTGCACACAGCTTTCCATATTCAAATGGTTTTGCAAAATATTACGCACACGTTCAGCTGACATCGTACAGGTCTCAGCTATCTTGAATTTTGAAAAATAAAAATTGAAAAACATCGTTTTCTTGGTCAGGTCGGAAACTTTTCAGACGACCCTCGTATATATATATGTATTTTTAAAATATTAAACCGCTCTAAGGTTTTTTCGAAAGCCTCGGGGAAAATCATCTTTGTTTGTTTTTTCTTAATTTAAAATAGGAATTTTAATAATAAAAAATGTCGCCGGGAAACGCCGGACGAAAAAAAAATATTATAAATAATATAAAATTAAAAATATTTATTTTAATAACATTTTATAATCAAATTACGAAATATATATTATGTTATATCCATAGGCCATACTTTTCTGTCTTTTAGTGCATTAATAGGTACGTTTAATGGCTGTATGTTTTATGACTATTTTTTTTATTTTTGTTCTTGAAATTATTTGAAATTGTTTCATATACTTTGTCGTTTATTTATTTTAAATAATAATCTTAAATATTCATATTTCATAAGGAATCATTTTTTTAAAGTACCGAGAGCGGCGGCTCGGTAATCCAGATATAATATATAAGATAATATCATAGAATGATTTGGATTCAAAATTAATTTTTAAATAACTTTTCAGTTGAAATTTAATCTTTTTTAAAACGTCGATCCGAATTTTAATTTTTCAAATAGATAGGAAAATATTTTTTTTTATTTCACATTCACAAATTATAGTTTTAACATTAATACTTTCAAAGTGCATTATTCTATTAAGTATTTGATATATCTCCATTTAAAATTCTTAACCTATGCTTAAACACGGGTTTTAATGCTTTTTTTTAAGATTGAATACTGAATAAGAAAAAACCCATACTCTTTGTAACTAAGTATTTAATAGAGATTAAGATCAAAAGAATTCCAGTGAGGGGACGTATATGCTGAATAGAAAGACCGGTAGATGATAAGAAGCAGGAAGCTTTTAACAGTATGTCACTTGGGAGATATCCATCTCTCTCTCTCTCCTCTTTCCCTCCTCTCCCTTGCGTGGATCTCCCTTTGCGACTCGATTTGTATTCATAAGAACATGAGCTATTTTGGCCAAAGCTTCCTGTTCCTTTATGGGGACAATATTCCTCAAGTGAACAAGGGGCGATGTCGTCAATGACGATCGATAAACTACTATCCAAGTTGGATGACCAAAATCGAGCATTTGTGAGACGCCATTAAAAAAACAACATTTTAATGTATCCATAAAATGAGAACAATATTCTATATCATTCCATTTTTTTTTTAAATTAAATATTGAAATTCTTATCAAAGTTTAATCTTTAAAGAATTTAGAATTTAATGGAATTGAAAATTAGATCCATAATTATTTCTAAGAGGTCTTTAAACTCTCCTTCCATTTAATAAATAATAAAAATAATAATTCTTGATAATTGATAAAGACAAAAACTAGGGATTGAATTCAATTCATCGGTAATTCAATTGATTCTATTAAATAATTAGAGAAAATTTTCAATAGAAATTTAATTAAATTTTAAAATTATTTATTAATAGATATGATAAAAATAAATAATGTATTTTTAATTTAATATTGTAAAATAATATATAGAAATTTATTTAATTTAAGTAGCTCCTCCGATCAAGACTATTAAGATTAAGTTTAAGTTTAATTTTACTGTTCATACAACCCCTTTATCATGTTTAGACCCCAACCGATTTGATAGACTCTGCCCTTTCGAGGAATGTACAAAAGTCATTTTTTTTTTAATTTATTGAATTTAAAATGATAAATTTTGTAATAATTATATAGCATTTATTTGTAATTACTTTATTTCATATTATATCCCATATTAAAGGATTCAATTATTTTAAAAAGTTCATTAATAATTTTTTTATAAATATTATTAGTGATTATTTTTACCGACCGACGATAGTAAGGGAGGTATTGTTTTCACACCAAATTTCACATGTGGAGATTTTTACATATCTCCACGAATCATGCATTTTCTTAACAGAAAAAAGTATTTAGCATGATGTCTGTCCGACCGTCTGTCCGTCCGTCTGTCCGTCCGTATAGATGTGTACAGCCTGAACGGCTCAACCGATGTTGATGAAATTTGGTATATTTACTTACTGCATCAGTGGGATGAATTGATCAACTTTTGGTGCAAATCCGGAAACCGGACGACGATAGGAAAGGAAGGGTTATTTTCACACCAAATTTCACATGAGGAGATTTTTTACATATTATCACGAATCATTCACTTTGTATTTGTTTTATCTTCGAGAAAAATCATCTTTATTAGTTTTTTCTTAATTTAAAATTATATGACGTCATCCAGTCATTCATGACGTCACAGCCTGGTCTTACATATATATTATAAATAAAATAAAATTAAAAATATTTATGTTATTTGCCTATCTGTTTTTTATTACATTAATAGATATATGAAAATTATTTGAAATTGTTTCTGTAGCTGGAAATTAATTTATTTCAAACCGTCGGTCGGTTCGGACCTGGCCACAGGTCAACTTATTTTAAGAAAAGAATTTAATTTAATAAAAAAAAAAAATTTATAAATACTAGTAATGAATTTAAAAAATTAATATACTTATTAATTTGTTAAGACTATTTTCTTAAAAAAATCATAAAACAGAACCTACTATATAAGAATAGATCAATGTCAAATAACTAATGTTAATTATTAAAATAACCACAAAAGCTTTAATAAACTAATGTTAATATTTTAAATATTTTTGATAAAACGTTTATTGTTTTCTTAATTTTTGAGAATATAAAATTTTCAGATACATGTTCTGTTAAAGAATTATTAAATCTTTTCTTTCTTTTAATGGTTAGATTTTAGAAAAATTTATTTTTATCAATTTACATGATAAGACTATTAGAGTTTACTTTAAAGGAATTAACCAATAAATATTTAAATACAATCTGTGTATAATTTTATTATTCATTTCGATTGAATCGAGCGAGATGGAATTTAATCAAATCTTAGTTGTTGTTGTTGCTGAGTTGTTGATGTTATGGTTTGTGGAATGACTAATAACCAAAGTATTTAAATTTGAAGTCCCTCACTTACCACTTAGAATATTTGTGATCTAATTTCGAGGGTCGTTTGGATATAAAATCGTAGTGTAATTGAATGTACTCTTGAGGGTGTTTGCTCTTTGCTCTTTGGAGGGTGTTAAGTGCGCTTGTCATGTCGCTGTCACGCGTGCTTTGTATGCATGTCGCCAGTGGCAATAACTCTCACACCCTTCCTATCGAAATACTCTTCAATCCACAGACACACACTCTCTACTCTCTTCTAATTCCATCCAAAACCTCTCCTCCTCCTCCCCACAAGATTATTGCCGATGGGGACGAACATTATGACACGTTTTCACTCCTAATAGTGAAGTGTTTTTTTTTAAAACTTTTTAAGTAGATGCTAAATTCTGATTTTTTTTTATTCAAATATGATTAATTTCTAAATTTTATATATATTTTTTTTTATTTTTCATAAATAACATGGAATAATTTCAATAATTTTAAGGTAATGAATGAGATTTATTATATTTTATCTTAATCTGTGTCTTTAAGGTTAGTGTCACTCCCACCTCTCTCAGATTTTCTCATTCAGTCAATTTTATATAAAATAAAGTATTTAAAGTCAGATCAAATTTAAATCTGTTGAGGTTTAGATTGATTTTTACATTTTTATACATTTATTAAAATTTTTCATTTCAGTATCACCCATCATCCCGGGATTTGCCCTTTCCATTCAAGCGACGTCACTGATTAGGTTATTTTAGGTATTTTACCAAAAAGATGTAGTATCAAGTATTTATATCAACTATAAAAGAACAAAAATTTGGAAATTTTGTAAAAATTCCATTAAATGTCTTAAATATTATTTGACTAATTGGATTATATAGGAATTATTATATTATATTGTATTAGTGAATTTTTTTGAAACTAAAAGAAAATTAACAATTTTTTTTTAAATTTCCCCAAACATTTTTTTAATAAGTATCATGTTTGATTCATATTGGAAGGGACTACAGTTAAATCTCAAAATAAAATTTCTTTGTAACAAAAGATGAAAGAGAAGAAGATTTTAGAAACTCTCTCTCTTCTTATCTAATCCAAATTTATTATCGTTTATATTATATAACTCTAATTTCTTATCAGATGAGTTTAAATTATGGAATAGAATTAATAAAGAGGGTTGAATTTTAAACGAATCATCTTCCAGTTGGTTGATTGTATTGAGAGGCTGTTTTAAACCCTTGAGGTAGTGTTAGTGTGCGTGGAGGGAGGTAGTTCTCCCCCTTGATTGGCTCGTCCGCCTGGAATCATTCGATTTGCTACCGTGACATGTTCGTTAGTCGCTCAAGCGACCTATTTGCAACATTCACCTCTCTAACTCCCCAGGCGGTCGCCTACTCAATCTCTTAACCAGCAAAACGTACAATACAAGGGTAAACAATCAATCACCACCACCACCAACCGCCAACCACCCCTTTGACATCATCACAAACTAGATGGATAGTAAAATAACCATTTAGAAAAACATTATCTAGTCTATAAATATTAATCAAAATTGGATACATAATATAAATAAATTTAAATGCAAACAAACCTCTCTCTCCTTCGGGATTTACAAAATCTAGTTTATCTATAGATATATTAGAAGATAAGAATAATGAACAAAATTCGAAAAATAAAATAATAATATTTATTAATTTAATATTTGTAGAATATCAGACCACCAGCAGTTACAGTTATAGGTGGTTATTAATATTTTAAAATAATATAATGTATAAGATATTTTTAATAACTTATTTAAATTTAAATGATATTGAAAGAATTAAGATATTTTATTTTAAAAAAATTAACGATTTTTAATTTTAAAAAATCTGGAGTGTCTCCACTCGACTATCTCACAAATTTGAATTGGATTATAAGGGAATTTTGTAAATAAAACCACATATTGATATTTTATTGTAAATTTATTCAAAAACACAAAAAATACACAACGTTTCGATTGCAGAAGGAAATCCTTGTTGATGACACCACGTCACTTGCCTGCACTTGATTCGCAGTCAACGTGTTAAAAAATTTAACAAATTAATTTCGGTACTTTCAACGATTTAATCGAGGTGAAATTCTATATATAGCAGTTTTATACAAATTTTAATCATGTGAAAAACTATCAAACATATATCTTTATTTTTACGGTCAGTTTAGAGGAAAAAAAATCAAAACGTGGTAGGTAATGACCCTCTTCCGGATGAGCTAAATTTCTCAAAAGTTGATAGAAAACTACGAATTTTGAATAATGCCCATGTACCAAATTTCATTATTCTAGCTCAAACCGTTTTTGAGTAATCTTGTCTAATTAATTTTTTAAATTTTTTGATTGCCAATCACGCGCCAGCACGTGACGTGGTGCCATCACAAAGAGCCAAAGATACGATGGTTTAATAAATATTATTTATTAATTTTAATTTATAATTTATAATTAATTAAATTTAATTTATGTTAGATATGTTATGTATGATAGAAAACTACGAATTTTGAATAATGCCCGTGTACTAAATTTCATGATTCTAGCTCAAACCGTTTTTATGAGGAATCTTGTCTACGCGCACACACACACACACACACATATATATATATATACATACACACAGAGACATTTTTCTCAACCTTAGTGAAAATGACTCAGAGACATTTAAAACGTATAAAAACATCAGTCTCTGGCGAGATAGTAAAAATCGAAATTGATACGATTCAAAACGATAGAATTCTAACTTAGGAAATCTTTATTATTATTATTATTTGTTCTAAAACAAAGTGGCTACGCAAATAATCTTTAACGATATATCCTCTGAGGATACAAATTAAGAGGAGATACTTGAAAGTTCTCCCCTAAAGAAATTCCTATTAAGTAAAATTTCCAGGAGTAATTAATTAACACCACTTTTTTTCTCTTGATACTCGAGATATATTTTATTATTTTAATCATCTTCCCTTATCTCTCTCAAGCGGCATTATCTCAAGAACTTTTCATTAAAAAAAGGGGGCGGATGAATTATTAATAATAATAATCTGAATTAAGTTGGTATTTCATTTGGGAGGTTACCTCCTTCTTATGCTTAATTCACTCTCTCTGTCTCTCACTCTTCCAAGTTAGTATAAATAAATAATTGATCCCTGGAGGCTTTAGCAACATGAGCCATTGAGTGTACTAGTAGTCGGATGTTGCTTAGAGTTAGGGGTTTTAAGGGGGTGTTAAGCTTTCTGGGAGAGAGACATAGATAGCTCGAAACGTCATCGTAAATGATTCATAACGTTGCCAGGGGACAAATAATAAATCGTGTCTCTAATCGATGTCTCAATCAATCATCATTCCCTTTAAGGAGAAGGAATTATATCATTTCTTTGAATTGTACCTTTCTTTACTTATAAACTATCCACTCAGACCGCTTTGGCGCTCTTTGCAAATAGTCAGGAAGCAGAGCCCCCTGGACCCCTCAAGTGATGCATGGTATTTTGTTGAAAGTCTATGTAATAGATTTTTATTTATTTTATTATAATCAGTATATTAAAACGTCAATTTTCTTTTTGTTTTGTTATTTTTTAATTTAATCACGAAATTAATTATAAACTTAATTGAATATGCTATTATGGGATACAATATTTTTTAATTTTCATTTTTTAAAAGATTTTTATTATATTATAACTAGACGATTGGTGAATAAAGAAATGCAAGGAAATATAAAGAGAGAAAATACTTTATAAAATAAAACGAACATTTTTTAACGTTACTTATATAAAATTACAAATAAATAAATTTAAAATAGAAACATGTAATAATGTTAATTTAAATTAATTGATTTATTAGTTTATTCTTTTTCTTTCCCTTTTACTATTTTTTAGAGGCCATAAATTACTTCCTCACGATCAGAAAATATATCTACCTAGTGCTAGGGAACACGAAAATTCTTGACTGCACACACACATCAACCACATTCCTACAACAATCCAACGACATTTGCATCCAATCTTTATTCTCGCCCAATTCCCTTACCTCTTCCGTTTCTTGATTTTGTTTGCCCACTGTTTAGGTCTTTAATTCTGAATTGCTTTCTGAATAAGCAAGTTTCTTGACATTATTTCTAAATACGTGTACCGCCAATCCATCTTGTATATTTAATTTATATTTGAATGATTATCTGTATTAAAGTTTAAACATATTTTGGAGAAATAATAATAATAATTTTCTCATTTAATATTTTAGAATCAAATTTTTTATAAATATAATCAAAAAGAAGTTATTCATACAAACAAACCGAAATCCCCATTAAAATTATAATTTAAAAAACAAATTTGCAATATATTGAGCCATAGACCTTGTTGAAGCTTACAAATAATATTGATATGATTTATTGTTTACTCTTAATCTTAATCTAAAGTGACCTAATTTCCTGGATAGAGAGGTAGTCAAACGGACATGAAAAATTCTAGTCACTTTTGGATTCTTAGGGACATGAAACGTAAAGTATGCAAACAATTTTAAATCCTGAGCAATGTGCAAATATTCTTTTTTATTTGTTATATTCGAACTGGATGTGCTCCCATTTGGACTTTATCTTCTAATGGCCATTGTATAAAATATTTATTTATATATAATAATATATTGAGGTTAATAAATAATAAATAAATAAATAATAAAATAACTATTCAAACACAAATAAATTAAATTATTTCATAATTTAATATTGAAATACTTTTTATTATTAAATTACTTAGAATCTATATTTTTATGACATGACATTTCAATTTTAAATTAATTTTTATAAATTTTAAATTGTTTAAGGAAAATTCCTTTTCCTTTAGGCTTGCATTTGAAACGCAAAAAATCAAATTCAGACTGATGGTTTTTGAAATAAATATAAAAACTATTTATTTCAAAAACTATTTTTTAAGAATATTTTTTTCAATTTTTTTTCTCTAAATTCGTATTTCTACTAGATTGCTACCTAATATCAAAAACATCTGAGCGTAAATGAATAATTTGAATAATGAATATTGAGGGTAGTTTGCTCGGCAGAGGGTTCTTTGAAGTCTCTTAATGTGTAAGGAACGGCAAATCCGAGAACGTATTTTATTAAACAAGTTTCAAAGTAATAAAGTAAGAACCATCATATACAGCAATCAAGTTATAACAGTTGAACGTCTCCTCATTGCATGATGCTACATCAACTATCCTGGCCTCATCTATCATTTTACCTTCCCTTATTATATTATCCCCTTCTGTTGAACTTTCTAAATTATTTAATTGATGATTAATTATTATTATTAGTTAGTTAGTCAGTCGAAGCGTTGTAGCATTATTAATTTTATCATCATATAGTTATCTGCGTTTTTATGATTCAATTTCTTTATTTTTAAAGATATAAAAGATAAAATATAATTTTGCTTAAATATGAAATTTTTTCATAAAACTCTTTTTAAGCAATAATTATATAATATTGTAAGTATTCATTGTCATTGAACACAGAAGAGATATATATTTTTATGAAATTAATAGATTTGACCACAGGCCAGACCCCTACTTGATTTTTTGTAAATTTCTAAGTATAGTGAAGTTTAGTGTGAAAAACTTAAAGTAAATACTAATCTTAAGTTTTATACATTTATTAATTTAAATAAATTTAATACTACTCAAAATAAAATTTTGTATCTGAAATATAAAATATACGTAAAATAAACATAAAATAAACTAAGAAATAGTAAATTTGTAGTAAATTTTTAGTGGGAAGGATGATAATTTTGATGAGAGATAAGCCTCTTTCCCGATTGCTACCTCGATTTAAATTCTTCCCAAATATTATTATCCTTCGTGATTACATTCAATTTTTCTACATATTAAAATTCTACATTTTGTATATTAAAATTTTGTATGTTAATACTGTTCCTGTTTGTTACTAAATATTTTTTCTTATCACTATTAATTTCAAACCCTATCTCTTTTCCTACTTCGATTAATTTTTCCTCGCTATCTGTAATTGTAATTCCCGAATCTCCTATTATATTTAAGTCATCTGGGTAACCTCATATTTTATATATGACTTAAGAAAAAGTCACAACATGAAGATTTCGCTTACAGTATTTGTTCTGTCCGACCTCCACCTAACACTTATTTTCTCCCAAGTTTCTTGCTTCTCTTTTGCACTCTTTTAATCACGTGATCTATATATTTAATTTTTTTTGATTCATTATAATAAAATTTAAACAAATAAAAATTTTCATTTTGTTAATTTATTTAAATTTCAATTTAAACTGATTGTGAGTCATTCACCTTCCCAAGACTTTGAATAATTTGTGTAAAGAAATATTGAATGTTCTTAACGAGATTTGATATAATATTGTTCGATTTATCCTTAATCTGAATTAGAAGAAAATTATAAACTGCCTCCTCTTCCAGCCCAATTCATTTACCCATCTATGTTGCAAAAGGCATCTTAATTTCTTAACACTCCGTTATATTGAAATTAAAATAAAGGGAGAGAAAGAGTTTCTAATTATATTCGAATAGTCTATATACTATTAATATCAGTATTTTTTTTCTGAATTTAATTTGATTTTTAAAATTTTCTATTCTTTATGCATATAATTGATTACATGTGTTAAAATTTAAAAAAATTCAAATATTCTAATTTTTAAATTTATATACAATTTAATATTATTTTTTATTAATATCATATCAAAAAAAGAGAATTTATTAAAGATTAAAAATAAGAAAAGAAGCCTCTTAATAAACAATTATATTAGAATACAATAATTTTGATTTGAAAACAAATTTAAAAATATATTCAATTTAAAAAAGACAAAAATTTAAAATATCTCGTTTATATCATTTGTCTAAAAAATCATATTTTAATTTTTATAAAATGCTTAAAACAAATGTTTAATAACACTTGAAACTCAATGAAGTAATAAAGTAATAATAATTATAAATTATTCTTAATAATATTGATTTTGGTTTACTTTGTTACTTTTTTGGCTCAATCATAAAGGTACATTTTTTAAATATTTTTTAAAAATCTTAATGAAATTAAACAATATGAAATACATATATTTTGGAAGAATATATATATAATTATTTCTTGGAAGAATTATAATTTTTTAAGTTATCATGATAGATAATTATTTTAAATATACTTTTTAGATTACTTAATTGTTTTTTGAAAGTTGAAAAAAAAACAATAAGAAAATGCTTTTTCCCCTCTTTTCAAATCTTATTTGACACTTCTAATCAGAGATTTGTTTTTTTAACCTAAAAGTCAAATTTGATCTTTTCTTTAATGGATTTTCTTTTAATCTTCGATTTAAATAAAAATGTTGGATTTTTCCGCTTACTCCTTCTCTCTGCTTTTCTTACCCCTTCCCCTAATTCTTCCAATCACCCTCACCCTCACCCTACGTCTTGTGCGTGTCGGCAGCGGTAGCAGCGGGATGGGCTCTCAAGACAGACAGACGGAAATCAATGCCAAGCTTAGTGGCAACGGAGCCGCCCAGGGGTAAGTCGTAAGCACTTGGAGAGGGGGTGGCTTCCCAGGGAACGGGGTTTTGCGTTTTGGGAGGGCGCGCGCCCTTGATGCTTGGGCGGTTCTTTCCCAGCAACGCGCGAAAAGAGATGATCGGTAACGCAAGCGCACAGGAACTGGTCGCCTCGCCGATGTCGCCCTCCTAATTGATCAAATGAAATCAACGAAAGAAGCAACTGAGCCAAGAAAATCCAAAGCGTCACTTGATCATTGATTGGGATTTGGGTTCCCACCTCGAACCATCGGGAAAGCCACCGACCGACCTGATCCGGTTATCCACGCCCAATCCTGTTAGATCCCTTAAGTTAAGCAATTTGTGGCATAACTTAACCTTTGCCTAGTTTCCACAATTTAATTGTATCTCGATATTTCTTCTAAATTAACAAATCAACCGATAAAAAAGAACTGCATAAACTTTTCAAACAGAAATTGAAAATAGAATTAAAATTTATTGTTTTTATAATTAATTAAGTAATTAAGAAATAATGATTGTAATATCTGGAAAACTGAAAAAATCACTATTTTATTTATTATATAAAACTATAAAATAAGAGATATTTTTAAATTTAAGTTTTAATTACAAATAGTTTTAGCTTAACCAAACATTTAATTAAAAAAAAAATTCTGAGCATAGTAAATTTTTTAAATTTACCACTCAAAAGTCCTACAAATTTTTTTTTTATAATAATTATAATTCTAAGAATTTAATAGAAGTACAAAGTTTATAAATTGTCATTTATTACTCCAGTGACTCCATTTGACTCTTATTTCTTAAATTAGGTATGCCTAACCTTTTTCAATGTCTGTGCCACAAAGTTGTAAAAAATCTTTATGAAGTAACTTAACGTTCTACAATAAAATTTTCATTATTTTTTGAAATGAAAACTTTAGAAAAAGTCTCCACACAACTATCTTGCAAATTTGAATTGGATTAATTAACATATATTATTAAATTCATTTAAATTAAAATTAATAAATACTAATATTTATTAAACCAGAGCGTGTTTGGCACCTCGTGTTGGCGCGTGATTGCCAATCAACGTGTTAATTAAAATTAATTCCAGTACTTTCAGCGAATCAATCAAGCTGAAATTCTATATATAGCAGTTTTATACAATTAATTTAAACATGTGAAAAACTATCAAACATATATCTTTATTTTTACGGTCAGTTTAGAAGAAAAAAAAGAAAACGTGGTAGGTAATGACCCACTTTCGGATGAGCTACTTTTCTCAAAAGTTGATAGAAAACTACATATTTTGAATAATGCCCATGTACCAAATTTCATTATTCTAGCTCAAACCGTTTTAGCGTAATCTTGTCTATATATATATATATATATCTTATATATAAAATTCTCGTGTCACAAAACTTTGAAATGATTGAAGAGAGGAAGTGAAGGGTTATTTTCATATCAAATTTCACGTGAGGACATATCTCCACGTGTTATGCACTTTGTATTGGTTTTATCCTCGAGAAAAATCATCTTCATTAGTTTTTTCTTAATTTAAAATTATATGACGTCACCCAGCACTTCATGACGTCACAGTCAGCCCTTATATATTATAAATAAAATAAAATTAAAAATATTTATATTATATCCATATCTGTTTTTTTTACATTTAAAATATCAGTTAACCGGAAGTAGCACTTTATTCTATATATATATATACATAAATGTTACCAAATATCAAATTTGACACCAATAAACTAATACGAACTGGCTCTTTATCGATACCAAGTTTACACATTCTAAATATTCATTCACAACTCTTTATATCTATTTATATGCGGGAAAGTCTAGGGGAGGACACTCCCAATTTATTTATTGTATTCTTTGTGCTACTAAATGACAACATGTTTATATCAAATTTTTAAAAATTAATTTTTGCGGTTATTAATTAGATATTATTAAAATTTATAGTCTATGAACAGAAATTAAAAATTCTGAAGTCACTTTTGGATTCTAGAGGACATGAAACACGAATATACGCAAAAAATTTAAATTCTGAGCAATGTGTAGATAAAATTTTTTTTATATATATATTGATATTTACAATATCTCAATTGATCTTATTGGTCTTTTAAACTTTGAAAACATTCACATTACGGCTATAATTTAATACTATTAATTTTTGATATTATGTGAGTAAATCATTTTAATTAATAAAATTTGATCTCATAATTGGATTTTCACGTAAGGTTTTAATATATATTTTTTAATATTATTTTTATAGTAGTTTAGTGTTATGCTAATTTCTTTATATTTTATTTTTATTTTGTTTACTTTGTTTTTTTTTAAATAAATTAATAACATTTAAAGTAGCATACAAAAATTAACCGAAGCAGGAAAAGTGATGGGGTTTGAAATTAATAGTGATAAGACAAAATAATTAGTATCAGAGAGAATAATATTTACAAAGAATTTAAATCGAGGTTGCAATCGGTAAATTATTATCAAAGGGGATCAAAATTAAAATATATAAAACAATTATTTTTTCTGTTTTATTATATGGGTGGGAGGCATGGTCTATAACCCTGGGAGATGAGAGTAGATTCAGAGTATTTGAGAATAGGATTCTTCCCCGCATTTATTGGCCTAAGAAAGATGAGGACACCGGGGAATGGCGGAGACTGCATAACAAGGAATTGCATGATCTCTATGCATCTCTAGATATAGGTCATAAAATAGAGAAGGCTGGGATCGGCAGGGCACATGGCTAGAATGGGAGAAGAAAAATATATTGGTGGAGAGTTCGATTGGAAAACGTCCGTGTGGAAGACCAATTGTGAACAGGGTGGACAATGTAGGAAGGAACGTGAGAGAGATGGGACAGGGTAGGAGTTAGATGGCTATAGCTCAGAATAGGGACACTCGGGGGGGGGGGTACAGGGGGCGGAGCCCCCGTCTAGGTGTGGAGAGCGCCGAAGGCGTTCGGAGCAGCTAGTATTTATATATATACAGACCACAAGACATTTTTCTCAACCTTAGTGAAAATGACTCAGGGACCTTCAAAACGTATAAAAACATCAAAATCTCGACATCGAAAATTTTCGTGATCGCAATACTATCTCAATATAACAAATAACAAAGCTATTTATATATACAGGGTGCTTCAAAAAATGTATACACACTTTGAACTTCCATAGAAAATTTATTTACCGTTCTACAAAGTTAAATTTCAGGAAAATAGAAAGCTGAAAATTCCAATGTAAATGAAACAAAATAAAAAATGTTAATACTGTTCAAATTGGTGACCTGCAGCATCAATACAATTCTGAGTACGAGTCACCACTGATTCTGTACATCGTATCAAAACGTCCAATGAGATTTCTCTACCCACTGCTTGAATCTCATTCCAAAGAATGTTTAGGTTACGTGGTTTACGTTTGTATACCTCATCTTTTACTGTGCCCCACAAGAAGAAATCCAGTGGTGTAAGGTCTGGAAAGCGTGCTGGAAACTCGATTGGCCCCCTGCGTGTGGGGCATAGTAAAAGATGAGGTGTACAAACGTAAACCACGTAACCTAGACATTCTTTGGAATGAGATTCAAGCAGCAGAAAATTATTTAAAATAAAATATTTATAAGGATAAATAAAATCTGCTATTTAGACAAATTTTAGTTAATTAAAAATAATAATAAATCTAGGATTCGTGATTGATTTTATTAAAATGGGTGGCCCATTTTTCAATAAGTTTATTTATTAATCATCAACAACATTGCTTCATTCATTGATTGTATTAATATTAGTACTATTTCAATAACTATTTTATATGATGAAAGATGTTGGAGGATGGATGGAAGACAAATAAAAGCGATTGTGCCTTCATCCCTTGTATTGTTCATCTGAATAGAAAAAGCAGCTTTTGAATAATATTGAACTGAAGGGAATAGGGAATGGTGAACTGGGGGTGGGGGTCATTTGACAGTTAGCTCATTTAATGACTATATACGTATAGATAGATAGAAAGCTCTTTAATATTGATTCGCGAGAAATTTTAACAACATCCACATTGAATGAATGATATTTGCCTAAAGTATTTGCCTTGATCTAATGGGGAGAGAGGGAGGGGGGAGGAGAGAGGTTAGCAAAGGGCAAAAGTGCTGCTCCCAGGGTTGAGGGCGGTTGCTTTGGGGTGCGTTAGAAAGCAATTACGCTGCCGCCTTCGGCTCAAGTCGTTGGTTCGTTTTTGTCATCCATCCCAAGGGGTGAGTGACAAAAAGAATTGCTTCAATTATCTGAAACTTCGAGTTCGGATAATCCTGACACAACACTACGACGACGACGACCCACCCCAAAAAAATCACCCACTCCCCTTTCACGCTATGCTTTCTAGATAGTAAATAATTCCTTTTTTACTTTCTTTCTCGTTTTAACATTTTTTTTTTAAATCCAAAGTCTCTTGTCTCGTTTTTTTTATCAATTTCCCTTTCTTTTCTTTTTTTAATTTAATTTTATTTTAAAGCTGGAATGGTGTAAGCGAGCATCCAAGGGATTTGTCATCAAAGATAGATGGTGGAGGGGGGAGGATGGCAGCAGTGTCAACGAAGGGTTGGGGTTATCGAAGAATTCTTTCTCACTTTTTAGAAACGTTCATTCTGCGAGTGGACAAAAAAAACCTAATTTATTGCAAATAAAATAAAAAGGTTTCATTAATTTTAAATTTTTTTTATTGGAAAACTCTTTTTCTGAAGAGTAAAAAAAAAGTACTCCACTTACTTCTCTCTAAGTAGATAGAAAAAATATCTAAATTATTATAATTCGAATAGAAGTAAACTCAATATTTTTGTGTATGTGTTCAATGTTCCAGTAGGTTATGTTCAAGAGAATTTATTGAGAAAAAAAATTATAAGATAGATTTATCAGGTTTATTATAAATTGACTGATTAGAAATAAAATATAAATTTAATAATAATAATAATAATTGTATTATCGAAAGATATTATTATATAAAAAGTTAAGATGCATATTCTTCATCTGTATCCATTCTACATATGCTATTTTTAATTTTTTCTTTTAAAAAAGAAATTATTGAAATATATTTAGTTAACGACTTTCCATCATATTAGATCATACCAATTTAACTTAATTTTGAGACATGCCTCAATTGTAGAAGTATACATTTCTGCTTATAACACTACAAATATTATATTAAAAAAAAATTGGCAGTCGTGGGACTGGCCGACAGAAGTGAAAACTTCTGCGTAAGAAATTTGAAAGCAGACGGAATGCGCACCAGCTTCACGAGAAAAATGAATTTTATATACGTATATATATATATATAAAATTCATATTATTTTTTTCAGCAAACTGATTATTATTACAAAAATATTAAAAATACGATGTGTATGAATAGAAAATAACATCAATTATATATTAAAATATAATATTCTTTTATTTCTTTACATCTATAATTTATATTACAATATAATATGCTTTTATTGCAATATTTAAAAACATTTTATACTTTTGAAAAATTAACTTTCATGTACATTTTCAACAATACTTTCACCATGTTGACGACCATCATCATCAATTTGTAAAACTGATACAATAGGTTTATGGTAGCTAAAGGCTCGGGGTCCCGGTACTTACTATATTATGAAATATTTATGAAATTATATTATTACAAAAATTAAGGGAGGCGCAAGAATTTGTTTTAAAAAAAGTGGGGCGCCGATATGAAAGGTTCGAAACCACTGCCTTAACCTATTGAATTTATTATTTATTTTTAATTTTTGTTTATAAATTGAAAATGATTAAAAAAAAGCAAAATGTGCAGCATCGTACACGTGGCGGAAGCGAAACTTCTTACAATCTAGAGAATAAGATAAATTTTAGTTGAGAGTGTGAGTGAGAGAGAAATAGAGAAAAATAAACCACACTGCCCTCTCCTACAAAGAATATTTCCAAGCACATACAATTAACAAGTCCACCCTTGCAATTTTCAATTGAATGACTCTCGCCAAGTGTTTTACCTGCTAAATGCTAAGAACCTTAATTTTAAGAGGTTGATTGATACATTGCAAATTATGTCGAATCATAAACTTACTATTTCAATTGTAATGTTCACATGTGGAAGTGTGAACGTGACAAACATAACTTACTTATTCTTAATTGTAATGGACACATGTGGGAGCTTGACATTATAAGCCTTTCTGGGAAATTGCAAAATGTGTTTATTTTTTTATATAAATAATGATCATGCAAATTACACTAAAAATTAAAAAATTATTAGCTATAATAAACTATTATTGGCTATAAATTAATTATAATTAATTAAATCTATATATATAAAAAAAGGTTTTTGTCTGCACATTGCTCAGAATTTAAAAATTTTTGCATATCTTCGCGTTTCATGACCTCTAGAATCCAAAAGTGACTTTAGAATTTTTCACGTCTGTCTGTCTGTCTGTCTGTCTGTCTGTCTGTCTGTCTGTCTGTCTGTCCGGAAAATTACTATTTTATAGACTCAGAATTGGCTGAACCGATTTCTTTAAAATTACATCACAATATTCTTATATACCCCTAGAGTAACATAGGCTATAAATTTTATTTATATGTCAACAATAACCGCAGAAATTAATTTTTTAAAGTTTATATAATTCTCCGTGTTGTTCATTCAAGAGCAGCTCGCGGCTCACTGCCGGCCTAGCGGAATCATTTCAAACAATGAATTATCATAGCTATTCCCAATCAAAGAATTATTATAAAAAATAATTCACTTTTTATTTTAAATTCTAATATACAAATATCAATTCAATTAAATAATTTATTCTAAAAGTTCTCAATTTAATTAAAATATTTATTAGATCATATTTTTATCTTAAATTATTTTTTATTTAATTGAATATTTCTTCTTTTCTATAATATATATATAATAATATATAAATTTTATCATTGAATAATAAAAAAAAATATTATTTAACCTGAATTAAAATGACTGAATTATATTATCTTTGTTTTTTATTTTAATTTAATTACTCTATTATTAATTACTAAATATATATATATATATTATATAAAATTAAAATATGATGATATAAAGTTGTTTTAAATTTTTGACATTTTTAAATTGGGTATATTTTTTAAATTTATTAAAATGTCTTTTTTATTTATTATGTTTAAAAGATTCATTTTTATTATGTGATATTAATAAAAAATAACGATGCTCTGTGCAAGTCGAATCATGTTGCACATAATTAAATAACAATTGCCAAACAAAGAATATAATATTTTTTTAAATTCTTATATTTAAATATCATTTCAATTAAATAATTTATTCTAAAAGGTCTCATTTTAATTAATTTAATAAAATATTTAAATCACCATTCAATTTTTTATTAATAGGCTTCTTTTTTTATTTTTAATTTTTAATAAATTCTCTTTTTTTGATATGATATTAATAAAAAATAATATTAAATTGTATATAAATATAAAAATTAGAATATTTGAATTTTTTTAAATTTTAACACATGTAATCAATCATATGCATTAAGAATGGAAAATTTTTAAAATCAAATTGCTATTAAATTCAGAAAAAAAATATTACTATTCGAATATAATTTAAAACTCTTTCTCTCCTTCTATTTTAAATTAAAAAAACGGAGTTTTAAGAAATTTAGATGCCATATGCAACATGGGTGGGTAAATGAATTGGGCTGGAAGAGGAGGCAATTTATAATTTTCTTCTAATTCAGATTTAGGACAAATCGTACAACATTATATCAAATCTCGCTAAGAACATTCAATATTTTTGTACACAAATTATTCAGAGTATTGGCTAAGCGTATCACTCACAATCAGTTTATATTGAAATTTATATAAATTAACAAAGTAAAAATTTTTATTTGTTTAAATTTTATTATAATGAATCAAAAAAAATTAAATATATAGATCACATGATTAAGAGAAGCAAAAAACTTGACAGAAAATAACTGTTGGATGGAGGTCGGACATGACAGAAACTGTAAGCGAAATCTTCATATTTCGACGAATGATTTTCAAATCCCCTAGCACCACAGAATTTAAGTTTTTTTTAAGGAAAATAACTATGATCTAAAAAAATTAATAAATGAACTTAATAATAAAAAAACAAATAAATCAATTAATTTAAATTAATACTATTAATGAATGTATATATTGGTCATTTATTTATAGTTTTATACCGTTAATTTTTATAAATAATAATATAAGTCTCTATTTTTGCATTTTCTCAAGTTTCATTATAATTAAAAATATTCAATAATAATCTAGCAATGAAAATAAAATATCAAAATGTAATGATCAAGAAATATTATACTCTATTTCACTATTATAAATTATAACATATACAATACTTAAGAACCATAGGCGGAGGAAATATTAGAAGATATCATTGCGAGTTCAGGCCAAATCGACCAACATTAATTAAGATATTTTCATTATGACAGATATTAGGAAAAAAACCGCGAATTCAATATTTCTGTTCACTAATTATTTGTAGACTTTAGTAAAACATACGCATGACTCAATAGATCCGGATAAACTTTTTCAAATTTTCAATCTTCAAATTTGTCTTGAAGGTAGTAAAGAAAGAATAAGATGCGGAAATCAATTGTAAAATATTAGGTTACCCAAACGACTTAAATATAATAGGAGATTCGGCAATTGCAATTACAGATAGCGAGAAAAATTTAATGGAGGTTTGAAATTAATAGTGATAAGAAAAAATATTTAGTAACAAACAGGAAGAGTATTAACATACAAAATGTAGAATTTGAATATGTAGAAAAATTGAATGTAAACACGAAGGATAATAATATTTGAGAAGAATTTAAATCGGGGTTGCAATCGGGAAACGCCTGTTATCTGCAATAAAGAGGCTTATCTCTTGAAAATTATTATCAAAGGGAATATATAAAAAGATTATTTTGCCTGTTGCATTATATGGGTGGGAGGCATGGTCTATGACCCTTGGAGATGAGAGTAGATTCAGAGTATTTGAGAATAGGATTCTTCCCTGCATTTATTGGCCAAAGAAAGATGAGGTCACCGGGTATGGGGGAGACTGCATAACAAGAAATTGCATGGCCTCTCTGCATCTTCAGAAATAGTTAGGGTTATAAAAGGGAAAAAGCTGCGATAGGCAGGGCACGTGGCTAGAATGGGAGAGGAAAAAGATATTGGTGGGAAGACTGATTGGAAAACGTCCGCTTGGAAAACCAATGACGCCTAGGAAGGGACGTAAGAGAGATGGAACAAGGGCTCAGGATAGGGACACTTGGAGAAATGTGGTTGTTGCGGCTAAGAACTTTCGAGTATCTTTGAGCCACATAGGTAGATAGATATAACATATACAATAATAATATATATAATTAATATAGTGATTAAATTAAAATATATTTTTTATATAAGAACACAAAAAGAAATGAATGTTTTATGTAATATACTGATTGAAACAAAATGGATGAAAACCTTTTACTACTTTCAACCACCAAATACCATGTACCACTCGGGGGTACAGGGGGCGGAGCCCCCGTCTAGGTGTGAAGAGCGCCGAAGGCGCTCTGAGCAGCTAGTTAATAATAAAAAAAAAATTTAATTTATCTTAGTCCGGTTAAATATCAATCTTTCTTATTTTATTAGCAGTAATGAAATCCTGAAGAGAACCAGGAGGGAGGAAAATAAATCGCACCCACATCAAATTGCACATCTAAGGTCAAACCAGGCCGCATGTTACTTAACTTACAATTTGGTAGATGCCAAGGCCGATTAATCACTTAATCCATTTCGAATAAACCACAACCGAGCACCAGAAAACACTTTTACATAATATTTATAGATAATAAATTCAAATATATAAATCAATTAATTCTATGAAAAATTGTCCTCAAATGAAAGTTCTATTACAATAATAATTATTATAATCTATATATATAAAAAAAGGTTTGTGTCTGCACATTGCTCAGAATTTAAAAATTTTTGCATATCTTCGCGTTTCATGACCTCTAGAATCCAAAAGTGACTTTAGAATTTTTCATGTCTGTCTGTCTGTCTGTCGGTCTGTCTGTCCGGAAAATTACTATTTTATAGACTCAGAATTGGCTGAACCGATTTCTTTGAAATTACATCACAATATTCTTATATACCTCTAGAGTAACATAGGCTATAAATTTTATTAATATATTATCAATAACCGCAGAAATTAATTTTTTAAAGTTTAGATAATTCTCCGTGTTGTTCATTCAAGAGCAGCTCGCGGCTCACTGTCGGCCTAGCGGAATCATTTCAAACAATGAATTATCATAGCGATTCCCAATAAAAGAATTATTATAATATTTCCCTTTTTATTTTAAATTCTAATATTTAAATATCAATTCAATTAAATCATTTATTCTAAAAGTTCCCATTTTCATTAATTTAATAAAATATTTAGATCATATTTATATTAACTTAATTTTTATTTATTCTTTCTATATATTTGAATATTTCTTCTTTTCTATATGAAAGTGAAAGGTTAAAAAATCTCGCTAAGAACATTCAATATTTCTATACACAAATTATTCAGAGTATTGGCAAAGCGTATCACTCACAATCAGTGTAAATTGAAATTTATATAAATTAACAAAGTGAAAATTTTTATTTGTTTAAATTTTATTACAATGAATCAAAAAAAATTAAATATATAGATCACATGATTAAGAGAATCAAGAAACTTGAGGGAAATAACTGTTGGACGGAGGTCGGACATGACAGAAAAACTGTAAGCGAAATCTTCATATTGCGACTAATATAATTTTCAAATCCCCTAGCACCACAGAATTAGATAAGTTTCTTTTAAGGGAGGAAAATAACTATGATCTAAAAAAATTAATAAATGAACTTAATAATAAAAAAACAAATAAATCAATTAATTTAAATTAATACTATTAATGAATGTATATATTGGTAATTTATCTATAGTTTTATACCGTTAATTTTTATAAATTGTCTCAAGTCTCTATTTTTGCATTTTCTCAAGTTTTATTATAATTAAAAATATTCAATAATAATCTAGCAATGAAAATAAAATATCAAAATGTAATGATCAAGAAATATTACTCTATTTCACTATTATAACATAGAAAATACTTAAGAACCATAAGCGGAGGAAATATTAGGAGATATCATTGCGGGTTCAGGCCAAATCGATCAACATTAATTAAGATATTTTCATTATGACAGATATTAGGAAAAAAACTGCGAATTCAATATTTCTGTTCACTAATTATTTGTAGACTTTAGTAAAACATACACATGACTCAATATAGATCAGCATAAACTTTTTCAAATTTTGATCTTCAAATTTGTCTTGAAGGTAGTAAAGAAAGAATAAGATGCGGAAATCAATTGTAAAATATTAGGTTACCCAGATGACTTAAATATAATAGGAGATTAGGAAATTGCAATTGCAGATAGCGAGGAAAAATTAATGGAGGTTTGAAATTAATAGTGATAAGAAAAAATATTTAGTAACAAAGAGGAAGAGTATTAACATACAAAATCTTAAGATACAAAATGTAGAATTTGAATATGTAGAAAAATTGAATGTAATCACGAAGGATAATAATATTTGAGAAGAATTTAAATCGGGGTTGCAATCGGGAAACGCCATTTATCTTGCAATAAAGAGGCTTTTCTCTTCAAAATTATTATCAAAGGGAATATATAAAAAAATTATTTTGCCTGTTGCATTATATGGGTGGGAGGCAAGGTCTATGACCCTGGGAGATGAGAGTAGATTCAGAGTGTTTGAGAATAGGATTCTTCCCTGCATTTATTGGCCAAAGAAAGATGAGGTCACCGGGGAATGGGGGAGACTGCATAACAAGAAATTGCATGGCCTCTCTGCATCTTCAGAAATAGTTAGGGTTATAAAAGGGAAAAAGCTGCGATAGGCAGGGCACGTGGCTAGAATGGGAGAGGAAAAAGATATTGGTGGGGAGACCGATTGGAAAACGTCCGCTTGGAAAACCAATGACGCGTAGGAAGGGACGTCAGAGAGATGGGACAAGGGCTTAGGATAGGGACACTTGGAGAAATCTGGTTATTGCGGCCAAGAACTTTCGAGTATCTTTGAGCCACATAGATAGATAGATATAACATATACAATAATAATAATATATATAATTAATTTACTGATTAAATTAAAATAGATTTTGAATAAGAACACAAAAAGAAATGAATGTTTTATGTAATATACGGATTGAAACAAAATGGATGAAAACCTTTTACTACTTTCAACCAAATACTATGTACCACTCGGGGGTACAGGGGGCGGAGCCCCCGTCTAGGTGTGAAGAGCGCCGAAGGCGCTCTGAGCAGCTAGTTAATAAAAATAATTTAAAGATACAACTCGTTGAGAAATGAACTTATAATTAACATTTCCTTTAAAACTGTTTAAAACCCCAGAGTGGACGCTGACAATTTGGGTTTTTCCTGGTAAGACTGTCCCCCCCTGGTTTTTCCCAATAACAAAGTGAAAGAAAATTCCCTTATGTTGCCTCCCCTTCCGACCCCCTAAGAGGGGTTATTTTAAAGGAACAATCGGAAAATAATTTTAAATGAATGAATAAATGAAAATTCAAATTTTATATATAGTTTTTTATATATGTTTATTTATTCACAAAAAATTAATTAAATTGTAATTTAAATTCTTATAGTTTTATTAAATAAATCATTTTTAGTTATAATTTTATATAAGCATTTTTTAATTGAACCTATTCAATCTTGTCATTCCCTAATCAGCATACGCGGTTTCAATAACCCTTTTAATTATTCTAAATTCAATCTTTAATTAAATCTAATTTAACACACAACAATTCCGTCTCATTATTGTAATACAAAGTTAGAAATATTAAGTTAATATAATTAATATTATTTATTTATTAATACCAATTAATAATATTAATTACTTATAAATAATTCATAATAATAATAAATTGTGATACCAACTTATAGGAATATTAAAATAATATAATTATTATTTTACATATATATGAATATAATATAAATATTTTTAATTTTATTTTAAGAATAGATATATATCTAAAAGGATGTAACTGTGAGGTCACATACTAATTTTTATTCTTTGACCCAGCAGAGGCTGAGAAATATTATTCCGCGTCAACGTACTAGCGCGCATGCGCGCCGTGGACTTTGGACCTAGCGAGAGGGTATTAGAACGAAAGACAGCACAAAACGAAGACGCAGATAGCCTCTTTCTCAAGAACGAAAGACCGGACAAAAGAAAGACGCAGATAGCAAGAACGAAACACCGCACAAAAGAGAGACGGAGATAGAGGCTATCTCATTCTCACTCGTTATATCTATATCTTTTTTCTCTCTTGCGTTACGAATGCGTTACGAAATTTCAATTTTTCAATTCACTCTCCATTCTCAACCAAATGTCAGGACGCCGCTAAAGAAGTTTCACTTCAAAAATTTTAAGATTAAAATTCCAAATAGATACAATTTTTTAAAGAGACCTGTCAGCCCAATCTTTAAATTTAAATATTATTTATATGAAACTTCATTGATTTATTATTAATTTAATTGTAAATATATTGAGTGAAAAAATAACTTAAGTTTTAATTTATGGTCTTTTCAAAATGAAATCAGGAAGCAATTCATTCCCACTAAATCAAATTTAAGTAGAACTATTTATTTTTAACTGTTATTTTTTATCGATTTCCTGATTAATCAACACAGAAGGTGGTCTGAAAAGTATTGAAAGAACGAGCAAATGAACTCATTAAACTACAATTTGATTTTGTAAAGAGAAATATTCCAACACAACAACACAGAGGGGAGAACTTTTCAACTTCGATCTCTTTTCATAGCCACCAACAGCTATCTAATTGGAAACAAATAAGAAGAAGGAAATTGAATTCGGGCCCTTTCTTGTGTTTCATTAAAGCAATATTAAAAGAATTACAGGTGTGTGACAAAACGGGAGGGGTGGAGGTGGTTGTCTGCCAGTCGAGTGCTCTATTAAATGAAAAAGCGACGACCACCCTCGATGCAATTGATCGAGGACTCAGGGGGGTGAACGCAAGAGACAATGCTTCAAAATGTTAAAGGTAGTTCGTTTAGCCGGTTCGTTAACGCGAAACCTTCTCAACAGTAGAAATGGAGAAGCGTCCAATAGAGAAAGAGCCGCCCTAAGGGTTTGAAATTTTAGGGCTGGTTGAGTTGTTAAGGGGCCTCCCACACTGACGCCACGTGTCCTTAATTGGCACACGAAAAGAAGAGGGTAAGCAAATGGGTGGCAAGATGATGAACCCCGAGCAAATGAACCGTCGTCCGTCACCGATGATGACTTGAATTTTATTCAAAAAAAAAAAAAAAATAAATAAATAAAAAAAATTATTACTGCTTGGTGAATTAAAAAATCTCTTTGTGCAAATGCAAATGTCAGGATTCATTAGTCGTTGAGTTTACTTATGAGTTTTTTTTTATTTATTTTTTTTTATTTTCAAGATTAACTTAGAAAGAAGGAAAGAAAAATATTCAATTCACTTTGATCAAATCTAAATGAATGAATAAATAATATATAAAAAAAATTCATCCAGAAATGAAAATTTCTTCTGACTAGTTATTTATTAAATTAAAAAAAAATGAATATCTACTATACCTGATAAATTTGATTTTATTTATTCATCTTCAATTTGTTTTTAGTAAAAAAATGTAATCATCTAAAATCTAAAATAGTTAATATTTCAATTTTCTTTAAAGGTTTTATTTTTATTCAAAATCTTTAAAAGAAGAATCTTCGATTTTTCTCATTGATGAGCATTTTAAAAAAAGTAAGTTAAGGAGTATTTCTATTAAGAGCTTAGCTTAAAGATATTATCCACTCTATTAAAGAAGCAAGCACTGTTTAAATTTATATCCGGTATTTTGGTAAGCAAAATTGCTGCATGTTGCTGAGATAAGGAGCAGCAATGACTTTTCTCAATACCTGGGATTTAAAATTCTTAAGACCCAATTAATAAATAACAGTTAAGTAGAAACGTCTTGAAATTCAAAAAAGTCCGAATTTTTTCCTGGAACAAATCAGTTTTCTAAACTTTACATTACACAATTGGTAACCATCATGGTTTCTTGCCTATCAGTGACGTCACAATGTTTTCTTTATAGGATGTTTTAAATAATAAAAGAAATGCTCTTCTTCTGATTCTACCGAACAATAATATTCCAAAAGCTATATATTATGATATATTTAAAGACGTTTTATTATACTATACCTAATTAATATAAAAGATAACATAATTATTATTTACAAAAAATAAAAAACACAAATTTTATATAGATATAAATTGAAATAAGCTTTATGAAAGACGTCATTCCTCAAAGTTAAATGAATTTACGAGCACCTGGCGAGATTTAACAAATATATAAAAAATAATATGAAATAAGTATGAAATTTATCACCACCCAATAGAAAAATTTCTATTGTTTTTCTTTATTTGCTAAAAAAATATGGAATATATTTTTTACAATATATGACTAAATTTTAAGACTTTTGGGATGTCTTAAATATTATAGAATCCAACAGCTGATTTTTTTTAGTATCATTTCTCTTTTCTGCCCCTGCCCTCACGGTCAATTGATTTTTCAAAATATATATAGGTAGGTATATTTGTATACTCAATATAAAGAAATGGATATAAATAGAATAAAAAAAAAGAATTAAAAGAATAAAAAGAAGTTTCTTCCAGTCTGATTGATTTCTATTCTATTGGCACTTTTTACATCGTCTTTTGAATGTCATTTTGAAATGGATAGACTTTCAGTTGGAGATTAAAAAATATATAAATAAAAAAAAGAAAGAACGAAAGAGAAAGAGTTGACAGGTCGTTTCGTATTTCATTTGGATTTAAACTAAGGTGAATTATATATTATATATATATATATATATATATATGGAGAGAAAAAGAGGTGGAGGGTGTGATAGAAGGGTGTAGGGTTTTTCAAGGGATAATCCCGACTTGTGCCTAGGGAGGCTGTCAAAGAACGTTGCAACCGTTTATTGAACAACTAATCCAAAAGTGACAACCTCTGCTTTTATATAAATATATTAGGAAATTATATATATTTTCATTTATTCATCAATCAGCTTCTCATATAATATCTCTTTCTCTCTTATAGGGCTTGTAACTACCAAAACCCAATATTCGTTATCATTTTTTTTATTAATTTAATTTTTTTATATTAAATTCCATAATTTGTTTTACAGTACATAATTAAAAATCATTGAAAAATCAAATCATATTTTAAATTTGTTTATTCATTTTAGGGTATTATTGGAATAGTACTTGAAATAGTAAACTGAATTTTTGAGATCAAATATGTTTTTAATAATTTAATATTAACATAAATTAATACTCTAAATAAATAAATGCATAAGTTGGCCTTAATGCTCGATAAGCAAATAAAACAAAATATAAAAAAATAGTACAGTAAAAGTCCATTAGTCCGGCATCCAACAGTCCGGAATGCCCGATAGTCCGGCATCGCTCCGGAAAATTGTAAAAATTTTGGTTTTCTCCAAAAGTGTGTCTTTAAAGCAAATAAAAACGCTCGAGAGCTATTCCCCTTTTGTGATAGGTAAATTTTCAAAACCCAGGGCTTTTAAGAATGCACATTTGCCTGTCCAATACGATGCTCAATCAAATGCGTGGGTGACTGCGTCCTCTTTAAAGACTGTTTTTCAACACTTTGTGCCTGAGGTCAAGGAATCCTTCAAAAGCCTTGGTCTACCAGAAGAAACAAAAGCCATCCTTCTTTTGGACAATTGCAAAGCCCACCTGCCAGTAGATGAGTTAGTTTCTGGGAATATTGTTGCTACTCTGCTCCCACTTAACATAAAATCTTGGATTCAACCCATGGACCAAGGGGTTATTCAAAATTTTAAATGCTTTTCTAGAAGGTCTTTTATTCAAGGCCTGTTAAATGCCGACTGTGACTAGCTACAGTGCTTCAGAAATTATTGATTACCATATCATTAGAAATAAATTTTATACTAAACGCCAAAAGTCAAGAAAACAAAAAGACATTCGTGACTTTTATAAGTCAAAGTGTAATATTTTTTACAGTACGTGTACATACATTATATGAAATGTAAAATAAACTTTGTGGTATGTATTTGCATACTATATTTTTAGTATAATTATTAATCTAATTGTTCTTATAATTACCGCCCGATAATCCGGAATTTCCGGTAGTCCGGCACCGAGCTGGTCCCGAACGTGCCGGATTATAGGACTTTTACTGTAATATATAAAAAAATATAGTAATACATTTTTGTAGATTAATATGAAAAATATAATATTGTACTAAATATAAAATGATCTCAAATAACACATACACCATAGTTATTTGAAAATATTTTTTAAAAGATTTTTTTTAAATTTGTTTTTTTAAGTATATACTTACATATAAATTTATCATTCACTCTCTAATTTTTAAAATAATTATAAAATAGCTTTAAAATAATATATTTCATTTTTAAAATTAAACAAATCTCATTTTCTTTATTATTTTTTTGAATTCTGACAAAATATTTCTCTCTCTCTCTCTCATAAGAGATGAAATGGGTTTTAACTAATTCTATATAAATTATTTCAAATAATTTTTTCAATATTTTTTATATTTTAAGAAATATGACGTTAAACAATCTTAAAATCTTATTTTTGATCTTTCAATGACTTTTTTGATATTTATTTATTTGTTTTATTTATAGATGTATTTAAGCGAAAATGTTCTCAGGTCGTTAGCAACCCAATAGAAGAATTAATATAAAATTTGGTTATGATCGGTTTAACCGTTTTTTTGTCCGGAATTTTGAATTTTGATCAAAAGACTTCAGCCACACACACACACACACATTCGTCAACGGGAAAACTAATTTTTTGGAATCAGAATGACTAGAAACGTAGAGATCTGTCAAAAACCGCTTATTGAAAGACAATCGGGATTACACAACAGCTTTAAAAAAAAACTTAGAAATTTTTCTCAATTGAAAAGTAAATAAGAAAGTTTCAAATTTATTCTAAGTAAATAAATTGAGTAGATAAATATATATAAAACAATGAAGACTGAATAATAAGGAATTGCATGACCTTTATGCATTTCCAGACATAGAATAATAAAATCGAGGAGGCTGTGATGGACAGGGCGCGTGGTTAGGATGGTAGAGGAAATACTTTCAAAAAATATATTTTGGGGAGACCGATTGAGAAATGTCCAGTTGGAAGATCAAGTACGCGATGAGTGGATAATATCGGAAGGGGCGTAAGAGATATATATATATAGAAGTTGGATAGGTATAACTCAGGATATATAGGGGCAATGTGATTTTTGCGGCCAAGAACTTGCGAGTTTTGTATAGCCACTGTGATATATTCCAAGTTAAATATTTTCAAATCATTTATAAATATTTTCCTCCTTTATTTAATATTCCATCATTAATATATTATAAATTTTACAACAAAAATAAACAAAAGAAATAATATATACATAATGAAAATAAACTAAACATTATTTAATACTAATATGTCAATATAATATACAAAATATGTCAAACAATATTATGACTTATTAATTGAGTAGAATAAAATCTTGCTGTTAAAATAAACTAATTTTCCGCTTAAGGGATGCAATTGTTGACATTGAATATTAGCTCCTCCAATTCCAAGGGTTTCCAGTCAAAGGGATCATGTCTCAATTTGCCTGCTTGTCAAATATCCAAACAAAAATCAGTATGCCCTGATAGAAAGAGAGAGAGAGAGAGAAAAGGGCAAATTTCAAAAACGGGTTGGCTTAAGTCCAATTATCCCTACCAATTCACCCCATTAGCTTTTCAATATTATTCCCAACACCCATCGCTTTTCTTCGTGTGGATAAACAGGAAACAGATCAGAATAGTAATTTTCTCATCAGTTTCTGTCAAAGCACTCTGGCCCTTTAATCATCATTTAATAAATACTTTGCGAAACGTTCAAGGGTTCTTTATTATTAATATCGTAATATTAAACCCTCACTCACCCTATAATTTAGCTTTCTCTCTTACCCCCTCATGATTAAAAAAATTCTCTCTTAACATATATTTAAAACCAATTATAAAAATAATTATAATTATAAGAAAGAAGATATATAAATTGTGAAAAGTCAAACGAACAGCTATACTATATTGTATATAAGTATATACAATATATCCTGTACCTATAAATATAGAAAAAGGGTGTTTATACTATATATATAATTTAATTAAAATTTTTTTTTACATATGTTTACATTTGAATGACTGAGGGATCCAAATACAACTTTAGTATTTTTCAGGACTGTCCAAGAAATATAGTCAAAAATGACACGAGGAATTTGTTTGAAATTATTCGATAGAATTCCTATAAAGCCCTTTTTGTGAACATAGGCATTCAATTTTATCGATATCTTTTCAAAAAAATGAGAAATCGATTGTTTTAGAGTTTTGTAAAACCAAAAATGTATAAAAACCTCAACAAAAAAAAAAACAAAGTAAATTTAATTATACTTATTTTTGTTTTCTTTTTATACTTTTGTACAATATGATTTTTTTAAGAGATTAAATTTAATTTATTTATAAAAAAATAATTAATTAAAATTAAATATATTTAAAACAAATATTTATATTAATCGTATATTTATAATATTTATATTATATATTTTTGATGAGTGTTTTATCCAAATTTTGAAATTTGTGTCATTTTGGAATTTGGAATCTCAAATAATATATAAAGGACCTAGCAATATATTTATAAGTTTATTTTAAGAGATTCATCTGCATTATAAATTGAAGGTTATAATATTATACTATTACATATATATAGAAAGATAGTTAGATATTAATATAAATATATATATACTAAAACATGTATTTTAATTATTAATTAATATTTTAAAAGAAATTTTCTAAAGAATTATCTGGAGTGTCTCCACTCGACTATCTCGCAAATTTAAATTGGATTAATTAACATATATTATATTTAAATTAAATTTAATTAATTATAAATTATAAATTAAAATTAATAAATAATATTTATTAAACCAGCGCATGTTTGGCTCTTTGTTGATGGCACCACATCACGTGTTGGCGCGTGAGATTTGCAGTATTAAAAAATTAATTCTGGTACTTTCAGAGATTCAATCAAGCTGAAATTCTATATATAGCAGTATTCTACAATTTCTAATCATTTGAAAAATTATCAAACATATATCTTTATTTTTACGGCCACTTTAGAGGAAAAAAAATCAAAACGTTGTAAGTAATGACCCCCTTCCGGTTAAGCTAAATGTCTCAAAAGTTGATAGAAAACTACGAATTTTGAATAATGCCCATGTACCAAATTTCATTATTATAGCTCAAACCGTTTTTGAGTAATCTTGTCTAATTAATTTTTTAAATTTTTTGATTGCCAATCACGCGCCAGCACGTGACGTGGTGCCATCACCAAAGAGCCAAAGATACGATGGTTTAATAAATATTATTTATTAATTTTAATTTATAATTTATAATTAATTAAATTTAATTTAAATATAATATATGTTATTTAATCCAATTCAAATTGCGAGACTGTCGAGTGGAGACACTCCAGCTTATTTTTAATTATATTAATTCATTTTATGCTTATTCGAAAGTAATCTGTTTATTAGTAACAATTATTTACGATATTTTTGTGGCCCTATCATATTACATATAAATAAATACTATCGTATATTGCAATAAAAATAGTACTTAATTAGTGGCATTTAATATTTGTTTCGTTTCTGATTAGGGAGTCCAGCGGACATTAATTAATATCCTGTGCGGAAATTAAAATCTTGGCTCCAATTGGATAATGACCTTTGCCTTGTTAGACGCCAATCAATTCTATGAAATTATATATATATATATATATATATATAGATAGATAGATAGATAGATAGTTCAATATTGAATCCATTAATATTTGATGAGACAGGCCAAGAGATATTTACTCCACCCCTTCAAACGACCTCATCTTGTCCACGCCCCCGATCTACCTATCCATCCAAAGACTAATAATTACAATCCCTTTTGGAAAGAGAGAAAAAGGGTGAAACAGAACACTATATAAAATAATCATTAACGATCGAAACCTTTATCTTTTCATCTTTTAATAATTTTATAACTAAATATGAATTTTAAATTATTTCTCTTTTCCTTTTACATTCCTTGTAAATAAAACAAAACTATTTAAAAAAAAAACACATTGAGCTATATCGATATTACCTAAACCAGCGATTTTCTAACTGTGGTACCGACAGTTCAGACACTTTTAGCAGCGAAATCATTTTAGTGTTACTTGAACTTTTTGATTGAAGTTTTTGTGGTATAAACTTCAAAAAGCGGGAGTTTCCCGCATATAAATAGGTATAAAGAGTTGTGAATGAATATTTAGAATGTGTAAACTTGGTACCTAAAAATATCCATAGGTGAAATTTGGTGTGAAAACAATACCTCCCTTACTATCGTCGGTCGGTAAAAAAGAAACGCTACTTGTATAGGTAAAATGTCACTTCCGGTAGTCAGATCATGATGAAATTTGGTATCTCAATTTTTTTCATATTTTTAAATCTATATACAAAATATGAAGCAAATATCTCGAAGCAAACTGGTACTTTACTTGAAAGGTAAACGCAACCAGTGTAGGTAAAGTACCACTTCCGGTTAACCGATTTTGACGAAATTTTGATAGAAATCTACAAACTGTGAATAATATCGGTGTACCAAATTTCGAAGTCCTAGCTTGATTAGTTTTTGAGTAAATTTGCTTACAGACATTACATACATACATACATACATACATACATACATGCATACATACATACATACATACATACATACATACATGCATACATACATACATACATACATACATACATACACACACACAGACATAATTCGAAAAATGGTATTTTCCGACTCAGGGAGGTCTAAAACGTCAAGATCTATTGAAATCTCGAAGTCGAAATTTTTGACGATTCCAATACTTCCCTTATACGAAGTATGCGGGAAAGTAAAAAGGTGAACTAAACTATATTATTTTTTTTTCAAATATTAAGTCTAAGTTTCTAAATATCTAACTTGATGGAAAATAAAATTATTTCTATTGTTGAATAAAAATATTCATTAACTATAATTGTATTCTTTAAACCTAACCAAGTTCAGTAAGTTAACAATTAATTTCAAATGCGAATGCTGGTTAAATTGGGATTGAAAACAAATTTTATAAGACAATGAAATAAATAAAACTCATACATTTGGTGTATTATTTATTTCTTACAAAATGTAATGTGCTTAAGGTGTATACGTTAAAGTAACTTACAACTCAAGTTCTTCAGCGTTACTCATATGTCAAAGTAACCAAGAGTCGATGTTGGGATTTTGTACTTACTGTGTTCCGAGTTTCTGGTCAATTTTAATCCAAAAAAGTTTTTGAAATTAGTAAAGTAAAAATATGAACGTTTATTAACATATAGTAAATATATTTTATTTAAAAATGTAGTGAAAATTATATTTGTGTTAAAATTTTTCGCTTTCCTCATCCCCCCCCCCCCCGTTTTTCTTGAACTAGTAATATCTCCCATAGTTTAGAAATCGCTGACTTATGGTATTTTTATTATATAAAAATATAAAAATCTCAATGTAATTTGATACCTTTCTCTCAAGAATTCGATGAACCCCACTTCACGACCTTTTCTAATCTCATCTCTCTACTCTATTATAACTCATATAATCTTCCCAAACAATATATAAAGTGCTGTTGTATATATCAAGGATGAAGGCACAAGGTGTTTATGTAACGAGGATGTTGTAAAAAAAATTGGACCAGAGGGAGGAGTGTTTGTTAAAAAAATGATGAATAAAAAAAACGGCTCTTCGTTGCTCAGAAGTCGTTTTAACGTAACATTTTGCCCTAAAGGGAATTGCCCTTCTTTTTAGATATAATATACATCGACAACGATCTTCTGTCGTCTCGTTTTGCCCCTCGAGTGTCGTGTTCATTCATGAATAAAACTTTTATTCTTTATTTCCAAAATACGAGATTTTTATTTAATTTTACGATTTTTTTTATTTTTCAAATGGTATATGATATTTAAATATTATATAGGTAATATTAGTGTATGATAGAGATTTTATCAAATGCCTAGTGACCTTTCAAATTCAATTTATGACAAAGAAAAGATTCTATGAAATTCACCTATATATATATATCTATATATTAACAACTATAAATAAATCTCAAACTACATAATTTCCGTCGTATGTATGTATGTATGTGATGTCTATAATATGAAGTTAGTTACAATTTCAGTTTAAACTTAAATTGTTTGCAACGGGTTCGTCTAGTAAGATTATATAAAATATTAACTTCCCTTTATATTTATTAATACCTTATTAATTTTTGTTTTGTTTTATTTGCAGCAACAAAATTGATAAAGAATGTTTCAATAAAAACTTATAATACAACAATAAAAATTGTAAAATTTTTTTGGCTTTTAATAAATAAATAAATACTCTTATATGTTTATTTATTTTATCAATTCAATGGTCGTGGAACTTTAAAAGGAACATGAATGAAACTTGATTATAAACGACTATTTTAAGTAAGTAAACAGAAATTCAAGGAAAACATATATATAATTAAATTTCAACATTAATTGGAGGTATAGATTTTAGAAAGAAATTAACAATGACTGTATGAAATCCAAATAATTTATATTAATGGGCCTAATAAAAGGTTCCCGACCTTTTTTTCTTAATGACAAATTTAAATTCAAATTATTCCTGAAATACAGATTGTAACGCCACCACTAAATGCTTATTAGATGTGTGACACTTCGAGATTGAGTGTTAAAACATCGAATTGTTTTAGTAGTTGGAAAGTTATATGCTTTTAGCAACGGAGAAAAATAATGAAAAAATTTTGCAATATTATTATGACAGGCAAGAACGCTTGACAGGCTTATGAAAAATTTGTGCTCTCTACGATAAAGGTACTCTTCCAAAAACTACTGCAAAGAAATAATTCACTCGCTTGCGTTCTATTTCGAATTTTTAAATATTCTCTTAAATTAAATTTTAAGTAATGGGTAAAATAGTGCTTACTGTTAGTATGATTCAAATACTTTTTTTCTTTGTTTAAATAGTATGAGACTATTATTCTTTACATAATTACAAATTTATTCAATCTATTATATTAATTCATTTAAATAAATTAAAATTTTGCAACGAATGAAATTTTAAACATTTTAGTTTTTTGTTTATTTGTAAATATATATTACAAGTAAGTAATATCTGCCCAGCTAACTATCCGTCAATATATTTTTACCGACCGACGATAGTAAGGGAGGTATTGTTTTCACACCAAATTTCACATGTGGAGTTTTTTACATATCTCCACGAATCATGCATTTTCTTAACAGAAAAAAGTATTTTTAGCATGATGTTTGTCCGTCCGTCCGTCCGTATAGATATGTACAGCCTGAACGGCTGAACGGATTTTGATGAAATTTGGTATATTTACTTAATGCATCAGTGGGATGAATTGATCAACTTTTGGTGCAAATCCGGAAACCGGAAGTAGTAGTATTAGCGATCGACGATAATAAGGGAAGGGTTATTTTCACAGAAAATTTCACATGAGGAGATTTTTTTATATATCACCACGAATCATGCACTTTGTATTGGTTTTATCCTCGGGAAAATCATATGTATTAGTTTTTTCTTGATTTAAAATTATATGACGTCATCCAGCCATTCATGACGTCACAGCCTGGTCTTGCATATATATTATAAATAAAATAAAATTAAAAATGTTTATATTTATTATTTATGTATGCCTATCTGTTTTTTATTACATTAATAGATATATGAAAATTATTTGAAATTGTTTCTGTAGCTGGAAATTAATTTATTTCAAACCGTCGGTCGGTTCGGACCTGGCCACAGGTCAACTTATTAGGATTCTTCTCATGGAAGGTTTATTTTACAAATTTTAAAATATTTAGATGAAGAAAAGCAAAGCAAAATTTTTTTATAATGAGAATAAAATTTTTAAAATAAAAATTTTATAACTATTTAATAAATTTAAATAAGCTACTAAGAAAGGGTAAAGGATCCAAGCCAAAGTATAATTAATAATTTATTTATTTATTTATTTCAATTTTATAATAATAAGTTTTTGCCATTCTTTTTCAAAACATCAGATAACTGACTGATAAACATATACTTTCACGGCATTTATTAATAACTAGGCGAACCCGTTGCAAAAGGTGTTTTGCAATTTCAGTTTAAACATAATTTATCGTGGTTTGTAGCAATTAATTAATTAGTTCTTTGAAAACAATATTTTTCGTATACCAATGATCATTTTTTAGTAATAACAGTTTCTGTCCCAAACTTTCTTCTCCTATATTCACGCATACACTCGGCACGTTTCAATCTTCTCATTTGGATCCATTCTTTATAGATTTAAATGTTTAATCTTATCTTATTATGCTAGCTAAAATTGTATATATGTATTTATCTATATATATTGGTTCTCAAAAACCGCTCTAACGATTTTTTTCAAATTCACACTAGATATAGTATTTATAAAGAAAAATTAAGTTTTATTGATGATATCTCTTGAAACATACAGCTTCATTATTAATTTCTTAATTGAAAATTATATATGGAAAACGTCAAAATTTTTAATACTGCCTGCTAAGACAGTAAAAAAATGACAATTTTTTATCTAAATACATATAGTCCAGCGGTTGGACTGATGTTTTAACGAGTGGATTTCGTCGGTTCGAAACTCGCCGGGTGAATCGTTATTTAAAAATGAAAATAATGATTTTGTTATTTTTTTTTCTTTTTATCTATTGTTTACTTTTTAATAAATTACTATTCTATATTTATTTATTCATTGTTCTTTTATTAATAAAGTTTTAGATAGTTTTATAAGTTTTAATATTTTTTCAATAAAATATTATTCAATATATTTATTAATATTATTTTATTTATTATTATTGAGTACCCGAAGTTCCATTCATTTTAATCAGATTGATGCAATGATGCAACAGTTAATAATTGTAATATTGTAATAAATTTCTATCTTGAAAATTGTTACATATTATTCAGGATATTTTAAAAACTATTTCTTTCTTTAATTAATATTCATTTTTTCTATAAGTCAGATATATTTCCAAATATTAAATAATTTTTGAAGTGAAAACTTCTTTAGCGGCGTTGAGCACTTTTGCGGGATGGGGAAAAAGTATAGAACTCGCGTGATCGTGACCAACACCATGAAACCATCTGCTTTCAAATTTCTTATAACAGAGCGCGAAATTTGAATTGTCATTAGAACTGTTTTATAAATTATCTCTAACATATAAATATATATTTATTATGTAAAGTTCATTTCATATATACATATATAATCAAAATTATACGAAATGAACTTCACATAATAAATATATATTTTATGTTAGAGATAAGAATTATAAAACAGTTCGTATTGCAATATTTTAAACAAAGTTGTGTATTTATATATATATAAATATAAGTTACAAATTTGTTTAAAATATATGTTTAAAATAATATATAAGTTATATATATATACATGCATATGAAATTCATCTTTCTCGTGAAATAGCGCGAATTTCGTCTGTTTTAAAATTTCTTACGCAGAAGTTTTCACTTCTGTCGGCCAGTCCCACGACTGCCAATTTTGCTTTTTTAATTCCGAAAAGCTGCAAAGCACGTTTTTTTGTCTTTAGTTTGTTTTATAACCACTTGGGGCGCTAAACAGTTTTTCAAAAAAACACTATAGAAAAAAAATATATGTACCTATATATTATATATTTATGTATTATTGAGGAGCACAAGTTCATTAATTTTAATCAGATTGATGCAAATGTGTAACATTTAATAATTGTAATAAATAATTAAAGAATTGTGTATCAATATTTTTTAAAGGGTAGAGCGAGAGCTCGGTGTCCCAGGTATTAATATTACCAGCCAAATCCAATAATAATGAATCATTTTTTTTAACTTAAGTACCGAGCCGAGGCTCGGGGTCCCGGTACTGTATATTATTCTGTTAAACAAAATAATAATAATAATAATATATGAGAAATTTTGTTTCAAATACTTACAAAACAACACAATGTTTAAATATAAAATTATTAACTTTATTCAAATCGTCGTAATAATATTTTTATTCTTTTTATTTGACTCTTATTTAATTTAACAAAACAAAATTTAAAAAAATGACGTAAGTTACAAATTAAATTAATTTTGACAAACCAACTTACTGACTAACTTCATAATGTTACAGACATCACATACCAAACTTCATGTTGCAGACATCACATACATACATACATACGAAGGAAATTATTATTAAAGATAATATTTGAGACTACGTTTGAAGATTTGAGGTTCCTAAATTCAGGCAATGTTTTTTGATAACCCATTTAACTAAATACCTTTATTCGTTGCTTATCATTTTTTTAGTATTATAATTAAAATAATTATAGTTCTTTTATATATTCATTTAATTATTAATATATAAAATAATTATTTCAAATATTTCAAATATACCAACAACTTTATTTAATAAAGACATACAATGGTTTTAATTTTTCAATATATAGTATATATATAATATATATGTTCATGTAGGTATATAAAATATATTTTCGAATATAACGGATATTGTTATTTAAACAATTAATAATAAATGTATGTTATCATAAATTAATATTTTTATTTTCACTGAGTAATATCTATTTCTCTCTCTGTGGAAAGAGAGGGGGATGGGTATAGATGAGGATGAGTTAATTGAGTATGCTTTAGTTGGTTTTTTTATTTGGTTGCCATCATTAATTATCAAATGTCATTTAATTGAAAGAAATGTTTTTTTTTTATGTTTTGTTTTGTATTGAAAGATGAGTGTGTCTGTATATATTTGGCTAAAAAGTGGTCAATTTTAACCAGTGCAGGTGGAATGTGTGAGTGATTGGTGCTCTACACCCCCTCATGGGACAAATCACCAACCACGTAAACCAACATTTTACAAAAGAGTTACATGAAAAAGCGATGTTTTTATCGTGGGCCAGAAATGTTCTCCGCTGTGCAATGTTGAAAATGGGTCTCTACACACTCCCCCCCATCCCCCCTCTCTTCTCCCTCTTCCTCATCCCCCCTCTATGCTCAATATAACATCACCCTCTCCCGATCCAGAGAACGAATGCACTCGCGTACAAATGATAAATTATTATTAGGCACAATCTCGCTGGGATTTGGTCCACCCTCCCAATCCACTCACGAGCACCTAGCATCATCCACCCCCTACCCCACCCCACCCACGCATACTCTACAATCATGGGTCGTTTTTGACCCTCGCTCGTTTTCACAATATTGCTGTGAACTGGGCTGCTGCTGGTTGCATTTTGTATGGACCAATCAGGACACTTGTGATCGCCTAAAGGGGAGAGGGTGTATTTATATGTACGGGGGGGGGGGGTGAATTCGAGGGCCAAAATTGCGGGGCATCAATAAAACAGCCGCTGCCATTGCATTAAAACTTATATATATATATATATACCTTCGCTACACATATAAATATCAAAAAAAAAATTCAAATACAAAAAACAACAGAATACTTAAATAATAATGCTACGTGTGTTTTTTAAACCAGAACTAATGATTAATAAAAGGCAACATAAATTTTATCCCATTTATTCTTTTCAAGACCAAATAATATTTAAATAAAATATAGTTTCTGAAATATATAAAAACGAATAAATACATATTATAAATAAAGATATTTTACTTTAGTTTTCAATTTTAATAGAAAATGTTTTTTTTATAAAAATGAATTAAATATTAACTAGCTGCTCCGAGCGCCTTCGGCGCTCTTCACACCTAGACGGGGGCTCCGCCCCCTGTACCCCCGAGTGATACATAGTATTTGGTTGAAAGTCTGTATGTAAAAGGTTTTCATCCATTTCATCCATCAATCAGTATAAATAGATAAGACATGTATTTGTTTTCTTGTAAAATATATTTTAATTTAATCAGTAAATTAATTATATATTATTATTGTATATGTTATATTTATCTAACTCTGTGTCTCTACAGTTTTCGAAAGTTCTTAGCTGCAGCATCCACATTTCTCTAAGCGTCCCTATCCTGAGCTACAACCAAATCCTACCCTGTCCCATCTCTCCCATGTCCCTTCCTTCATTGTCCACCCACCTTGGTCCTTGGTCTTCCACCGGATGTTTCCCAATCGGTTTCTCCCAATTTCTAGTTTCTCCAATTCCAACCACGTCCCCTTCCCATCCCAGCCTTCTTGATTTTATAACCTTAACTATATCTGGACATTATTTCTCGTTATGCCATCTCCGCCATCGCCTGTGACCTCATCTTCTTTTGGCCTATAAATGTTGCGAACAATATTAATCTCACAAATACTCTAAATCTACTCTTGTCTCCCAGAGTCATCGATAGGGTGACCAAACGTCCCGTCTTTAGGTGCTCTGTCCCAAAAATGTCTTCGGGACACACTAATGTCCCATTTTTTCAATATTTAAGACAATACGTAATTTTTTTTTCAAAATTTTTTCAATTTAGTTCTAAAAAATACCGTTTGTCCCGGTTTGGTGTTTTCGAAATATGGTCACCCTAGTCACCGATCAACATGAAAAATAATTGTTTTATATATTTTAATTTTGATCCTCTTTGATGAGATAAGCCCCTTTACTGCATAATAACAGGCGTTACTCAATTACAACGTCGATTTAAATTCTTCTCTAATATTATTATCTTTCGTGATTAGAGATCTTAAGTATTTAAATATTTATACTTTTTCAAATTCTACATTTTGTATGTTAATTGTATGTAAGTCGTACACGTATCATAATTCTTCAATTTTTTTGTTTAATTACACATTTCGGTGGATTTTCCCCCAATTTCTCTAATCATATGTCTCCTCTTCCAGTCCAATTCATTTACCTATCAATGTTGCATAAGGAATTTAAATTTCTTAATTTGGCTAGAACACTCCATTTTTTAAAATTTTAAATAGAGGAAGAGAGAGAGGTTCTAATTATATATATATATATATATCTGTTTCTATGACAGCAAAAAAGTAAACAAATTACATACATACAAACACTCTCCTTTATATATATTTCTGGAAAATGGAACACCCGCAGCTCAGCTCAGGAGTTACCTAAGATTCTAATTTCTTTTTTATTTTTCATCATTTGTGGTACCCTTCACCTCAGAAAAATTTGGTTACCTTACTCCTTGTATTTTAGGCTCTGGAGTTTTTTGCATACAGACGGACACTATCGTATTAAATATTATTTATTTTAAAAACAAGTAAAAAGTGAAAAAATCAAATAAATCTAATTTCTAGTCTCATTTTTTTAATTTATTTAATTAAATTTGACCAATTCTAATCAGTGATGTATTGGTAAAATAAGAAGTAAGGGAACACATAGTGGGAGCAAAAAAAAAGTCCTATTTTCAGCAAACTATTTTTCTCCAAATAAGTTTTTATTATTTCTTATTCTTACTATACAAAACGAACACAAAAATAGAAATTCTAACGGTAGATTTAAGTGGGAGTTGTCGGGACATGAAAAAGTACTCGAACGCGTTCCGGTTCTGAAAAAAGGTAAGGGAACGTCGTTAATCCGCGTCCCCATCTCAATGCACCACTGATTGTAATCCAATCCAATCACGACTCTTCCAATACATGTTTCATAAAAATAATATACTGTATCATATAATAAAATGTTTTAGGACAAATATTGAACAATAAATTAGACGTTTAAATAGAAATATATTAAATATTACCTAAAAATTTAAATCTACTTTGGAAAACACATTCGATTTTTAATTCAATAAAAGTAATTATTATTTATTTAAGTTTATTCTTCCTGAAAATGATTAAAGAAAAGTTTCATATGTAGATTGGTTCCTTTATTTTTATGTTTGCAAAATTAATATTTTTATGATTATTTATTATTCTTTATAGTAATATTTATCTTTAATTTGTAATATAAAAGACAATGAATCTTTTATTTATTTTAACTTTTAATCAAGATGAAAAATTTGAATTAATGATTTCTATTATTATAATTTGTTTGTATAACTCCACACCCTTTCCTGTAATTCCACTCTCATTTTCTCTTCAATGTCTGTGAATAATAATTAATTGAAATAATAATAATATCTTGTCTGGTGTCTTTGACATATTTCTCGAAAGGTGTTTGTCTGCTGTCAAAACCAAATGTTAACACATAATTAAACATCAACTAAATCACTCCTTCCATTCCCAGCCCACCCGCTAGATGGGTAGATATTATGACATTTCGGCATATATATATTATATATATATATATATACAAATATATTAATTTAAACAAAACGCAAACACACAAATACACATATCACTTACAAATAGCATGATTAGTTATTATAGTATATAAAAAATAAAAAAAATTATTATAATCATAATTATTTTTTCTGATTTTGATCATTAAAAAACAAATATTTTATTAAATTAATCATTTAATAATTATTTCAAAAGATGTTTTGTTTATGATAAATGATATGATAATATATAATGCATTGGTTCGGATGAGAAAATCCCCCTCCCCTTTCCTTTAATCATTCTCCATGGTTGATTAGAGTGGGATAATAACAACATCAACCCTACATGTTCCAACTTTCATATGTATTTGTCTCAATACACTAAACTTATCAAAAGTCTCATTTATCACTTCCAGGTTTGAATTCCGGTCTCCTGATAACATTAAACTTAACAACACAAGTTGGTGTGAATTCTCAAGGCATGCATTCCCATCACAAACTATTAAAACGGATACCCTGAATATCAACCTCTCCATCATTAAAAGATGAAAGGGTGGAGGAGGTGGAAGCTTGAAATCTGTCTTGTCGTTAAAATTAATGAATCAAAATGTTATTTCCAAATTCAATATTTCAAATTTCTCTTCAATTAATTGCATCTAGATACATTCTTTCGATAGAAGAAGAATAAATAAAAAAATATTTATTTATTTATATATATTATTTTGGTTTAATTTATTTACATAATAAATAGTCATTCACATTTGAAATTGATAATTGCTGAGAACGGTTTATCTAACAGGATAATTATTGTGATATATATTGGAATAATCAAAAAAGTAATATAATTCGTACTAGTAGATTAATGTGTTAAGTAATATGGGTTAAGTTCCTAAACCACTTTTCAAAGTAAAATAATTCTAAATTTCAATTAAAGATAAAATAAAAGTGAACAAAAGTAATCCCCTGACTAATCGGCATAGAGGTGTAATCTGATCAGTACAACTGATATGATCAATCTTGATCGGGTGTTGCTACTTCTTATCTTAAGGTGCTTCTCTTTGGTATCTCGTAGGCTAAGCCCCATTAAGGGGAAAATTTACTTGCCATGCCCGGGATTTGAATCGGAATTCATAAGGTTTTGGAGAGTTAAAAATATATTTACAAAAATTCAAATTTAGATATTGATTGAAAATACCTTCTCATTTTATGAATTCATTCGTAGATGCGTGTAGGAGGATCATTATATAAAAATGAGTCTAATATATCGTTCATGATTTCTTATCTGTTCTATATAAGTATATATTTTTTTATAAAGTCGGTATCTCTCTTTATTCGATAATCTATTAAAGTAAGTAACAAATTGCTCTTTCAGGCGATAGATAATCTATCAAAAAAGACAAGATGTCAAAATTTCATTCAAGTGACATAATTTTCTATTTTTGTCGAGTAAAATAAAGAAAGAAAAAAAGCGAAACGAAGGGGAATCAGTTTCAAAAAAGTGTTTCTCGTTCTTTCATTTTTTCCCCTCCTCTTGGATTTTTTTTATTTTATTTTAAAAGAAGGACCATCCAGCCAACAGTAAACTCTTGAAGCAATCAATCTTTATTGCTCTCTCTCTCGCTCTCTTATCATTGAAAAGATAGAAATCACAGATCAATAGCAAGGCGGCTCTAGAAATTGAAATGTCCTCAAGTATTTTTTTTTTTGACTCTTATCTAGATGATTATCAATCTTCGGTGTGTGTTGACCTGTTTAAAAATAAGAGGAGAAAAAAATTGCAGTAGGGAGTTCGGGGTTCAGTAAGCATTAAGGGTCAGTCATTCACTTCTGATAATTTGCTTTTTCTAATATAAATATTATCTAAATAATTTAAATTTTAAATTTTATTTTTATTCTTTTTCTAAGATTGTCAATTCAGAGTAAAAGAATAGGAATATATTTATTATTTTCATACATTCATTAAATAAAGAATTTTGAAAGATCTATTCTTTTTTACTAACTCGTAAGAGATAGTATTGCGATCACGAAAATTTTCGATGTTGAGATTTTGATGTTTTTATACGTTTTGAAGGTTCCTGAATCATTTTCACTAAGGTTGAGAAAAATGTCTGTGTGTGTGTGTATGTGTGTATGTGTGTATGTATGTAGGCAGGATTGCGCAAAAACGGTTTGAGCTAGAATGATGAAATTTGGTACATGGACATTATTCAAAATTCATAGTTTTCTATCAACTTCTGAGAAATGTAGCTCAACCGGAAGAGGGTCATTACCTACAACGATTTGATTTTTTTTCCTCTAAAGTGACCGTAAAAATAAAGATATATGTTTGATAATTTTTCACATGATTAATAATTGTATAAAACTGCTATATATAGAATTTCAGCTTGATTTATTTGCTGAAAGTACCAGAATTAATTTTTTAGCACTGCAAATCTCACGCGCCAACACGTGCCATGGTGCCATCAATAATAAGTTGACCTGTGGCCAGGTCCGAACCGACCGACTGTTTGAAATAAATTAATTTCCAGCTACAGAAACAATTTCAAATAATTTTAATATATCTATTAATGTAATAAAAAACAGATATGGATATAACATAAATATTTTTAATTTTATTTTATTTATAATATATATGCAAGACCAGACTGTGACGTCATGAATGGCTGGATGACGTCATATAATTTTAAATCAAGAAAAAACTAATAAATATGATTTTTCTCGAGGATAAAACCAATACAAAGTTCGTGGTGATATATAAAAAAATCTCCTTTGGTGTGAAAATAACCCTTTCCTTCCTATCGTCGATCGCTAATACTACCACTTCCGGTTTCCGGAATTGCACCAAAAGTTGATCAATTCATCCCACTGATGCATTAAGTAAATATACCAAATTTCATCAAAATCGGTTGAGCCGTTCAGGCTGTACACATCTATACGGACGGACGGACGGACAGACGGACGGACGGACAGACATCATGCTAAAAATACTTTTTTCTGTTTAGAAAATGCATGATTCGTGGAGATATGTAAAAATCTCCACATGTGAAATTTGGTGTGAAAACAATACCTCCCTTACTATCGTCGGTCGGTAAAAAGCCAAACATGCGCTGGTTTAATATTTATTATTTATAATTTATAATTAATTAAATTTAATTTAAATATAATATATTATGTTATTTAATCCAATTCAAATTGCGAGATAGTCGAGTGGAGACACTCCAGCTAATTTTTTAGAGAAATAAATAAAAAAATCTAAATTTTAGACTCTGAAATTCATTAAAGTAATGTTTTATGGCAGTTTCAGAAGAATATTGTACTTGGACCTGAAAAGGTTAAATATTAAACGGTTTAAATTTTTCACTAAGTTAAAAAAATCTCTTTAATTAACTCAATTTATTGAAAATATAAAATGAAAATGATTTCAAAAATATGAAATGAAAAAAATTATAAGTAAATAAATAAGGCACCCTCTTAGAATCTGAAATGAAGATAGTCCAGCTCAGAGATCTGATCTTTCTGGTTAAAGAGAATAAAATATTAAGAAAAAAATTTACAAACGAGAAATAGAGAAAGAGAAGAAGATTGTATTCAATACAATGACCATGAGGATAAGAATCACACGAGAGGGAGGGAATAATTCTAGAAAATTAGGCGACCACGGGATGGTCACTAACGAGATTGAGACATTGATAATGGTGAGGACTCTAAATTTGTCACGGTAGGAGGGTCCAGATGGGTGAAGATTTATTTGTTAGGAATATTTTTTTTTAAAGTGGGTAAGAAATGATCATGTCTTTTGCTCTCTTGTATCTTCAATATCTATTTTATTTCTCTCTTCCATAATTCCATTAAATTTAATTAGGTGAAGCATCTTATTTATCTTAGATTATTGATTTAAAAAGTGATAGGAGTATTTTAGAACTTACATCATATCATTTTAGTTAAAATTAACCTTACCTTTTTGAAGTGTTTCCTTATTAAGGTAAATGTCTATATATCATCTCTCATGTTTAATTATAAAAAAATTTTACAATCTTCATACATGTATATTTTGATTGACTGGTAGATGTATTTCAGAGTATACCTTCTACCCTCACGTGACCTCATGATTTCTTCAACTCCCCTATCTTCTTTCATGCATTTATTATTAACTTTTTCTACAAACTTGTCTCATTTATTATTAAATATTTTATAAATGTAATAAATGATACATAAGTCATCAATGTTTTAAGTGATATAAACTAAAATTAAAATAAAAAGATATACAATTTAATCAGTAAAATTTTTAATTAAATACATGGTGAAATTTTAAATTAAATTGATTAATATATTTTGCTTTATGCGCATTTCGGTTGTTACACCATCATCACAAGATTTTTTCTTCTCAATAAATTTAAAATTTCACCGAGTGATTAATTAAATAATATTCTTATTAAATTGTATAATTTTTAGTTAAATTATTTAGTTTATCTAACTTGGTAAAATTTTTCAATTAGTTACTGAAGTTAAATCTAATAATTTCATCAATGCTTTATATATCCTACTGCTATCATATATATATATATATATATACTGCTATAATAAATAAATATACATAGAAATGTTGAAAATTAAAATTCAATAATGTCTAAAGCAGTGATTCTCAACCTGTTTTTTTACCGCGGCATACTTTTAACGGTTTAAAAATTTAGCGGCAAAAAAAGAAAAAGATAAGTATAAAAGTTATTTATTTACCTATAATATAGTTTATGATAATAATCAGGAGTCGGCAACCTTTTTCAATAGTCAGACACATTTCTGAAATAATATAACAGGGGTGGGCACACTTGGTGATACTTAGAGCCATATTGAAACATCGGAAATGTTTAAGAGCCTGATCGCAAAAACACTTCACCTTTTTTTCATACATATAAAATAAATAAATACTTTTTCTTCATTTGAACTTTACATTTGTAAAATTTGGCAGCACATTTTGAAAATCTCGCGACACAGAAAAGTGCCGCGGCACAGTGGTTGAGAATCACTGGTCTAAAGCAGTGCTCCGCAACCGGTGTGACGCGGCACACTGGTTTGCCTTAAAGGAGATACAGGTGTGCCGCCGCGATCAAATGAAACTTAGAAATCCGCATATAATATAATTATAAATCAAAAAAATATAAATTTCTTATATTCATGTATCTCCTTTAAGGCAAACCAGTGTGCCGCGTCACACCGGTTGCGGAGCACTGGTCTAAAGTATAAAGTTTAATATATTTTTTAATTCTTAATTTAAAAATATTAGAAACAATTTTTCAAACAGAAAATATTCTTTTTTTATTAAAATCTTTCTTATATCTATATACGAATCAATCGAATTAATACTGAACTTATATTTTTTTGTCTATAATTTTATTTATTTTCCCCTCAAACAACATAACACTTAATAAATCTTTTAAAATAAATTTAATTTTATTACTTGTAGATTTTTAGAAAAAAATAAAAATGTCAATAGGTAAGCAAACATTAAGTATTTGTATTTCGTTTTTCTGTTTGATTAAATAAATAAAATACACATTTTTTTTTTTTTTTTGCTACTTTTGCATTTTTGTCATAAATAAAATCACAATAAAAAAAACCTACAATATTTATATAAATAATAGAATCTTTTGAATGTGTAACATTTGAGCTTCATTTAATCGAATATTTATTCCCATTCAAGGAAAAAAGAAAAAGAGAGGGAAAGGATGTCGTTCAACACGTTATAATAAATATCTATATATCTCGATGTCAAAATGAAGGGCCTCTAGGTTACAATATTTATTTTCTCCTGCTAACGCCCCTTCGAGGGCCCGATGAGAGGTGAATAACAAAAGTTATCTAAAGGGATGGGGCTGCTGCGACCGTTCCTAGCAAACGATCCCTGAAGGTATAGGCCACTTGGCAGCTTTGTACTTGAAGGTATCTTTCAATGTGAAGAATTCTCTGTAGATAAGTATCACCGACTTTGCTTTGGCTATTAAGAGACTACTGGACGTTTAAGGGCCGCTTTGTGTTTGCAAAAAGATCCCCACTCGACATACAATCTTGTGATAAATGTCACTTTAATAGAAAAAAGAAAATACCGACAATTCCAATTCACCACTCAATCTGACAAACAAATGCAATATTTAGCAATTGATTTATTTATTATATCTTGGCACTCAATTAACACACTATAGGTATTTATTCTATAATCGCCAAAACAAATAATTTCTTATAGGGGAGTATTAAATAATGAAGTGGCTGGTCACTTTACCATCAAATGCGGAAGAATTAAATTTTTCTTAATCACACAAAAATAAATATAATTATATAAAAAATATAGATTATTTAATATATGTATATAATATATACATATATATTTTATTATTCTATTATTTGAATTATTACTCTTTATTTATTGTGCCACTCAGAAGCCAAAGCGATTAACTCCAAATTTTAAAATTTTGATAGTAATTTAATGCAATGTAATCTGCAACATATGAAGTGAATATTGAACTTGATAATCTTAATATTGCAATTCAATATACATTTTTCTGTGATCAATAACCCTGTATCTAATACAAACTGTCAACTTTGGGCTTCATTTTCTCAGTTTCTTTAAATGTGGAGTTAATCGCTTTGGCTTCTGAGTGGCACAATTATAATACAATTATATTTGGAAAAATAAAATGCGTTTTTATTTAAATTATTTTCAACAAGAATTTAGGGTTAGTATAAAAATATTAATTTACACAATAAACAATTAAATAATAATGTGTATTTGAGATATTAAATAAATAAATAAAATATTTCTTAATCAATTCATTATTAATATTTTTTTTCCATTTTATACTTTTAACTATTAATAGTATTATTTTTTATTTAATTAATTATTTATTCAAATTAATTAATTTATTTGATTTTTAATAATAGTAATTATAAACAATACTTAACCTAATATGGTAAAAATGGTAATTTTTAATTTTAATAATTTTAATACAAAATATAAATAAGACATTTCATATTATTACATGTTCAAATATAATTAATATCTTCTCCAATGTTTATGCACATAAGAAATTAAAATATAAATTATTTTAAAACTCATAATATTTTATTTTATTATATACCATCATTCTGAGTAATCATTCCTAGTATCAAAGTATTGTTTATCTAACTTGTTGTATTGTACATGGTAAGAAGTAATGATTTGGATTAGTTCCCATAACAATCCTCCTTTTTTCTAAAGAATCACTGTTGAATGTAATTCATATTTTAAAATTTTGTAATTTTTTAATTTTCAAATCATAAACATAAAAAAAATGATTAAATTATTATATTTATATACAAATATATAGAAAGTTAATGATTTAAAATAACGAAGTGGATGTTGATTTATTTTCTAGTTTATTTTTTTTTTATTTCCTTTAGTCTCTTTGAGGTTTCCAGGTGAGATATCAAAAGAGAGGAGAGGATGATATTTTCTTTTTTTTGGGAAGGGGGGCGGATACAAAGCTAAGCTTTTGGATTCAACTCAACGGGTTGTCTCTGTTGTTTGACACTAAGAGGATCAACATCAGAATGGCTCAATGTTGAAAGGAATAACACTAAAGAGAGAGGGAGGAGAGGACTCACACCTTCAACGAGACACAAACAGACAAAAATAAACTTAATCCATTCAATCTTTACAAAGATAATATATATATATATATATATATATATATATATATTATAAAAATGATCGAGTTTAGTGCTCTCTAGCGATTCAGGGCTACTGACAGTCGCTTAATCCACCATTGGAAGGCATGGTTCTCTTATTTACAAAATCATTTTCTCAAAACAACAGATCCCCCTTTGCATAGTAAATATGTATAAAATTTTTATTTTCAATGACTTTTTTTTGCTTATTTTATATTTTCAGTCATCTTTATAAATTTACTATAGTAAAGTATAAAAATTTATATCCTTTTGATAAATATTTAAAATTGTACATCCACCCTAAACGGCAACAACAACAATCTATTTTCTTTAGCAAGTGTCTTTGTTATTGTTTCATTACTACAGAAGTTGTAAATCCTTTTTAAACAGAGGATTTAAAAGATAAAGAGAGAAAGAGAGTTAGAAAAAAAAAATAAATAAATCCTATTGGATCAATTTTCTTCAAATAAATATGTTCATAGGATCGCCCTCTATTTTCGTAGAAGCCTCTCCATGGATGGATGCCTCTCCATTGAGTGGATACGGTCCCCCCCCCTTGCACCAGTTTTGCTTTTTTTATAAACCCTATTTCCCCTTCTTCCCCTCTTTCTCTAAATACACACTGCAGATCTTTTTGTATTTATTCAAGAGCATATATACGTATATTGAATATCTACACCTCGAGAAGACAATTTAAGTATATAAATCAAAAAGAAAAGGCGAAAATAAATGAAAGTCGAGATTCAAAGGTGAATCGATGATAGCTTGTTGAAATCGAAATACAATAGAACAGATTGACAAAATAATAAAATAAAATCAAGGAAAAAAAAAATAAGGGGGCGTTTTGCATCTGCCTCGGAGGGTCAAACATCAAACGTATACATTTCATTCATGGAAAGAGATATCATCGATTTTGGAAGAGCCAAATATTGAATTTTTAAATCTTATTCTTATCAATACTAATAACTGTATTTTACAAAATACAATTAGTATATTAATTATTAAGTAATTATTTATAATTTGTAAAGATTCTTAAAATGTAAACTATATTATTAAATTGTAAACTTCAATTTTCGAGAATTTAAAAACATAATACAATATAAGTTTTTTGAAATTAAAGGTATTATTATCCAGATTTACTACTAATATGCAATTTTTACAGATCTCCTTGTTTCAAATCATTTTAACTCCTAAAAAGTAGTTTCCCCGTTGACGTAAATGTGTGTATTTATGGCAGAAATTTTAGTCAATTTTAAATAATATTATTTTTTTATTATTTTAATATATTAGAACAGGTCAATAAGTCCGTGATTATTTGAATGGAACACAAGTTTTTGAATAAAAAATTATTTTATTTTTCAATGTAGTCTCTTTTGAGTTCTATACACGTCCAACGTTTCTCCAATTTTTTTATCTCTTCTAAATAATAAGCTTTGTCGAGAACATCAAAATAGGTATTTATTTGTCAGATGATTCCATCGTTGGAGTTAAGTCTCTTTCAGCTGAGCCATTTCTTCAGATTTGGAAACAAGAAATAGTTAATTGGGACTAAATACGAATTAATTGGGCCTCTGAGGGAGGAATTCATATACCAATTCATGGATTTTCATGGAAATTCTCTTTTTTCATTTTCTACTCCAATCACGAGGTAGTCTGCTATTAATGGATGTCAAACAAAAACCAAAGACCCATCTGACAGGAGCAGGGTGACATTTCATTTAAGAGACAGAAAATTCAGAAAGGACTTATTGACTTGCCCTCGTATTTTTTAAAAATATTTTACTATTTGACTGGTTAAAACATTTTTTTAAAATAATGATAGCCAATGGAAACAAATTACTAGTAATTTTACTGGCCGGGAAGGGAAATTATTGTTTTCACAACAAATTTCACATGTGGAGATTTTGACATATCTCCACTAATCATGCATTTTGTTATCAGAAAAAAGTATTTTTAGCATGATGTCTGTCTGTCCGTCCGTCCGTTGTGTGTCCGTCCGTTGAACGGCTCAACGGATTTTGAAAAAATTTGATATGTTTACTTAATGTAAATGTATAGAATATAGACTTAATGCATCAGTAGCATGAATTCATCAACTTTTGGTATATCAGGGTATATTGGGAAATCAGAAGCTCATATTTTTTTAAGAAGGGTTTAATATAAAGGTGAAGAAAATTTTACCAAAACTGATTGATTTCTTCAGATAATAAATTTTATAAACTTTTTATATTCGAATATCCAGATAATACCATTCTTGATTAACCTCTATATGAAAATTCTCAATGCAATAATTATTTTTAAAACATAATTTGAATTATTTTTATTGAAGCACTATAAATATCATAGTTTGAGAGTTGAAAGTTTTTAATATGAACTTTAAGAAATATAACAACTCTTTGTTATTTTGTGTTATTGGGTAATTATTTTTGTGTGATTATTGGATAAAAAATTAATCAGTAGTCAATGTAATAGAGATATTATATTTAATATTCATACTTCAAAATTCAGTCTAAAAATAGATTAAGATGAAGTGGGGTAAGTGAGGACCAGTTTTTGCAAAGTTTGATTTTGAACTAATAAAAATTTTATTTATTTTACAAATAATAATCTTATTTTAGTATTATTGAATTGTTATGTTACTATTAACTAATTTGTTTTTTTAGATATATACAATTATGTTCAAAAATATGTTTAATATAACAAATTGTAACAAAATTAAAGCCCCAAAACACAAAATTTATTATAGCACTAAGATTTGTTATTGAAAGTCACAAAGTTACTCGTGTTAATTTTTTCAGGTGATTTCAAAAGAGTGATAGAGTCGGGAAACGCACTCTAAACAGGTGATATCTATCTGAAATGGTACATAATGATATAAAGTAGATCACTAAGTATTTTCCATACAGTTTATTATCATTTTGTGAGAAATACAATACTCCGTTTACGCACTTACCCCACTGCAACTTATAAATAAAAATAAAACTTATATAATCATTTTGTAGACTCCTTAAAAAGTGATAAAATGATCTTTTAAATTAGTAGTACAATAAAAGTAACAAAAAGTAACATATTACCCGAGTGTTTAATTGTTTTAGTATCCGGAAGTAGCGAAGGTAGTTGGAGGGTAGTCGTGAGTGTTTTTCCAACAAGATGTTGGTGATGGAGGTGGAGGTCATTGAAACAACAACCAACCGTTCGGAAACGAGAGGGAAAACCTCTTCTTTAAAGTATCTAAGAGTTAACGGGAGATAGGAGGGGTGTGAATGTCCAAAAAAAAAAAAGAGTTGGTGTTAAAAATTGCCTCTCAGTGTATCGGTGGAGCCTATTAGACGAGGCACACACCAGAAGACGGATATCGATATGCACTGTTCCGCGCGTCCGGCTCGGATAATTCGCGTCTGCCCTTCCAATGGACACGCATCACTTGCCACTCATCTTCCCACACGAGAGTGACGGATAGGATAGGAAAGTCAAGAAAAAGAAAGAGAGTGAGAGAGAGACCGGAGGATAAAAAACCCTTTGGAAATGACCACCTACATCAACGACAACGAGAGCACTCTTTTTTTTAAATGGTTCAATTCTATTTCACTGGGGTTTATTTAAAATATATTAGAACAAAAATTGAAATTTTTTAATAGGATGATTACTAAAAACTTTCTTTATTGAATTGAATTAAATTATAAGAAAATATTTTTTTCAATCTTCGAATTTTTGTTCATTTTTAATTAATTGTTTTTTCCTAATTATAGTGTTATTTAAAAAAAACTAAATATATATACATATATAGTCGAAAATAATCTATTTATCTGTCTCTCTATCATATTAATTACTGATTTTTTTAATCTTATGCTAATCATTATTTATATTATATTTTTTTTTTTATATTATTATATTATTATTATTGGCTAATTGTAAGAGGTTAGCGTGTCCATCTAGCACTCAGAAGTCCAGCGTTTGAAACTAATTTTCATATTATTAAATTAAAAACAAAAAAATACTCTCCAGCTCCAGGAGCGACAATACTTTGTTCTAGATAAAACTTTTTTATCACAAGCATCCTTGAAGCATGAGAAGAAAAACAAAAATACCCTTGGAGGTAGCCAATCCACCCGTCTCTAAAGCAGTAACCGGCAAAATTAACATCAAAAACTCTCGTTTACTATCAATACGTTGCTTCAGCCTGGGAAATATCATAACACCAGAAAAGATCAAGATGCTCACCCTTCATAGAGGCTTTGCATGATCCAAACAGAGTAAATTCGCAATTAATAATAATAAAGAAAAAATATGATCTTCTCTAATCTCATAATTTGAAGAAGAAATAGAAAACTACTAAGGAATCTACATTTTTTTTAAAAAAATAATAATGTATATCCAAATTTTATTATTATAATTTATAAATATGTATATAATTAAGACATTTTGCTAAATGATACTCAGACAAACATTTGACATTTATCTTTGTTCTGAGCTATAATAAATAATTCTATATATTCAATCGATCTTTTAGGTGTACTGGTCTCAAAAGTTTCTTACATCAGCAGCCACATTCCTCCCAATTTCCTTAGCCTAAACCATTTTCCTCTCTACTCTCAACTCTCGCTCTCTCTCTTTTTTAACATTGAATTTATATGAACATCTCAAAACATTCTTAGCCTAAAAAATATTTTATTTCTTAATTCATATAAACTTCTATTTTTATTTTTTTATAATTTCTTATTATATAAATTAATTTGAATATTTTCTTTATTATTAGAAGTTTTTTTGTTTGTGTTACATAGCAATCTTTTTAATAACCATTAAAATATTTGCAACTAAATCAATTTCTTTTTATTCTCCGATTCTTTTATTTATCATTTCAGTCATTTATTTATGACTGATGATTAATAAATACTAAATATTTAATTTTTTTTTAATATTCCTTCTATATACTATATAAATAACGTTTCATCCGATTTCAGATTGGATTGAATATTCTATTTGAATTTGCTGTGTGCAAATAAATCTGTAGGTTGGTTTTATTGGGTTTTAATGGCTTTATTAGCCCCGGTTGCAATCCAATTTAACTTGTTTGTCATCTCATGGCATGCTCAGGGGGCCGTATGCTACTCTTGTTGCTGTTTGGTTGGTTGGTGTCAAAACGGCAAAGCGCGTGGGTGGTGAAGGGGGACGGGGAGGTTGGGAATTTGTCTATGTATTTCCGCACTTCCTGGGATTGTAGGTAGAGGAGGTCTGCCTGCTGCAGACTGCTTAAATGTTCATTTGATAAATGATGTTCCCTATTTCAACTTTTGAAACAACCACTCCCACTCATGCTCATAAAAACAGATCCCATACATTTTAAATATGTATTTATACTATATACCTATGATATATATATATATATATGACATTCGTCTAAATTAGAAACGTGTACCAGTTCCTCATTAAGTAAGTATTTTCATATTGTGAATTTAAAAAAAAATATAAATAACATTTTTATCAATTTTAAAATATATATAAGTATAACATGTAGGTATACGAGGGTGGGATGAAAAGTTTCCGCCCTGACCAAGAAAATCGATGTTTTTAAATTTTTTTTTTGCTATACTTTTCAACATAATCTCCATCAACATTGATACATTTCTCATAACGGTGTTCTAATTAATTTAATTAATTAATTAATTAAATTTGATTTAATTTAAGTCTCATCAGTTATTCGTTTGGATTACGCCTACAGCGCCAAATTGTCGTTAGAAATGATTTTTCGAAGCAATTTTTGGTCTAACGTTAGGAAATGCGGCACCCACATTGCACACAGCTTTCCATATTCAAATGGTTTTGCAAAATATTTCGCACACGTTCAGCTGACATCGTACAGGTCTCAGCTATCTTGAATTTTGAAAAATAAAACAAAAAAAAAAATTTAAAAACATCGATTTTCTTGGTCAGGTCGGAAACTTTTCATCCACCCTCGTACTATATTATCTATCTATCTATCTATATATATAAAAGGCAATGTCTGTGTGTCTGTCTGTGTGTCTGTCTGTGTGTCTGTCTGTCTCTTATAGACTCAAAAACTACCCGTCCGATTACGGTGAAACTTTCAGGAATTGTTGTGGGCATACCAAGGAAGGTTTTAGTGTAGTTAAATCCAAAATTAATTTATCCAAAATTAATTTAATTAGTAATATATTGCTAAAAATCTGTAGTGTCACAAAACTATCGACAGATGGCGCTACATATAATTTTCAAAATTCAAATATTTTAAATTTTTTTTAAACTTAATATTTCTAACTTTGTATTACAATACAATAATGAGACGGAATTGTTGTGTGTTAAATTAGATTTTATAAATTGAAAACCATTAGTTATACTCTTAAGTTATTTAGTTTTATTGATCACATATCTGGAAAAAATCATCTTCATTAGTTGTTTTTAATTTAAATGTATATATGTGACGTCACAGTTACCTCCTTTTAGATATATATCTATTCTTAAAATAAAATTAAAAATATTTATATTATATTCATATATATGTAAAATAATAATTATATTATTTTAATATTCCTATAAGTTGGTATCACAATTTATTATTATTATGAATTATTTATAAGTAATTACTATTATTAATTGGTATTAATAAATAAATAATATTAATTATATTAACTTAATATTTCTAACTTTAATGAGACGGAATTGTTGTGTGTTAAAGAATTGTTGACTATAAAAACCAATTTGTTTTTAGGTAAGAATATATTATTCTATTTATTGTAATTATTTAAAATTTTTTTTTAGCAAACAAATCTGTCTATAGTCCATTTGATTAAACCTACCATCTTATATATACATTGTCGTGTATAAGATATTAGGGGTGAGGTATTTTATAAGAAAAATTGGGTTAAAAATAAGTTTAATTAATTGGTAGCACTCTGGATTGAATTTAGAATAATTAAAAGGGTTATTGAAACCGCGTAGGTTGATTAGGGAATGACAAGATTGAATAGGTTCAATTAAAAAATGCTTATATAAAATTATAACTAAAAATGATTTATTTAATAAAACTGTAAGAATTTAAATTAAAATAGATAACTCAAGAAATTAAGATGAAATAGAATAATTGAAAGGTACCGTAAAAATAGAAATATAAATTAAAAGAACTTTAATTTATATTTTAGCAAATGCAATTTATAATTAATTATTAATTACCAATTGTCGACCACAGTTGGTATATTGTGTAGTTAAGGAATTGAGAATTCAAAATATGTCGAAGCCAATCATCCCCTCCTCTGCCACTTGGCAAAATTGTCCACCCCTCTCTCTCTATTGGGGAAACGAAGAGGCATATCTCTGGGTTTTTCCCTGCGTTTTTTTTTAAAACAATTATTTTTAGAAAGTCTTTGCCATGTGCTCAGTATCATAATACATCCAATATATAAGCATAAAAAACAAGCATTTTTATATTTATACTAGGAAAATTTGTTGTTGATTAAATTAAAATATATTTTCCAAGAAAACAAATATATGTCATACTGATTGAAACAAAATGGATGAAAACCTTTTACATACAGACTTTCAACCAAATACTATGTATCACACGGGGGTACAGGGGGCGGAGCCCCCGTCTAGGTGTGAAGAGCGCCTGGAAGGCGCTCTGATCAGCTAGTTCCATATAATATAAGTACCTTGTTCAAAAATAGTCATAAAACTTACGGCCCTTAAAAGTACATATTATGCACTGAAAGGCAACATATATTTCGTAATTTGCTTACAAAATATTATTAAAATAAATATTTTTAATTTTATGTTGTTGACGTCATTTAGATGTACTATTTTAAATTAAGAAAAAACTAACAAAGATGATTTTTACCGAGGTTGAAAGCAATATAGATCGATTTTTCTTTATAAAAATTATCTATGGTGTGAATTTCGAAAAAATATTTATTTAATATTTCAAAAATACAAATATATATAGATATACAATTTTTGCCACTATAATAAGATAAGATATATACAATACAACATATGTAATCAAATAATATTAATTCAGTTATTATATTATAATATAAAAATATATAATTAAATTATTTATAATAAATAATGTAGTCATATCGCTTCATTATTTTTAAATATGCATATTAGAAATTTTATAATGTAATACTGATAATCACAAATTTCAGAATTTTGATTCAAAGTATTATTCTCTTTTTGAAATATACAAGTATAATAATTTATGAATATATATCATATTACAATATATAGCTATTCTATATTAAAATAATATATTATACATCTATATATATATACTCGTTTATATATATTAACTGAGAAAGTCGAAATAAAATAATTTTTTTTAATAATGAACAATATTATTAATTTTCTATAATGGAGGTAAATTATAATTATTTAACTTTGGAATTTATTTCTAAAAATTTAGTATTTGTTAATTGTGGTCTTTTTCAAAGAAGTTCGACAATTGGATTCGATTGAGATATTTGTCCGTTAAACTTTCCTATTTTTGGACATTTCCCAAAACATCACTCATCAAGAGAATTGGAGTGTATCAGCTGGCAAGCAAGCAGCGTAGTCGAGAAAGCTTCGGTGGTTGGTATTAGAAGTAGAATGATGAGGTGTAGTGGGGGGTGGAAGAGGCGATTGGCGAGTGAGTTATGGGAGTGCGTGATGCCAGGGCACATGGGGGCAGATTAACGAAAGAGTACCCTCCTCCTTGGGCAATTAACGAAACGACAACACTTGAGAGCACAAGGAGCTCCCCTGTTTCCGTGGGAGGAGGTAAGGGGGGGGGGGTGCCGCCACGCGCCCAAATGGAACAGCACGCTTAACACTCACTCATTCACTCACTCACTCTTCAACTCTCCAAATGAGAAATTGCTGGCTCTTTCGAGAAAAATCATAAATCAAATATAACAACGATTTTAAGAAATTAGAAACATAATTAGATTCTACATAATATACAATATACCTACATTATATTTTTTGAATTGTTAAAACAACATTTCAATGAATATCAAAATAATGAATTCTATTGATTAATTAATTTTTTTTAAATATTTTTCAGATAAATTAAATATAAATTAAATAATAATCAAATTTGAAATAAATATTAATAATCTTCTTATTTAGGGCTTTTGCTATCTCACCAGAGATAGTATTGCGATCACGAAAATTTTCGATGTCGAGATTTGGTGTTTTTATACATTTTAAAAGCTCCTGAGTCATTTTCACTAAGATTGAGAAAAATGTATGTGTGTATGTAGACAAGATTACGCAAAAACGGTTTGAGCTAGACGGGTCATTACCTACCACGTTTTCATTTTTTTTACTCTGACCGTAAAAATAAAGATATTTGTTTAATAGTTTTTCACATGATTAAAAATTGTATAAAACTGCTATATATAGAATTTCAGCTTGATTGAATCGCTGAAAGTACCGGAATTAATTTTTTAACACGTTGACTGCTAATTACGCGCCAGCACGTGACGTGGTGCCATCAACAAAGAGCCAAACACGCACTGGTTTAATAAATATTATTTATTACTTTTAATTTATAATCAATTAAATTTAATTTAAATATAATATATTTGTTAATTAATTCAATTCAAATTTGCGAGAAAGTCGAATAGAGACATTCCAGATTTTTTAATTAATGAATTTATATAAAGAAAGATGAAAAGAGATAAATAGATTGGAGAGTAAAATTTATTAATATATTAGAATTTTCATTTTGATCCAATAGTTGTCAAAGCCTTCTATTAAAAAAATAGAAAATAGTGTGGGGGATTGTAAGTGATCATGTTAGATTTTATTTCCTTGTGTCCCTCATGATTAGAGGCCATTTCCTCCAGGCTATTGTCCGGCAAATGGACCTTGATAAAGGCACTTGACCAGGAGAGATAACCTGTTACGAGATCGAATGTCGTTTCTCCTCCACCTTGGACGAATCAACCAATTCAATTTCAACCCCCTGGCTATAAAATATACGGAGAATGGATTCAAGGATGGGGAGATGTTTATATCAGGCCACTCTGCACTATTTCACATAAGTGAAAAAGAAAGAAGGATGGGGGAGGGCATTGTGGGGTTAACTATTTTATTATTTTCTTTGGGTTTATTGCTCCGTTGATGCCTCTTTTATTGAAACTTACGATCACCGATCCAAAATGAGTATTTAATATCAGATTTACAGGGATTAAGAAAACGGACGCGGAAAATAAAGGAAGAAAGAGAAAGAGAGGGTGAGAGAGACCAATTTAATTACATCTTTAAATCTTATTTTATTCTTATTTACAATCTGCCCTTAAATAGATTTCGTTTTATCATAAGAAGATTTCTATAAAAGGCATAGGAGAAGAATTTCAATTATATTTAAAAACAAAAATTTAATACATAAATATAAATATATTTAATTCAATAGTATTATGAATATTAAGTAGGTATTTATTTATCTTTTATGTTTAACATTTAAATGTCATTTTATTGCATAATAAAATTTGAAATTTTCATTTTTAGTTAATTTATTTATTATGTTCTAATTTATTATAATTCATAAGTAAGGGAATTATCTTATGTTCACAAACGAGTGTATTCTACATGCATAAAATTAATATAAAATTAGCTGGAGTGTCTCCACTCTACTATCTCGCAATTTGAATTGGATTAATATAAACATAATATATTATATTTAAATTAAATTTAATTAATTACAAATTATAAATAATAAATATTAAACCAGCGCATGTTTGGCTTTTTATTGATGGCACCATGGCACGTGTTGGCGCGTGAGATTTGCAGTGTTAAAAAATTAATTCTGGTACTTTCAGCAATTCAATCAAGCTGAAATTCTATATATAGCAGTTTTATACAATTATTAATCATGTGAAAAATTATCAAACATATATTTTTATTTTTACGGTCACTTTAGAGGAAAAAAAATCAAAACGTTGTAGGTAATGACCCTCTTCCGGTTGAGCTACATTTCTCAAAAGTTGATAGAAAACTATGAATTTTGAATAATGTCCATGTACCAAATTTCATCATTCTAGCTCAAACCGTTTTTGCGTAATCTTGTCTACATACATACACACACACACACACACACACACACACACACACACACACAGACATTTTTCTCAACCTTAGTGAAAATGATTCAGGAACCTTCAAAACGTATAAAAACATCAAAATCTTAACATCGAAAATTTTCATGATCGCAATACTATCTCTGGCGAGATAGTAAAAATTAATAAAGTAATCCTGATCTCAAAAAAATATAAGTTTTTTTTAAGTTAACGAAAATCGTCTAAAGAATTTTATAAAATTTCATGTAATTATTAATTTTAATTAAAATATTTCTAATAAAATATTTATTTAAAAATAATAATAATAATAATAATATTCTAAATTTTTATATAAAGAGAATTCAAAAATTAAATATAATAATGGATCAGTTTCTATACTTATTCTTCAAATATATATTACGTATATTAAAGATAATATAAAACATATTTATATGAGAAATATTGGAAATCCTACATTGTATGTTTTTTTATTAGTCTTCCGGATTTAAGGTCATTTTAGCCATTCTTTTATTAGGAAAAGAAAATGTATGACTTTTGAACATTCCTTGAATTGACCATACCTATAAAATCGATTGCCTCCTAAACGAGGTAAATTTGTTGTTCGATCAGTACAACGGATCCTCTTAACCTCTATCTTAATTTTCATTATCGAAGGTCCCTGTTTCTTATTTCAAGTAATTTCTTTCATATAGGCTGGGTGAAGAAAGAGAGTAAGGCACTGTAGAAAAATTATGCATTAGTGAAAGAGGGGCTTTATTAAAATATACTAATTAAATTTAAACTGAGATTTTATCTTAAGTCATGGCTATAACCACCACTAACCCAACTATCCTGACCATTGTATATTTAGGAGATTATTGGTTTACATAGTTATAAGATACTGCATTCAGAAGATGTTTCATTTAGGTAACTATGATTTACTACTAGCAAAATTTATAATTACAAACACTTTATTATATTAATTATTTTAACTTGGCTCAACTTAAATTCAATTTTCTCATTCTTATTTTTCTCATTTTTGTCTGTAAATAAATTTTTGTCAATCTTTTTTATCACCCATTCACACAAATTACCATTGAAATCTTGAACAGGGATCATAGAATTTTCAAGTTTTGGCATTTTACTTACCACAAAAATTTTGAAAACTTAATTTTTCTCTCATAGTTTTATCAAATTTAATTTTAATCCTGTTGTAACAAATAATAATATTTTTATTTGTATATAACGAGAGACGAAATAAATATTTCTTTAAATTATTATTGATTGTAGTAGTTTCATGATAATATCACAAAGACATTGATTAGATATTTTTTAGGCAGTGGGTTATAAATAATTTATTAGGATTTGAATATTTCTTTAATGTATTGAATGACCGAGATGAGGATAAAACGCAAGTGATCCATTCTGGCCTTCATTCTCATCATCATCTCTTTGTTGGAAGGCGACGACGCAGACAAATTGAGGGTGTCCTCTCATCCTGCAGCTGATGCATACCTTTAATGAAGACCATCGAAAAAAAGAAAGTGAGTAGAAGAGGGGGAGGAGGAGGCTATTCGTTCCTGTCGGACCCCCAATCGAGGTTAATAAAGAAATCGTAGCAGAGAGGCACACATACACACACTCAAACACACACACTCAAACACACAAACATACATACACATAAACCACCGCCTTAATAAATATTCTACGTTTGATTGAACCAAATCGAAAAGTTACAATTGAACAAAGCTTAATTAGAAATATTTTCATGGTTCTTTTTTAGCCCTTTTGACTTTTTAATTTTTTCTAATTTTAATATTTTTTTTTTATTTAATAACATAAAACTATCAAGTTAAAAGTTGTATTTTTCTCTTTAAAAAGTTTTTATGTAAAAATTACACTTTTTACAACTATTGGGTCGAGTCATGAATAACTTCCGCCTAAGTAGTGTGTCTCTTTTGTTAATTCACCACGAGCTGTTAAACAGGAATGAAACGGTGACTGGAGATGTGTATGATCAGTAGCTCCAAAGAGTCAAAGAAAAATTGTTGGAAAAGCGGTCTGCACTCGTCAACCGTAAGAACATCATTCTGTGCTGCATGATAATGCAAAACCACACACACCTAGGGTGACTAAAGAACAAATTCTTGAACTTGGCTGGTCTGTTTTAACGCATCCTCCATACTATACGGACCTTATGCCAACGGATTACCACCTTTTCCGTTCATTGCAAAATTTTTTGAATGAAAAGACTTCACTTCAGACCAGGGAGTGAATGAGGCTGTTCTTGAATTCTTTTAGGCAAAGCCTATCAATTTTTATAGATATGCTGAAAATGAGATGGCAGCAAGTCATATCCAATAATGGAAAATACATTTTAGATTAATTTTAATTTAATTTTTTTTTTCGAAAAATAAATATATGAACAAAAAACAGAGTTATTTATGAATCGACCTATTAGAAATTTTATGTAATTACATGGATTCTGTTAAATTTCTTTTATTATTAAAGTTTATCAATAATTTGTTGAACACTTCTTCATCTAAAAAAAAAGGTAAATATCAAACAATAAAAAAAATTAATTTGTTTTTGTCTATTTATTATAATAATTTTTTTCTATATTTATATAGATTTATTTATAATCATATTTACATTTTTTTTTTCATTCATAAATAATTTAAAATCTTTGGATTAATTGGCGAAATTGACATTCAAACAACCATTCATTTTTTTATGTATTTTTAAAATTTTTTTTATAAGTATTATATATCTATCTATTTAATATATTTATAATATAATAATATATTAATTTTTTGTTTAAATATCAAAATCGCCTTATAAATAAATAAATTTTTTTCTATATACAATATTCTATATAATTAATAATCTTAATAAATTTCATTCATTTTAAGATTACTAAATTTAATTAATTTATTTATTTTTTCATTAATATTACCCTATAAGCTATTTTAACGCTTAAAATGGATGATATTTAAGATTTTTTTTTTGTTTTTGTTATTTTTTTTAAACAAGATATTAGAGAATTGTTAGCTCAATCAATATTTGTATATTAGGAAAACTTCATATACTTAAAGTGTACTAAAAAATTATACTTTTAAACATATATATATATAATTATATTTAATATAAAATGTGGTTAATTAGATTAAAAAATATTTTAAAACAAAATAAATAACATTCAAATATTTATGATAATGCGGCTGATATTTTTTTTATTTGGAATTCAATTAAAATGAATTATGAAAAAAAAATTTGTGAAGAGAAAAAGTTTTCGGGCAAAAATTCTTTTTATTTAACTTACGCCCCTTTGAAGAGACCTATAAATTTGCAGAGGGTTATTTTTTTATATACTTTGAATGTTCAAGGGTGAATGGAGGGGTGATTTTTTTTCCATGCAAATCATTATCATAGAGATGTAAAGGAAAGATTTTAGACAAATACAGATGTTAACGTAGAAGCAAAAAAAAGTGTGCTTAGAAAGATTTAAATTTTAAATTGACTACTGTAAAAACAATTTTACGGTTGTTTGAAATTATACTTATGGGTGATGATAATTTATCATTGAGAAAATAAGGGTAATTTTTTAGGAATATATATATTTCACACCCTGAATGGTGGATTTAAGAACAAAAAAAAAAAGGATGAAGAGAATAAGAGAATCTATATTCTTTCAATTTTTTGTTTGAAATTTTAAAACAAAATTAACTTTTAAATGTTTATGAATTGTGTTATTTCTATTATTATTATTATTTTAAATATTATAATTTATAATTAAATAAATATAATAAATATATATATATATATAATAAACTTCTCTCAAAATTTTTTATTGAATTGTAATTCATTTGTTAATTTCAAATTAAGTAATTAGAATTTCATTTGGAATTGCTTTTTGTTTACTTGACAATAAATCGAAAATCATTAGTGAACCATCATTAAAGTATTAACAAGTTTATTAAAGTTTCTTTTTTTTTTTTATTTAAATAATGCTATAATATGTTGTGTTTTTTTTTAACTTAACTCTGATTGTAAAGGGAGTGTAATGAGATGTGTTGAGGGTATAGCGAGGGGATGGATGAACGTAGAGGTCAGTTGAATTTTTCACTAAGACCGATGTGCTTTGAATTTGTAATGGAACTCTAAAGATAGACCGGATTTTCCGATTTTGCCAATTTGTCTCTCGATTTGTACTTTCTCTCTTTCTCTCTCTCTCTCACTCGCTCTCGCACGACTGGCGAGGTTTTACGCTGGTGCGCTTAATATGAAATTTTCAACTCTCGTTCATTGCAATCGGGATTGTCAGCAGGTGTTCCTGCTGGACCAAATGGGAAATAACCGAGGATGAGAGAGAGAAAGAGAGAGAGAGAGAGAAGGGCGGACGGCCATTTACTCCCTGTCCATGGATTTTGATTGGTTCGTGTCGAAATGGCGAACACGAGAGATGGATTCATGTTGGGACGCGTGTCCAACAGGATCCCAAGGGATAGCCTGTGAGGGGGGGGGGGGTCAGCGTTGTGCAGGTGGAGGAAGGGCGGAGGTTCATTAGGCTACAATTGTGGGGGCGGTCGGGATGAGGGTGAGAATTCTGCCAGATGATCGAAACCCAGAAACCAACCATCCTTCCACCCTTCTGATTAGTAGTACATTATCAGCAGAGACAAACAAAAAAAAAATCATCCCCTGCAACATTCAAACGAATTAAAATGTAATGTCTTTATTATGAAAATTTTTTAAAAAAGTTGAAAAATTTATTTCTCAAATGTCATGTTGAAATATGAAAAATTCAGAAATGTAACTTTTTTTTTTATATACAATTCAAATAAATGTTTTAAATTAAAATATAAAAGAATTATCAATAAATATATACATAAGATCAATAAATTTAAAATTGTTATCAAATCCAACATTTTTAAAAAAAATCAGCTGCAAATCATAAAATATAGAATATATTGGAAGTATTCATATTATTTGTTGTTGATTTGTATACAATTAAATATTAAACATAAATATTTCTATTCAATTAAAAAATAAATAAATAAATTTGTTAACCACTGTCATATAAATATACAATAAAGGATTATATTATATTTATTTATATAAATATATATTTAAATTATATTTTTTGACTTATTTTATTTAATTAATAAGAAAATTAATTAATAAATATATTAAGATGCAAAAGAAATGAATGTTTATTAAATATTCAAATATTTATTATGTCCATTTTTTTTTAAATTTCATTTCTTTTGCGTCATCCTTATAATATATTATTATATATAATATATGTATGTATATTTTTTTATTATTTAGTAATAAGTAGTCTAATAATCAAGTACTAATCGAGCAAGCATCCCTAAATCAAGTAGATGAGTAGAGTTACTTAATAGTTATTATATATATTTATATGTGTATGAGTGTGAGTGTGTGTGTGTGTATATACATACAAAGTTGATTATAATCTGACTATAATACACATAAACATGGATAAGTAGATTAAGTTGGTAAGTGTGTATGTATATGTTTGTGTTTGTGTGATTAATTGATTTCTAAGCGAACCAACTTGAACGGTATACATGGAGAAATGGAGTTACTTTTTTTTGTTTTTATATATATATTATTTTTTTTTTTATTAATGGATGGAAGCGCTTATATTAAATTCTTTCACCTATAAATGAGCAAAAAAAAATATAATAGAATTATGATATTTTAAGATTTTATTTTAATTAAAAAAAAAGATATTTATTTTTATCAGAAATTTTGAAATTTCTTTGTCAAGACAAAAGTATTTCGAGTTGAAAAAATAAAATATATAGAGAGTAGTTGAATGATTAATTAATCAGTTACTGATTTCTGTCAAAATTTTTAAATCCAATTGATATATTTGTCGTTATTAATGGAATCGTTTTCAAATTAATAAAAAATTAATTAATCAAATTCTATTATAAATTTTTGTCATTTAAAATAAAATTTCTAATTGATATTTTAATTTTTTTTTTTTTTTTTGAATTCATAATTGCTTATTTGCGATTGAATTATTGGACTGGTAGTGTATTTGTTTGTATTTTTTCGTTTTCTTGAAGTTAGACGGTGTTTTTAATGTATGGACTTATTTAGGATGGTGGTTCAATAGTGGGGGGATGCTAGGGTGGCTGATGGAGCGTATGGGTTGATCTATGGTTTGAGTGAAGGTAGGCGCGAAGGCAAGCCCCGAAATCGGGACGGGACCTCGCGCCCGGAGCTCACGTCACATGATTCGAAACTGCTGGACCCCATCCAGAACTGAAACAAACATAAACAATACAACAAATTAAAATACATATATTTATATGTATATATATTTATATAAATTTATAAATTTTATCAATTATTCTTAAGTTCATATTTTTTTCAAGTTTTATTTTAGATTAAAGTAGAAGAATAAGAAATATTCTAATAATTCAAAATTTAGAAAAAATAATATAATTTATAAATCTAGAAACATGTTCATATTAATATATTTAATAGAAATTCGAAAATTATTGTAGTTATCAATAAACAAAACCTACTTTTCAAAATAAATCTTTATGAAAAATTATTAATATATATATTATATAGTATATATTTAAATAATCAAATAAATATTTACTAAATATATAGAATTACCTCCCAATTTTTTTTTAATATTAAAAAGTATTTTTTATTTTTCATTTTCTTTAAAAATAGATATTGCTGAGAAGGCATAAGTTAAATGTAGGAATATGGTTGATGCAGCCAACCATTTTCAAGTCTATTATTGTCCTAAATTTAGATTGATAGGTAGACATTTGATTTTAGTTTTAGTTTTTTTTTAACATGTTCCCGCCGGCATGTACCACCGGTGGCTCATGCCGCCACATAAAATAAATATTATTATTATTTCTATACTGCATTGTAATTATACGGCGCCATTGGGTGTGCGGGTAGCGAACCTGCCTCCAAGGGAATTTCCCTAGCTAGGGTCTATGGGACGGAGTCAACCCAGCCTCCGGGAACAACATTGGGGAAAAGCTACTTGATAGCGCCTCCGATCAAGAAAATCAAGGTAAAGGTTGTTCTACTAATCATAGGACATCTCATTGATATAACCGACTTGATAGGCGTTGTTCTTGCATAGGTCGTATAAAGTCAGAGGTTTTTTTTTAACATTGTAATTATTTGTACTAGCATTTCTCTAATTTTTAGTATTAATTTATGTCTATGGTATAATGTCTATTTATTTATTAATTTATTTTTAGAAGTATTTCGAATTGTATTTTATCTATAGTCATGGGGAAATTGATGAATGGGTGGTTGAAATGTAACGGAACGTTTCTTCTCTACATTTGGAATCTATTTGAAACGAATAAATAAATTTCTTGGCCTATTTAGTCCAAGTGGAAATCTTTTGAGCCGATTAATCCAAAATGGGGGCGGAGGATTTATGGCCTCTGGTCTGAGGAAGAAAAGCGATTCGAAGCAAAGCGCCCTTGCGACCCGGAGGGCACGTTCCAGGACATTGGAGTGTCGGTGGTGGGAGAAAGAGGTTAGAAAGAAGGGTGGTCCAGAAGGAAGAGATAAATGGGCCCCAAAAGGGAATCCTGTCTGTCTGTCTGTCTATCTGTCTAGTGGGCGCGAGGAAGGGCACTAATCACAACCCCGAAACACACACACGTTTTGCTCCGGGAACAAATTAAGCCCAGCCAAGTTTGACTTGAGTAATTTCTCGAATGTCGACGGAAAAAGGGGTGCGGCTGCCGTCTTCTACCGGATAATAAAGCAGCCAGTTATTAAACTTAATCAAATTAAATATTTACATGGAAGAATTAATTTTGGCTTCAAAACTTTGTGTTTGTATCTCCACACTCCTCATTCCCCCATCTCTATTTTAACCATCCCCCCTCTCTCTCTTTCTATCCTACTCTACAAATAATCTTCTTGAAGTTAGTACTTTCTAATTAACGAGCAACCAATAAGTCACAAAATAAAAATCTTTTTGCCTAATATATACTTAATAAATATACTACTTAAAATATCTTATCTTTATCTGTTAAAAATAATAAATTTAATAACAATTCAATGTTTGTATATTTAAGAAAAAATATATTAACTATATTTTAAAATTTTACATTAAAATTTGTAGAAATATTATTCGTATAAAGCTTGAGGGTTTTGAATAATTATACATATTAGTATTTTAAATAAAATCTAAATCAAAAAATTTAAAAATCATTATCTTTAAATGATAAGGTAATGGCACCTATAGATGACACTTTTGAATTTAAACTAAAAAAATAAGCAAATTTTAAAACATACGCGGAATTTTTTTTTAAATGATAGTTTTGTTTTTACACCACCTGAGATATCCTACAACAATTCAATTAGTCGCCCTATTTTTTTTCTTTTAACTTGAAAAGCAGACCGGGTCGTTATCAATTGATTTTTTCAACAAATCTTAAAGATAACCTTAAGGTAAGTAATGTTCTTAATTAGTATTTTATATTTTTATTTTCATATTTATCAAGAATTTAATAACTACATTATAAAATAGACTTAATATAGATATAAATTACTTCAATTTAAACACCTAATTTTTAAAAGTATCTTTTTTATCAACCGTGTTATCTATAGGTGCCCCAAAAAATTGTTTTTCCTATAGATGACAGCAATGTCGCTATTTTCGAGATATATATTTATATGCAATAATATATTACATATCTTAAATTTAATATATATATACAGTATATATAAGTCTTATAAGTAACAAATAATTGAAATATATTATTTTAATAATCAAAATTTAATTTCTCTTCTGAATTTATGAAAATCATTCTAATTAATTTTAATAGATTTTTATTAAAAAAAAAATAATGATTCAAACAGAGTAAAATTGAAGAATATTTTGATATTTTATAACTTATAATTTAAATTTTCTAATTAAATTGTATTCATGGTTGTATTTTTTTTTTTTTTTTTTTTGCTAATTATGGCTTGTTGAAGTAATTAATCGGCAATAAGCTTGCTGTCGTTGGTGTTGATTTTCTTAATTAGTCATAAGGTCTGTTTGCAATTAACTCAAGACTAATCTTAGAGGGTGTGTCTGTGAACTAAGGGCTGTGAGCCCCCGGTGGTGGCCAATTGGTTTGTTTGCAGAGGCGAATTCGCGTTCGACGTACAATCCCTTGGCAAATGTTTGTCTTGGATGTCTCCTGTGCTTGAACGCCTTGTCTGTCTGTCTGGGAACCAACCCTTCGTTGTTTGGACACTCTTCACCCACACGGCACCCTTTATCCCCCACCTGCTTGTCTGCCGGTTCTATTTACCCTTAGAGCAATCCCTTTCTTGTTCATGCATCAAAAATGAATGAAAAAAGTACATTTTGAGTTATTAATATTTATCTTTCATTTTCTATTTTTATCAGACACATTTCCAATTTTGAATTTTAATAAAAATACATATTTGGTGAGTGTAGAAACAAAAAACTCTTGGAAATTTTGTTTTAAAAATATCATTAAATTGATACTTGAATAAGCATTAATAAAAGGAATAATTTATTAAGGCCTTTTATTAGGGTTGCTATTAATTGTTCTGACTTATTAATGAAAAAATAAATAGTTACAATCGAATTTAGCATTATTATTTTCAAAATATTCTCTGAGTTAACTCAAATTACGAAATATATATTGTTATATATAAAGGCCATACTTCTCTGTCTTTTAGGGCAGTGCTCCGCAACCGGTGTGACGCGGCACACTGGTTTGCCTTAAAGGAGATACAGGTGTGCCGCCGCGATCAAATGAAACTTAGAAATCCGCATATAATATAATTATAAATCAAAAAAATATAAATTTCTTATATTCATGTATCTCCTTTAAGGCAAACCAGTGTGCCGCGTCACACCGATTGCGGAGCACTGTTTTAGGGCATTAAGGTTTAAGGCAGGGGTGTCTAAACTATGACCATTCGAGGGCCACATTGCAAAATAAGTTGACCTGTGGCCAGGCGCAGAACCGACCGACGGTTTGAAATAATTTAATTTCCAGCTACAGAAACAATTTCAAATAATTAATGCAATAAAAAACAGATATGGATATAATATAAATATTTTTAATTTATTTTATTTATGATGTATAAGTAGGAGCTGGCTGTGACGTCATGAAGAGCTGGGTGACGTCATATAATTTTAAATTAAGAAAAAACTAATGAAGATGATTTTCCCGAGGATAAAACCTATAGAAAGTGCATGATTCGTGGAGATATGGAAAAAATCTCCTCATGTGAAATTTGGTGTGAAAATAACCCTTCCTTTCCTATCGTCGTTCATCATACTGTTGCATTAAGTAAATATACCAAATTTCATCAAAAATCGTTGAGCTGTTCAAGCTGTACACATCTATACGACACACAGTGGACAGACAGACATCATGCTAAAAATACTTTTTACTTTCCCGCATACTTCGTATAAGGGAAGTATTGGAATCGTCAAAAATTTCGACTTCAGGATTTCGATAGATCTTGACGTTTTAGACCTCCCTGAGTCGGAAAATACCATTTTTCGAATTATGTCTGTGTGTGTGTATGTATGTATGTATGTATGTATGTATGTATGTATGTATGTATGTATGTATGTATGTATGTATGTATGTATGTATGTATGTATGTATGTATGTATGTATGTATGTATGTATGTATGTATGTATGTATGTATGTATGTAATGTCTGTAAGCAAATTTACTCAAAAACTAATCAAGCTAGGACTTCGAAATTTGGTACACCGATATTATTCACAGTTTGTAGATTTCTATCAAAATTTCGTCAAAATCGGTTAACCGGAAGTGGTACTTTACCTACACTGGTTGCGTTTACCTTTCAAGTAAAGTACCAGTTTGCTTCGAGATATTTGCTTCATATTTTGTATATAGATTTAAAAATATGAAAAAAATTCAGATACCAAATTTCATCATGATCTGACTACCGGAAGTGACATTTTACCTATACAAGTAGCGTTTCTTTTTTACCGACCGACGTTAGTAAGGGAGGTATTGTTTTCACACCAAATTTCACCTATGGATATTTTTAGGTACATATCTCCACGAATCATGCATTTTCTTAACAGAAAAAAGTATTTTTAGCATGATGTCTGTCCGTCCGTACGTCCGTCCGTATAGATGTGTACAGCCTGACTCAACGGATTTTGATGAAATTTGGTATATTTACTTAATGCATCAGTATGATGAATGCATCAACTTTTGGTGCAAATCCGGAAACCGGAAGTGCTCGTATTGCCGATCGAAGAGAGGAAGTGAAGGGTTATTTTCATATCAAATTTCACGTGAGGACATATCTCCACGTGTTATGCACTTTGTATTGGTTTTATCCTCGAGAAAAATCATCTTCATTAGTTTTTTCTTAATTTAAAATTATATGACGTCACCCTGCACTTCATGACGTCACAGCCAGCCCTTATATATTATAAATAAAATAAAATTAAAAATATTTATATTATATCCATATCTGTTTTTTTTTACATTTAAAATATCAGTTAACCGGAAGTAGCACTTTATTCTATATATATATATATATATATAAATGTTACCAAATATCAAATTTGACACTAATACGAACTGGCTCTTTATCAATACCAAGTTTACACATTCTAAATATTCATTTACAACTCTTTATACCTATTTATATGCGGGAAAGTCTAGGGGAGGACACTCCCGCTTATTTCTGTTAAGAAAATGCATGATTCGTGTAAAAATCTCCACATGTGAAATTTGGTGTGAAAACAATACCTACTATCCTCGGTCGCTAAAAAAAGCTAGACAACACATAAATATCATTTTACCTTTTTTTGAGAACCGTATTGAAAATTTTAAAAAGTCGGAAATATTTAAAAGTCTGGTCCCAAAATCATTTTACCTTTTTGTTTTTTTGTTTTTTTTTAGAACCTTATAATTTGCGTTTGGGCCGCATCTCAAAGGGTTTTGAGCCGCAGTTTAGACACCCCTGGTTTAAGGTATATATGTTTTATGACTATATTATGTTCTTTTAACTTATTTGACCCGTGACTCTGTGGACCAGTTATTATTATTGCCAGCCAAACCCGATAATAAGGAATAATATTTTTTAATGACCGAGCGACGGCTCAGTGAACCAGGTACTATATAATAACAAACAAAAATAAAAACATATAAATTTATCATTTATTTTTTATTATTAGTGTTATCAGCTTTTTTGGTTTTGCAAATTTATTTGAACGACGAAAAACATGTAAATACTGGATACATGTAGCAATGAAGCTGTTGATGCATTCAAAACGTTTTTTTGGCGTTACCTCAATCGGAGTGAAAAATGTGCTTCGATAATTGGTTCAATGAGCTATAAAAGTTAAATTAATATAATATATTTTGTATTTACGGAAGCGCTGTCTGACGTAGTTGATGACGTCATTTATATTTCCTATATTAAATTAAGAAAAAACTAATAAACGTTGTGAAACAATTTTAAATAATTTAAATTTATGTATATAATAACAGATATGGTATAACAGAAATATTTTTATTTATTTATTTATTTATAATATATATATTTTGTATATAAGGAAACGCTGGATGACGTATAAATTTAAATTTTAAAAAACTAATGAAGATTTCCCAAGGCTGAAACCAATACAGATCGATTTTTTTTTATAAAAATTATCTTTGGTGCGAATTTAAAAAATATCCTTACAGCGGTTTAATATATCCCAAATACAAATATATATACAATTTTCGCTAGTATAATAATATAATAATAAGGTAATATATATCAAATTTTATATTTTTTTAAAAATAGATTTTATTTATTTAAAGATATTAAATTATTAATAATGGTATTTTTTAACCTTTCGTCTCTTATCTCAGGAAGATCAATTGAGAGAGAGAGAAATTTAGCTATTCTATATAGTATATATATATATTCCATTGATTAAAAGGTATTGATTTTCAATCGATTTCCTTGAATCTAATAAAAGATTATAATACGCCCGAGAAATTTTCAAAAAACAGCATCTTCTTTGAGTTCTTAAGGTAAAGAAGATGTTTTAAAGAAATTGAAAACATGCATTTTAACACAATAAATTTTTACAACTGTGACAAATTCTTGTATCATTTTAACACAAAACCCGAAAAGGTATTATTAAATTGTCTGTCGAGTGATCGTATCTGTGGGAACTTGCCCCGGGTTCATTCCCCGAGCACAACACCTTTTCATCTATAAATAAACGATTATGTAAAAAGCTGGCGCTTAGATAAGAAAGAGACACGGCCAACAGGTAGGAGAAATGCCACTGGGCAGAAAAAGTCCCCGATGCCGCAGGGCGGCTCGTTACTAACATCAAAGCCCAATAGGATTACACAGCTTAGTGAATCCCCGGTGACAATACGGGGGCGGGTACTCCCCACTTGAAAATACTTCCCCCTCTCCCATCCTCACTCCTACTAACAAGAGTTTCAGTTGCATTTAGTTAAAGGATGGATGAGTTGCCTCTTAAGCCCTCTGAGTAAATAAATAGATAAAGTCGGGTGAAGAAAAAAAGAAGAAGAAAAAGAAGTGAATCCCCTCTTCCCATCCATACACATACGCACGTACACTATTACCATCTTTAAACATCCTTTACTTAATTCACTTTTTAAGGAGAACGATTCAATCAAGAGAATTAAGTTTTCTACCCTTTCTTCTTCTCACCCCCCATCTATTCTACTGCTTAACAACAACATACAATGACAACAAACCTGTCGAATTGAATGGATTCTAATCTGATTTCCATCAGTTAAATAATCTCATTCATAAAATACAAAAGAAAAGTTTTAGTACTAGTTAAACGACAATTTCTTTTACACAACTCAGTATTATGTTAAAGAAGGATGAACAAAAGTTTGTTATAGAAACCAAAGGTGATAATAATCAAAAAAATACATGAGCCAAAACTTTTAATATGCTGAAACAAGAGATTAATTAGATGAAAAAGGGTCAGTGAAAGAGTATTTTTGAGCTCTTGGGTTACTTAATCTTATTTCAAATTTGGTGAGCTCTAGGATATTTAAATTTATTTTGAATTTCACTGTGCAATTTAGTATTGAGCATAAAAATATCAGAATCCTCAACGCATTTTGCACATTAATCATCAAGACATTAATTTGGTGTATGAAGTTTTCCTCCTTAATCATTTTCTTAATCTGTTATGTTTTTGTAATTTTGATTTACTAACTAATAATTCTTTCAAAATTAACTAATTTTAATCTTTTTATATCTACAAGTTTTGGGATGGTTAGTTACCTTATAATGCAAATTCTTATTTATGTTTATGCAAGAAAAACTAATATGTACCAATTTTAGACTCTTGGAATTTTGTTTATTACTGCAAACAGGAAGATGAAAGATTATTATTGACCAAACTTTCTCGCCCTTAACCGAATTTACCATATTTAGAATATTATAATACGAATACCTTAGAAGCTTCAGACCTTCCTTAATTAATAATATTAACGAACCCAATAAAAAAATCAAAAGTATTTATTACTAAATTTATTTATATATAAAAATCTTAAGTTGAAATTAAACAAAAAGAGTCATTAATTGAATTTTTTTTAATATAAAATATATCGAAAACGTATCATTTTTTTAGACAGATTTATAAATTCAATTTAATTGTGAATATTGATTGCATTTGCAGAATGACAAATGACGTCAGATTGGACGGAAATGCATTCGATTGCAAATTGATGATGATTCCAGAGAAGAGGAGAGGAGGGAGGGTGTTGAGAAAGAACGAGTCGCCTGGTGATGAATTCATTTGGGGTGGTGGGTGTTCAATTTGCAATGGGATGCAGTCACCCTTGAAAATTAATTAAACCTTGACAAATTCAAAAGACAAATTAGTTAGCTTAACATTTGCTGTCATTTTTGTTTTAGATTTTTATTGTTTATTTTAATTCATTTATAATTATAACTAATCTTAATGTTTTCTTAAAAAATAACAATAAAATTTTAAGTTTGATTCTATTTTTAAATTGTATTATTATTATTATTATTATTATTAGTAATAGTATTAATAATAAACGCATATGGCAAGTGTGATTATTTAGTTAGATGAATTGAGTGGTATCAATTATACTAGACACGAAACCTCTCTTTCCATATTCCCCCCACCCTCCATATTTAGCTATTTAAAATGGTATTTTACTAATTATGTCCGGTGTATGGCTGTTATGATTTTGTAATCATTGGAATCCATTAATGTTTATTTGAAAATGGTGAAAATTTTAATTATTCATTATTTTCTAATCAGAACAATTATATTCAAAAGAGAGAAATCATATAATCTATATATATATATATATATATATAAATGTAAATGTATAATAAATTTTCTATATGATATCGATAGGTTGAATAATTTATATAATTTTATTTTGCTTTTCAATTCACCAATCATAAATAAATAATGTATTATTAATGTAACATAACATACATCATAATTATTTATTACAAAGAGTAAATTTATGAGTTTTATTATTGAATGGTGTAAAATTATAAAATTAAAATAATATTAATGAAAAAGGATTAATAATGAGTGTCAATTAGGTTGTAATATTATAGGGATAGATATAACTTTAAGGAAGGGAGTGAACTAGTCTGGGAAATTGCCTAATACAATTTCGTTGCCCCTACTCACTAACTCTATACTGTTCTTCGAGTCTTCGCATGGATAATTTTGGAAGGATATATAGATATTAAAAATAGATAAGGTTGTATTATATAAGTATATATTGTTTCAATCTTATCTTATTTAAACGAATTCAATTAAAATATATGAAACGATGTTGAGACTTCCTTAAATAATATTTAATTATTTAGAATTAAATTATTATACCAAAGATCCTTTCAGATTTATTATTGTAATACATTTAACTCAACGGTAATCAAATGAAATACAATGCTCATTTTTAATTATTCTATCTTCTCAATTTTTCATTTTTCTAAATGAAACATTTTTTAATATTTTATTAAAAAAATAATAGAAAAACGTAATCGTTTAACTTAGAATTTGGTTAATTTTAACTTCAATGTGAATAAAAATATTTACTTCAATCTTTTCAAGTAAAAGTTTATACTTGTATATAAGTATAATGAAATTATTATATTTAATTTAAGCGCATTCGTAACCTTCAATGATTGTATATATTTAATAAATTGAGAGATTTGTGAGTTATAGTTTATCCCTTAAAAAAAAGGGAGAAAAAACTCTTAAATGTGAATTAAATGTTTTTGTTTTTTGTTTTTATTGTTTTTTGTTGTAAAATATGTAATTGTATAATTTGTATGCCGAATTGGCAAAGGCAAATAAAGATTGTTATTATTAAGTAAAAATCATTTGCATATTGTTATATGTAAATGATTAATAACATTATACAATGCAAATACCATTTTGAGTGCTGACCATACTGCTGGAAAGATGTACGCTCTCTAATCTGTGATAAACACTTTTATTCTAATTATTAACAATAATTATTAAATTATTTTATTTTTCGGTAATTATTCAGTTAAACGCATTTTCGAGGATTTGGATAATACTTTATCAGTGGGTTCCTTTTGCAATTACAAATAAACTTTTCTTATGAAATTTATTTGAACCTATTCTAGATTAGGAGATAAAAATTATTAAAATTTGCATATAAATCCATAGATATTCTATTTAGCTACCATGTTTTATCAATTGACCACCAGAGCGCTCTACTAATTTTCGGTTTGGATTTATAAACATTAAAAAATTAATTAAATAATTTTCCTATATCCAAACCGAACTTATACACTTGGTAAATTAGCAGAGGGCATCCTGATAAAGTCGAAACTCACCCAAAATTAAATACTTGTAAGGGAGTTATCTACCCTGAAGTTGTTGACATTTCAAGGGAAGAAATTTTAAATGAATTGAATGATTAAAATGTCACGGATTTTTAAAAAATCTCTAAAAAAATTAAAGGGGAGTTCGTATCAACCTTATATTTTTTTTTCTTTAAGTTTATTTTAAAAAATCACTAAAAAGTATAATACATAATAATAATAATACATAAATAATATTTGTTTTAGAATAAAAAATAAAAAAATCAAGATAAAATTTTATGAATTTATGAATTATTACTTTGTAAAATCATTTTGTTTTTTTTTTGTTCTTTTTTAAGAAATTGATTATGAAATACATTAATGAACTATTTAATTAATTTTATTTTAATGTTTGTTTTGGTGTAAGAAAAAAAAATGAAAAAAAAATGTCTCATGAATTTTAAATTATTTTAAGTCTTTATTCAAAAGGTTCGATCTTAATTAAATTTGTATACTTTTTCTATTAAGATGGAAAAGTGCACTTTCTTGTTTGTTGAAATTTTGTCATTATATATTTAGTCCAATTGACGTTTTAATTCAAGCTTTCTTTAGAGTGGAAAGAAAAGGAAAATTTAATTTGATATTTATGAATTCTTTTCTATTAAAATGGGTGTATTCATTCATTTATAACTAAATTACATATCCTTTATATTAAATCATTTAAATTAAAATTTAGAAAAAATGAATTTAACTTTTCTACCATTTCTGTTGCCATAATAGAGAGATATCGTAAGTTAAAATTATATTTTATCCCCTTCTATATATTGTTTTACTCTCATTTTCACACATCTTTTGAAAATGTATTTAAAAAAAATAATAAATACTAAAATACTATTGTCTTTCCATTCTGTTTATTTTTTTTTTGTTTTTGTTCTATTTTTATGTGTGCATATTTCTATTTTCGAAAAGGATTGTTAATTATAAAAATACTTGATATTATTGACTATTTCAGACACTCTTTTATCTAAAAATATGTCAGATTTTTCAAATTCTTCTTTTGTTTAAATTAATTTTAAATGTGATTCTCAATTTCGAAAGAAAAAAAATGTAATGGAATATTTAAATGCAAAATGTGTTTGATAATGGTCCAAATTTATTTTGAAATAATCGATCGCGAACATTTTTGAAATTATTACAATACTATTGTATTTATTTTAAATTAAACGAGTATTTATTTATTATTTATTTCAAATAAATTTAATTTAAAAATAATCAAATATACAAATCGGTTTCCGAGTCTGCCTTTCTCTCTCATTCGTCTTAAGATAGCAATATTATAATATTGAAATAAAAAATATTATTATTATTATTATAAAATTAATTTAAAAATCAATTCAATTAGAGTAAATTAGAAATTAATTTTCAAAAAAATGATAATTATTTATTTGAGAATGAATGTTAAATATCGTTTTAATAAAAAAAATCCCTTCTATGATTATAATTTAATAAACCCCGTAAATTTTGATTTAGATTCTAGTGTTAAATAATGAGTATTGAATCATTAATAAATTTAAAAAATATTTACAAATATTTATATTTACTTATATATATATTTAATAAATATTTAAAAAATAGTTAATAGGTTTATTCGAATTGATAGAGCAGGGTTTCTCAACCTTATTTCTACGTTGAGACATTTTAAATTTTCAATATACAATTCAAAATAACTAACAAGAATTTCATAAATGATTAAGGCATTCCTAACTTAAAAAAATAATATGTCGGTTAAGGCTGATGTTTTTTTACCGACCGACGATAGTAAGGGAGGTATTGTTTTCACACCAAATTTCACATGTGGAGATTTTTACATATCTCCACGAATCATGCATTTTCTTAACAGAAAAAAGTATTTTTAGCATGATGTCTGTCCGTCCGTCCGTCCGTCCGTATAGATGTGTACAGCCTGAACGGCTCAACCGATTTTGATGAAATTTGGTATATTTACTTAATGCATCAGTGGCATGAATTGATCAACTTTTGGTGCAAATCTGGGAACCGAAAGTGGTAGTATTAGCGATCGACGATAGGAAGGGAAGGGTTATTTTCACACCAAATTTCACATGAGGAGATTGTTTTACATATCACCACGAATGTATTGGTTTTATCCTCGGGAAAAATCATCTTCATTATGTTTTTCTTAATTTAAAATTATATGACGTCACCCAGCCCTTCATGACGTCACAGCCTCGGGTAACGCCGGCTACTTCAGCTATATATTATAAATAAAATAAAATTAAAAATATTTATGTTCTATCCTTATCTGTTTTTTATTAAATTAATAGATATATTAAAATTATTTGAAATTGTTTCTGTAGCTGGAAATTAATTTACTTCAAACCGTCGGTCGGTTCGGACCTGGCCACAGGTCAACTTATTTTGATAATATTTTTACCGACCGACGATAGTAAGGGAGGTATTGTTTTCACACCAAATTTCACATGTGGAGATTTTTACATATCTCCACGAATCATGCATTTTCTTATCAGAAAAAAGTATTTTTAGCATGATGTCTGTCCGTCCGTCCGTATAGATGTGTACAGCCTGAACGGCTCAACCGATTTTGATGAAATTTGGTATATTTACTTAATGCATCAGTGGGATGAATTGATCAACTTTTGGTGCAAATCCGGAAACCGGAAGTGGTCCGTCCGTCCGTCCGTCCGTCCGTATAGATGTTTACAGCCTGAACGGCTCAACCGATTTTGATGAAATTTGGTATATTTACTTAATGCATCAGTGGGATGAATTGATCAACTTTTGGTGCAAATCCGGAAACCGGAAGTGGTCCGTCCGTCCGTCCGTCCGTCCGTCTGTATAGATGTGTACAGCCTGAACAGCTCAACCGATTTTGATGAAACTTGCTATATTTACTTAATGCATCAGTGGGATGAATTGATCAACTTTTGGTGCAAATCCGGAAACCGGAAGTGGTAGTATTAGCGATCGACGATAAGAAGGGAAGGGTTATTTTCGCACCAAATTTCACATAAGGAGATTTTTTTACATATCAACACGAATGTATTGGTTTTATCCTCGGGAAAAATCATCTTCATTATGTTTTTCTTAATTTAAAATTATATGACGTCACCCATCCCTTCATGACGTCACAGCCTCGGGTAACGCCGGCTACTACAGCTATATATTATAAATAAAATAAAATTAAAAATATTTATGTTCTATCCATATCTGTTTTTTATTACATTAATAGATATATTAAAATTATTTGAAATTGTTTCTGTTTCTGTAGCTGGAAATTAATTTACTTCAAACCGTCGGTCGGTTCGGACCTGGCCACAGGTCAACTTATTGATATAAGGTTTCGATTTTGATTAATGAAGATTTTCACAACTCGATATAATACATATATTCGATAATATAACTAAATATTATCAATTATTTTATTATATAAAAATTATTGAATAATATTAATTTATAAAAAAAATTAACTCAATAAAAAAGCTATGTAAGTTAAATGGTATTTTATTTAAATTGAAATTTTAAATCTGAAATTCCAATGGGAAATTCCTTAAAAATACCTTAAATTATGAACAATTATCTAAATATTTAAAAGTTTAATGAATATAACTTTAATAAATAGTACTACTATATGGGAATTATCAAGATTCATTGGCTTTTGTTTATATTTACTTTTTTATTTAGTTTTTATTTCGTAAATAACTTATTCTACTTTTTTCTAGTAAGTGAATGAAGAAATTTTGTCATCGATTGTCCCTAATCACAGCTCCATAAACCCCCAAGGGATCCACCTGGACCCTGTTGGGAATCCTTTTGATAGAGTAAACTCATTTAAAATTAATTGTACTTTAAATACATATAATATAAATATTTATTTGATCAATAAATATATTAATTAATCAGTCATATTATATTTTTATAATGAATTTTAATTAATTTGGTGATAAATCTTACTTGATTTATTTTTCAAATATATAAGTGAACTTGAAAAAAGGAAAATTTCGATCTTCAATTATTGATTTGAAAATATTCAAAATGTGAAGTATGCAACCAATTAATTAAAACCAATTTCTATAATTTTAAACTTTAAATAGCATTGCCAGCCATTAATGGTTTTTATCACCCAAATACAATTTTTTTAAATTTATTAGTTATATCTGAGTAAAGATAACTAATTATAGAATAACATAAAATACATTTAGTTTTGTTTTTAAATAATAATAAAATAAGTGAGATTAAAACATTTTCTTTGAAAATAATTTCGAGAAATTCGTTTATTAATGACTAAGATTTTTTCTGGATTTAATCACATTAAAAATTCTTTTTACTTTTATTTAAAATATTCAAATAAATATTTAGTTTTTTTTAAAATTAAAGTTGAATAAAATGGAATTCTAAACGAAAAAAAATCCATTTCTTTGGTTGTTTTGGTTGATTCAAACGAGCTTAATTTACAAAACGGAATGTTTAATCTGCCCTTGGATTAATGGACCCTCCATTTGATAGACGATCACCATCATCATCGTCAATGCTTCGGGAGGAGCTTCCCTCTTATTTTCCTTTGGTCCTTCTCATGAAGAGATCCGCCCTTGGTTCGTTTATTAAACTTTGTCCGAGTGAATGTGTGTGTAGTTTCTTCTTTCGTTTCGATTAGAAAATGAGGGTGCACAGAGAGAATAAGGAGTGGGGTTAATTGAATAAATAAAAGGAGCAGGATAGTTAGGGGGTGTTACTCACCAGACAGGCCTGGGGTCGGTATGCGCCATAGAATGACGCGCTCTCCAATGCTGACTGAGTTCCGAACTGGCCAGCGCCTGAAAATGTACACAAACACACACACACATACACCCAATGAAATAAAAATTACATAAATAAGATGTTGAAACAAATTTATATAACACAACTTATATAGTCAATCCGAGATATTGGAAGAGATATATACACAAAATGATATTGTCCAAAAGTAGTAAAGAATTTAAAACAATACCTCCCTTACTATCGTCGGTCGGTAAAAAGTATAATTTTACAAATTACTAGAATTAATTAAAAATATTATCATTTTAAAAGGAAAGGGTTAAAAATTCTTTGAACCTTAAGCATTATTTTTTTCCTTATTTATCATTTATTATAGTAATACTATAGTTATCCAGCCATTCTTTTATGATCATTTGTTAAATATTCGTTTCATTCATTTTATTCTAAACACAGTGGCGGATTAAGTTGATTAGGGGCCCTGGGCGGAAAAAATTGAAATGGGCCCTCTGTTATTTACAATTATAATTGAAAGACAAATTTTGTTTATATTATAATTTAGGCTGTTTTATACTTACATTTATAGTACTTATGTAAAAAATAATAATTAATAATTTTTTAAATTTCTTTTAAGGAAATATTTTTATTTAGGTTTCGGTGGTCCCCCTCGGGCTGGTGGGCCCCGGGCGGTCGCCCGGTCCGCCCGGCGTTTAATCCGCCTCTGTCTAAACACATAATTTCTTTCAAGTTTTTATATTTACAAATTTAATAAAATTATAAGATAGAGAATAATATTTAATTTCTAAATATTAAATTTAATAGTTTTTGGATTAAAAATAATTATAAATAAATTTCTAATTGTGCCTACACATCATAGTATTTTGAAATTTATCAATGTAAACTTTTTAAAAAATTTACAAAAGCTTTTCATCTACCAAAAGAACTAATATCTTATTAATTAGAAGAAAAATGATTTTTTTTCTAATATAAAATTTAATATTTTCTATCTATCTATCTCTGAGGCTTTTAAGTTCTTGGCCACACTCCTCCAAGTGTCCCAACCGTCTAACTCCTACATCTCTCCCATTTCTCTCACGACCCTTCCTACATTGTCCACCTAACGCGTCCTTGGTCTTCTAAGCGGATGTTTGCCAACCGGTCTCCCCACCAATATATTTTTCGCCATTCTTTCCTCTCCCATTCTAGCCACTAGCCCTGCCAATCACAGCCTTCTTGATTTTATAACACTAACTAGGTCTGGAAAAATTTAATATTGTATATGTATTAAAAATAAATAAATAATTCTGAACATATATATATATATATATATATATATATATATATATATATTATAATACATAAAATCATTTAAAAAAAAAGTTAAGTAAAATACCTATATTAATATTATTTAGATAATTAATTAATTTATTTATTTTTTTGGTGTTTTAGGAAGGAGATCATTATTTTGAGGGACAGAGATCATTCTATACGCATTGAAGAGGTGCATTTCGTAAGTAAGTAGGCCTCTACTCAAATTAAAAAATATAGAGTTAAAATTATAATTTCGTAATAATTAAAAATTTAAATTATTATTACATTTATTTTTTAAACGAACTAATATTTTTTTTCTTATTTAAAACCAATAGAAATATAGTTATAGAATATTATAATTAATAATCTATTTGCATTTAGACAAAAAATCACCTATAATTATTATCATTGTGGAATAATGAATAAACAAAAAAATTATTTGATATTAACGACTTAAAAAAAGTAAATTAGCTGAATTATTATCAATTAAAGGATATTTTAGTATTTTAGCCTTTTGATATTTCAGAAGGAATATTTTTTTTAAAAAGAATACATCCCCAGATTCATCTTTTATTGATTTATATGTTAATTGCTATTTTCAATTTTTTTTTTATATTTTAACCCTGGGAACAAACATCATCAACAAATGAAATTTCATAATACTAAAATAATTAAAAATAATTCATTTTTATACTTTTGAGTCTATAGCACTATTAGCATTTCCAAATTCATTAACCAACCAATACTTGAACTTCACAAAACGGATCTCACACAAAATCTTATTTATCCATTAAATGTTCACTTAAAATATTAATGAAAGAAAATCTTTCCACTAAAATATTTGATAAATATGATTTTAATAATATTAAATTAATTAAAATGTTAATTTTTAAAATAAATTATTTATATTATTATATTTTTATTACGAATACTTCCCATAAAAAATGAAAATTCGATAAAAATTAATTTAAATAAATTAATTCATTTATTCTTACATTTGACATTAGGTAATTCGTTTTATTATTATTATTATTATTTTGTGGTTACATTTACCTGTTCGACACTTTAGACTGACTATAGACCCAAACTTCGTCGAATAAAGGGTTGAATTGGGTTGTTGAAGATTAGAAAATTTACTCGTTATTTCAACTAAGAAATAATTAATTTAATTTCTAATTATTATTATTTAATGTCATTAATTTATTACATTTATTTAATTATAATATTTTCAATTTGTATGAATTATTTTATGTGAGTTCATGTAGAATCATTTGAATTTTACAGTTCATGAAAGAGATTGTTATTAATTCTAAATAAAGTTTCGAAATAATACCATCTTTATTATATATATATTATATTTTATTATATTATTTATTTTTATATATATATATAAGTAAACAAAATGCATTTATTATTTAAATCTTTTAATTCTAAATTTAAATATAAATATCAAATGTAAATTTGGATAAGTAATTTTTAATATAGTTGGGTAACTTGGAGATTTGGAGAAATAATTGTTGTTTATATTCACTCCACCAGATTCTGATTCTGAATAGGCGTATGTACGTATGTATTTGACAAAGGACAGGAGATAATTATTCTAACCCTAACCCTGTATTATGAAATTGATTTTAAACATTTTTTTTTACAAAATAATAATTATAATTATAACATCACACATACACACAAAATTTATATATAATCTATATTATAAACCCAAAATTAACTTAATTTATAAACAATGAAACTTTTGAAAATAAATTAAATTGAAATTAGACTAAGTCAAAAAAGTAACTTTTTGTTCTAAATTCCAGTAAATTTCACCCCAACTTGTATGTTTGTTTTGAACATCTCGTTAGTTACTTTACATTCTGAATTTAAAATTACACTTGCCTTCAAGCCATCCATTCCATCCCCCACCCACCAAACTCATATACACTCTATTGGTTAAATGGAATTGAACTTTTCTGTCAGCAGCAAATAGAAAATTGAATTATCGGGTACGGGAGGGGGGATATGAAGGGCTTGGTTGGAATTAAAAGACAAATTAGTTGAAAGTTAGTTTGACATTGCATGGATATAGTTTTGTTGGTGTTAAACGAATTTCGAAACAAAGTTGAACCAAGTTGACAGGGTACTGGCGCGTGGGGTGAGAAGGAGGGGAGGGGGGGGGGCTGGGTGGAAGATGGTGTGCCAAGGGTTGGGGTATGGGGTACCAATATAACTAGATTTCCCTTCAGTTTGCGCTTGTCGTTTTAACTCAATTTAATGGCTTCCTTTAGGGGAGGGAACACAACGTTCTCGATGTCTATTTCACTCGGAAAAACGATTTTTTTACTCTCACCCCATCAGACCATGTTCTCTACCATCTCCTCCTCTCTCACTCTCTCTCTCTCTCTCTCTCCGGACTCTTTTCACTTCAGATATCATCCGATTTGACATGAACCCGCGGGATCAATGAAGAAAAAATCCCTTCGCACCATTTTACGGATCTTTCTCTCTCACTCAGGGATTAGATAGAAAGAATCGCTCCGCTCTTTTTTATCGCACTTTCCAGCCAATTTGCAAAGCATCGGCTTAATTGAAAAATCGAAATGATTATTTCAGAAATCAGAACTCAATTTAGAGCAATTCCACCCTCTTCTTAATACCGGTTAAAAAAACATTTTTGGAAATTAGACTGTGTGGAAATGTCGGTTAGCTTTTGTATTTTTGTATTTTTTTTTTTGAAGGTTTCTAATAAAATAAATTTTTATTTTATATTATTATTATTAAAATATATAATCATTCATGTTTGTCTTAAAATTGATTATAAATATATAAATTAAGTGAAAATTATTATTGCCTTTATTATTGTATTATATAATAAATAAATGAAAGGTGTGTTTTGCTCTCAAAATAATATCATTAAAAATTAAAACATAAATAAAAACATAAAAGTAAACAAAATATTCGTATGAATTTTAATATTCTATTAATATAATATATATAAAATTAACAAATACGAAACATTTTGTAAATATTATTATATGGATCTGAACATTCGTTTCTATGATTTAATTTTAATGATTTAATATGTTTGAAAAAAGAAATAAACATTTCAAAGTGATCGTTTATGACTATTAAAGTTTTATACTATAAAAACTTTTTCTAAAATATTTAAGAGATAATTTTTATTGATATAAAAATTAGAAAATTAAAAATGAATTTGTCTTAATACTTCTAATATTTTTTAACAATAATTTAAATAATAAAATTAAAATAAGATAGAAGAAGAATAAAGATAATTAGTATAAATAAATTAAGAAATCTTAAATAAAAAAAAAATAAATAAATACCATCAAATCTGATAAAAATATCCTTATTACTATCGATAGATTCTATTGTTATCTCATTTAGGGTAATTTACTCTGCTTCTTCAAAGGCTTAAATTGAATTGAAATAAAAATTTATATATTTAATTATTTTATTTTAAATATATATATATATATATATATATATACTAGCTGCTCAGAGCTCCTTCGTCGCTCTTCACATCTAGACGGGGGCTCCGCCCCCTGTACCCCCCCCCCCCCCCCGAGTGTCCCTATTCTGAGCTATAACCATCTAACTCCTAACCTGTCCCATCTTTCTCACGTTGCTTCCTACATTGTCCACCCTGTTCCCAATTGGTCTTCCACACGGACGTTTTCCAATCGAACAACTCCCCACCAATATATTTTTCCTCTCCCATTCTAGCCATGTGCCCTGCCGATCCCAGCCTTCTCTATTTTATGACCTATATCTAGAGATGCATAGAGGTCATGCAATTCCTTGTTATGCAGTCTCCGCCATTCCCCGGTGTCCTCATCTTTCTTTGGTCCATAAACGCTGGGAAGAATACTATTCTCAAATACTCTGAATCTATTCTCATCTCCCAGGGTTATAGACCATGCCTCCCACCCATATAATACAATTAATAATTTAATAATTTTGATCCCCTTTGATAATAATTTCCAGATTGCAACCTCGATTTAAATTCTTTGCAAATATTATTCTCTCTGATACTAATTATTTTGTCTTATCACTATTAATTTCAAACCCCATCAATTTTCCTGCCTCGATTAATTTTTTTATGCTACTTTAAATGTTATTAATTTATTTAAAAAAAAATCAAAGTAAACAAAATAAAAATAAAATATAAAATTAGCATAACACTAAACTACTATAAAAATAATATTAAAAAATATATTATATATTAAAATCTTACGTGAAAATCCAATTATGAGATCAAATTTTCTTAATTAAAATAATTTACTCACATAATCTTAAAAATTAATAGTATTAAATTATAGCCGTAATGTGAATGTTTTCAAAGTTTAAAAGGCCAATAAGATCAATTGAGATATTGTAAATATCAATAGATATATAAAAAGATTTTTATCTGCACATTGCTCAGAATTTAAATTACCGCCAAATTATCGCCACCAGCGCCTCTATGATCTAGTATGGTAACTAAACTATTTTTAATTAATATTCTTTATAATTTTTTTAAAATTTTTCTAATTCAAAAATCGAAAATCGGGCTTCGGGGTCTGGTGGCCAGCCCCTTTGTGCTTCCGTGTAAAAAATTCCAGGTCCCTGCGTGCGATAGATTTGGCTGAAAAGCTCGGTCAGACAGACAGACAGACACATTCACTTGCTTTTATTATATATATATATATATATATCTTGTTTCCAAGTTCCTTTTCTGAATCAGAAAATATGTTAAATTTCAAGAAAATTATAAATAGAACCGTTTGTAAACTTTTATATTAAAATAAACACTAAAATATCATTAAATTTAATTCAAATTTATTTAAGTTTTAGTTACAATTTTATTTTATTTATGTGTGTGAGAGCAAATTCATTAAAATAATAACGTAATGAATAGAAATTGGCGAACCAAAAATTGAGAAAAGAATTATTTATATAAATACCTACACACATATATATGAATGAAAAAAACCACCTTCCTTTGTATCGTGAAACTTGTGTAGTAACAAATGGTTTTTTGGCCTTTTCATTTTTCAATTGCATTTCTAAATATTTGAAGAGTGATAAATATAACGCGATATTTTTGTATAGCTATACATTGATTTCAGAGAAAACGCTTTGATTTTTGGGGTCTTGCTTCTTCTTTTCTCTCTCTCTCTCTCTCTCTCTTTTTATATTTCTTGTTGTAGTCGCAACGAACCGCCCATTTTTTTTTCTTTCAATTTCAATTCGCATGACTTTTACCTGCTGTTGATACATCAGGATCATAATTTATTGGTTTCTTTAGGAAGGACTTTAAGAAGAAAAAGCGAGAGGGTGGATATATCGTATCGTTTTTGTCGAATTGCGACATGATGATGACGACGATGAAACCAGGCCCGCTTGAAAATAGGTGCCTCTTTTTGTCCACTAACCCGCCCTGACATTGGTTAGAAAAGAAAAATAGGAGTTTCATACGAAAAACTAACGAAAGACGACATAAATTGTAACCCTCCTCCCATCGGAGGGTCATACCGCATTTAAAAATCTATTAATCACCAGTTGCTTAAACTTGTGTGTGATGTCTTATTTTCAAAGATGACATTTCAAACAGCACAGGTTCTTTTTCCTATTTTTTTTTACCTTTGATTTCTATCTATGAATGAATTGCCTGTTCACGAGAAGAAATATATATCTAGGCCGCAACTTGACTGAAATAAGACCGCAACAATTCCAATCGCATTTGTAACAGAACCAAGATAAAATACGAAAACGGCCGCTTACTTCGTTTTGGTTCCAAATAACAAAAATAGATATGAAGCATGATTTTAACTAACCCATGTTTTTAAAATAATTTTCTTGCTATCATTGTTCTACTTTTAAATTTTTTTTATTACCCTTGCCTATTATGATGAATTTAAATCTTTATCCAATAAATGTGGGGTTCATCAAATTTTTTATAGAGTTTTTAAAAGTTTTCCCATAAATGCCTGATCTAACTTTAAATTACTTTAATTTTTTTAATTTCTTCTATATCTATCTTTGGTCCATAAATGCTTCGAAGAATCCTTTTCTCAAATTCTCTAAATCTACTCTCGTCTCCTAAGGTCATTGACCATGCCTCAAACGCATATAATACAACCGTCAAAATAATTGTTTTATATACTTTAATTTTTATCCCATTTGATAATACTTTTGACGCGATAAGCCCCTTTACTGCATGATAACAGGCGTTTCCCGATTGCAACCTCGCTTTATATTATTATCCTTCGTGATTACAGATCCTAAGTATTTAAATTTTTCTACATTTTCTGATTCTATATTTTGTATGTTAAGACTTTGTGTGTTAATACTATTCCTCTCTGTTACTAAATACTTTGTCTTAGCACAATCAATTTCCACCCCACTTCTTTTCCTGCTTCGATTAATTTTTCTACGCTATTTTTAATTGCAATTGCCGAATCTATTATATCGCCTATTATATTTAAGTCATCTGCGTAACCTAATACTTGAATTTTTTTGATTAATTGAATTCCGTTTGATTTTTCTCCAATTTGTCTAATTACATATTCAAGAACTATTAATTTCTTCTAATCTAATTTTAAATTTCTACTATGATCTTTCGAAAACAACTACCGGTGTTTGAATCAACCCAATGTCGGATCAACAAACCATATAAAATTGTATATATTATACGTGTGTTGATCTTTTAATAAAAAAATATATTTTTTTTTTATTTTAAATATGAATTGTGAAGTTACCCTTAAAGTGAGTGTTAAAACGTATTTTCCCTTTTTAAAAGGGAAAAGACAGTTCATTTAATGGAAATATTTATTTATATTTGACTCTGCTGGGTGCCTGAAGGGGTAACTGGGTGAGCATATTGTCTTCTAACTCCCTGCTCCCCCCTCCCTTTGCTGTAACAAAGCCCATTTGCCAACCGGACGCCTGGGTACAATGCAACCGGCCGTCCCAGGACAACCAGCGTTGAGCGAGCGCCTTTCAGTTTGGCTAACGACATTAACTTCTTCAAACTCCCCACCGAGATCCATCAGGCTCCCTTTAATTAGTTTATCACTCATTGCTAGAAGAAAGGAGCCCTTCAGGATTTAGGGAACCAAGTACAGGAGCGGGAAAGGGAGTAAGGGAAATAAAGCTGATCCTTAATTAATAAAATCATACTATTTTATAAAAGTATTTAATTAAAAATAAAACAAATAAATAATAAAAATATTTTTTTGATCATGTATTTAAATAATATTATTTACATTAATGAATTTTATCTAACTATAAATATTCCATCATATAAAACATTCATCATCTTCTAATATTTTTCTTAGGATGAATTAAAATGATTCATCCTATATATATATATATGCAATTATGCAGTAATATCTAATTATAAAAAATAAATTTGATAAATTAGATAAATTAGTAATATCTAATTATAAAAAATAAATTGAAGATACATATTTTTTTGTATGTCCTACTCAAATTGAAAATATACTTTTTTTATTTTTGAATTGAAAGATTTATTATTTGATTGTTAACTAAAATCATTGATCTGATTGGAGTGAGTTGTCATCGAAAACAAAAACGACGGGTTTGAGAGGGCTTGACTACGAAATAGGAGAGGAGAGTCTGAAAGAGAGAGTGAGAGCCCCCCCACCTCCCCACTCCATTCTCAAACCCCCTCCATAGGGTATTGTATAGAATTGGCCAAGCACGAACGAAATAATCCTGAAGCAGGGTCAAAATTCTACCCCCCCCCCCCACCTCATTCCCTAAAAGTGCGATGACAAAGTATCAACACAAATAGAACACATGGTTAGGCACTGCCGTTTGTCCATACATCAGCCCTGTCATCAAACAGAAGGTGTCAAAAGTCATAGTATGAAATCATTAAGCTCCCCTCTCGCCACCCTTCAAGCCATTTTTCTATTCTTCTTGATATATTTGAGTTATAAATCAAAATTTGGATTTGCTCACATTCCTAAGTGTAATTGGCTTTATATTTCTCACCTGTGATTCGCCATTCACCCCCTCCTCCCTCATTCTAAAGAACACCATTGAGTAATTACATTTTCGAATTATTTTTTCTTCATTCATAAATTAATCGATAAAAAAATGTGTTCAGTATGCTTTTGATTATTATATCCGGATAGGTTCTTTCAAATTTTTTTTTTTTCAAATTTTTATTCTCATCGTTTTAATATTATATATGCTTAGTACCTGGAACACAGCTATTGCTCGACCCCCTCGACAAATTTATACAATTTATTATTATAAACTTTAAAAATTTTACAATTTTTTCAATTATTTAACACAATTGTTAAATGGGTTTTCTAAAAATAACCCATCAAAAATTTGTTTCCTAAAATAGTACAAATAATAAAATAACTATAAAATAAGTTGATTTTCATTTCAAGATGAAAAATATATTAAAAAATACTTGATAAAATTGATATTTGATCCTTTATTATATATATAAGTTGATATAATTAGATGGATTTAGCTTTATATTTTTCAAACTTTAGCAATAGCTTATAGTGTTTCGAACACAAGGATTACTACTGATAATAATATAAATTCTGAAATTATATTGACACTTGTCTATATTTTAATTAAGAAAAGAGGATATATTTTTTTCTTTTTATTTTTAATAATAATTTATTTTATTTATAATTTAATCTAAAAAACATTTTAATTAATATAATATAATTATTTAATATTATTAGAACAAATTTATTCAACAATTTATAAATTTCTTCCTATATATGTTGCTAACTTCATGAATATTGTTTTTTTTATTGGGGAATGGTAAATATATTTCGTAATTTTATTCTAAAATATTATTAAAATAAATATTTTTAATTTTATTTCGAAATTAAATAAAAAATTTTAAAATATTTTAAATATAAAAAAATATTAATATAATATCAATTTAAAAAGAATGGTGAGAGGCAATATGTATGACATAATTTGTGACGTCATATAAATTTACTATTTTAAATTAAAAAAATACTAATAAAGTTAATTTTTCTCGAGGCTGAAACCATTACAGATCGATTTTTCTTTATAAAATATTATCTATGGTGTAATTTCAAAAAAATCCATATGATTTCTCAAAAATATACAAATATACAAATATATAAGTATATATATATAATTTTTTCTAGAATAATAAGATAAGATATATTTTTACTCACATCATTTTCTAGTCTTTCTATATTTGTAATATTTTCTTTGCTTCCTGATTTTAGTAGAATTTTAAACGAAAATAGATGAATCTTTAAATAATTAAGTTATCTTTAGAACTTACATAATTGAAATTGAAATTAAGATATTAAATGATCAATATGAACCTGGTATAAATATTTAAAAAAATTTTTTTTAAATATAATTTATATAATGCATAAACTAAACATTTCCTAATATTAATAATAAATTCTGGATGTAACTTCATAAAAAAAACTAGAATTACTTAAATGTTGCTTGTGATTATTTTTGAAATTATAAAAATATTTCATGTTAAATGCGTCCTTCTCTCTCTTTCTCTTTCCACTATATTTAGAATTTGTCATTTACACTTTCTATGAATCATTTTCATTCCTATTATTTATTTACTTTTGATTTACAATGGTTGTTGGTTGATATCTCAAAGTCTAATGATAAAAACAAAAACCAAACTTCTCAACTATTGATATTGTTTTGTTTTCTATTCCACTACATTCAATCCTTTATCCCGTTGTTACTTTTTTTGTTATTGTGCTTTGTAAATGAGAGGGAGAGACAGAGAGAGAGAGAAAGAGACGAAAACGTCTAACTCAAGTTGCCAATTAGTACTAAAACAATGTGCTTAATAAATAAATACAAAAAAGGCTCGTGTCGTTGCCGCTCGTTAGCGGCTGGTATATTTAAACTTGTGTTACAATTACAAAAAGGGGTTGGCAAAATAAAATAAAAAAAAAACAACAAAACAAAAGGAAAAGTGTTTTTGGATAATGATCTCTTTAACTAGACAAAAATAGTATTTATTTACTAATTGACCATATGTGTATATATATATAACCTTAAATTTATCTTTAAATAAATAAAAGAGGGAGAGAGGGAAAGTAAAGAGAATCTATTACTAAATGATGGATTGAACTTAAAGGGATTCATTACGATTGCTAATCTAATTCAAATTTACTTTCTTAGCAGGACAAATAGAAATAAATGTGTCTCGTTAAATCTCAACCAATCGATTCGTAAAGAACCTTAACAATTTGGGCGTTAAGCAACAGACTTAGAATTACATCTACTTACACTTTTCTTATATTTAATATGTGTTATGAAAATATATTAAATCAATATAAATAAATAAAATGAAGAATTTAAGATAAGTTAATTTTTCAAAAAAAAAAAAAAATATTTATTTTCTCATCTATCTTATCCTATATTGGTAAAAATTCAAAAAATGTAGTGATTGAAAACTTTTTTTTTAAGATAGCTTATCTTCTTGTTTTTTTTTTCTTGCTTAAAAAATTAAAAATAAAAATTATTAAGGAGGCAAGAGAAAGGGCGGCCTTATGCCTATGGCTGCCCTTACAGAGAGCATTATTACTAATAATTATTATTAGTAATATTAAATTATAGATATAGGTGTGAAGTCATGTGGGAGGGTTTGGGAATAAAAATAAAAATAAATTTTTTTTTGTTTAATTGTATAAATTTATAAAAATGTATTCATTTACGTACAAAACATAAAATAAATTAAAATAAAAAAAAAATAATAAAAATCTATCATTTACATATAATCTAAGTTGAAACAATAATTAATTGTTTTTTTAGTAAGAAACAAATAAATATTTTGCATAAATAACAAATAAAATAATTTTATTTATTTATTAATAATAATAATATTATTAGAATATGATTAATATGAAGGAAAACTCATGAAACATGGTAAAAACAATTAAAAATATATACAAATTTTATATAAAAAATATACATATTCTATGTTTTTCCTTCATTATAACTAGATATTCACTCATTAGAAAAATTATTTACATTAGCAAAATATTTATAGAATGTCTAGATATATCTAAACAGAAGAATACAAATCAATTTCATAATCATGTCTGAATTGAGACTACTTATTATTATTATATTAAAATAAATACTATATGAATATATATATTCTACTCTTGATTTCATTTATAGCGTTTAAATATTATATAATCCTATATAAACTTCTTTAGCCAAGACGTGCCTAGAACGGAATAGTACCGTTCTGTGTTCATATTTTTCGACCATACTGTCGTTTTAATTTTGTTCCATTTTGAAAAATGAATATTATGTTATGGAGTCTGAGAAGTTTATGATAAGTTACAAATATCTAAATTTGCTGAATAAGATTATCCCAATGGTGATAACATTGCCTTATATTTAACCAAATTTTTGTATCCTTCATGTCACTGTAGAATGATCTCTTGTAGATTTATTAGGTTTATATAATACATTTTTTTTATCATCTTATTTATTTATGAATATATAAAATTTTAAGAGTTGAGAATTAGAATAGGTTTATGAATAACACTTTTTCTCATTAATTCTCAACTTTTCATTTTTTAATGCCCCGTTTTTGTTACTAGACAATATGGTTACCCTACTAGTATCCCTAAATTTTGAAAAGCAAACAAAAAAAAACAAGGTAAAAATATATTATTGATGATTTGATTGATGTGATTTTTGGATTATTTTATTACACGGAATTTTTTTTTTACCTTAATTAGTTTTACAAATTCGAATCCTCGGGTAAGCTTTAAGTTAATCCATTATTATAATAATAGTTTATAAAATTGAAAAAAAATTCTTATTACCCCCGCTCGTTGTATTATTCCATTTGGAGTAATTTACCTCGACCCTTAATATTGATTCCATATTTATTTGTAATAACAAAAAAAAAGCTTGGTTTTATTATAAAAACACAGTATTATTCAATATAATTTCAGAATGATAAGATTTGATAAATGGATTATTTTTATAAACGTGATTATATCTGCAATTTTAAAGATATATTTATTTTTCATTCTGATTGGTTAAAACAGAGGTTCTCAAACTGTGGTACATGTACCACTGGTGGTAACTTATAACCTGACGGTGGTACCTTCAGTACAGTTACTTTTAAGCGCCCCATACACTGTCAGTTTAACTGAAGATAATCGTAAGGCCGTAGATCGAGATTGCCCACACATTTATCAGTTGATCTGAAGATAATGGACTGCAGTTCGCCCGGACTGAAGGTGTGTGGTCGCCGGGCAGGCGGGGATAGGATGAGAGATTCGCGACAGGCAGCGACCTGTCGGATAATGATCTCATGTGCCCCCCACCACACACTGTCAGTTAGCCTGCAGGCAAACGATCTGTTGTCACCGTTTCCATCAGTTTTGCGTGAGATAATTTTCGTGAGATCATTCACCAGCCGAGATTGGACTGACTGGGGATCTCCTGCAGTCCTGTTTCATTGACCGACAGTCCGCCTGCAGGTACCGGACTGTAGTGTGTGCTATCATCAGGCTATCATCTGCAGTTCAGTACGGCCGCCTGAAGGCTGTTGACTGTTAGTGTATGGAACTCGGCGGCGATATTGGTCTTACGATCGCCTGTTGAGGCGACGGCCTGCAGGCAATCGCATAGTGTATGGCCCCCAATACACTGTCAGTTTAACTGAAGATAATCGTAAGGCCGTAGATCGGGATTGCCCACACATTTATCAGTTGATCTGAAGATAATGGACTGCAGTTCGCCCGGACTGAAGGTGTGTGGTCACCGGGCAGGCGGGGATAGGATGAGAGATTCGCGACAGGCAGCGACCTGTCGGATAATGATCTCATGTGCCCCCCACCACACACTGTCAGTTAGCCTGCAGGCAAACGATCTGTTGTCACCGTTTCCATCAGTTTTGCGTGAGATAATTTTCGTGAGATCATTCACCAGCCGAGATTGGACTGACTGGGGATCTCCTGCAGTCCTGTTTCATTGATCGACAGTCCGCCTGAAGGTACCGGACTGTAGTGTGTGCTATCATCAGGCTATCATCTGCAGTTCAGTACGGCCGCCTGAAGGCTGTTGACCGTTAAGCGCCCCATACACTGTCAGTTTAACTGAAGATAATCGTAAGGCCGTAGATCGGGATTGCCCACACATTTATCAGTTGATCTGAAGATAATGGACTGCAGTTCGCCCGGACTGAAAGTGTGTGGTCGCCGGGCAGGCGGGGATAGGATGAGAGATTCGCGACAGGCAGCGGCCTGTCGGATAATGATCTCATGTGCCCCCCACCACACACTGTCAGTTAGCCTGCAGGCAAACGATCTGTTGTCACCGTTTCCATCAGTTTTGCGTGAGATAATTTTCGTGAGATCATTCACCAGCCGAGATTGGACTGACGAGGAAAGATGGACGGGAAACCTCCTTTCATTTCTGCATTTATTGAATTATATCGGGCCTACCCCTGTTTATGGAAAGTCAAGAACGATGCCTACGCTAATAAAAGATCGCGGGATGAGGAGTACGGTGAGTTGTTGAAGTTCTATCAAAAAACTGTGCCGTCAGCCACCATTGACACAGTGAAAAAAAAATTAATAACTTGAGATGTGCGTTCCGTAAAGAGTTGAAAAAGTAAAACAGCAAAAGTCGGGCTCATCGGGTGATGACGTATACACCCCGTCACTGTGGTATTTCGACTTGCTATTGTTTACAGCCGACCATGAAGAAACTAGAGCGACGATTGGGAGTGAGGAATGTGAGAGCTAGCTTCTCTATCTCGCAGCCAACTTTTTACCCAGACCCTTTTTTCTTGGGGTTCCCCAAGAACTGACAAAACAAACATAGCGCAACGTTTCAGACGGATGGTGAAAAACTGGGGATCTCCTGCAGTTCTGTTTCATTGACCGACAGTCCGCCTGCAGGTACCGGACTGTAGTGTGTGCTATCTTCAGGCTATCATCTACAGTTCAGTACGGCCGCCTGCAGGCGGTTGACTATTAGTGTATGGAACACGGCGATATTGGTCTTACGATCGCCTGTTGAGACGACGGCCTGCAGGCAATCGCATAGTGTATGGCCCCCATTAGTGTATGGAACTCGGCGATATTGGTCTTACGATCGCCTGTTGAGGCGACGGCCTGCAGGCAATCGCATAGTGTATGGCCCCCATTAGTAACAAAATCATTTTAGTGGTACCCGAACTTTCTGATGAAAGTTTATGTGGAACCAACTACAAAAGGTTAATAGAGAGAGAGCGCTATAAATGAAATCGATGAAGAACATATATACCTATTATTTGAAACATTGTACTTCAAAATGAATACTTAATTTTTTTGAATTTTGATTTTATCTTATTTTAACTAAATTTAATCGTGTATAAAATAAATTATTATTGAATTTAATTAAAGCTAATCACATTGCAAAGATTTTTAGACTATGATTTCATAAAATATATGGAGTCAAAAAATATTTTTCTGACATTGCACTATAAATAGTCTATAGTATATCTATTTGATGTCACAACCTTTCCTTTTTCTATAATATCATATTATTCGTCTCTTTCTTTTTTTAAGAAAGAGAGATAATACCATTGATGGATTCTATTGTGTGTGCAAACACGCTGGACAGTTGTCGTTTCGCATACTTACTTCGAGATCAGGATCGGCCGGACGCTCTTGATGTTGTCGATAAACACGTTGTTTCTCTTCGAAATCGCGTAGCCTTTGATTATAACGCTCAATTTGTTCTCGTAGCATTGCATCTTCCAACTAAAATAAAAATAAACCTCTATTACCAATTCTTTGACTTTTTTTTTGGGGGGGGGGAGTTGTTCAGATTCGGATATACAGATATTCCAGGATTGAGTGTATAGTGACGGAAAAATGTTATCGCCATGAGGGCGCTGTAATCAATCGGGTGAGAAAGCCCATTGCCATTGCCTGTTAAAAGTGCCCCCATGACAATAACATTTTTCCGGCACTACCTATTTCTAAATAATAATTTTTTTAATATATATTTTCTATGAAAATAATTTTCACTTTTCAATATTTTCAGTTCAAGTAACATTTGAACTATACACACAAAAAAAAAATTATTAACACATTGAATATAGCGTAAACTCAATAACATATCTATCTTTGTGGTTCTGCAAATTCCGCATCCCTATTCTGAGCTAGTTACTATTTTAAGAACAAGGTAGAAACATGAATACATTATTATATCTTTCAATTTATTGGCTATTATAATTTATAATAAAATTAACTTACAGGGGGGACTGAATAATATTTTTTTAAAGTAGAGCAAATAAGTTTGGGAAGGTTGTGTATATCTACATATTAACAACTAATAATAAAATACATCTACTTTATTAAATTAAAATTTATAAAAATGCAAAATCTAATTAATTAATTTAGTGAGTAAATAATTAGTTGAATTTATTTGTTAATTAACTAATTTAACATGTTATGGATCTATTGAAAAAATAATTAAGTAATGATAATTTTATAAAGAGAAAATAATAAAATATTTTGATAAAGAAAATGGAAAAAATTTAATTTATATAAATAAAATTTAATAAAAGAAATATATATTAAATTTATAAATCTAAATATTTATATATAAACCATATCATTTAGACTCTAATCAATATTAAATCAAAATTATTAAAATTATACCTTTTATATTCTTATTAATTTTATTTAATAATCAATAGAAAAAATCAAAGTATAGTAGATTAAAAAAAACAACAATTTTTGTCATAATTGGCCACTTAAGTTCATTTCAAATGAGCAAATCAAATTTCTATTTTTTTTTCTTTTTTGAACTAAAAAGAACAATTCTATAAGATATTTTTTTGCTATGATTGAATTGAAATTATTCAAGCGAATCTCTTTATTACATTTCTTATTCTTTCATCTATTTAATAGATCAACGGAGAAAATTCAAAAATGCAAAAGGCAATTTCCGTAGAGTGATAATTTAATGGATGATGGAAACATAAAAAAGAACATTCTACTGTCTATTTTTATCTAGAAACTAAAATATTCCAAAATAATAAAGAAAATTGAAAACAAACATAATTAAATAATCAATTAATTTCTTAATGACGTACACAATCCTAGGATTTCAAGAGCGGAGGTATTTGTTGAGTTAAGTATGTTTATAAAAAAAAAATATGTGACCTTAACCACTTTGACTAGTGAGACTCGTCATCGATATGAATAACCAAAGTTAGTTGGCCTTTTATCTATTGGACATGACAATTTTTAATGCGTATGTTCTCCTTACGAAAATCAATTCCTCAAGTAGAACAAGGATTGGGTCTTAACCTATTGCAATTGTTGAGCTATAACCGTCGTAGCAATTAGCAATACGCCACTTCATTAAAAGCGAAAAATTGGGGACACTTTCCGGAAAATATTCCTCCAACAAACTCAAAGCAATATCATAAGAAAAGAGACTACCTGACAATGCAAATAATGCAAAGTTCCGTTTCATCTACCAAGCTGCTTTGAAAATTTTCACACTGTTTCAAAATTATTAAAATTTTTTTTAATAAAATTTAATTTTGTTATGTGTGTGTGTGTTTATAAAATAAATACACTATATTACAGAAAAATATTAAATACGCTCAATGAGTTAAAAGAAAATCAAATAAATCTGGATTAAAGAGGTTAATTTACTTGAAGGATCATTACCTGTGCCTTATCTTCATCATATTCCAGACATCCGACACCATCCAGGCGTTCCAAATCGAGCCACCCCCGCCACCTGACACACACACCGTTCATAATAAAATGAGATCGCAGATGAACCTGAAATCACACCAAAAATAGACACATATTTTAGTTACAAATGAAATAAAAAAGTGAAATTATAAATTTATATTCAAAATGATACATTTTTTAAAGACAATTTTTTTTTAGTTTTAATTATATTAAATATTAATATTATTATTAACAATTAATATTATATAAATATTAAATATATTTATATATATAAACTATAAAATAAGAACTTAACATTATATGACATATTTATAAATTTATATAAGTATCTTTCTAAAATTTTATTGTTATTTAGCTTTTAAAATTAAAAATAAAAACTTATAAATAAAAATATAATTATAGGAAAATAAGTATATTTTGATTTTGATTTTGGATAGCAGTAAGGTTATTTATTTATTTAGCGACACTAGGTTCCTAATCTTCTACCATCAATTTTTGAAAGAATTTATGTCCTATCCAGTCTAATATATTTTTTTTAAATATATCTTTATTTATAAAGTACCCCATCCTGATGCCATTTAACAAATAACTTGAATATTTATAATCTAATAAAACATAAACTCATTATGAATAATTAATTAATTATCTATTTTTAATTGTCAGTTATATTAGGATTAGCTTTGTTTTTTATTTCATAGGAACATATGAACCACACGAGTTCTCTGTTTAAATAGGATGGAGGATGGGATTTTTTGGTTGATGGATGTGTAGATCATAAAACGGACCAAGCTATTGGTTCGCTTATTTATAAATGAGATCAAAAGAGCGTTTCGACAAGTGAGTGCATCCAACATGCAGCATCGAAGCTGCTTCTAATGCTACTGCTGTTTTGGATAACTGACAAAACAGCCTCATAAAAATTAAATTTAGACTTTAATAGACTTAATAAACACAGGTTTCAATATTGTTTAAAGAAAATCATATCATCATTAAAATTATTTATATGATCTTTAAAATTATTAAAAAAAAATAGTAATAATAATAATGAAACAAATATTTGTTCTCTCTCAATAGGGATCTTGAGTTATATTAGGAGGGCGGTGGTGGGAAGATGAGAATTGTGAAAAACAAAAATATATTTTTTTTAAGATTTTCCAAACCGATTTTTTTTTTTTTTTTTTTTTTTGAAATTGAACCTGCACATTTTCTTTTAACAACTTTCAATTTATTAAAGAAAGTGAAAAAATTGAAAATAAAATAAATATAATATATAATATATATAGATAGGTTAAGGATAAGTTATTAACTTAAAAACACTCGGTTTTAAGTTTCAATTTAAATTTTATGATCATTACGACAGTTAAGTCGTTGCCAGAAGATTGTATTAGAAAATAGAATATCACGATTTAATTTATATTATATTTATAAGTAAAATTTAATTTATTATCAGGACTTTATCTAAAAAGAAAAATAAAGAAAATATATTATTAAATGTAGTTTTAAAAATCGTAATTTGCTAAAGTAGTTGTAATATTTGTAAATTAACTGTTTGGATATCCAATTTCATTGTGTATTGAGTGATGTCAATTGGATTCCCAAATTAGTATGATCGAAAATATTTTTTCCCCTCTCAATTGGTATAAGAACGATTCGTTTCCCAATTTCTCTCTCTCACTCTCTTTTGTCACTCGTTACTCTCGACTTGATCGGGCATACAATGTCCAAACTGTCAGTCACGAAGCGTGACCTTTATATTGTTGGGTGAGGAGAGATGATCGGTCAGCGGAGGTGACAGCCCAGAACACCACGAGTTCCTTCCACTCCCCTCGACACCTTTCTTCTCCCTACACCACGATATTCGCAGTTTCGATCACAAAATAACGGATAACGTTACAATTTTGATTAAAAAAAAAGAAAGAAAGAAGAGGGGACTTTGATATTTTCTAGTGCCAGCTGGACGGGCTGGAATACTAATAAATAGGTTTGATAGGATTGATTTTTATAGAAAATTTCACGCTTTTTTAATTTTAGTAAAAAAAAAAATAATTTATATTATTATCATTATTGGGTAATTGGTATTATTATCTGAATGATTATTTTTTAATATATTTCTGTTGGAATCAATAGATATATCGATCATTAAATTAATTTTATCACACATTCACAGGTGTTTGTTTTAATTTAAGGGGAAAATGTGACACAAAATCACCCTCAACTCATCCTACTCTGAATAAATCGAATAAGATTTTCTAACTCAAATAAATTATTAATTTTCGGCATTTCATAATCATGTATCTATATCTATATTTAATCATTAATAAAAATAATTTTAGCTATTTTCTAAATTAACATGACTGAATAATAATAACGTTAGAGAGATTTATAGTCTCCTCGTAAAATTGATTCCAATTAAAATTAAAATTAGTTTATCTAGAAGAATAAGATGAGAGAGAGAGACGGGTGGGAGTGGGGGGGGGGGAGAGTGGGATGTAGTGAGAGAGAGAGAATGTCAAACTCTTAAGTTACTAATAATTGAATTAGTCCCCTGTTTTAGCTCATTTCACTCCCTGTCACTTACGACTAATTGAAAACGTTGACTCGATTGTTTGCGATCGTCTTTATTCATTTACTTTAATCTTCACCCTTATTCAGTTCATCCCTTTCTCACTTACCTCTTCCTATTAAACCGTCTCTCTCTCGCACTCATCATACACAAACATTTAATTATTTATTTAACAATTATTTTCTTCATAATTAGCAAATGAATATAATTAGAAAAAAATGATTGCCATTGCATACCTATGTGGTTCTATTTCCGATGGATAAAATTATTTAATATCATTTGTTTGAAAATCAAGATAAATGTTGAGAGGACCCGTTTTACTGATCATAGAACACCTTTACCCCAATTAGCCAACCACCTACTTGATGTATAAAACTACTATTTTTAAATGTCTTTTATTTTTCCTTTAAAAATAAACTAAGTTCCCAATCACTATTGACACCTTAACAATATATTCAATTTAAAATCTCTAAGACTTAATCAAATTAAATACGATTTTTTTCTGTTCTGTTTTATATTTTATTAACATAAACGTTTGATTGTATTTAATTTTAAAATGCTTATATATTTTAAACTCATTAATTAGAATAAGTATAAATTTTATAAATAATATTCAAAATATTTTTTAATGATAAAAGAATTGAGGTGAAGGATGAGAGTGATCCAATGAATTAGAAAGAAATTTGTTCATAAATACAACACAAATTTAGACAATTTTAATAGGTATAAAAAATATTATATATTTAAAAAATGGAATGGGGATTTAATGTATAGAGTTATTAATATAGTTTATTCCCCATCTATGCTTCTAAAAGGTAGGAACCCTCTGACTAATGCCAAGCTTTTTTATTCACCATCCTAACTACCCTCTGTATAGATTTATTTTTAATATTTGTATTTGATTAATAAAGCGACTGATATATCTTCACTTCTAAATCAAGATTAGTTTCTTGAAAGTCATTTTTTTTCCACAAATGCGTGGGAAATTGGCCACAAAACTGACCCTCCTCATCCCAACTCATTCTTACATTCTTTCAATGCAAACAGAGTATCTCTCTTTCTCTTTCTCTCTACAGTAGTTTTAACTATACTATTTCTTTGCTTCTTTTTTTTCTCAATAGAGTTGTTGTAACTTCCGTCAAATGATTTATTAATGAAAATGTAAAGAGCCTAATAGAGTGGTCAAAACGTTACCTGAAAAGACACACCTTCCACCCACAACAGGGGTCAACTAACTTGGTCAGCCAGCAGGTGTCAGAGAAAACGAAATAAAAAGAATTTTTTTAATGGTTTTAATGGTTTTCTATCGTTATTTATTGGTTTTTTGCTACTTTTTCCCTGAACTCAAGCAAGGACAGAATCATAGTATTTTATAAAAAAACATTACTTATTTCAAAATAAACATAAATTTTGCAACAACTAAGCAAATCAAAAATAAAAATATTGTAATTGGATCGACTTTAATCTAAAAATTAAGCATTAATTTCAATTATTCATTTGTATAAGAGATTAATTATTCTAATTATTTTATTTCTAAATAAAGGTTATTCAAACTTCTTGCTTATTGAATATTATTAAAGGGTTGGTAGGATATTATTTAATTTATAACGGATTCTATTTAAACGCATTTAATTTTAATAATTTATTAGACGAGTATGAAATATATTAGATCTAGTTTTGATGAAAGACTGAATAAAAAATAGAAAGAAATGATATGAAAAGGTAACATTGAAAGGAATCGTTTTATATAATTGTATGTTAATAAGAAATGATGTTTGAAGTTTTAGGTAGAAAAAAAATAACATTAAGAAGGGAGAGAGGGAAAGAAAAAGAGGTGCGACTGCGCTTGAATAATAATAACAATAATAAGGGCAGATCGTAGCTCAACTTAAACGAGGTGTTTAGTGAAGGGTGGCTTTTTGCCTGCCTACCTGGTTCTCTGTTCAACAAGACAAATGTAAACAAAAAAAAAATTAGGTTGAAAGTTTTCTTTTGTTTTGTAATTGCTTTTTATTCGATAACTCGACACAATATAATATATATTTATATAGATTCTAGAATATAATTTTTATTTTTTTCATTTATCAGGATAATTGTTTTTTTTTTTTTTTTTTGTTGTTGTTGTCTAGGTTCTTTTTTTGTTGCACTAAAATGTAATTTTTCTTGTTTATTTATATATATAACGGAGCTGATTGTAAATAAAATAAAAGGAAAAAAAAATTATATATATATATATATATATATTAACATATTTGAAGAAAAGTTTTCATCTTCACTCTCATTGATAGAAATCACACAAAAGAAGTAGGATCCCGTTATATTTTATCATAAAAGTAGCCCTTTTGCTTTTGTTTCTTTCTTCTATATTGTCAAGGCAAAAATTTCACAACTTGTGGTCAATTAAGGGCAGTTTCAATGATTTTACACTTTGAAGGGTATAACGGTGTTTGTAGAGAACTTTCTTCATTTCCAGGAATTAACACAATGTGTAATATAATTTTTGAATTTTGCAAAGAAAACGAAACCTTGAGAAGAACCGTTAATTTCAAACAAAAGACAAATAAGTTTTGAACATCCCATGTTGAAAATCAAGTTTCGATATTTATTAAAAAAATAAAACTGTTAAACTAATCATAATATAATAATATATAAGTAGGTATATTGATTAATAATATATATTATCTACAAATGATGTTTTGGATTAATTATAAAAGTTAATAAATATAATCGGAATTATAGAGTCATGTCTCAAAATTGACCTGTTCCGGCTAAGACCTGAAGTTTAATTTAATTTAATTTAATTGGAACCAGAACCTGTACAGATCACATATAAAAATTAACATCAGATCATCATCATCAATAAAAAATATGAGCTGTGCACAGAAACGACCAATGATTTGAAATAAATTAATTTCCAAACAACACATATATATATATATATATATATATATATATATATATATATATAAAGTATAAAAAAAATATATTTTTAAAACTTGAATTAAAATGACTAAGTAAATTATATTATCTTAGTTTTTATTTTTAGTTTAATTAATCAATTATTTATCACCACGATATTTTAAGTGAAATATTTTCCGACAATGAATATAAAATTAATACTTTGTAAACTACCACTTCCGGTTTCCGGATATACACCAAAAGTTAATGAATTCATGCTTCTGATGCATTAAGTAAATATACCAAATTTTATCAAAATCCGTTTAGCTGTTCAAGCTATGGTACACGTCTATACTGACCCACAATGGACAGACGAACAGATATACTGACCGACGAACGGACAGACATCATAACAAAAATATTTTTTTCTGTTAACGAAATGCATGATTCTTGGAGATATGTAAAAATCTCCACAAGTGAAATTTGGTGTGAAAACAATACCTTCTCTTCCTATCGTCGGTCGGTAATTATAAAATACCAAATTAAAATAGCAAAACTACTCCAAAAGATGTTTCACTGAACATCATCATAACACGAACTGACACTTTGTAATAAATACGTTTTTTAAAGAAGTAAAAAAATGCAATATGAAAAAAAAAAACACAGAAGTAACAAGATTGAGAGAAGCTACTAGTAAACTCTCTATGTGAGAATTTGAAAGTAGAAATGAATTTTTTAATATTATTAGTATTATTATTATTTGTGGGCTTGTTAACCACAATCTTTTCTCATCTCATGCTTCTTGAACACCATTATTCATAACTCTATATTGGTGGTATTTTTTTATCTCTCTCCTTTTCACTCTAAGCAAATGATATCGAGTTGAATGGAATGAATCCAACATGAAAACTTGAACTGACCTTCGAATCGAATCTCACATTTCGATATTTAATTTCCAATCACAATTCATAAACAGAAGCAAACTGGCTTCTCTCATGGACTAAAAACCTCATAAATTTATATGCTAGTAAGTAATTGTTCTTTGGAATAAGTATATTTATTGAATTTATTTGTAAATATATACTCATTCTTTTTTATTTAAGAAATATTGTAACTATTAATTAATATACTATACTATTTAGTTGATAAAAGTTTTAAATAAACAAAAATTTTGAAAATCTTTCATAAATTGATTTGCTATCTTCTATAATCAATTAATTCAATCAAATCAATTATTATTATTATTATTTTTTATTTTATTTTAAAATAATAGTTTATTAAAATGATAATTTGTTTATATTAATTGATATCAATAAAGTAAAGTGTAATAAAGTCCATTTGTCAAGAGGACGGATTAAATAGTTTAGTCCTAAGATTAACTTGATTAATTACATTAAAATAGAAAAATACAATATAATTGGAAATCTTAGAGAGAGAATTTAACTATATTTATTATCTAATTATAATTTATTTTTAGAAGAATATATTTAATATCTCATTGAAAAATCATTTAATGAATTAATTGAATGATCAATGATTCAATAAATAGAATTCTTTTCTTGTTATATCAAAAAAGATAATAAACAAAATCAAATACAAAAATGATTTGTAATCTGGATTAATTAATAAATTCCTTGTAATATTTTATTTTCGGATTTTGGGTTTGTTTCTAAGTAACTTTTACGGTTTTTCGTGGTCAAAACGGCATGGTTTCTTCTTTTTTCGATTTAATTTGATTAAAACATCAACTGATAAGAAAGAATTAAGATCTTTAAACAGCCTTCATGAGGAGAGTCGGTTACCTTTGCGGTTGTTGCTGTTGTTGATGTTGTAGCTGCTGTTGCCGTTGTTTTGCCACTTTACCAATCAAACAATTTATGTGGGTTCGTGTATGAATGTATTTGTGAGGGAGGAGTGGGAGGATATTTGAATCTAATGACGTAATGAGCTGCCTCTCTGTGGTCATATTATCCCAATCTGGTTTATCGTGACCACAAATCAGTTTGACCGACCAAAACCAGGAGTTTTGGCCTCAGCCGAATAATTGACGGGTTGACATTATCCTTTTTTTTTATTCATTTTTTTTAATTAAATTATTCATTTTAATATTTCATTTTAATTCAGTATGGTTAATACTAATACAAAAAAAAAATTGAGATATTTTAATTTTTACCAATGATTTTCATTTATGGATTTTATATATATTAAATAAATTAAATTATTATATTATTTTATTTATATAAATTAAAAATATAGAAAGGAAAAACTCGATTGACTTTTTTAACGCCTGAATCAAACAATTTTTTTTTTTTATTTTTATTAAATCATTTAATCGCTCAAAAACTTTTCTTTAAAATCAAATTCAATCAAATAGAAAAAAATACATAATTGAATTCATTGCACTTATACAATATAATTTTTTTCCCGAATGCTTTATAAAAGAAGTTGAATTAAAAAGAAAAAAAAAATTGTACAACTAACGAGCAACCAGAAGTTGGGAGTCTAATTTAATTTTCTAGCGAATACACACAACCCTTCATACTTTTTAATTGTATTCAAAAGCAAAAGAGAGGACAAATCAAAGGAGATGCGCCATTTTGAGTTTCCAGTAGGGTTGAAGGGTGTAGGTAGGGGGTGCAAAGGGCGTGGAGAGTTGTCCAAAGGGCTCTAATGCAATCATTCCGGGGCAATGCGTCCGTCCGTCCTACCTTCTCCCTTGCATCAGCAGCACCAGCCAACACAAGTTTACACCAAAAGGACGGACTGCCCAACGCCACTAATCGAATTTCACTTGAAAACACACTGTCAACTAACCGGTGCCACCCCTCCTCTATCAAGACAAAGAGATTAGTTCTTTATCCACCCTACTCCCCTTAAAATAACTTTATATTTGATTATTAGTATTATTTTTTAAAAGTTAGTTAAATTGAATCTACATATTTTATCTCAAAAATAAAATAAAATAATATATATATATATATATATATATATATATATTATTATCAGATTTATCGGGGTTTTATCACATATTTTTGTGAGGATGTTTTCTCGACGTTTCGGTACCAATTCTGGTGTCATTTTCAAGAGGAATATTTTTCCCAAAAATTTTTCACAAAAATACGTGATAAAAACCCGAATAAATATGATAATAATAATAATAAAATTCACGGAAATCTAAACTAACATATATATATATATATATATATATATATATATGGTAGATTAATAAATCCGTGACTTTTCAAATGAAACAGTTTTGGATAAAAAAATTATTTAATTTTTATTTATATTGGGACGTTTAACATAAAATAATATTGTGAAGGAGGCGGCAATGACTGAGTGATGGTAATTAAAGTTTGTTTTAGAGTAAATTTTTTCATTTAAAAAGATTTAATTAATATTTAATTGGCTATTTTTTTATTATCCAAATTGGTGGGAATAAAAGAAATGTGTAATAAAGACATCTAAAGAAATAAACTAGATAATCATGTTATCATTTAATTTGATAACCGTGAATAACAAACAAGACAAGAAGGACTAAAATTATTCAACCTTTTTTTATACGCGACTATGTTTAATTCTTTTTTTTTTTTTATTATTTGTCTTGGGTTACATTTTCAAGTCATGTCATCTGCCTTTTAATAAAATAAATATGATATAAATGCAAATGCACCATTAAAGACATGAATTGGGGTTTGTTTTGTTGTGGCGGTTTGTCCATTTCTCACACGACGTCGACGTCGGCGACAAACAACGTTAAACAGGCAAAAAATACTTTTTTTTTTATTTGATAAAGGCATGGCGACCACACGCCCTAAAAATGACCCAATGGGGACGGTTTACAAGCAATTAATTAGAGTGAATGACTTGGGAAGCAAACTCGACAGTGAAATGCCCCAGTTCAATTTTTTTTTTCTTCTCTTCTCTTTAAATGCACAAAACAAACTGGCACAGTTTCAATGTGCATATAATTAATTATATTTTCGTAATAGAGCCTGACCGGTTTGTGTGACCCTTGATTACAATATAATGAAAGGCGGGAGGGTGTAAAAAAAAACCTCCCCTTTTTCTGGGCATAACAAATCTTTTACAACTCCGCCTTCTTTTCTGGACAGTTACCGAGTCTTTGTTTTACGTGTCCCTTGTCTTCTCTTAAAGAATAGACAAATAGCCCTGCATGACGTAGATAAATAATACCACATATAAAACCCAACCAAAGAAGGTTCAATTTAGGATGCGAAATGGTGAGTCATGGGTCATGACCAATGTTTTACGCTAGGAACCATCCTAAATTCTCCTATTATCAATTACCGGCACATTCAAATACATTCATTCGTATATATAATATATATTAAAGATATATATTTTTATTAAAACACCACATATTTGTATAATTTATTTATTTAGTTAATTAAAATTAAACGTACAACGTTTCGATTGCTTATTCTGCAGTTGTTTTCAAGTACGGTATATATATATATATATATTAATTTTAATTAATTTTCAAAATAATAAATTACTTAATCGATATCAGAAATTAGAAAAAAGAAGAAACAAAAAAAGTAAAAAAATTAATAATAATAATGATAATAATTCTTGGTACTTTTTCCTTCAGGATATCCTTATCAATTATTATTTAAACCACAAAAATAAAAAAAAAAATTATATCTTTTTTTAATTCAAAGGATGTAGATTTATTGTGTACATATTAAATTCAATCTTCCTTTCTTATTTTTTTTTTTTTTTTAATTTGATTTATTTAATCATTAGACATAATTAATAAATCTATTTTAAATTTTAAGGAATATAAATTGAGAAAATAAAAAAGTAACATATAACCATTTGTGGATAAATGATTTATTTAGTGTATTTATCAAAAGACAACCCATTTAAAGTTTACAACAGTGATATCTCTATGTATTATCTATTTATTTATTATTTGATTATTAATTTATTGAATGTCAACACAAATAATACTTTAAATATATGTGATTAAATGCATTAAAGGAGAAGTTAATCACAATTGAAAGTGATACGCCATTAAACAGTCGGAAAAAGATAATATTATATTAAATATGACAAATTAATTAAAATTAATGAAATAGGAACAATTTTTATTTTCGGTTTGTATTTACAATTAAAATTCATCGAGCCTATTTCTACTTGTTTATGCAGGTACTTTTTTTTATATCTTTTCATGCAATTGATGACGCATAAAATTATTCTGAATGAATGAATCAAATCTATCTATATATATATATATATATATAACGAAATCTATAATCATAACCTCAGATTCAAGTAAAAAAAAAAACAATTCTCCAAGCATGGATAGTTAACTCGATTCGGTTCCAAGCGCATAGATTCAAATACAAAAAAAATAACATATAGTTGTATATATATATATATAATAACAATAAAAAATAAAAAAATAAACGGAAAGATTTTTCAGGTAGTCAGATTACAAGTGAGAGAGATAAATCAATTTTTATACTCGATCGATATTTATTATTAGTATGAATATTATTTATATTAACGATGTGAATCAAGTTTTATGCCTTTCAAGTGGAACGTTGATTATTTTTTTTTTTTTGGTATCTCTATTCAATGTCAAATTATATTTTGCATTAATACAATATTTCTAATATTTGATTAATATCTTATATCAAATCTGAATATCTAAATTAAAATTATTAAAGTGTAATAAAATATGGTCACCTTTGGATTTCAACAGGCAATGCCATATCTATTATGAGGGTAATCAATTCCACCCATTTGAATTGTCATTCAATTGGAAATGGCGGTCTAAAGTTATGATAGTCGTGACTAGCATAAACCTCAATTCATTGGTTAACTGACCTGCATTTTGTTTTCCTCATTCTATCAATTATAAAATCCATGTTTTAGTTGAGAAAGGGTCCAAAAAAATTTTGGAGAATATTTATAAATATACTATGTTAATTAAAGTTTCTGATGAAGGTGTTACAACTGAAATGCACATAAATAAATAATTAATAAAAAAAATTTTCTCCTTGAGATTTATATTTTTAAGTATATTTCAGTGAAATTAAAAATGTTTCAAATGTTACCTACAGTTAAATCTATTAAATTCATAAATCTTTTAATTATTTGAAAGTTTTTTTTTTTAATTGACTATCTAATTATTTTTAATTTAATTCTAAAAATGAATTGTATTTAAATAGTATTTTTTTTTTAATGAAATTTGAAGAAAAATCAATTTTGTAATACGAGCGAAGGGCTAAGACCTTCCCATCTATCGATCTTTAAATTAATTATTATTAACTGGGGATGCTGGAGAATAAAATTTGACTCAGGGGAAGTTATTATATGAATAATAAACAAAAAAAAATATATATTTTTTTTTATTAAAAATTTTAATGGAAAATCGATCATTTTCTAATCATTTTGTCATTGAAATATACTGTTTTGTGATCATCAGAATCAGTGCTTCTTTATTCTTTATGATGTTTTTTTTTAATGTGCTCCAAATGATATTAACCCTCGGTGGCCGCCGATGGTCCCATTAATGTTCCTGTCTTTTGCATGTTCTACAAGACACATAATCACAAGTAGTATGAAAAAAAAGGGAAAGGGGTCGGTGCGATTCGCCATGTCACGGTTACAAATGGTTTTTAATAAAGGCTTACTACCCACCTCCCCCCTCTCACAAACACATACACACACCAAATAACACCCCCTCTATGTTTTCTCGGGGCCTAAAAGGGGTTGTCGCGAAAAAAGGGTTTCATGGCCAGATGGTCGCTCCAAATGATAATAAAAAACAAGTCACCTAATAACTTGTCGATTGTCCGTCCGTCCATCCATCCATCCATCCATTTCTCCCTCTCTCTCTTTAAGCGAACTTTACTTATTTAACTGTTCATTAAAACAGGTCATTATTCATTTTGTTCGGTGGCTGGTCTTCTCTGTGTCACTTGTCATTCTTCTTTTTCTTAATTCAACCCCCCCATGTCCTGTTAAAATCGCCCCCAATCCTACCAAATCCTTCACCCTGTTTCTATTCGAAGCATCTTTTAATATGATTAATGTATGATATGACATTTTAATTAATTCTAGGCTTAATATATTGTAGATTGTGATTTCAACAGATCAAAATTTAAAACTAAAAAAAAAACTAGCATACATCATTATTTTAAAATTGTGTTTAAAATAAAAATCTTTTCAAAAAAATATTTGAATTAGCATAAATTATGTTAATACATGTAAAAAAAATTGTTTCTTTTCTTTGTAATTGAATTTTATTGTAACATGCTAGTGATGGATTTATAATACTCAATTGTCACTTTTTCTTATATTTTTTTTTCTTGGAATGCTATGGTCTGAAATGTTGATGAATTGGTTAAGAATAGAAAATAGGCCACTACCCATGAGGATTGTTCTTTGGTTTTTCTTTGGACCCCAACCAATGTTTGTGTGAGTGCAGGAGCGTGTATGTGTATATATGTAGACAAATTGTCATAAAATTGTTTGGGTAACCAAGCTGGTGGTATGTTGGTGATTTTTAAGCGGTCTCGTCCATCCTTTCCCCCCCACCTCTTTCTCTAATGGTGCAATAAACACGTCCCGCTTCTATGATATACAAGAGTCAATCTGAATTCTCACCGGAGTCCCTCCCAAACCCGAGGAAATTTCCACTTTAATGTTCATGTCCGACATATTTCCCCTTTCACACACATTTATTGTTGTAAAGTGAGAGGGTGTGGGAGGAAAATCCAAACTCAATTCCAGTGGCGGCTTCGTTTGCGCTTAATTGAATAAGTATTGGAAATTGGAGATCAATACACGGTTTATTATCGAGATTACTGGGAGACAGGAAAGAGATAGAGAGAGAGAAAGAGAGAGAATTACAATACACAATACATCACACTATTACATTCCAATATCATACCAATTGCATAAATTGACACCTAAAATAATACTCGATATTTTAAATAAATTCAAAAGATTGTTTAAAAAATAAATTTTTAATTTTTAACTTACAATTAGTAATATAATTTTTTTTACTATCTCGCCAAAGATTTTGATGTTTTTATACGTTTTGAAGGTCCCTGAATCATTTTCACTAAGGTTGAGAAAAATGTGTGTGTGTATGTAGGACAAGATTAGGCAAAAACGGTTTGTGCTAGAATAATGAAATTTGGTAGACACTTATTATTTAAGATTCGTAGTTTTATATCAAATTTTGAGAAATGTAGCCCTTTTGGAAGAGGGTCATTACCTACCACGTTTTCATTTTTTTTTCTCTAAACTGGCCGTAAAAGTAATGTTATATGTTTGATAGTTTTTCACTTGATTAAAAATAGTATAAAACTGCTATATATAGAATTTCAGCTTGATTGAATCACTGAAAGTAACGGAATTAATTTTAATTAACACGTTGACTGGCAATCACGCGCCAGCACGTGACGTGGTGTCATCAACAATACGCGCTGGTTTAATAAATATTATTTATTACTTTTAAAATTTATAATTAATTAAATTTAATTTAAATATAATATATGTTAATTAATTCAATTCAAATATGCGAGATAGTCGAGTGGAGACACTCCAGATTTTTTTAATTAGAACACAAATAAATTTTAGAATTATTATCTAAATAAATTTTAGGCAGATGATTTAAAAGAGAAGAACAAAATGAATCTCTAATTATTTTGAAGCCAATTTCAATTCCTATTACACATTCTCAGATCAATTATAATCAAATCAACCTATTCTATTAATATATTCAAAATGGGAACAATTTGTTTTTATTCTCTTTAATAAAATAATCGATTTCTAATGATCATACTTATATATGGGATATTGTTGTTTTACTTCATCGATGTTTGTTTTGTTTCTATTGACGTTATCAAAGCAAAGCTAAAAGAATGGTAGCCCATAAAATATTCGGATCAAAGTTCAAAGCTGTTGAATCAATTCTGTCCATCGGCTTGGCTCTTTTATGCATTTTCTTTCTTTTTTCCACTGAGTTCCCCCTCAACCTCGTCGTTTGCTTGTCTGTTTGTTTGCTTCTGTTTGTTTATCCAGAGACCTCGCTCTCTCCTCCCATCATGTCTTTTACGTTTTTATTAGTTACCATAGGAACTAACAGACATTGAAAAAAAACTCATTGGCTCCGTGAAGGCAAATGATGTTGAAACAAACAAAAGAGAGTTTGAGATTGTGCCGCCGCCATCGTTAAAAGAGGTTTAATGGCGACCGGGTGATAAAATAAACACAGGAAACGTGCGGGGGAGGATAAAAAGAGAACGAGAGAGAGAGAGAGAGAGGAGAGAGCAACACAGTCTCTCTCTCTCTCTCTCTCTTTTTCTCTATTTGCATGGAAAAAGTCAATCCCAACTCCTTCTCATTTAGAGCAGTTAGACAAACATACATTGTGACAAATGGGAAAGGATTCATTGGGAAAATAAACCAAACGCCAAATACACTCTACGGACACGAGAACAATTTGAGAATCATGAGACACATTGGAAACAGACATCCCCTTCCATGTTATCCACTTGTTTTCATAAAAAACAAATCTAATCTTAATTAATTTAGATTCCTGATGATGAAGAGTTTAATTGATAAAAAAATTGAATATTATTGGATATAACTACAAGATATCCATTTGATACATGTTTATAAGATTTATTCCTATAATAATTTGATTAATAATTGTAATTATTATAATTTAATAAATTGAATATGTAAATTAAATGAAAATCTTAAAAAAAACATAAATCTTATGTAGGGTAAAGTATACAGTCGGTGTGCCCGAGGCAGTCATTGGCCCCCTATCACTAAAACACAAATTATAAGAGATTTTTATTTTAAAAATTGCCCTATTAACTATGTAATCGTTGGTTGTATAACCACCAAAGAATACCTAGGTCAATAACTATAACAGGGGGCCAATAACTGTATTTTTTAGGATTTTTTTTTAGAAAAGTGCTTATATTGAAAATGTCATGAGAAAATGATTATTTTTATTCATCAAAATGCTCATAGAATCTATGTTCTGCAAACCTAATTTGACCCAGATTGTTCCGCAATTTGCCCAGATATGCATTAAAGACTGCTAGAAGTTGCTTAAGGGGGCCAACGACTGAATGCTTTACCCTACTGAATATTGAAAATTGACTTCCATTTTATCATTTTAAAGAATAGTCTATAACTAATGAGAAAATTTGAATAAGTTATTTCTACAAACTATACAAGATGATACAAACTGCATGATGAATTAAAATCAATCGTTTCCATTTAACATTATCTTTGTATCAATCTAATCGCTTGGAAAAAGTAGTGAGTGAATAATTAAAGTATGTAAATGGAAAATAAGGCGCCACAGGGTATGAGACAGCATCGCTGGCTCACATTCTCGTGATCCCGGGTTCAAATTATGTGCCTGGCAAGGGAATTTCTCTAGTTGAGGTCTATGGGAGGAGTCAACTCAGACTCCGGGATCAAAATTGATAAAAAGTAGCGCCTCCGATTAAAAAAATCAAGATAAAGGTTTTTTTTTTTTTTTTTTTTAATTTATTTTTTGGCTTAGGTATAAAACCATTTAGCCAAGCCAAATTATTATACAAATGTATTACACAAAAATTACTCCATACAGTTTATTTACATTTATGTCCAATTAAATATAAATATATATATATTTTTTAAATCTTAACCATAGAATGATCTATAAACGATTCTAATAATTTAACTATATACTTATTATATTGTGCTTCGTATAAAAGTGAATTAGCACAAACTGGAAACGTCACACATCCACATAAATTATTAAAAAACCATTTAATCAATTCTTTATAATTATTACATTCGAAAAACAAATGATTAGTGTCCTGAACGCTCAAATTATCACACTCACATAACTCAGAGTCAACAACACCTATCCGAAACAAATGTGATCGTATGCATGCGTGACCAACTCGAAGGCGATTTAAAGATAAAGGTTAAAAGGACCCGATCTACTGATCATAAGGCATCTAATTGATAGGTATTGTCCTTGCATAGGATAAACAAAATTCTGAGATTTTTTTTAAATGGAAAAATAGCTGTAGTCGTCGTAGTTAGAAAAGAAGTTAGGTTTAATACATGGGCAGATAGATATTATACCCCCTCTTTTTCACTCTCCATCATTTTAATAAATTTGTTTCGCTCCTTTGACTATCACATGTAAACTACAAAGTTACAGTTGTTCGATGATTATTTTTTGTCAATAAATCTAGACGGCAAGGATTGCCCACCTTGCAAACTTTGCGCGGTTGACTTCACCCTTTCACACTGGCACGGATAGGACTAAGGGCCATGACAATCAAGAGGGCTGTTGGCTTTGTCTCCAAGGACCGTTGACATAATCAATGTTCACGCCAACAACTCCATCTTCACTCAAGAACACCAATCGTTTTACACATATTACACAAAAAAAATGAAATTATCAATTTGCTTGAAAGAAAGACAAAAAAAAAAAAAAAAAAATTTTTTATAATAAAGGGTGGTGAAAAATAGCTTCAATGACAGAATTTTTTTCATTTCAATTTTTCACATCTATTTTTATTTCAAGGGGTTGGTTGATAAAGTAGCCATCATCGGAGATGGAATTCTTTTATAATTCCATTTCATTTTTTAGAAAGAGAAAAAAGTTGTCAATTTTATTTTTTTAGTTAAGGGGGATTCTCCTTGACATGATTAAATTTTAACCTTATTTTCTCTTGATAATATATTTATTTTCATATTTGAGTTGTGATGTGTATATAAATTTTTAAATTTTAAAATTTTGAATGTTATGGAACTTGAGGATGGTTTTAAATGACATCAAAACTTCAAATATATATGTATATATATTTATTAATGATAAATCTGACAAGGAAATTAGTGGACTAATTAAATAATAGATAGACATTAAAAATTAAAATTTATAAAAAAGTATCTAAATGATTTTAAATCTATTAAAAAAATCGTATCATAATATAAATATTTTAATCGAATTAAACGTCATATAATTTTAAATCAAGAAAAAACTAATAAATATGATTTTCCCGAGGATAAAACCAATACAAAGTGCATGATTCGTGGTGATATATAAAAAAATCTCCTCATGTGAAATTTGGTGTGAAAATAACCCTTCACTTCCTATCGTCGATCGCTAATACTACCACTTCCGGTTTCCGGATTTGCACCAAAAGTTGATCAATTCTCATCCCACTGATGCATTAAGTAAATATACCAAATTTCATCAAAATCCGTTGAGCCGTTCAGGCTTTACACATCTATACGGACGGACAGACGGACAGACATCATGCTAAAAATACTTTTTTCTGTTAAGAAAATGCATGATTCGTGGAGATATGTAAAAATCTCCACATGTGAAATTCGGTGTGAAAACAATACCTCCCTCGGTCGGTAAAAATGTAAAAATAAAAAAAAATATAAAAAGAATGGAAATAATATAAAAATAATTAAGAATATTCAATTAATTTTATGTACAAATAACAATTAAAATCTATATATGTAGGATGTAAAGAAAGAAATTTGTAAAATTATTTTATTTTTATTATAGAAATGAATGTTTAAAGATACCGCGACTCGGTGGTTGAGAACCACGATTTAAACTCCACAAACTCGGATTAATAACCGAATGGAAATATGTAATTAAATAACATTAAATACATAAAACAAAGATGAAAGTAATTGTTAAAATATGATTATAAAAAATGACTACATTTTTAATCTTTTTATTTATTTACATATATTTTTTATACAATTGTTTTATTGTGATTTTAGAATATTACTAATTCTATTCGAAAATATTTAATTTCTATTTTGTGATGATATAATAATAATAATAATATGCTTATTATTTTCAGAGGTTCGTTAACAGAATATTTAATAAAATGTTAATTAAAAGCCATTTATTTGAACACTTGCAAGAAGTAATCATAGAGTGGCAGAAGGGTAGAATATTTCTCGTCTTTCAAAAGGAGCAAAAAAAGGGGTGAGGGAGAACAGCGAATGATGATGAAGAATAGCGGATGTTTTCAATTTCAAATATCAGGTGAAGAAAGACAAGACTCACCCGGGAGAGCAGTAATACTACCTTTGAGCGGCGTTAACTTTGAAAAGAACTCCCCATCCCCCCACTCCTCCCTTTACTTCATCACTCCTTTTTAGCTTTTAAAGGGAGACACAAAAGCGAATGGAAAGGTGAAAGTGAATCAACCCCTGGGTCTCTCTTCAAGCTGTATATGCGGGGGTGGCAGCAAATTAATCGAAAGGGCGTCTCGCGTGACATTTCAGACACGCTTTTCAAAAGAGGAAAGCAAAGATGAATCGACTTCACGGCTCTAATATCACTCATATTTAATTTTTAACAACCCTTTTTTTGTTTCAATTGGGTGAGTGGACAGGCAATGAAATATAATAGATAGATGAGAGAAACAGGGAGAGAGAGGGAAACACATTATTAAATATTCTCTCCCCTCCCTTCAAAGGTGATTAACTTTTTTTTAAAAAGTGTTAATATAAAGTAAGAGATATTTTTTTTTTAATTGAGTTCATAGGAAATTCAAAGAAATGGGTAGTTACTACAATGAACCAAAAGAATTAGAATTTATATTAATGATATATATATATATATATATATATATATATTTTACATAATAGATAATTTTAAATTACATTCATTTTTTTATAAAAATTTACAATTATTTATTATTTTGGATTATGCAATCATCATTTTCACAAAATGTGTAGTATCGTGACAAATTATAGATATTACAACAAATATTTTAATGTATTCCTATTAAAATAGATGGATTTATTTGAAATTTAAAAATTTGATTATATTACTAGCAAACTATCAGCATGTTGGGTTCTGTGGGAAAATAAATCTTATCTTATCTTATTATACTAGCATAAATTGTATATATATTTGTATTTTTAATATATTAAACCAATCTAAGGTTTTTTACAAATTCACACAATATATAATTTTTATAAAGAAAAGTTTTTTCTCTTAATTTAAAAAAGAAATTTTAATAATAAAAAAAAAAAAAAAATAAAAGGCTAAGAAATTAGAAACACGGAAATGAGAAATATTTAAATTATTTTTTAATCTCATTAAAATGATTTAAATATATTTTCCTAAATAGATTTTTTTTAATTTTATAGAAAAAAGACGCGGAGTAAAGGAAGGGACTTGAGAGAGATGGGAGAAAGTAGAAGTTGGATGGATGTGGCTTAGGATAGTGACACTTGGAGGAATGTGGTTGCAGTGGCCAAGAACTTAGGAGTTGCGTAGAGCCATGGGAGAAATCATCTTTTTTCTTAATTTAAAATATAAATTTTAATAATAAAAAAATGGCGCCGGGCAACGCCGTTCAGCCCTTCCTTAAATACAAAATATTATAAATAAAATAAAATTAAAAATATTTATTTTAATAATATTTTGTAATCAAATTACGAATTATGTTATATCCATAGGCCATACTTTTCTGTCTTTCAGTGCATTAATATTTACGTTTAAAGACTATGTTTTATAACTATTTTTTCTTAATTTATGTTCTTTAAAATTATTTGCAATTGTTTCATCTATTTTGTCGTTTATTTATTTCAAATAATAATCTTAATCTTAAATATTCATAGTTCATGAGGAATAATTTTTTTTAAAGTACCGAGCATCGGATTGACGAACCAGGTATTACCTGATTATGAGAGAAACTGGATGAAAGTTATAAGAGAGAAGATAATGAGATAATGAACTTTTGAGCAGAATCAGAAAATTTTTTTTGAATTTTCCAAATTTTATTTACAATTTTTTTTATATATATTGCATCAAATATATGTATATATGTGTTTTATTAATCAATATAAATTTTCTTAATAAATAAATTTTCATTAGATTTATTTTAGTCAGATGCCAGTATATGAATAAAATTCAATTAATAAACGATTCATTCAACAGTTGAGAAGAATTTCTCTTTTAGGACTTTTATTAATCGACTTGATCTCCTTGATCCTCTCCCCTACGCCCCCACCTTCCACATTCTCTCATCCCATTCAGCTGTTTTATCAATCAGACAGCCTTGTTTTAATAAAGAGAGCCCCCACGCTACATTCTCCACCCTTGAAGCCTGCAGCTATGACAAATGAGAAACCCTTTAAACTTAGTGCCTCAGCAGCTAATCGAGGGATAAGCAAGGGGCACAAAACCCTTTGTAAACCCACCTCAGCCCCTGTGCAGTTTATTGGATCCATACTTCGCTCTCCAGCACACTCAATAACCCTCTTTTCCAAATACTTCTATAATAATTGAACGTTAATGAAAGAGGGGGAAATTAGGTAGCCAGACATTCCATCTTCCCTCAATTCGATTATATCCAAGGTACAAAAAAAAATTTTATAATTAAGAAAAAAAAAATCTATAAGGGCAAATAAATTCATAGATTCAATTAGTCCTTTTAAAATTCTAAATATATAAATGAAAATAATAATATTACTAACAATCTGATAAAAAATAAATAATAATATTTTTTTTAGAAATATTACAAATAATTAAATATTTGACAATACAGGTTTAAAACAAAAAACGAAAATTCCAATGTTAAACTGTGGTTTTTTTAAGAGGGAATTAGAAAAATTTTAAATAAAAATAAATTAATCGTGTTTAAAAAGTAGAAAAGAGGGGTAGGATTCTTTCCGTTTTTAAATTTTTTTTTTTTACTTTTTAAATTTCTCTGGAGTGTCGGATGTTGGAGCATTCGAGGAGGAAGAGGATGCGGTTTTCATGAATGATTGAATGACGAGACGGAGGATTCGTTAAGTCGCTCTGCTCATATTCTGACCTGGATGTGGTCAAAATCTCAACCTGGATTCTTTCCTGAAATTGGTATGGGAGGTCATCGGATCGAATGCATCACTAGAAACTGATATCAATGCACTACTCAAGTAACTGTCCTCCCATCTTCTGTGTCACATTCACCCTTTCGATGCATATATCGTGAAAAGATTCATATAAAAAAACAGTAAATGTTTAATGGAGCTCATTAAAACTTTTCTTTACCATATTATAACATAATATTATTGTTGATTCAAATCCGAGATTATGAAATATTAATTATTTACATTTTTTTTAAATAATATAATAAATTATATATTAGATAAAATTTATTTTGCACCAATAATTAAATTTATAAAATTCTATTTAAATAATTAAAGATGTTGATTTATTAGATCAATTTATATAGCTAAAAAGTAATAATGAAAAAAAAAATTATTAAAATATTGATTTAATTATTAAAGTTATTACTTATGAATTGGAATTTATAAAAACGTTATCAGTTATTTTAACAAATTTAATTTAATTATTCTTAATTATCTATTTCAAATAGAAGAGTTTCCTTTTAAAAACTAAAAACTAAAAATCTATTAATCCACAATTTAATCAATTTTAAAATTTTGAAAATGATAAATTGTTAATAGAGGAATGAGTGGGGAGATTATAGAGTGATTATAAAAATGGGAAAGCGGAGGGAATTTATGAGGATTGGATTGGGGAGGGTCATGAGAATTAGACTTCAACAGAAATATATAAATATTTAATAAAAGTAAAACCGCTTTTAATAATCGATGAAGTAACGTCTTTTGTTACAAAGAAAACGAATGAGTTGTTGTTAGATTGATACAATATTAAACATTGGAATAAGACAATCATCACTTCGATATCAAAAGAAGTCATTTAAGATGATTAGCTTATAAATGGAAATTTTAATAATCACTCTTTTCTTAAATGTATTTAGAAAAGGAAAGGGAGAACATTTTGATTTATTCATAAAATAAATAACTTTTTGGTGTCAACATAATATATATAGTATATATCTATGCCACCCTACTTGTTCGTTATCTCTCCCTTGTTTTACTTTCTAATAACATAATTTGACTATTTAAGAATTTAATTTTATTTGTAAAATACTCTATAATCATGCATCAATGAAAAATTAAAGGTTTTTTTTTATAATAATAATAATTATTCAACTTATGAAGGTGGAAAATAGACACAATCCCCTCCTTTTCAGAAAGGTGTTGTAAAATCAGAGATTAACATTACAATTTCATTCTCCTTTAAAAATAATCAGCAGAACTTTTATGTATTGGAGTATTATTTTGAAAAATTTATTTTTAAATAATCTTTTTAAAAAATGAAGAAAATAAAAAAAAAAAATTTTATTACTCAAAAGTTCAAATGCATCTCGCCAGAGATAGTATTGCGATCACGAAAATTTTCGATGTTGAGATTTTGATGTTTTTATACGTTTTGAAGGTTCCTGAATCATTTTCACTAAGGTTGAGAAAAATGTCTGTGTGTGTGTATGTGTGCGTGTGCGTGTGTGTGTATGTATGTAACCAAGATTACGCAAAAACAGTTTGAGCTAGAATGATGAAATTTGGTACATGGGCATTATTCAAAATTTATAGTTTTCTATCAACTTTTGAGAAATGTAGCTCAACCGGAAGAGGGTCGTTACCTACAACGTTTTGATTTTTTTTCCTCTAAAGTGCCCGTAAAAATAAAGATATATATTTGATAATTTTTCACATGATTAAAAATTGTATAAAACTGCTTTATATAGAATTTCAGCTTGATTGATTCGCTGAAATTACCAGAATTAATTTTTTAACACTGCAATTCTCACGCCCCAACACGTGACGTGGTCCCATCAACAAAGAGCCAAATATGCGCTGGTTTAATAAATATTATTTATTAATTTTAATTTATAATTAAATAAATTTAATTTTAATATAATATATTATGTTATTTAATCCAATTCAAATTGCGAGATAGTCGAGTGGAGACACTCCAGCTAATTTCAATTTGTAATGGATTACACATTATGTTAATACATTATTTTCAAATCTTAATTCATTAATTAATTTAAGTTTTATATGTGATAAAAAAATTTAAATATTATTAAATAAGATATTTAGCAGTATATACATGTGTCTTGCAATGGCTGCTGTTGTTGGATCGAATCTCACCACAATTTTTTTATTTGATTTTCAAATAATTTTCAATACTGTTAATAGAAATTTAGCAGTTTTAAGTAGAAATTGATTTCAATAATTATTTTTATATTGCTTGTCTTCATTAATTTTGTATTTAATTTTCTTAATAAGTTAATGATTAATATTTTAATAGTAAAAAATAAATCAATAAATATTGTTAGGTTGTAACAAAAGAATTTTTAAATGTTAATAACAATTTCTATCATTCTTTTATTTTATATATATACTAAAATGAAGAGATGAGTATAAATAATAAATAAGTTGTATATAAATAATATTTTTATTTCTACTTTATGAATGTTCAGGTTAAATTATCAATTTTACGCACAATAAAGAACGATGACAGACAGACACACAGACAGACTCGGTGGCCTTCTGGTTGGCCTGGTGTCTTAAAACCGGCCCTGTGAAATTGCCTAAAATGTGTCACGGTCGAAATGATCACTTAAGTGGAGTCCAACAGATGCATTACGATTACACCGTTTAACGTAATTACACCCCGCCAATGATGGGGGTGGAGTATATCTGAGTGGATGGGGGCTGGTAGGAAGGTGGCTCAATTAATTGTATTTCCTTCGCTCTTTTCCTGCAATCATTATTGAAAATCGTGACTTCCTGCCCTTTTGTTTATTTAATTTGGAATCATACACAGTCAATAAGCAAATACATAATATAACTATTAATACTATTCAACTATCCACTCACACATTATTTCTCTCTTTCCCTCTTTTATTTTCCTTTTTTAACCCATTAATAAACACTTTCATTAAATTTCCATTCTCTTTATACATAAATAATAAATCATTTCAATTTTTATTTTATTTTTTCTCCTTTCTTCTATTTAATACTTTTTTTGTTTTGTTTTTTGTTTTTATTAATGAATTAATTAATTATTAATAACACATGTTTAATAATTTATTAATCTAATTGAATGATAGATAATTTATTAATTTGAGTGACTTATAGAGAGATTAGTCATTCATTATAATCTTATATTTATATATAGCTACTCATATAAAAGTCAATTGATAGCAATGAATAGAAATAAAAAGATTAATTTAATTTAAAGTTGGAATTTCTTTATATAAATTTAAAACTATTCATATATATAAGTTAGTTTATTATTAGTATTATCAGATTTATCCGGGATATAATCACGTAATTTTGTGAGTTTGTTTTTTCGACGTTTCGGCACCCACAGACCCAGAATCCCAAAAATATTTCCGCCTCAATAACCTTTTGAAAATGGTGACAAAATGGGTGCCGAAACGTCGAGAAAACAATCTCACAAAAATACGTGATTATATCCCGAATAAATCTGATAATGATAAAAATAATAATAATATATACAGGGTGGAGCAGGGAAACGGGTTAAAAATTTCTCGTTTCTCTGTGTCAGGGTATATTATGTATATATTTATATATTAATAATTAAGCACTTTGGTACTAGGAGATACATAAAAGCATTATATTACAAGAATGCTAATAGGTTAAAATATAATTACAATCCAAATAAATTTACAATGGAACTTAAAGAGTGAATAATGATTATTCTATTAATTTTAATACATTTAAGTATATATCCCATATATATATATATATATATATGGGAGGTGCAATTCCGTGAATGACACCTTTTGAAATGTTGGTCAACGTTATTCATTCCTAAAGTAATGCTTTGTGCCACGGATACACATTTGGTGGCAGTGGCGCAGGGGAATAGGTTCAAAATTTCTCATTTCCTTGCGACTCCCTGTATATATAAACTAACTAAGTAAAATTAATAAAATAGAAATTATATTTATATTACTTACTGTAAAACAATTGTAGAATAAGATAAAATTTCGTACAACTCACCTGAAACAAAGAAATCAAAAACATTAATATTTTAAAATTTAATTATATATATAATATATTTTATGTTCAACATAATTAACGGTATTTAAATATTTATACGATTTTATCATTTAATTAATTTGTTTGTATAAGAGATGCAATGTAAACATTTTAATAATTATTATCTTTGTGAATAAAATATCAAAAAGCAGGATTAAAATCGTTTTTATTAGAAATTTTATTAATTATGGTTTGCAATTGGAAAACGATTTAATTTACTACCTCTTCATAGGATTACTCAACTGTGGATCTACCAGTTAATTTAATTTTATATTTTAACCTTTTATTGAGTATGGGAGGGCGTGGATGGGAAACGTATTACGAGCTTGCTATGTTTTGTTGAGGAGGGGGGGGGGAGGGGGGACAAGAGGTCCAGAAGCGTGGTTGATCAGCAGCCTGGAAGCGTCTTGACAAGAAGCAGCAAGAAGTACGGTGTTCTATCTTCCCTCTCCCCCCTTCCCGCTATGCCTTCTAACTTTTCTGCTTGTTTGTCTGATTATATATCACAACGGGACAATTGGATGAACATTAATTCTTAAATATCACGGTGCCGAAATGAAGGCTTGTTAGAAAGGGTCCGATTAACAAAAAAAAAAAAAAAAAAAAAATTAAAAATATACACCAGATAGCAAGGTGGTCCCGGCAGTTAACAACCAAAGATTACGATAAACGAAAATGACAACATCTCACCTGATGAAGGGAGAGGGAAAAAAATGCAGGAAAAAAATCGGATTGGAAAACTGATCTGTTATATGAAGCCAATGATTTAAAAAAATAAAAATAAATCAAATTAACAAATAATTGTAAAAAAATATATAAGCAACCCACTACCATGAAATTAATTAATTTTTTTAAAGTCTAAAAAATATGAAAAAAATAAATTTATTATTTTAGAAACCTGATAAAAAAATGATTACAATTATGGTAATATTTGGAAAAATATTTGTCTCTTGAATTTTTTGAATTCATTTTTGATATCAACATTTCAAAAATTTGAAAAGGAGAACAAAGGAATAATTTCAAATATTTAAAAAATACGATGAATTCTACAATAAATAATTAATTCATCTATATTTATATATAATATATTTAATTTATTTTAATGGGTTGGCAACTAAAGAATTGCAGATTAATTTTTTTTTAAGAAGATAAAAGACAATTTTTATGTATTGAGTTTTGAGCAATAACCTTTTGCCATCTTTCAGGCAGCATCATAATTCCACGTTCATAAAACTTCTGGTTTTTATTAGCAAAAAACTGAACCAGGCACGATTTGACATCATTATCATTATTGAAATTTTTACCATTCAAGGAGGTTTGAAAAGATCGAAAAAAAAAGTAATCAGATGGTGCAAGGTCAGAACTATATGGTGGATGTGGCAAAACATTTAAACCAAGCTCCAATAATTTTTGCCGAGTGATTAAAGATGTGTGCAGCCTTGCATTGTCATGATGAAATACAACACCTTTTCGATTTGTATAATTTGTGTAATTTCTTTCATTAAATTAGAGAATATAATTAAAAAAAAACAGTTTTTGTAACATCTTGGAATTTAAATTTATATTATTTTATATAAAAAAAGTTTATGGTATATAAATTGAAATAATTAGTATGGATTTGAATTCATGTTCTATTGAGATATATAATAATAATAATGAAAAATTAGTATGTTATTAAAATTCTAAGAGGAGAGTTGAATTGAAATCAATGATCAGCTGATGCTGGTTTATGAATTTGGGATCAAATGTATGCGTGTGTGTCTGTGTGTATGTAGAAATGGAAAGGGAGGGTGTATCTCTCTGGGGTGGTCTCCGGCTCGTAGCCAAGTGAGCAGTTGAGCCGGATCTGTCGCAACCGATCACTTCCGCCTCAGTGCAGTTGGCCATCCGTACAATACTCTCTCAGGATTTCGGGTAATGAACCTGCTACATCATTAAGGGAGCCACAGAACGTTTAATGAACCAGAGCTTTATGCTAAACATCTGCACTCGCCGATTATCAATAAATTCATCCCCCACCCCAATTCTCCACTGCCATCAACATCAATATATGAAAACACAATGGCGAAAGCATTGTATTTGCAATAATACATATCTAAAGTCTTGTGTGTGTGTGTGTGTGTGATATAATTATAATTATTAATTATATTCTTAAAAATTTTAACTGCGATACACATTTGAAAAAATATCAAAAAATTGTATGATGAATGATAATAAAATTAGACTTTAATTGATTATACCAAAAATTTATCTAGATCAATAATAAATATCTGCAGCCCATATTTAATTATAATTGTTAGTTATATTCTTTATATGACAGTAGCCAATAAGTTATTTCTTGAATTGAGAAGAATTCAATAATTAATATTCAAAAAATTATTCCGATACTCGATAACATTGTAAAATCCTGATCACACTGATTACTACAACACTCAATCTCCTCTTTTTCTAGAATCAATATCAAAATAATTAATGAGAACTCATTTAATATATCAAAAACTAAAATTAAAACTTAATTAAACTAAATAACAAAAAAAAAACAACAAAATGGAGCAAAATAAAAAAATAAAACAAAATAAATAACAAAAAACAACTGTTTTACAATACATTTTTTCTATCGTTTCATATTGAAATAATTCCAAGTGAAAATCATTTAATAAATAAATATTTCGCATTCTATTATATATAATGATGATGATCTTAAAAAATAGTGATTTGTTGTTTTTTTTGGAAATTCTGTCTCTTTAAAGTGGCCTCGTTTAAATACGAATAACAATTCTGGACAATTTGGGTTGGTCATTAATTCTTAAATATCATTGGAAAAAAGTAAAAAAGAATTTAGAAGAAGGGAAGAGGCTCGTTAGGGGGTCACACTCACGATACACCCTCGTTTATTCATTTCCCTTCTTCGCTAAGGGGTTGCAACGCTTTTTAATTGGCTTCCTATATACCTAGCTTCCCTTGTTATTTATTAAAAATGCACACGCACTGTAATCTATCCTGTTTTCTAATTACGTTCCATCCAAATGTGGAGGGATTTTTTCAATTAAGCACCTCTACACATATCTTTCCCTCTCCCTCTTTCTTTTTTTCACAATGAAAAAACACATACTTCCTTTTAATTTCGAAGAATAACAAATAATCTTGAATTTAGTTTTTTAATATTTTTTAAAAAATTTTAACTATTAATTCAATTTAACAAATATTAGAAAAACTAGTTGAAAGTTCATTCATTTAAATTTATAGTATATATATATATATATATATATCAACCCAACCTCCGGGATCAAATTTGGGAAATTACTTGATAAAAAGTAGCGCCTCCAATCAAGAAAATCAAGGTAAAGGTTGATAGGACCCGTTCTACTGATCATAGGACACCTCATTGATATAGCCGACTTGGTAGGCGTTGTCCTTGCGTAGGATGTACAAAAGTCAGAGGTTTATATATATTATAAATTAAACTTTCTATGTATATATGTTCAGAGAAAGTGGATCAATTTTTTATCCTATTTTTTTTTCTTAATTGTTCTTTGAGTTGTTTTGTTTTTAATTTCTCTCCCTTCTTCCTTTGTATGCTTCATTTCTTCTTCTGTTTAATTATATTTGAATATTTTGTGAGTCAAAGCCTGATGGAAAAGTTAAGCCCTGGCTTGTTTGTTTGGCAACGTATCTTGAAATCCGTCCCGACCTGTGCAAACTTCAACTTAAGTGCTAATAAGCTTATCTAGATAGATTGAAGCTTGAATCCGCTTATAGAAAAGTCCATCAAAGAGTCATTTAGATGAAGGTAGGGTTGGACTGAAGGGGTCATTTATCTTAGAAAAGTACACACCCCTCTTCCTATGAAATAAATATCTATCTTGCTACTTCCAATTTCGAACGTTCGTTAACATGAAGTTTGTTTTTCTTTGCAACAAAAAGAAGAACAAGAAGAAGAAGACGATGCTCTCTCCCTTCAATTAGTAAAATAATCCCTGTTTTTTCATCAGCTGAATGAAAACAGATCAGTTACGGATCTCTTTCAACCCTCTCCCTTTTTTACATTATTTATATTGTTTTTTTTTTTTTTTTTTGTTTCTTTTAAAGAATAAAATGAAAAACATTGTTAATGATTAAGTGAAAATTTAAATTCGAGTATATTTATTGTAGTTAAGAAAAGAAAATCTTTCTTCCAACGAAATGGAGATGGGTAGCTCTTCAAAATTAAAGTGTTTTGTAAATAACTTCCCATTCATTTTTTTTTTAAAGGTACCATTCAAGTGGAAAAAAATAAAATTTCATAACGATTTTTATTGAAAGCTTTATAACTGACCGCTTCACCACTCCACTGTTACCTTCACTGTCAGTTCGACTGCCTATCCATCCATCCATATATAAATTAGTGGTCAATAATTCGAATAAAGAGTAAGAATTACACAATGAAAATTTTTTTAAAAAAAAGAATAAAACTAAAAGGATATAACGAAGCCGATTATATTCTATTAATCTGATTATATGAGGATTACTATTATTATTATTAGCTTGAATGATCAATTTTTAAAAAATAAGCTTAGTTTTAAGTACCCTAGGAAGTTTTAACATAAATTTAGGCTTGGATGGATATACCAAAAATAAAAAAATGAAAAATAAAAAAAATAAAAATTTTAAAGATGAACATTAAAAATAAAATACAATATTTTACAATATTATTTAAATTATTTTTCAATAAAATATCTAGTTAGTCTGATGGAAAACAATCAAGGAAAAGTTAAATTCTCATAAATATTATTATATTAAGATAAAAAATATTATTTTAATCAAAAAGGGGGTAGGTATATAAGACTGGAGATGCATATACCTTGTATTTTTTCTTAAAATAAAATAAATGCAAATACGATTCATATTTCTCAGAACGTATCTTAATATCGAGTGCTACCCTCATATTTTCCAGGCTACTCTTCTCTTTTCCCATATATTCTTTTAACATAAATTTAAATGATCAAAAGCCTTATTTAAAGATAATAGAGATTTTGTTCTGTTTTGTTTTTTCATTTTTTAAACCCTTCTTGTAGGGTGTAGCGTGCGAAAAAAACAACTTTTGCTTTTAACAAAAAAAAAAATTCTTTTAAATAAAGGCATTAATTGACAGGATAATAACTAGTAAATAGACAAGGGCGGTGCATACAATTAAGCCTCTCTCATTGTTTTCCATTCATCTTCCCTTTCTATCTATTAAAAAGAAGAGAGGGGAGGGAAGTGGCGTGGCTGATTGTGATAAGAATCAATTGATAAAAACGCGTCGCGTGTCTGCCTTGATTACCTGTAACTTGCCCTCTGCTCGATGGGGGTCTTTTGTCCCTTGTCCTGTCCTGATTAGGAGTAAATAGGCCAAATCCTGACTATAATGATCAATTAGAAAACCACCCTTTTTACAAAAGTCTTTCAATTGTTTTTTAACACTCCCTGTCCCCACCCCTAGTTAGACAATATAGGATGAGTATCTCACACAATTCCAAATATAAATATTTTATTTTGATTTTTGATTTTTAATATTTATTTTTATTTTTGGTTTTTATTATTTCTATTAAAAAATGAATAAAGAAACTTTTATTAAATGAAATTTTTGATTTTTTTTATTTCCCATTTAATTTTATCTTATAAAAATTTCTGAAAATAAATTTTCTTCATGAGAGTTATTTTAGATGATTACTCGATTAATTTTTCAATATTCATTGAAGGGATGCTTTGTAGCTTTTATAAATAGCCTGGATTATGAATTGGGCGATGTGTGGGAGTGAATTACATTATTAATTCTTTTTGAATTTTCAATCAAACACGATTTTAGTTTCATGTAATGTTTCCAATTATTACATCCATCTTGATTATTATTATTATTAAATTAGATTAGAATGTACCATCCAAATTGTACCAGTAATTTATAATAAGGGAGAATTTTCAGAAATCAATTTATAAAATAACAAATAAATGATATATAAATAAATAACTTAATGCTATTGTAATGATTGTACACCTCAAACTTAATCTAGATTAAATAAATACATATTCAAGCTAATGACATTAGATATATTGACAATAAAGCCAAGTGAAATTGCTATTTGGACGGCTGTAAATGGACTCCAAACTTAAAACTAAAATAAATACAAACTGAACAAATTAAAAATATTTTTTTATTGGACATTAAAACGTTGAAGTAGTTCAATTGATTGTAACAATTGTGTTGCGACCCTTCAAAACGAACCGATCTATACTTATATTTTTTTTAAATATTCTCCCCTTCCCCTTATTATCCCCTCCCCCTAATATGTCTTGGCATGGCATGTTGATCCCTGTCCGTCAGTCACTCAGTTGCGTGGATCGTTGTTTCCCTTCCGAGCGGCTTTTTCTTCTTCCGTTTGTCATCGCTTTTCAAGAAATGTATATTAAGGGGATCACCTTTTCAGGTTTTATTTTCTCCCCCACCCCTCTTCACCATTTCCCCATCATCCCGATCTATAATAGCCCAAGGGCAGATGTCGACTATTGCCATTCAATCACGCGCGTCCGTTTTCTTTTCATCTTGTTTTTTATTTTTTTTTTATTTGGCTACTTGACAAAAATCCCAAAACATCCTAAATTGATTTAATTCCCTTAAAGAAATACTTTGACTTTTGAAAGTTTTATAATGCATCCGCTTAGAATTCACGGCCAAGAAAAAATAAAATTAAAAAATATAATATTTAATTTAACTAAATTATATGTGAATTTCTATCAATCTAATTTCGAAAGACTTCAAGACAATTAAAATTATACGTATTTTTCAAAATTTTTATATTTTTTTTATATAGTGTTTATTTTATTTAAAATATTAAATTTAAATTAAATTTAAAGAAAATTATTTTAAATTTAAATTAAAAATAAAAATTCAATAAAATATTTTAATAAATATTATCACTTTTCCATTAAATGATTTTTTTTGTGACTCAAAAATAATCTTAAAACACACTTTAAAACAATTTTGATTAAATTACAACAAATTCTTCATAATATGGTCTAATTTCGTTTTGAAAATTTCCATCAAATAATTAATCATCTATAGCAGTGCTCCGCAACCGGTGTGACGCGGCACACTGGTTTGCCTTAAAGGAGATACATGAATATAAGAAATTTATATTTTTTTGATTTATAATTATATTATATGCGGATTTCTAAGTTTCATTTGATCGCGGCGGCACACCTGTATCTCCTTTAAGGCAAACCAGTGTGCCGCGTCACACCGGTTGCGGAGCACTGATCTATAGGAACGATAATAGGTTTTTTTTTTAAAAATGTATTCCTGAAATTTATTTAGGTATTATAATTAATGAAATATTTTACATTCATAAAAAAAATAATGAATAATTTGTAAATACTTTTTTAACAAAGCGAAATAGAACATTTTTTTTATTAAAATTTATTAAATGATTATATATTATTTGTGAATTATTTCTTTTGTACAAAAAAAAATATATATTTTAAAGTGAATAAAAAGAGGGAATTAAGTTAATATTCCTATATAGATACTCGAAAATTATTTTTATTTTTAAAATATATTCTTTAAATAAATTACTGTTTCAATGTTAGAATTTTAAATTTATGTTTTATATTTAATTTCGAAGAGAAATGCTTATTTCTTCAATTGCTTCCATAATTATATCAATACATAAAAATCAATCGAATCCATTTATATGAACTTTTATTCATTTCTACCTTTTTAAAAATATTTATAAAAAAAAAATCTTTTTAAAAATTATATTGTGATATTTATTCAATATTTATTTTGATATAATTTTTATTATTTTTTTTTTCATTCCTCAATCATTATCATTTCTATTCATTCATTCATTAGATTTCGTTTCTATGGTTGTGATTTGAAAATTTTCTCCTTTTAATTAGACAACCATCTGTTTACGATAAAGAAAAAAAAATTGGAAAACAAAAGGCAAGTATATCCCGCTGAGAGGCTGTCATTGCTGTTGCTCTTTGTTTTAGACTCATGTGGCCAACCAATCAGATAGGGGGTGTGTGTGTCCCTCTCTCTCTCTCTCTCTCTCTCTCTCTCACGCATTCAAATCGTTTGACAAGCTCCAAATCGCCAAGATATTTTTTTCTTTTCTCTCCCTGTACAGCTTTTAACTTAATGACTTTTGGTTAGAAAGAAAGAAAAAGAGAAGAAGACAAAAAGTATCTTGAACATTTGTTTCACAAAAAGAATCGTTCTTTTTGACATAAATGAGATAAATAGAAAATTTACTAATCGTAAAAAGACGTTGAAGGGAAATGAGTATGTCAAACTCGTTGATATATATATATACTTATATATATATATATATGTATAAGTAAAAAAGAATTTAAAGTTTAGGACATTTGTAGAAGTATATAACTTCTTTTTTAATGAAATATTAATCATTAAAGAGATAAAATGCAAAACAAAAATAAAATTCAATAGAGAAATACAAAATACAAATTATTTTTAAAATAAAAGTTGATTCATAAAAAAACAATTGTTTCAATTGAAGATAAAAAGAAAAATATTTTGATGAACAGGTAGATATCCTTTTTTCACCTTCCAAATGTGTTGAATGGAATTTCTTTTATTTCAATTCATAAGTATCCAATCTATTCAGAACTTCTTTTTTTTAAATCTTATTTTTTTTTATTTTATGTATATCTATTGTTTTTGTTGAAAGTTGATGAAAGGTATAAGACAAACAGGTATTCCGGTGGGAGATTTTTTGGTCCCATGAGATATAAAACCCATCAATGAGTCGAGAAAGAAAAAACTGATATTGTTTCTTATTTTTTTAATATTTTTTAAAAAAATGTAAATAATTTCAATAAAATATTTATCAAGAGTTCACTCTTTATCACTAAAAAATATTTTAAATTATTATTATTTTAATTATATAAATAATAAGTTTTAATATTCTTTGGTAAAAGAGTATTTATATTCTAGAGTCTGAACCACAAATTCTGATACCGTTATTCATTTGAATTAATAATAGTATCAACAAAGAAAAAAAGTTTTTTTTTTGCTCTTTAGTGAAATGACATCTGTAATTATTTTAAATATTGTTTTATTAGTCATAAGACAGATGGATGGTTGAAATTATAGATTTTATTATTATTATTAATAGTATATTTATAAATATAGTATTGAAGCGGATAATTACTTTAAACTCTCATTGACAGCAGTAAACAAAGAGTAGTAATTTTATAAAACATCTGACAATTTTTTTTTATATATTTTCTTTCTTCATTCTTATTCTCATCTTAACTCCAATTTTTTTTTTATTTTATTTTTTCATTTTATACAATAAATTAATCTAATCCAATTCTTTCCTCCTCTCCCGCCTCATTTTATTCTTTCTATGCCATATGCTACATCTGCCTCTCTTCTAGTCACGTGAACCTTTTAATATTTTATTTCTACCTTATCGATATTTAATATAAAAAAATATCTCTCTTGAATATAGGTATTAGAATTTCTACATAAAATTGATTCAATTTAAATAAAATATTTAAATAAATTTATATTTTATATAATATTTTTTATATTTTTCCCAAATATTATTCCAATTATTCTAATTTAATCACTATTATTCTAATTTAGGTAAAAATTTAATGAATTTATTTTTATGATTAAAATTTATTTTTATTTGTTTTTCTTTAAATTTTTATATAATTACTAATCTATTTATTTAAAAGAAACTCATTAATTTTTTTATTTAAATATACTTTTTCTTTCCGTAAATACTTAATTGAACTGATTTTAAAAATATTTTGAAGTATAATAATAACGGAAGCAAAGTCAAACAGTGATGTTTAATGGATTCGCTTTCTTTTTCCTTTTATAATTCAGTCGAGGGTGTTGTTAACAACGGTAGGGTGGATAAGAGAGTTCGAGGTGGAGGAGGAGGGGGAGGTTAAAATGGTGCCAGGCACTGATAAAAGACGGTCCAAATGTTGTTCACCCCATCCCCTTCTTAAGAAGCATTTGCGTCATTTTCTCTCTCCTTCTCCCCTTTTTTTCGTTTATTCCGTCTCCACTTGAAATGCCATCATCTTTCGTTGTTTCCGTGGAGGGTCGCCTCTCAATGTATGACGATGTAAACAGTCAGCAGACCCGGGGGTAAAGGAAGTCAAGGGTGATAGACGTCGTCGTCTTCGTCGCACGTGTCTTGCCCGGATAACAGAAGAAAAAGAAGAGGATCGTTTTTGAAGGGCCATTTGCCGGCCTATTGGAAACGTTTAAGGGCCCCTCCACCCTCTGGCCTGGTCATTTTTGACAGGCCCCCCTTGACATGGGCAAGAAGTGGAAGGAGGGGGCACGCGCTGGGCAGATGGGTCCCCGGCAGCAATAAACTACCGGGACGAGTAGCGTAGCTAATTGATGAAATGCCCGGACGGAAGTGGGGAGGGGCATTTTTCACAGCAACTTAGAAGAGAGAAAAGCAAAAGATCCAACCGTTCCCCCCCTCACTCCTTGGCTCTCTTTTCTTTTAAAACAAATAGTCGATAGGTCTAATGAATCTTTTAAAAACAATCGAAAACAGAGAGTGAGAAAGAGAGAGAGAGAGAGTAAATTCTTGGAAGGATCGCACATTATCAACAGATATTTTCTCTTTAGATAAATCAAAGTCCAATAAAAATTTCAAAATTAAGGGCATTGAAAAACTTCCTTCGTTTTTTTTTACTTTCCCGCATACTTCGTATAAGGGAAGTATTGGAATCGTCAAAAATTTCGACTTCGAGATTTCGATAGATCTTGACGTTTTAGACCTCCCTGAGTCGGAAAATACCATTTTTTCAAATTATGTCTGTGTGTGTGTATGTATTGATGTATGGATGTATGGATGTGTATGTAATGTTTGTCAGTGAGCAACTTTACTCAGAAACTAATCAAGCTAGAACTTCGAAATTTGGTACACCGATATTATTCAGTTTGTGTAGATTTCTATCAAAATTTCGTCAAAATCGGTTAACCGGAAGTGGTACTTTACCTACACTGGTTGCGTTTACCTTTTAAGTAAAGTACCAGTTTGCTTCGAGATATTTGCTTCCTATTTTATATATAGATTTAAAAATATGAAAAAAATTCAGATACCAAATTTCATCATGATCTGACTACCGGAAGTGACATTTTACCTATACAAGTAGCGTTAGATATAAATTATAAATATATATAATAGTGTTAAACCATTTTACTTTATAATTTAAATTAATTAGTTTGTTTATTTTTATTGTTGTTAAAACATAATAATAATAACCTAATTACCTATTTATATGCGGGAAAGTCTAGGGGAGGACACTCCCGATTTTTTCTTAATTAAAACGTCCCTGGAAAAAAATCTTATTATATCTTAATAATCAAATATATGTGAATTTTTTCTTTACCAACAACAAATTTGTATTTTCCCGATATGCTCTGAAATTGTATTTTAGGTTTTTTCTTAAAATTGCCATCTTTTTTTCGTTGCTTGTTAGCAGACAACAAATAAATTGCTATGCACCGTTGAGACGGAAAATTACTGCAAAAATTTTTATTTTCATACTAACAATTAAAAAAACTCGCAAATTTGAATGGATAATCAAGCTTTTTTATATATTTGAAAATTAATTAAAATTTTATTCTATCCAATAATAGGATTTAACATAATATTCACTGATAACATTTTATTAAAATAAGAACGCAATCAAATAATATCAACATTGTTTTGATTTTTTTCAACGTAAAAAAACCTTTACTTTCATTTTTAAGTCAAAATTAAAAAAAATAATTCCGGTACTTTCAGCGATTCAATCAAGCTGAAATTCTATATATAACAAAAGTTTTATACAATTAATTTAAACATGTGGAAAAACTATCAAACTAATATCTTTATTTTTACGGTCACTTTAGAGAAAGAAAATGAAAACGTGGTAGGTAATTACCCTCTTCCGGATGAGCTACATTTCTCAAAAGTTGATAGAAAAATACGAATTTTGAATAATGGCGAGATAGTAAAAATTGAAATTTATAATATTCAAATTCAAATCTATATTTTACTGGGATACAAATAAAATATTTTTTTATTCATTTTCCTTTTGTCTCTTTTTAATTTAAGGAGTGAAAAAGTGGGGGGGATGTTGTGAAATCGTTAATAAAGAGTTGATTTCTTTGTTCCGTTCTACTGAAATAACTCTTAATCCCCGGCACCCAACTCCTTGATGTTGATGTTGTTGTTGTTGTTGTTATTGTTATTATTGTTGCTCCTGTGAGAATTCTTTTGATGTCTCTTCATTGCGTGCCAGGCAGGGAGTGAGTTGCTGTTGATCCATTCTCTTTTTCAATCTGTTGCAATATACAAAAGACGCTTTGGCCTGTAATTATGCAACATACATCGTCGACGTATCGCTAGCGAGATTGAATGAAAGGGGGATGAGATCCTTTCACGCGATCACTCCATCTGTTTCCGTATTTTTGGAATTACTCCAGAAAAAAAAATATTCTACTATTCTTCTGTGTTGAAAACAAAAAGAAGACATCTGTAGTCATGTTTGAATAGGAAATGGATCAATCATTTATTATAAATGATAATAAAGTGGAAAAATAAAAGGCTAAGAAAAATTAGAAACACGGAAATGAGAAATATTTAAATTATTTTTTAATCTCATTAAAATGATTTAAATATATTTTTCTAAATATATTTTTTTTAATTTTATAGAAAAAAGACGCAGAGAGTGGACAGGAGTAGACAGGGGCGTGAGAGAGATGGGAGAAAGTAGGAGTTGGATGGATGTGGCTTAGGATAGTGACACTTGAAGGAATTTGGTTGCTGTGGCCAAGAACCTAGGAGTTGCGTAGAGCCACGGGAAAAATCATCTTTGTTAGTTTGTTCTTAATTTAAAATAGAAATTTTAATAATAAAAAAATGGCGCCGGGCAACGCCGGACAGCGGTTCCTTAAATAAAAAATATTGTAAATAAAATAAAATTAAATATATTTATTTTAATAATATTTTGTTATTAAAATAGGAAATATATATTATGTTATATCCACAGGCCATACTTTTCTGTCTTTCAGTGCATTAATACGTACGTTTAAGGGCTATATGTTTTATGACTATGTTTTTTTAATTTTTGATCTTTTAAATTATTTGAATGTGTTTCATATATTTTGTCGTTTATTTAATTTAAATAATAATCTTAATCTTAAATATTCATAGTTCATAAGGAATAATCTTTTTAAAAGTACCGAGCCGCGGCTCAGTGAACCAGGTACTATATATTATATATACATTATATATATTTTATTTTAAAATTATTTTTTTTTTGAGATAAAAATAAATTAAATAAAAATTATCATTTAAATTTTCAAAAAATGATTACAAATAACAACGAATTAAATATTTATTAGTGTATTACAAGAGAGAGAATATGCGGATATATAAATATATATATATATATATATATATATATAAAAGAATCCATTGCATTCCAGAAAGAGAGATGAATGGAGTTGAATGGATTTCAAAATGGGTTGGCGGCGGTAGAGGTTCGTTCCCGTTCACCTCGTTTCCATTCCAAATACCAATAAACAGATTAAGTGGAAAACTAACTCCAAACACCTGTTTTAACCTATATATCTTTATACCGACACCTCCTCTATATGAATATATGTAAAAAGAGTTAAAAAAAAACAAATTCAAAATCATTCTTTAATTACCATTCACCTTTATGAAAAAAAAACAACAAAAAACTAACTTTGATATATATTGATTAACAAAAATCATTCAATTTTTAACTTTATTTCCTTTTTCCTAATTAATTTAAATTTGAAATAATTTAAATATAATATGATTTAATATATATATATATAAATATACTTTTAATATTTGTTTATTATCCAAAAGATCACTCTCAGCAATTTTAAAATTTCACATATTTTTAAAAAGTCCTTTCCTAAAACTCATATCTGTTATTTTATATAAAAAAAATTACATTACAAGCTTATTTTTCCCAATTAAATAATTAATAAAAAAATATTTCGATTTATATTAATCTATCACTGTGAAGCAACTAAAATTGATTATATAAAAATTGATTATCTATCTATCGATGTAGCTCTTTTGAATTCATAAGTTCTCGCCTACAACAACCATATTCCTCTAAAGTTCCCTAAAATCATACATATTTTTTTAAAATAAAATATTTCAAAAATTAAACTTTTCATTTAAATAACCAATTATAAAATTTATTTTTTTAATTTTCGAATACCTTGAAAGGATTAAAGGAGTAAGGGCTGTTTTTTTATTGATGAAATTGGAACTATTCATTTTGTTGGATAAATTTATAGTTTGTTATTAAGTATATATGGATTTTTTATTTTATTCTATTTTTTTTTTTGTTTTTTTATTAAAGCAATGTTTTTTTTGTCTTGCTTCTTTCATCTTTTGCTGTTCCTTTGGGGTGTCTGGAATATCCAATCGTGCCCTTTTTTTTTTGTTTGCGTGAGTGGAAATAAAGCCATCTATCGTATTTATCACAATCAATTTGTGAACACATGGCGCAAGCAGCGAATGTACACGTTTTGCTAGTGTCAGCTCATTTCGAGTGTTTCAGAAGGGGGAGGGGGAGGCTGGGTGGGTTAGATGAGATTGGCTCCCTCCGTGAGGGGCTTTATTGATTGCTCCAGGCGCGACCCCCTATTTAGAGGAGGGGAATCCACGCGTTTGGTGTCCTATCCCCACCAGCAGCGGCAGGCAGGGCGGAGCACCCTCCCTAACCCACCCCATTCATACACACACAGAGACAGACGCGGGGAGGGGAAAGAACAAACGAGCTCTTCAGTCCCGTCGCCGATCGATAGAAGGAAGCCGCCATTTTGAATGGATGTTGCGAGAACCAACAGGCCAAACGGCGACAAGATGCAAATGCAAGCACCAACCATTAACAACATTCACTGACCTACTTCTCCACCTCTTTTTTTTCTTCTTCTGTTTTTTTTTCTTTTTTAAATAAATTATCCACTCTTACTAGCCATTACAAACATAACAACCCCTTCAGTTTAATATAATAATTAATTTTAAATACAGATGAAAATTATTTATTACATTGAAAAAATTTTAAAATATACGCTAGAAATTAAATAAATTAATTAAAAAAATAATTTATATACATTCTATTTAATAAATTTAAATAATTATTCTAAATAAAATTAAATTGAATTTCATAATTAATTATTAAAGTATATATAATATTTATAATTAAATCCCGTTGAACATCATTTTAAAATAAATATACTAATTTTATGTGAAAACAAATTTGAACTTATTTTCAATAATATATAGATATATATATATTTATTATAATCGAGCATTAGAATAAATTATTTTGTTTAATAATAAATTTTTATTTTAAAACTTTATTTAACAAATAAATAATTTTAAATATTTTATTAGATATATATATATAATATATATATATATAATATAATTTATTTATTTGAGATATTTATTCTTTTCCTCATTTGAGGTTTGTGGTTTAATTAAATATAATGTTATGTAAATAAATATTATTCGTCATAATTTCAATCTTAACATATACAATTAAACATTTACGGGAATAAAAATATAAAAATAGAAAATATATCATTATTCTAATTATTATTAAATAATAGATATATTTAATTAATTAAATTTACAGCACAATCAATCGTCCCTTTATTTATTACTTATTTTATTTACTATTCACTCATTCATTTAGCTAATTTAAAATTGATTGTAAATGTAATGTATAAATCTATGAAATTAAATGAAAATGGATAGAGGGGAATTAAATATGTGTTTATTATATAAAGTTTTATTAAACACCAAGTAATAATTATATTGATTAAAAATATAATAAAATTATGCAATTAAAATTAATCAATGATAATAATAGAAAGCCTTGGCAAGGATTTTGTAATTTTAATAAATGTTGCAAAATATAAAAAAATTTCTATATTACAAATCTATTATTTTTTAAATTTATTATTTAAAAATTTATAATTTTATTAAATCTAATAATTTTAAAACTAAAATCTCTAATTATATCAATTTATATAAATATATAAACTTCTTTATATTTATAATCGAGAAAAAATTAACTTAGTCCATATTTTTCAATTCAACTACATCTATTATTTAGTTACTGAGGTAAACTACATTCCAAGATATTAACTATAGGAAAAAATAACTTCGTGCTGATAAAATGAACGAGCAATGATAGGTCAAGAACCAACTTGCAAAACTTTTTTATTTTAATTTGTTTTTTTCTCCATGGGCTTTAAATGTTATTTATATAAGCGAGTGTTTATTTTTCATATATAATATTATAAATTAATATAATTCAAAAGATAATTTTTCAAATTTTCGCACCTATTTGGATTGAACTATCAGTTAGTCAGACTATAACAATTTAAAATTTAGTAAAAATCAAATTGAAATGGATATTTGATATTAATTTTACTTTAATGGGGTCTTTTCTCGAATTGGTTTGAGGGCACAGGCATGAAATGGATATTGGCCTGTCTCTTTATTGTATCCTTGGATTGGATATGGCTAACGATTAAACAGCCCTGAATCGTTTGTATTGGGCCCTTTGGTCCTATTTTGTAATTTGTTTTCCCTCAAAGATCATTGAAACAACGCGAGAAGGTGACATGTGACGAAATTGGGGAGAAATTGTAAACTGGATAGGAAATAATGGACCAATAAACGAAGAGTACAAGAAACGATTTATTAGTACCCAAAGATGAGTAGAGGCAGGCAGGTATGAATAAAGGTGCAAAGCCATTTATCTTTTCAAGGGTGTCTGTCTGTCTGCCTGACTAACTGTGTATCGATGCCAGAAGCTTTTGCTTCCACATTTAAAAGAAAACCATGGAAAGGGAACGAACAATATTAACAACAAAATCGAATGGGGTCATAAACAAAAATCACATTAGAAAATTGTTAAAAAAAAAGAAAAGAAAAATTATAATAGGAAAAAGGAAAATGGAAAAAGGAACAAAAATTCGTTGAACAAAACAAAAAGGTTAACCTCGATTTTAGTAAAACAATAAATGCTACATTTATAACAGGTGTTTTTTTCTAAAATAATCTGTTTTAACCTATAAGTTGGTACTATTTTTTTTAAAATAACATAAAACTAATTTTTAAAATAAAATATACATAAACTACAGATATTTCAAAAAAATTATAGAAATTACAGAAAATTCAAGAAAGTAATTTGAGAAATGTACTAGTAAAATCCTGAACAACAAAAAAATATTTAAATATAATTTATTTACCCGATAGTACTATAGTTTCAACCTTTTTGATAGCCAAACGACAAAGAAATAAATTTATATGAATAATAAATTTGTAATTTGATTCAAAATTAACTAATAAAAACAAACTTAGTTTATTTTTTATAAATTTACATTATTTATAAAGTTTATTATTTTATCTTTTATTTGTCAATCTCTCAGTTAAAATTTAATTTAAAAAAATATATTAAATGCTGATAATCAATACTGACGATTGATGCATCCCTGAGTAGACAAATATTGGAACAAAAATATTTTATTTAATTAATGAAATAAATTTGTTCGACGGAAAATCTTAAGAAAATAAATTTTTAATAATATTTTCTACACAAAAGCATTTAAAAATAAATATATATTTGTTAATTTGAATATGATAAAATAATTTAATGTTAGAACTAAACAAAAACAAATATGAGATTTATTATTGAAATTAAGTTTTTTTTTAATTAATTTATGTAAGGTGAAGTGGGGTAAGTCCGAACCAGTTTTTGATAAATTCGACTTTGCCATTTATTTTTAAAATTATGTTTCAAATATTCTAGATTTTGTTGGTTTCATCGTAAAGTGCAACTAATACTCTTTAATTTGCATTGACAAAAACACAAACTTTTACGAAAAATTACAACTTTTATAACAAATAAAAAATGTATAGAAGCTAATCTGGACTTGCCCCGTGTTTATATAAAAACTATATAAAACAAATTTAGAAAATATTTCAATTTCTTCCAGATTTGAACACTGGAATGCAGAAAGTTAATTTATTTATATAAATAAAATCTTATCATAAAAAACATATTTTTTTCCTATATGATTAAAATTCAGTTCTCTAGAGAAATTGATTACTATTTCATGCCTTAAAATCAAATTAATCAATTTTAATGTTCTTGACTGGGCAATAAAATTTGTATGCTGATCATAAAATATTACCTTTGCTTGATATTATTTCATTCCATGCATATAGGAATACTGACAGAAAAAAAGAAAGAAAAATATTCGGAAAGGGGAAAGGGAAGATCATGAAAAATTCACAAGCCCAGGGGTTGTTGTTGTTGCTGGCTACTCTTATGATCGTCATTTATTCAGAAGCAGACTGGCTGACCTCCGCATTGCAACCCTGGGGCCAATTAGCCTACACACTCAACACGGGAGCGGTTCTATGCCTTGTTTACACGGAACATTTTTTTCCTCCCCCTTTGCTTTTATATATAACTATACATAATATAAACAGAAACAACAATAACCCTTGATTTTATCTACTTCCTATTAATATTATAAATTTATCTAATATATTAATAATAAAATAGAAAAATAATTTAAAAATTGCACAACGGTACTATACTTCTACAAAAGATGTAAATTTTTGAGTTAAAGAGGATAAAAACATGTGTAATTTTCATACATGATAAAAGTGAAAAGTTATATTAAAATAACTAGTAAAATATAAGTAATTGCTGATGTTTAATATAAATATCAAGCTTTAAAGATTGGACTGACTCTCGATGAAAAATTGTATCTATTTGGAAATTTAACCTCAAAGTTTTTTTTAACAATTTTCAATTTATAAAAAAAAAACTGAAAAAAATAAATAACAAAATCAATAGGTTAAAGGTAAACTATTAAATACAATGCAGTCGGTATAATTCAAACTTCTGATGATAACGTAACTATCGAAATGATCATAAATTAATCAATTAAAATTAATAAAATTTATATTAAAAGTTAAACCTAATGTATCTAATAACTAATTGATTTAATTATTTATTTTTTCCGTGTCTTTTATAAATTGAAAATTGTTTAAAAAAAAATTTCAGCTTAAATTTCCAAATAAATATCAAGTTCAAAAAATTAAATTTTTATAAATTTATAATTTTTTGGATCTGATAAGAAATTTATTTTTTTATCTTGAACAATTTATAATAAGTTGACCTGTGGCCAGGTCCGAACCGACCGACGGTTTGAAATAAATTAATTTCCAGCTACAGAAACAATTTCAAATAATTTTCATATATCTATTAATGTAATAAAAAACAGATAGGCATACATAAATAATAAATATAAACATTTTTAATTTTATTTTATTTATAATATATATGCAAGACCAGGCTGTGACGTCATGAATGGCTGGATGACGTCATATAATTTTAAATCAAGAAAAAACTAATAAATATGATTTTTCTCGAGGATAAAACCAATACAAAGTGCATGATTCGTGGTGATATATAAAAAAATCTCCTTTGGTGTGAAAATAACCCTTTCCTTCCTATCGTCGATCGCTAATACTACCACTTCCGGTTTCCGGAATTGCACCAAAAGTTGATCAATTCATCCCACTGATGCATTAAGTAAATATACCAAATTTCATCAAAATCGGTTGAGCCGTTCAGGCTGTACACATCTATACGGACGGACGGACGGACAGACGGACGGACAGACATCATGCTAAAAATACTTTTTTCTGTTTAGAAAATGCATGATTCGTGGAGATATGTAAAAATCTCCACATGTGAAATTTGGTGTGAAAACAATACCTCCCTTACTATCGTCGGTCGGTAAAAATCTTCTGATTGTTTAATTTCTAAAAGGAATTGTAAGGGGAATTTTTTTATTTTAATGAAATGATATTATTAATTTTGTTTGGTTTTTGTTTTGTAGAACATTCATTGATAATGACTGATAATTATTCAAATTCTATTTTTCTTTGTTCGATTTAATACTGAATTGATTGATAAAATCAGCGTATTTATTCCTCTATTGTCTGTGTTTAAGAGTGGATTACGTTGAGGGGTGTTGAGCCATCCATCCTCAACGGATCTCTTCTGTAAAACGCTTACCTTACATTAACTTGAATGTGTGTGTGTGTGTGCATTCTAAAATGGCTACTACTATTGCAGCTTGTCTATTTATATAAAGCGACTATAAAGGATTTTCTTTTTTTTTTTTATTCATTCTATGTATGCAGAAGAGGGTTTCAATTTCATCCCCCCTTGGGGACTTAACGGCGTATGAAAAGATGCATGCGTAGGGTAGTGATATGTGTATGTAGAGTATGTGGAGTATGTGGAGTGGGGTGAAAAAGACCGACAAAGGGGAGGAGCTAGCCCCCCAATGACAAAATATCTTGGACAAGATACAATCCATGAAGGGGGTGGGGAGAGAGGGGATGATGATGATGAACACGATCGTCGAAAAAAGATAACCTTCCCCCTTCACTTGAATCGGAGGGAGAAATGAAGGGTACACACCCTCTCTCACTTTCTGTCTCTCTCTCTCTCTCTTCCCCTTCTCATCGCACTCTCTCACTTAAAAAAAAATATGGTGGATCAACTTTATCAAGAATTTATATTCATAGCCACTTGATTTATATCCATTCACGCTTCTCTCTGATTTATACTATTTTACTTAAATATATATATATATATATATATATATATATATATATATATCATATATGTAAAGAAAACAAGGCACATGGGATTGAGAAACAAGCCTCCCCGTTTATCTCAATCTATATGTACTCTATCATTTTAAAAGAAATATAAATTTTCAAGATACACTTTATGACATTTTAATGTTTTATTCATTTTTGGATTTCTATAAAAAATTAAAAACAAATTTAATTTATTTATTTAAAAATGGTTTAGTTAAATTGTTTTTAAAATTCAAAATTTAGTTTTTTTTTTAAAATTTCATATTTTTTTCCAAAATTAAAAATATATATAATTGAAATTAAATTTTTTTTCTTTTAAATGATAAATATTTCAATTTCAACCTTAACTTTTTTTAGAAATTTGATTTGTATAAATTTCAAATCGAGCTGAGAGATCTGATAATTAGTTAAAGATAATATATATATATGCCATTCAAAAGCCAAAACAATTAACTCCACATATAAACAAACTGAGAAAATGAAGCCAAAAGTTCACAGTTTGTATTAAATACAGGGTTATTGATTACAGAAAAATGTATATTGCATTGCAATATTAAGATTATCAAGTTGATTATTCACTTCATATGTTGTAGATTACATTACATTAAATTACATTACATTACCTAGTAAAATTTTAAAAATTGGAATTAATCGGTTTGGCTTCTGAGTGGCACATATAAAATCTATTATACTCTTTATCTATTTAATCATCTTTTATATATCAAAATAATTTTTTGAAATTATTTATTTTATATTTATTTTAAAATATCAAGTTTAGTAATAACAATCTTATAATATTAAATATTTTGTCACGTTGCATAGGTGTTTGATATTATTATACCAGTTTATAAACATACCATATAGTTTACCATATAAATAGGCATTTAAAAAAAAATCGTATAAAGATTGCAGAATGTAAAATTAAAAAAACGTCTTGCTTGTTTGAGGGGTTGTTTTCCTCTCAAGAGGCCAATTTAAAAACAAATGGGCATCTATAATAAGCAAAAAACCCTCGCCCTATCCTTTTCTTTTGCTTCTCTCTCTTTCTCTCAGGCTCCATATCTCGATGTCTCATTCACTTACTAAATGACCCTTTCACTTTATAAGCCAAATTATCCATAAATGGAGCGAGTTGGCATTTGCTATCTATGTTCGAATGATTATCAACTATTTATAACCGGGTGGGTGTTACTAGTTCTATCCCCTCCATTCTAACTCGTTACTATTCATTTATGCACGAATTGTAGAAAATAGAAAATCCAAACTGCATCACCCTCTTGGTTCTATTTATGTAAATTGCAGTTGTTACTAAGGCGCAATAACTATTCCAATCATTAAATCGTGCAAACCAATGCAAAATGCAACCAACGAAATAATAATAGATAAGGGATGGAAATTGCAATTCTTGTTTCTAATTTGTTTTGTATATTTTAGTTTTTTCCACAAAAAATGTAAATTCCATTTACAAATATGTGAGATTTATTTGAGTCTTTTATTTGTATTCTTTGTTTTAATTAATTTAATTTAATTTAATTTAATCAAATATAAATTATAAAAGGTATTTCACTATTTTATTTGTTTTTATTCAATCTTTTTAATTATTAAAAAAATTGACAATATTTATTTATAAATAAATCCAAACCATTCGTGTAAATATACTTACGGCATGCGCTCGGCTTGCTGGAACTTGGCCGGCGCACTGCCGTGCGCATAGATACATAAATTAATTTAAGCATAAAAATAAGTGTTTCAAATACATACTTCCAATTAAAATATAAAATGACTTATATGAAAATTATATTATTTTTATGAAATATCTTTAAATAAAATAATAATTTTTACTATTTAAAAATATTGTTATACATTTTTTTTTAATTTTATGATTATAGTAAAATATAACTTTTTTTTTCAAAGTTTTGAAATATATTTATCTCCTCCTTTCGGATGACCTCATAGTAACAATATCATTAAGAAGTCATTTTTTAAATAAGTTGATGAATCGATTATTTTATATTTGTCTTTTAAATCTTTAATATATTATCTCCATTTGGAATTTTTTAACATACTTTTTATTCTGAATTCAAATAAGTAAACAGTGAAAAGGGTGAAGTGGGTGAAAAAAAATACCTAGCAATGTTGATGGATGTTCAACAAATCAACCTATAAGCCTCTTTGGTAGCCTGTCAACAATTCTGAAAATATATGCAGACTATGTGAAATAAATAAAAAAATAATCATCCCCCTGGTCTGTGTTTACAGAGTTTGTCAAAAATTGGAGAGCAAAACGGAAAAAAAACACACAGACGCAGGTTGAAAAATTGAAATTTATCTATTATGATTTTTACAAATACACTCAGCGTATGTTTATTTTTCGAGGATATATTTTAACATAGAAAGAGGAAATTCTTTTTAATATATAATATATATACATTAATATATCTAAGTAAATATAGATATTCAGCTTTACTTTACTATAGGGTGATTGAAAAAAAAGAAAATATTAAAGTAATATTCTAATATATTCCAACTTATTATATCATTTGGAAAAAAATTACAAATTGAATTGTTCTTGCGATTGTTTTTAATTTTCTATTTTTATTTTTATTTCAATTTTTTTTTTTGTTCATCAATTATTATTGTTTAGATGAGGGGTCGGTAATCTTCGGCCCCCACTTGCTTATTGGTATAACAAAATTATAAAATTCTAGTTTGAATCTTAACATTGAAATTTAAAAATCATCATATTTGTGAATTAAATGTTAATTTGAAATTTCATATTATACTAATAAACAATAAATAAATTATTAAAAATATTATTAATTTAAATATTATGTAGGTATGTATATAATTATTTTTTTCAAAATAAATTACAGATATTAATCAAAAATGTTATTTATATATTTGGATGTTTATAATTAGATTATATAATGTTAACATCTTAATATTTTAAATATTAAATCGAAATCTATAAAAAAATATTTGTCTAAATTTTACTCAAAATTTTTTTTAACCAATTTGATTGCTTTTAATTTTGGACCGAATTAAAGGTTGCCGGCTCCTGGTTTAGAGTATAATAATATTTATGAAAATTCATATTATATATATATATATATTAGTATTTATTATTAAATAATTTATCATTTAATTATTTATTTATTTTATTTATTAATGTGAAACGAATATACAATTAAAAATCATCTTTCACCTTTGTATATAAAAAAGACTAATCATTAGCCATTCAATGAATATAATTTGATAATTTGGATTAAAAAATGTATATATTTTAAATACATATTAATTAAGAATGATTATTGGACATGTGAAAAGTTTTAAAATTAAAAATATTTTTATGCAAGTAAAACAAACCAATCATCAAATAAAGCCATCAACTAAATTTATAGTACCAAATTATCATTGATTATGTATAATTAATGATTTTTAAAAAAATTAAGTATTGAGTTTATCAGCATTTTTTGCACACCCTGTTATAAGAGATATATTTTTCTGGGAGTCTGTCAAAAGTGAATCGGGCCAGAGCTAATGATGACGCACTCGGTGTGCTCGTTTTTTTCATCCCCCATCCTCCCTCTCTCTCTCTCTTCCAACAATTCAATGTTGGAATGAGAATAGGGATGGTAGAAAGGAGTAGGGGGCTCAATTCGTGCCGGGGGGCGCAAATCCGGCTTAAGAGAGCAGCGCGATTTAAAACAATTGGGCTTCATCCCTCAGCCACCAACACCGACGCGACGAGGCTTTAATGAATCACAGAGGGGTTGATTTTTTTTTTATTTAGGTTGCATCCCGCACACATTTTGATATTCTCCCAACAAATTGAAAAGTAAATTCCAATTAAATATGTTGATGTTTAAATCATTTTCTTAAATAATAAATCAAATCAAATATTTTTTTCATTAACATTTTACTATTGCTTCTAAAATCTTATTATAAATTAAAAAAATAAAATAAAAATAAGAAAAATCAAAGACAAAATATTCAATATGTGTTAAATTTTATAAAAAATAATTCTCATTCAATAAGAATAAAGAAAATTTTATATTACATCAAAATAACTTCATTTAACAATTAATATATAGGTATATAATTATAAAATTTACATTAGCTTGATTAAAAATTTATTAATATATATTTTTATTAAATATATATATTGAACTTAAGAATAACAAAAAATTTAACTTTTCGTTAATATGTTCACAAACATGAATTATTTAAAGGAAATTTCCCATCCCTAGATTGAATTTATATATATATTTAATAACTTGGATCATAATTCCTTTTTTTTAAGAATATTTAATTTTTTGTTTTGTTTTGTTTTCTTTATTAAAATTTTATTAAATTCTTATTTTATTATTTTTTTTTTAAATTATTTTTTTAATAATTATGTAGGCGACCTCTAACTTTCTCCAATGTTGAGATTTGTCACCCTTAAAAAACCTTTTAGGAATCCAACAAAGTAGATATATTTTGAGGCGGGGGGGGGGGGGTGGACATAATTAATAAAAATTAGAATTTTACTGTTTTTACTATCTCGCCAGAGATAGTATTGCGATCACGAAAATTTTCGATTTCGAGATTTTGATGTTTTTATACGTTTTAAAGGTTCCTGAATCATTTTCACTAAGAATGAGAAAAATGTCTGTTTGTGTGTGTATGTATGTAGACAAGATTACGCAAAAACGGGTTGAGTTAGAAATATGAAATTTGGTATTCGGACATTATTAAAAATTCATAGTTTTCTATCAACTTTTGAGAAATGTAGCTCAACCGGAAGAGGGTAATTACCTACAACGTTTTGATTTTTTTCCTCTAAAGTGACCGTAAAAATAAAGATATATATTTGATAGTTTTTCATATGAATAAAAATTGTATAAAACTGCTATATATAGAATTTCAGCTTGATTGAATCGCGGAAATTTCCAGAATTAATTTTTTAACACTGCAAATCACGCCCCAACACGTGAGGTGGTGCCATCAACAAAGAGCCAAACATGCGCTGGTTTAATAAATATTATTTATTAATTTTAATTTATAATTTAAATATAATATATATATGTGTTAATTAATCCAATTCAAATTTGCGAGATAGTCGAGTGAAGACACCCAGCTTATTTTTGCTAATAAACAAATATTAATTTGTTTCTATTTATAAAAAAAAATGTAAAAATATTTAAAGAAAATCAATTTAGTTTTTAATTCGTATCCGTTTCTCATTTGACAAGTATAGTTTATATATATATATATATATATATATATATATAGTTAAAAAATTAATTTGTAAACTTTTTCAATTATATATTAGACAACAAAACTTTTAACCCCTCTACTTCATAGACTTTCTGATATTATACTATTCTAAACTATATATATATATATATTTAACATTATACAATTTATATCTTCGTTCCAGTTTATACGTCATATCGATTTATGATATCAGTTAATATACAAATTGCTTTAATATTCTCAAGAAGATAAAATAGCATAGAAAAATAATTTTTTCACAAAATATAAAAATTGCTTTTTTGTTGGATATCTATCTCTCTGTTTTGCTTTGAGCATCGATATTTTTTCATTTATACATTACAAAAAACAGAGTATACGGAATGTTTTTTAACGATTTTCGTTTGCAAAGACAACGAAATTCAATTTCAAGTGAATGAATTTTTTAATGATTCAAAGGAAGAAGAGGATTTTCAATTTAACAAATCCATTGAAAATTCAACTTGAAACTGTTAAAAGTTAGTTTATTATTTCTCTCTCCCCCTCTTTCTCTTTAAACTTTTGCAAAATTATTCAAATATTTTTCATTAAATTTCTTCTTCAATAGAATTATTTTTTTATATAATATATATAAATTATTACAAACTATTAGAGTAATAATTAATTAAATTGAAAAACAGATTATTAATATTTTTTTTTATTTAAATTCAATGAATTTAATTATTTAATTTTAAATTATAATTAACTTATTGAACACATTTAACTAAATATTTTGATTTAAAAAATTATATTTTTTTAATAGGTAATGATAAAATTATTTGTATAATAATATTAATGTTTATTCACACATTTATATGGTAAATATATCCGGTTGTAAACAATGAGTGTTCTTATTTTAATTAGAAAAAATTTAATTGCCAATTAGAGAAAATCAATTTTCTTTAATTATTTCAAATAAATCATTTCTAATTTTTCCAATCAATAAAATAGAATATAATTTTTTTTAATTAAATTTACTTTTATATATCTATCTTAATATTATTGCACAGTTATAATATTTAAAAACAAACTATAATTTTTATGAATTTAATAAAATGTACTAAATACACTATGTTAATATAATATTGAGATTTTAGTTATATTTATTTAAAATAAAATATTTTATTTGTAATTTTAAACCAAAAGTATATTTTTTTTTAAATTTTGATGAATTATTCCCACAAACTAAAAAATTTGAATTTTTTTAGCGAAACTTAAATAATAATAATAATAATAATAATAATGTTAATCACTCATAAATGAAGAAGTGTTGTGATTATTTGTTAATCTCCTTCTTTCTCTCTCCCTCTATCGAGTGAGTGACAATCTGCCCCTTCGTTCTACTATCCCTCTTTTCAAACATATACAGAGAGTGAAAATATAAAATATTAACGTCCATTGTCAACTTGATGAATTTTACATTTAGCATTTGCATCATCAGAATAGAAATTTTTTTCAAAAAAAATAAAAAAAATCCACTTTGCACATTCATTCAAATTGTGAACAGATTTTTCTTTTAAAAAGTCAAAAAATCAAAATATAAATAAATAAATAAATCCAAATCCTTTCATCCCACCCCCCCTCTCCATTGACTTCCACTTTACTTAAAATCTTTTGGTTAATTGATAAATGTTTTTATAAATATTTAATAAGTGAAATGTGAGACAGATGTGTGCAATTATTCACAAGCATTGAATGTTGTTTTCTGTTGTAGAACACAACAAATTAAAAAAGTAAAACAAAAATATTTATTTAATAATTATAAGTGTATTAATCGTTGACCTCTCTCTCTCTCTCTCTAACCGATAAAAACTTTTATTTTAATTAAATTTAAAATAAAAACATACAAAAATGTCTTATGAATCGGATATTAATATATTTATTTTGTTATATTTTCATAAAATAATAGTTTATATTTAAGTATTATTAGGGTAATAATACAGAATAAGATGGTTTTATTTAATCATTAAATATATAAGGTTCTGAAACATGGACCCATTTAAAAAAATTAAAAAAAAATTAATAAAATGACAAACTAGTGGATGGTATAAGAGGCTGATTAATTATAAAACTTATAAAAATTAAAAGTTCCCTATACAATCTCTACCAACCATTCATAAAACTTATATTTGTCTAAATTACGATTAACACTGGACTTTTATTGTAAAACGTTGATAATTTTTGATTAAAATTAATCATCTTTTTATATCCAATGAAATTAAAAAAAACGTGAATAATTCTAATTTCTTTATAACTTTAAATTAATTATATAAAATGAATGCTATTAGTAATTTGTTAATCATTCGTTTTGTGTGAATATATAAGTATAAAGTATAAGTAACTATTATTTAAGATAAAAGTATATCCATTTCTTAAAATAGGGGGTGAATTATAAAGAGAGAGTAGAGCTATGAATAATAATGGTTTTGATATTATTTTTTCTGTCGAAATCCATAAAGAAGAAGTGGATATTATAAAGAGTTCCTTTGGGATGTGGATGGGCTTACCTTTCCGTGTTCTTTGTCAAAGTCACATTCTCGGGATTGTTCCGAGGAGTAAGCACCGGCTGAGGGATTGAACACCAGCTGAATGTTGGTGCCTGTTGCGACAAATGCCTGGAACAAAAGAAAAAAAAGCCCTTTAATACACCCTCCATTTTAAGATCTATTCAACAAAGACGTAAGTATATTTATATTAGCAGAGAATTGATTTTTTCTTAATTTAAATTTATATGACGTCAACAACTACGTCAGAAAGCGCTTCCTTATATACAAGATATATTATAAATAAAATAAAATTAAAAATATTGATGTTATATTCTTCTCTGTTTTTTATTGCATTAATACATTTAAATTATTTAAAATTGTTTCTGAACGTTTATTAGTTTTTTCTTAATTTAAAATAGGAAATATAAATGACACCATCAACTTCGTCAGATAGCGCTTCCGTAAATACAAAATATATTATATTAAATCAAATTACGAAATATATATTATGTTATATCAACAGAGCATACTTTAGAGATGGGATGTCAAACTTCTCAATGAAAAATTATCTGATTTACAGTAAATCATCAAATAAGTTTAGTGACGGAAAAATGTTATCGCCATGAGTGCACTGTTGTCGAGCAATCAACCATTTGTGAAAGTCCATTGCCATTACCAGCCAAAAGCGCCCTTATAGTGATAACATTTTGCCTTCATTATACATTTAATGAATATCCATCCTATTTTATTATTTAAAAATAAATAATGATTTTTATTTAGAGGAAAATCTTTGATTTCTCTCTCTCTGTATGATCTATCATTTAAAAAAATTAAAGTTCATGTTATTTTTAAGAAATACAGTATTCGTAGATGAATTGATGTTTTTAAAGAAGTGATTTGGGGTGGGCTGAGAGTGCTTGAAATGTGGAGGTAAAAAAAGAAAATAAGAAAAAGAGCAATATTTATTTGAACAAGGTTTATAACTATGTATTAACATTTGTAATGGTTTTTAGTGTGGTTAACCAAGTTTATATTTCTGGATTAATTATTAAAAATATTTAACCAAGCGATACCTTGGCATATTCTTATGTATTTATTAATCTCTACAAAATAGTAATGTATTTATCTGTTGAAAGTGTTTCGTTTTATTACAAAGCCACGCATGATAATTACTTACTTTACTTAATTAATTAGTATTAACCTTATATAATTATATCGTACTATTATAACTAATCACTTGGAAACTTTTACTATTAAAAAATTTAGAATGAATGTCAAGAATCAATAGGGGATTAGAACATAAGCTTCCAATCTACTCTTCTTAAATCTTGACATGATAGGCTTATACTACCCTTGTAATTCTCATTTAATTCGAAATTGCTGTACCGAATTGGCGATTTTTTCTTATCTTCAAATAAAAGAAAATGTCATGTCATTTCCCATTCGATGAAATATAGACCCATTGAAAAAGGTTTATTTATTTATAGAACAAAATTTTTTCTCTCTTTTTTGGTTATTTTATTTTTTAACTTTTTCTATTCAATTATGTATATAATTGCCTGATTGAGAATAATTAGTTAGTTTGATATCACTATGGGGATAAGTTTTAAAATATATGTGCTAAATACATTTATTTCAATACATACAAAAGATTTAAAAAAAAAACGATCCAAATCTATTAAAGATTCTAGAATTTTAGATTTTTAAAACAAAAATTATTTATTTATCCTCATTTATTATGGATTAAATAGAAAACTAACGTAACGTGAAATGAATTATTTATTTGAATGTAATTAAAAGTGCATAAAGCAAATGAGAAAAAGGTTTCAATCAATATTTATTTAAAATAAAAGAAAAAATTGTTTAAATATATATATTTATATATAATTTATATATATAATACAATTACGAATTTAGTTGTGCATAAAATGAATGAGGGTTAAGCAAATATTACTATAAAGATATGAAAAAAAAATATTTTATTTTATTTATTTTTAAATAAATAAATCAGTTCAATATCAGTTTGAGTCAACGTGAATTGATATCCGCTTATCTTAACATGATTAATATTGTGAGCCACCGGCAAGGATAAAAATATTTGTGAGGTTGGGAAGTGGGAGAAAGTTATACATACATATATTATACATATAATGAAAACCAACTGCTTAAATGGACGTCGAATAAAACACACAAGTATTTAAATTAATGAATATGAATGAGTGGCTGGCTGATGATGGTAGTAGTTGTGAATGAGAAGGGAGAGGGGATGAAGTTGAGCACACATCAAAGGTTACTTTCACTCATCTCTAAAAATAAATTCAGATTTATATATATATATATATATAATCCATTTAATCACTCGTTAAGCTAAAACGCTACCTGAAAAGAGAGAGAGGATCTATTGGAATTTGGTTTCAAAAAATTATTTATCTTTTTATTACTTCCACGTGATTAAAAGCATATTTATTTTTTAAGTTAGATTCAATAGGATCCAATCTAAAATGTTCTATCTATTCAGTAAAAGGGGAATAAGATATTTTATTTTATTTTGGAAAAGGAATGAAAAAATGTACGAAACATTACTAAGATTAATTTATATAAAAAAATATTCATTGTAATTTTATATATACCTTTATGATTATTATTATATGCATATAGTCATATAGCTAATTTATATTTTTGTTTAAAATATTTCACCTAATTTAATCTATATATTAATAATAATCAGTGGCGTACCTAGGGGGGGCAGTGGGTGCGGCACTTATATTGGGGCGGCATTTTTTATATTTAGTTATAGTTGTATAAAGCAAAAAATATTCATTTCATATTTATTTTTTTTCTTTCTTGAATAATAAATGATTATTATGATTATTATAAGTTTACTATTTGATTTATATAAATTATGATTAACTATATGATTTCGAATATTATTCCTCGGTGTATATAAATGCATTTCAGTGTAAATTTTGAATTCTAATTCCAAGAACAGGATAATAATTTTATTTTATTGTATTCATTAAAATTCGTTGAATTCGTAAACGCATCTTTACGATTTTGTTAGGCAATTTTTCCTAACTAAAATTTTTTGATATCAGTTTATAATTATGTCATTTCTTTTGAAAAGTTTATATGATTACTTTGAAGTGATATATCACTATTTTTTGAAATCATCGATTTTTCTTTTGAAAAGCAGGGCCGGCGGAAAAAATATAAATATAAATTTTGAGAGCATTATACACGATTTTTCTAGTATGAAAGCTAGAAGAGTAAATATTATATTAATATGTTTACGAGTGCATACAAATATGTGTAAAAAATTTACTCTTTGTATTAATTAATATTGATTAAATAACTTAATAATTTATTTATGTGTATTAATTTATAAAAACCACTATTTGATTGACTTATAATAAAAAGGGCGGCAAACTGGAGAACGCCCCGGGCGGCAAAAGTTCTAGGTACGCCACTGATAATAATATTGTAATAATTAGTCTTATTATACATATATATATTCTTTATTCATTGGTTAATAATTAATAGTAATAATAGTACTAATATTACCTAATTTCAAGGAGTTGTAAAAAGTTAATATATTTATATTTGAAAATTAAATTATTATTCTAAATTGACATCTAATTTTTTTCGTTATCAATTCAAGTTAAGTTTTTTCTATTTTGTGAATTCTCTGCCCTTTATTCCTTGAATAAATAAAAAAATGTTAGACTTTTGTTGGTATGTTTTACATTTCGGGATCTATTTAAATAAAAAAAAAAAAAAAAAAAAAAAAAAAGGAAGGAATCCTTTTTCAAATCTAATATTGCCAACTTCAAAGCTCTCCTAGTCTTTGCTCTTACAAGTTTCAGCCCTTTTTGTATGCCTCGCTCTCTTTTGGGTGGGTGGTTGATGCGTACAGTAGGTGTTCGTTACGTTTTCCCCCCTTTTTTTCCCAAATTGACATGGAGAGCCCCTTCCTTTTTACCAGCGACTCTGCTAAATTAAATCTTCCTTCCACCTTACTTTCACTCCCCCACTCCATTCAGCTCTTTCCAATTGATATATTTTCCTTCACAAAAAAAGGGTTCCCCCTTTTACTTTCACCCCCTCCCCCTCACCAGTCTTCTAGTCAGATAACATCTCACTCTTCCGATCGTGTGTGAGAGGATTCTGTTAAATCTTTCTTTTGTCCGTCTCACTCGGCCCTTATAACTTTTACATTTTCTCGTTTTCTGTAAGTTTAAAGTAGCCTGATGGATCAATGCATATCAGAGGGGATATTGGACATAAAAAAAAAACTTTTGAATGACATTATCTCAAGGGACAGCTTCCTATATCCCCAAATATTGGAATATTCTTTCCCTAAATTATAAAATGAATAAAAATATATTCAAATAAATATAAAAATTTCTACAAATATACCTTTAGATATCATATTTATTTAAAATTAAAAAAAAATAAGTTTGAAATTTTATTTTATTTTAAAAGTCTTTTATTAAAATATTTTATTAATAAGATATTGTGTTAAAAAAAAACAAAATTTAATTAATTTATTAAATTTAATTATCAAAATAAAAATAAACTAATATTTCAGAAATTCTATTGGTATTTTTACAAAATTTTATAAAACTTTTTATGTTAAAATGTTTATAAGGGAAATAAATAATTTCTTGTATGATAGATTAGCCAATAGGGAAATGATCAAAAAGTGGTTGTTTATATAATAATTCGAGATGAATCTTGCTAAGGTAGGCTGATGGTTAGGGAAACAGGTTTTTATTTAATTATTTAAATCTGTTGAAAAGTTACAAGCACTTGTTATATGTTATTTAATAGTTCAATGATAAAAATATCAATCATTTGTGATTTGATATTAATAAGAATTGATTGTTTTTTTTTGTTTTTGTTCCATTTGTCGTTTGATTAATCACCTTTCAACTGAATTCAATTGTATTACAATCTCCCTCTCCCCTCCCTCCTCCACACCTCTGCACCAGCACTGTTTTTCAATCCCCTTTCTTTTCTCTGCCTAATCATTATTGAATTAGACATTTAAGAGAGATAAAGAACCAATTCGGAATCCAATAAAATGTTTCTTTTATTTGGAAATTTAATAAGGATTGTTCCTTCTTGTAATACTAGTATAACGCCCTTCTAACTTAAAATCCAAAAAAAAAAAAATAAAATAAAAAAAAAACAGATACTTATCAAAAGAATTTCTAATCAGATCACGTTGCAATTGGATACACATTATATAATCAAACATTCGATTGGTTGGAGGAAAGTAGACAAGAAGGGAAACATTGAACAACAAGGAAAAGTTTAAAATTACATCTGATTAGATTAACAAAAAAAAAAAAAAAAAAAAAAAAATAAAATAAACGAATTAATCAATAAAATTTTACCCTTATTGAATCCCCAATTGAACTAATCCCAAGGATTATCTCAATTTAATCGTTTTTTTTTTATAAATATATACTTTAAAAATTATCATTGAATTACATAAATAAATTTGGAATATAAGTATTATCATCTAGTGCAGGGGTTCTTAAACTGTGGGTCGCGACCCCCAGGGGGGTCGCGAGACTACTGAAAGGGGGTCGCAAAGATCTGATACTTTTGAATCATTATAAATAAAATTTTAAAATTATTAAATTATATATATGTGAAATGAATGGGTATGTATTCTTTAATCCTTATTGTATTTACATTGTAAAATAGTGCGATATTACATCTACACGGTTAATATATATTTCATTATATTGGGGAGGGGGTCGTTTAAAATTTCCTAAGCTTGAAGGGGGTCGCTATATAAAATAGTTTAAGAAGCCCTGATCTCGTGTAAAATGTAAATAAATGGATTTAAATGTGAATTGAGTATAATTTTGTTCATAATATATATTCATCATTTATTAGAAAAATAATATTGCCTGCATATGGTCTGTTAATTAAAATTATCCCTTTGTTTCAATTATTTTAACATAAAAACATTTTTTTTTAAATTTTAAAAATAATAATTATCTATATATACTATTATATTTGAAAATTAAAAAAAAAATTTTTATTAAAAATTAGTTAAAATATATTTTCTGTTATGAATACTCTCTCTGCTTTCTTGACCATTATATGTATTTAATTACATAATAATTTGTTGTTTTTTTTTAAACAACAATTCTGGTGCAAACCTCTTTTACTGGCTAGTAGCTATTCTAATTAAATAAAAAAAATGCCAATTGCATATTATGAAATTAAAATATCATGATATGAAATATTCTAAGTAAAATATAATATAATTTTCTAAGAAGACTCTATTTTTGAACAAATAAACAATAAAAAAAATTTAGCACATTATTCCAAGCATATTTTTCATTTATTATATAATTTGCGAATAGATTTAAAACAAATGCAGATAATCAAATTTATTATTGGAGAGTTTTCATTACATAGAATATACTAATATAAAAACAATAGATAAGTATTGTTCTTTTTATACCTTTATTAATTAAAAATTAAATTTAAATTAAATATTACTAATGAAGGATTAAATAAAAAATAGTATTACTTACAATTTCTGTGTGTCCTTCCCTGCAACCGTTTTGAAAACGAACCTGTCGTTCGTCTGAGGGCCGATCCCGGAAACCCGTGTACCGAACCTGATATTAAAAAAGACAAAAAAAAATTATTTATCATATTTAGATTTGAAAAAATAAATAATAAATTTAAGAGTTTCATATATCCTTCAATCCTAAACATCATCAATAATCAAATTAATTTTTTAATAACGATTTTATGATTTTTTTTTTAATTTTATTTTAATTGATTTTATAATTCTTTCAAAAGATGATTAAATAGATTTCAAATTTTTTTATTAATTAAATGTTTCTAAGAGAGATAGAAAGGGTAAGTTTTCTTTATCATCAATCCGTTCTAAATATATAAATAAAAAAATACCTCTTTTTTTCTTGATTATTAATAATAATTGTAAATGAGTATATTACTAAATATACCTATTTCAAAAACATGTCTAATAATAAGTTAGAAAAATACCGTATGTGTGTTTATTTTTTATTTTTTTTTTTTTTTTATTAAAAAAATTTTAAGTCACGCGAACGTCAGTTGATAGCCATCTGGTGTATTTGGTGACTGCAAATCCCCACTAATAAGAGAAGAAACCAATGAAATAACGACACAAAAGGGCCTACAATTATCACCATATTGGCTTAACAACCCACGCTATTATCAAGGAAATTAAAGATAATTATTATTTGTAAAGAAAATTTGAATTTGAAGACAGAAAACGGATACCAATTGGTATTCAATATGATATTGAATAGATAATTTCAAGGAAAAAGCAAAGAAAGAAAAAGAATTGGAAAAAAATAATAATAAACATTATATATATATATATAACTTCTATAGAAATACAACAATTATTAGTAGAGTGTAATATTATACTGGAATTCTAACCATCTGATAGATATTACAAACTATAATATATTAGTATACATATAAACTAATATACCGGTATATACACTTAATTTCACTTAAACGAATCAAGGTAAAAATTGTTACTTTTTTGTGAAAAAACTGAAAAATAAAGAGAAAACATTTTTCCTTAAATCAGAATAACCAATCATTATCATATTTTCTGCTTCAATGATATAAGATTCACGATCGAAATTTAATTTTTTCTAAATAATAATAATATGTTTAATATTTTGATTTATAATTTTTTTTCAAGTTTTTAGGCAATAATATAGAAAATGATGCAGAATCAAAAAAAAAAAAAAAAAATTTCTGTTAGAAATGTATATCAAATACACTAAATTTCTTGGGAATATTCATGAATGTATAAAAAACATTTTAAAAAATTATTAAAAAAACATAAAAAAATTTTTATAAAGAAATAAAAAATATAAATTTTAAATTATGCTTTAATAACAATCTATGTTTGTATAATATGCTTACAAATTTATTTCTAACAACAATTTATAAATCAAAAATAATTTTAAAATAATATAAAAATTTTACTAATATTAATAATAAATTAAAAAGTAAAAAATTAAAGGACAGTAGATAAAATATTATAGAGGTAAAGTTTATATATGAATACCTATCATACATCTTTCATTAAATAATATTTTGAATACTAATATGGAATGTTGTATGTCGTTAGATGAAAGGGTTTTTGGAATTTCAACCATTATTTCACTCATCAACCTTTTTGCTATTTAAGGGGGAATAATTTCAATTCTCTTTTAACCTCAGTAATTTATAAAGAGAGGCGGATTTTGTTTTCTTCTGATGACTACATAAAATAAATAAAAATATAAAAAAATATCTATATAAGTATATATATATATATATATATTAATGTAATATAATAATAATAATGAATTTGTAGGAAGTTGGTCGCATGAATGAACCACGAAAACCGGGTGTTTGTATCTGTTTATGGTCTCTTCTCTTTCTCTCTCATTCCCGGAGGCTGAGTGACCACAGAAAACGAGCCCAATGGACCCTCCTCCGACCACCAACCGTCAACCGCCAAAAAAATACTACAACAACAGCTAGTTCTAATTTTCTTCATTCCGAAAGATCACCCATTAAATCGCCTCTACCATTCTTTTCTCAACAACGAACGTAATTTGTTTTTATTTTTTTTTTTACAAAATTTTCCTTATCATTTCACGGAGATTTATCGATTTCTTTTCATCGATTAAATTGATTTGTGCTTATCGACTTTTATAAGTAATAATTATCTATATTTTAACTATCCCTGTAACGCTCCTAAACTTTCACGTTCTTTGCTGCAGCATCGATATTCCTCCAACTGTCCCTGTCAAGGGTTACCTCCATCCAATTCCTATTCTCTCCAAATTCCCTCACATTCTCTTTTTATATTATCTGTCAAACGAGCTCTTACTCTAACAATTATCTATACTGTCTTTGAAAATTATCTTTTTTTTATTATTGATTGTTATTAGCAATCATTTATTTTAGTATAAGAATAGAAAAATATTTCTAAAATATGATTGACAAATACGATATTTAGATTGTTACGTATATAAGAGAAAGGCAGAGATCGCAAAATTCATCAAGAGTTTCTTGAAAAGATGGAGGGTCCGGCTGCTGAGTCAGACAGATCCCCATAGAGACTATTCATGGTGAGGGGTGGGGGGATTCTAGGAGGCGGAAATACCGAAGAGTGCCGGCGGTGAATCACACTCCAATGACAGCAATGGCGAACGACGGCAAGAGCTGGATTTTAAAGAGATTTTTTTTTAGCACAAATCAATTTAATAATTATATTATAGTTGATTTTTATAATTTTAACATTTTAGGAATCAAATTATTAATAATATTAATTTTCTCAATATATATATTCACAAAAAGTATATAATATATATTTTTAAATAGAGAAAACTAATTAATTAAAAATAAATAAAATATTCATTAAAAGTCATTAATTCTTTTCCGCTTTTTAATATTAGAAACAAATTATTAAAGAAAATTTGTTTCTTTCTATTTATTTATTTTTATTTTAATTATGAAAATGATTTAATGAAATTTATGTCATTAATTGTGAAAAATATAGGTTATTATATAAAAAAAAAATGACAAAAAATGTTAATAAAAATATGGAATAAAAAATAATTGATGGGTAACGAGAGTGAAAAAGAAATTACCAATTGATTTAATCAATTCATTAATTAGGAAAGAAATGAAAATAATTTAAATGTAAAGGGGTTGTTGAAGATTTTTGTGTTCAATCTCATTTTCACTTTTATCCGATTTCAAACGAGAAAAGAAATTTCAAGTCGGAACTATTCCTGGTTAATTAATTGAGTGGTAATATCAATCGCTTTGTGGGTCGTTGGCTGATTTCACTTGGTTCAAATGATTCATCCACTGATGGATGTTGACGACGAATAACAAACAGCTGATGAAAGATGTGGAAATCCGTGGCTATGACCCGTTACACCTCAAATGAGGTCACCCACACATCACTTCATACACCTCCTCTCGTTTATAGTACTCGAGTAATGAAATGATGACGTATTGAAATCCTTCTTTTCTCTCATTTACTATATGCTAAACACACACACACGCACACTCGCATCTTTGAAATACGGAAAAACAGTTCGGGATTTTCTCGCCTCGTCATTACCTACACTATTTGCTAATTTCGTAAACAGGTAGTTCCCATCCTAGGTGACCTTCACACACTTCATTTGTTATTTTTATCATATATATTGTAGAATACCGATTATATGATATACAAATAGATACATTTTTTATATTCGAATTCTTTGAATAAATGCTCTAAGAAATGTTTACTAATTTTGTTTTTGCTTTTTAAATTATGTTTTATTAATAGCAATATTAGTAATATGTGAAAGTTTTATTAATAATTTTTACCGACCGACGATAGTAAGGGAGGTATTGTTTTCACACCAAATTTCACATGTGGAGATTTTTACATATCTCTACGAATCATGCATTTTCTTAATAACATAACCTTATTACTCTATTATTTATTTATATTATAATTAGAGGTTGAAATTTTATGGATATTTTCAGATATATTGAAAAACGAATTTATTTATAATAAAATAAAATATAAATAAATATTTATAAAGAAATAGATTTATTTTAAATTAATTTAATAAATTTTCATCAAATTCATTATTAATTAATTATTATTTAAGGGAGTTGGTTAACAGAGTTAGAAAAAAAAATATGTATCACAAATTGGCTAATAACATACTTTTTTTACTTAACTAAAAACTTAACAGAGTTAGCTCACATTCTCATGGTCCCGGGTTCAAGTCCCGGACGTGGCAAGGGTATTTATCTAGTTAGAATCTATGGGTCGGAGTCAACCCAGCATCCGGGATCAAAATTGGGAAGCTACTTGATAAAAAGTAGCGCCTCCGATCAAGAAAATCAAGGTAAATGTTGATAGGACCCGTTCTACTGATCATAGGACACCTAACTAACTAATATAACCGACTTGTTATAGGCGTTGTCTTTGATTAGGATTTACAAAATTCAGTTTTTTTTTAATTATTATTTAAATAATTAAATATAATATTATATATTTTAAATAATTAAATACAATATTATATATATATATTTTAATGTCTTTACTTATTTATTCTTGATTAAATTAAAATATTTCTATTTACACACACACACACAAATAATCTTAGGTTTTATATTTTAATCCATTTTTATCCATTAATTTTGTTTTTCTCCTTTACATATTATATTCAAAATATTATATATTTTTATAATAATTATATATATATATATAATAAAATAGAAATAAATAAAATAAATTTCTTAGAAAAGATTATAATCAATGAAAAGGTATAATAAATAATTTAATTTACATTGATTAGTTATTTTATATCTACCATAAATGAGCCGAAAGGGTTTATGTGCAGTTATTTATATGAATATTGACTCTCATTCAATTAACATTAATCATTTATTTGAAATTATTTTAAAGACTGCCGATGTTAATTGTAGTGAAAATTATCATTGAATATGATTTCTTTGGCTCATAAAGTATTTTAATATCCAACTTGTGATTCATTATATGCAATAGAAACAAAATAATAATAATACTAATAATAATATCAATAAAATTTGAATCTCACCGGTAAATAAATCAATGATAATTCAAAAACATATATCATTTTGTAGTTATAAAATAATGATACTTTATTTGATCCATCTCTCTCTCTCTCCCTCTTTATTTCTCTTTTTATACACTTTTCGTTTAAATTATATATTTAATTGATTAACATTAAAAAAAGATAATTATATATTTTTCTCTCATTTTTTTTTTCTCACTTATATTCAAAATAAATTGCACAGGTATTTCGAATATACCTACATATTTCAAATAATATAGATATATAATTGTAAATAGTTTATCTTGATACCCTATTCTACATTCTAACACCAAATTTCACCACTAATTATTTTCAACACCCAAAACAATTTCATTTTCATAATGAATATATGCGAGTTAAACATATTTTTCTTTTAATTGATAAAAGATAATTTTATATCAGATTAATATATTTGATATGATTATATAAGATGTAGATATTTGAATTATAACTGATCACAATGGTATGAAACATAACTTGACTTTGTATATAAGCATATATAGGCGCTACTTTTTATCAAGTAGATTCCCAATTTTGATCCCGGAGGCTGGGTTGACTCCGTAAAATAATATTAAAGGAAGATACTTATTATGTTAGTAATTATTCAATCGAATTATTATGACATGGATTTAGAAAAACTTTACCAGTGGGTACCTTTTTTAATTCCAAATAAACTTTTCTTATGCAATTTTTCTGGGTGACTTCTAGTTTAAGAGATAAAAAGGATTTAAGTTTGCATATAAACCCATTGATATTATATTTACCTATCATTAGGGACACAATATCGAAAGATAAGTATCGATTCTTAGTATCGGTATTATCAAAAGGCTAAGTATTGATTTTTCGATAGTATCGGACTCCAAAGTAACGGTATCGGAAAAAAAAGCTTTTTTTAAGACCCAAATTGAAAAAATTTTGAAAAAAGTACGCTGCTAGGTGCGCTGAGTACCCATTCGATACTTTTTTCGATACCACAGGTATGGGTATGGGTATCGAAGGAGTACTAGTATCGAAAGTTCAGTGGTGTACCGTGAGGTTCTTGCGCCTGGGGGCAACTGAGAAATTAGCGCCCCCTTTCTTATATATATAAATATATATATATATTTAATTTAATTTTTTTTTTTAAAGATTATTAATGATGAATAACGAAACAGGTTTAACAGATTTTAATAAGCGTATAACTTTAAATATTAATTCTTCTTTTGTTCCAAATTGGCTTCTCTAATTTTGCGCCCCCTAAATTTGGCGCCCGGGGACATATGTCCCCCCCTGCCCCCCCATAGTTACACCACTGCGAAAGTTAAATTATCAAGTACAAGAATCGATGGTATCGGAAGCAAAGTATCGATACTCCGATGGTATCGAAGTATCGTTAGTGTCCCTAGCTATCATGTTTTGGCTCCACTAATTTTCGATTTTTATAAGTTCGATTTGGATATAATAATATTAAAAAATTTTAAAATAATTTTTCTATATCCAAACCGAACCGAAAAAACCGAAAATTAGCAATAAGCAAAATTTAATTTAATTTATAAAAACTAGCACCTCAGATCAAGAAAATCAAGGTAAAGGTTCATAGGTCTCGTTCTGAACATGGGACACCTAATTGATATAACCGACTTGATAGGCTTTGTACAAAAGTAAGAGGTTTTTTTTTAAATATTATTTTAAAAATATTTTTATTATTATTCATTCTTTGATAATTTATTATAAATTTATTAAATAAGGAAAGGGATAATATTTTTAGCTTAAATTTACTAAATAAAATGTTTTTTTTAACTTATTCATCATTTTTTTTTTTCAAAATATAATTTTTTTTAGACGTTACTCATTTTTACCTTTCCCCTTAGCTAGTAACCTTTTCTATTAGTTTACACGCAAGAGCGGGGCCTATTTTAGGGATTTGATTGACCGATTTCACCTGAGCTTCTGAGGAAATAGATTATTTTTTTTTAATAAAAAACTATTTATTTAGGGAATTTTTATATTACTATTCGCATTCTGATAAATTATAAAAAAAACAATATTTCAAATTTATTTTCATTCATTCTAAATTTTAGTCACAAGTATATAATCTGATGATTTGTTTTTTTACTTAAACAATCTATCCGCTTTTTATAGTTTTTAGTAAGAATATTTCAGAATGGAAATTTCTAATCTTTAGAAAAAATATAATAATCCTTCTAAGAAGGTCTCCGTCGTGAAGTTGGCTGGAATATATAATATTATACCTATCATATATCAAATATATAACCGTAGAATATAATCACGAATTCCACTCACGACACGTTCATTCATTCATTCACTCGTTCATTCATTTTCATTCCATTCATCATTCGAATACAAAAAAAAACGAATCTTTTAATTATAAAATATATATATGAAATTTATACATATTTATATTTTGTTCTTATTGAATTCCGCAATTTAAAAACTTTCTTTTTGCCATCATAATTTGTTAGTAGGTAAGAACAGACATGTAATTGACAGATAGAGAGAGTGGATGAAGGGAATTTCCCAAACAAGTCAAAGATCTATGCGTCATAATTATTGCAAAGTTAAATGTCAAGGAGGTAATAATTTATATATATATATTTACGATATAAGTACTAAATATAAATTAAAAATTCATATATACTTGATGATTAATCAATTAATGATAAGGAATATAAAAATGATTTCCTTCAATGACCCTCAAAATCCCTTTTATTCAAAATCGTCCAATTTTTTCTGTGTAGTTGTTCCCATCAATAATTTCAAAAGGTGTTGAATATAATAAAATAAAAAAAAAAACACCTATATAATTGAGACCATTTTAAAATCAATATAGATTGGATTGGATGGATATTTTTATACCTATATACCTATAAAAAGTAGTATACTTTATTGTGAGAAGGGAAATAAATTATTTACTAGACTGTGTGATGATTGAAAGTGAGAGAATGGAAAATATCTAATAACAAGTAACAATCCATGGCCAACCCTTTATTCATCTCCCCCCCCACTTCTCCTTCAAATAAAATCCATTCACTATTCAAGTCAATCATTTTCTAATCATAGAGGTTTCGAATTCAAGTGCAAACGATGTCACGATTTCAATTCGATTCTTGAAATCAGTTTCAGGAGTAGAAAAAAAAGAAGATATACGAGGGAGGCTACAGCTATTATTAAATAATATGAATATAGAATAAATTATTATGTATATTTACCTACTTATCTACCATTTTACTATTCTAACTATTTTTAAAAACCACCTAAATATTGTTCGAGAAAAATTCAAATTTAATTTTAATGAAATAAAAGATGATAAATATTCCTCTCAACGAGCCTGAGTATTCTGAACATTATATTAAGGTTCCAGGCTTATTTTCTAATGTTTTTCAAAATCTTTTAATTTTATTTATAGTAATAAATCACTAATTTAAAATCATTATATTAAATAAAAATGTATTTGAGTTTATTGGCTTAAGTAGATTTAATAATTATAATTCTTATTAAAATTAACCAACAATCCATTAAAAAATTTGATTATATAATACTAATATTGCATTTAAGCAAGAAAAGGGACTGATAAATATTATTGCCTTGGGGGCGCTTTGGCGGGCAATAGCAATGGGGTCTCTCAACCGGTTGATTGCCCGACCACAGCGCCTATATAGTAGGAGTATCATTTTACATATTGTATTACATTTTTATATATATATATATATATTTGAATAAGAATTAATAAAAAATTATGTGAAATTATTTATTTATTATAAATCTATCAGGGAAATAAATTAATTAATTAAATTAATAAAAATTAAAAAATAATAATAATAATAATAACATGATATATGGTTTTATTTTATTTTACAATTTATATAAGTCGTAATTCCTAAATAGATGGCAAGTGAAAATATATATTATTATTAATACTATTATTATTTTCTAAGACATTTTTTTTAAGACTCTGTAATCGGTTGAAATAATCAAGGAAAATATATATTCAAATAAAATATCCTCATTTATTATCAATATATATATATATATATATATATATATATATATTGAACATATACTTTAAGTTAAGAAATTAAAAATTAGAATAAAAAAATAATTTGTTATTTGGTAGTAAAATAACGATTAAATAGTATTTTTCTTTTCCATTAAATGTAATAGGTTGGATAGTGCTTTGTTTGTAGAGGCCGCTTTAAGTGGAGAAGGGATGCAGGACCACCTCATCATTTTGATCCTTGTTCCAAATGGATATCTCGTGTGATTCAAACAATTCGGGGGATTGGAAATTACAGCCTGGAGGAGAAACAGCGGCGACCTCAAGAGAGTGAAACAAGCATATTGAGGATTGCCTCTCTCTAATCAGAGGCGGAAACCTCAGGTAGGTTTACTTAGGGACACCTCCCCCCTCCCCCAACCTATCTCAGACTCTAATTAACTCCAATAGACCACCGCCATCAAACAAACCCAATCATAGAAGAGAATTAATGCTTCGTTTAAGTAAAGTCCTTCAAATACGAAATACCAATCGCTTCTTGAATATAAAAATAAAAAAAAACAACAAATAAGAGAATCAATTTTAAAAATATTTTTTTTTCAAAAAAGAAAAAAACTTTAATAGCAATTTTGCAAATTTAAATGAATGTTTTGGTCCTTTCTTAAATTTTTTTACCACGTTTTTCTTAGCTTGCTTTCTTGTTTGTTTGTTATTTTTTATATTGAGATATAAAAAAATACAATGGGATTAGTTTTTCATTATTTAACTATTCTAGAGTATACTTGATATAGATTATTGTCAATAGGAATATTGATAAAGTGATAAACCAACTTTTATTATTTTAATTATATTTAATTAAGCAGATTATTAATTAATGGGTTTTCAATTTTCATTTTTTAAAATACCAAGATGATTATTTTTTAATATTTAAAATGTATTTAAGGTGATAATATTTTAACCATCATAGTAAGTTCAATGATAAAGCATCAATTGTGTTCACCCACCCGGATTATATAAGTAAAGAATTTGTAGTAGAAGAACAAATAAAATTCATCAGTTTTCAATATATAAAATACATAAATCTTTTTTTCCTTTTAAATTTATATAAAATATTAACTTTATTTAGATACAAAAAAGTGTTTTATTAACCGGAAGAAACAATATTTATTTAGATTGAATCATAGTCCTATATATATATATTAGAGTTTTATAAAATACCCTTTCTTCCCTTTTTATTCCTTCTTGTTCAATGTCCCTTTTGCCCGGTTTGTTTTGACAGAGGCAATATCCCGATAGAAATTCAATTTGAACCCTCTTTTTAAAAGAGAGGGAAATAGAGAAAGTAAAAAAAAAAGATTTTTTTTTTTTTGTTAATAGAGAGAAGGAGAAGTTTTTGATTCGGGCCGTCACCTCTTTCAGTTTTGGGTGGACGTTTTAAGGCGTGACACGCAACCCAAGCACACACATTTCTCTCGCTTTTCCCATTTCTTCTCTCCCTTCAGGGCTCAATTAGCTGGCTGCCAGCAAGATTGCGTGCGTGTCATTTTATTTATCAATACTGATAAGAAAAAGGTGGAAAGGGTGAGAGAGTGAGAAACATGATATACATTTTATTACACCTTCTCTGTTTAGATGGTATATATCCCCCCCCCCCTCCACAACCCAATCACGGATATTTCTCTTACAACAAGCATAGGGAAGGGAATGAGGAGTAGGTTTAATATTTGAATATTGAACTGATTGACAGGCAAACATACAGAAAACGAGAGAGAGAGAAACTCGTAAAGAACTTGTGCAAACATAAAGAGGAGGGAAAAAAATCACTCGCCTGAAGGGAGAGAATAAAATAGAAAATATCCATCTATAGTTCATGACATCGACTCATTCCAATCTATTTGTTTATTATTATTTTTTCTTTTTTGCTACTACTCTTTTATATTATATAAAAAAGAAATAGCTCAAACTTACAGTTTTATATATATAATTGTTCTTTGAATATTATAGAATATATTTTAATGAAATTTAATTAATTATTCTTTCTATTATCTAGATAATATACACAATCCGTATTATTTACCAATAATAGAAATGACTATAATTATAATTAATCATTTATATTTGAAATTTTTATTTTATCATTCAAAATATTAATTTGAAAATTATCTATTTTAAATTTAAATAAAATTATTTATTAGGAATTTTTATATATATATATATATATATATATACACAATAGAAGTGATTGTCTGTTATTTAATTAAATTTCGTTATTTTTTTATTCCAAATGTCCTTTCTGCGATGGATTATTCACTCAATTTTAAAGCAATAATTAATTTGATAGAAAAAGTGAAAGGTTGGAAAGGGTTGATGGCTACAAATTCTACTGATTAATCCACTCTCTCTTTTGTTATTGTTGTTGGTGCATTCGTTAACCCAACCATCCATTTATCAATGATAATCAATGACGATTGATGATGGATAGGGGATTGACTCATTAAATAAAAAATGTTCACTTTCAGCCTATTTTGTTTTTTTGGCTTAATGTCATCTATTATGCATGTGATCAAAAAAAAAAAGATTCACAAGCCAGTCTTTTAAAATTTATTTAATTAAATGGGATTTGATTATAAATGAAATTCTCCCTAAATCATTATCAAAAAGAATTTAATAATAATAATAATAATAATAAAAAACTTCAGGAAATACGGATGGTTTATACTTATATTTAAAGAATGAACTAAAAATTTAAAAAAAATGTATTGTACATGTAATTATATATAATATATTAAATAATAAAGTTAAAATAATATACTTTTATTAAGATTAAAAGTTAAATAAAATATATTTTTATAAAATATCAATTAAATCAGATTTCACTTATTCGCTTCGAGTGCTGACCGTCATAAATAAACGCCTATATAATTAGTTATCAATAAAATTTTACTAAATGTAATATCACTTTTAATTATTTTGTTTCAATTTGTGCCGAATTTTGATAATTCGATGAATAAAATCTCATTAAAAAAATATAATCTCCGGAATGTGATTTCTACTAAATATGGTACACTTGTATATTTCTTTTACAGACGTTAATATATACAAGCTAAATTTTATTCTAAGAGGAAATATTTGACAATTCAAGTTTCCACCTTTAATCTAGATAAGAGAAAGAAAAATCTATGAGATGAAAAAATACTAGAATTTAAATTAATTCAATAAATGAAAGTCAAATTTTATTCAATTTATTATATATAGATATTTTTATTTTTAAAATTATACAAAATTAATAGAATAATATTTTAACTTTAATAAATTAATCAGAATTATTTTATATTTAAATAAATTACATTAAATGAAATAAATATCTAAAAATTATAAGTGAATTAAAAAAACAACAACACAAATTTTATTTATAAATAAATGTTTTCTTATTTCAATAGGTGTCCTTGAGTTGTAGTATAATCAACCAAAATTTAAATAATTTATATATACTTTTAAAGATTTTAAGATAGTAAATAGATAAATATAAAATTTATATTGTTTATATAAAAAAGACAAATACTGAGTATTTAAATATATAAATATTTTTATCAAATTAAGAAATGAATAATTTATAAAAACATAATTATGATTTTGATTTTCAACATTATAGATATCTTTTTATTTAATAAGATTTCATACTCTTAAATTTAGTCGACAAATTTTCAAGTTAACATTTGTAATTCATTTAGGTATCTACAATTCTTTACTAAAATTATTGCTTCGTCGTTAATAGTGATTGTAATTTTGTTTATAAAAATTAATAAGTTTTATTTGAATGAAGAAATGATTACAATTTATTAAAAGAAATCATGTATTCAGAACTTGGAATTTATAAATTAAATTTAACATTAATTAGAGTTAATAATTTTATTTGCCTTTATTAGTTAAATATTTATTTACTTATTTTTCATTTTGTTTTGCAAAATACATATTGGAAACATTATAATTCATTTGATTGAAATTTTTGATCTCGTAAATTTCAATTTCTTTTTTAATTGAGAGATTCCAAATTATATTTTATATTAAAATTGAAAATCTCGTTGAACGGTTTAATTTTTTTAATGTTTGATATAAAAATGATGATGATGAAAAATTTTGATTGAAGGAAGGCGGAAAGCATGCTTTACCTCCTTAACCACCCCTAACATAGGCCCAACTACACGTGGCTACAATTAATGATATTCAAATGATATAAAAAAAAATGTAGAAAGTTTTTAACCCTTGACTATTAGAAAAATTAAATATTTTTTGATAATAATCATAAGAAAAACTTGATCAATGTGGAATTTGAATAAATTTTATATGAAAATATTTTTAAATTTATTTTATCCATGCTTAGTTATTGACATTGGTTTAGATTGTATGATTATTTATGTGAATACTTTTAAATGTGTGTGTGTGTGTGTGTGAAAAATGATGTTGGTCTTACCTCTGATTCGCGGCTTAATCGCCGGAACAATTCATCCGAGTCGAACTTGGCCCTTTGGTCTGGCACAACACGAGGCATCTTGAAGATAAATCTTGGTTTCGGTTGTTCATATAATCCGATGGTATCAAAGGGCAACATGGTTGCTAGTCCGGTGGTGTCCATCGGTGCATGCATCATTATCAATTTTTATTATTGAAATAATATCAATGGAATATTATTCAACGGAGTTGAATATTTTAAAAAAATTAAAAAAAAAAAGATATTTGAATTTCTATTGGTTGTGTGTCCAAATGGAAAAGCGATATCGTTGAATTGTAGAGAAGAGAGATTGGTTGATAGGCAGGAGGGTTGTTATACTCTGGTCCGATCTTAGCACAAGCAGCGTGCGATTCCCACTGATCGTTGTTAGGCGTTGACAGCTGCCTCGTTCCATTTGACTCCGCCCCTTGGAGGGTAGCGCGCATGCGCTAATGGGCGGTGAGGGTGAGATTTGGTGGTGGGGGGAAAACCACGCCTCTCGCCTCTATCCCTTTCGAGGTTCACCTTGCTGGTTTGTCGGTGGCCAAAAAGGGTTGGTTTCTCTCCTGGTCTCCACAGACACCCCTTTATCACTTGCAATTAACATTGCTCCTTGCCCCTCACCCACTCAACCCACCCACTAACGACACTCAATTCATGTCCCTTTTTTTCGTTTAAAAAATATCACATTAAATAAAATAAACCTTTAAAGAGAGATAGAGGGCTTTATTCAAGCATCATACATATCATTCACCCATGGAATTAGCCACAAAAAAATAAAATAGAAAAAGAAAACAAAATAAAAAGAGAATTTTTTTAAAATATCAACTATGAGGTAGGATTTTATATATGTTCATCAAGATTGAAATTATTTTGATTTATCCAGAAATGATTCGAGTGAGTTTTAAATAAAATAAATAATTTAAATAAATTTTCTTATACTCATTAAGATTCAATAATATTTATTTTAATGAGGAATAATGAATAATAACATACATCCATTATTAATTTTTATAAATTATACAATTTAAAATACAATCAAGACTTATAATATGTAGAAATCCTAAATAACTTTTATTTTGGACATACAAATCATACAAATTATAATATTATACAAAAATTAATATTTATTTTTCAATAAATCATTTGTTTGTTTCTTTCAAAATTGGTCTCAATTTAATATATTAATAAAAAAAAATATAATTAATTATATAAATTAATAATTTTATTTTATTTTATAATATTAATTAATTTCTTCTATTGGAAGCCTTGATTCAGTTTATTTTAATTTTAATAAAATTTATTTCCTTAAAATTAATGTTTAAAATGAATAATATTGAAGATATTATTTTAGTTAATACAAAATAGTTAGAGTAGTAACATAACAATTCAATAATACTATAACAAATAAATTATTTGTAAAATAAATAAACAATTTATTTATTAATCAAGCTTTGCAAAAGTTGGTCTTCACTTACCCCACTTCACCTTAATAATTTTTATTTAATTCATTAATTTTTACAATATACCAAATATGAATTTTTTGTTAATGACTAAATATTCTATTTTATATTTATTGGTAATATGGAATTCACTATCATCTCTGCATTATAATGCATTTTTAAAAATTTTAATAGATGATTAGTTATCGTCTTGGTAATATAAATTGAAAGTGTATGTATTCATATATGCATGTATGTCATGTAAGTGTGTGTGTATGTGTATATGAAACATTCTATGTAGATGACGCTTATGCTAATGAGTGTTTCGCCCTAATCAATTATTAATCCCTTAATAGGGTAGAGTGCTTGGGACTTTGGAAGCAGCAAACTTCAAACGAAATCAATTTAACTAAACAGCTGCTTGACTATTATCAACACTTGCATGCAAATTTATTATGGATAGTGGTATGTTGAAAGCATTAGATCTCGGAAATTAAGTAAATGCAGAGGTAATCCCATCCATTGGAGAGCTCAACTTGTATGAATTATGTTAAAATAATTTTAAAATTATCTAATGGTAATTTCTTATAGTATTATTAGCATAAGGATAGGATAATAAAATATTAGTATACTTATAATCATATAGCTAAAAGTGAAAAATTGTGCTGCATAAAATGTAAATAATTAGTTTAATTATATTTTTATTAAAATGTCCCAAAATAGATAATGTAATATTATAATATTCAATTATATTTTAGAGCGAGTACTTTTTTGTTACCTGGGTACAAGCGAAAAATTACAAAAAATTATTTAAATTATTAAGGTTTTACTCCACAAAGCAATATTAATTATCACATTTTTATGATATTAGAAAAATAAAGAGAAAAACGTATTGCATTTTAAGGTTAATTTCTTAAGCAAAACGTTAAGGATATGCTTCACTTTATTTTCAATAGATTGTTTTATTTAATATAAATTTCAAACCAAAAGTTCAATTGAATAGTTAATACTACAAATTATATTAATCAATTTGAAATATTTTCTTAATGTGAACGTTAACAATTATCAAGGGATGGTTTATTTCTGAAAGAAATTTCACATTTTTTTCGAAATTGACAGGGGGTGGTCAAATACTTAAATTAAATTAATTAATATAATAATAAATATCTTTTATTAAATTTATGTATTAATTAAATAAGAAAAAAAAGAATAATTATAAAATATTAAAAATGAGCAGCTTTTGAAAGGCAAAGGAAAAAGAAATGAAAGAAAAAGTTAAATAACGAAAAAAAAAATAAAATAAAGGGAGGAAAGACAGTTTGTAAGGAACGAGTCAATAGTTCAGAATATTGTGACTTTAAGTTTTAAAATATCACACAGATAAAAATAATTGTCTTGAAGGTATTGATGAGGATCCGAAGGCTCTAACGTTCAATGGATGGATGTTCCAAAAAAGATAAATAAATAATATGTGGTGTATTAGATATGGGAGTTTGGGAGATTACATTCCCGAAAAACTCTCCTGAAGAAGAAGCTACGATTTCATCGTTTGAGAATACAGGAGATTTATGGAAATGTCCAAAAACTACTTATATCCTTGATTACAATTGAAATAGTATACTGGGCACCTGGAGCAATTTTTAAAACAAGAGATATAAACTGAAATATAAAGAAGAATTAAAATAAATTATTAATAAAACCAATCCTTGTGCATTTTATTCCATTTATTTATTTTAAACCCATTTTAGGTAGATTACTAAAACTTTAGATTTTAAGATAGTCAATTACTAGAACAAAAAATACGTTTAGAAAAGAATTAAAAAAAAATATTTAAATATACATTAACCAAATATTTGTGTTATAATGATAATTAAAAATAGTTACACAATATGGTAGCACTTGTTTTGTTGTTATTCTCATTTTGTTACCGAATAATAGTGTTTTTTTATGAAAATTTCTCTTAAGGCGGTCAACTACTGGTACGTTTACCTTATAGTATATATATAAATCTTTCATCTATATATGTTAGCTATTTAAGATACAATTTACATTTAAATGAAAAGTTCAAAAAATTTCAAATCGAAATGTATGTCCGTAAATCTGTCTTGTGGTTAGTCTTGAATAAAAACTAAAAATGCTACAAAACTAAAGCTAAAATGTTATATTCAAATTACCAAATTTTATCTCTCTGAGATAAATATAGTTCAAGTAGTAAAGAAATAAAAACCGAAAATGCTAGGTTAGTCTAGTGATATTAAAGTTTTATGAAGTTAAACAATAAATAAAAAAATTAAATTCAATTTTATCTGACCAAAGTTTATTTCTTTTGATATTATAAATTAATTAAATCATATGTATAAATTTGAGTTCCTCTTCCTCATGAAGTCATCTTATTCGTCAAATATCTCTATTTGTAATTTATATATATTTTTATTTATATTCATTTACATTTACATATTCATTAATTTATTCATTTATTTACATTTATACGAATATCTTTATTTATCTTTAACGCCCCTTGAGACTAAATCAATTTTCATTAAAATTAAATAATTGATCATGGTTTTTAATATTCAAAGATTTTTTTTTTAAGAAAAAAATTTGATTAAATTAACATAATTTAAATGAATTTAATCGATCGGTAAAGATGAAATGAATTTAAGCTGTTATCGTTTATTGTTCGTTGTGGGAACAAAACGCTTCCCTACCATTCTATTACTGTTGTTGTTGTTGTTGTTTGTTAGCCACGACGACGAGGATTTATATTTAATATTCGCGGTTTTACAGTTGGCAAAGACGACGAGGCCCATTTGTTGTTTTGGCGGCCAAGAAAACGGAGAGTGGAACCCTCGAAGGGACAAAGTTATGGTCGCGGTCACCCAACCCGCTATTCCCTTCTCTCCCCGTGCACACTAAACTCATCTTTATTATCATATAAATTTACATACGTCTTTCATTTTCTATACCAAAGAGAAACAGAAAAAGAGACCGAAATTGAAAGAAAACAAAGAGAAGACATTTGAAAAAAAAAACTAATTGTAAGAAAACATCTGTAACAAAAATATAAAATTTATTTCCTTTCTTAAATGAACTCTAGAAAATAAATTATGATTAAAAAATAATCTATTTATTTTTATAATGTACCCAGTGCCGGCTGACCCATTAGGCGGAGTAGGGCAATTTGGTTCTCACGCTTTTTAAGAACCCCGGAACATTAAATTAAACTGTATATAACATAGGTTCTTAAACTTATGTACTCCACGGACCCCCACTTGAAAAAATTTTTTTTGACGGACCCCCATCACAACTTTAGGTACTTTACGTCATTTTATTAATTAATTTCTGGATTACGATCTCATAAGGACAAGGATATATGATGAATATTTCTAACAGTGATTGGTGAATAACGATTTTTTTGCATATTGTAGAACACATTTTATTAGAAATTATAATATTGAAGAAAGAAAATACAAACATTGTCATAGCAACAAATCTCACAAATTATAATGGGTACTTACATTAAATTCATATAAATATTTTATAATTTTTTTCAGAAAATATTAAATAAGAAATATTTTAAAAAATAACTGCATCTATCTCATTAAATATAACTTACATATTTAATGAGATGTATGCAGTTGTTTTCTTGAAACAAGAATCTCAATATCTGGCTTAATATTGGAAACTTTTAATCTAAGATCCGGCTCTACATTTAATTTGTTTCTATATTTAGACTTAATATAAAATAGTACCGAAAAAGCTTGTTCGCATAAATATGTTGTGCAGAATGGAATCAAGTGTTGAAGTGCTTTATTTGCAAGCGCAGGATAATCTGACCTGAGAAGTAACCAAAAGTTGCTCAATTCAGTTTTGTTAAATTTTAGTTTATAAGTTGTATCACATGATAATTCCACGAGAATATCTTGTTCAGGTGCAGATAAATGTTTAGCATTTGTAATTTCCATATTAAATGGATCTCTGATCCAGTTATTGCAAGGATCAGGAGTAGAAAAATACTTCCTGAAGTTGCTTTTCAAAGTAATTAAATGTTCAACAAATAATTGACGCGTTTGATTAAGCAATTTTTCACTGGAGCTTTCTATGAAATCATTGAGAGTTGGAAAAGACTCATATACACCGTTCTGGATGCGTTTCGACCACAAGTCGATTTTTTTAATCATTGCTTCTATTTTATCTTCAACTTTAAATATATTTACAACAGTACCTTGCAGGCTCAAATTAAGTTCGTTCAATTTTGTAAAAATATCAGTCAAGTAAGCCACCTTAGCTAACCAGATAAAATCATTGAAACATTCGGTCAGTTCAAAATGCGCATCTATTAAAAACAATCGTATTTCATCTCGAAGCTCAAAAAGGCGAATGAGTACTTTCCCGCGGGACAACCAACGTACATCTGTATGTAATAATAAATGTGTATGTTGACTACCCATTTCCTCACACAAAATTTTAAAAACTCTGGAATTAAGTGGACGAGCCTTAATGAAATTGACAATTTTAACTACTTCGTCTAATGTTCTTTTCAAATCTGGTGACATATTTTTGGCTGCTAATGATTCTCTGTGAATGCAGCAATGATTCCAAACAACCTGAGGCGCAACATTTTTAATAAGAGCAATCAATCCAGTTCTTGTACCTGACATTGCACGAGCACCATCAGTGCAAATTCCAACACATTTTGGCCACTCTATTTCATTTTCGGTTATAAAATTATTCAAACTGTTAAATATGTCATTAGCTGTCGTTCGTGAAGGTAGTGAATCACAAAACAATACATCTTCTTGTATTTGATTTTCAAACTCATATCTAATGAAAGCTAACAAATTGGCATTATTAGTGACATCAGTACTTTCATCCAATTGTAATGAGTAATAGTGACTTTTGCGCACTCTCGATATTAATTCTTCTTTTATATTACATGACATGTCTTCAATCCTATTCTTAACCGTATCATTTGATAATGAAATCAAATTTATATCGTTTGCTGCTTTAGTTCCTAACATTATATTTGTAATTACTTTTGTAGCAGGAAGAATTAATTGCTCTGCTATATTATGCGGCTTTCCTGCTTTAGCAATAAGTAGAGCTACTTCATATGATGCCATTACTGCTTTCTTACTCATACCACCAGATCCCGTCTTTACCATCAATTTCTGACTTGAATTAAGTTCTTCTTTTTTCATTTTAAAAAATTCGATAGACTTACTAACATGCTCGCTGTGCTTTGTTTGTAAATGACGTCTGAGATTAGCAGGTTTCATACTTTCATTGGATAAACTTTCCTGACATAGAACGCAGACTGGTCTTTCCACATCATTGTTGCAAATATAAGTAAATCCAAATGATAAATAATCATCCGAATATTTTCTAGTTTTGCGTTTCTTGGTAGAGTTTGCTGTTGATGCCTCATCATCTGATTCTTTCCGTTTCTGTGTTGAACCAGTTTGTAGCCAACGATCCATTTTATGGAGTAATTTATTAACATTGAACTACAATAATATAAATATAATATAAATATAATATAAATATAACGAATTATTATTTACTAGCTATGTTTTAATATGATTTTAAATGAATGTTTTAATATCATTTTAAATGAATGTTTTAAATCATTTTAATAAATGTTTTAAATCATTTTAAATAAATGATTTAATATCATTTTAAATGAATATTAATTTATATAAAAAATATATTTCGTAATTTGATTCTAAAATATTATTAATTTCGTAATTTGATTCTAAAATATTATTAATTTCGTAATTTGATTCTAAAATATTATTAAAATAAATATTTTTTATTCATAAAACTAACTTATACTTACTCTCAAAAACAGCCTTTCTGGGAAATTGCAAAATGTGTTTAGTGTTTTTATAAAATAATGATCATGCAAATTACACTAAAAATTAAAAAAAATTATTAGCTATAATAAACTATTATTAGCTATAATTTAATTATAATTAATTAAATTAATAAAAATAATTTAAAGATACAACTCGTTGAGAAATGAACTTATAATTAACATTTGCTTTAAAACTGTTTAAAACCCCAGAGTGGACGCTGACAATTTGGGTTTTTCCGGGTAAGACTGTCCCCTCCCCTGGTTTTCCCCAATAACAAAGTGAAAGAAAATTCCCTTATATGCCTCCCCTTCCGAGCCCCTAAGAGGGGTTATTTTAAAGGAACAATCGAAAAATGATTTTAAATGAATGAATGGATGAAAATTCAAATTTTATATATAGTTTTTTATATATGTTTATTTATTCACAAAAAATTAATTGACATAATTATCAATTTAATAAAATAAAATAGTATTATTAATAGTATTAAATTATAGCCGTAATTCTCTAGGAGGATATAGTTAAACAATGAACTTTAAATATTTATATATGTATATATTTTTACGATGATTTTTTTCCGAGGACCGCGGACCCCCAGTAAAGGCTTCGCGGACCCCCAGGGGTCCGCGGACCACAGTTTAAGAACCACTGGTATATAATATGTATATATGGTAATGGCATCTAAACCGGACAATTATTTCAAAACTTTTACTTAAAATAAGAATTATGAATGAATGTAAATTTAAAATAAGGAGTATTTTAAGTAAAAGTTTTGCAATAATTGTCCGGTTTATGTATATATATATATATATAAAACATATAATTACAAAATATTCTTAAAAAATTCAATCTAATGAATTGATAAAAAACAAATACTTATTTTTAATTTTTGTTGTATATTGTGACGCCTCGCCGCACAACATAAACAAGACACTCAACTGGATATAAATTTATTAAATACTTCACCGTAATTAACAAAGAAACGCCTAAACTTACCACTCAATTCCTTATAATTCTCTTTCTGAAGTGACATTTCTCATTTCTACTGATAATTGCAGAATTGCCACAGCGAATTATTAGCTGCACATATAGCCAAGATATTATATAAAGGAGAAAGGCTCTCTTTGAGGCATTTTTTTACTATCTCGTCAGGGATAGTATTGCAATCACGAAAATTTTCAATGTCGAGATTTTGATGTTTTATACGTTTTGAAGGTTCTTTAATCATTTTCACTAAGGTTGGGAAAAATGTGTGTGTGTATGTGTTTATGTATGTAGACAAGATAACTCAAAAACGGTTTGAGCTAGTATGAAATTTGGTATACGGACATTATTCAAAATTTGTAATTTTCTATCAACTTTTGAGAAATGTAGCTCAACCGGAAGAGGGACATTACCTGCAACGTTTTGATTTTTTTTTCCTCTAAAGTCACCGTAAAAATAAAGATATATGTTTGATAGTTTTTTACATGATTAAAAATTGTATAAAACTGCTATATATTGAATTTCAGCTTGATTGAATCGCTGAAAGTACCGGAATTAATTTTTTAACACTGCAAATCACGCGCCAACACGTGACCTGGTGCCATCAACAGAGCCAAACATGGTTTAATTAAATATTATTTATTAATTTTAATTTATAATTTATAATTAATTAAATTTAATTTAAATATAATATATTATGTTATTTTTTCAAATTCAAATTGCGAGATAGTCGAACTTATTTTATTGTGCATTAAAATTATATTTCCAATAAAATCTAAGGTCTCTCTATTTTCATTAGCCCGCACTTTAATATACAACTTAAAAAAATATATTGTTAGTTGTTTAGCTGTTTTGGGAAAAAATCATTTATCTAACTCACAGAAATTTAAAAAAAAATTCAAATATTTATACTTATATGAGATACCTACTTTCTGATCAATCATATATTTTTAGTGTTCATGTTTAATGCAAAATATACGAGGTCAGGTCAATAAGTCGATGACTTTGTAAATGAAACTCAGTTTTTGAATTAAAAATTATTTTTATTTTTCAACGTTGAGCTCTATACACTTCTCCAATTTTTTTATCCCTTCCAAAAATAAGATTTGTCGAGACATCAAAATAGGTATTTGTTTGTAAGATGATTTTATCAGTCAAATCTCTTTCCACCAAGCCATTTCTTCAGGTTTGGATACAAGAAATAGTCAATCGGGGATTTTCATTTAAATTTACTTTTTTTCTATTTTATTCTCAAATCACGAGGTAGTCTGCTATTAATTGATGTCAAACAAAAACTAAAAGACTCAGCTAGTTCAAATTTCGACAGGGTCAGCTGATAGTTGTCTGCTGACAAGATCAGTTTTGCCATTTCATTTAAGAGATGACAAATGTAAAAAATCATAGACTTATTGACTTACCCTGGTACTAATATCTCTAGTTTAGAAAGATGATCCAGATTGTTTTTTTTTCCAAAAAATTAAAATACAACAGATTAATTTAATAAAGTAAATCTTTTTAAATAGAATAATTAGATAATGATTATTGTGGTATGGTTTGATAAGTTTTAAGTTTCACTTGATTAAATTACAAGTGATTTTTCTATTCATTTACCCCACTCCTTTATTAATATTAAAGTATATAATTTTATTAATATAAATATTGCTAACGTATTATCATAAACATTACAGCAGTGAAATAACAATCATTCTACAATATATTTTTTTTAAAATAATAACGCGTAATGTTTTCATGAAGTTTTATTTTATTTCCATGTGATTGTGTTTGTTTATCTTTTTTCTGAATTAATAATGGAGTAAACAGAACTGAAAATGAAATGACTTCATCCAATTACCTCAATATAAGTTTGTCACTATATTTATATGTATATCATTATAGTTTATATTTTCTACAATTATTATTAGGTTAAAGTGACCGGTCCGCCGACTCGAGTTCGAGGGTTCAAACCTCGCCGAGTGCACGGATATATAAATCGATATATATAAATATAAATATAAATATAAATAATAAACAAATCTGTGAAGGCTGGTTAAAATGGAGATATATTCTGAAGGCCAAAAAAAAAAAAAATATTTACTATTTACATACTTATACCATAATCATTCGATATTTGAAGAAATTTAAATAAATCTCTTTTTTTTTACTCTTTAGGCAAATTCATTTTTTACATAATGTAAAGAAAGTTTATAGATATTTCCATTATTTATTACCTATTTAATATAATTAATTTATTTATCCAAATTTACATTATATTATTTGAAATTATCTTAAATGTGAAGTTCAAAAAAAGATTTTGAAATTGTCTGACGTCTTGGTTTAATTTTTTATTTACTTTATAAAAAATTCATATTTCTATGCCTTTATTGTGTTTATTTATTACATGATTCCATTTTTTATTCTTTGTATATTCAACAATCTTATTCTTTCCTTTAGAATGCACACACAAGAAATTAATCCCTCCTCTTTTCTTTATTTGACTACCTATAATTTTCATTTCTAAATATTGTGAATCAATTGTCAAAACTTAGCTAATATGATCTCTCTTGAAGAAAAAGAATCTAAACATTTTTTTTATTTTCCTGTCTAAGAATATCTCAGTAAAATATTAGCCTGCGAGGTGTTCAAATATTATATTCTTTAATATATTAAGCGTACAATTACACCTATTCGCGTCAAATGCTTTCAATACGAATGTCGATCATCATCATCTTCATTTAGAAACCTCTTCAGGGGACTTTAATATACCCAACTGAGTACAATAGAAGACTTATATATATATATTCTATATAGGGGTGAACGATGAACCCACACAGACACACAGGGGTGGAAAGAGAGGGAGGAGGGTTGCATTAAAAAACTTAATAAATATCAATATATACTTCACATGACTCTGGGATTACCGTTTTCCTTGAAGTGTATCTACAACAACGATAACAAAAAAAATCCTGTTCTTTATTCTTTTCAACCTCAAGTAAAAAAAAATTCGGTTCGTTTTCACCTTTACTGATAGTTATCTCGAGATAAGAACGCATCAGCATTACCATCAATAAAATTTACTTTGAAAATTCTCACGAGCTCAAATGATACATTCAATCAAATTTAAATATTTTAAAATTTTTGTTATTTTTTTGTTTTAATTTTTTTACTAATTTTTACTATCTAGAGATAGTATTGCGATCCCGAAAATTTTCGATGTCGAGATTTTGATTTTTTTATACGTTTTGAAGGTTCCTTAATCATTTTCACTAAGGTTGAGAAAAATGTCTGTGTGTGTATATATGCGTATGTAGACAAGATTGCATTTAGCATTATTCAAAATTCGTAGTTTTCTATCAACTTTTGAGAAATGTATCTCTTTCGGACGAGGGTCATTAACTACCACGTTTTGATTTTTTTTCATCTAAACTGACCCTAAAAATAAAGATATTAGTTTGATAGTTTTTCAAATGATTAAAAATTGTATAAAACTATTATATATATAATTTTAGCTTGATTGAATCACTGAAAGTACCGGAATTAATTTTTTAAATTTTGACTTAAAATAAGTAATCCAATTCAAATATGCGAGATAATCGAGTGGATCCAAATTTTTTATAAATTTATCTGAGCATGTTTTAAAATTGTTTTATTAAATTCTTGATTTTCTGTCTGTTCGCTCTTTTGACAAATTGAAATCGATTTTTCATCAACTTAATATTGAGATAGACCTTAGAAATTTTTTATAGATATTTCAATAGATCCCTAGAAGGTATAGAAGAAATATAATTGAATTATAATTAATTAATTGTAATTAATTAGCGATTAATTACTTTTTGTAACTAACTCCTTTTGTATTGCTCCGATTAATTTTTTTTGTCCTCTCTCTTTCTCTATCTTTTACTTCATTTGCCCTGGTTTGGACAAATGGCCAACGCCTTCAAAGGAGATCCTCATTCAGTAGCAGTTGTATACTAACATTGACACACCTTTGCATATTGAAATTTATTCTTAATAAATAATTTTAATTATTTATCATCAGACTCGAATTAATCTATAAACTTTGATTCATGATTTATTAGTCCAATAATAAAAGAAAAAAAGAAAATTCAACAATACGTCTAAACATATCCTTATATGTTCATTTCTTTCATCACTTTCCTTACTAGATTTTGACCTCCAGAAAATAAATTCTCGTACAATAATTAATAACCCCTCTCTCTCTACAATCAATTGTTTAATCCATATTATCATACCACTGTTTTTCTTTTAATTATATATAAGTGAAATTTGATATAGGTGTATATGTATTCAGTTTTTTTTTGGTTTTGTTAATCATGTCATTATAAAAGAACATGTCGAATAATATGGCATAAACATAACAAAGATGATTTTATTTTGATTTTGATTTCAAGAATTAAAGAAAGAAACCTATAGTTTCTTTTTATTTTTGTCATTATTCTGATCCTTTGGAGTAATTTAATTAAGGAAAAACTTCTAAAAACTGTATTTTTAAGAGAAGAAATAAGTTTTTTTAATTTATAAAGTGAATACAAATAAGGATTGGATTCAAAAGCACATCAAATCAAACATTTTGAAGGGAAAGACGAAGATGAATTACAAAATTTGTTTTTTTTTTATTTGAAAAGAACAAACTACTATAAAATGTTTCTTCTTTTAAAAGAATAATCGCAAAATTACCTATATATTTAATGTTTTCATTAATATGAGTTAAAATAAAAACACTTTCTATAAATGAGTAAAGTCAATGTTTTGTACAAATAATCCCACCCAGAACGTTTCTTAATAATAACTAACATTTTCCTGATTAATTTTAGATGAGAAAACTGCCAAGAAAAACTCACCTTGTTATTAATAAACATAATAACATATATATATATATATATATATATATATTTGTATTTTTTTTTTTCTTATTTAAAATGTAATCTATAATATAACTATATTCAAACTAATTATACAAAATATTTCAAACAAAGCTATTTTTGAAAATTATTTTAAAACAAAGTGAAACCAATACAAAAAAATGAATGGAGAATTGGAACTTAAATTTAGATTCTAGTCTCATCGAATTCATCAAGAAATTTAATAGAATTGATGTCTTGTAAATGGACCCAATCTGAATGAATGAACATAAATAAATTTAACTATTCTTTCTTTTAATAAAATTTATGAGTATATTTTATGAAACTATTTATATTTCGAAAACAATACTCCCTAAAATATTGTGAAAATTTAGATATAAAATAATTATATAAACGCTAATTTTAAATAATTCTTTTAATATCTAAGTTAAAAATAATTTTAGAAATTATCATTTTATTCTCTGATGGGAGTAATCATACCAAAGGACTAATCAGTATCTAATAAAGGATAATAGAGGACAACAATAAATAAATTTTCAAATACATATTTTAAGAATATGACGATGAGAGTTTTTTTATTTTTTTTATAATTCTAATGATCCTATTTTATATGTTAAATTTCAAAACTACCAATTCTAAAAAAAGAATTAATAAACGAATTGTCAAAGAACGGATGGGTTAAAATTAAGAATGCATCGGAAGAACATATTCTTAGTATTTAATGAAAACAAGAAAAAAGAAATGTTTAAAGATCTTATTTATCCTTTTTATAATTATAACGTTTTTCTCAACTTCACTTAGCGTCTGTCTCTCGTCTGTTCGCTCTTTTGACAAATTGAAATCGATTTTTCATCATCTTTAGATTTAGATAGGCTTTTGAAAATTTTTATAGATATTTGAATCGATCCCTAGAAGGTATAGAAGAAATATACTTGAATTATAATTAATTAATTTTAATATAATTATCGATTAATTACTTTTAGTAACTAACTCCTTTTGTATTGCTCCGATTAATTTTTTTTCAACCGATTCTGAAGTATAAATATTGTTTTCAAGATAGATTTTCATTTTGAATGTAATTAAGATTATTTTATAGCATTAAAACTAATGATGAATTCTTATTAATCAGTTGTAGCGCCAATAAAGAGGGGTTTTCCCCCCTCAAATGGCATATATGTCCCGGAAACAAAGGAATCAAATAAAACCTTTTTTTATGAAGACGATATTACTACAATATCCTATATTCATTTATAAATTCTTATATTAATAAAAATTATGTATTTATAAATATAATATAAAAATTATTATTCAATAATAATTTTTATTTAACATAAATACATAAAATCAATTTTAGAAGATTAATATATTTTTTTTGTTTTATTCAATTTGAAAATTTTCGTATAACTTCATCTTTTCTCTATTTCTCGTGTTATATTAAATAAATTTATCAAATTAAAATTGCACTAAAATGAATAAAATAATATAAATATAAAAAATTTTTATAAAATAACGTTTTTCCAATGGACTAAAAAGAATAAAATAATTTTTCTATAAGTCTAACAAAGTTTATGGATGAATTACATCATAATCAATTAAAAACGATTTAGTTTTCATTTGATTTCTATACTATTAACTTCCTTTATAGAGCTATAATTCACATATTTATTCATACATACCACACTAAAACACTTAACTAATAACAATTAACAAGTAACACTATATTTCTAATATAATCAACCATTCTGGATTTGGTTGATAATATGTAAATTTAATAAAAATTCGTTTAAATTTTGATACATACTTTGATATAAGTATATTACTGTTAAAAATAAAAAAAGATTAATTTCTTATTCCGTGATAAAAAAATTCGTCAGTTTATGTGTATGTATTATAAAATTTTATTATTACAAAAATTTGACTTGATTTTTCATATAATTAAATAAAACTAAATACGCCCAATGTTTTTCGTTGAATATGAAGCAATTAATTCATCCATAAACTTTGTCAGGCTTATAGAAAAATTATTTTATTCTTTTTAGTCCATGAGAGACGTTATTTTATAAAAAATCTTTTAAATAAATATATAAAAAAACTTCCTATAAAGATGATTATTTTAATAAGCCGATACGGTAAGAGGAATAAATTAATAAATAGAAAAAATTAGAATATTTTAATATTAATCGTTTTTCTAGATTAAGTAATATTATTAATTTTTTAATTAGATCCAATTTATTTTTATAAAATTTGGTATATTTTATTTTAATTTATTATTATGTTAATATGTATGTTAGCCCCGGACTTAATAACCTGCCCTCGTATATATAATATGCAGTGGCGTACCTAAGGGGGGGGGGCGGTAGGTGCGGTCCGCACCGGGCGGCACTTATCTTAGGGCGGCATTTTTTATATTTATTTATAGTTGTAAAAAGCAACTTATTCATTTCATATTTATTTTTTTTCTTTCTTGAATAATAAATGATTATTATGATTATTATAAGTTTACTATTTGATTTATATAAATTATGATCAACTATATGATTTCGAATATTACTTGCAGTATATGTATAAAAAAATTTACTCTGTGTATTAATTAATATTGATTAAATAACTTAATAATTTATTTATGTGTATTAATTTATAAAAACCACTATTTGATTGACTTATAATAGAAAGGGCGGCAAACTGGAGATCGCCCCGGGCGGCAAAAGTTCTAGGTACGCCACTGATAATATGAGTATTTTAAGGTAAATAGAAAGTAAATAAAAATGTTATTTATTGATAACTTGTGCCTTACAAGAAATTAAGATATTTTTTTTAAATAATTTTTATGAGAGGTTTCAATATATAGTCAAAAATGAAACATTATAATAAATTATTAAATGTAATTATACTTTTTTTAAATTAAATCTATCTACCAAAGGGTTTTAGGGTTAGGAGCTTCACAAAATACGTTATCAATACGTTTTATTAATTAAGTAAAAAGAAAATTAAAAAACAGAATTTATTTACAGATTCATTGAAAATGAAATAAAATTAACTCTTTAAATTATAAAAACATCTTTTTTTTTTCTTAATCCGTTTGAAGTTTATAGTATTTTATTTATATTTACATCTAGATCTTTATTTTATTTCTGTTCTAATTAGGCAGAATTAGACTCACCTGATCATAAACATAAATCTATGAATTATCTTAATTAGTTGAAGTAAAGAGAGAGAAAGAGAGAAAGAGAGAGAGAGAGAAAATATATTCAGATTCTATTTTATTTGCTCGTATGCCTTGAACAGGCATTAAACAGAACGAAGCCACAACGTTGCATCCCTTTTAGAGAAGTACGTTAAGGGGAGAGGGAGATTTTGTCTAGTATGGCTAGCACCCCTCATTTCCCCCACTCCATCCCACCACCCATTCACCTCTCTTCTCTAGCATCTCATCGTTTAAGCCAACATCTTCTATCTAACTCATTTTACGAGCCCCTAAAGATTTACAACAACTGCAGGGCAAAGCTGTTTACCATTTATAAGGATTATTTCTCTTATGCTAATTCTCCATGCTTCGCCACTCCCTTTTCTCTCATACACATACCCGCAATACCTAAAATACACTACAAACAAACGTTGTGGTCAAGGCGGAGGGAGAGAAAGAGATATATTTATTATAATCAGCCCTAATAAGAAGTGAATACTTTTTATTTTTGCTTTTTTTTTTGTTTTTGTTATTTTATATGAGATGAAATTAATTAATTAAGTCTGGAAATCAGGTTAAAAATGTACAAAAAATAATCTTCTTCATTAAATAGTCATCTTAAGTGAATAAAATTGACAAATAACATAAAAAAAACTTAAATAAATCAAGCGTGATTTTAAATTTTTACATTTTATTATACTCTATTATTATAGTAATAATATTAAAATAATGTATTTTTATTATTATTATTATTCTATTATTTAATTAAGCGATAGATACTTGTATACCTATACATCTACACATTACAATTTTAATTAAATGTTTAATATATTAATTTTAGAATGGGATTAAAAGACATTTCTCTTTTAATTTTTTTTTTTAATTTTAATTTTTCAAATTTCCTTTAATTTGATATTAGGATTAAATTAATTTTATTTAAATATAATATAAATAATAGGAGAGTTTATCATATATAGGTAAACTAAAAACGATGAATGTTTTGTTTATATATTAAATAAATTCAAGATTATTAAGCAAGAAGTCAATTTTCTTTTAAAATAATAATTATTAAGTTAGATTAGATTAAATTAGGAATTTTTTTTTACCAAAAAAGTTTATAGTAATTTTCTAATTGTTTTCTTAAAGATATTTTGATGTTTAACTTTAAGGAATGCTCTCTATCATTCAAGATATTTTGATGTTTAACTTTAAGGAATGCTCTCTATCATTTTTTAAATTTCTTAAACAATTAAGAATTCCCAGATGGTGTGTATAATAAAAGTATATTTTAAACTTTATATTTTTATGTTTAAATAAATTGAAGATCAAAAATTTGGAATCCGAGTACACTAACAATACAAAGTCAAGTCAAAAAATCATGGACTTATTGAATTTTCTATCTCTTAAATGAAATGGCAACAGTGCTCTTGTCAGCTGGCAACTATCTGCTGACTTCTGGCGAAATTTGAACCAGCTGGGTTTTTGTTTGATATCCATTAATAGCAGACTACCTCGTGATTTGAGAAGGAAATGGAAAAAGTGAATTTCCATGAAAATCCATGAATTGGGATACGAATTGCTCTCTCATCCGTCCTATTCTCCGGTTTTAGCCCCAACTGACTCTTTCTTGTTTCCAAAGAGATTTGACTCCAATAATGAAATCATCATTTTGATATCTTCGACCAATCTTATTTATAAAAAAATTGGAGAAACATTTGACGATGTGTATAGAGCTCAAAGGAGACTACGTTAAAAAATAATAATAATTTTTACTATCTCGCCAGAGATAGTATTGCGATCACGAAAATTTTCGATGTTGAGATTTTGATGTTTTTATACGTTTTGAAGGTTCCTGAATCATTTTCACTAAGGTTGAGAAAAATGTCTGAGTGTGTGTGTGTGTATGTGTGTATGTGTGTGTGTATGTATGTAGGCAAGATTACGCAAAAACGGTTTGAGCTAAAATGATGAAATTTGGTACATGGACATTATTCAAAATTCATAGTTTTCTATCAACTTTTGAGAAATGTAGCTCAACCGGAAGAGGGTCATTACCTACAACGTTTTGATTTTTTTTCCTCTAAAGTGACCGTAAAAATAAAAATATATGTTTGATAATTTTTCACATGATTAATAATTGTATAAAACTGCTATATATAGAATTTCAGCTTGATTGATTCGCTAAAATTACCAGAATTAATTTTTTAACACTGCAAATCTCACGCGCCAACACGTGACGTGGTGCCATCAACAAAAAGCCAAACATGCGCTGGTTTAATATTTATTATTTATTATTTATAATTAATTAAATTTAATTTAAATATAATATATTATGCTATTTAATCCAATTCAAATTGCGAGATAGTCGAGTGGAGACACTCCAGCTAATTTATTCAAGAATCTGTGTTTCATTCACAAGGTCACGAACTTATTGACCTGCCCTCATATCATCAAAAAATAGAAAAATGATATCTAGAAAAATGAACTAATGATTTAATTTTTATTTATGTAAAAAGCCATAAGAAGAATTCATAAAGAAATTGTAAAACTAAATTTAGTCTCAGAAGTTGAAACTTCCCCTTCCTCACTCCTAGTAGGGTTACCCTTTATACATTCAACTGAATGGGGTTAATTTTAACATTTTTTTTTTTGTTCTTGTTAAAATTTAAACTTTTCATCCACTAAAACGATAATATTGTGGAAAAATTCTTTGTGAGAGTGCTTTGTGTTCTTTCTCTCTCTTTCCTTCTTTCTTTAGACGGTTGTCAAAGTGGCTCAATATCTCAATTAGACGAGACAGAAGAGCTCCTGCCTACTTACTTACCCGTCACCACTTCACTCCTTTCCTTCTAAAATTTTCTTCTTCTTCTTCTTCTTCCTCGGTTTGTATGTCTGTGTGTGCCTGGATAGTTGTTAACGGGGTCGGGACCACGCCCAGGGCTCCTCCTCTTGTCGATTCTCCCTCGTCTCATTTTTACCCCATCGGCGCAGCTGAGGCTCTTTCGGCCAACCGCAAGGAGCCGCCAACCGGAAGGGGCGGCCGCCCCCCCTTATTGGCTAAAATTCTTCCTTCTTCTTCACCTGCCCTTTGGAAATCTATTCCAACAGTGGGGGAGGTTAAAAAAAAAGAAGAGATACTGATCGCGGATTCCTTCGCATGAAAGGAAATACATGCGGCAATGACGTGGATAGAAATGGCGAGGGGAAGGGAGTGAAAGGGAGAAAAGACAGGAAAAAAGCTTCTATATTTTTACACGAAATAGGTTTAAACTAAATTTAGATGCTATATTTAGAAAATGTATTTCAAAATAGTGAAAATATAATTCAATGTCAAGTTTAATCTTTTCATTTAATAGTTTTTAAAATTTTAATTTCTATTTTTTTTTATCAAATTTATGGAATTGAATTTATTTATATCTATAATTATTTTCTTTATTTTCAAATTTATAAATATTTAATAGATTTGTTTTGTTCTTATATTTTAATAATTAAAAAAAAAATTAAATTATAAAAATTATAAAGTTTCTTAAAATAATATTATTCAGTAAGCAGCGCCCGCCCCAGGGCCGGCTGATCCGGACATTTGCCCGGGGGGATAAATCTAAAGGGCGGCATTTTGGTAGTTATTGTCATTAAATATTAATAATCAGTTAATCAAAATATATATTTGTTGATTTTTTGGTAATTGTTCAATTTAACGTATGTATGATGGATTTTTGTCTTAAACTTTTACTCTGTCTAAAAAAAAAATTTGTTTAAAGGGGCGGCAAATTGTCTATTTGTTCGGGGCGGCAAAAAAGCTAGAGCGGGCGCTGCAGTAAGATCATACTACATCCCAAAAAGATATTGCCTTTTTATATATTATGTATTCGAACATCTTATACTAGTTTTACATAAAGCAGATTTAAGTTCAGAAATTCGTAAAAAATAAACACTTTATGTATACTTTCAAGATATATACTTGAGCATGCGCAGTTAGTACAAATGGTCATAAAACTACAGAATTTTACATAGATATATTCTGTACAATTTTTCATACAAATTTATAATTTTATGTCTTAACTGCGCATGCATCATTATGCAATCCTCTGTAATAGAAAATTTAAGAAAGCATCCTATTTATATTTTTTACCAATTTCAGAATATAAATATGCTTGATGTATAACTAGCAATGTTACTTTCAACTAAACTTAAAATTTAATAATTAATTTCACAAAATTGTATCTAACAAATCTAATTAATGATTTTTAATTGGAATTAGATACTAATTAATAATAATTCAATAAAGGATAGTAAATCAATTTATGTAAAATCTCAGCTAAAAGAATTATCTTCATTGAATAAAATTATATTATAAGATTAAAATAAAATAATATTTGAAAAAAAAATATATTTTATTTAATGAACAAACAGTTTGAATAATTTTATAAATTAACTTTCTCTAATATGGGAGTGAAAATTTATGTTAAATATAAAATTTTATTTATTCAGAATATGTTTATTTTCTATCGTCGTTAGAACTATTCATACAACATTAGTATCTACATATGTAAAACTACTTACATTTCAATTCTGTAAATTATGATTTTTACCGACCGACGATAGTAAGGGAGGTATTGTTTTCACACCAAATTTCACATGTGGAGATTTTTACATATCTCCACGAATCATGTATTTTCTTAACAGAAAAAAGTATTTTTAGCATGATGTCCGTCCGTTCGTCCGTCCGTATAGATAGAACGGCTCAACGGATTTTGATGAAATTTGGTATATTTACTTAATGCATCAGTAGGATGAATTGATCAACTTTTGGTGCAAATCTGGAGACCGGAAGTGGTAGTATTAGCGATCGACGATAGGAAGGGAAGGGTTATTTTCACACCAAATTTCACATGAGGAGATTTTTTACATATCATCACGAATCATTCACTTTGTATTGGTTTTATCCTCGAGAAAAATCATCTTTATAGGTTTTTCTTAATTTAAAATTTTATGACGTCATCCAGCCATTCATGACGTCACAGCCTGGTCTTACATATATATTATAAATAAAATAAAATTAAAAATATTTATGTTATATCCATATCTGTATTTTATTACATTAATAGATATATTAAAATTATTTGAAATTGTTTCTGTAGCTGGAAATTAATTTATTTCAAACCGTCGGTCGGTTCGGACCTGGCCACAGGCCAACTTATTTTTTATATTTTATTTCATTTCTTTACTTTTAATATATATGATAATTTAAAATCGATATATTAATATTAAAAACTATAAATTAAATAAATTAAGATTTTATCTCTCAAAAGATAAAATTTAAGCTGATATTCAAGTTCAATCGTATCTTGAAGTTTAGACATTCCCGGTCAAAGCAAAAGGGATGATTAGTATATCGACCAACCCTGTCAGATTCTTCTTTTTTGAGAATAAATTAAAGAATATATTCTTTTTTGAACGATTCACTCATTCTTTTAATTTTATACAATAGAGAATATATCTTTTTCTATTCTAATTTTTTATAATGAATACAAATAAGATTCTGCTATAAATGTATTCTTTAAATTATTATTATTTTATTATAAATTTACGATGGTAAATGATGTCCAATTATTTTGAAAATTTAAGAAATACATTTTCAATCTCGTGTTGCACATATAAAATAATATATTCTCTGAATTCAACAATCCATATCTAATTTAAAAACAATTAAAAAATATTTAATACAAACAGGATTATAGACTAATACAAAGAGTAAAACAACTTTTCAAAAACCCTATCTGTTAAAAAAAGATTAATATAAAAATAAATTTATTTATGAAATATAAGTAATTTATTAAATAATATGAAAAATTTCACTTACCTCATACTTTTTACACATTTTTATATATTTTCTTAAAGTTAATTATTCATTTTTTTCATATTATATATATATATATATATTATTTTAAAGTTATTAACAAATTGAGAAAGTTAATTATCCTAAATAATAAAAATTATAGGTCCTTTAGTTGCAAGAAAGTGTAAAATCATTTAGTACTATTTGGTACTTTTGGTTAGTCAAATTTGCAAAAAATTTGATATAAAATTCCAGGCATATACATTTTTAAAATTACTTTTGAATTAGGTCGAGAAAAAACAATTCTTGGAACCCCTTCCATATTTTCATTATTCAATATTTAATTAAATTTAATTAAAAAAATTATAATAAATAAAAAACAATTATCCAGCTTCATTATTAAATACTTCTTATTTTATTCTTTTTTAAAATAAATTTATTTATGTTGTGAGTATTGTATCTGATTATTTTATAAAGAAATAATATTATCCTATTGAAAATTTTTATTATATGGTAAGGCAGAGGTTCTTAAACTGTGGTCCGCGGACCCCTGGGGGTCCGCAAAGCCATCGTACAGGTGCACGAGAAAATGATGAGTCAGTTAAAACTTTAATTAATATAAAAGAAGCGATGGCATGGCTTTGTGAGGAAACAGAGATCAAATACCCAAATTCAACGAAATGTGCAAGAAAACTATTGCTACCGTTTCCATCTTCATATTTAGCTGAATTTTCTTTCTTCAATATTATAATTTCTAATAAAATGTGTTCTACTATATGCAAAAAAATCGTTATTCACCAATCACTGTTAGAAATATCCATCATATATCCTTGTTCTTATGAGATCGTAAGCCAGAAATTAACTAATAAAATGACGTAAAGTACCTAAAGTTGGGATGGGGTCCGTCAAAAATTTTTTTTTTCAAGTGGGGGTCCGCGAAGTACAAAGGTTTAAGAACCTCTGTGGTAAGGGGTGAATAAATGAACTTAAGAAAAATAATGCATTATTATTGTCATTGTCATTGCTATATATACCCAGCTGTTCTCAATTTTTTCGTATAATAATTAAAATTTATTAACATATGAAATTCACAAAAATCTCCTTAAATTTATTATTATTAGAGTACAATAAAGGAGGGAGGTGGGGCGCGAGAATATCCAAGGGAAAATATTATTAAAAAAAAAATTATTAATATACTGAATAGAATGCACACAAGCATATAGAAAAATCTTTTTTGGTACTAGTTAATTATAATTTAAAAACAGTACCCAAAATATATATACTGTATTATATTTGTATTGTTGTGTGCATTTTATTGTAAGTGGGGAGAATGACAATACTGATTGAAAAATGGGATGATTGAATGGTTGTGAAACTATTATTATTGTAGAAGCCTGTTTTCTTGTCAAGTTCTTGATAAACCTTTATATGGTATTGTATGGTAAAAGAAATGATCATTAAGCAAAATATTAATCAACTTGAAGTTTGATTCAATGTAAAAAATATATTTTTTAAGTTGAATTTTGTTTACGAATTTTTTTATTTTTAACTTTATTTAAATGTATGACTCATTAGTAAAGAATATATTCTCATAAATATTTTTTTTAAAGTTAAATTACAAGATATATTCTTAATTTATTTTCAAGACTGATGAAGCATGGCGCGATATTTATTTTAAGTCAATATATTATATTGAATATCCTAAAATTCAGCATACATATTGATTTAAAAGTGGATAATTTTATTTCATTATAAATTATAACAATACTTTTTCTTAAGTTGAGAGTATTATCAAAATATATTATTTGTGATGGAAAATATAGACTATTTTTGTTATTTAGGATTTAAATTTAAAAAAATTGAAAATTAATTTAATTTATAGATGTCGCTATCATACAGCATCTGTTCGAAGCGCACCAAGTGGCAGCATCTAGAACATTTCTAAACAGCATATCCTAATATTTATAACCTTAATATTTATATATTAAAATATATTTTATACTTATTAATATAAGACAACTTTTAATTATCAAAAAGGTAATATCTCTCTCTCATTTTCTTATTATAATTAATTTTTTATAAAATTTTTTATAATAATTTTTCAAATTTTAATTTTAAACTGATATCAAACTGAAGCCGGTTTTAATATTTAAAACAATTTATTAAATTGTACTCTTATTTTTAAATATTTTATTTAACAATAATTTTATTTTATTTCAGTTCAATATGGATATTCGACCAAATCATACTATTTATATAAATAATCTGAATGAAAAAGTTAAAAAAGATGGTAAGTATACTTCTAAAAGATTTAATATTTTTTTAAATTCATTTCTTTATTATATTGTAAATAAAATTTATAAATCTTACTATTTGTTCTATTAAATTAGATACTTTAATATAGTAAAACTCTGAAATTGATCTATCATTTTAAAACTTTTAATTTTGTGTAATATATATTTATATTAAAAAAAAGAATCTTTTTATCATAGTTATTTATTTTTTTCAGAATTAAAAAAATCGCTTTATGCTATTTTTTCACAATTTGGCCAAATTCTTGATATTGTAGCATTAAAAATAATGAAAATGCGTGGACAAGCTTTTGTGATTTTTAAAGAAATTAGTAGTGCTACAAATGCATTAAGATCTATGCAAGGATTTCCTTTTTATGATAAACCAATGGTAAAACATCTTATTTAATATCACTCTTAATTTATTCTTGAATATATAAACAATTTATTAACTTAAATTCCCACTTACTAATTTTTATAAATTTATTTTATTATTAACTTTTTTACAGAGGATTCAATATTGTAAAACTGACTCAGATGTCATTGCGAAAATGAAAGGTACTTTCTCAGAACGACCGAAAAAACCCAAAAGAAATCCCGATGAGGCTGATGCTAAAAAGAAGAACAAGAAATTGGCCCGAGAACAAGCACGATTATCGGGCATGGGTGGCGTGGGCGCTGGTGGTATGGGAATGGCTGGTATTGCTGGAGGATATCCTGGAATGGGTGGAGGAATGATGAATGCCGCTGTACCAGAACAACCACCCAATCAAATTCTATTCTTGACCAATTTGCCTGACGAAACAAATGAAATGATGTTGTCAATGTTGTTTAATCAATTTCCTGGTTTCAAGGAGGTTCGACTTGTGCCTAATCGTCATGACATTGCTTTTGTGGAATTTGAAAATGAACTTCAATCGGGTGCAGCAAAAGATGCATTACAAAGTTTTAAGATAACACCATCTCATGCAATGAAAATCTCATTTGCTAAAAAATAAATTACTTTTTTTATTTATGTATATATAAATATTTCTGTATAAACTTGCAGTTCTTTTAATTAATAAGTAAATTACATATTGTTCTGTCGTTTTATTTTATTGAAAATTAATTATCTATCTTTATGTTAAAGAAACTCTTTTAAAAGAAAAATTTGTAAATTATTTTATATATTTATATAAAATACGAATAAAATTTAAAATTTGTTTTAATATTATTTTATGAACTGCTTGCTTTTATAAATGATAAATGTATTAATATGACTAAAAAGAAGAAATTAATAAATCGCACCAACTTGCATTGCACTAAGCATGAATTGGTGGATTTTATTCATATAAATTCCTCTATTCTACCCATATATTCTATACATTTTAATAAAATTAATATAGAAAAAAAATATTTTTTGAACTTCTTTTAAAACTTATTGAAAATTTTGGTTTGATCTTAATTATTCTTACATTATCGAATTTATTTCTAATTATAGTAACAAGATTTTATTACTAATAAAATTAAACAAGCTAGCAAATATGATGAACTTGCAAGTTTTAGCAATTTATTGAGTATTTATTTAAATAATTTAAAGGATGAATAATGTTAATTCATATATTGATATATTTATTGTAATATTTAGATTTTCTTTATCATCATAATTCTTATCAATTAATTTATTTATTTGTTGGTTATTTTTTCTATTTTACTAATAATTTTTCTAACTCCTTTTAACGGATGGTCTGTGATTTTTTTATTTATATTATTATGGTCTGTGATCTTAATCTATTTAAAATTGGAATTAATGGAGGGATGAGGAGTAGGGAGTAGAGGATTTAGAGAAGACGAGGCTAACTTCACGAGTCTTATGCACAGTGACGTATGCCATGGTCTTAGCTCTCACGCTTGAATCCCTTGAATGTCGAGTCAAATTTGACTAGTCGGATTCTAGACGAATGTGCTTACATACATTTTCTTCATTCTCCTCTATCAATCGATCAATCACATGAATATCGATTAAATTACGAATTTTTATTATTTAATTCGTGTATGACAATTTAACATAATTTTTTTTATTATTTTATTTTTTATTTGAATCTCTGTTGTTATTTTTTTCTACTTTTTTTTTAAAGTGTCAAAAGAAAATTCAAGATGCCGGTTTTTCATACGAAAACTATAGAGAATATTTTGGAGCCTGTTGCTCAACAAGTAAGTTTGTTTATTTGATAACTTAACTAATTAATTGATTAATATATTGCATAATGAATGGATGTGTGAATGAATGACTTCATCAATTGCTATTTCTGTAATTCGGCTGCTAGAAACAGATGAAGTCATCTACAAATTCTATGATGACAATTGACATTCTTAATTTTTATTTTTATTATTTTATTTATATTATATTTATATGAAATGGGTGTGTTATTGGAATGTCTAAAGAAGTGTTTATCTATCTTAAGATTAAATTTTCTTGAAATTGGTGATTGGATTGGAGTGGGAGGATGAAGCAAGTAGGGGGCAGGTTGTGACGTCTCATAGGGGCTGTCCATATTTGGAGTCAGGAGTCAGGAGTTGAGAGACCCTCCAAGTGTGTTGTGGTCGCTTGTCCTCTCTCTTTCTCTATCTTTTACTTCATTTGCCCTGGTTTGGACAAATGGCCAACGCCTTCAAAGGAGATCCTCATTCAGTAGCAGTTGTATACTAACATTGACACACCTTTGCATATTGAAATTTATTCTTAATAAATAATTTTAATTATTTATCATCAGACTCGAATTAATCTATAAACTTTGATTCATGATTTATTAGTCCAATAATAAAAGAAAAAAAGAAAATTCAACAATACGTCTAAACATATCCTTATATGTTCATTTCTTTCATCACTTTCCTTACTAGATTTTGACCTCCAGAAAATAAATTCTCGTACAATAATTAATAACCCCTCTCTCTCTACAATCAATTGTTTAATCCATATTATCATACCACTGTTTTTCTTTTAATTATATATAAGTGAAATTTGATATAGGTGTATATGTATTCAGTTTTTTTTTGGTTTTGTTAATCATGTCATTATAAAAGAACATGTCGAATAATATGGCATAAACATAACAAAGATGATTTTATTTTGATTTTGATTTCAAGAATTAAAGAAAGAAACCTATAGTTTCTTTTTATTTTTGTCATTATTCTGATCCTTTGGAGTAATTTAATTAAGGAAAAACTTCTAAAAACTGTATTTTTAAGAGAAGAAATAAGTTTTTTTAATTTATAAAGTGAATACAAATAAGGATTGGATTCAAAAGCACATCAAATCAAACATTTTGAAGGGAAAGACGAAGATGAATTACAAAATTTGTTTTTTTTTTATTTGAAAAGAACAAACTACTATAAAATGTTTCTTCTTTTAAAAGAATAATCGCAAAATTACCTATATATTTAATGTTTTCATTAATATGAGTTAAAATAAAAACACTTTCTATAAATGAGTAAAGTCAATGTTTTGTACAAATAATCCCACCCAGAACGTTTCTTAATAATAACTGTAACATTTTCCTGATTAATTTTAGATGAGAAAACTGCCAAGAAAAACTCACCTTGTTATTAATAAACATAATAACATATATATATATATATATATATTTGTATTTTTTTTTTCTTATTTAAAATGTAATCTATAATATAACTATATTCAAACTAATTATACAAAATATTTCAAACAAAGCTATTTTTTAAAATTATTTTAAAACAAAGTGAAACCAATACAAAAAAAAATGAATGGAGAATTGGAACTTAAATTTAGATTCTAGTCTCATCGAATTCATCAAGAAATTTAATAGAATTGATGTCTTGTAAATGGACCCAATCTGAATGAATGAACATAAATAAATTTAACTATTCTTTCTTTTAATAAAATTTATGAGTATATTTTATGAAACTATTTATATTTCGAAAACAATACTCCCCCTAAAATATTGTGAAAATTTAGATATAAAATAATTATATAAACGCTTGCTAATTTTAAATAATTCTTTTAATATCTAAGTTAAAAATAATTTTAGAAATTATCATTTAATTCTCTGATGGGAGTAATCATACCAAAGGACTAATCAGTATCTAATAAAGGATAATAGAGGACAACAATAAATAAATTTTCAAATACATATTTTAAGAATATGACGATGAGAGTTTTTTTATTTTTTTTATAATTCTAATGATCCTATTTTATATGTTAAATTTCAAAACTACCAATTCTAAAAAAAGAATTAATAAACGAATTGTCAAACAACGGATGGGTTAAAATTAAGAATGCATCGGAAGAACATATTCTTAGTATTTAATGAAAACAAGAAAAAAGAAATGTTTAAAGATCTTATTTATCCTTTTTATAATTATAACGTTTTTCTCAACTTCACTTAGCGTCTGTCTCTCGTCTGTTCGCTCTTTTGACAAATTGAAATCGATTTTTCATCATCTTTAGATTTAGATAGGCTTTTGAAAATTTTTATAGATATTTGAATCGATCCCTAGAAGGTATAGAAGAAATATACTTGAATTATAATTAATTAATTTTAATATAATTATCGATTAATTACTTTTAGTAACTAACTCCTTTTGTATTGCTCCGATTAATTTTTTTTCAACGGATTCTGAAGCATTAACATTGATTTCAGGATAGATTTTCATTTTGAATGTAATTAAGAATGTTTTATAGCATTAAAATTAATGATGACTTTTTATTAATCAGCACTAGCGTCGATGAAATAGGGGGAGTTTTCCCCTCAAATGGAATAGAGAAAAAGTCCTTTTTTTATAAATGTCCCCGAGAGAAAAAAAAATGAAGACAATATATATGAGTACATTATTCTATATACATTTATAAAATCTTATATTAATAAAAATTATTTATTTATAAATATAATATAATAATTATTATTTAATAATAACATTTACTTAACATAAATACATAAAATCAATTTTAGAAGATTAATATATTGTTTTGTTTTATTCAATTTGCAAATTTTCGTATAACTTCATCTTTTCTATTTCTCTTGTTATATTGAATAAATTTATCAAATTAAAATTGCACTAACAAGAATAAAATAATTTTTCTATAAGCCTGACAACGTTTTTCGTTGAATAAACTTTGTCAGGCTTATAGAAAAATTATTTTATTCTTTTTAGTCCATTGGAAAAACGTTATTTTATAAAATTTTTTAATATTTATATTTTCTCAAAACCCTATTATTTGATAATAATTAAAATGGATTTTCCCTTATAAGATTTAAGATATATAATTTTATTATTTTATTTATTTTATTTATTGAATAATGAAGATAAACCTAAAATTTTGAAACTAATAGTCATATTTCAGACATATTACTTATATATTCTTTTGTAATATTTATTTAAACCAAGATATCACCAAAAAGGTTGGGGTCTATCCCCATCGAATATTTTATTTTATTATTTATTAAATTATTATCTAAAAATAATGAATTAAATTTTATTGATAATTATTCTACATGTGATTTTAAAAATTTTTAATTTTTCTTTGTAATTAAAAAATTATCAAACACTAAAATTAAAAAAAAATACTATCTATTCAAACCTCATCTATTCGGGGGGCCACCCTTCCTTATTGTATATTTTTAAATATTTATTATTTTTGAAAAGGAGGATAATCACGATCAATTCTTAATTTTAATAATATTTATGTTATTTTTAAATTCTTTTCAATTTGAAAATCAACTTTTCTATAATAGGAAGATTATCGAGATTAACAATTTGTAAATATATTTTCTTTATAAATTTCTATTGATTAAATAAAAATTATTTTTTCTATAAATTATTATCTTTATTCATAAAATAGTTGTGATATATAAAATTCACCTCTATCTATGCTAAATACTATTCTAATATAATTATATATTCTAAAATATTTATACAAATATGTTTATATATATAACAAAAATTTTACTCTTTAGTTCAAGATCTCTTCATTGAAAAAAAAATATTTAAACGAGTAATAAATTATTTGGCCTTTATAGATCAATTTTATCACATGATTAGAATAAATATAAATTTAGCATTTATTTAGAGCCATATAAATTAAAAAAACGCAATTAAAATCCATTTGATTAATAAATAATTCTTTTGGAGTGAAGAAATAGATTTTTCTTTTATCTTTTATTTAACTTAGAAAGGTAAAAAAGAAATCATAAAAAGCGAAAGAATCCATAATTTATAAAAAAAGTCAGATTTTTTTATCTTAAAATAAAAGCGAGTGAAAGATAAAGAAAGAGGGAATGAAAGAAAAGTAAGAAAAAGCTTTTAAAACGAAAAGAAATTTATAGAAATAAAAATAATCTGTGATGTTATCTTTTTCAATTTTCATCCTTTCTTGGAATGTTGACTAGGCTGGATAGAATCTGTTAAATTCATCAAAAGTCAATCATATTAAATGATGTCCAGGGATTTTATAATAAAAAATCTCTATAATTCTATTAGAATTAATGTAAATTTGCCCAAGACAAAAATTAATTAATAGTTTGATCATTATTAAAAACAATTTTTGAAAAACATTTTATATATTATCTAATCTATAAGAATTAAAATTAATTTTTAATTTTTCTTCAGTTCTTCTATTTACAAATCAACTTATCATAAATTAATTTAAATAATTTTTTTCACAATTGAAAAATCCTTCAGTGTGTTTACTTAATACTAAGAGTTTGAATTCGATTTCATATATTCTGAATAATATTTAAAGTAAAGATAAAGTTTTTTTTATTTTAAATTTGATTTAATTAATTTTTTATGAAGTATTTATTCAAAACAAAGAATATATATAGATAGATATCCAATATTCAATTTCTTGTGTTTTAGATCTTGATATTTTAATGATTCTAAATATTAATAATTGGTTTCTAAACATCTTTTCTCATCCATAACAAAATATGATTTTTCAAATTTTAATATAATAGAAAAGGAAAAATAGGTTTTTAATTATTTTTTTTTAAATATCATTTTTAACCTTTTCTCTCCCTTTATATTATACATTTGTTGAGTTTTAAAATCTTTATTTTCTAATGGTGATATTAAATTATTTTGATCGTGAGTTTTATTAAAATTTTTTATTTTTTTGTTAAGTTTATAAAAATTATTTTTAATGAAATTCTTTTATATATTTTTATTCCTAATTAAATATGGATATATCAAATTTATAGAGATAAGGGAAAGAAAGAGAGAGAGGATATACACGTATGTATCCCTAGTGCGATTTCCTGCATGACATCATCTTTGAAAAAAAAGAGTAAAGTAAGCAAAACTTATTCTTACATCAATATTGAGTCCACCTTATTTTTCTTTTTTTAATTTATTTTGTAAAGGTGAATACCTATATAAATAAAAATAAAAGATTTATTTTTAATAATAATATCATTTAAAAGAAAATTAGTCAAATGTACATATTATTTATTTAATTTATTGATCTAAATTTATTTACTATTTAAGAATTATTAGAAACACGACAATCAATTATTTCTAGAGAACTGTTGGCAAATTTCTATTTATAAAATTAAATAAATAAATTATCATATAGATTAACAAATGAAATTATAAATTTAATTAGTTTTATACCACTGAATAAATTTAATTAATAGTGGTATATTAATAAAAATTTTACTTTTGACTATTTTACTCACATTGCTTATTCTGTCATACACTTATTATTATTTTGTTTTTATTTATTTTGTAAATATTTTCATTGGTTTAATAATATATTTAAATAAAAAATACAACTTAAACTTTTTAGTTATGTCCCTCCTCCAAAAAATATTCTGAATTTCTGCATTATATATTTTAGGGAATGAATGCATCTATTATATATAATTTGATATATTATATACTTCTATGAATAATTCACATTCACCAGCCTGTTAATAAAGTGATAAAAAATATGTTCTTTATATGCATATATAAAGATGAAGAAGGGACTAAGCGGCTTAAACTTTTCCCTTGTTAAATTTACATTTTTTTTAAATTTATATTTATTATTTTTTTAAAAATTATTAATAACATATAAACTTTTCACTGATTCATTAATAAAAAAAAATTAAAAACAATTTTAATTTTTTTATATAGTTTCTCCTCTTTACATAGAAAAATTTTGAATTTTTGCAATCCCCTGATAAGTATATAAGAAAAATGAAGAAAAGCTATATTAAATTAAATTTGATTTAATAAACTAAATTTCAATTTAATCAATTTATATAGTAGAAGCTGCTCAGAGCGCCTTCGTCGCTCTTCACACCTAGACGGGGGCTCCGCCCCCTGTACCCTCGAGTGGTACATAGTATTTGGTTGAAAGTAGTATAAAGGTTTTCATCCATTTTGTTTCAATCAGTATATTACATAAAACATTCATTTCTTTTTGTGTGATTATTAAAAATATATTTTAATTTAATTAGTAAATTAATTATATATATTATTATTGTATATGTTATATCTATCTATCTATGTGGCTCAACGGTACTCGAAAGTTCTTGGCCGCAACAACCACATTTCTCCAAGTGTCCCTATCCTGAGCCCTTGTCCCATCTCTCTTACGTCCCTTCCTACGCGTCCTTGGTCTTCCAAGCGGATGTTTTCCAATCGGACACCCCACCAATATCTTTTATTATTATTATATGAAGGTCGAGTATAGTACAAACTTCTATTGATGATGTTACTGTCGAAATGATCATATAGTTGAATAAAAATTTATTTTGAAACACAAAAACCGAGTGTTGTTAATTATAACTTACGCTTAACCTTTTAATTCTATTATTTTCAGTAACATTTAAGAATTAAAAGTTGTTATATATAAAAATCAGGGTAAATCTACAAAAAATAAATAATAACAAGAATAAACTATACAATACATAATAAAAACAAAAACAATTTATATATACAAATAAATAATTAAATAATATATTTTATATAAGAATTTAATCCTATCCAGAAACTTAAACAAATTCTCAAAATTTGTAGCCTTTCCTAATAGGTAGGGTTATCAAACATTTTCTTACAATCAGTTTGGCTTTTATTTTCGATTTTTCTTTTTTCATTCAATATGGCTAAAAACAAAAGGTAAATTTTTTTTACAAATATCCTGGTTTGGTGTTTTCGAAATATGGTCACCATACTAATAGGTCTCTGATATTTAAATTTTCAATTTTACAATGCATTTGATGGGCATTCGACAAGAACATGATCCACTCTGACTCTCATATCCCATATTGCGCATTTTCTTTACGAATCAGATGTCCCTGTGTAAATAACAGTGACCTATTCTGAGACGAGCTCTCTTCTTGTTATTGAATGTTTTTTGAATGGACAAATGATTGGTTTGGCTCTCTTAAGTTATAAGTAAAATATTGCCTGATTAGACAGCTATTTTTTTTTAACATTTATATGTAATTTTTAACAGAATCTCACTAATAATAATAATAATTGTTTGTTTTTACAGGTGTCTCGCCTTGTAATTCTCCATGAAGAGGCCGAAGATGGCAACGCGATGCCCGACCTGGAGCGACCCGTCCTCGCCGTCAGTAGAGCAGTTACTAATCTGGTCAAGGTCAGACAGATACCTTCTCTCCCCATTTTTAGGAATAGATATACTCTCAACTCCCACTAACACCTGATCATATTCAATCGTTTATACATTTTTTATTTTTAGCATTCTTCCAGTTATTTCATATAAATTTTATTGTCATTCATCTAAATTTTCATCCCCAAACTTATTTAGCCCACCCTTTTCAAAAAAAAAAAAAAAAAAAATTACTCAGCGCCCCCTGGAAATTAATTATTATTTTTTTTTATAAATTTTAATAGTATATAAACAGAAAGCTATAATTATAATTAGATATTCCTGTTTCTACCATTTTCTTAAAATTTAGAACAAAAGGTATAAATTAGAAACATTAATATTTGAAATTATGAAACTATTTTTGAACTCAGAATTTAAAGGTAAGTACCGGGACCCCGAGCCTCGGCTCGGTACTTAAGTTAAAAAAAATGATTCATTATTATTGGATTTGGCTGGTAATATTAATACCTGGGACACCGAGCTCTCGCTCTACCCTTTAAAAAATATTGATACACAATTCTTTAATTATTTATTACAATTATTAAATGTTACACATTTGCATCAATCTGATTAAAATTAATGAACTTGTGCTCCTCAATAATACATAAATATATAATATATAGGTACATATATTTTTTTTCTATAGTGTTTTTTTGAAAAACTGTTTAGCGCCCCAAGTGGTTATAAAACAAACTAAAGACAAAAAAACGTGCTTTGCAGCTTTTCGGAATTAAAAAAGCAAAATTGGCAGTCGTGGGACTGGCCGACAGAAGTGAAAACTTCTGCGTAAGAAATTTTAAAACAGACGAAATTCGCGCTATTTCACGAGAAAGATGAATTTCATATGCATGTATATATATATAACTTATATATTATTTTAAACATATATTTTAAACAAATTTGTAACTTATATTTATATATATATAAATACACAACTTTGTTTAAAATATTGCAATACGAACTGTTTTATAATTCTTATCTCTAACATAAAATATATATTTATTATGTGAAGTTCATTTCGTATAATTTTGATTATATATGTATATATGAAATGAACTTTACATAATAAATATATATTTATATGTTAGAGATAATTTATAAAACAGTTCTAATGACAATTCAAATTTCGCGCTCTGTTATAAGAAATTTGAAAGCAGATGGTTTCATGGTGTTGGTCACGATCACGCGAGTTCTATACTTTTTCCCCATCCCGCAAAAGTGCTCAACGCCGCTAAAGAAGTTTTCACTTCAAAAATTATTTAATATTTGGAAATATATCTGACTTATAGAAAAAATGAATATTAATTAAAGAAAGAAATAGTTTTTAAAATATCCTGAATAATATGTAACAATTTTCAAGATAGAAATTTATTACAATATTACAATTATTAACTGTTGCATCATTGCATCAATCTGATTAAAATGAATGGAACTTCGGGTACTCAATAATAATAAATAAAATAATATTAATAAATATATTGAATAATATTTTATTGAAAAAATATTAAAACTTATAAAACTATCTAAAACTTTATTAATAAAAGAACAATGAATAAATAAATATAGAATAGTAATTTATTAAAAAGTAAACAATAGATAAAAAGAAAAAAAAATAACAAAATCATTATTTTCATTTTTAAATAACGATTCACCCGGCGAGTTTCGAACCGACGAAATCCACTCGTTAAAACATCAGTCCAACCGCTGGACTATATGTATTTAGATAAAAAATTGTCATTTTTTTACTATCTTAGCAGGCAGTATTAAAAATTTTGACGTTTTCCATATATAATTTTCAATTAAGAAATTAATAATGAAGCTGTATGTTTCAAGAGATATCATCAATAAAACTTAATTTTTCTTTATAAATACTATATCTAGTGTGAATTTGAAAAAAATCGTTAGAGCGGTTTTTGAGAACCAATATATATAGATAAATACATATATACAATTTTAGCTAGCATAATAAGATAAGATAAATACAATTTTCCCCAAATGCAGCGCCCCACTGGATCTTTGCAGCACCCACCTGAGGGCGGTAGCGCCCACTTTGGGAATAAGAGACAAATTTCTATATAAAATTAAATAAATTAGATTCTAAATCAATATATAAATCACAAAAATAAACATTACATAAATTTTGCTATATTTTTATTTTAGAGCTTTAGAAATTAATATTTCATTTTTTTAAATAATAATAAAAATATAAAGATACCAAATGATTTACAAAATATCCAAAGTTCTCCAATAATAAGAGAGAAAGGGTTTTAAATTGACTAAAATCTAAAGAAAATAAACAATACATTTTAATATTTTTTACAATTTATTTTATTATTTTATAAATTTTCTCTATTTTAGATTATGAGCTAACAAATTAATTACCTTTTAGATAGAAAATTAACTTGTATTAATGAAAATTATTTTTTATTTAAAAACAAAAAAGTCACTCTGAATTTTTTATATTGATGCTTGACTATTTCTTATTAAAAAAACATATTTGAATAATCGTTATGTTATATATTATTTAGATAATATAATGAACTTAGAAAAATATAACAAGAGTAAAGAATATAATTATTTAGAAAAATAATTTTATAGGAACAGTTAATTTTAAATTACGTAAATATTTTTTTTTTCATTTATTTCAAAATTTTATTTTAATCTCATGGGAAATCCTTCTGTTTACAATCTTAATATAGAAAGGGCTGCCATATGACTCAATATACTGGGACATGTCCAGGTTTCGAGGTCTGTGTCCCGCAGTATAAATTGTTCCATCACAGAACTGTCAGAATCTGATTTCTTTTCGACGATATTTTTTGGTTTATTAAAAAAAAATGCTTCAAATTATAAATAAATAAAAGAAATTTAATAAAATAAGTGTTTTAATTGAATTTTTAATAAAGGTGCGATTGTCGATAAAGGTTTTTTATTAGATGGGAGTATCGCTAGTCCTCAATTACCTAGATCTATCCTAATCAATAAAATAAAGTCTTTTGGAATGTTTTTACTTTCCCGCATACTACGTATAAGGGAAGTATTGGAATCGTCAAAAATTTCGACTTCGAGATTTCGATAGATCTTGACGTTTTCGACCTCCCTGAGTCGGAAAATACCATTTTTCGAATTATGTCTGTGTGTGTGTATGTATGTATGTATGTATGTATGTATGTATGTATGTAATGTCTGTAAGCAAATTTACTCAAAAACTAATCAAGCTAGGACTTTGAAATTTGGTACACCGATATTATTCACAGTTTGTAGATTTCTATCAAAATTTCGTCAAAATCGGTTAACCGGAAGTGGTACTTTACCTACACTGGTTGCGTTTACCTTTCAAGTAAAGTACCAGTTTGCTTCGAGATATTTGCTTCATATTTTGTATATAGATTTAAAAATATGAAAAAAATTGAGATACCAAATTTCATCATGATCTGACTACCGGAAGTGACATTTTACCTATACAAGTAGCGTTTCTTTTTTACCGACCGACGATAGTAAGGGAGGTATTGTTTTCACACCAAATTTCACCTATGGATATTTTTAGGTACATATCTCCACGAATCATGCATTTTCTTAACAGAAAAAAGTATTTTTAGCATGATGTCTGTCCGTCCGTCCGTCCGTCTGTCCGTACGTCCGTATAGATGTATACAGCCTGAACGGCTCAACGGATTTTGATGAAATTTGGTATATTTACTTAATACATCAGTAGGATGAATTGATCAACTTTTAGTGCAAATCCGGAAACCGGAAGTGCTAGAATTGCCGATCGAAGAGAGGAAGTGAAGGGTTATTTTCATATCAAATTTCACGTGAGGGCATATCTCCACGTGTTATGCTCTTTGTATTGGTTTTATCCTCGAGAAAAATCATCTTCATTAGTTTTTTTTTAATTTAAAATTATATGACGTCACCCAGCACTTCATGATGTCACAGCCAGCCCTTATATATTGTAAATAAAATAAAATTAAAAATATTTATATTATATCCATATCTGTTTTTTTTTTCATTTAAAATATCAGTTAACCGGAAGTAGCACTTTATTACATTCTAAATATTCATTCACAACTCTTTATACCTATTTATATGCGGGAAAGTCTAGGGGAGGACACTCCCGCTTATTTTTTATATAAGAAGTAATTATATAGCTAACAATAAATTACAATATATATTCGTTTGTTCAGATTATTTTTTATATAATTATTTTTTAAAGTGTATCAATATCAATATTTGTGGTCTGAAATTATTAGAAAATATATTTTGATTGTATCATTTATTATTTATTATTATTTATAATTGAACTTATAAATGTATTAAGGTAAATTTGGATTTTAAATGATAATCAAAGGATGAATGAAATTTTAGGTTGGTCGAGAGACAATTCTCTCGTCAGATGATGCGATTCTTAAACAAGACATGCCATCTGCGCTTACTCGGGTTGAGGTTGCCAGTCGATTACTTGAAGAGGCTTCTGCACTCCTACAGGTGGACCCTTACAGTGGCTCTGCTAGAAGGAAGCTTATCGAAGGATCACGCGGTATATTGCAAGTAAGAATATATTAATTGATTTGATTGATTAATTGATAACTTTAAATCAATATTAATATATTTAATAGAGTATTAATAGATAATTAATAAATAATTAATAGATTGAGTATTTAATAGATAAGAGAGTATTTCACAAATCATCCTCCCATCTATAATCAAAATATATTCAAATAATCAAAACATGTACAAGAAAATATTTTTTATTCTTAGTAAATAAATAATATGATCATTTTCATACTATTTTAAAATATTGAAATTCAATTATTAAAATTAAAAAAAATAAATAATAATTTTTCTGAAAATGATCGAAACTCTTTCTGGGATTTCTAAAAACAATAAACAATCTTATGCAATTTTGAGAAACTTGCAATTCTCAAGAATATAATAAAAAATGTACATTGTAAGGAGTGAGGTCGTTAACGAGTTCCAATTTATAAGGGAGGGATTTCACTATCGGGCCACATTTGAATGCGCCAATTTGGAAGAGGGGATGGCTAGTCGGTTCTTATAGCGGGAAGGAGGAAAGGGAAAATAGAAAGAAAGTGTTGAGTGCTAGCTAATTTTTCTAAATTAGCAAAAGAAAGGAAATAAGGAAGAATTGATAAAAAGGAGAGAAAAGATGATTAATAATAAATTTATAGAAGGGGAAGAAAGTGAGACAATGTCTTTTTAACATCGAATTTGTATTTACAAAAGAAATATATAGACTACGAATATAGTTTTATTAATTATACAATTATATATGGAAAGGGAAATTATCGTAAGATAATTTCAGGAACTGAGGGGGAAAATAATGGAAAACTAGCCTATTTTCATTTCGCCAAAATATTCCTTTCAATAGGAAATAGTTTAAATTCCTATTTTCAGTTATAAGAAGCGAGTGTATTTCGATTAGAAAGAATTGATACATTTGGCGAAATTAATCGTAAGGGAAGATTTCCGTCCGTTAATGAAAAAGTCTCGGGAAGGACTCCTTTCGGGACTCGTCTTTTTAAGTGGGTGTCCCTTTGTCCCATTGGCTTGATCCTGTAACTTGTTTTTAAAATCAGCCAATAATGTAGTTGTTTTCATTTGTTTTTTTTATCCCATTTGGAGTAACCGTTGATATTGGCGACAAAGTCAGAAAGGTCGGGTGTATATTAACAAAAAAATAGAGGGATTCCCTCTTACAACATTAAATATTTAATATCAAGAGGTTTAGTTATTTATAAAATATAATTTTTCTTGCCAAATTTTAAATGGTCTATCATTTATTAATTATAAAAAATTATTTAAATCATTTTTTTTTTCTAATTTCAGGGAACTTCTGCACTTCTACTGTGTTTTGATGAATCAGAAGTACGAAAACTTGTACGTGAATGTAAACGTGTTTTGGATTATTTAGCAGTAGCTGAAGTGATTGAAACAATGGAAGATTTGGTTCAATTTCTTAAAGATCTTAGTCCATGCCTTAGCAAGGTAAAAATATTAATAAATATCGAATAAGAATTTTTAGAATTAATTGGTCTTTTCTAAAATATATATATAATTATTGTTTTTAATAATAATATATTGTTATAGGTGTCTCGAGAGGTGTTTGCTCGTGAAAAAGAACTCACTCATCAGGTACATCGGGAGATTCTTTCTCGATGCTTGGATCAATTGAAAACTCTTGCCCCAATTCTTATTTGTAGTATGAAAATATTCATTCATATCGTTTCCCAAGTTAGTACATTTAATTACTTTTTATAAATTGTTGCATTTTACAGATTAGAAACAATCTTTTATTTTTTTTTTATTTTTTATTTTAAGGGTGGAAAAGGGGCTGAAGAAGCAGCTGAAAATCGTAATTACCTCGCACAACGAATGTCGGATGAATTGCATGAAATGATTCGAGTTCTCCAATTGACCACCTATGATGAAGATGAATGGGATGCTGATGAATTGACAGCAATGAAGCGTGCCCATAATGCCATTGAGGCACGATTACGTTCTGCTTATGATTGGCTGGAGGACCCACTTGCATTGCGTGGCGGTTTAGGTGAAAAATCGGTACGGCAAATTCTTGATCAAGCAGGAAGGATCGCTGATCGATCGCTTCCTGGAGAATGCGACGCTATCAAAAAACTTTGTGGCGATTTAACAACCATGACTGATGCTTTATGTGAATTACGTCAGGTAATTTAATAGTTTATAAAGTATTTGTTTTTTTGAAAGGTCTAAAATTTGGATTTGTATACTTCAACATCCTAATTTAATTTTGTAGGAGGGTAAAGGCACAACACCACAAGCAGTGTCCTTGTCTCGTGGCATTCAATCAAAATTGGCTGAACTCGCCACTCTGTGTGCTCGAGGAGTGCATGCAGTGGAAAAAGCTGGCGTTCAACAGCCAGCACATACAGTGGCTGGCAGATTAGAACAAGCAAGACGATGGTTAGACAATCCCGATCGGGATGATCGAGGTTTAGGACGTCAAGCAATTCAATTAATTGTCGCTGAAGGGAAAAAGGTAAGATTCTAAATGACACTTTTATTTTAAATTCATAATTTGTAAATTTTATAAATATGTATATAAATACATATATATAGATATAGTTTTACATTAATTAAAATCGAGTTCATTGTTTCACATCATTTTATTTTCAATTGTAATTTCATATTCTTTTTTGCTTTTCTCTAAAGGATCATCCTAGAGCGGTGAGTGTTATATATATATATAGATATATGTAAATATATTTATTTATAATATAGATTTCTCGTTTAAATTTAAACATAAAATTCTATTTTTTATTTTTTTAGTTTGATAAAAGACATTGAATTTGATAAAATTAATAGCATTCATTTAATTCAAAAAATGATTTATCGTTAAAAATTCTATTCCTATATTCGTTTAAACTTTTAATTAATTTGATCTCTTAGTCAAAGGATGCGATGCAAAATATAACGATTGATGCAAATAAATTGATGAATATTTTAATGTAAATATGATACACATTTATATATTGTGATTAATAATCTTATTTGCATCGATGATTAATTATATATATATATTTATATAATTTTGATGTTTTTTAATTGCACGGTTTAGGATCTCGTAATCAATAATTCAAGAGGCGAGAATTTATCCAATAAGTCATATTTTTCAAATTTTTAACTTTAGATTTTATATAATCCTCTGTATTCTACTTAAAAATAGTGTGGGAAGCGGTTTCTATATATTATATGAATTAGTTATAAGAATATTATTTAATATTTAATAATTAATCCTTATTTTATTATCAAAAAAAAAATTCGATCCTAATAACATTATTTGTGATTTTAATTTGTAAATAGTAACTGTAAATTATGGATCTTGAGCTTGAGTTTTTTTTTAAATTTTTAATTTTGAACCAAACCTCCATGATTTGGAAAAATGTACACGCAAAATATTTTATTAATTTATAAATTACTCGCTTGTTATCGTCTATTATTTTAAATGCTTTTTATTCTAGTAATTTAATCTCAATCTAAATTTCTTATTTAACATTATAACTTTATTATCGAAAAATATATTATTTTTGTTTTTTTTTAATATTCTGAAAAACCAATATAATATATTGTTTTTGGCACACTTAAAGTGTTTTGAACTTTTATTCTTTATAAAAGAAATGAACGAAGTTTCTCATCTGCGTTTAAAAATAACTTTTATTTATAGTTTACTAGGCAAGATGAAAAATACATAGACCATTCAATTTGGCGTTGTTTAAAACAAACAAAGAAATTGATTTATTTTTGTTTATTTTTTTAATTTTGCAATAAATGTTATTATTTACAAATGATACCTTTTGCATAAAACAGAGGTCGTTTTTTAATTAAAATTGTTATTTTTTTATTTTATTTTATTTATGTACAGCATTTGTGTAAGTATATTTTATATTAATAAGAAAAGTTTTTCAATAAAAACAAAATTTCCAGTTAATATTACTTTTTTATAATTATTTTAATTTCTTTTCTAGTTTTGAAAGAACTTTGACTACTTATTTATTATTAAAAAGACATATACCTTTTGTTTTTTTTTTCAAATTAAATATAAATTTCTGTGAAAATTTCAGACAATAGAAATATAACCGTTATAGTGTATTTTACCTTATATTGAACAAAACCTTAAATAAAGATTTGAAAAATATCAATATAATCAAATTAAAATTATAATTCATTCAAATTTGACTTAATATATATTTTTAAGATTATATATATTTATATATATATAAAATTTAAACGTTTTTTAATTATTAGATTTTTAAAATTATTTTAAATTATTATTCATTTTGTTTGTTTATTTTGTGTTTAATATATCAAGGTTGCTGAAGGATTGCCTGGCGCACCAAGAGCTGAAATTCTTGCCCTCTGCGATGAAGTTGACCGACTATCTCGAAATTTAGCAGAATTATGCCGTGCTGGACGAGGTGATGGGCCCGAGGCAAGGAAATTAGCACACGAACTTTCAGGACGATTACACGAATTAAAAGAACGAATTCAAGCTGCTGTTGTTGGTCGAGTGGTTCAGGTAATTTATTCAATTAATTAGTATTTCAATTATTCTAAATTTTATTAATTTGAAAACTTGTTATATTCAAACGAGATGATAGATTATTTTTATATTGGATTCTATGACAATTCTTTAACAATTAATTAAGAAGATTTATCATTTTAGGACTTTGTCGACGTGCATACACCTTTGAAACAATTTACTGATGCAGTAGCACAGCAGGATGATCGTCTTTTTGCTGATAAAGCACAACAACTTCAAGTAAGCTATTTTTAATTCTCTTTTATTTGTTGATAATCTATCTGATGATTATTATTATGATTTAGACATTCTCTGCTCGAGCTGCCAAAACCACAAGAATGGTGGCCGCAGGTGGAAGTGGAGGAAATAAAAAACTAGCAGAATCTTTACTTTCCGCTGCTGGCCAATTGGAATCATTAACACCACAATTGATCTCAGCTGGACGTATTCGTCTTGCTCATCCGTCTTCCAAGGTAATATCATTTAATAAATAATAATTTATTATTACTTAATAATATATTTATAATTTTATTTTATTTTATTTAGGCTGCTGGTGAACATTTAGAAAATTTAGTAGCACAATACGCAGCCTCTTTAGAGCGTGCCAGGGCCTTATGCGATGAGGCAACACCAAGTGGAGAATTTATTCGTGTCTCATTAGAACAAATACGCAAACATGGTCAATTATGTGAAGATGCCATTGCACAACAGGTGAATTCATTTTCATTTATCTATTTTCTATTTATAATTATATAATATTTATGAAAATAAAAACATTTCGATCGAATTTTTCTTCTATCCATTTCTAAAGTTATTTTTTTTCTTTTTAAATTTTTTTATAATCTATAATTATTTTGCTTTACAAAATAAAATAAAATAAAATTCAAATTTCAATTAAAATATTTAAATTATGTTAATGGTATCAGGATGCTGCTAAACTGGTGGAGAATACAGCTGCAATGGCACGGTTGGCAAATCGTGTCTTGATGGTCGCCAAGGCGGAAGCAGATAATTCAGAAGATCCAGGATTTGTTCATCGTGTTGGCCTGGCAGCCGAGGCCTTAACTAGTGCAATCACACCAATGGTGCAAAATGCCAAAGCAGTTGCTATCGACCCACGAGATACCATGGTATGGACTTGTGTTTACTTAAATACAGGCGAGGTCCTGAGAATTGTAGCGGTAGAGGAACGGATGGAGAAGGGGGACTTGAATTACTTTCATATACACTTATTCCTACTTATATAATTTATAATAAATTTTATAAATCATCCAAATATTTTTTACGACTTTTTCTAATGTAAAAATTTAATCTAAGTATTTTTTAAAATATGTTCACACTGTTTTTAACTTTTCTAATTAATTAATTCCAGTCTATTAGCCGGTGGAGACAGGCGAATAAAACTCTCCTGAATGCCGTTAATAGTGTACGGGATGCCTTGGGAGTTGCACCAGAGTTACCCTCACCACCCGATCTCACCAATCTTAATCTCAATGGTATAATCATCATTCAATCTATTAGCTTCTATTTAAATAAATTTCATCTTTTGAACAAACTTTTCCAATTTATTTTATAATAATTCTTATTAAATCATATTTTGAAAATTCTAATAATAATATTCTTCTGCTAAAAAACAAAATTCTCTAATTTTTAAATTTTTTGAGATATTTTTGAATTTTATTTCAAGTTATGAAATTTTTTTAATAATTATAAGTTTTTTAATTTTTATTTCTTTAATTTATTAAAATTATAAAAATAATTTTAAATTTATTTTTCTTATCTTATTATCTATTAAGATATCTATAAGATAATATTTTAAATGATAAAACATACTATATAACAAAATTTTAGACTCTTACTCTTTTTACTTATTTTATTACACTATTTTTAATCTAATTTATAATTTTTGTCTTTCTTTCTCCTTTAATCTTTGCGAAATATTGCCTTTCGCTTTGTAAATATACATATAATATATATATATATGCATATATATTAAAAACTATAAATCTACCGCTGTTTACGTCGGTGTTGGGGCTTGTAAATACCAAAAAAATGTCTAAAGATGACCATCGTCAGCATTTAGCTGCTCTTGAAGATCAGATTCTTCCTTCAAAGCAACTTCAATATTTCACTGAAAAAGGTATTTTAGGAAATTTTATATATCTCTAATTGCTGCTGTAAATAGAATTGTTTTTATTATAAGAATCTTGAAAATGAACATTATGTATCATTAAAATTACTAAAATTGATGTATATTTTTTTAGTTATTCTAGATTATCTCTTAGAAGTTTAAAACAAATATTTTGGAAAATAAATTAGTTGATTTTTATTAAAAATTTAACAATTAATATATTAATATTTTTATTATTATTATCATAATAAATTATTATAAATTTTATAATAAAAATAAAAGTAAATATTAAGTATTTTATTTTCATAATAAATATAATTTTGAGTGTCTAAATTGATACCTAATGTTTATAATGCAAGGCCAAGACCACCAACTTTCAGCCATTCTCTTAGCGCCTGGCATGGCCTCTTTTATCTGGGTTGTTTGTGGTGTTTTTATTTTTATCTTTCTTATCATGCTGCCTTTGATCGGCTGCCTTAGTGGGGCCGCGGGTTCGTGATCAGCCTGGACCAATTTCCACTATACCACAACATCTTCGGCCAATCAGTCCAAGTCAAGGACGGGTCAGTCCATTGCCTCGATGGGCTCAAGGTATTATCGTAATCATGGATTATCATTAAACATATATATACCTATATATACACATGTCACATTCACATTTAATAAATTTAATTTCATTATTAGCTTCACCTGTTTAAGATAAATTGTTTTTTTTTAATTTTTTTTAAGGTGTAATAATTAAATTAAGTTATCTTATTCAATTCTTTTACTATTAACCGAAATCAATGCAAATCACTTGAAAGATAAAACTTCTTAAGTTAATTGTTATCACTCTGCCAAATCTTTAAAATTAATCTTTATAAAATATTTTTTTCTCTTTTTTATAACAAAATTTAAAATAATTCATTATTAGAAAGACTTTTTGATCACTCACACTTTCTTCATACAAACAATGACATTTAGTGCCCCAATGTGTTGTTGTCTATTCCCCAGCAGGCGACAACCGTGATCTCTTGTATCAAGATTTGGTCTCCGACGATGATCGCTATGATCCAGGTGATAATAAAGCTGATGCATGGCTTCCAAAATAAAATTTGCTTTTTTACTAAACATATTTGATTTTTTGCTTTATTCTATTGCTTCATTGCTAAATGCCCTAAAACTAACTTATTTTTGTTATTGTAATGTGATCAATATTTACCCTCCTTTTATTTATTTTTTTATCAAAATATTTTCAGGAAATTCCAGCATGGATTGATTCTCTTCATTTCTACACTATTATTATTGTTTGTTTTTTTAAATTTTTTTTTATTATTAAATTATACATGAATCATTTATTTAATATAATTCTTTAAATGCATTTGTATTTGCATAAAAGAAGAAGTTATTGGTGCTTTTTTTTATTTTTGTTATAAAATATAAAAAAATATTTTGGAATTGAATGCACTTTAAAATACCAAAACTTGGATGAATGAAAAAATGAATGTTTATTTCATTTCTAAACTTAAATAAATAATTTTTTACTTATATATCTAAATATTTTTTTTTTAAATCTAAACTTTTATTTGTTATGTTTTAATGCTTTGGTGAATGATATTTTTCTGTACGTTTTTTTTTAAATTGTTAATCGGGAATATGTTTTTAATTATTTTTTTCTTTTGATTTGTATATCATTGAAGAATGTAATTAAAATGTTAAATTGATTTTGTAATTATTTCAATATTTAGAATACGCTCCACCCCGTCCTCCTCTTCCTGGTGGTGAAGTACCACCACCCCGGCCACCACCACCCGAAACGGACGACGAGGACGATATGTTTTTACATGCGCCTGCACCCAACCAGCCTATTATGGCTGCTGCACACGGACTTCATCAAGAAGTGCGCCAATGGTCCAGCAAAGATAATGAAATTATCGCCGCGGCAAAACGCATGGCAGTACTGATGGGTCGACTTTCAGGTAATTTTTTTTTCTTTTTTAAATATATATATATATATATATATATATATTATTTCATTTGATAAATTTATTTATTGTTTTTAGGATTGGTGAGAGGTGAGGGTGGCTCAAAACGAGAATTGATTGCTTGTGCAAAAGCAATTGCAGAATCGAGCGAGGAGGTTACACGCCTCGCTAAAGAATTAGCCAGAGAATGTACTGACAAACGAATGCGTACCAATTTACTTCAAGTAATCTATCATTACACATATGCCGGGTATATTTTTATTGAAATATTATCTATATTTTTATTCTTTTTTAGGTTTGCGAAAGAATCCCAACAATTGGCACTCAACTGAAGATATTAAGTACTGTAAAGGCTACCATGCTCGGTGCTCAAGGTAATCAATTACATTTTATTATTTTGATTTTCCTAAAATAATATAATTATAAAAAAAACACCTTTATACTAAATGCTCCTCTATCATTTAACATATTGAATAACTTTAGAAAGATATTTCATTTTCTTATAAGATTCTACATAATTATTAAAATATTAAATATTCAAAATATTATCATTAAAAATCAATTTAATAATAAATAAAATAATTCTTTTATTTATTTTCGAACATCATTCCACTAATTGTGAAAAAGTTGAAATATACTTACTAATTTCTACATATGAAAATATATATATATCAGGGATGGCCAACAAATTTCACATGTGGAGATTTTTACATATCTCCACGAATCATGCATTTTCTAAACAGAAAAAAGTATTTTTAGCATGATGTCTGTCCGTCCGTCTGTCCGTCCGTCTGTCCGTCCGTATAGATGTGTTCAGCCTGAACGGCTCAATCGATTTTGATGAAATTTGGTATATTTACTTAATGCATCAGTGGGATGAATTGATCAACTTTTGGTGCAATTCCGCAAACCGGAAGTGGTAGTATTAGCGATCGACGATAGGAAGGAAAGGGTTATTTTCACACCAAAGGAGATTTTTTTATATATCACCACGAATCATGCACTTTGTATTGGTTTTATCCTCGAGAAAAATCATATTTATTAGTTTTTTCTTGATTTAAAATTATATGACGTCAACCAGCCATTCATGACGTCACAGCCTGGTCTTGCATATATATTATAAATAAAATAAAATTAAAAATGTTTATATTTATTATTTATGTATCCATATCTGTTTTTTATTACATTAATAGATATATTAAAATTATTTGAAATTGTTTCTGTAGCTGGAAATTAATTTATTTCAAACCGTCGGTCGGTTCGGACCTGGCCACAGGTCAACTTATTCTCTGTAGCGAACATAGTCAGGGCGCATATCATTATCAGTGTGTGTTAGAGAGATTGTAAAGTGACAGTCAGTGATAGCGAACAGAAGTATGTTAATTATTGTTTTAAATATTCCGTAATAATATCATTAGTAGGTAAATTCTAAAATAATATTTAACACTATTTAAAATTACTTATAAAACACTGACAACATTCAAGAATATTATTATTATTATTTGTATGGCGATTCGGTGAATAAGGTATTAATATTATCAGCCAAACTCGATAATGATTTCACATGAGGAGATTTTTTACATATCACCACGAATCATGCACTTTGTATTGGTATTATCCTCGAGAAAAATCATCTTCATTAGATTTTTCTTAATTTTAAATTATATGACGTCACAGTCAGCTCCTACTTATATATTATAAATAAAATAAAATTAAAAATATTTATGTTATATCCATATCTGTTTTTTATTACATTAATAGATATATTAAAATTATTTGAAATGGTTTCTGTAGCTGGAAATTAATTTACTTCAAACCGTCGGTCGGTTCGGACCTGGCCAGAGGTCACCTTATTTAAACATAATTATTTTTTCAAATGATATATATTTAAAATAAATGTGTATAACTTTCTTAATTCATATAAAAAATTTAATAAATATGATAAAATGACATTAATTGAATGAAAATATTAACTTTTATGATAAATTAGTTAATTTAAATTGAGATTAAAATTAATATAAAGTTTATATATTTTAATAATTCAGCTAATTGATTAAGCATGACATGAACAGTATCTTCGAATTGAAATAGACATCAAATGAATTCTTATTAAATGTTTTATAATAAATATTAATTTATGGTTTATTCAATAAATATATAGATTGTATATATAAAAATAATTATTATTTAATTATAAGATAAAAATACCAGAAGAGAGTATAATCATAATAAATCAATATACTCAATCAATTTACTAATTCAAATTTAAGAATATTATTAAAATTAATTAATATTATTAAAACAGTTAGTAAAGTATACATTTTTAAACTTCTGAGCGGCTGCTGGATAATCCAGGTATGAAAATTTTAAATTTGCAAACTAGCGCAGCGGGTTGCCTAAATGCCAGGGGCTCTTCCTAGCCAGCCGCACGAGTAGTAAGTCAGTCTATCGGTGTTGGTGTGTGAGTGCGCACGCATAGCCAGGGCGCTCGGCGAGCGGCGCTGTTCCTGTCAAAATTCAGCCTCGGGGTGAGGTTTATTATCATTTATCATAACTCGATAACCAATTACAACCCTCTCAACTCCTCCTCACAATTATCATTGTAAAATTGTTGCAAAATAATTTTTCATTCTTTTCATTTAATTATATACGTATAATATAACTTCCATATGTATTTATTCTATTTAATATTAATTTAAAATATTTTTTTTAAATTAAATAAATAACAAAAAAATAAAATTATATAGTTCTATATAAATTTATAAAAATCTTTTTTCAATATATTACATAAGAATAATTTTTTTTTATTTATATTTTATACTGGGATAATCTAAATAATAATATAATATATTTTCATATTTGTTCGAGATTATTCTGATGCATGACACTTTTTAAGGATTTTTATATAATTTGAATAAATCATAAATTAATGCTCATTTTTTATTTCTAAATGAAAATAGTGTCGAATAGAAATAGACGATATTATTTGGATTAATTTTTAAGATAATTAAAAATTTAATTTTATCAAATAAATATCTAATTATTTTCAAGTAATTTTATATATTTTTTAATATCTAATCTTATTATGCTAGCTAAAATTGTTTGTTTGTATTATTGAGGACCCCAGTTCAATTTATTTTAATCAGATTGATGCAATGATGCAACATTTAATAATTGTAATAAATAATTAAAGAATTGTATATCAATATTTTTTAAAGGGTCGAGCAATATCTCGGTGTCCCAGGTATTAATATTACCAGACAAACTCAATAATAATGAATCATTTTTTTTAACTTAATTACCGAGCCGAGGCTCGGGGTCCCGGTACTACTACAAATATAGCAGAATTAGAAGAAATACTAAATATTAAATGCGATATAAATCTAAAATCAATGGTTTCAGATAACAATTTTTGGAAACTAATAAGCAAAGATAAATATCCAAATATTTGGACAATGGTTGCTCGTTTCAATGCCTTCTTTGGCTCCACATATGTGAATTTCTTATATGAATGCGATCAAAACAAAACAGCGATCGCAAATAACGGATCTACATTTAGAGTCATGCTTAAGAATTGCTTTAGGTTCTAATGAGCCAAATTTTGAGAAACTTGTTGCTCTTATGCAATGCCAGGTTTCATCCAAATAAAAATCGTATGCGTAAAATTTGTTTTGTTCGTATTTATTTCTTGACATTGATTTTTTTTAAATTTTAATAAATATTGTTGGAATTCATAAAATAAAAAATATATCGTCGGCTTAGATTGCAAAGCTGCTAACTTATATTCAGCATATTTTGCACAACTTTCTTAAAACGGATACATTTTTTGCTTGTCATGTGATTTCAATTAAATATGTGCATAATAGCGGTGATTCATAGCCAATGTAAGGTGTTTTTCTCTTTCTAATAGTGTGAAAATGTAATTTTTGACCAAAAGGTTTGCAATTTAAATCGGCGATATAATGACTTCTTTAATTATCTTCTAAAATTTTAAAATTATTTGCCCATAACCATAGTCGACCGCAGACTATATTTTATTGTAAAAGTAGCCCCTAAGAGCTAAATGTTTGGCCACACCTGATATATATAAGCTAAGCAGGGCTTCGAACCGTTATTTTTTTCGTTTCGGTTTTCGTTCCGGTTCAATAAATAAAAAAAATATCAGTTCGGTTCCGGTTTTCGTTCCGGCAAAAATAACGGTTTTTTTCGGTTTTCGGTTTTCGGTTCAGCTCCGATTAATTAATTTTAAAGACCTTTTATTTGTATTAGAAATTTAGGTCGGGGTATGCCGAGTCTGCCATAAATATATAAAAATATTTCTTGCTACCACCCTAAATCATACTACATGAATTGATACAATATAATATAAATAATAATAATTAATTAAAGGTATAATAATTAGAAGTATATAATATAAGATGTTAATATAATTTATTAAACGAAACAAATAAGTATGAGTATTTTTTTACATCCTTCTACTTTCAAACACTCAACAAACGAAACAAATTCGTATATTTAATGTTAAAGTATACAGGATTCTTGGATATATTTACTTATAATTATAACTAGAATTATAAAAGATGAAAATTATACCTCTAATTATTAAAATATCTTCTAATATATTTTCATTTAAACTATTTCTATTGTCTCGTAAAATAAACTTTAAACCAGAGAAAGCTCTTTCAACACTAACTTGTGTTGCAGTATCTCCTAAAACCACCATTGCAATTTTGTTAAAATGAGGATATGTATTTTTATTTTCCTCCCAAAATTCTAAAATAAGTTTTTTACTGTCTAATCTTCGTACTTGGTCAAAGGTATTCAATATTTGTTTAAATTTATTTAATAATTTTATTTATATTTATGAATCATTTTCTTTATATCAATACATAACCCTGTAACAAATGGAATAAATAATTTAAAAAATTAATACTATCATTAAATCAAAATATCAGTATTAAACAAACGATGAAAACATTAAATTCTGTATTGCGCCAACACAACCGAAGGGAGAGTATGACTAGGACACTAATTTTTGAAACAAAGTTTTTAGCGACACCATGCAGTGCGAGGCATAACTAATTGAAAAAAATTCGGGCTTGGGTGTTGCCAAAACACCTCTTGTGGCAACTCTGGATTGAACACGTACTGAACCGAAATAAACCGATATTATTTTTTCGGTTCAGCTCCGGTTTTCGTTCCGACAAAAATACCGGTTTTTTCGGTTTTCGGTTTTCGGTTCAGTTCCGGTTCGAAGCCCTGAAGCTAAGTAACGTATATATTTAAATATAAATGTAATTTACAGTTTTATTTTTTTATGATATTAAAAATAATTTTTTTAATGTTTATGCACATTTTAATGCTGTTGAGAAAGATGGTGCGCTAGGCTGTATTACTGTACAAATATAATTATATAATTTTTATCTTATACTTGGAAGTTCGTCTTTCAAGTTCGAAATTCAAAATCCTTCTGTATTAATAAATAAATTATTTTAGAATCGTTATTTCAAAAATGATGAAAAAGAAAAAAAAATTTCTAATGTATTTATTATATACATTATATATACATATAAATCTATTTTTGTTAAGCATTTAACGCTAAAATAATTTTTTGCTTCTACCCTTACAAAATTTCATTATTTTAAATAATAGTATTTCTTATATCATTATCATGAATCATAATTTATTTTAAATAAAATAGACACTTGAAATAGTTAGTTATAATCACTAATATTCCCCTTCACTCATTTTAATGTAAATATTAGTATATCTATGCATAAGTATGTTTGAATAACTTCTGTACATATAAAATATGAATATATATATATAAGCATGATTATGAAAAAAGTTGATAAGTCTATTTACTTTAGTAAAATTTTACATTTTTTTACTTTTGTCATAGAATAAAATTATTTATTAAATTATAAAAATTTGAACCTATCAACTTTGACTAAATCATTCATATATAATCGATTGTCTGATGTGTGTGTTGTCATTGCACTAACCGATTCCCTTGACTTGACTGGGCTTCATTCAGTGTTGGCGGTCCTCCGACCGGATCTCGGCGAATTTCAATGCGGTACTGTTCTGTGCTCATTTGCCATTCTCATTTTCTTTTTCTTTTTTTTTTATTTCATATCAATTTCATTTTTTATATATTCAGACTTATTTTTCAATGTGTAATCTATTAAATCATTATTTTTCGTGTAATTGTTAGATTCTTATTAAAAAGATGAGATCTACTTCTGAGTTTAGCTAGGTCTCTGCTTTTGTGTGATCTTTCCTTACACACCTGAGGAAGGATGGCTGTCCATCGAATAGATAGATGAAATGGAATGGAAAAAAGCTAAACGTGATAACCTCTAATCTCAATATAAGAAAACGTTTCGGTTTGAATTAAATAAAGCCATCATCAGTTCTTATGATATGTATATGCAAACTCAATGAATGGGAATGGAGGTGCAGATACTTTTGTAGAATAATTCAAAATTATATATATTTATAATAATATTAATATTATATATGTCATTATTTGATTCAAGCCGAAACTTTTTCTTTTATTGAGATTAGCATTCATAGAGGCACTGTTTGGCTGATTTTCTTTCTTTTTCATTTACTAGATCTCCTTTGATATTTTTTACTCACAAATTCTTCTCTTTTCTTATTCTTAAACTATATTTTTATGCACTTAAACATTTATTTACTTTTCAATTCAATTCATTAAAATACTCCCAATTTATAATAATATATTAATATTAATAAGACAATTTCTCTAAACTCTAATTTATATAGTATGTATAGAGAGAAAAATTATTATGTATTATTTTGTATATATTATTCTTCATATATATGATTATAATGTTTTCTATTTCTCAATGAATATATATATATCTAATCTTCTTTTTATACATTTATTCTTTTTTCTCCAATTACAAAAATTCATGAGTTTTGCATGGTTAATAGGACAAAGTTGCTTTTCTATAAGTGCGGTCCTGTAAAAGGAAACCCTTCCCCGCCAGATCTAATTTCTATTATAATTATATCTTACAATTAGAAACTGAAAAGGAGAAATATCCTTTATGATTTTCAATAAAATTAATGATTTTTATATTACTGTTATGTATTTATGTGGTTTGAAGTGAGTGAATGGAATGAGGGGAGTTGGATCATAGCATTCTGTTTCCGTTTATATTTATGTGACATGTAAATAAACAAATGAAAATATAGTTTTTTTTTTTTTTTTTAAACCTCGTATTAATATGAGTTTTTATCCTCGTCGCCACTTTGTATTGTGTATTTAAACTTAAATAGCAAATAAAATACACTTATAACATTTAAAAGCAAAACTATATTTTCATTTGTTTATTTACATGTCACATAAATATAAACAGAAACAGAATGCTATATGATCCAACTCCCCTCATTCCATTCACTCACTGCAAACCAAATAAATACATAACAATTACTTAATTTAAATAATATAAAAATTAACTTAAAAATATTCATTTTGTAAATTACAACTACAACATTTATTTTTATTATATTCTAAGTTTTATAACTTAAACCTTCCACTTCAAATCACAGATTTGAGTTTTTACTCATTTATTGTTATTTATATTATTATTTTTTTTATTATTTTGTTAATATTGTCTGATTAGAATATTTGTGTGAATTGTATATTTTTAAATTTATATGAAAGGGTTGAACCTTGTTTAAACAAAATTTCTTATTTTAGAAAAAATGTTAATCTTATTTTAAAAACAAATTTATCTCTTATTGTCAAAAAAATAAATTAGGTTCAATCTCAAAAAGATGTTTTTTATAAATTTATTATATTAATATTTTTGTGGCCTGTTATTATTTATGCAGCCTCGGAAGAGGATCAAGAAGCGACAGACATGCTCGTTGGCAACGCACAGAATCTAATGCAATCAGTAAAGGAGACGGTGCGGGCAGCGGAAGCTGCATCCATCAAAATCCGCACCGACGCAGGTGTTCGTTACCTGTGGGTGCGTCGACAGCCCTGGTATCGGTATTAAATGAACCAAACAACAATGTCTACAATCATATTTTATTTTTCTTAAAAAAATTTTTTTCATTTTATTTTCTTCCTAATCTTTCATTATTTTTTTGATTATTTTTATATTTGCTATACATTATTATATTTATCCCTGGGCATTATTATTATTATTTTTTAAAAAGGGTTTTTTTTCTATTATTTATTTATAAATATTATTAATAAAGCTCTAGATTTTTTTATTTTTTAAAAATTTTATTATTGAAAAGTTGCTCATCAAATTAATTTTTATTTGTGACATATGATCTGATCACTCAAATTAGATAAATTATTTTGCATAAAAAAATGACTTTATTAAAACAACATGAAAAAATACTTAATTCATTTATTTTAAATAAATTTTATATTTAAATTTACATTTTTATGAAATCAATTTTTTCATAACATTATTTCCTAAAATATCCTTTCAATTTTTTATCTGTTTTCAAATTATTATTATTATTATTTTGATTGTTTATAAACAAAATATCGGTGATAAAATTCAAATAATAAACTAGTATTTAAACTATATAATAGAAGTAATAATACTTTTTTTTATAAAAAAATAAAATAGATTGATATATTTTTGAACTAGAACTATTTTTAATTATTTCAAAATCTCTATTTGATTATATTTATTACTAAAATCTAATTAAATAAAATATTTTATTTTTAGGGAAGTAAAAAAAAATTAAGATAAAATTTTTTTTTTATTACAAAAGAAAAATACTCTTAAAATAATTTTTCTAATTTATATATTTATATTTATATATATATTAAAGTACTTATAAATATTTAATCTATTCATATTAGCGTGCCATTTTTAATATTTATATATATATTATTTTTAAAAATATCAGATCACATGTCACGACAATTTAATAACCATCAATAAATTAATAAGATTTAGAGCAGATATCATTTATAAATATTATTTAGATGCATAAACAAGAACTCTTTGATTTAGAGCAATTAAAAAATCTCTACGTCATATAATTGTCAGTATGAAATCATTTAACTTTTCCAATTATTTATCCAATATTGACTATCTAGAAAAGTACAATTATTAGGTGATTTATATTTCTTCACTTTTTTTATCCTTCCAATTAGAAATATAAATATATATTTATAATACATATTCAAAAGATTGAAATTAGTCTTTTATTTGCTCTCTATATTTTTTAAAAATTACTTTAATAAAATTTTAATAAAATTCATCGGTTCTTGTCTTTCATTTAAAATAATATGATAAAATATTATTATTATTATTATTATTATTATTAAGATATAATGAATTAAAAATATATTTAAGATTCGTAAAAAAACTAACCAGAGAATTTTATTAATTTTTTTATATATAATATATATTATATATTTTAATGAATTTATATTATTAATGTTTATTTATTTGTGAAGTTTATATTATATATCTAGTATATGTCTATATATAGTATATAATCTCTCTTATTATTACTGCTTTTATAATAATTGGTTAATGATTAATTATTTTTTTTTTGATAAAAGAAAAGCTTATAAAAAATATTTTAAAAAATGACAAATTATGAATTGAAAAATTAAATCTACTTATATGTATGTATAAATATATACGATAGGAATATGATGATATATGATAATATGTGATGATCCAAAAATAAAAGTATCACTCTTATTCAATATTTTTTTATTATTAAATCAATCCAAATTTGATTCGTTGACATAAATGTTGAGGTATATAGATATTTTGAATTTGAAATATTCTATAAAGGTTTTATTTAAATTTTTAACAATAAAGTGATAATGGATTAAAACGATTGTTTAAATATCATACAATGATTTAAGAAATATTTCATAGGAGTCTCATCAAATTTATTTTTGGATTGGTCACTAATTAAAAAATTTACATGTATGCCTATAATTAATACAGTATAATAATACTTCAATCTTAATCCCACTCTTCCTTCAATCCACTGGAATAAACTGTAATTATTTAAATCAAGATTATTGAAAGATTTAAGTTTATATTATAATATATTACTCAAAAATTGTATGCCTTTATAAATTTATCAGGAAACTTTATTATTAAATAATTATTTTTGGGATCATTCATAATTACACCTTATATTTATATATACATATATAAATATCGGTATATATTAATATATATATAGATAGAAAAGTTGAATTTAGTTTAGGTGAATTGCTCATCCAAAAATACATTTCCTCCGGCCTCCACGCTGTTCCTTTGTATATAAATATATATATATATACATAGAATAAAATAATATAATAAAACAAACATGAGAAGATAACAATTTAATATAATTTATTCTTCTAATACATGAATAATAACAAGATAGCGCCTAATGAATCTTTAAATACCAATAAAACCAGTCTTATAGGAGTTTATATACCATCACCATCTTGTAGAACCTCTCCTATTTAAATATAATATACTTCTTAAATAAGACTTCTTTAAATATATATATATATATTATAAAAAATCCTTCCTCACACTAAATATGTATTTCTAAAGCACAATTATTTTTTGATATATGCTTATATTTAGAATAAATGTATTTTAAATAATAATAAATTTTTGATCTTTTTATACAAATGATTGAAAAGATTGAAACTATTTAAAAGTGAATTCTAAAAGACAAGAATTGATCGACAGGTGAACAAACATTTTTCTTCTCGGATATATATCGTTTATTATTTTAGTTCAATGTTTAATCACATATAATTTTCATTTTATACTATTCATCTTATAGATTTGAATAAAAAAATGAGTTTTTAATACAGAGACTAAAATTGTTTTATTATTTTTAATTTACAAAAGTTTTAAATAAAGATAAAGATAATAAATTCTAATTAAAATTATGATGTTAATATAAATATTATTTAATGAATATAGTTTCTTTTAGTTTTAGATTAATCATTTATTTTCAGCACAAGTTAGTTAATTTGTTCAATTTTATTATATTTTCATGATTGAAAAAAGATTCGATTATAAAAAAGATAAAAAGTAAAACAAATATTGTGAGTATTATATTTAAAAAAAAATACTTCATTTTAACTAATTTAATGATTTGTATAGAGTCTATTTAAAATATCTTGTAGATAAATCAAAACAAACATTGACTACGAATTTTTATTATTTGACATTTTTTTTATGATGGTATCTATATTCAGATTGAAATCTTTTAATAAATACTTAAACCAGACCGATTGAAAAGCAAATGGGTATATTATCGAAGTGTGGTTTAAACATGCCAGCCCATAGAAAGACAGATTGTCACGCAATCCAATGAAACGAAAGAGGGTGGTCTCCCTCTCAACCCTCCCCCCTCCAAACACACCATGAATGACTCCTATCATTCCTTCCTTATCTCTTATCTCTCTCAATTCTTCAATGGATAAAAAAATAGTTATCACTAAAATAAAAAAAATATGGTGGCCGGATTCTTTTGAAATCACATCTCTCAATACTCCTTATTATATTTAGTGCAATATTTTATTTTAATCTATATATGCATATATATATATAAATTGAAACAACTTTTTATTTAAAAAAATAATTTATTTTATATAGGATATCACACATAATAATTATATATAATCAATAAATGTGTTCATTCTCATAAATTGATCAATGGGATATTTACATATTATTATTTTAATTTTGTATTTTTATTGTATAGTAATAATTTTAATTTCTTAAGAAAAAAATCGAGAAGAATGTAAAATAAATAAATTTCTTAAATAAAATTATTTTTGTTTTTTCATATTATAATTCTTATAAAATATGCTCTCTATATTTTTTCTTTTTCATTTCTTTTACAGATTATTTATTTATTGTTAATGAATTTTTTGTTTAATCCAATTTGTTGAAGTATTGAAGATTTTATTGATGTGAATTGAAGATCCCGTCAAAAATATCGGTATAAAAATTTTATAAGCATAAACTTTAAAAGGATTTTGAAAATTCCTTAAATCAAATATGTATGTACATTTGATAGTATGATAATTAATATTTCAAAATTTTTTGATAATTTTAAATATTTTATAAATTAAATTATAGAGTGAATTTCTTTCACCTAATTATATAATTTTTAATAAATAATTATTTACATTACATTGAAAAGACCAATCCATGTTTTTCTTAAAAATTAAAATAAATAATTTTATTAAAAATATATATAAAAAAAACCTTTTCAATTTCTATTACATGTTATATTGGTGAAAATTAATAATTTATTAATATCTTTTAAAAATTGTTTTACGATTATCGCTAAATTTGAATTGATTTTGCCGATAACGATTATATAATATACCTGTAGTTAATATTTTTTTATTATATTTTGACTTTGATCGGTCATTGTTCTGTTCATTCCTACGAAACGAGTAAATTTCATAAATGAATAAGATAAGTGCTATGCCTACTCCCACTGCCATAATTGTTAACGGTAGAGTAACAATATCAATTTCAATGGTGGCGAATTCCTCTTCAGATGCCCGTTTTAAAAGAGAGCCAAGGTAATAATTATCAATGTGTTGTTTTATTCCAGCATCCCGAATTTGATTCATCCTGAAAAACGAAATAACCATTTTTATCCTAACTATTTATTTTCATTTTGTCGATTATAATTAATACTTACTTATGATTTAAAAATCGTGTATAAGGTGAATTTTTTCCAATAATTGCTGTGATAAATGTTGGCTCTTTACTTAATGGAAAATGATAAATTTCAATGTCGGAATTTTTAAAATAATATTTTCCCAGTGATACAAGGGTAATAAATCCAAATTTTTTTGTATTTATTACCATTTGAAGTCCTTCTTCATTTCCCGGACGAATATCAACAATTCGTTTCAAATAAGAATTAAACAAATATTGCATTAAAGGGTTTTTATTAGTCTAAAAGGCAAAAATGTGAAATAAATTAAGATTCGAAATTAATAGAAAAAATTAGATAATATATAAATTAAAAATATATTTAAAAATAATAATAATTACAAATAAATACAAATTTAAATTTCTAAAAAACTATAAATATATAACATTTAGAATAAAAATTCTGCCTAAATATATTAATACAATAAAAAAAAATCACCTGGATTTTACCGTAAATGGACGATGCTTTTGAAACTTGTAAGGTATACCCTCCAAAATTCATCATTCCTTCTAAATCATAAAATGCTAGTCTATCATCAAATAGAAGCAAAATTGAAATTATACATCCAGAATAACAAATATAGATTAATATTGTATGACACCACACTAACATGATAGTAAAACGTCCACTAATTTGATTATTTAGATTTTTACGAAAACTTGAACCTATAGAATATTTTAATTATTTTTTGTATTATTATTTGAAGAAATAAATCAAATCAGAAAAAAAAGTGTTCAATTACCTTGAAGGCAATAAACTCCTAAAATAAAACAAAACGACTCTATATAGGAAAATATTTTACTTTTTAAATTTTTTGAAAATATTCTATAGTACAGATAAAACTCCCATGTTGTTAATGAGAAGATACTAATGAATAAAGCCACCCAAAGGTAGAAACCAAAAGGACGGATAAACGGCGCCCAAAGTGAGTGTTGAATTTTAGGAATTTGATCAAACCGGATAAAAATCATATACCTGAAAACAAAAGAAAAACAAGAAATTAAGGAAAAATAGTCCGTTTGAGAATTATGCAAAAAGATACACTTAGAATTTTCAATGTTACTTAATATTAATAATAATTATATAAATTTATGAGAAAAGATAACGGTGAAATTTTTTATATTAAAATATAAATAAAAATTTATAAAATAAATTTTATCTGATTATGAAAGTAGACAATATAAAAAGGTTATTCGTAAGAGTTTTGTGAATTTCCTGCACTAGATAATGAGATGAGGAGGTTGGTGACTCAAAGTTTCGCATAATCCACGCAGGGATGCTAAAAAAAAATTATGCATCCTTGGAAAGTTTTTATCATGAAAAGTTATTTCACGTATTTTTGTGAGATTTGATTCACGACGATTCGGAGCTCATTTTGTCACCATTTTCAAGAGAATTTGAAGGAGGAAATTTTTGGGATTCTGAATCATCCAAATATATATATATATAAGCATAAAAATGGCTTTTAATAGAGGAATATCATTAAGATGTTATAAATAAACATTTAAAACCATTCGCTCACATTTTAGGATAAAGATGAATGGAACATATTGTCAAAATTCTATCTTTTCAAGGCTCATAAATTACCTGACATATTTTCTTAAAGTTAGCGAGAATCGACTATGTACAGGGGTACGCAAAATAGGGTGTGAGTTATTGGAAGAGTAGCTATGAAATAGGGCTGCAAGGGAGGGGGTAAAAGTTATTCTGCTGGATTGAAACAAGAAGGTAAATCATTCTTAATCATAAAGCGGACAGAGAGACATCATTCCTAAGTGATACAACAGTGTCGGGATCATACATTGCAGCCAACCCAGAAGTTGCATGCCCAGAGAAGATGTATCATTGAATGCCTGGAAAAAACTACCCGGAGAATCATCACTTGTCTCGCCTTGCATTGAACTCTATACTAGTAACATTAACAGCTAAGTGGTCGATCCTTTATCGATTGCAATTGCTAAACATATAAAATTTGATATCTCACTAATATTAAAATAAATGAACTTTATTTTATAGTTAATTTCTAAGTTATAATTTCTCATGATATTTATTATAATTGTATTAATTTCTTTCATCATTAACTATTAATTTTATTTAAGGTCTTTTAACAAGATTGAAAACTATATACCGGTTTTTATATTATATTACCACATTCTACATACCATCTACTGTATCATCTCATCTACATCAAGTGTGTACATGTCTAAATACTTATTTGTATAAGAACAATGGATTCCAATTTCTATTTGTTCTAGAACTAGATTATTACTTACTTATTATTACTTAACTTATTTTCAGATAGTTCAAATAATAATAAGAGGTAAATGATATAATATTTAACTTTACTTACTGATCTTCGAAGATTTCTCGAATGAAGTCGACTGCCTTGCCTCGGCTGGTCGACATACCAATGCTCATTCCCAAATCAATATCTTTTTTCAGAATAGAAGCGATCAAACCCAACCAGGTACCATTCACTTTAATATTGCCCATCGAAGTGTCTACGAAGACATTTTTATAACTAAAAAAGAAAATTATATCTATTATATCAAATTATTAAATAAATATTTTATTTAATTTTATTAAATAAAAATATTTTATTTAATTTTATTAAATAAAAATTAATATATAATAATAAATATGATGGTAACTATAAATAATATCGTCTTCATTAATAGCATTCATAATTGATTCATTTTTAAACAATGTAAATTTTACTAAATATTATATTATATTTTATTCAGTTAAGAGGATAATCACAATCGCTTTTTTCATATTTTTAATTTATGATTAAAATCAACTTTTTAATTAAAATAAAGATAATCCAAATTGATCATTGGTATTGTTTTTGTGAATGAGTCATAAGATTAAATGAGAAAAATGTATATCCCCTCTATTATCATTAAGTATCATTATTTATTTATGTTTTTTGAGATAATATATTTGAAAAAATACGATAGCTGCGACTGCCCATGGTGTCAAATTTTGAGGAGCGCCAATATAAAAATACTTTTGTTATTTTTGAGTAATTTTGCATTTTTGCCTTTCTTTACTATTTTTTTATTTTGCAGTAAATTTATATATTTTTTTATGAAAGGACGCCAAAACCCTAGAACCGGCCCTACATCTTACCCATTACATAATAATTATTATAATAATATTATATATTTTTTGATAATTTCAATTATAAAACAAAATATAATGGAATAAAAAATATATATATGAAATAGATATTCGAGTTTATAAATTACTAGCTGCTCAGAGCTCCTTCGTCGCTCTTCACATCTAGACGGGGGCTCCGCCCCCTGTACCCCCGAGTGGTACATAGTATTTGGTTGAAAGTAGTAAAAGGTTTTCATCCATTTTGTTTCAAACAATGTATAACATAAAACATTCATTTCTTATTGTGTGATTATTTAAAATATATTTTAATTTATTTAGTAAATTAATTATATATATTATTATTGAATATGTTGTGGCAGCAAGCACAAAACACACACGACATAGACCACATATGACGACTCACGTGACTTTCCAAAAATGTTTTGTGTGCCAGCTTCGCGCGGGACTTAGACAAGAGATCTCGTCGTCACAAGTCATTCAGCTGCCTCAGTTCAACTTGCTCACATACAATTGCGATAAATAAATATTTCTATATCTCAACATAGTGTTTTATTTCGAAACCCTATATTGGTGACCCCGAAATGAGTACGCCAGCGATCCAACACACGGCGGTCAAACTCCCGCCATTTTGGCACGAACGGCCCGGAGCATGGTTCGCCGTCGCAGAGGCTCAGTTCACCCTTGCGGGCATAACCCAGGACGAGACAAAGTACTACCACATCTTGTCTCGTCTTGAAGCCAGCGAAGCCGCCATAGTGCACGACATTATCGAGGACCCCCCCAACGACGGCAAATACGCCAAGCTAAAAGAAGGCCTCATCAGCCGCCTCGCCCCGACCAAACAACAGCAGCTGAAACAACTGCTAGAGGAAGCGCCCCTTGGAGATCGGAAGCCGTCGGAGCTTCTCCGAGAGATGCTCACACTGGCCAAGGCCAACGCCGTCCCCGAGGACCTCACGCGCTCCCTCTGGTTGCAACGCCTACCCACCATCACGCAGGCCATAATCGGGGGACAGCCCCAGCTGCCGCTCGAAACGACTGCGCAGCTCGCTGACGCAGCCTGTAGTGCGCATGAGCGCACAACAACTAACGTCGCGCATCAACAACAGGTCGCCGAAGCCCGCTCGCTGAGCGAACGCTTAACGGACTTGGAGCGACAAATCCAGCAGCTCGCGGCAAATCTGGCCAGGCCGGCACCCTCAAGACCACGAGCTTCGGGCCAACAGCAACCAGCCGCCCCCCCGAACAGCCAGTGTTACTACCACGCTCGCTTCGGGGCCGAGGCCCGAAAGTGTAGGCCACCCTGCTCCTTCACGCCAAAAAACACCGACACCAGCGCCTGAAGGCGGCAGCCGCTGGTACTACCAACACCCACCGCCTGATCATCAGTACACGCGACACGGGCACACGCTTCCTGGTCGACACCGGGTCCGACCTTTCCTGCTGGCCCCGCTCCCGCGTCTGCGGACCCCGTTCAGCGACGACGTACGAACTCAGCGCCGCGAACAACACCACCATCAAAACATACGGCAACATCCAGCTACACTTGGACCTGGGCCTACGCCACAAATACAAGTGGAACTTCGTCGTCGCCGACGTGTCCACCCCCATCCTCGGCTCGGACTTCCTGGCGCACTTCCGACTGCTACCAGACTGCCGACGTAGTCTGCTCATCGACGGCGAGACTGGCCTCTCCATCACAGGCTCCAGTAATAAAGTGCGCCAAGCAAGCGTCAAGACGATGATCCCGGGTGAGTCCGTATTCTTCGACATCCTGGCCGAGTACCCACTCGCAACCCGACCGGACGGCGTACAACGTGGACCACTACACACAACCGTCCACCACATACGGACCACGCCCGGACCACCAACGTCATGTCGACCACGTCGCCTCGCCCCGGACCGACTACGCATTGCCAAAACCATCTTCGACGAGATGGTGCGCGACGGAATCGCACGCCGATCCGAGAGCCCCTGGGCCTCGCCGTTGCTGATGGTCCCTAAAAAGAACGATGACTGGCGCCCCTGTGGAGACTACAGGGCCCTCAACGCACGGACGATCCCCGACAGGTACCCGGTGCGGCACATTCATGACTTCAACCAGAACATCAGGGACTGTAAAGTCTTCTCAGTCATTGACTTGGTGAAGGCTTACACACAGATCCCAGTGAATCCCGCCGACGTACCTAAAACGGCTATCACGACCCCGTTCGGCATGTATGAATTCCCATACATGTCGTTCGGCCTCCGAAACGCCGGACAGACGTTCCAAAGGTTCATCGACGAGGTCATCAATGGACTCGAGTTCGCCTACGCCTACGTCGATGACATCCTTGTATGCTCGCGCACCGAAGAGGAGCACAAGCAACACCTCCGCGCCCTTTTCCAACGCCTGTCCGACCACGGGATCATCGTGAACGCCCCCAAAAGCGTCCTGGGCGCCGACAAAGTAACATTCTTGGGCTACGAGGTCAGCGCCGAGGGGACACGCCCCCTTCCCGACCGTATCGCCGCCCTACAAGGCTACCCCCCACCCAAAACAGCTAAAGACCTCCGCCGCTTCCTAGGAGTCATAAACTTCTATCGACGTTTCATCCCCTCCGCCGCCACGCACCAAGCCCCACTCCACGACGCCTTGACGAAGCTACGAAGCTCTCAGCCAATCCCCTGGTCGCCAGCGCTCACTCAAGCGTTCGAGGCTTGTAAAGAGGCCCTGTCGACGGCAACCATGCTAGCGCACCCCGCCCCGGACGCACGACTCGGCCTCTTCACCGACGCCTCCGCGACATCCATCGGCGCCAGTCTACAGCAACGTATCGGCGACAGTTGGCAACCGTTAGCTTTCTTTTCCAAGAAGCTCACGGACAAGCACGTTGGATGGCCCGCCTACTACCGTGAACTCCTTGCCGTCTACGAAGCCGTGCAGCACTTCCGCCACATACTCGAGGCGCAACACTGCACGATATACACGGACCACAAGCCGCTCACGTCCGCGTTCACCGAGCACCGCGAGCGCCTACCGCCAGTCCAACTGAACCAACTCTCATTCGTGGCACAATTTACCACCGATATTGAGCACGTCAGCGGCGCCGATAACGTCGTCGCCGACGCTCTGTCACGAATCGAGACCATCGAGCTAACGATCACCAGCCTAGCCGACCTAGCACAAGCACAGACGAACGACACGGAGTTACAAGGACTCCTGAACGGCGAGACCTCCCTACGACTGACGAACATCACGCCACCCGGCCTTGACGTTACCCTCTACTGCGACACATCGACGACACGGACAAGACCCTTCGTCCCAGCCAGCTACAGACGCCAGATATTCGACAGCCTACACGGCCTCAGCCACCCAGGAGCACGAGCGACGACGCGCCTCATCGCCGAACGATTCGTTTGGCCAGGCATGCGCCGTGACTGTAACACCTGGACACGCACATGCCTACCCTGCCAACGATCAAAGGTGAGCCGGCACACCACATCACCACCGAGCACGTTCGAGATCCCGACCCAGCGCTTCAGGCACATTCACATCGACATCATCGGCCCCCTACCAACCGCGGGCCCATATCGTTACTGCCTGACAGCCATCGACCGATTCTCACGATGGCCGGAAGCCTGGCCCATCGAGAACATCACGGCCGACAGAGTCGCAACTACCCTCTTCGCCGGCTGGATCGCCCGGTTCGGAGTCCCCGAGACCATCACGACCGACCAGGGGCGCCAGTTCGAGAGCCAGCTCTTCCAGGCTTTGGGTAACCGCACCGGCTTCAGCAGGTCGCGCACCACCGGCTACCACCCCTGCGCCAACGGGATGGTCGAGCGTCTACACCGGCAACTCAAGGCCGCCATCATGTGCCACCCCGGCACCACATGGCTGGAGTCGCTGCCCGTTGCCCTCCTCGGCATACGCAGCGCCTTCAAGGAGGACCTCAAGACCACCTCCGCCGAATTGGTGTACGGCGAACCGCTACGCCTGCCCGGTGAGATGCTCATCCCTCCACCCACGAACGCGCAGACGATACCCCACGCCGACTTCATCGAACGGCTACAGCAGCAGATGCGTCGCCTACGCCCGTCTCCAGCATCGAGCCACAGGAAGCCAACCGTCTTTGTATTCAAAGACCTGGCAACCTGCACCCACGTATTCCTAAGAGACGACAAGATACGCGCGCCGCTGCAGCCTCCTTACACCGGCCCCCACCAAGTGATCAAACGCGATGAGAAGACGTTCGTGATCCGAGTCCAAGGCTCGGACACGCGCGTCTCCATAGACAGACTGAAACCGGCATACGTATCGACCACCGACACCACCAGGACAACGACACCGATGACAGACTACGTCACACGCAGTGGACGGCGTGTGAAACCCACGACAACATACAAGGCCTAGAAGGGCCTACTGACCCTTCTTTCTCCGCGGGGGGCTGGTGTGGCAGCAAGCACAAAACACACACGACATAGACCACATATGACGACTCACGTGACTTTCCAAAAATGTTTTGTGTGCCAGCTTCGCGCGGGACTTAGACAAGAGATCTCGTCGTCACAAGTCATTCAGCTGCCTCAGTTCAACTTGCTCACATACAATTGCGATAAATAAATATTTCTATATCTCAACATAGTGTTTTATTTCGAAACCCTATAATGTTATATCTATCTACTCGAAAGTTCTTGGCAGCTACAACCACATTTCTCCAAGTGTCCTTATCCTGAGCCTCTGTTCCATCTCTCGTACGTCATTCCCTGATGTACTCATCTTTCTTTGGCCCATAAATGCTGGGGAGAATCCTATTCTCTGAATCCACTCTCATCTCCAAAGATCATAGACCATGTCTAACACTCATATAATACAACAGACAAAATAATTGTTTTATATATTTTAATTTTCATTCCCTTTTATAATAATTTTGATGAGATAAGCCTCTTTACTGCATGATAACAGGCGTTTTCCGATTGCAACTTCGATTTAAATTCTTCTCAAATATTATTATCCTTCGTGATTACATTCAATTTTTCTACATATTCAAATTCTACATTTTGTATGTTAATACTGCTCCTGTTTGTTTCTAAATATATTTATTTATCATTATTAATTTCAAACCTCATCTCTTTTCCTACCTCGATTAATTTTTCCTCGCTATCTGTAATTGCAATTGCCGAATCTCCTATTATATTTAAGTCGTCTGGGTCACCTAATATTTTACAATTGATTTCCACATCTTACTCTTTCTTTACTACCTTCAAGATAAATTTTAAGATCAAAATTTGAAAAAGTTTATCCGGATCTATTGAGTCATGCGTAGGTTTTACTAAAGTCTACAAATAATTAGTGAACAGAGATATTGAATTCGCGGTTTTTTTAATATCTGTCATAATGAAAATATCTTAATTAATGTTGATCGATTTGGCATGAACCCGCAATGATATCTCCTAATATTTCCTCCGCCTATAGTTTATAAGTATTGTATATGTTATAATAGAGTATAATATTTCTTGATCATTTCATTTCGATATTTTAATTTCATTGTTTGATTTTTATTGAATATTTTTAATTATAATAAAATTAGAGAAAATGCAAAGTTAGAGACTTGAGACAATTTATAAAAATTAATTTATAAAAATTAACGGTATAAAAGTATTGATAAAACTAAAGATAAATTAACAATATATACATTCATTAATAGTATTAATTTAAATTAATGGATTTATTTGATTTTTTATTATTAAGTTCATTTATTAATTTTTTTAGATCATAGTTAATTCCCTCCCTTAAAATAAAAGAAGTACCTATTCAAATATGGAAAGAATAAATACAAAATAATTTAAGTTAAATATGATTTAAATATTTTATTAAATTAATTAAAATGAGAACTTTTAGAATAAATTATTTAATTGAAATGATATTTGAATATTAGAATTTAAAATAAAAAGTTAAAATTTATAATAATTCTTTGATTGCTAGTTATATACATTGTGTAAAATGAGTCCGCCAGTCAGTGGGCCACGCCTGGCTCTTGAATGAACAACACGGAGAACTATATATAAACTTTAAATCTCTCTCTCTCCCGCTCACACACACTCTCACCTCTCTCCTCATCCCCTCCACCTCTCATTTCTTAGTTATTTCAATTTCCACAAATTGTCTAATTTTTAAAATATTCACTAATTTACTTTCTATTTTTATTCTTTAATCCTTAAATAATATATTTTCTATTTTATGTTAAAATGTAAATAACTTACATTTTAACATATTAAACTATGACAGCAAAAAAGTAAACGAATTACATACATACATACAAACAGTCTCCTTTATATATATAGATTAAAATTTTAATGTGAAAATAAAATTTCTTAATTAATATATTAGATTTAAATTGAAATTAAAATTTATAACGGAATTTTGTAAATTAAACCACATATTGATATTTGTTATTGTAAATTTATTCAAAAAATACAAACATATACACAACGTTTCGATTGCTACTTCTGCAATCGTTATCAAGCGACTGCACTGTTCGAGCGTCCAGTGACAAAAAGAAATTAAAATTAATTCTAAAGAATTATATGATAATTTAATTTGGTTATTCTACAATTCATAAATTCTCGTCTATAAATGGATTATAAAAAAATAAAGAGGTTGAACTAAAATCTAGAATTAAAGATTAGGGTCCTTAGGGTCTGGTTTAAAGAAACTTATATTATGTTTTTTTTTTGTTTGCTATTGCAATTTTTTTACTTTTATTATAATACTAGCTGCTCAGAGCGTCTTCGTCGTTCTTCACACCTCCGCCCCCTTTACCCCCGAGTGGAACATAGTATTTGGTTGAAAGTAGTCCTTGGTCTTCCAAGCGGGCGTTTTCCAATCGGACACCCCACCAATATCTTTTTTTTCTCTCCCATTCTAGCCAAGTGCCCCGCCTATCGCAGCCTTCTCGCTTTTATAACCCTAACTATTTCTGAAGATGCATTGAGATCATGCAATTCCTCCTTATGCCGTCTCCGCCATTCCCTGGTGTCCTCATCTTTCTTTGGCCCATAAATGCTGGGAAGAATCCTATTCTCAAATACTCTGAATCTACTCTCATCTCCTAAGGTCATAGACCATGCCTCCCACTCATATATAACAACAGACAAAATAATTGTTTTATATATTTTAATTTTGATTCCCTTTGATAATAATTTTGATGTGAGATAGGCCTCTTTACTGCATGATAACAGGCGTTTCCCGATTGCAACCTCGATTTAAATTCTTCTCAAATATTAATATCCTTCGTGATTACATTCAATTTTTCTACATATTCAAATTCTATATTTTGTATATTAAGATTTTGTATGTTAATGCTGTACCTCTTTGTTACTAAATATTTTTTCTTATCACTATTAATTTCAAGCCCCATCTCTTTTCCTACCACGATTAATTTTTCCTCGCTATTTGTAATTGCAATTCCCAAATCTCCTATTAAATTTAAGTCGTCTGGGTAACCTAATATTTTACAATTGATTTCCGCATCTTACTCTTTTTTTTACTACCTTCAAGACAAATTTGAAGATATAAAAAAGACAAAAATTTAAAACATCTCGTTTATATCATTTGTCTAAAAAATCATATTTTAATTTCATATAACCAAGAAATCATTTTTGCTCTTAAAATATAGTTGTAATTAATAATTGAAACAAAAATAAAAATAATATAATTTAGTCATTTTAATTGACGTTTTGAAAATATTTTTGTTTTCATAAAACATTATAAATAATATATTCTGATTTTTATATTAGACATTGATAAAATTTATTTATTATTATATATTATAGAAAAGAAGAAATATTCAAATAAATAAAGAATAAATAAAAAATAATATAAGATAAAAATATGATCTAAATATTTTATTAAATTAATTAAAATGAGAACATTTTTTAATTAATTGCTACAATAATTTATATTCATTCTGAAAATGATTCCGCTAGGGCCAGTGAACCGCGAGAGGCTCTTGAATGAACAACACGGAGCATTATATAAACTTTAAAAAATTAATTTCTGCGATTATTGATTAGATATTAATAAAATTTATAGCCTATATTACTATAGAGGTATATAAGAATTTTGTGATGTAATTTCATAGGAATCGGTTCAGCCAATTTTGAGTCTATAACATAGTTATTTACCGGACAGACAGACAGACATGAAAAATTCTAGTCACTTTTGGATTCTAGAGGTCATGAAACGCAAAGATATGCAAAAAATTTTAAATTCTGAGCAATGTGCAGACAAAAACCTTTTTTTATTATAGATTATATCAAATGATATATAGTATAATAATGTAAAATTATTTTAATATACATATGTAAATTCTTTAGTACGTAAGATTATTAATGTAAAACCAAAAAGGCTTTAAATAAATAAATAAAATTATGCAATTCAAGGACAAATAAATGTTACCTGACATTCAAATATCTTGCAATTGACATCCAGACATCAAATACAATACCTCCAAATTTTGTTCCATTATTTTCTGACCATGAATTTGGTGGAAGCTAAAATAAAACAACATTTAAGTACTAGTATTTTCGTTATTATCGTTTTAAGTTTATACGATCATTCTCATTCTATTCATTCGTTATTAAATTATATTTTATTTAATTAATATATATTAGCTGATGATGAAATTTAGACTGTATAATTTTGATTAATTAAAAATAAAAATATATATAATAATATTATATTAATTATTATTAATTAATATTTATATTATATTCTATATATATATATATATATATATATATATATATACCTAGTTTATAGTTTAATTAATTGCGTTATACTACGTTTAATTTAGAATTAAGTTGAACTCGATATAGAAAGAAAACCCATTAATACATTCAATTAAACTGTTTATCAGAAAATTTCCATATCAATTGATTATTAATTGATTATTTCCAAAATAATTTAATATAAATAGGATTAAATAATATAAGTTAATAATATAAATGATCAATTGTAATTTTTCAAATATATATAGAAATAAAATCAGAGAAAGAAAAAATAAATAAAAAAAATCTTTAACAACATTCATGCTAGATTAAGATTAGTAAAATAATTTTACATTAAATAATATTTGAAAAATAGAATCATTTTATTTTTGTATTGCAATATAAAATTCTAATTTAATTTAAACTACTGTCACAAGGGATTCCTATCTTTATTATCTTGTAGTTCTTTTAATTGATTTGATACTTGTTCAATTTTGATTACAATCTACTGGCAGTAAACGATTCTACCAGTAAAATTACTAATTCAAAATTATTATTATTATTTATAAAGTTTTAATTTGCAGTAGAGTATTAGTTTAATTAATAGTTAAATAAAAAACATGAATTCTATAAAATAGAGTTTGAAACATTTTCTAAAAAATTCTCTTGAACAAATAATTAATAATCGTATTAATAAATTAAATAATTAATTATTAATAAAATTATTATTATTTAAATTCTATCTGTTTAAACACAAGGATAAATCATTATTTTTAATTAAGAATAATTAAAAATGTTTAATAACGAGTTGGCCATTTTTTATATTTAGAATACCCCTAACGATTTGTACAGAAAAATAAAAAAAAATGTGTTACTTAAGGGGTTTCTAAAGTTTTTGGGGAAATAGGAATAAAGATAAAAACAGAACGAACATAGTAGCCATAAGAGTTGGAAAGCCAAATAATAGAAAAAAAAGCTCCTACACCGCTAATGGCTGACAACTAGTAAAGATCAAAAAGTATATATTAGAGTGCAAAATGAAATCAAGAAAACAAATCAATACACTGAAGAAAGATTATTGGAATTTAGCATGTTATTAGCATTTATGTATAATTAATGGAAAGAAAATTTTCGTTTTAACTTAGCATGGAATACTCTCAAGACTCTTGAAAAGCAAATCACACTGATAAAGAATGTCTGGAACTTATTCAAATACAGTCCTAGAAAACATACTATGGGGTATTCCTTTCTGAGAGGAGACAAACATTTTTGATCATGATGAGTTATTGACTGCCCTTAGAACTATGAAAAATTGAAAAGCTCCAGGATTTAGATAGATAGCAATAGAATTGATTAAGTCCACCCCAACAATTCTTCTAGAACTTCTTTTGGCGAGTCTATAAAAAGTAACGAATTCCATTAGAGTAGGAATAATATACATAACACTCTTTTATAAGATGGTAATAGACAAGATTTCAGAAGAAGCCTAAGTGTCATGAGCTTCTTAGGTTGAATTTACGGTAAAATTTTTAAAAGAAAAAGAAAACTTCTCATAGTTCGAAGAACAAAGTGGTTTTAGTGCTGGAAGGTTCTACATGAACCACATTTATGAACTGAAAAAATTTGAGGAAAATGACTTCAACGTGGAAAACCCGTCTATCTGGTAGGAATATGTAGATTTGCTCAAGGCTTCTTCTAAGAATGATATGGACTTCAACGGCTGAGAATAAAATGAACCCAGATTATATTAATGCAGGGAGAAAAAACGAATCAGTAGCTACAATGAATATACAACAAAATTTCACAAGTTTGAATTAACTAAGGGGATTCTTCAGAGTTGCTGCATAACCCACTCGCTTTTCAGAATTTATATAAAATATATACTCACCAAGTTGCGGATGACAAGGTCCTAATTGCCAAAAATGCAAACGATGCCACATATATGCTACATAGGTGAACAAAGTATATGACTAGAGACTCTCTATAAACACAAAAAAGACGGAATACATGGTTGTATTATTATATTATATTACATTATACCACTTGATGAGTGGTTGTCCTTCTTCGCCTATGTCGGTCTTCAAAAAGCTGGAAAGACATTTTATACAAGATTGGTCAAGGTAGACGGGATATTAACCAGCTCAATGCGGTTTTGTGAAACCCAAGTATCATCTGTTGGACATAAGCCACAAAATATAAAGCCATTGTTAAACCCATCTCAACATATGGCTCCGAAAGATGGGAGCTGACCAAAAGAAATCGAGACCAACTACGGGTGAAAATGGTCCAAATTGAAAGTCTAGAGTGATATCAATGTTACTACGTTTAATATTTATATTGAACTATATATATAAGTTCGGTATGACCCCATTAGCATGTTTTCAATCTTACTATGAAATTATGAATACGTTCTAGAAGTTCATGGTCTGGGATATTAATATATCTAATCAGATAAATTATTATCATAAACTATGAAATCTATTTGTATTTTCTATTGGAATAATACATATAAGATCACACAGCCAATAAAACTTAAAGTTAAAGAAATGCATGTTTTTATTTACATTACTAATGCCCATTCGTAATGGGATTCCTTGAAGATTGTGTCGTTGTTTATAAATGTTAGGCAATCGTTTAATATTAAATCCGGCAGTGGATTCCCAAACACCATAAGATTTTATTTCGATTGGATTGGATGAAGCATATCGAAATATTTCTGACCAGACAAAGCCATCATGCGAATGAGGTGTGACAACCAAAAAACGACAATTCATACTGATGTATACTCCATTAAACAATTTTTCATAATCAGAAACGGAATATGTTTGATTGAAGGACATTAAAAAAATGTTATCCAGATCACAATGTGTAAATAAAATCTGAAAAAAAAATCCTTAGTTAAAATTAGATATTATCTAATATTTTCTCCTAAACATCACTTTTTGTACAATTTTATGCTTTACCTTTCTAAGTTTTTGATTTGTGACAGATGATGGTTCCAAAAGTAAAATTCGTGGTCCTCTGGGACATCTTTTTCGAGCAGTTGGACACAATTTCGATTGAATTGTTAATCGTCCCACGATTATATTTGGACACATTTTTGTCTCTGTATAAATTAAGAAAATTACAATATTATTAAAAAACAAATAAATAAAAATAAAAAGCAATATGAAGATTCATCTCGTTTCTCTTGTCCATAAGAAAATTTTGATGATTTATGGACAAATCTAAACATGATTTTTTGTATATAAATCTTATAATGATTTTCTTTATTTAATCTCAAAATTTTAATTTTTAAACATTAAAAATAATTAAAAAAAAGTTATTTATTTTAAAGCAATTCTTTATATATAGTTATAGTATTCAAATGCTGCATACTGATAAATTTAAATTAAATGTTGGAAAACGAGAGAAAATATAGCATTAAAAAAGATTGAATTACATAAATGTATGAATTGAAAAGTTTGATATTTCTAATTTTTGTAATGAATAATTTTGATATAGAATAATAATTTACATTTTCAGATTAATGCCAGTAATTACGGTAAACTTAACGTTAAAATGTAAATTACGAATTTAGTTTAGAAGAGACATAAAACGACTATGTTTAAAGTATATTAATATACATAATTAATATATGCATTGGGCTTCAGTCTAATAAATACTTAATATGTAAAATAAATCTAAAAATTGAAATTAGTTAAATATTGAAAGTATGATATCTATAATATAAGTCAAAATAGTTAATGTGATAGCTAGTTAATTATAAAAATAAAAATGAATTTTAAAAAATACCAAGTATACTTTTCATTGAAATATTCGATTATCTTAGGCCCCATGATTTTAGTGACCACGGATTGTTTGATTATACTGTACATAATATGTATATGTAGTACTAAATTTCAAGATGTTCTAAAAGAATTAAATTCAAAAAATTGAGAAAACCAAACATTTAGTTATTTTTATTAACTTATTTTTAAACATTATTTTATTTTAATTTGGAATTTAACTTTAAACCCCTCTCCTTAAAATATAAAATAAAACCCGAATTGAAACCTCATCATAGTACACATTTAAAAATTGCAAAAATTTCTTCAAAATATACTAAATTTCTTTTAAAAAATAATTAATCAATAATTTACTTAATTTCTTCACATAGAAATTAATTTTACAATAAAAAGTAAAATAATAAATACCGAATTGAATGGATAGGTTATCATTAATAATAAATAAACATCGTATATTCAATCTCCTGAGAAGATCTTGCAGAAAAACACATTGTAAGTTTTTCGATAGGCATCCATTGATTTTCACACTTAAAATCAAAACCAAAATAGCTAAGTGCATTGTCTTTTGTCGGTGGTTTATATCATTGTTTTCAACATATTTCATTGTCTATTATTGATTAATCATCTGTTTGTATTATATCCCTCCCTCACTCTCTCTCTCTCTCCCTGACGGCACAATTTGGTGTAATTAATATCTAATAATAAATAAACTTGCGTGTTAATTTAATCGATTTAATATAAATAATAAAAGAATAAATAAAATATCAAATCAGATTTTAGGATCTATAAAAACGTACAGTAGAAATAAATAAATAAACAAAATAAATAAAAATGGGAAGATGAAAAAATCATTCAAAAATATGAATTGATATATTTATATTTAATAGGTGCTTGCATGTATTTTGATCAGCGACATCTATTTGGTTAAGATGCGAAGTATCAATGCAAACAAACTAACCTAACTATTAAATTTGATGTTTATGAGATTTCTTTACATAACATAACTGTTTTCCATTTAGTATTATGGAGTTATTCAGTGTGTATAGAAGCAAACCTTGAAACGCTCAAAATTGCATTTTCGACTTTAATTACTTTAGTTGTTTGATTTGAAGAAATGCCCATCAAACACTTTTAGAAACGTATGGTGATGCTGTTCCGTCATATCCCAGTTATCGGTTTTTGTTTTAATGATTTAAAAATGATTTTGATGTCCAGGGCCGGCGCTAGGGTCCTCAGCGCCCGCATGCAATTTTTATCCTAGCGCCCCCCCCCCTATTATTTTAAAACTTTTTTAACAGTTTCTTATCATTATATATATATATAGTAGGTGAAATGCTTTTACGCACAAAGTGTCGGGCTCCGTGCCAGACGATCTACCGACTAAAACACCTACTCCTATTTTATTTTACAATCCGGTTTCCACGGTAGGAATCGCTTTTCGGCATAGCATCTATCCTAGATTTGAGGTTATTTTTTCGTCTTCAACTGCTTTTCTTTCGATTCAATTATTTATTTTATTAAATGGTTAATAAGTCCCCACTTCTCTATTTGTTATCAATTAGTCGATTAAATTTTCTAAGGAGATCTCAATACCCAGACGATTTTTTAAATCCTCCTTCGATTTCCATCTTTCACAGATAAACAAGGTATGTTCCGCGTTGTCTACTTCGTAGTTACAATTCGGACAAGTTGCCGTTTCTGCCCTTCCAACTATATACAAGTAGCTTTTGAAGCAACCATGGCCCAACAGTGCTTGTATGAGATAATAATTTATCTCAAGTTTCTTATCATTAAAATTATATATAAAATTATATTAAATATTTTTAATTACTATTTATTAAATATGTATTTAGTATACAAAAAATTGGACATAATGGTTTTAGCATCTAATTCACATATATCATTCTTAATGCTAATTAACGCCAAACTATTTAGCTTAACTTGTGGCATATTTGTTCTTAAGTAAGTTTTAATTAATTTCATTTTAGAAAAACTACGTTCGCCACTTGCTACACCAGTGGTTCTTAAACTGTGGTCCGCGGACCCCTGGGGGTCCGCGAAGCCTTTACTGGGGGTCCGCGGTCCTCGGAAAAAAATCATCGTAAAAATATATACATATATAAATATTTAAAGTTCATTGTTTAACTATATCCTCCTAGAGAATTACGGCTATAATTTAATACTATTAATAATACTATTTTATTTTATTAAATTGATAATTATGTCAATTAATTTTTTGTGAATAAATAAACATATATAAAAAACTATATATAAAATTTGAATTTTCATCCATTCATTCATTTAAAATCATTTTTCGATTGTTCCTTTAAAATAACCCCTCTTAGGGGCTCGGAAGGGGAGGCATATAAGGGAATTTTCTTTCACTTTGTTATTGGGGAAAACCAGGGGAGGGGACAGTCTTACCCGGAAAAACCCAAATTGTCAGCGTCCACTCTGGGGTTTTAAACAGTTTTAAAGCAAATGTTAATTATAAGTTCATTTCTCAACGAGTTGTATCTTTAAATTATTTTTATTAATGTTAATTATAAGTTCATTTCTCAACGAGTTGTATCTTTAAATTATTTTTATTAATTTAATTAATTATAATTAAATTATAGCTAATAATAGTTTATTATAGCTAATAATTTTTTTTAATTTTTAGTGTAATTTGCATGATCATTATTTTATAAAAACACTAAACACATTTTGCAATTTCCCAGAAAGGCTGTTTTTGAGAGTAAGTATAAGTTAGTTTTATGAATAAAAAATATTTATTTTAATAATATTTTAGAATCAAATTACGAAATTAATAATATTTTAGAATCAAATTACGAAATATATTTATTATATAAATTAATATTCATTTAAAATGATATTAAATCATTTATTTAAAATGATTTAAAACATTTATTAAAATGATTTAAAACATTCATTTAAAATGATATTAAAACATTCATTTAAAATCATATTAAAACATAGCTAGTAAATAATAATTCGTTATATTTATATTATATTTATATCATATTTATATTATTGTAGTTCAATGTTAATAAATTACTCCATAAAATGGATCGTTGGCTACAAACTGGTTCAACACAGAAACGGAAAGAATCAGATGATGAGGCATCAACAGCAAACTCTACCAAGAAACGAAAATATTCGGATGATTATTTATCATTTGGATTTACTTATATTTGCAACAATGATGTGGAAAGACCAGTCTGCGTTCTATGTCAGGAAAGTTTATCCAATGAAAGTATGAAACCTGCTAATCTCAGACGTCATTTACAAACAAAGCACAGCGAGCATGTTAGTAAGTCTATCGAATTTTTTAAAATGAAAAAAGAAGAACTTAATTCAAGTCAGAAATTGATGGTAAAGACGGGATCTGGTGGTATGAGTAAGAAAGCAGTAATGGCATCATATGAAGTAGCTCTACTTATTGCTAAAGCAGGAAAGCCGCATAATATAGCAGAGCAATTAATTCTTCCTGCTACAAAAGTAATTACAAATATAATGTTAGGAACTAAAGCAGCAAACGATATAAATTTGATTTCATTATCAAATGATACGGTTAAGAATAGGATTGAAGACATGTCATGTAATATAAAAGAAGAATTAATATCGAGAGTGCGCAAAAGTCACTATTACTCATTACAATTGGATGAAAGTACTGATGTCACTAATAATGCCAATTTGTTAGCTTTCATTAGATATGAGTTTGAAAATCAAATACAAGAAGATGTATTGTTTTGTGATTCACTACCTTCACGAACGACAGCTAATGACATATTTAACAGTTTGAATAATTTTATAACCGAAAATGAAATAGAGTGGCCAAAATGTGTTGGAATTTGCACTGATGGTGCTCGTGCAATGTCAGGTACAAGAACTGGATTGATTGCTCTTATTAAAAATGTTGCGCCTCAGGTTGTTTGGAATCATTGCTGCATTCACAGAGAATCATTAGCAGCCAAAAATATGTCACCAGATTTGAAAAGAACATTAGACGAAGTAGTTAAAATTGTCAATTTCATTAAGGCTCGTCCACTTAATTCCAGAGTTTTTAAAATTTTGTGTGAGGAAATGGGTAGTCAACATACACATTTATTATTACATACAGATGTACGTTGGTTGTCCCGCGGGAAAGTACTCATTCGCCTTTTTGAGCTTCGAGATGAAATACGATTGTTTTTAATAGATGCGCATTTTGAACTGACCGAATGTTTCAATGATTTTATCTGGTTAGCTAAGGTGGCTTACTTGACTGATATTTTTACAAAATTGAACGAACTTAATTTGAGCCTGCAAGGTACTGTTGTAAATATATTTAAAGTTGAAGATAAAATAGAAGCAATGATTAAAAAAATCGACTTGTGGTCGAAACGCATCCAGAACGGTGTATATGAGTCTTTTCCAACTCTCAATGATTTCATAGAAAGCTCCAGTGAAAAATTGCTTAATCAAACGCGTCAATTATTTGTTGAACATTTAATTACTTTGAAAAGCAACTTCAGGAAGTATTTTTCTACTCCTGATCCTTGCAATAACTGGATCAGAGATCCATTTAATATGGAAATTACAAATGCTAAACATTTATCTGCACCTGAACAAGATATTCTCGTGGAATTATCATGTGATACAACTTATAAACTAAAATTTAACAAAACTGAATTGAGCAACTTTTGGTTACTTCTCAGGTCAGATTATCCTGCGCTTGCAAATAAAGCACTTCAACACTTGATTCCATTCTGCACAACATATTTATGCGAACAAGCTTTTTCGGTACTATTTTATATTAAGTCTAAATATAGAAACAAATTAAATGTAGAGCCGGATCTTAGATTAAAAGTTTCCAATATTAAGCCAGATATTGAGATTCTTGTTTCAAGAAAACAACTGCATACATCTCATTAAATATGTAAGTTATATTTAATGAGATAGATGCAGTTATTTTTTAAAATATTTCTTATTTAATATTTTCTGAAAAAAATTATAAAATATTTATATGAATTTAATGTAAGTACCCATTATAATTTGTGAGATTTGTTGCTATGACAATGTTTGTATTTTCTTTCTTCAATATTATAATTTCTAATAAAATGTGTTCTACAATATGCAAAAAAATCGTTATTCACCAATCACTGTTAGAAATATTCATCATATATCCTTGTCCTTATGAGATCGTAATCCAGAAATTAATTAATAAAATGACGTAAAGTACCTAAAGTTGTGATGGGGGTCCGTCAAAAAAAATTTTTTCAAGTGGGGGTCCGTGGAGTACATAAGTTTAAGAACCTATGTGCTACACTAATAGGTAAAGTTAACAGTATTCTTAAGGCAATTGAAAAGTTAGGGAAAACTAAATTATTAGACACAATATAATTAAGAATATCAAAAGGTTTTCAAATATGAAAATCATCTTTCGGAAAAATATCCTGGAAAGCACACAACTCATCAATTAACTCGATTGATTAATATCTTTACTGTCGCCGTCCTTTAAAATAATCTCTAAATCGTTACAATATTTTCTTAAAGATATATTATTAATTTCCGGTAATTTATTCAAAAAATCGAAATTTTCAAAATATGTCTTTAATTGTTCAAAACGATCATTTGTCGAACACATTGCAATATCTAAAAGCGTATAAAATACATTGATTTTAAATTTATCTAGTGGAAATCGAGGCGATTCGCCGGTTTGCTCATAATCAAATTGTCGTGTCTTCTTTCGTTATCGCACTTCCGAACTGTTTCTAAATTCTTGTTCTCCATCCACCTATTCGCTCAGTTCTTTTGCTGTTTTTAGAATATCCTTAAATTTCAGTTCTGATCGATAATCTTGAAAAAATATTTTTAAGCCTTCTATTGATTCTAATGCATGTGTAATATTAATATTTGGGCTTTGAAGCATTTTACTTACAGGATTTATTCTTTTGAGCAAGCCATGCCAAATTATAAGAGAGCAAAAAAATTTGTATTCTTTTATTTTTAAACATAATGCTCGTGCTTCATGTTGGATCTCTTAATTAAAATTTTCATTATTTACAATATCAAAAAGTGAATCGTAAACTTCTCCTAATTGATATCGTAAGGGCCGAATTGCATTAATCTTACTTTCCCATCGTGTATCTGATGGTTGTTTCAAAGTTAAATTTTTAACATATTTTAAAGAGTATTGTCCAACGCTTAGTAGAAGATGAAAAGAAATTATATTTTTCTTGAATGATATTAAAAAAAACTAATTTTATCTGTGTTCACCTTAGCTGCAATAATTAAATTTAGAGTATGGGCAGCACAAGGTACGAAAAAAGCTCGAGGATTTTTGTTCAAAAGTAAATTTTGCAGCCCATTTTTTTTTCTTTCATATTTGCTCCATTGTGATAACCCTGACCACGCATGTCTTCAACGGGAATGTTCCTTTTTTCCATATGATATATTATTGTTGAACATAAACCATATCCTGTTGAATCAGTTATATCAACAAAGACCAAAATATTTTCTTTTATTTTTACAACTTCATTCTCAAAAGAAACAAATCTAACAATAAATGTCATCTGTTCTGTTACTTGCATCAGGTTTACAATCTAATATTATTGAATAGTATTTAGATTTACGTAGCGAGAGTAAAATTTTATCCCTAATCGTTTTAATTAAAATTTCCAACAATTCATGTTGACTGTCCTTACTCAAATAGTGAACTCTATTGTTCCGTTGAAGAGCTCTATCAACATGATTTTCCATAAAAAGATCAAATTTTGCAATTTAATTTTGAACCGTTTCTACGTTACACTTTTATTGCTTGCCAAGCAAAAAAGAAGAGTTTTCTGCGGCGTATGAAAACTAGATCTATTACTACAATCCCAAGCTCAAAAAGTCATTAGGCAGGAGAGCCATCCACATCGACACCGAAGCGGAATATTGAAACAGTTGCATTATAGTTCTTGGAAGATTTGAGATTTGAACTCTTTAACATTGACTGCGCTTGGGCAACAGAATAGATGGATGCCTCTATATTCGTAAAATGTATTCATAATCAAAATGCCGCCCTTCATGCAATTGTTTGTCACTCTCTAGAGCGAGTTCTGGTTTTGAATTATCTCCACAGAGCACCAGCGAGTATGCAAGTCATGAAATATCGCTTCGACAGGAAATCAAGGGTCTCAAAAGTTGTAATGGTGCTTGAGATATGTGGGCTTTGGCTTATTATGTTTCAACATGGCCTTCTACAGGAATGAAACATAAATAAATAATAATAAATTGAATAATAATTCTTAAATTATAATTAACATTTTGTTAATATGGTATAAAAAAAGCTAAAAAATACCCCTGAAGAGAAATATTCAGTACTGAAGTGAAATTGTTACTCCTGGATGGATAGGCCACTAGCATTACGGTTCACGGTCATTCATTTCATTTTATGCCCCCGCAGCGCGCGCATTATAACAAATTATCATAACAAGAAACCCCATTCAAATATACTATTTTGTATAATAATCAACTGAATCTTGCAATGAGTATGCCAATGGTACTTTATTTCAAGTAGAAAAGAGGCGTTTGGCCCGTTCAGTCGGTGTCTGGTCGTCAGCATAGAATCTCACAACGCATCTACCAACCATAATAAAACCCAAACAAGTCTATTAATAATTAACCAGTAGTTCAATAATAGATTTTCTATTTACTAGTATTCTTATTTGCTTAGTATATGAAAACATTATTACCGACCGACGATAGTAAGGGAGGTATTGTTTTCACACCAAATTTCACATGTGGAGATTTTTACATATCTCCACGAATCATGCATTTTCTTAACAGAAAAAAGTATTTTTAGCATGATGTCTGTCCGTCCGTCCGTATAGATGTGTACATCCTGAACGGCTCAACCGATTTTGATGAAATTTGGTATATTTACTTAATGCATCAGTGGGATGAATTGATCAACTTTTGGTGCAAATCCGGAAACCGGAAGTGGTCCGTCCGTCCGTCCGTCCGTCCGTATAGATGTGTACATCCTGAACGGCTCAACCGATTTTGATGAAATTTGGTATATTTACTTAATGCATCAGTGGGATGAATTGATCAACTTTTGGTACAAATCCGGAAACCGGAAGTGGTAGTAATAGCGATCGACGATAAGAAGGGAAGGGTTATTTTCGCACCAAATTTCACATAAGGAGATTTTTATACATATCACCACGAATGTATTGGTTTTATCGTCGGGAAAAATCATCTTCATTATGTTTTTCTTAATTTAAAATTATATGACGTCACCCAGCCCTTCATGACGTCACAGCCTCGGGTAACGCCGGCTACTCCAGCTATATATTATAAATAAAATAAAATTAAAAATATTTATGTTATATCCATATCTGTTTTTTATTACATTAATAGATATATTAAAATTATTTGAAATTGTTTCTGTAGCTGTAAATTAATTTACTTCAAACCGTCGGTCGGTTCGGACCTGGCAACAGGTCAACTTATTTATTTTTATTTCATTTTTAATCAAATATAAATTCAAGCCGTTCCTGAGTTATAATTATTATAACTAAAACGATCTTATTTTTTATATTATATATACATGATTGATTAAATTAATTTATTATATCTACATTTTGTTAAAATATTAATTATATTAAATTCAGTATTAGATTATTAATTATTATTTGTGAACATTCTGTAGTTTAAATTATAATCTTATCAACAGGAACTCAGCATTTTAATTTAATTTTTTTGCATAATTATTTTATTTATAAAAATTAAAAATGAAACAAATCATAAGTTTCATAGTCGAATAATTATTAAACAATTTACTTATATCGAAATGAAATAATTATTAAAATTCACTTTAAAAAAATGAGATTTTACATTTCAATAAATATTCAATCAATATTTCCAACTTTATTGAAACTAATACTAATAAAATTATTTTGTTTATTTAATAAAAATAAAAAAACATATTTTTTTATAAAATCTTTTGTGATTTAAAATATGTCATATTTATTTATTTATTCAAGAAATCTTTATACAAATTGTAAGGTAATGGCACCTATAGATGACATGGCACCTATAGATGACACTTTTGAATTTAAACTAAAAAAATAAGCAAATTTTAAAACATACGCGGAAATTTTTTTTTTTAAATGATAGTTATGCTTTTCCACCACCTGAGATATCCTACAACAATACAATAAGTCTCCCTATTTTTTTTCTTTTAACTTGAAAAGCAGACCGAATCGTCAACAATTGATTTTTTCAACAAATCTTAAAGATAACCTTAAGGTAACTAATGTTCTTAATTAGTATTTTATATTTTTATATTCATATTTATCAAGAATTGAATAACTACATTATAAAATAGACTTAATATAGATATAAATCACTTCAATTTAAACACCTAATTTTTAAAAGTATCTTTTTTATCAACGGTGTTATCTATAGGTGCCCCTAAAAATTGTTTTTCCTATAGATGACAGCAATGTCAGCTATAAGTAGGTTTTTAAAAAAATTGTCTATTATATTAATAGCTGTAAAGAGGAGATAATTTTATATAATTCCACCAAGTTGCATGTCTGAATTGATATAGGAACCTAAAGGTGACGCTGTGTTTCTCATTGTCAGAAAATTTTTTTCAGTTCCAGAACTTCATACACTATTTTTTTGAAAATTTTTTTAAATTACTCTGTTCTCAATGTATAAATAAAAATGCATAATTAAAAAAAGATTTGTTTAAAATCAATTTTTTATTTTATTATAATAATCAGCTAAAAATAAAATCAATCACAATAAATATATCTAATGTATCATTATATGAAACCTGATTTTTTAATTATAACTAAAGTTAAAGCAGCAACAAGGTGTTGGAAAGATGTTTTACTTTGTAAATAAATAAGTTGAAGATAAAGAGAGCAAGCGAAGTGAAAAAAAGTAGATGTCATCTTTGGGTTCCATAATTGTCATCATTAGGTTCCACCAAAATTTTTGGTGTCATCTATAGGTTCCATTTGATTACTTTGAAAAAAAATTATATTTCCTATTAAACTCAAATAAAAGTTTAAAATATTTATCCTGGTGATAAAAGGTAAGATAAGCTTTATAATAACCAAAAGATTTTTTTTGTGAGATGTATAGTTTCAGTTTTATAAAAGAAAATAGGAACAAGAGCGCTTAAAATGTCATCTATTGGTGCCATTACCTTAGTATATTATTTCTATCTACCCTTTTTGTGATTAATATTTACAAATTACAAAACAAAAATAAACAAACAATCTTCCAAAAAAATCAACAAATAAAAGCGTCTAAAAACAAACAATGAAATCACCACAATCAAAAAAAGTAAAAATAAAAACACTTTTGATGGTATTCCCACCAAAAACAATTTTTCCAACACTTATTTACACAATCTTATTAAGATCCTTCTTCACTTCATTCATTCATTATAAATGCTCTCATTTTCAATGTATCTGTAATGATTCAGGAGCTGAAAGTCGTTTCCAATGTTCAACAGAGCCTCAACATAGTTATTTTCATCAAAGGTTATAAATCGGACACTCAACCAGTAAATGAAATAAGTCCTCTTTCCTTAATAGAAAAAAATGGATTTAGGATGGGTCGGTCGTGTACCGACGGGATATTTACCCTTCGCAACTTTATGGAGAACTAGGAACTCACCTGGTATTTGTAGATTTGCAAAAGGCATACGACACAGTTGTGGACCAGCATGATGAATAGCAATGTGACGGATGTATACACCAAAACAATTAAAAAGTATTATACTGGTTGCACAAGTGTAGTCAATCAAGGAAATATGGTCTCTCCTGAATTTTCAGTCACAAAAGGACTTCGACAAGGGTGCGCAATGGCACCAACCCTTTTTAAAATTTATATAGAAAGAGCACTTACATCATGGAGATCCAAATGTGTGGGTCAGGGTGTCCCAATAGATAATGAAATTCTTTATACATTGCTATTTGCCGACGACCAAGTTATTATTACTGGAGAAAAAGATAGTGCAGTCTACATGTTAAAAAAAACTAAAAGAGGAATATGATAAATGGGGCTTAACTATAAATTTTGATAAAACGGAATACCTGAAGGTGGCTAATGAAGTGAAAGAGAATCTGAACATCGATGGGAGGGTAGTCAAGGGATGTAATTCCTTCAAATACCTGGGACTGATCCTGGCATCCAATGCAAAGAGCTTAGAAGATATCAATAATAAAATAGGACAGGGGAAAAGAGCATTAAAACAACTTAATGCAGTTCTCTGGAATGATGAGTTAACTTGGAATACTAAAAAAAACTATATACCACACAATCGTGGAGAGTATAACAACCTTTGGTGCCGAGACGTGGGTGGGAATCTCAAAGACTGCTTGGTGGAGATGGACTTCCGGCGACGGAGCTCCTTAATATCGAGGCTCGACCACATAAGGAACGATAGAATAAGAGAAATGATGGGTATAGATGAAGACACATCATTAGCAGAATTGAAACCAAGAGATTGCGGTGGTATGGCCATCTCATGAGGATGGATGACAATCGATGGCCGAAACGAGTGTGACAATGGGTTCCTGTTGAGAAAAGAAAGCGTGGACGACCCCCAAGAACCTGGCATCAGGATGTGCTCAGTGCGATGAATGCCCGGGGACTTCAGGAGGGAGATTGGAATGATAGGACGAGGTGGAGAGCGGGATGCGATAGGCGGAGTCATCCGGAGAAGAAGTCGCACATATATATATATATATATAAAAACAAACATAATAATATTTTTTCTTTTCAGAAGGCGAGTTTAGATCTTCAGGAGGTTAAATGCGCCGAGACATCTCTGCGACAAATAAGTTTAATTTAATTTATTTTATTTATAATTTAAAAAAAAAAACTTATAATAATATTTTTTCTTTTCAGGTGGCGGAGTTTGGACCTTATTAGTAATGGATATAATAAGTTCAAAGTTATGGACCTTATTAGTAATGGATATAATAAGTTCAAAGTTATGGACCTATAATAATAATGAAATAAATTGATATATAATTCGTTAAACCTCGTATTTAAAATTATTAAATTTTTTCATAAATTTATAAAAAAGAACACATTTTTCTCCAATGAAATTGCCGATAAAAATGAAACTATTCAAGATATCATAAAAATAAATTGAATCTGTATCTCTAGATCCTTATCAACATCAAAAATATAAAAACTTGCCATATCAAAAGAGTCACTCCGTTGTAAACTCCAACTGTAAGACAAGGTCATCGAACAAGGCATGTCCTTCACCTACCCTGGCATACAAATAATGTCTCATCAAGATCTAGAGATAGAGGTAAAACAACAGGCAATTAAGACACTTAGGATATCGGGTTATCTTAACACCTGGTCAAATAAATTTCTGAGAACAGAAGCCAAAGTACGAATCTATAAGACAACGGTATGTCCAATATCAACATACGTAGAGAAAATTAGACCCTGCACTGCTAAAACCAAACAAATATTGGAAACGGCCGAGACTTAGAAGAATTCTAAATGTCTCGATGTTTGATAAGAAAAAGAACCGTTGATATTAGGGAAACATGTAAAATTCAAAAAAATTATGACTGGATAAATTGGTATATGCATAAGGAGAGGATGAGCGAAGATCGACTCTTCAAGAAAATCTTATCTAATCGATCTGATGGAAGACGAAGCAGAGGTCGTACGAAGCAGCGATAGCGTGACGTGTTGGTCTAAACAGACGTATGGTCTATTAATAATAATAAGAAGAAGAGAAAAATCTTTTGTTTGTTCTTTTACTATAATTTCATGAACATGAGCGGATTTAAATTACGATAATTACATACTAAATTTTTATTATATAAAATAATGACTTTGTTGGATTACAATGTATACCATCATAAAGAATTCAATGAATATGTATAAAATAATTTTCTAATATGTACAAAGTAAACAAACCGTCATATCGCTCCCAGAAGCGTGGCCATAAACCAACAGTCTTCGAAATTAAAATTTATAATAATTTTTTTTTTGAGGTTCGTGTTATAGAAAAATATTCTGTTTAGAAAAAACGAGTAGGGTGTAATTAAATATTATATAGATTATTTTTATTTTCCTATGACCTTTTAACATCTCACTAAAATTAGGTTTAAGATTATTAATTAATTATTTAATATTTATTCACATAATATCGATTATTTGATTAATGATACTATAAGCTATTTTGTTTTTTTTTAATTAAAAAATAAGAAATCAAAATAAACGGAGATTAGCCTATTAGTGTATTCCTGAAAGCGGAGGAAGAAGAGGGGTAATATAGATATTTTAACACTCTCTCAAAAATAACATTAAAATGTAGAATAAAAACAAAAAAAAAATCGCTAATTTTAAGTGGTTCTTAAAAGACAAATTTAATTTGTGTTTTTTCTACAATTTTTTTTACAGTGTGTAAATTAAATCTTACAGGTACTTTCAAAATATCCATTAAAGATTCTTCAATGATACTTCGGTTATAATCATAATATTTTGGTTCAATAAATGTTGGATAAAAACAATTGATGAGTAATCCATGATTTCTTAATTCTTTGATGCGAATGTTATTTATTTCAAGTCCCGGTAAGACGCGAATTAATAATTCTTTAATGAAAATTTCCCGTCTCAACATTGGTGGTATAACATCCAGTCCGTATGATTTGATAGGTTTCTTTTGACCTTCCCATTGAGAGTAAACGTATGGTTTTTCACGGGCGATGTATATAGAGGCATTGGATTGCTTCAAAATATTACGAAATTGCAAAAGTCGATCGAAAGTGGAGCGAAAAACCGACATGACTATTAAATTAAAATTTCTTACGGGGAAATATATTTAGATTTTGAATGTAAATAAACATCAATACTGAAACAAATGAATGGCTATTTATTATATATCTATATTTATATAAACATGTTTATAGAAACATTTACGAAATGTTTTATTTAAACAAAACAAAAAAAAAATATACAAAAACAAAACAAATATTAAAAATAATTTTCTTTAAAATATCTTAGATAAAACCAATGATTATTTTATAAATTTCTTTTACCTGAATATATACATATGTCGTAGGCAAATTACAATTTTAGGTAAATAGCATTTGCCTGGCCAAATAGCTTCAATATATAATTAAATTTACCGAAGACAAAATTTATTCATTCTCAATCTTAAATTAAATTATTTTTAAATTCTGTCATAAGTAAAACTAACTATTTGACGATTATGATTTAAATAAATAATTATTATTCATATTATTTCATTATATATCTAATTTATTTCATTTTAATTATTGGAATATATAAATATATATATTTAAGGAGTTATATTTACTAAATTATATAATTTTATAATATTTGATTAATTAATATTAATTAATCTTAATATTTTGGAAAATAATACGGAAAATAATTATTTTTCATATAATTTCAGTTTTTTTTTATAATTTATTGATTTTTAAAATTATTTTTTTGAAAAAAAATTGCTGAAATTCTTCTAAGGATACCTACACACTTCATTTTGTAAAAAATATTTTGACTCATATTATTTAAAGTAAACAAAATTAAATTTTATGTAAAGAAAAATATTTAACGTTTATACACATATATTATATTTGTAGTTCGGCGAAATAGATAAATAATATTAATCATATTATTCGTTGATTAGGGTATTCTGTAAAGATTTCAGTTATTATCACATTTTTACCGACCGACGATAGTAAGGGAGGTATTGTTTTCACACCAAATTTCCCATGTGGAGATTTTTACATATCTCCACGAATCATGCATTTTCTTATCAGAAAAAAGTATTTTTAGCATGATGTCTGTGCGTCCGTCCGTATAGATGTGTACAGCTTGAACGGCTCAACGGATTTTGATGAAATTTGGTATATTTACTTAATGCATCAGTATGATGAATTGATCAACTTTTGGTGCAAATCCGAAAACCGGAAGTGGTAGTATTAGCGATCGACGATAGGAAGGTAAGGGTTATTTTCGCACCAAATTTCACATAAGGAGATTTTTTACATATCACCACGAATCATGCACTTTGTATTGGTTTTATACTCGAGAAAAATCATCTTTATTAGTTTTTTCTTAATTAAAATTATACTACGTCATCCAGCCATTCATGACGTCACAGCCTGTTCTTGCATATATATTCTAAATAAAATAAAATTAAAAATATTTATGTTATATGCCTATCTGTTTTTTATTACATTAATAGATATATTAAAATTATTTGAAATTGTTTCTGTAGCTGGAAATTAATTTACTTCAAACCGTCGGTCGGTTCTGGCCTGGCCACAGGTCAATTTATTTTAAGAACCAAATTGAAAAAATTTAGAAAAAACTAGATTTATGAATTAATTTGCATATATAAAAAATTATTTTGGAAATAGTTCCTCCAACTGAAAAATATACTGGAACCAATGAAGGTTGAGATATATCAAATGTTAATTGGGTATGTAACTAATGTATTACTTACTAAATTTTTTTTAGAATTAAAATAGAAATTCATACTAGAAAAGAATTGTTTAACGTAATTTGCTAAGAACACAGCAAAGAAAAGCATAACTCATCGATATCTTCGAAATGACACATGTAGACCTACTATACCATATCCCAACCAAGATAAGAACAATTCTTACCATTTACCCTCTTTTTTACTTTCCCGCATACTTCGTATAAGGGAAGTATTGGAATCGTCAAAAATTTCGACTTCTAGCAAGCCGCGCGCATGCCGTAAGTATATTTACACGAATGGTTTAGAGTCACTTTTGACCCCCCTGTATCTCAGTGCCTATTGCAAGTACAGAGATAAAATTTTATCTACGTAGTCATATACTAGAAATAAAGTAGTATGCCAAATTTCATGGATATAGCTTCAGTAGATCCTGAAATATGACCCTGTGAAAATAGCTTATTTTGGAACTGATTCACTGATTGGTCAACAAAATTCTTAAGGTATTTCCAAATGTCCTAGCGCTATGAAATTTGGCATACAGGTCGTGTGTTATATGTAGGTTAACAAAAAATTAAGAAATTTAAAAAATCGGTCAAGCTTGAGTTGTTATAATCGAATATCAATGCGATTTGTATGAATTTTTATGAATTCAAGGATTTTCTCAGAAACCAATCAAGCTAGGACTTCGAAATTTGGTACACCGATATTATTCACGGTTTGTAGATTTTTTAACCGGAAGTAATACTTTACCTACACTGGTTGCGTTTACCTTTCAAGTAAAGTACCAGTTTACTTCGAGATATTTGCTTCATATTTTGTATATAGATTTAAAAATATGAAAAAAATTCAGATACCAAATTTCATCATGATCTGACTACGGGAAGTGACATTTTACCTATACAAGTAGCGTTAGGTGTAAATTATAAATATATATGTATAATAGTGTTAAACCATTTTACTTTAAAATTTAAATTAATTAGTTTGTTTATTTTTATTGTTGTTAAAACATAATAATAATAACCTAATTACATATTTATATGCGGGAAAGTCTAGGGGAGGACACTCCCGATTTTTATGAAATATATTTTCATTAAATTAAAATTATATCACATTCGGCAAACAATTTTAAATTTAAATTGAACCATTTACATAAATACGCCACCTCCTTTTTTTTTTTTTTCAATATATGATAATTTCATTAATGAACTTCTTACTGATACATATATTTATAATTTTTTTTTTAAATTTTCATTAAGATCTTTGAATAAAATTATGCTTATTGATTTAATAGAATTAATAGAATTAAACTTATTGATTCGATTTAAGATGTATTCTAAAACACCACTAATTTTAAAAATTAATATTTGTTTATTTTATTTTATTTTAATATGTATTTTATTTGAAATAATTTGCAGTAGAGAGCTCACCTCTGCACACCCCGCTCGCCCCTCTCCATGCCCCTCCGCCGCCTGGCCTGACCTCCTCCAGCCGGCTGGCCGGCTCGGACGTATTCGTTCCCCTTCCATGGTGAGTATAAGACCCGGAGCGGCCTCTCAACTGAAATCATCCCTTAATCAGTCTCTAATCAAGAATTAATTGTAATTTTATTATTTATTTTTATTAATTAAAAGTAAGATTAGTGAACTTTAAAAAAAAAATATTTCAATAAAAATTAAATTTTATAAAGTGCATTTTTATAATTTTTTATTCATATACCCAAATAAATTTATAAATTTTTCATTCAAATCTTTGAAAAGAATTAATCTTAAATATTCTATCAGATCTCATTAATTAAATTTTATTAAAAGTTAAATTAAAATTATTTAAAAATTAAAAAATCATATACAAAATTTTATTTTTCTTTAAATATATTTATTGAAATATTTTTTAAATTTCAATATATATATTAATCCTATTAAAACTTATTTATTTAAAAAATATGAAGATGTGCTGATTATTTTCAAAATTCATATAATATAATTATAAATCAAAAAAATATAAATTTCTCATATTCATATAGGAATATATAATTTTAAATATTCTTTATATTCTTTCTAATTTCATTATCGCTCACCCGTTCCTTTCAAATCTCATATGAATATTGTTTTGTCAATATAACACTTTTGAAAAATGAATAATATTTCTATTACCTATATATCAATTAAACAGAATAAAATCTTCGTGAAATTAATAATATAATCATAATTAGTTTTCTGATGTTTTCTACGATATTTTTATTATATGTCTATTAAATGCGTATTATAACTTATTATAATCATGGTTCTATATAGGATGTAAAATAATTTTACTATTTTAATATTACAGAAATAAGTTAATATTTTTAAAAATCTATACACTTTTTTAATCCTAGTAATATTATTTATTTATTTATTTATATCTCATTTTTTTATTTCCTGTATATAATATAAATAACTAATCTTAATTATTTTTTTCTTTATCGAGGCGAGAGTGATGGACATCTATTCAAGTCTACGAGCTGTTCTTCGAGTTTAATCTGCGAGAAATATCATCCCTTTATTAACTCCGAGGTCAGTATTTATTATTAATTTTATTTTTAATTCAATTTAAATTTATTTATTGATTATAAACTAATAAGTTATTTTTCATCTTCTATTTCATGTTTCAATCTTCGTTCCTGCTACTGAATGTTGATTTGAATTCTTGATTATCTTCTCCATCCTTCATGACGATGAAATGATTTAAATACAGCTCTCCAAATGTAAGTAATAATCGTTATTTATTTAGCATGGCGCACTTTAAAATAGAAAATGTAAATATAATATTTAAAGTAAAGTTTAATATAATACAGAAAGTATAATTAAATTACAATGATTTTTTGCTTTTGATAATATTCATTAGGAGATTATAGAGAAATATATTAAATTATATAACAGAATTTAGTGAGATTAGAGAATTTCAGAGTACATCTTTCAAGAAGAAGCATTGATAAAGGAGGAAGAAGAGACAAAGGTATTTTTAGAATTAGTAGATTTCGATGCGTTATACTGGGAGGGTGGCTATTTTTTGATATATAATTGTTAGGAATTTTCAGGTGGTTGCCTCCTACATCCATGCATAGATATGTAGATAATTTTCTATTATCACACACACACATCTATCATATAATAATTAATATTTTACATAAAAGTATTTGTAAAATTAAAAATGTTATTTTACGAAATAATTTTATTCATAATTAATAATTAATTAACAAAAGGATAAATATACCTTTTTAATAGAAATATTATGATTAAATCTATCTTAACCCTAGGATTTTCCTTATAGATTTTTAAAATTTCATCTATTCGAAAAATAAATTAAATTACTCCATATTTTAATTTAATTTGCATGCCTTGGCTGAATTGTCTAAATTAGTGATTTTCAACCTGGGCGATCGACATCTTAAAGTGGACGATATTTGACTATACGCTTTTGGGGGGCGAAATCATTTTGAATACGAAAAAAAGATAAGATGATTTTGTTAAAAGGCTTTTAAACATTTCCGATTTTTTTCAATATGGTTCTAAAAAAAAACTACGATGATTTTGCGATCACCTGTTTTATTAATTCAGAAATGTACCCGTCTATTGAAAAAGGTTACCGACCTCTGATCTAAACCATACCTACCTTATATTAGGGATTATCATGTAATTTTTATCTGTTAAAATTTATAGGGGGACGAATTATGAAGCCGGCCTTACGAAGTGGGCGTTTGGTCCCAAAAGGTTGAGAAACGCTAGTCTAAATAAATTAGCGTTTTTTTCTATTTTATGAATGGAACTGATCATATTATGTGTTCAAAAAGTAGAAAATATTTTACACACTACTAATCAGCACTAGGTCTTACTAACTTACTTGTGATTGTATTATAAAATTTGAAGTTACATGTGAATATGTATAAAATGGAGAAAAAATAAAGCGTTTTTTGTGTTAATTTTTGTCTGATTTTATTAGAAATGGTGTTATGACAAATAAACACCATAAGTAAAAAGAATAAATGAATGTATTGATATATCATTTAACAATCTTATTTTTTAATAATTAAAATATTATTTATATAAATACTCATATACCATATGTGTACTAGTATATATACAATATATATACTCAACAAACCAACTACATATTTAAATGGTCAAATGGTTAAATTGTTAAGTTTCTTGTTTTAAATTTTAATCAATATCTATATAACAATCAATTGATCTAATTATATAAAAGCAATCTACTCGTTATTCACCTTCATTAACCCTTTCAATTCGATTTTTTTTCCTAATAATTAATGTAATATTTATAGCAGAAAATATTTATTTCTAATTTAGTTTGGCGGGAAAAACATCATATTATTAAATGATCAAATTATTTTTTGATTATTGTATAATAATAATTGACACATATTGTCCCAATATTATTGGTGAGTGGGCCGCTAACAGTATTTTATGATAGTAAAATTGTGGAGCACATAAAATAAGAAAAAAAAAGAAAAGAAAAACATAATTGAAATTCAACATTTCTTTTTTACTATATATATATATAAATAAAGTAATCAAGAATGATACTTAGCAAAACAATCATTGCAGAGCACTACTGTGCACATTTGGCAAGTGATCTCCTTTTTACTTTTTTGCCAGAGATTGTATTGCGATCATGAAAATTTTCGAAGTCGAGATTTTGATGTTTTTATACGTTTTGAAGGCTTCTGAGTCATTTTCACTAAGGTTGAGAAAAATGTCTGTGTGTATGTGTGTTTGTGTATCTAGACAACAACTCAAAAACGGTTTGAGCTAGAAAAATGAAATTTAGTATACGGGAATTATTTAAAATTCGTAGTTTTCTATTAACTTTTGAGAAATGTAGTTCAACCGGAAGAGAGTTATTACCTACCACCTTTTTATTTTTTTTTTCCTCTAAAGTGACCGTAAAAATAAAGATATATTTTTGATAGTTTTTCACATGATTAAAAATTCTATAAAACTGCTATATTTAGAATTTCAGCTTGATTGAATCGCTGAAAGTAACGGAATTAATTTTTTAACAAATTGCGAGATAGTCTAGTGGAGACACTCCAGCTTATTTTGAATATATCGGTTATTCAATACTGATGGGACATAATATCCCAATAATTAACTCTATTGGGACATATAAGTCCAATTTTTATTTTTGGAAATAAAAAAGTGATAAAAATTACTGCTGCACACTAAATAAGTAAAATAAAAGAAATAAGTTGACCTGTGGCCAGGTCCGAACCGACCAACGGTTTGAAGTAAATTAATTTATAGCTACAGAAACAATTTCAAATAATTTTAATATATCTATTAATGTAATAAAAAACAGATATGAATACATAAATAATAAATATAAACATTTTTAATTTTATTTTATTTATAATATATATGTAAGACCAGGCTGTGACGTCATGAATGGCTGGATGACGTCATATAATTTTAAATCAAGAAAAAACTAATAAATATGATTTTCCCGAGGATAAAACCAATACAAAGTGTATGATTCGTGGTAATATTAAAAAAATCTCCTCATGTGAAATTTGGTGTGAAAATAACCCTTCCCTTCCTATCGTCGATCGCTAATACTACCACTTCCGGTTTCCGGATTTGCACCAAAAGTTGATCAATTCATCCCACTGATGCATTAAGTAAATATACCAAATTTCATCAAAATCGGTTGAGCCGTTCAGGCTGTACACATCTATACGGACGGACAGACGGACAGACGGTCAGACGGACAGACGGACAGACGGACGGACTGACATCATGCTAAAAATACTTTTTTCTGTTTAGAAAATGCATGATTCGTGGAGATATGTAAAAATCTCCACATGTGAAATTTGGTGTGAAAACAATACCTCCCTTACTATCGTCGGTCGGTAAAAATAGCTTACTTTGGTGAATATATCGGTTATTCAATACTGATGAGAGACATAATATCCCAATAATTAACTCTATTGGGACATATAAGTCCAATTTTTATTTTTGGAAATAAAAAAGTGATAAAAATTATTGCTGCACACTAAATAAGTAAAAAATTCTTATCAATTAATTTGATAATATCTTAGAAATAATAATCATGAAGATTGAAAATTATTAGTTCATGTTTCATGAATAATTAATTTATTATTAAAAATTCCATATAGATGAAGGTATTTATAAGGATTCTATAGAAAATAAACTAAACGCGCGCGTTATGAAGAATGTATTTAAATTTAAATTTTATTAAAACTAAAAAACATAAAATAAATTAATTAATTTATCTTTTTTCTTCACATTGATTTATTTTAACATTTTGTAATAAAATAATTAAGTATGTTGATACGGCACTTGCAATCTAAAAAAAATATATTAAATAAATTTATTATAGAATAGAACTAGAAACTTGAAACTTACTGTAAATGAAAAAGAATTATCTAATGGAACAAAATCCATTAAAGTTAATTTTAATTTGTCATGAAATAATTGAAGTGAAAATCGTTGAAGCTATAAGGAGAAAAAATAATGGAAAATATATTTTTATTATTAAAAACAAAATATTTAATATTTATTTACATTAATTTTAATTTCCTCAGGATGATCTTCCATTAAAAATTCATTCAATAGGAAACTTGTATTACTTGCCTATTTTATTAAAAAAAAAACAAAAAAAAATAAAATAAGTTTTTTTAAATACACATACTAAATGATTATTTTAATTTAATTTACTTAATTTTTATCTTAATTATTTAATAATTTTATTATTAGAATCATCAACTAATCAACTTCGTTCATCAACTAATCAAAATCGTTTTGGTAATTTTAAATATTTATTTTTTCTTCTTTATATATATATATATATATATATATATCAATACATGGGTAACAGGCATAGTAGTGGCCACTCTCAAGCAAAGTGGACCATTATTTAGCAATATCAGGCGTTAGAATTTTATTTAATCCATTTACTCACAATGAATATTGTCAATAAGATCTACTTTTGGAATTATCAAGATCATTTATTAACTTGTTACATATATGTTCTGTAAAATAAAATATAAAAATACAAAGATCGAAATACTTTACAATCACCCATCTTGCTATGTATTTCTCATAGTAATGGCGATCCAAAAATAACTTAAAAATCATCGATCTTATTCAAAATATTAGTCTTATTAACTTTGATGGGCTCATGAATATGACTTAGGACTGATTCCCATCTGTATTCCATCTCGCAAGCCCGTACGGGCTATTTCCTTAGGCACCTACACTTTGCCATAGAAGAAAACTTAATTTCCTCTGTTGAGAAGCTTATTTTTTTCCCCGAAAAGACTTTAAAAATGACAGATTAGTCAGTAATTTTTTGGAGCGGTTCCCAACAGTTATTATTAACTTCACAATATCCTACCTCTATATAAAGGGTGTCCCAAAATTAATGCAAGATTTGAATTAAATAGAAAACACAGTTTTTAGTCTTTTGATTGTAATTTTTTGAATGATTCATAAAGTACATAGGATAGGGTTATTTATGGAATAACACATCGGGCAAATGGCCTCCGCGGCTTTGCATACACATACGCACTCGTTTGTCGAAATTTTCCATGACCGTTCTGCATAAATGTGGCTGAATTTCGTTGATGCAACGTTGAATCTCCTCCTTTAATGCACGCGTAGTTGTGGGCTTATTGACGTAGACCTGTGATTTTAGATATCCCAATAAAAAGAAATCTAATGGTGTTAAATCACACGATCTAGGGGGCCAATTCTGATCACCGAAACGAGAGAGTACACGACCTGGAAATGTCTCATGCAGTAATTGAAGTGTTTCACGGGCTGTATGGCATGTGGCACCGTCTTGTTGAAACCACATAAATATGTATATACATCATCACTTGTTCTAGAAGAAACTGCAGCTTCTGTTTATTTTTTTTTAACTTATTTAACTTTATTCTTAGTTTTTTTGGATTCCTTGAGGACTTTTTTCGTCTCTTCCTTTCCATGGACGGCTTCCAACTTCTGCTTATGCCAACCCAAACGAAGGGCTTCCTCTCTGTAAGACGAACATCTTCCCATGCAGGTTTCGAAGACAATGGCAGATGTGACGATGTTGATGTTGATTTTTTTTTATCACTGAAATTCATAGAAACAATGGTAGGAAGCCCTCTTCGAGGAGTATATTAAAAGATGGAATAACGGTGGTAGGCGATGCCGCAGTAAAGATGAAGAAAAGTCATCGGAAACTTCTTTTAATAATTTAAAAGCCTTTTCACTTGATTCATCGACCGTCATTATTTCGTTGAGATTTTTGCCAACATGGCTTCGACATGAAACTTCTTCTTCTTCATGTAGCCTCTCCGTTTCGAATGTTTGCTAACATCATGTCAATCTTGACTTTGGAAATCGCGGTTCTAAAAAGTTCAGATAACATTTTGAACCAGTCCGCATATCCCGGAGCCAAGATATGGAATGAAGCTACTTTTAGTAAAGGTAAAGATAAAGGTATGAAGCTAATTTTTGTAATTTGATCATTTTGGACCGGAAGTGGTATTATTAGCGTTCGACGATAGGAAAAGAAGGGTTATTTTGACACCAAATTTCACATGAGGAAATTTTTTACATATCTCCACGAATCATGCACTTTGTATTGGAGGATAACCTCAAGAAAAATCATCTTCATTAGTTTTTTTATTAATTTAAAATTATATGACGTCACCCAGCATTTCATGACGTCACATCATTACTTATATATTATAAATAAAATAAAATTAACAATACCTCCCTTACTATCGTCGGTTGGTAAAAATATTTATGTTCTATCCATATCTGTTTTTTATTGCTTAATAGATATATTAAAATTATTTGAAATTATTTCTGTAGCTGGAAATTAATTTACTTCAAACCATCAGTCGGTTCTGGCCTGGCCACAGGTCAACTTAATTATTTTTGTCTTGAAAGGTCTTCTCAAATATTGGAGCAAAGTTCTGCTTCTTTAACACTTTCTCAGGATTTTTGCAATTCCACAACATTTGAGCCTTTAATCCTTTAATCTAATGGCTTAAAAACTCTCACATTACCTTTTTGTCTGGGTTAAGTAATATGCGTTAAATTGAGATGCATCGCTATCAAATCTTGGGGTTGTTCGTGAGACACCAGATTCTTTAGCTGCATTCTTCTTAAACATTCCGTCTCCCACAACCTCCACGGCTCTTACAAGCATTTATTAGCTGTAAGGAGGCATTTCTTTAACTTAGAAAAAATAAATCATGATTTATCTGTCCCACGGTTTTGGTCACAGGTGACTATTACCTACTGCAGGAGTCGCCAAACTTTTTTGATCATCGATATATAATTTTTCGAAATCTAAAGAAGAGATCTGACAATTCTTGTGAAACTATATCAAATAATATGATTATTACCACAATGGCTATAAAAAGATATTATTTTTAATAATTATTTGTAAATTGGTAGCCATTCCCTAAACCTTATCAAATTATATCAAATCATAATATTTCAGTTTCGGGCTGAGAAATTAATTCACCACAATAACAGAGAAATATTTAAAGCAAAAATAGCAAAGAAACTACTAAGAGAATGTGCTAATAACTAGTAGAATGACAACAACTATGTGTTCCCCACACATATATATATATATATTGAATACTTATATATAATAATAAATATATAAAATACTTTTCTAACATTTAAAATTATAAATCATATTATTATAAATTCTCTTATTTTAATAAAAAATCAAATTTGTATAAGTATATCATGAATCATGAGTCAAAAATATATATTTTAAAAATTGGTTTTTAATATTAAGTTTTAAATTTGAGGAATTATATATTCAACACGATAGCTATTATTACTATAATTAGTAAATAATAAGATTTTAAAGTTAACAAATCTAGTCAAATACATTAGAAATATAGAGAAAGTACTTAGTCAATTTTTAAAATAATTAATATAAAATTTAAAAAATATAAGGTTTAATTTAAAAAAATATTAGATAGCTAAAAACAATGATCGAAATGGTCACCATTTGCGAATTTCATAAAACAACGCACTTGAACTCTTAAATGAGTATTAAAGTGATCTAATAATTATTTAATAATTAAAGTTCAATAATAAATATTTTTCATACTTTGCTATGTAATTTTGAAATGAGATAAAGCATTCCCAACAATCCAACTATTATAAGCATCAGTGTAATTATAATTGTTGCCCGGAATTCAGCTGATTCAATCATAAGCCGACTATATGAATTAAATTTCCATTTAAAAAATAAACATAACAATAAAAAAGCAGAGAGGGTAATTATAACAAATACAGTGAGAAAAAATATCAGAAGAACTGGACCAAATAAATAAGATGTAGTTCGTGCTATACGACTCAAATTACTATGCTTTCGGGCAATCCATTGAATCATTTTAATAATCTCCTTTTGCTGAAAAATAAAATAAATATATATGCAAATTATAGTTCTTATACTGAAAATTGCAAACTGTTAATAACAATTGAAAATTAGAAAATATGGAACAAAATAAAATTTAAAAAATTATTTAGATAAGTTAGTTTTAAACTATTAAATTGAAATAAAAATATTATGCTCGTTTGTAAACAATTAATTTCTTGAGATCAGGTTAAGGAAAACTGAGCAACTATAATTACAATCAAATATTATAATTTAATATTATATAAAGTATAATTTTAAGGTATTTGATTAAATAGGAAAATATATACATACCTTATATTTGTAAGGTTGTTTTAATTGATTTGACAATTGATCATTTAGATCTTGAAAACATAGATTTAAACGATCTATGATTGTAAAAAATTGATCTAATATTCCAATAAATTGCATCTGACTAAATCCTATAAATAAATATGTCTCTATTTTGGATTTATTAATTTGGAATGGTGCAAATTGTAATGAATTAATTTCATTTACGAAAAATAAAAAAATATAAAATATCTACAAAAATAAATTCAATTATTAAATGTAAAAAATTTCATTAATTAATGTTAAAATAAGTTGACCTGTGGCCAGGTCCGAACCGACCGACGGTTTGAAGTAAATTAATTAGCAGCTACAGAAACAATTTCAAATAATTTTCATATATCTATTAATGTAATAAAAAACAGATATGGATACATAAATAATAAATATAAACATTTTTATTAATTTTATTTTATTTATAATATATATGCAAGCCCGGGCTGTGACGTCATGAATGGCTGGATGACGTCATATAATTTTAAATCAAGAAAAAACTAATAAATATGATTTTCCCGAGGATAAAACCAATACAAAGTGCATGATTCGTGGTGATATATAAAAAAATCTCCTCATGTGAAATTTGGTGTGAAAATAACCCTTCCCTTCTTATAGTCGATCGCTAATACTACCACTTCCGGTTTCGGGATTTGCACCAAAAGTTGATCAATTTATCCCACTGATGCAATAAGTAAATATACCAAATTTCATCAAAATCCGTTCAGCCGTTCAGGCTGTACACATCTATACGGACGGGCGGACGGACAGACGGACGGACGGACAGACATCATGCTAAAAATACTTTTTTCTGTTAAGAAAATGCATGATTCGTGGAGATATGTAAAAATCTCCACATGGGAAATTTGGTGTGAAAACAATACCTCCCTTACTATCGTCGGTCGGTAATTATATTTTGAAAGTTACAATGTACAATGTTACAATGTAAAGGAAAAATGTAAAAATTATGTATTATAGTGGATAAGTGAATTATTGGAATTTCTAAAATCATATTTCATTAAGTGCGAAATAGTTACATATGCTTACCACTTTAATACAATCATAGATGAAATGTTTCTTTTTAAATTCAAAAGGATATGCGCTTATATCATTGAATATATGTATTGATTTAAATTGAATTATAGTAAAGAAAATACTATTTATCAGTATAAATAACATAAAGTAATAATATAAACCCGAAATTAAACCCTAAAACATAAAATAATTAATAATAAATTAATATACTATACTTAAAATTTAAATTTTATTTTTTTTTTATTTTCAAAATATCAGAATTTTTTTATTAATATTAAATAATAAAAAATATATATTTTTTCTTGAATTTCCGAAATTTATGTAACTTATTTTTAATTAGAGGATTGATGTTAAAATAAGTAGTTGAAAAAATACACACCTCTGATCCACTTTCAGGATCTGATAATTTACCTGAAAGTATAGTTCTGACTAATTGAAAAATTAAATAAATAAAAATCGCTAAATTATAAATATATAATGGGTAAGAAAAAACAAAACGTTTCGTTTGATTTGGGCTGTTCTTTACTAGAAATGGTGCCATACCACATAAACGCCACACAAAAAATGAACAAATGAACGTTGATCTAATTGATTTATCATATAACATTATTTAAATAGTATATTATTATTTATGAAGCAACCTAACGTATAAATGCTAGTATAGAAAGAATTATATTCAATACATGGTATATATATATACCTATAAATTAATCGATTAATTTAATTTTATAAAAGCTTAGAATTATTAATAAAATAAAATCAATTTTTAAATGAATTAATAAAATTAAAATAGTATTATCTTTTATAATTTTATTATAAAAATAATCAATTCACACAATTATTTAAGGGATATTTTAAATATATTATTGAAACTATATTTATATATAACTAGCTGTACCCGTCCACGCCTTGGTGTGTTATACTTATACAGCTAATTTAAAATCTGAATAAAAAGGCAGTTTTGATAGAACCAACATAATTTATTAATGATCAAATTTATACAATACATCAAAATGAAAATTAACAATAAAATTATCCTTAAATTTATGTCATTTGAATATAACATATGTACAAAACATAGATTTCTTGTAGCCCCAATCTATAGTCGTGGTGGATTTATATTTTGGATAAGGATGATTGAGGAACCAATTTTCAAAGAAAAAATATGGTCATTGACTTTTTAATTCTTGGGAAAATGTGTGTGCACGAATATTGAAAGAATGTAAAAATTCAGTTATTGTTTGGCTGTGGTGAAATTGCTTTCTGATATAAAATACACGCGCAATCCATTTTCAAGATTTGCTGCTAAATGAACAATCGATAGATATCGCTGATAAATAGATAATGATAAAATACTCCATACAGTCTCACTACTTATGTAGCGTCCTAATTGATATTGGGTGACTTCATCGTTAGATATAGTTGTATTGGTAATTGTTCAGGAAACGGGTCACCTCACCGATTTTGATGAAACTTCGACAATGGATTCCTTGTTTAATTCTAAGAAACTTTTTCCTTAGGTAATTTAGGGGGTTTCTTCTAAATAAAAATGATTAAAGTTTGAATATTGATATTGCATACACATCCATTGGACACACCGCAGCGAAGGTGAAGCCATCTACACAAATCAATAAAACATAAAAATGTGTGTCCAATGGATGTATATAATGTCAATATATTCAAACTTTAATTATTTTTATATAGAAAGCTAGAAAAGACCCCCCTAAATTACTTAAGGAAAAAGTTTCTTAGAATTAAACAAGGAATCCACTAGCGAAGCTTCATCAAAATCCGAGAGATGACCCATTTCATAAACAATTACCGTTAAATTAAAGGAATTTTTATTAAAAGACGACATATTTGTATAATTTATTTATTGAATTAAATAAATGTACAACGTTTCGACTGCTTATTCTACAGCCGTTATCAAGTACGCTACGCTTGCTCCGATTCAAGCGGACTGTTCACATACTCTAAAATATATTTAATAGCTTTCACTGATTATCAATAATAAAATAAAAGAAAACACTAAAAAATTGAAAACTATTCGATATCACTTATAAAATTTAAACTTTAAAAAATCAGAAATTAAATTTTGTAAGAGTTGTTTTAATTTAGTACAACATTATTACATTTCATAAATTTTTTTAATGAAAATTTATTCATGGTTTCTATGGTTACATTTTTAACATTAATTAAATGTTATTTGGATTCTAGAACCCCAACTCTAATTTTAAAAACATTTTCAAAAATACCTATAATTTACCTAATAATATAGGTACCTAGTAATTTTCCAAATTGTATGTATGGTTTTTGAATCTATCGAGTACAGACAGACGCACATTCATTTTTATATCTATATCTATCTATCTCTCTCTCTCTATATATATATATATATATATAAATATATATAGAATAAATATTATTATATTTATATGATATTTCGAATTTCATAATTTTCTCAAAAAACCCGTTTTTAAAAACCTATAAACCCTAGTTTATACACATGTATTAAATCAATAAAAGTCATAATAATAATAATTTACATGTATTTCAAATTAATCAACTAAACATTTAACTTAAAAGTTAAATTTCATCTAGATTTTAATTTCTTTGGGTCATTTTTGGTTTCTAATATTCAACAAATATAAATGAATTAACTTTATAATTCATGGTTTAATGTCTAGCTTCGTTTATTTTAACATTTTGTAATAAAATAATTAAATATGTTGATATGGCGCTTAGAATCTAAAAAAAAATAATAATAAATAGTTTTAAAATAATTTTATAAGGAAATATACCTATTAACTTACCGTAAATGATAATGAAATATCTAAAGGAACAAAGTCCAACAATGTTAATTTTAATTTGTCATGAAATAATTGAATTGAAAATCGTTGAAGCTAGAAAAAAAAATATGAAAAAATACTTATCACTATTTATATTAAAACAAATAAATAGATATTTTTTTTAATATAATGATTATTTATTTACTTACATAAGTTTTAATTTCTTCAGGATGATCCTCCATTAAAGATTTATTTAATATTAAACTTGTATTTCTCGCCTTTTTATAAATAGAAAATAATACAAATATAAATAAATTATTATAAATATTTAGATTGTAATACTGATGAATGGTTATAGAAATATTACGTATAAATTCACTTTGATTCGTTTTTCTAGCAAAATATACTTATATATAATTTATTAATTCAATTCTTTAAACTAATTAAATTTAATTATAAAATTATTGCCAACTCTGTTATACATTCTTAAATAAATATATTATCATTAATTTAATCATATATTTAAATTTTTAAATGACATTTTATAAATTGATTAGCACTCATATTTTTAATCAATTCTATTAATATTTCTAAATGTTTTGGGATCCAACCTGATTTTGTTCTGTTTAAACCAAATAAAATAAAAAAAAATGTCTGCCTAATGTCAAACAAAATAAATACATGTAATTCAAATTATTGAATAATAGCTATCTATTCTTGTCTATATCTATATCAACAATTTTGGTCCTGGTTGATTGTTCCAACTAGAGTGGAAAGAGTCAGAAATAGAGTCAAAATCTCATTAAAAAGAAAAAAATAACTAACTTTTGAAGACTAATGGATAATTATATTTATATATATAAAAGCCATAATCACTCATCACCTAACCCCATAATTCGGCCACATTACACTAGACGGCGTCTTTCGACGTGGGTCTTTCAAAAAAATAAACAAAATTATTCTATAAATTGTAATTTGATTTTTATATGTTTTAAAAAAATGTTAATTGAATGCTAGATTTCGTATTTTATATATATATATATTTCATTATTTTTATCCAATTTCTTCCTGGTGTTTGAATTTGTTGATAAATTAGTTCTTATTAATATATTTGTCGATAATTTTTATTTTTCAATATTATGTATTAATATAAACTATTATATTATTGTATTATATAAGTTTTATTTGTTATAATAAGATAAGATAATATATAACTATAATTATTAAAATAAAACATTTAATTAAATATTAAATTATTAATTTTTATTTAAATATTTAAATTATTATTTAAATTATATATTTATATATATACACAGGCAACAGCCGAAAGATTAGCACAACCAACAAATTTCAATATTAAACATAAACTTATCGACAAAAGAGATCGTTTATTTAATTTTTAATATCCGCGACCAGAACAACATCAAAACAAAAATTAAAGAAAACTCCGTTCAAGGCAGATTACTAAAAAATGATCATTAGGTATACGAAAAATATTGTTTTCAAAGAACTATTTAATTAATTGCTGCAAACCAATATAAATTCATCTTAAACTTAAATTGCAAACACCGTTTGCAACGGATTCAACTAGTAAATAAATAAATAAACACTCTGGGCTTTTAAATGATAAATATACATACTATTATGAAATATATGATAAAATATATGAAATATAAATTGTGAAAGTCTATTTACAATTATATTGAGAAAACATCAATTCTCATAATTATTGGCCAATCAACCAAATGAACAATAAATTTACATTTTTTAAGATATGTATTAAATATCACTAAGAATAAGTAATAAATAATAAATTTACACTAATTTACAAGATATTTGTAGAAATTATTATTATTAAATAAATTAAATACATTTCAATAATTGGTCCAAATATTTACATAAAAAAAATAACCTAAAGAACATTTAATGGTTTAGTGTTGCATATTCTTAATAAATACAATAAATTCATACCTGACGATGAAGATTCGAAATGATAAAAAGTATTCCTGTTAATCCAACAATTAATATAATAAGTAATATTATAATTGTTAAACGAAATTCAAAGGATTTAATAACTAGTCGACTTCATGAACTGATATACCATTTGAATAACAAACACATCAATAAAAATGAACAGATTGTAATTAAAATAAATACAGTGAGAAAAAATAACACCAGAGGTGGGCCAAATATATAAGATGTGGTACGTGAAATGCGACTCAAAAAGCCATGCTTTCGGGCAATCCACTGTATCATATTAATAATCTCAATTTGCTGCAAGAGTTAAAAAAATAACAACGTTTAAAGGTTTATAAAATTTTAATTTATTTTCTATATTTATATAAATAAAACAACGAAATATAAATAACACATTTATGATTATATTTGATAATTTTAATTTTTTTTTATATTAATTAATTATTATAATTAAATGAATTTATTTCATAAAACGTTTAATTAGATGTAGGATAAAATGACTTAAAAATCGGTTCATAAATACAATATTTATTAATGACAGTTATTACTTAATATTAAATTTGAATTAAAAAATTATAAGAAATTTAAAATGTTCGGTGTGCTTTCCCGACCAAGATATACTGTGAACAATCTCGCCCTCTTCCTTCCCACACTCCACACACGGATAGCTCATCTGACCTTACCAAATCAGGGAGTTCTTTTTTCAACCAAAATATTTAGGTATATTTTAACAAAATGAAAAAAAAAATTAAAACCTACCTTATCTTTATATGGTCGTTTTAATAGATTAGTTAGTTGATAATTTAAATCTTGAAAACACATTCTTAAACGTATTATAATAGTACAAAATTGATCTAATGCTCCAACAAATTGTATTTGTGTAAAAGCAATAAATAAATATTCTGATACTGTTGCTTTAATGCGATTTGGAATAAATTGAATTGTATTATATTGATTAAAAAACATCAGACATAAATAAAATACCTACAAATAATTTAATTTGTTTATATATATGTACCTGTTATAATATTATGTAGAATATGTTTTAATAAAAATTACATGGGATATTGTAATTTTAATTTTTATAAATAAAATTTCGCCCAAAAATATTTGATTATTCAATTTCATAGTCATATAGATAGAATTTCAAAAATTATTTTTTCAAATAGATTTATTTTTAATCCAAATATTTGAATTAAATAAAAATTAACAGAAAATTGTAATATAGTAAATTCGATTAAGAAAAAATGAATGAATAAATTATATAATTTTTATACTTACCACTTTCATACCATCAAAATAGAAATATTTTTTGTTGAATTCAAATGGATAAGAACTTAAATCATTTAAAACATGTTTTGATTTAATTGGAATTAAAAGAATAAAAATATTATTAGTAATAACGAAGAGCATAAAATATATATATACACCAAAGACGACATTCTAAAAAAAAGAATCAAATTTTTAATTTATTTTAATTAGAAAATAGTCTTCAATTATTTTATAATACAATTAATTAAAAATTAATAAATGAATTTTATTTACTACTTAAAAATACTAAATACTATACAGTAATACCCCGTTTAACGCGGGGGATACGTTCCATGAAAAGTGAGCGTAATGCGAAACAGCGCTAAACGAGGCTATTTTAACATGTAAATAATGGGGTTAGGGGAAGATGGATAGAAAATTGGTTAGGTGTTAAATTTAATAATTCTGTTTTTTTTAATAAAAATAAAACCAAACATTTATTTCTTACAAAAATAAAAACAATATAAACGAAAATATAAATAAAATTCTAAGTCAGACAAATCATTCAGTCTATTCTGTGTTTCTAATTTTCTGCCTTTTTATCAAGAAGGCATCTAATGTAGTTTGCGTTTTCCTTGTGCGTTCTGTTAGAAGTTGTTGATAAGTGGATAAAGCATCTATAACACCTCGTCTTGCTTTTGAACTCGTGTCAAAATTTGGATCAATTTCAACAAATTGGTCCATAATTTCAGTTATAGTGGTCAAACTGCTTTTTACAAACGCCATCGAAAGTTCTTTTTGTTCTTCTTCGGAATCATTACTATTAATATTTTTGTTTTCTTCTTGCTCAGTTAATTCCTTGAGCTCATCATTAGAAAGACTACCTGCTGTTTCTTGAACTATTTCTTCGACGTCTTCCACATTTACCTCATCTAAACCTGTTTGTTTCGCTAATTCCACTATTTCTTCCAAAATTTTATTATTTTATTTTTTCATATCGACGGAGTGTCCAATGTCTTCACTCTTACTTAAATCTGGCCAAATGTTGCAGTTGCCGATTAGAGTATCTTTTCTTTATTCTTAAGAATTGTTCTTATTGTTGAAGTTGCCAAATTCAATGTAGCACTAATTTGAGATTGAGTTCACCAGAATCTAATCTTCTAATCACTTGCATTTTAGTTTCCAGTGAAATGCTTTTTCTGGTTGCTTTCTTTTCTTGTTTTTCGTTATCATCCATGTTAAAAACTAAAGATCATAATATTTTTCACTGTATTAATCGTTATACATATTATATAAATTTATACTTACAATAATGTCACCAAATGTTTCAAATAATAAAATTGCGTTCGCACACAGCACCGTACCAAACAAAAAACACAACTACATTGTTTGGAAAACCCAGCGCTGTGAACGATTTCGGGGAATCCCCGGGTTCAAATAAAAGAGCGCTAAACCGAAACAGCGCTAACCGAGACAGCGTTAAGCGGGGTCTTGCTGTATATATAATTTCATATTGAGATTTCATAAGAATAATTATAAAAAATTTATAAATTCTCCAAAATTAGCTTTCTGAATTCAGGCAAAACGATTTTTGCCAGTAAATCAAAGAAAAGTACCGAAAACGTCGCCGTATATGCCCGGCATTGTTCAACAGAGGAGACAAGAATAGAAATATATAGTGGAATATGATTCGTCAGTCATTGTATCGGCTAGAAGAATGCTTGAAGAATAGTTAGAATTCGCAATTGCTAGAGTAACATCCAAATTGCTTGGAATCGGCAAAAAAATTGCCCCTAAAAACAGAACTTATTTTACTAAATGAAAGAAGAAAAGTAAGATACATGAAGGTGAAAGTAGAAGATTTTAGAATATAAAGTACAAAATCACTTAAATATATGGGACATAAATAAAGACGTTAAAATGACGCAAATTAAAAAGTCATGCAAGAAAACTATAACAATATTTAATTGACATTAACAAGAGTGACATCCAATATACGTGGTCCCAGCCCTAAAATAAGACTTATCCTATCAACAGCCAATATGGGCATATGTTCTATCTTACAAGTACTTCGAAACCATGCTTGAAATAGATTAATAGAGACTGGTTTTAAGGGTGATATCTGCGATAAAACGGGTTTTACATCAGCAGCCCTAGCAATTGCTGATATGCCGCCTATTAAACTAAGAGTGCAGGAAAAAGTATAAGTATACTTAAATGAACAAAGCCAAAGGGTTGAAGCTGAAAACCAAATGATGAATGAATGGAAAAATAAGTGGGAACACTATAATGACTGGGTTAAAACATTTATTTATCAAAATATGGACTTAACGTAAGCAGGTACAAGTAGACTTCTATATTAGACAAGCTCTGATTGGCCACGTTATGTTTAGAACATAGCTATATAATATAAAAAAAAGAGACAAAGACCTATTGGTACTGTAAAATGGAATATACTCCCGAATACACGATCTTCAACTGCATCAGATGGGAAGAGATAAAAACTTGGGTTAAATTAGAATGTGGTATCCCAGTGAGCAGAGAAAATGTTGTCAACCTCCTAATAGAATCAGAAGGAAACTGGAGAATAATAAGTATCATGTGTTACGAGATATCATGAGAATTCAGTACAGCGTGACTAGAAATTAATATAACGTAACAAAGAATATATGATAGACCACGCCTTTTCCGAAATATTGCTATGCGGCGGATTTCCGAGAGGGAGTAAGAAGGTTCCACACATTCAGGATATCAAAGCTTTCCTACTCCAAAAAAAAAATAAGCTGGAGTGTCTCCACTCGATTATCTCGCAAATTTGTATTGGATTAATAATATATATTATATTTAAATTAAATTTAGTTAATTAAATTATAAATTAAAATTAATAAATAATATTTATTAAACCAGTGCGTGTTTGGCTCCTTGTTGATGGCACCAATTCACATGCTGGCGCGTGATTTGCAGTGTTAAAAAATTAATTCCGGAACTTTCAGCTGAAATTCTATATTTAGCAGTTTTATACTACATGTGAAAAACTATCATACATATATCTTTATTTTTACGGTCAGTTTAGAGGGAAAAAAATGAAAACGTGGAAGGTAATGGCCCACTTCCGGATGAGCTACATTTCTCAAAAGATGATAGAAAACTACAATTTTCATGATTCTAGCTCAAACCGTTTTTGCGTAATCTTGCTTACACACACACACACACACAGAGAGAGACAGACAGACAGACATTTTTCTCAACCTTAGTGAAAATGACTCGGAGGCCTTCAAAACGTATAAAAACATCAAAATCTCGACAACGAAAATTTTCATGATCGCAATACTATCTCTGGCGAGATAGTAAAATAAGCTGGAGTGTCTCCACTCGACTATCTCGCAATTTGAATTGGATTAAATAACATAATATATTATATTTAAATTAAATTTAATTAATTATAAATTATAAATAATAAATATTAAACCAGCGCATGTTTGGTTTTTTATTGATGGCACCATGGCACGTGTTGGCGCGTGAGATTTGCAGTGTTAAAAAATTAATTCTGGTACTTTCAGCGATTCAATCAAGCTGAAATTCTATATATAGCAGTTTTATACAATTATTAATCATGTGAAAAATTATCAAACATATATCTTTATTTTTACAGTCACTTTAGAGGAAAAAAAATCAAAACGTTGTAGGTAATGACCCTCTTCCGGTTGAGCTACATTTCTCAAAAGTTGATAGAAAACTATGAATTTTGAATAATGTCCATGTACCAAATTGCATCATTCTAGCTCAAACCGTTTTTGCGTAATCTTGCCTACATACATACACACACACATACACACACACATACACACACACGAGAGCTAAAGCTTGACCTTGTGCTTTTATCAGAACCGTATAAGCACCTAAGCGGTCAACCATGGGAGACTGATAGCACCACCAAAGCTGTCATATGGTCCTGTGGCAGGATTCCCTTCGGGAGTGTCGTTAGCAATGGCAGCGCCGGCTTTGTGGCGGCGTCGGTGAATGGCATTCGTTTTTACAGCTGCTACGCTCCACCCGGCCTCTCTATTGTTGAATTTAGTGACTTCTTGGATCGGCTGTCCGAGGACGCGAAGCAACACCATCCAGTGGCAATAGCCGGAGACTTCAACTCCTGGGCAGTGGACTGGGGAAGCAGGCACACCAACGCACGAGGAAGAGCACTCCTGGAAGCCTTTACTGCACTGGATGTGGTTCTGCTCAACAGTGGCAACACGCCAACTTACACCAAGGGCGACGCAAGTTCTATTGTGGATCTCACCTTTGTCAGCAGCAGCCTCGCCCGAGGTAACTACAAATGGAGGGTGATGGATATTTACACAGCCAGTGACCACAATGCGATTCTCTGGGAGATGCCCAACGGCCAGAATTCTAGAAGAACAACCAGGAAAGTTAACACCATCGGATGGAAGGTGAAATCTTTTGACCCATGTGTATTAGTAACTGCCTTAAATAGTGAACCGATCATAGCTGGATCCGCAGAAGAAATGACCAAGGACCTGATGAAGAGAGTGGCCCGGGCTTGTGACGTTTGCATGCCCCGTAAACGTTGCATGAATTGGGGATCCTCGGTTTATTGGTGGAGCGATCATATCAGCGCCCTCCGTAGGGAATGTCTCAAGAAAAGGAGAATATCTCAGCGTGGTTATCGGCGACCTAACTCGGCGGAGCTGGTCGCAGAGTACAAACAAGCTCGTCGATGCCTAAACAAAGCCATCAAGGATAGCAAGAAGAACTGCTGGAAAGATCTCATCAATGAGGTGGACAGAGACTTGTGGGGCAGACCTTACAGGGTAGTCATGACGCACCTAAAATACCAGCCAATGCCGTCACCAACTTGTCCTCGACTGTTGGGAAAGATCGTGACTGCGCTGTCCCCACAACAACGCGTTTTCAACTACCTGTTGGCTCGGGACGAGCTGGATGACATTCCACCTATCACAGAAGACGAACTGATGGAGGCATGCAACCGCGTCGGGAATAATAAAGCGCCGGGATTGGACGGAATCCCTAATATTGCCTTAAAAACATCTATAAAGGCAGAGCCAATATTGTTCCTTGACGTCTACAACACCTGCCTTAAGGAGGGGACTTTTCCAAAGAAATGGAAACAACAACGGCTGGTACTACTTTCAAAAGGGAAAAAAAAGCCACCGGAAGAACCGTCATCCTACCGTCCACTTTGCATGCTGGACACGGCGGGTAAGATATTTGAGCGCATTATCCATCAGAGAATCGAAGCAATTGTTGACCCACTTCTGGCGGACAATCAGTATGGCTTTCGAAGGGGTCGATCAACTCTGGACGCGATCGATCTGGTTGTCAGTACGGCCAAGGACGCAATTTCTGGTACCAGATGGAAGGGTGGAACGAAGAAATATTGTCTGGTGGCAACGTTAGACATCAAAAATGCCTTCAACTCCGCCAACTGGGATTGCATCATGCAGGCCCTCGAAGAGAAGAACGTACCAGGATACCTGCGAAGGATAGTGGCTAGCTACTTTACAAATAGAGTCCTGAAATACGACACGAAGAACGGTGCAAAGGAGTATGATGTTACTGGAGGAGTACCACAAGGTTCTGTACTGGGTCCACTTCTCTGGAATATCATGTATGACGGGTTGTTGAGACTGAATCTGCCAAGGAGTGTTAAACTCGTAGCATATGCGGATGATGTAGCCGTGGTAGTGGTCGCCAAACACCTTGATGAGATCAACCACATGTTCGATACCACCTTCGAGCAAGTTAACCGGTGGATGAATACAGCGAACCTTCAACTGGCTAAACAGAAAACGGAGGCTGTACTTATTACAAGCAGGAAAGTGATAGAGACCATCAAACTGAAAGTCGGCCTACAAGAGATCACATCACAACCTTATATCCGATATTTGGGAGTGATGCTTGATGCTCGGCTCAAGTTTAAGCAGCAGGTGGAACACGTGAGTGCTAAAGCATCAGCAGTAGTAGCTAGCCTATCACGACTTATGCCTAACATCGGAGGCCCAAAGCACACGAGGAGGTTATTGCTATCATCAGTGGTTACATCGGTCCTCACGTATGGTATATCCATTTGGGCTGACGCACTTGAGATCCAGGAATCGCGGAGAAGAGCTGGTCCGGTATATCGGTTAAGCGCGTTAAGAGTGGCCAGCGCCTTCCGAACAATATCAGAGGAAGCGGCGTGTGTCATTTCAGGAACTCTGCCACTTAGAGTTCTGGCTGAAGAAAGACGGAACCTCTACCATCGGAAGAGGTCAAACATAATGAGCACCGAAGAACTGAGAGCAGAAGAACGGCGACATAGTATTTCACGATGGCAGTTACAGTGGGATGCCGCGGAAAAGGGTAGATGGACGCACCGTCTAATACCAAGGATTGATGTTTGGCTGAACCGGAGTCACGGCGAGGTCAACTATTACCTAACACAGATGTTGTCAGGGCACGGCTGTTTTCGTGAGTATCTTCACCGTTTCAAGCATGACGATTCTCCAGAGTGTCCGTCCTGTCCAGGAGTTATAGAAAATGCGGAACACGTTTTCTTTGAGTGTATACGTTTTTCTCAACAGCGAGATGATGTAGAGAGATCTATAAACACAGGAATCTATCCAGAGTCTATAGTGGAAGCAATGTTGTCATCAGAGGCTGCCTGGAACGCAATCAGCATATTTGCAACACAAGTTCTTACAGACTTGCGTTACATAGAAAGAAAAAGAGCTAATGATAACAACTAGGAGAAAGGAAAAATAACACCTTAGCTACCTGAAGGAAGAGCATTAGCTATGTCCTCCCCCCACGAAGTAATGCCTAACGGCGGTTCCCGTGAGGGATTGAGGTTGGAGGAAAGCGGAGGTTTTAGTCGGTATTAACATCTTGAGTCCGACATACTAGGCAAACCTTATAAACCTAATGATACGTAAATGTATTTCCTTCGCTATACAAAAAAAAAAAAAAAAAAAAAAAAAAAAAAAAAAAAAAAAACATACACACACACACACAGACATTTTTCTCAACCTTAGTGAAAATGATTCAGGAACCTTCAAAACGTATAAAAACATCAAAATCTCAACATCGAAAATTTTCGTGATCGCAATACTATCTCTGGCGGGATAGTAAAAATGGTAAAAAATAAAATGGGAAACAATGAGGATCGTAACCCGAATTTTATTCGTAAACCAAAACAAAGAACTCAAGACCGTAACCCGAAAAACTCGTAACCAGAGGTTCAACTCTATATATGGTTAATAAAATGTTTATAAGTGTATCTAGCCTAAAACCGAAGAGGGTTGGACGGAATCAAAAATAATAAAAAATATTGATACATACCTCTAGTCCATTCCCTGGGTTTATTAAGACAATTGCCTTTAAAGAGTTTGATGCCAGAAACATTACGTAAACACAAATTGCAACATTATAAATGTAAAATGGAATAAAAATGACAAAGCGCTTCATTAAATTTGTTTGATTCTTTAATAAAAATGGCGCTAAGCCAAAAAAACGCCACATGAAAAAAGACCATATTAAAGTAGATGTTATTGACTTATCATTTAACATTATTGAAATAGAATATGATTATTTATATTGTGTTAGCTAGTAAAATGACTATATGAATAATTATAAATATGTATATATATATATATATATATATATATATATATATAGATTCAATTCTGTTCACTTTCTTTTTAAATCGATTAATTAAATTTAATTTTATAAAAGCTATTCTTTAGTGATATTTACTTTTCCATTTATATTAAAAACTGGTAAAAGGGAAATATTATTAATTATTAAAAAAATATACTAATGAAATAAGGTGGATAAATATCTAATATTAATTTTATTGATTATACAAATAAAATAAGTTGATCGAAATAAATAATAAATAAATTAATCTCCAGCTACAGAAACAATTTCAAATAATATAAATGTATCTATTAATGCAATAAAAAACAGATATGGATATATGATGGGCTGGGTGACGTCATATGATTTTGAATTAAGAAAAACCTAATGAAGATGATTTTTCCCGAGGAAAAAACCAATACAAAGTGCATGATTCGTGGAGATATGTAAATATATATATATATATACTATCTATAAAATCTCTCTTTTTTATATAAAAATGAATATATATGTATTGTATATATTTAGTCTATAAATATATAATTCTTGAACTCTATTTGTAATATAATGAGATATATGATATATATGCAGGATATATGATTGTATTATATATCTAATGTTAAAAAATAAGGTTCTAATAAAGCTTTATTTAAAGATATTTTAAAAAATAAAAAATAGGAAAAAAATGAAATAAAAGTACTGTGATGATATTTATCTTTAAGCCCAAGGGGTAAATAAATTAAATTCCTAAAACTGTATTAAAAATGCCACAGGAATTTTTTAAAAAAATGTTTTTCTACATGTATTACCCAAGATATGGATTAGATATATGATTTATTAATAATAATTTTTAAGATTGAATTCAAATATCGAATATATATTTTGTTGATGAACATAGTCCATTTTAATAATTTTAATTAGGCCTTAAAGATGATTGAAAATTGAAACGATATAGATGGGTAGATAAATGACAAATAATTTTTATGTCTTTATTTTATCATACACATCGCTCATTTTAGCAAATTTAAATAAGTTGACCTGTGGCCAGGTCTGAACCGACCGACAGTTTGAAATAAATTAATTTCCAGCTACAGAAACAATTTCAAATAATTTTAATATATCTATTAATGTAATAAAAAACAGATAGGCATATAATATAAATATTTTTAATTTTATTTTATTTATAATATATATGTAAGAACAGGCTGTGACGTCATGAATGGCTGGATGACGTCATATAATTTTAAATTAAGAAAAAAACTAATAAAGATGATTTTTCTAGAAGATAAAACAAATACAAAGTGCATGATTCGTGGAGATATGTAAAAAATCTCATGTGAAATCTGGTGAGAAAATAGCCCTTTCCTTCCTATCGTCGATCGCTAATTCTACCATTTCTGGTTCCGGATATACAACAAAAGTTGATCAATTCATCATACTGATGCATTAAGTAAATATACCAAATTTCATCAAAATCCTTTGAGCCGTTCAAGCTGTACAAATCTATACGGACACAGAGCGGACGGACGGACGGACAGACATCATGCTAAAAATACTTTTTTCTGTTAAGAAAATGCAAGATTCGTGGAGATATGTAAAAATCTCCACATGTGAAATTTGGTGTGAAAACAATACCTCCCTTACGTCGGTCGGTAAAAATTTATGGAAAATGTGCAACAAAAAAATTAATAATATAAAAAATGACTCTTGGATAACAAAGCAAATAAATTTCTAAAAAAATAAAATAAAATATTGATAATTTTGGATCGATCTGGGATGGTGAGATCAAATATAACATAAATAGCGAATATAGCATAACAATCATTTAAAAGAAAGCTATAATATTTTATACTGATGTTACTACAAAAATTAAATCTCCATGTACTATCTTTATATATAAAAAAAGTTTTTTGTCTGCACATTGTTCAGAATTTAAAAATATTTGCATATATTCACCTTTAATGACCTCTAGAATCGAAAAGTAACTTTAGAAATTTTCATGTCTGTATGTGTTTCAAATCTTTGTGATGTTGTTGAAACTTGTAACAAAGTTTGTGGGTTTATAACGTTGACATGCTAAGAAATTTTTCACATAGTCAGTAATGCATTCCTGGTCAGTAATAGCGGGGTGAGATTAGCTGAAGTGTTTTTTCAAAGCCATAATGACCAACTGTTGGATCATTATGATATTCTTGCATCACTCTCTCCCTAGCCGATGACACGATGGCCAACTGAGGTTCCTCAGCATCTTCTTCTTAAACATATCTGTAAAGAATTCGTGAGAATATAGTATAACCTCGATTTGCCCATTTATAAGTGGTACCGAGTAGCGGTTGCCAAAGTGGTGGTCCGCGAGAAAATTTCGCTGGTCCGCAGAAAAATGTGGAATATACTTACTCATCATGTTAAGTTATGTTTTAAGATGCATTAAAACATGATTCAATTAATAACAATACGTAATAAGTTATAAAAACTCAATGTTTATGTGTTCTTTGATCACATCAAATTTATAAATATATTTAACACTTAAAAAATCCTATTAGTGGTCCGCGGGATTTAAATTATGAATTAACTGGTCCGTGAGGTCAAAAAGTTTGGCGACCGCTGTTCTAGAGCATCTATAATTTTTTTTAGTTCGGTTTGGATATATGAAAATTAAAAAAAATATATTTTTAAATATATAATATAAAAATGTTTTAATTATCGCAATTACAAAATATCAAAATAATATATAAAAATAATCCTTAATATTTCGAAATTATCAATATTAAAATGTAAATTTTTTCTCGATTTTTTTATCCGAAAATGATAAGATTATCATTGATTTCTAAAAGTTTTATTAAATATTAAATTAAATTAAATTAAATTAAATAAATATTATTTATTATTTATATTTATTATTATTATATATTATATGTATTAATATTTTGTATATTATATATAACTAGCTGATCAGAGCGCCTTCCAGGCGCTCTTCGCACCTAGACGGGGGCTCCGCCCCCTGTACCCCCGAGTGATACATAGTATTTGGTTGAAAGTCTGTATGTAAAAGGTTTTCATCCATTTTGTTTCAATCAGTATAAGTAGATAAGACATATATTTGTTTTCTTGGAAAATATATATTTTAATTTAATCAGTAAATTAATTATATATTATTATTGCATATGTTATATTTATCTAACTCTGTGTCTATACAGTTTTCGAAAGTTCTTAGCCGCAGCATCCACTTTTCTCTAAGAGTCCCTATCCTGAGCTAAAACCAAATCCTGTCCCATCTCTCCCATGTCCCTTCCTTCATTGTCCACCCACCTTGATCTTTGGTCTTCCACCGGATGTTTCCCAATATTTGCATGTGTGTCTGCATACATATCTACGTATATGATAACTGAATAATAATAATAATAATGTATTAAATGAATATAATTGAAATTTTAGTTTTAATTGCACTTTTTTTTTGGTTTTTATTTTTATTTATTTTTATTGGAATTATTACAAATAATAATAATAATAATAATATACCGTTTAATACGTGAAAATAATAATAATAATAATAATAATTTATTAAATTAATATAATTGAAATTTTATTTTTTATATTATTACATTTTTATTTTTATTTTTTACCGACCGACGATAGTAAGGGAGGTATTGTTTTCACACCAAATTTCACATGTGGAGATTTTTACATATCTCCACGAATATTTCTTAATTTAAAATTATATGAAGTCACCCAGCCATTCATGACGTCACAGCCTGGTCTTACATATATATTACAAATAAAATAAAATTAAAAATATTTATGTTATGTCCATATCTGTTTTTTATTACATTAATAGATATATTAAAATTATTTGAAATTGTTTCTGTAGCTGGAAATTAATTTACTTCAAACCGTCGGTCGGTTCGGACCTGGCCACAGGTCAACTTATTTTGTTAATAATTTATTTTTATTTTTTATTTTTTTTGTTAATAATTATTACATTTTTATTTGTTCGAAAATTATTTTTACTTTATTAATTGTTAATAGTTATTACATTTTAATTAACAGTTTTCGGAATAAGTATATTCTCTTATTTTATAGAGATTTTTATTGTTTGTCTCAAAAGTCTACCTACAATATTTCATTACCATTGTATGATTCAAAATAAAATTCAAAATATTTAATAGGACATGACATGATCTTAGTATTTTTCCCATCCCAGAATATTTGCTAATATTACATGTTGGAGTTCCAATTACCTGCATATTTAATGGCAATTTCAATGCTGAATATACTTTTAAATAAAAAATTAAAAAAATTTGAAGTAAATGGAATTATTATACTTAATAAATCTATTTAATATATATTCAAACAATAATTGAAACAATATAAATAAAACGATTCAATATTTTATTTACATTGTGATTTATATTTCTATTTTTATTACAACTGTTATTATGGGTATGTTATTTTTGACAGTTTAAAAAAAATTAAAAATATTTGAATTTTGAAAATTATATGTAGCGCCATCTGTCGATAGTTTTGTGACACTACAGACTTTTACCAAAATATTACTAATTAAATTAATTTTGGATAAATTAATTTTGGATTTAACTACACTAAAACCTTCCCTGGGATGCCCACAACAATCCCTGAAAGTTTCACCGTAATCGGACGGGTAGTTTTTGAGTCTATAAGAGACAGACAGACAGACAGACATTGCCTTTTATATATATAGATAGATAGATAGATAGATATAAAAATGTTTTAATTACCGCAGATACAAAATTTCATAATAATATATAAAAACAATCTTTAATATTTCGAAATTATCAATACTCACTTTTATTTATTTATTTTATTGAGTCCGTTTTTTGCCTTGGACCATTTTGTTCTTCAGGCTATACATAATTTAACATATATACATATCTTGTGTACATAACAAAACAAAAAAAACTACATAAATTTTAATGTATGTACTTCATTTTTCATTTTCTTTCTACCTCTTTTCTTCCATTTTGATCAGCAACTGTGATTTGGTCCTGCATTACTCCCGATGTTAATTCCTTCTTCACTCTCCCAGGCTTCCCTGTCTCTCCCCCTCTTGAACTTGCTTCTCTATAAGATGTTTTTCTGGTCCCAGCTCCATCTTTATTTTCTTATAGGGGAAGTAGATGGATCTTCTAATCCTCTCCCACTGTATTTGTATTTCTTGCTCTATACCTTTTTTTAAACCTTCCATTCTGTTGGTGATTTCTTCTTTGCTTCCAAATTTAAAACTATATATTCCCAGTTCCCCCATTTTTTCCATCTTTGTTTAAAATTTGCTCCCTAGTCTGTCTCGCTATTGTTTTTAATATTTCTTAAAATGTTCATTAAGCATTAAAAAATTACTTAATTAATTAAATAATTTTCCTATATTCAAACCGAACCGAAAATTAGTCAATAAAACATTAGTTATTGGCTGAACATGTTGACGTTCATAACCAGCTAATCTGTCTAACTTAAAAAATTTTGAAATGGTTTGAAAACTAGCAATGGACGTCGACCTAACAAATGATTCATAAAATATTTTAAATTAGTTTTTTTCATTTAAAATAATTCCAATTCCATATCAAGAACAACCTTGGCATCTTTGAGAAAATCGATAAGCAAGGTCATATTATTACTTGCTTCAGGAAAAATATTAAAAATAGTAGGAATAATTTTCTCTCTTATTTTTACATAAATTTGAGACTACCTCTTGAAGCAATTTCGCAATTTGCTAATGATAGATTTAGCCTGCAAGATATAAATTATTGCTCTTTTGAGTGGAGAACGTTAAAGAGACTAGCTCCTGCAACCTGCAACCCTTTGTTTGGCTCAGTGGCGTACCTAGAACTTTTGCCGCCCGGGGCGATCTCCAGTTTGCCGCCCTGTCTATTATAAGTCAATCAAATAGTGTTTTTTTATAAATTAATACACATAAATAAATTATTAAGTTATTTAATCAATATTAATTAATACACAGAGTAAATTTTAAACCTAAGAGACCGCCTTCCGCCGGCCCTGCTTTTCAAAAGAAAAATCAATGATTTAAAAAAATATTGGTATATCACTTCAAAGTAATCATATAAACTTTTCAAAACACATTTATAAACTGATATCAAAAAATTTTAGTTAGGAAAAATTGCCGAACAAAATCGTAAAGATGCGTTTACGAATTCAAAGAATTTTAATGAATACAATAAAATAAAATTATTATCCTGTTCTTGGAATTAGAATTCAAAATTTACACTAAAATGCATTTATATACACCGAGGAATAATATTCGAAATCATATAGTTAATCATAATTTATATAAATCAAATAACTTATAATAATCATAATAATCATTTATTATTCAAGAAAGAAAAAAAATAAATATGAAATGAATAAGTTGCTTTTTACAACTATAACTAAATATAAAAAATGCCACCCCAAGATAAGTGCCGCCCGGTGCGGACCGCACCCCCCCCCCCCTAGGTACGCCACTGGTTTGGCTGCTATATCTGCTATGGCATGAAATGGAAAAATTTTTATAATAATTTCAGAAATAATAGCCAATTAAATTCATTATATACTCTTTTCTTATTTTTTCTATTTATGTTATTAATTACGATTTTCCATTTTAAGGTTAATTCTTGTAAATAGTCCTGAATTACACATCAATCATTATATAGAAAATATAACATACATAGCATTGGCTAAAATTTTTAAGATAAAAAATCTTTATATTCATTATAAAACTGGAAAGGTTATGATAGACAAAAAGAAAAATCCAGAGAAAGAAGTTTAATAAAAACAATAATTTTATAAAACTCAAATTACTACTCCTGAAGATTGATGGCTAAATTTTGATCCAGTTTGGTTTGAGTTAGCATTTTGTAATAAAATAATTAAATATGTTGATATGGAGCTTCCAATCTAAAAAAATACAAATGCTTGTATATTAAAACTTTTATTATTGAATTAGTCCAATCATTTTATAGTTTTATCTCGAAAGTTTTCCAGAAGATATGAAAATTGTTAATTTTATAAATTTTGACTCTTTCCGAATTTCAACTTGGCCAACCAAGAATTTTGCAAAAAAATGTACTTTACGCGTTCTGGCTAAACAACTCATTTCAACACTACCTTGAGGTAGATTAAGTGGCTCGTGTTTATATCGTGGTATCCCCAGTAGGTTATTCCACATACTATTCACTCTTTCAAAATTTAGCTTATTTTCCTTGCTTAGCTTGAACAGGTGTTGAGAGATCATTGTCTTTAGTACTGATCGAAACTTCACAGACTGAAAGTTCGTCTTAACTGTAATATAAATGTAATTCAAGAATATATTGCTCTCCAACTTTGGCAATGATCTCTGAATCAGCAATTGGATTTTTGAATAGCTGGATAATCTCACATGTTGGTGTGGATGTATAATGGTCTGAAGTATACTTTTTGACACTCGTAAACCAAAACAATTGATTTTACAAAAAAGGTTTTTAAATAAATTGAAGGCAATTTTGTCTAGTTTAATTTTGAATATAAATGTTTTTATTATGGAGTTATTGAGAGTCAGATAGAAGTTATTGTCTGAAAACTGCATTTAACGATCATTTTTCTAATTATTCTAAAAATCTATAAAATTTCAATTTTCAAAACTCGGTATACTTTCCAGGCAACCACATTTTTACAACCAAATGACAGGATTATGAATATTACTTACAGAAAATGATAATGAATTATCTAATGGTACAAAATCCATCAAAGTTAGTTGCAATTTATCATGAAATAATTGAAGGGAGAATCGTTGAAGCTAAAAATTGATAAAATAATATAAGTAATGAAAAAATTTATTCTCAAATTTTATTAAAAATAATTGATTTTGGTTTACATGAATATTAATTTCCTCAGGATGGTCTTTCATTAAAAATTCATTCTTGTATTTCTAGCCTGTTTTAATAAATACATAAAAAAAGTTTAAAAAAAGAGATTAGTTTTAGTTATATACTGGTATATAATATTAAAATTAACTAATATATATATATATTAAATTAATATAAATATATTTTATAAATTTAAATCTATCTACTTGTACTGAACTTTGAAAGTTCTCAGCCCCAGCAACCATATTGAGCCACCCCCATCCCATTTATATTGTCCCCCCATCGCGTCTTTGGTATACTAACTAATAAATTCTTATTAAACAAAAATATCGCCATTCTCTTCTCGTCCATCTCCTTATTATTTCCTCCTCCATTTTTTAACCCTAGAAGTTTCATAATTATTATTATAAAAAATTAGCTGGAGTGTCTCCACTCGACTATCTCGCAATTTGAGAATTGCATTAAATAACATAATATATTATATTTAAATTAAATTTAATTAATTATAAATTATAAATAATAAATATTAAACCAGCGCATGTTTGGCTTTTTGTTGATGCATCACGTCACGTGTTGGCGCGTGAGATTTGCAGTGTTAAAAAATTAATTCTGGTAATTTCAGCGAATCAATCAAGATGAAATTCTATATATAGCAGTTTTATACAATTATTAATCATGTGAAAAATTATCAAACATATATCTTTATTTTTACGGTCACTTTAGAGGAAAAAAATCAAAACGTTGTAGGTAATGACCCTCTTCCGGTTGAGCTACATTTCTCAAAAGTTGATAGAAAACTATGAATTTTGAATAATGCTCATATACCAAATTTCATCATTCTAGCTTAAACCGTTTTTGCGTAATCTTGGTTACATACATACACACACACATACACACACACACACACATACACACACATAGACATTTTTATCAACCTTAGTGAAAATGATTCAGGAACCTTCAAAACGTATAAAAACATCAAAATCTCAACATCGAAAATTTTCGTGATCGCAATACTATCTCTTACGAGATAGTAAAAACCGCAATTACTTAGTTGTCAACCCAATATATATATATATATATATATATATATAATTATGATATTATATATCTTACTTGAATATGAAGTTGTGAGGTGATATAAAGTATTCCCATCATTCCAGCATTTAAAAGAGTAAGCATAAATAAAATAGAAACATAAAATCCAGTTGATTCATTTATAAGACCCTCTATTGAGGCGACTTTCCAATTAAATAAGTTACAGATTATTAAAAATAATGTCATTGTAATTAAAAGAAATACACTGATAAAAAATAATATCAGTGATGGACCATATATATATGACGTTGTACGTGAAATTCGACTCAAATGACTGTGTTTCAGTGCAATTAATTTAATCATCTTAATAATATCGTTTCGCTGAAAGTGGCAAAAAAAAAAAATAAATAATTTATTTATTACAATGAGAATATTTTTAAAAATTAATAATAATAAAAAATTATACAAAAACATGTACTGTCATTTTCGAATTAATTTATAATTTTTTTAAAAATATTTTTTATAAAAAAAAACTTTAAAATTTAAATAAATTTTTGTAGAAAATTACAAACATTATTTATGAATCATTTACGTGTGGATTCAGTGGCGTACCTAATGGGGGGGGGGGTGCGGTCCGCACCGGGCGGCACTTATCTTGGGGCGGCATTTTTTATATTTAGTTATAGTTGTAAAAAGCAACTTATTCATTTCATATTTATTTTTTTTTCTTTCGAATATTATTCCTCGGTGTATATAAATGCATTTTAGTGTAAATTTTGAATTCTAATTCCAAGAACAGGATAATAATTATATTTTATTGTATTCATTAAAATTCGTTGAATTTGTAAACGCATCTTTAAGATTTTGTTCGGCAAAATTATCTTCGTTCTACAATGAGTCAATTAAGACTACAAAATCTTGCAATATTGTCAATAGAACATGAAATTACAAATAATATAAATTTTGAGAGCATTATACACGATTTTTCTAGAATAAAAACTAGAAGAGTAAATATTATATAAATATGTTTACGAGTGCATACAAATATTTGTAAAAAAATTTACTCTCTGTGTATTAATTAATATTGATTAAATAACTTAATAATTTATTTATGTGTATTAATTTATAAAAAAACACTATTTGATTGACTTATAATAGAAAGGGCGGCAAACTGGAGATCGCCCCGGGCGGCAAAAGTTCTAGGATCGCCACTGTGTGGATTTTATGTTCTAAATATAGATTCAATTAGTTTTATGATACAAATTATAAATTATAAATAAAATAATTGAATTATATGTTTAAAACTAAAAATCTTAATTTAATATCAATTTTTTATTTACAATAAATATCAGACGTAATATAGAAATTAAGAAAAAACAGATTTATTAAGATAAAAATTTTAGATTAATAATAAAATACTTCTTTTAATACCTTTAAGTTAGAGTCATTTAATATCTCAATTAATTGATTATTTAAATTCTCGAAACAAATTCTTAAACATACAATAATTGTACAAAATTGATCTAATACTCCAATAAATTGTAAGTAAATCAAACCATAATATAAACAAGCCTCTACTGATGTATTATACATTTCAATTGGTATAAATTTTATTGAATTAAATGCAATTGGCATGTAAATAAAAATATATAAAATAATCTAGAAAAAATAATAAATATATAAGCATTATTATTTTTATTAGAAATTACACTAAAAAACTTTTTATTAATTAAATTTCTAAAATTTAATTTATTAATATTGCTTTTATCACAATTAAAAATAATTTAATTTTTATTTTAATTAATTAATTCACATAATAATAAAATTGTATAATAATTATTTGAATATATATATATTATAATAATAGATTAGATTTTATACGTATATTTGTATATATACTTACTATTTTAATAATATCCTGATAAAAGTACTTCTTTTTAATTTCAAACTGATACGTGCACAAATCATTTAATATATGAATAGATTTGAATGGGATTAAGATTATATTAATATTATTAATTATCACGGCAATCATATAAAAATAAATTCTTCCAGTGGCTAGATACTGAAAGAAATTTTTAAAAGGTTCATTAAAATAACCCGGGATGGAAGGGCAGATTCCAAAAGGTCAAGAAGTATTTTAATACTATCATATACAATATAACCTAATACCCACATACCTCCAGTCCTACTGTATATTTTACTTTATTATTTATTATTAATGTTCTAATAGACTGAAATATTATAAAAACAAAAATGATAACACTATAAATATAAAATGAAATAAAAATAACAAAATTATTTTTTTTTATAAAAAACGGTGCCATGCCAAATAAACGCCATGTAAAAACAGAACAAATAAAAGTAGATTGAATGGATTTATCATTATACATTTTATTATTTAATTATTTTAACATATAATTGGTAAGATATATTTATCAAAGATTACAAATATGCTTGTGAGTTTATACATATACTTATAATAAATAATTTTTAATTTTTTTTTCTAATTATAATCGATTAATTTAATTTAATTAATTTACAAATAACATAGTGAAATATAAATACATATATTTATCATATAACTAAAATTAATGAAAGGAGGCTTAATTAGGTAAGTAATTTATTAATTTATACAAAGGGAAAGTGAGGTTATTTTCAAAAATAAATTAAATGATATTTAAATGTAATTTTAAGTTTCAATCTAATCCGAATTTTAAAGAATAAAATATATATATATATATATATATATATATATATATAAGAAATTAATTAATTAATAAATATTTTATTCAGTTTGATTTGTTTTAACATTTTGCAATAAAATAATTAAATATGTTGATATGGAACTTGAAATCTAAAAAACATATACTTTTAGATATTTAGAAAAAATTTTATTTATTTTTTAAAACTTATATTGTCTTACTGTAAATGATAATGAAATATCTAATGGTACAAAACCCATCAATGTTAATTTCAATTTGTCATGAAATAATTGAAGTGAAAATCGTTGAAGCTAAAACATATTAGGATCATCAATTTTTTTAAACGAAAATAAAATATATTTAAAATATATTTACATAATTTTTTATTTCCTCAGGGTGATCTTCCATTATAAATTCATTCAATAATAAACTTGTATTTCTTGCCTATTTTTTTTTAAAAAAAGAGATGTATTAAAGCTATTTTTTAATATTGAATATTCACGGTTAAATAGTAATTTATGATTAGATTAATCGATTACATAAACATTTGTTCACTTTTTGAAGAATTGTTGATTTTATTATTTATTATTAAATAGATAATATTACTGGTAAAAGGCGGAAAATTAAGAATTATATTGATATCAAATAAAATGGAAAGAAAAATTAGAATCAAATGCAGTTTATTTATGAAAAACAATCAGAGGATAATATAGTAAAGAATGTGGTGAAATGGTAATATTAAAATAAAAAACTAAATTATAATCAAAGTATATTGTCAATTTATGAGTATTTACTACTATTCATTAATTATTATTTTGGTCTCATTTTAAAAATTATATCTTTTTCAAAATTTAAACTAATATGGTAATTTATAGAGGAGTTTTAATTGTTTTTTATAATATTTTAATAATTATTTTAATTTAAAATATTTTCTTTTAAAATTAATTTTTTTTATAGCTGAGTTGAATATATTTAATTACAAAATTTAAAAGTAAGCTTATTTGGATTACTCATTCAATAGATAGAATAGGTTATATAGATCAAACGATTATATTATATTCGATTAGGTAAATAGGGAAAATTTAAATAAAGACTAATATATATATATTCTCTTATTGTGTGATTTATATTTATATTATTTATTTTTTAAAGTGGTGATGTTATGTCAGGGACTATTTAATAAGTTACGAGGGCTACTATTTATGTACCGAGAATTGAAAACACTGATATATTGACAAGTGAAATATGACATTGCCATCGTAAAATTTGACATTTTTGAGGTTATACGTACTCAACGTTTTGACTGCGAACACAATTTGTGTCGTTTACACTAAGTTGAAAATTGCATCTCTGCTAAAATATGGAATAAACTCATGAAAATTTTCGAGCTATGATATATTATAACTTTCTACCTGGTCTAACTCAAGAACAATGCATCTATCAACTAAATTCAACTTTTGCCGATAAAGCACCTAAAGCCACTGTACGTGGTGTGTTCAAAAAGTATCGCAAATTTTGTATTTCTTAAAAAGTGTTTATTTATTCATGAGTATCTATTTTGTCCCCTTCAAAGTAGTCACCCTCAGAAATAATGCACTTAAAAAAGTCATTTTTCGTGATCTTGTTCAGCTCTTCATGGATTCATGTATATCGCTGGTACACTGAATTCAAATGTGGACGTAGTTCACTAACGGACGAAGTTAAAAAAGGTCGTACAAAATAAGTCGTTTTACAGGAAAATATTGATGCTGTGTGAAAACTAAATGAAGAAGATGGTCATGTGATATATCAGGAAATCAAGAGATGTTTAAGGATAGCATTCATAAGATTTTGCACAAACATATGTCTGTTCGGAAGCTCTGTGCGCGTTAAATTTCACATTTGTTGAATGATGGCCAAAAATTTGCTCGTTTCGATTTCAAAATACAACTGTGGTGGATCTAAAGCGGTATACAGCATCGTAACATGAGACGAGTCGTGGATTTATACATACAAGCCAGAAAGAAAAGGCCAGTCGGCAATTTGAGTGTTTCACTGTGAAGCAAAGCCTACAAAGTAGTTCGTTCACAAAGCGTTAAGAAACAAATCTTTTTCTTCACGAAAACTGGTCCTGTAGCAACTGGGACTCTCGAAAATCAAAAGGCTTCAGAGTGGTATACAATCATTTGTTTGTCTGAAGATTTTAGTAAATTGAGAAAGACAAACCCAAAACGACGAATCATTTTGTAAGCAAGCTCACACACATGCATGCAACGAACGAGTATTTAGACATAAAAAAGATCGAAGACGATTATTTTGAAAAAAAAATAAAAATATTTTTCATCAAATTCACTTGTTTATTTTTTTATTCTCAGTACATAAATTAATAGCTCTCCTAACACTTGGTGCCTTTAGATTTGAATTTATTTATTTTTATTTTATATTTTGGATTGTTAAATAATATAAATAAACCACTCTGGCTGAAATTAGGATTGTTTATTGAACAAAAATGGAGAATCGGATACAAGATGCCAGTATAATTATTGGGTTTGGTGACTCGCAGGGTATATACAAGCTACCACTATAGGCTTTGGATTTCGACTCTCTCTTGCTGGTAGAGAGCAAGTCGGAATATGGCATTTTGGGATTCCTTCAATGGTTTTGACTTTTGAGTTTCTTCTCTAGAGGAACCAAAATCGCCTGCACATTCCCCAAATAATAATATAAATATTATAAATAAAATAAAAAAATTGCGCCCATATCTATATACAATATATCAGAGAATATTATACAGGATATTACAATCTATTTAAAAAAAAATATTAATAATAAATTATCTTGTTTAAGAGTTAAAAAATATCCAACTGTGGTAAATTTAACAATATATGATAATTAAAATATAGAATAAATATTAGAATATCATACTTGACGATGCAGTCTAGAAATTATAAGAAGTACAAACATAATTCCAATAAGTAGAGTGATAAACATAAATATAACCGCTCTACGAAATTCTATTGAATCATTTAAAAGTCGTATCCATGAATTGATCTTCCAATTAAATAAAAAACATATAATTGAAAATGACAGATAGGTGATTAAACAAAATCCAGTCAAGAAAAATATTAATAAAACTGGTCCAAATACATGAGATGTGGTACGTGAAATCCGATTCAAATGACTATGTTTACGGGCAATCCATTGAATCATTTTAATAATCTCATTTTTCTGAAATAAATCAAATAAATTACAAATTAATTATTAGATTTATTATGATAATACATTTTCTAAGAGATGTTTTTTAAAACTACGTTCATAATTGTCATTTTTTCATTTTGTTAAATATTTTATTATTGTATTGTATTATTCAATTAATTTACTAGAAGAAATAAATATTAAATAATACATATAAGATAAAGGATTTGAAAGATACCTTTGCTGAATATGGCCGTTTTAATAAATAAATTAATTGGTTGTTTAAATCTTTAAAACAAAAATTCAAACGTGTAATTATTGTACAAAATTGATCAAGTGTTCCAATAAATTGCATTTGAGCATAAGCAAAAAATAAAAATGTCTCTATAGTATTATTCATTTGAAGTGGCAAAAATTGTACTGTATGAAATTCATTAATGAAAATGAAAACATATAAAAATATCTAGAAAAAAGTTAAATTCTTAAAATAAACATTTAATTTACATATATACAAAAGTAACAGAAAATTAGCAATGAAAATTTTATAAAATTTATTTAAAAAAAGATAATTCTATATATACGAGGGCAGGTCAAGAAGTCCCTGACTTTTTAAATGAATCACAGGTTTTTGGTTAAAAAATTATTTTATTTTTCAACGTAGTCTTCTTTGAGCTCTATACACTTCATCCAACGTTTCTCCAATTTTTTTATCTTCTTCTCTTCTTCTTCTTCCTTTTAGGCTTTCAGCCTGTTTGTTTCCAAGAGAAGGCATTCTTATCGGTCTTTCCACCTTTTCTTTGGTCGACCTCTACTACGTGTTCCATGGGGCCGATTTTCTTTTACTATTTTTGCAAGGCGGTCATCCATCATTCTTTCTACATGCTCACTCCATCCTCTCTTTCTCACTTCGATCCATTCATTTATTTCTTGTATTCCACTTAGTTCCCTAAGGGTTTCGCTACGTGTTTTATCTCTTAAGGTTTTTCCCTGTATTGTCCTTATTACTTTCATCTCCGTTATTCTGAGAAGCTGTTGTGTTGCAGTTGTTGATGCCCTAAATAATTTTTTTTATCCCTTCCAAAAATAAGATTTTTATTCGTATTATATTAATTGCTTTCATTATATTTATTTAAAGAATTACTTTTAAAATTATAATTTTTATTAATAGGTCTATTTTTATTTCTGTTTCTAATGAAGTTACTTTGATTTGAGGAATCGCCTTGACTTCTCCGACATTCAAACTCTTCCAATAATTCAATTTTTAAATTATCTAAAGATGACAAAGTGTCCCTAGTTTCTATAGCACATCTAAAATTTTCGTATTCGCCTGGTAGACTATATAATAATATTATACATAATAGGTCATCATTTATTATTAATTTGATATCTTTTAATTTTTCTATAATTTCACAAAATGTATTTAAATAGTCATCCATATTATAATTTATATTCATTTTGCTTAAAATTAGTTTCTTTAACAAATAAGCCTTTTTGGTTGGACCTTTACAAAGGTTTCCTTTAATTTATCCCATATTTCACTTGAGCTATTTAAATTTTTATCTATCTTTAATTCTCTAGAGAGGTGTTACAAAATTAGATCAGACTTAGCTTTTTGGTCCAGGAGATCCCATTTTTCAATCCCTTTCGTATCTTTTTCATCGATAGTTGTCCTTTTTTGGTTTCCGGAGACAATGTTCCAATATCGATTTTTTACTAGGATGGCCTCCATCTGTATCTTCCACGTATCATAGTTGTGTCGGTGTAGTGGTTCAATTTTAAAAAATTTCATTTTTTAAAAAATCCTTTTTAAGATTAAAAATATTTCCAATTATCACCCAATTACCCGCACTGTTCACCTGGGCCCATAACCTGTTGGAGTTTATAGGTAGGTTTGATGAAAAATGGACTTTGAATCTTTTGGAGTTTGAATGTGTTTTTATTACAAGGTCTTATTATGAACTCTTACTATAAACTCATACTATAAAACCTTTTTATCAATATATATATAAATAAATCAAATTTACGAAAATATATATATATATATTTTATATCAACAGGTATACTTTTCTGTCTTTCAGTGCATTAATACATACGTTTAAGGAGTATATGTTTCATTAGTCATTTAAGTTCTTTTAAATTATTGGAACGGTGACTCGGTGAACCAGGTATTATTATTGAGGACCCCAAGTTCCACTCATTTTAATCAGATTGATGCAATGATGTAATATTTAATAATTGTAATAAATAATTAAGAATTGTATATCAATTTTTTTAAAGGGTCGAGCGAGAGCTCGGTGTCCCAGGTACTCTTATTTTATTATGCTAACAAAAATTGTATATATATATATATGTATTTTTGATATATTACACCGTTCGAAGGATTTTTATAACGTTTTTTTTTTAAATTCACATATTTATAAAGAAAAATCCATCTGTATTGATTTCAGTCTCGGGAAAAATCATCTTTGTTAGTTTTTTCTTAATTTAAAATAGGAATTTTAATAATAAAAAAATGACTCCGGGCAACGGAACAAGGTACTATATATAATTATTTATTTATTTGCTTATAATCTATCTATATCTATATATATAAAGGAGAGTGTTTGTATGTATGTAATTTGTTTACTTTTTGGCTGTCATAGAAACAAACAAATTTAAATGCCTTATGCAACATGGATAGGTAAATGAATTGGACTGGAAGGGGAGACATGTGATTAGAGAAATTGGGGAAAAATCAACCGAAATGTAATTAATCAAAAACACACAAAGTCCTAACATACAAAATGTAGAATTTGAAAAAGTATAAAAATATTTAAATACTTAAGATCTGTAATCACGAAAGATAATAATATTCGAGAAAAATTTAAATCGACGTTGTAATCGAGTAACACCTGTTATTATGTAGTAAAGGGGTTTATCTCATAAAAACTATTATCAAAGAGGATCAAAATAGAAATATATAAAACAATTATTTTTCATGTTGACCGATGACTAGGGTGACCATTTTTCGAAAACACCAAACCGGGACAAACGGTTTACTTTTTTTTAGAACTAAATTGAAACAATTTTGAAAAAAAATACGAAATGTCCTAAATATTGAAAAACAGGACAATTGGCTGTCCAGAAGACATTTTTGGGGACGCCGGGACAGAGCACTTAAAAACGGGACAATCCCTGAAAAACTGGACGTTTGATCACCCTATCGATGACCCTGGGAGACGAGAGTAGATTTAGAGTATTTCTGAGATTAATATTGTTCGCAGCATTTATAGGCCAAAGAAAGATGAGGACACAGGGGGATGGCGGAGATGGCATAACGAGGAATTGTATGATCTCCAGATAGATAGTTAAGGTTGTAAAATCGAGAAGGCTGGGATGGGAAGGGGACGTGGCTGGAATGGGAGAGGCTAGAAAGATCGGCGAAAATATATTTGGGAGAAACCGATTGGGAAACATCCGGTGGAAGACCAAGGACGCGGTGGTTGGACAATGAAGGATGGGACATGGGAGAGATGGGACAGGGTATGATTTGGTTGTAGCTCAGGATAGGGACGCTTAGAGAAATGTGGATGCTGCGGCTAAGAACTTTCGAAAACTGTAGAGACACAGTATACAACTATCACTTATTAGTATTTAGTATTGTATAGTATTTATTAGATTGTGATTTAAAATAAAAAAAAATTATTATATTACTAGCTGCTAGCTTATTATATTACTAGATGATAGTATACAATATTAATATATAATTAATTTACTGATTAAATTAAAATATATTTTACAAGAAAACAAATAAATATCTTAGTACCAGTAACTAGGTTCTTCAGAAATGGATCATTTTCATCTATCGACAAAAACGGCAATGACTTAGTTGCCAACCTAATAGTTATATATAAATGGAAAAGTATTATCAACACCAATATTTGTAAAAAATATTTTGGATTATATTGTAATTAATAAATAACTCTAGCTATATTCTTCTTATATGCAATACTAATGTAAATTGAATAACTACTTACCACTTTGATAAGATCAAAATAAAAATATTTCTTTTTAATTTCAAACGGATACATGGATAATTCATTTAATATATTTACCATTTTAATTGGAATTAAAAGAACGCAAATATTATTATAAAGAATAGAAATCATAAAATAATAATATGAAGCAGAAACTAAATTCTAAAAATAAAATTGAAGTAAAAAAATTAAAAAAATTCTTAATAATTCAATTAAAAAAATAAACAAATTTTAAAACAACTTGTTAAATATGTGTATAATCAGAATTGAATATATTTTCAAATCAGAATTTTTAGTTCAGTTATTTTTTATAATAGAATGTACAAATTTTATGTTATGTTACATTGAAAAAAGTTAAAGTTAAAAAACAAGTAATGATAATTATAAATTTATATTTTTTTCGTTCTAATAACTTTAATTAAAACGTGAATTAAGTCTAATTTTCTCTCTTAAACAATTTTTCTTTCTTTCGAAAGTGCTTGACAATGTAATGGTTGTAGAGAAAGTCAAAGATTATGGCTGAATTTTATAAATTATGCTTACAAAAGTTTGTAAAACAACAAATATTAAGAAAAATTTGTAATGATATAATAAATGATATAATAAATGATATAATAAATCGGATCTTTTACTATCTTATAAATATAATAAATAATAAATAAATACCTCTAATCCAACTGCATTATTTAGTTGAGTATTTGTTAATAGTGTACTGCATGCTTGAAACGTTACAAATAAAAAAATCGCAAACGAATAAATATAAAATGGAATAAAAATCACAAAACTTTTTGTTAAATTTTTTTTTTTTAATAGAAATGGTGACATTCCAAGTAAACGCCATGCGAAAAAAGAACATATAAAAGAAGATCTAATGGATTTATCAAAAAGCATGATTAAAATAGATTATTTATTATTTTTTAAGCGTTTCATTGAACGCCTTGAATTATTATAATGTCCTATATTTATATATTTTACAATGTATCCAATATATATAACAATAAATCAATTAATTTTTAATTTCATAAAAGCTAATAATTTTTATTTTCATTACAAAAGAGAAATGTTTAAAGATAATTAATAATTAATTAGATAATATAGTAAAGTTTGAAATTAAAAAGATATAGATATATACGAGAACAATTCACAAAGTAGGTTACGTTTTGGAATTAAGACAAAACTAATACAGGAAAATGTTTTTTATTATATACTTTTGAAAGAGCAACTAAAATACTATTTTTCTACATAATCGCCAAAAAAATTTGAGACATTTATCGTAGCGATGAACGAGCTTCAAAATTCTTTCCTCATAGAAATCCGCCGCCTGAGTGTTGAGCCAGTCAGTCACGGTCGCGCGGAGATCGTCGTCGTTGGGCTGCCTCTTTGTCATTTTTGGAGGCCTACGAGTACCACGGTGAATCACTCATTCCTTGATGGGAGACGAGACTTGGGTGAAACACGTGACGTGTGAGACAAAATTAGTCGCAACATGAAGATTTCGCTTACAGTTTCTATTCTGCCGACCTCCATCCAACACTTATTTTCTCTCAAGTTTCTTGCTTCTCTTTCGCACTCTTTTGAAATATTTTTAAATACGTTCAAAATGAAAATCTATTCTGAAATCAATATTTCAGCTTCAGAATCCGTTGAAAAAAAATTAATCGGAGCAATACAAAAGGAGTTAGTTACTAAAAGTAATTAATCGCTAATTAATTACAATTAATTAATTATAATTAAATTATATTTCTTCTATACCTTCTAGGGATCCATTGAAAAATCTATTAAAATATTCAAAAGTCTATCTCAATATTAAGATGATGAAAAATCGATTTCAATTTGTCAAAAGAGCGAACAGACAGACAGAGAGACAAACGCCAAGTGAAGTTGAGAAAAAAAAATTAAATGTACATTAAATGGAAAATTTTGTAGATCATAAATTAAGAAAAGTCAATTCAAGAATAATAATTTAATTAAAATAATCAAATATATATTATTTGATTTTTACAAAATATATTTATCTTTAAAAATAGATATTTGTAACTAAATTCATTAGAAAAAAATTATCATATTAAAACATCATTTGTTAGTATTTATAACTAATTTTACAGTGAATTTTTAAGGACTATGAGTGTCTTTTGAATCTCAATAATGATATAGGTGAATGCATTTATTTATCAATTCAGCTCAAAAGAAGAGGAAAAATATGATCTATGATCTATTAATTCCTATTTTTACAGATTAATACTCTAAAATTCCAATGTCATTTTCACCGAATGTCTAATTTTATATTAACATTATAAATTTTTATAATTTAATTTTAGTTTTAGAGTTTTATAAAACGGTAAAAGATACACTGTCCTTTTCTTTACTTCTTTATACATAATTCGTCAAATTATAGGAACAAATAATATAAAATGAATACTAGTTTTGTATTTCATTTTTACATAAAATATAATTTTCAATTAATTTAGTGATTAAATGAAAACATGAAAAAGAATTAAGATATGTTAATGATTTTAATATATTTTAATATGAATGAAGTAATAAGTAATAAAAATTAGCTGGAGTGTCTCCACTCGACTATCTCGCAATTTGAATTGGATTAAATAACATAATATATTATATTTAAATTAAATTTAATTAATTATAAATTATAAATTAAGCGAGACAACTTACTGACACACAAGGACTAACCAGAAGACTAAAAAGACTTAGACCTAACGACTTGATACACGACAGACTCAATTCTCCTTCGACTAATGGGCCGACGGATTGATCCAAGTGAATCGCTCCATCTTCTCTACTTGTCCTCATAATATCCTCAACACCTATTTTCCTTTCTTAATCCTGTCTTGTCCTATCCCCCTCCCATTAATATCTTTCTTTCTTGATCCTCCCCTCATAATACTCCTCTATTAATTATTGTATATATTTTATGTATATATTGAGTTTTAACCTGTAAATGTTCTTCTATTGCCTCAAATAAGGCAGATGTGGAATTAGTGTATTTTTGGAAGTTAAATAAAAAAAAAAAAAAAAAAAATAAATTATAAATAATAAATATTAAACCAGCAAATGTTTGGCTTTTTGTTGATGGCACCACGTCACATGTTGGCGCGTGAGAATTGCAGTGTTAAAAAATTAATTCTGGTTATTTCAGCGAATCAATCAAGCTGAAATTCTATATATAGCAGTTTTATACAATTATTAATCATGTGAAAAATTATCAAACATATATCTTTATTTTTACGGTCACTTTAGAGGAAAAAAAATCAAAACGTTGTAGGTAATGACCCTCTTCCGGTTGAGCTACATTTCTCAAAAGTTGATAGAAAACTACGAATTTTGAATAATGCTCATGTAACAAATTTCATCATTCTAGCTCAAACCGTTTTTGCGTAATCTTGGTTACATACATACACACACACATATACACACACACAGACATTTTTCTCAACCTTAGTGAAAATGATTCAGGAACCTTCAAAACGTATAAAAACATCAAAATCTCGACATCGAAAATTTTCGTGATCGCAATACTATCTCTTACGAGATAGTAAAAATTATCTTGTCCCATACACATATTAATCAGTAAATTAATCATTCATCAATTTAATTTGTTTTTTTACTTTCTATTAATTAAAAAAACTTACAAAAACATATTTAATGATAGGACCCTAAAATAAAAATTATTATATTTCAGATTTTATAATTAAAATAATCACACGAAAATTAAAAAACAACTAATATAGAATTAAAAAAATTTATTGTATCTTTTTTTATAACAACAAATATATTTTATATAAATTAAAGTGAGAGAGAAAATCTTATAGGTATAGCAAATTTAATTAGTTTAATTTGCTCTGATGTGTTGTAATATGATTATTGAATAACTGGAAATTGCACCGAGAATCTAAAATTGATTTAATGATAGCTTGAAATATTATACTTTATTAAAATTACATAGATACATTTAATCTCACCATAAATATGAGTGAATAATCTAATGGAGCGAGACCAAGAAGTTTTAATTTTAATTTGTCATTTAAAAGTTGAAGAGAAAAACGTTGAAGCTAAAACAGATATAACAGATATATAGAAAAATTAATAACTAAAGTTATGTTTCGGGAAGGTATGGGAATTATATGAAATAATAAGACAAGTGTTTAGGTCACTGGTTACTTTATTAATGCTCCCTCTCCATTCATACATCCACACTCGCACCTCTATCTCGTCTTCCCACTCCTTGACGTCACTGGACTAGTGGTGCCAACTCCTCCCTCTCTAATCTTCGGCCTCCCTCTAAAACGAAATAGGCCCAGATTTAAATTTTCATCTTCACACCTTTTAATATGGTTAAGGTGAATTTTCTTTTGATTTTCAATCTTATCTTCCAAGGTTGCTATTGGGTGATTTACTTTTACCACCCTAAATGGACCTTGCCATTTTATGTTCAGTTTTTTTGATTTTTCTATTCCTTGCTCCGGACAATGCCACCAAACCTTATCTTGTACCTTGCAGATAGATGGCTTTGTGGCTCTGTCGTAGTAAAATTTTGATAGTTTCTCTGCTTTCGAAATGTTTTCTCGGGCTAGTTGAGCAATTTCTTCAGGTGACTTTTCTTCTTTTATTGTTGGCCACTTCACGTCGAGTGGTGTTCTTGCTTGTTCTCCATATAATGATTCCCATGGAGACACTCGCGTACTGCATTGAGTGGTCGTGTTGTAAGCAAAGAGCATCTTGTCCAGGATCGAACACCATTCTTTTTGATTTTCGATTGAGGTTCTTATCATCCTCTCCAAAGATCTATTGAATCGTTCAATCTGCCCATTTGATTGATGGTGGTATGCTGAAATATAGTGTATGTTCACTTTATTTTCTTGACAAAATTTCTTGAATTCCACTGAATTTAATTGCGATCCTTGGTCCACAATGATTTCTTGTGGGAATCCAAATTCCTTTGCGACTTTCACCAACCATCTACATATTTGAATTGCTTTCACTTCTTTAACAGCAATTCCCACTACAAATTTAGAGAACAAATCTTGACCCAGAATAATATATTTGTTATTTTTAGTTGATTTTGTAAATGGACCGCATATATCGACAGACAGTTTTTGCCAGGGTTTGAGCAAATGTGCGTTTCTTAACGTCATTTGTTCTCTAGATTCGTTATCATCACCTTTTGTTTGGCATTTGACACATTTCTTGATGTGTCTCTTCAAATCTTTCTTCCAGCCATTCCAAAAGAAACGATTTCGAATCAGTTCGGATCCTTTAAAAAGTCCCATATGGCCATATTCTTCATGGACTGTTGTCATAATCATTTTCTTGTCATCCTCCTTTGTTATAATCAATCTTTTTCTGTTGTTTTCAATTAAATAATCTCGTCCATTAATATTTTCAATATTTTCGTTAGGTTGCTTTTCCGTTTCATTTGTTATTATATTAATTTCAATCCGGCTTAAGGCATCTGCGACTACGTTTTCGCTCCCTTTTATATGTTTTATTTCTTCTATGTCGTATTCTTGCAGTAGTAGTGCCCACCGGGCTAGTTTACCTGTGCAGTCTTTTTTACTTATCATCCAGGCGAGCGGTCTATGATCTGACTCTATAGAGAAAGGTTTTCCCTCTAAGTATATCTGCCATTTTTTTAAAGCAAATATGATCGCGTTTGCTTCTTTTTCGATTGTCGAATAATTTCTTTGAGCTTTATTAAATGATTTACTGGCGTATTCAATAACTCGCCTATGGCCGTCGATCTCCTGCATTAGAACAGCGCCCATCGCTACTTCTGATGCATCCGTTGTAACGATGAATTTTTTTGTAACATCTGGGATGTACACCACTGGGAATGCCGTTAATTTTCTTCGAAGTTCTTTAAAACTTTTTTCACATGCGGCGTCCCATATAAATTTTTTTCTATTCATGCATTCGTATAATGCCTTGGTATCGTCGCTAAATCCTTCAATCAGAGCCCTGTAGAAGTTCGCCATCCCAATAAAACGTTGAAGCTCGGTTTTTGACAGCGGTCTTGGGAAATCCACTAGTGCTTTGATTTTGTCTTCAGGTATGAATTTAGCTCCATTTTTTATTTGAAAGCCTAGGAATCTAATTTCACCCTTCCCGAATTGACATTTAGTCTTGTTTATTTTTAAGTTTTCTTTCTCGAATCTTTTTAAAACTATTTCTAAATGATGTTGATGTTCTTGATAATTTTTTGAATATACAATCACGTCGTCTAGGTAGCATTGGACAAATTCCAGGTCGCAAAATATTCTATTCATTAACCTCTGAAACGTTTGGGGGGCTGAAGCGAGACCAAAAGGGAGTCTGTTAAAGAAATATAGTTTTTTGTTCCATGAAAAAGCTGTTAAATGTTTACTTTCCTTTTCTAATTCTATTTGATAATAGCCTTTCGTCATATCTATTTTACTGAATACCTTGGCCTCACCTATGTTATCCATTAATTCATCCAGTCTAGGCATTGGGTAAACGTCCTTTTTCGAAATGGAGTTTAACTGCCTAAAATCTACCGTCAAGCGTATAGAGCCATCGTTTTTCTTTATTGGTAAAATTGGTGAACAATACTCACTTACAGATTCTTCTATAATTTTTTTTATCTAATAAATCTTGGATATGTTCTTCAACTTTTTTCCGTATATTATAGTTTATACGTCTATAAATTTTTATTGGTTTATTCGATATTAATTCGATCTTATGTTTTATTTTATTATTTCGTCCAATGCCTTGAAAAACATTTGAATATTTTTTAATAATGTGTTCTAACGATTGATGACAGAAAAATTCTTCTTCTTTATCGAAATCGCTAGGCGGTATTATGTCATTTTGATTTAAATACTCGTCATTGACCTTTTTCTCAATCCTATTAATTGATCTATTTTCAATTTTAATTTTAATCTTATTATGAAAAATTCCCTCGGTTCTTTGCTCTAGATTAAATTTATTTATAATATCTAATCCGATTAATAAATTTCGAGAGAGTTTTCTAATCACCAATAATGAGCATTTTTCCTCTTTATTTCCTATTTTTACATTAACAAAAGCCCGGCCCAGGGCATGACCCGAAGATATTGCTTGTCTAATTTTAGTATCTTTCCTGATAAATTTTATTTTATTTTCAATAATCCATTTTTCTGAGACTGCAGATGTTATTTTTTTTTTTTTTTTTTTTTTTTTATATAGAGGGTTGGGGAAGCTTTTATAGCCTGTGTGTGGGACTCGCCGGGGCATACCCACTAAACCCCATTCCTCTGCTTCCTGATCCTGATTCCATTTTTCTGGAGAAGAGAGATGACCAGGAACCGCGTTAGCATACATCTGGTCATCACTTTTCTCGTATCTCATTACATTCGATCTTCGTCAATCTTCTTTTGCAGGACCGTGCGTATGTACCTACATACACAGTTCCAGAGCTCTTGCGATTTCAGCATTAATGCAATTAAGGAGTCTTCGTTCAAAACGGTTTCTGTTGTACGGAATAGCTCCTCTCGGTGTGTTGCCCAGCGCTTACAAGAGAAAAGCGTGTGTGCCGGTGAATCATCCTCCATACAGGATGCACACGCAGGGCTCTGGGTGATTCTCATCCTGTACACATACGTGCGAAAGCAGCCGTGTCCTGAGAGCGCCTGTGTGGTGTAGAAGTCAAGGTCTCCGTGTCTTCTATTTATCCATGGATCTATTTCGCCGATGAGCCTTCTGGTCCATGATCCCTTTTCTGAGGCCTCCCAGTTTTCTTGCCATTTTCTTATTGTACCGCTTCTCTCTGCATTTTTGTCTTCAAAGTTGTTTTCTTTGTTGTAGCGAGCAACTCTCTCCTGTGCAAGAAGCTCTATCGGGATGCACCCAGACAGGACCATGCATGCATCCCCTGAGATAGTGCGGTATCCGCAGATGATTCTCAAGGCCGTCCTTCTTTGGATGCTCCCTAGCTTTCTTTTCCACCTTTCGTAGGCCAAAATTTCGTTCCAGATTGGGACTCCGTACAGTAAGATAGATGGACCGAAAGATAATCTGGTATCCAGGACGATGCCCAGATATTTCACCTGCTTTTTAGTTTCTACCGTCTTATCGCGAGTGGTAAAGGAGATGTTTCCAACTCTTTTACGGCCTGTCAGCATTATTGCTTCAGTTTTCGATGGAGCAAGATTCAAGTCGTTTTCAGTCATCCATTTGTCAATGTCGCGGATGGTTTCGTTTCCCTTTCTCATAATCTCTTCTTCTGACTGTGCGACCACCACTACAGCAATATCGTCTGCATATGCTATAAGGCTCACTCCTTCCTGAGTGTTCATTCGGAGTAGACCGTCGTATAGGACATTCCATAGGGTGGGGCCCAACACAGATCCCTGAGGCACTCCACATGTTACATCCATATTGCACATGTTCCCCTCAGAGTCCTCTATGTTTAAACTGCGGTTTGTTAAATAATCTCCTATCAGACCAAATATTTCCGATCTCACCTTCCGCCTCTCTAGTTCAGACATTATTATATTCCAGTTGGCAGAGTTAAAAGCATTCCTTACGTCTAGAAGAATAAGTCCACATAGTCTTCTACTCCGCTTGGTTTTTCCTTTATTCGCTTTATTTGCAATATCTATCACTTTTTGGATAGCATTGATAGTTGATCTTCCAGTTCTAAAGCCAAATTGGTTTGCCGCTAGATCCTCTCCGTTTTCCAGGTCAGTCTTGAGACGTTTCAGGATCAGGTGCTCCAACATTTTCCCTCCCACACTTAGCATACATAGAGGACGATAGGAATTTGCTTCTCCCCTAGGTTTTCCAGGCTTAGGTATTAGCACAAGTTTTGGCATTTTCCATTCTTGTGGGAATTCACTTTTTACCAGGAGATTGTTGTATAAGCCTGCCAACATATTGGGTTCCTATCGGTTGATTGTTTTCAGTACCTCTGGAGGGACGCCGTCTGGTCCAGGGGCCCGTCTACATTTTAGTTTGGCTCCAGCATCAGATATTTCTTCCTCAGTAAACAATTCTACTTCATTTATCTGAGGTTTTTTCCACATCTTGGTCGAGCGCTGTGGAAAGAGTTTTCCTGCAATGTCTTTTAGCGTTTCAATGGGCAGGTTCTCCCTTTTTGATTTTCCTTTAACGTAGCGCATGACTATCTGGTATGCTTGTCCCCAGGGGTCGTCATTTATTTCTTCTATGATTTTTTGCCAGTGTTCCCGTTTAGAAGTTTTGATTAAGGTGTTTAATTTCTTACGGGAATCCCTGTAGTTTATCCATTCCTGGGTGGTGTCCTCGACATTTCTGCGGTTTAACCTGTTAATAGTTCTTCTAGCACGGCAGCATGCCTTCCTTGCTTCAGCAATCTCATCTGACCACCAGGGGGCTTGTTTTCTATTATCCTTTTTCCTTATCTTTGGCATGGATTTATTACAAGCTCTTGTTAGCGCTTTCATGAAGGTTTTGATGTTATTCAAATCCTTGGTGAGTGAATCTTCTAGTACTGATGAGATAAGTTTAGCCTTGTTAAGTTTCCCAGGATTCCATTTATTTGTTCTGGGGGGTAGGAAATTGACTGGATCTCGTGCTTCAACATTGAATTCAATATAGTTATGATCGCTACCGCTTATATCATCTAGCACCTCCCAGTTTGTTATCCTCGAGGCCATGTCTTCAGTGACCATCGTAATGTCAATAAAAGATCTTCCTCCTCTGGTGGAAAAGGTTGGTTTTATTCCATCATTTATTATTACCAGTTCTAGTTCAGCAATTTTATCCGAGAGATATTCTCCCATTTTGTTCCAGGAAGAAGATCCCCATTCTGGAGACCATGCATTAAAGTCAGCTGCTTTTATTTGATTTTTAGTTCCTCGTCCACAAGATCTAGTTAGGTTTTCTAGGTATTCATTGTATTCATCATCCTCGGAATTGGGAGAAATATAACAGCTAAAGATGCTAAGATCTCTGAAGTAGATGCCCACAAAGCCCCTACCTACTTTCTTTATTTGCAGTTTGTTATTGCAAATATAGATTGCAGCGTCATCGTTATCATCTACGTACCATCCTTGACCACTTGTTCTTTTAGATCCTGGTTCACTTACAATGGCTATGTCTACTTTTTTCCTAAAGATCACGTCCATAAGTAGGTCGTGCGCTAGATGACATCGGTTTAAATTAATCTGGATGATTTTAGTTGCCATTTACATCTGAGTCGACAACATTTCTTTCCTCATTTCTAAGTTTTTCTTTTTTTTTACTGTTTTTAACCTTGTTCTCATTATCTTTGTCTCTTAAGGCTATTACGAGGCTTCTGTATGAGGGACACGACATTGATGAGGCTCGATGGTCATTCATCAAACAACCTCTATGTGATGCCTTCCTCGCAGCCCATCCTCTCATTCGGGGTCTCGACACAATCATCCGCCAGAAAATCCTCTTCACACACCCCAATATTTATTTATTTAAGAATAAATAAATATTGGAAAAGATTTAAAACAATTTTGTTAATATAATAAAAAATGACTAATTTTTTGTTTATAATTAAATTTTAACAAAATACAAAAAAAAATAATTGAAATTGAGGGTTTTTTTTATAAAAAAAAGATTAAGAAGTCATTTTCTATTTATTAAGCCGATTTTTACTTGTTGTCTTATTTTCTTATCTGGACTGTTGCGACAGGTCATTTTATAAAAAAAAAAATTAGAATGGTCTTTTTGTTAAGAAATTTGTTTTAATAAAAGAAATAATTAAGAATTCTTCAACAATTACTACCAATACATAAATAATAATTGAAGAAAAATAAAATAAAATAAATTATTACTTCATGATTTCAAGTATAAATAATGATATTGAGACTGAAGATATTCTATAAAAAGTTTATAATTAGCAATAACTAAACCCTGTCGTTAATTAGGTTAAATTTAAAGCCGCCTGTAACTTAATACATATTTACATATAACTGGTATATAATGACGTTATACAGGGTGTCTCTAAATGAATATCGGAGTATTAATCACTATAAGTTTAATATACTAAATATTATAAAGCGTTAAAACTCCGATATTCATTTAAATTTACCCCTTATATATAACTGTATTTGAAATTTTAAATATTGGGTTGGCAACTAAGTCATTGCCGATTTGATTCATAGATGACTTCAGTTGAATTTTTAGGTTTACCGACGTAGTCCAAATGTAAAACACATTTTGGTATTTGATAGTTGGCAATTCAGCTGTCAATCAGTAAAAAAAGTTTTTTGATCGGTTCCGTAGTTTTCGTTTGACGTTCGTTGAAAAATGGAAAATCAAAAGGAACATTTTCGGCATATTTTGCTTTTTTATTTCCGCAAAGGGAAAAACGCATCTCAAGCTCATAAAAAGTTATATGTTGTTTATGGCGACGAAACCTTAAAAGAACGGCAGTGTCAAAATTGGTTTGCCAAATTTCGTTCTGGGGATTTTTCACTCAAAGATGAAAAACACTGGTCGTCCAGTTGAAGTTGATGACGACCTAATCAAAGCAAAAATCGAAATACTGCCTGAAAGTTGGCAAAAGGTCATTGATCAAAATGGGCAATACATTACAGAATAAAGTTATTTAGTTCCATGAAAAAATTGTCTTTGATTTTCTTAAAATTAAGTAAAAAGAAATCTTTTTAAAAAATACACTTTACTTAAAATTGTACTAAAAAGTAAAAAATAAAATCACTGTAAAGTGTGTGCGCCCAATAGTGGAAGCAAATGTTTTACGGTGTTATTATAATTTGAGCGCACACACTTTACAGTGATTTTATTTTTTACTTTTTAGTACAATTTTAAGTAAAGTGTATTTTTTAAAAAGATTTCTTTTTACTTAAATTTATTTTATACTTTTTAGTCGTGTTCAGCGCCTCTAGAACTGCTCGGTTTTCATTTTTTAGGTTTTTTGAGCTCATTACATACACAACAATAAACACTATCAATACACTGGAAAGTTAGAATCACACTATCACGACACTGTAAAGTTAGAATCGCAATATCACGACACTATAAAGTTAGAATCAAGACTAACTACTAACTTTTTATTTCTGATAATATATATATATATATATATATTATTATTATTATTATTATTATTTATATAATTTATTTACATATATAATTTATATATATATATATATAATATGTATGTTTATTGAAGTGAAACTTCTTTAGCGGCGTCCTGACATTTGGTTGAGAATGGAGAGTGAATTGAAAAATTGAAATTTCGTAACGCATTCGTAACGCAAGAGAGAAAAAAGATATAGATATAACGAGTGAGAATGAGATAGCCTCTATCTCCGTCTCTCTTTTGTGCGGTGTTTCGTTGTTGAGAAAGAGGCTATCTGCGTCTTTCTTTTGTCCGGTCTTTCGTCTTTGAGAAAGAGGCTATCTGCGTCTTCGTTTTGTGCTGTCTTTCGTTCTAATACCCTCTCGCTAGGTCCAAAGTCCACGGCGCGCATGCGCGCTAGTACGTTGACGCGGAATAATATTTCTCAGCCTCTGCTGGGTCAAAGAATAAAAATTAGTATGTGACCTCACAGTTACCGCCTTTTAGATATATATCTATTCTTAAAATAAAATTAAAAATATTTATATTATATTCATATATATGTAAAATAATAATTATATTATTTTAATATTCCTATAAGTTGGTATCACAATTTATTATTATTATGAATTATTTATAAGTAATTAATATTATTAATTGGTATTAATAAATAAATAATATTAATTATATTAACTTAATATTTCTAACTTTGTATTACAATAATGAGACGGAATTGTTGTGTGTTAAATTAGATTTAATTAAAGATTGAATTTAGAATAATTAAAAGGGTTATTGAAACCGCGTATGCTGATTAGGGAATGACAAGATTGAATAGGTTCAATTAAAAAATGCTTATATAAAATTATAACTAAAAATGATTTATTTAATAAAACTATAAGAATTTAAATTACAATTTAATTAATTTTTTGTGAATAAATAAACATATATAAAAAACTATATATAAAATTTGAATTTTCATTTATTCATTCATTTAAAATTATTTTCCGATTGTTCCTTTAAAATAACCCCTCTTAGGGGGTCGGAAGGGGAGGCAACATAAGGGAATTTTCTTTCACTTTGTTATTGGGAAAAACCAGGGGGGGGGACAGTCTTACCAGGAAAAACCCAAATTGTCAGCGTCCACTCTGGGGTTTTAAACAGTTTTAAAGGAAATGTTAATTATAAGTTCATTTCTCAACGAGTTGTATCTTTAAATTATTTTTATTAATTTAATTAATTTTAATTAATTTATAGCCAATAATAGTTTATTATAGCTAATAATTTTTTAATTTTTAGTGTAATTTGCATGATCATTATTTATATAAAAAAATAAACACATTTTGCAATTTCCCAGAAAGGCTTATAATGTCAAGCTCCCACATGTGTCCATTACAATTAAGAATAAGTAAGTTATGTTTGTCACGTTCACACTTCCACATGTGAACATTACAATTGAAATAGTAAGTTTATGATTCGACATAATTTGCAATGTATCAATCAACCTCTTAAAATTAAGGTTCTTAGCATTTAGCAGGTAAAACACTTGGCGAGAGTCATTCAATTGAAAATTGCAAGGGTGGACTTGTTAATTGTATGTGCTTGGAAATATTCTTTGTAGGAGAGGGCAGTGTGGTTTATTTTTCTCTATTTCTCTCTCACTCACACTCTCAACTAAAATTTATCTTATTCTCTAGATTGTAAGAAGTTTCACTTCCGCCACGTGTACGATGCTGCACATTTTGCTTTTTTTTTTTTATATATATATATAAGAAGACAACCGATTCCTGGAACTTCTAATAGGCCAGAAGAAGAAATATTACGTGGTTAATTAGAGATATAACGTGTGTTGCAAAAACTTTTAGTTTAAAACAGGGCTTAAGCGCGTCTAGAACTGCTATCGCCATCTATGATTGAAATAGTGAACTATTCCATATTCCGCATATGAAAGTTTAGTTAATTAATTACCACTAATAGATAAATAATTCAGTGGATTTTTCAATTAATTCGTGTATTATTAGCAGGAGCAAGCGCGTATGCAAAATTTCAAGTTGATTGAATGACGGGAAGTTGTTGAAATATCGATTATAAAATGCCGCGGACAAACAAGCGGACAGTGTGAGTTAAGTAAAAGTGTATAAAAAACGGCAATGACTTAGTTGCCAACCTAATAGAAAAGATTTAATATACAATTTATGATTCTATAATATATAGGTATATAGGTATATATATATACTTGAATTTTAATTTCCTCATCAATATCTTGCATTAAATATTTATTTATAATATATCTTGTATCATGTGACTAAAATACAAAAAAAAATATTGTGGCATTAGTAAATAAATATAAATAGAAAATAATTAAAAAGAAAGATACCCTTTTTGAAATGCTCACTGGCAGATATATAACAAATATTGAAGAAATAATAAAAAAACCTTGTAATAATAAAAGTGATCCCCGAAATTCAGATGAATTATTCATTTTTTGACTCCAGGAGTTCATATTCCATTGAAACACATAACATAAAAACAATAAAATTGATAAAGTAATTAATAAAAATACTGTTAAAAAAAAGATTGCCATTTGCACTCCATAAACTGATGTTATTTTACGTGTTGTTTTATTTAAATTTGCATGATCCTGAGCAAAAATTTTAATATTATTTATAAAATCATGTTTCTAGAATATAGAAATGAATAATAATATTACACATATAAACTATAATTTTTAATAATTTTCTTAAATTTATAGGATATGTGAAATAGGATATATAAAAATATATTATTTAACTTACCTTGAATTTGTTTTTCTTTTTAAATAGTATCTCAAGTCGTTGATTATAATAAAAAAATAAATCATTTATACTTGAGTAAAATGTACAATATTGATCCATCATATAAGTAAATTGGATTGGTGTAATTGATAAATGTAAAATAGAGTGTTTAAATGCAAAAACATTTGAGGAGAACAATGTATTTAGAGTGAAATATATAATAAAAATTATCTGAAATAAATACAAACAAATTTTATCTTGTTATTTGAATAATTTTCAATAAATATAATTGAAATATAGTGTTTTAAAATGAATAATGTAGACTTTCTATTGTAGCACTTATCAATAAATAAGCTGGAGTGTCTCCACTCAACTATCTCGCAATTTGAATTGGATTAAATAACACATATTATATTTAATTTAAAATTAATAAATAATATTTATTAAACCAGCGCGTGTTTGACTTTTTGTTGATGGCACCACGCCACGTGCTGGCGCGTGATTTGCAGTGTTAAAAAATTAATTCCGCGATTCAATCAAGCTGAAATTCTATATATAGCAGTTTTATACAATTTTTAATCATGTGAAAAACTATCAAACATACATCTTTATTTTTACGGTCACTTTAGAGGAAAAAAAATCAAAACGTCGTAGGTAATGACCCACTTCCGGTTGAGCTACATTTCTCAAAAGTTGAAAGAAAACTACAAATTTTGAATAATGCCCATGTACCAAATTTGATGATTCTAGCTCAAACTGTTTTTGCGTAATCTTGTCTATATATACACACACAGACAGAGACAGACATTTTTCTCAACCTTAGTGAAAATGATTCAGGAACCTTCAAAACGTATAAAAACATCAAAATCTCGACATCGAAAATTTTCTCTCTTACGAGATAGTAAAAAGTACAATGATAGATAAGAATAACTCAAACAGTTTTGCGGGTTCACTTGTGCTTACAATGTTTATTGTTAGGAAGTATTAGTATTAATGTGGAACCTAAGGAACAAACCACTTTTTGTGTCTTATAGTTAGGGTAAACGAAATGAATAAGTGAGAGAGTCTAAATTTCATAAAATAATTCAAATGGTCAACCTACTTTAAGCCTAGTTTACACGGGTTTAGTTCTTGTCATTAATTGAGGGGTGGCCAAATACTTTTAACCGCGGGCTAAAATGAAATTTTCAAAATGTCTTTCATGCCAGAGGACCATATTTCGAAAACACTAATAAAAAAATTTATCTTTTTCTTTTTTTTAGATACATATTGAACGAAAAATCAAAATAAGAACCAACTTTTTCAACGGCCCGGCGGGCTTTCAAAAGGCCCGCGCTTAATAGTATTTGCCCACCCCTGAACTAATGACAAGAACTAAGTTGAACTAAGTCCGTGTAAACTAGGCTTAAGACACAGGATTAAAATAATTGTTGCAACAATTACCCCAGATAAACGGATCAAGGTTAGAGAAGAATTTATCTATCTTCTCGAAGTGGACTGTTTGACCAGTGGTCCAGTGGTGCACACATTGTAGAAAATAGCTACAGTTTTAGTAGCATTTTCATTTTATATATTATTTTTAAGCTAAATACAATAAAAACAACAAAGACTTAAAACCCAGATATTTATTTAAATAAATTCTACCTCCACTTTATTCTCCCGACTTACTGGATAAATGAAGAAAAATTTATTTCTTTGATTTATATAAAATAGGTAGTATTCACGTTGTTGTCAATAAAAAACAAAGAATACGGTTATGTGATGATATAAATTCATATTTTAAAGAATTAAAAGACCTCTGTGTCTGATAATGGTGCTCTAGTTGCATAGTCATCCCTTTGTTGGGTTTTATTTCAATTTACCCCATTGTCTCATTAGTCTCAGTTAATTGATGAGATCAATAAGTGTTTATTAAACTTTTACATTTGGATTCCATCTTAATTAATTAATCAATAAATAACATAAATAAATTTTTAATAGATATAATATTTAAATAATATATAAGAGTTAAAATTAATAATGACTCTCACCTGTTTTGTACAATCAAAAATTAAATTTCTTTTTATAGAATCACTTGGAAATAATATAATATTATTTAAAATATTAACAACTTTAAAAGGTATTATGATTATACAAATATTATTGATTATTACTCCTATATCAGAATATAAAATTAACCATTCAACTAAAGTCTAAAAATAAAATTTATAAAATTAAAATATAATTATATATATATATATATATATTGTGTGGAGCATAAAAACGTATAAATTTTATTATTGAACTAGTTGTACAATTTTAATTATAGAATAAAATCTTAAGTATTAAATAATATTATTTTTATTATATATTTTTGAAATCTATTTTTTTAAATTAGTTATAATTAATTTTATTTCAATGAGTGACTATAATGATCTTAGAAGACATGTGATAAACCGTATTTTATGCCAGTCTATCAATGTTTGAGTTTTTTGATGAAGTTTCATAAAATTCAAAGTGTTTAATGAACAAGACCAGTGTTGAATGATTTAAAAAATTCGTTCAGCAAAAAATTGAATTAGTTACTAATAAAAGACGAATTTAATAACAATATTTTTTAAACTAAGGTAATTAAATTAAGAAGATTTCAAAAATGATTTAAAATGTTATTATTTAATGTAAAAATGAAAATAATTGGTTTTTTAAAACACATCGTTCAATAAGTCCCGAGACTAACAACGAAAACAACATTTTTTTTTCAAAAATCATTTTTATTCATCAATATAATCTCCTTTTAGAGTGATACTATCTTTCCGACTGCTTTCCAACATTCCTATACCATGTTTATAGAAGGATTTATCCTTTGCTTCAAAATAGGCTTTAGTTTCGGCAATGACCTCCTCATTCAAGTCAAAATTTTTATCCTGGAGCATTTTTTTGAGATCAGCAAAGAGCCAATTGTCGCTGGAGGCTAAATCTGGCGAATACGGGGGGTGGGAAAGCAAATAAAAGCCCAATTCGTTCAATTTTGCCCTTGTTTTTATGGACTTGTGGCATGGTGCATTGTCTCATCGCGGCACCCACTTGAAAAAAGCCTTTTTCATGCTCAATTTTTAACATTTCACTCACATTTTCCTGTGTAATGGCTACCCGAACGTTCTGCATCGTTTGTGTCCGTACGACTACATTTAAATTCAGCAGACCAAATCGTTGTTTTGGATGGAGGAGTCCGGGTAATGTTTTTCAAGCCATTTCTGGGCTTCTACGGTGTTTTTACCCATTAAAAATCAATGTTTTACCAACACGCGAAACTCCTTTTTCAAACAAATTACAAAGTGACTTTACTCTAACCTCGATAACTCTGCTGTCTGTGATCCGATGGACGTGAAATTTTTTACAGGTTTTATGTAGAGGTTCGCACTTTATGGAAACGTGGCCACTTTGGTACTACAACCACCATCTCTGAGTTAGTCTCGGGACTTATTGAACGATATGTTAATTCAAACAGCCTGGGTATTTTAGTATTAATTAAAAAGACTTTTCTATGCTCTATTCTTTAAGTAATATAATATATTATATATAATACCTCCAGTCCATCAATATCTTGAAATATACTTTTAGGTATGCTTATTAATGAATATATTATTGTAAAACTTGAAATGAAAATAGTAATTATATACAAAGGAATGGATATTATGTAGGATTTCTTTAAATCTTTATCAATTTTATATACATAAGGTGCCAAACCCAATAAACGCCACATATAAAGAGAAAAAAACCATTTGCTTCTAATAGAAGGAAACATTTCCAATAAATATTTGATTATATAATTAATTCCTAGACGGGAGAGAAAAATCTAGCGAGAAACTTGTTTGGGATGAAATCGATTAAGGAACGATCATTTTGGTGGTTGGAAGACACTGTAATAAAGGAGATGTAAGAGATTTAAGAGAGAATAGAAGTTGTATGGAGATGACTCAGGATAGGGATTTATTGAGCTATGTATGGCAACATAAATAGATATAATTGATTAATTATAAAGTCGAAAACTAATGATAATTTTTTGATATTTTTTTTTATTTAATGGATCAATAATTTAATTAGTTAAAGTGCCAGGAAGAATGAATTAAAAAGCATATTTTATTAAATTTAATTTTCTTAATCAATTTTCATATATAAAGAATAAAAGTTTATATTTTAGAATTCTAATAATGAATAAGTATATAAAAAAATATCATTGCATTTTTAATTAAAAAATAATTATTTTATATGTAAATATTAAATTTTCAAATAAAATATCTAATATTTTATTCTATTGATAGTACAATTACTTATTTATAAAAAATTATAATGTAATACAAGTATTACTTATAACCTAGTACTATTAATACTTAAGTAACTTTTTTATTATTATTAAACACAATTTTAATAGTTAATTTATTACAATAACTTCAAAATCTTTCTGTCTTCAATCATAGTTTTTCAACCTTTCAGTATTCACGGCCCAGTTTTCAATCATAATTTTCATCGCGCTTCCCGCTTACTATACAATGTATACAACAATAATAGGTATTGAGTAACTTAGGTTCATTTTAAAATTATTTTTAACTAACTACTAAAACAAGAGTTTTTCTATGTGTATGTATGTGTCGTAGGCAGTAGACAATTTTAGGAAAATAATATATACCTAGGCAAAAGTAATTTACCTAGACAAAAGCCATTTGGTTAAATCTTTGTTGGGCAAATGCTCTCACAGTGCAATCCCAATAAACAAGTATATTGGTGAAATGGCTCAATGAATTGTGCTAAGTAATTAAGATTCATGTTGAATCCATTTAATTTTAAAGATAATTTATTATAAACAAATATATTTAACAATATAGCCAAAGAATTCGAGAACAAGAAATTGTTACTAAAGAATTCGAGTATAAGTAATATTTTTTCCCAATTATTTTGTTTATAAAATATTCGTTTCCTTATTAAATTGTTTTAATTGATTAAAATATTTTTTGAAAATAAATAATATTTGGGTATTTTTTCCGTTTTTTTCCGCCTCTCACTTTTTTTCAAGGTTTGTTACTTTTACTAAAGGAACGGAATGAATGAATGAAGACAGATGAATACACTGATCGTGTGTCTTGTTCCTTTGTCATCGGTCCAATAAATGTCCGATTTTTCTAAGCTATTTTCCTTGTCAAATTTAAATGAAATAATAGTTAAAGCAATTTGATAAGGTAAATCGCTTTTGCCTAGGCATAAGTTATTTTCCTGAAATTGTCATTTGCCTACGACATATGCTTTCCTTTTAGTCAGATAATTATTTTTTAAAAATATTTTCTCTTAAATATATTCTCGCCGCTACTCCTCCTCTAGACCCCTATTTGTCTTAAGCCGGCTCCACACATGCGATGTTTGTCAAATAACGAATATTTACCAAATTCCGAGTACCAAGTTTAGGTGCTTGTATTGAATATTGTCTTGTTAATATTATTAATATATAATATATAATATATAACCTCCTTAATTTGATTTATTGAATTTAATTGAATAATTTAATTAATTGAATTCAATTAATCATAATAATTGTAATGTAATACTTTATAAATAAATTATTTAATTGGATTTGTTAATTTATTATATAAAAAGAATTGTTAGAGCAACAATATTATTTATTTAAATTGTGGAGATAAATATTCTCAAATATTCGTCTTGTGCTCGCTATAATAGCAAACGAGCGAGCACCCGAATGAAATATTGAAAGAAAGATAGCTAAAAGTTGTAGAAAATACTAGAAAATATTTTGATTAATATATTTTGTACCGATTTTTTTAAAGTGGAAAAAATGATCAGAATATATGAAAGATTTAGAAAGATGAATTATCAATGAATCCTGCTAAGTTTATTTGATAAATTTCCAAAAGTCCTTTATTATTAAAAAAATAAGCTTTAAATTTATTATTAAACATAGAAAATGACCTAAATTAGAAATTATTCTAAAGCTAAGAATGTGCCATTAGTTTAAAAATTTAGTATAAAAATTTTATAAGAACAAATCAAATGACATCAAAAAGTACATAGTAAAATAGAAAGTAATAACTACATACTTTTTTACAATATTTTTGAAAAATTGAGGCTAATAATTTATAATTTTTTGATAATTTCATTCATTAATAATGAAAAAAGTAAATTTTTGATCTAGACTAGAGTAAAATAAAATTTAGTTTTTTGTTTTCCTTTTTTAAATTTGCTAAAATGAGCGATGTGTATGATAAAATAAAGACATAAAAATTATTTATCATTTATCTATCAATTTTCAATCATCTTTAAGGCCTAATTAAAATTATTAAAATGGACTATGTTCATCAACAAAATATATATTCGATATTTAAAAATTCAATCTTAAAAATTATTATTAATAAATCATATATCTAATCCATATCTTGGGTAATACATGTAGAAAAACATTTTTTTAAAAAATTCCTGTGGCATTTTTAATACAGTTTTAGGAATTTAATTTATTTACCCCTTGGGCTTAAAGATAAATATCATCACAGTACTTTTATTTCATTTTTTTCCTATTTTTTATTTTTTAAAATATCTTTAAATAAAGCTTTATTAGAACCTTATTTTTTAATATTAGATATATAATACAATCATATATCCTGCATATATATCATATATCTCATTATATTACAAATAGAGTTCAAGAATTATATATTTATAGACTAAATATATACAATACATATATATTCATTTTTATATAAAAAAGAGAGATTTTATAGATAGTATATATATATATATTGTATAAATTATATTTATTAATAAATATTATCCTTAATCATAATTTAATATAATCAACTTTTGCTGAAAATATATTAAATATTTATAATAAATCTATTATTTATAATTGTTAATGTTTAAATATACTAGAATTAAAAACGTTTTATATATTCAATAATTAAAGAAATGCTTTTCAATATAAATGTATTAAATTAAAATATATTATCGAGAACACGAGATAGGCCAAATTTAAAACGACGCGCGTGGTTTCAAGAACGAAGTAGAGAACCGGTTCTCTTTACGATGAAGGCACCCACATGGGAGTCGAGAAAGGAGCTGTCAGCTGTCAGTGAATAATTGAACTGAATTGAACTGTAGTATCAACGTACTTTGCTCGTGCTAATTTATTATAATTGATAGTAGTGGACCATTTGTGCAAATTTTCTTTAATATTTTTTTTTCTCTTATTTATAATCCCTTTTATTATTTTGTATTTCATTTCATTCTCACCTACAAGTGGTTTTCTAGTGTTTAATTTTCATTTAATTTCTTTTCAGTTTATTAAATTAATAATATTGTTATTTATCTCTTTTATAAACATTATTAAAATTAATTGAAAAAATAGTGTGTTGATTTTTTATACTCTGCATATACACTTGCTAATTATTCCCATTCTCAACATATATATTATATTCATAAACAAGACAACATTATTTCACATTCCCTTCTAATATAACTTACATATAAGATTTTATTTTCTATTTGTTTCAATATTTTTTGATTTTTATTTTGGTAAAAAAATATATACTTTTAATTAATTTATCAACATAATTAGAATAATTTATAAATTTTTAAAAATAAGTATTTAAAACCGAAATGCCTTTTATGTTACATTTTTTCTCTCTTATTAAATACAGTTAAATTATTATTATTTAATTTATATTAATCTTCACTATTTTTCCCAATGATTAATAATAATTGCTACAATATAATATAATTATTACGTCTTAAAAATGCATTCCCCAGAAATTTATGAATAGTACTTTAAATGACATTTAAATATGTGTTAAATACAAGTTTGTCAGTTCATGAATATTAGATTTATTCAAGCATTTTAATTATATTGCAGATATTTATTTACTTTTTAAAAAAAATTTAGAAAGATTAATAATTATATTTGGAGTTATAATAATAATGATAATAATAATCTTAAAAATAAAATTATACAAACATAAAATTAAACTTATTTGTTCTAATCAGTTCTAATCAAAATAGATCAAATAAATATATTTGAAATGACAAATTTTTTTCATATATTTTAGTTACTTTTTCTTTAATGTTATTGACATACTGATTTATAAATGAAATGTCATTGAATTACAAAATGTACTTATATTTTCAAAAAAGTTTAAAAAAATAATATAAAAATGAATTATATATTGCTATATTCTGTTGTTCCTATAGTTGTTATTGGATTAATTCGTAAATATAGGGAATATGTGTGGGGGAAATGTGTTATTAGAAATTCATTGCAAAATAAAATTTATTTAATAACCGGTGCCAATTCTGGAATTGGAAAGGAAACTGCTAAAGAATTAGCTAAACATGAGGCAACAGTTATAATGGCTTGTCGCAATTTAAAAGCAGCTGAAGAGACTATTAAAGATATTAAAAAAGTAACCAAGTCTGGGATTTTGGTGAGTATTATATATTTTGCATTATAAATTTCTAGTTTCAAATTCTTTGTTTTTTATATAAAGATAATTTTTTTTAATTTTTTCCAGATTCCATTAGAATGCGATCTTGCATCATTTAATTCAATTAAACAATTTGTTAAAAACTTATCACAAATTTATCCAAAAATTGATGTTCTTATTAATAATGCTGGAGTGAGTATCCCATTAAAATATAATGAAAAAACTGTGGACAATTTTGAAATAAATTTTGGGGTGAATCATTTGGGACATTTTTTATTAACGAATCTTTTAATTGATAATTTGACATTGACAAATAATTCAAGGTATTTTAACTATTATACATAATATTTATTTATTTATTCTATAATATATGACTATATATTTTATTTAATCTTAATCTATTAATTATTTTAGAAATAAACTACAATAACTTTATATAAATAAGATAATTAATTTTTTCTAAGCAACAATTTTAATACAATACTTATTTTTTGTGCTAATGATTTTAGCTCTAACCACTTACTCCAACTCAAACATAATTATACCTGTTTGTTTAATCTAAGTGTGATTAGTATACATTTTTTTATTAATATATTTATATTAACAAATAAACCTAAGTTCTAGGTTTATATTTCCTCGAATCCTATTTATCTGACAATAGCTATTTTTTCATAAAATTATTTTTATCAAATTTATCAATTTATAAAACCACTCATAAATTATATTTGTATTTGTTTATATTTTGGAAAAAGCTCAATATCATGCATATGTCGCTTTTTAAATGTTTTTTAAAATAATATTCGATTGTTATTTAAATGAAAACTGCACAAAATGCAAGAAAGATATAACTATTTCAGGCAATTCTTTTGAAAAAATTCATTTATTAGAAATGTTTAGTCTAAAAAGTAGCAGCCAATCTAGATTGAATGTGAGTGTTTTTTAAATTAAAATTTTATCTTATTATCTAAATAAAATTAATTTAAATTTGAAAACCTTTTTTCTTCATTAGAAGCTAGTCAATCAATTTTAATTTACTATTAAAATATCATGTTAACAATTTTTTGAGAATGTTATGATAAAAGTTTTATAAGCATTAGTCTTGGTGTGGAATCACTACTTATATAATATTTTATATTTAGTAATAATTAAGTTATTGGATTTTCTTGGGACTATTCTAAAAGTTCAGGTAGATGTTGGTTCAAAACCTAAAAAAAACATCTCGGTATTTTTTATGATCTTAAATACTACTTTTATATAATGAATATAATGAATATTATGTACTATTTATTTATATATAAATATCTTAAAACACAAAACAATAGGAAATCGATATGTTAAAAAAAACCAGACATATACATATATATAATTAAAAAATATCTTAAATCTTATATTATTAATATATTCCCTTAACAAACCAAAAAAAGATCAATAGAATTATTTGTTTTGTTAAGATAGTTTTTATTTGTTTATATTTACAAAAACAAACCATTAGGAACTAAACAATTAGTATATGCAAAAATATTTCAAACAACTTTTTTTTTCATTAATTGCGTTTAATCTTTTGACAAGTAGTTTAAAGAAAATTCCAAACTTAAATGAATAATTTCTTGTCTAGTTTTAATTCTTTTTAATAATAATTATCATATTATATATCTATTGAATCTATTTATAAATTAATTATTCTATATATCTAATTTATTTTTTTATTTTGTTGTTTTAGAGTAGTTATTGTGGCGTCTTTACTTGCACAAAAGGGTGAAATCAATTTCGATAATCTAAATGGAGAACAAGAATTAAAACAACTTAGGAAATTTTCGAATCCAGCATATAATAATTCAAAATTAGCAAATTTTCTTTTTGCATATGAATTAACCCAAAGGACAAAGGATAAGAATATTGACGTATTCACACTATGCCCTGGATTTACTTATACAAATATTGCAAGACATTATTCATTCAAATTATACGAACTAATTCTCTTTTTACCAGTGGCATTATTCTTCCTTAGAACAGCACATCAGGTAAATATAAGTAATTTCTTTTATAAATAATGTGACCTTAACAAACAAACAACTACTTAAAATGATTGTTTTTAAATATTTTATATAGGGCGCTCAAACTGTTTTATTTTGCGCAACAGAACCAAAACTTCAAGGACAATCTGGAAAATGTTATAAAAATTGTCAAGAATTTATACCAGAATTGGATTATGATAAAGCTTCTAGATTATGGAATATTAGTATGCAAATGTGCAAACAATAAATTATATACCAAATGCAAATTAATATAAAAAATAAACTAATTCTTGAAAATTATTTATTTATCTTTTAAAATGATATGGAAAAATTTTTGTTGAATTTTTCAAGTTAGTAATAATTTAGCAGTAAATAATAATAATACTCTACTTCTATTTTTAAGCAAAGAGCTTCGTTACTCTCGAAAAAATGAAGAGATATTTTTTACAGCTTCAGCCAGAGAATTCAAATTTTCTTTTTTTAACTAATTTTCAAGGCTCAATTTAGATGATTATTGAAAGGTAACATACCTTCAATGATAGAATTCGACTATTAGTAATTTTTGTAGTATATGTTCATCTAAGTCACACAGTTTCAAAATTGTTTATCGATTATTAATTTACTGGTTACCTTCTTTAGATTGTTTTATACTGATAGTCTTCTGACATTCTGAAATCATCTATTAATATATTATAAAACAAATGTTTCAGATGTTTTTATTTTAAAACCAATTAATTAATATTAATGATGGGACCAGCATGTGATTTATCACCCCTATGAAATCCTTTGCGACCATACACCCAATTCCTATTACTTTCAACTCTTTCAGCAAACTTCTATAATATTGTCAGTCATCATAAATTTGTTATATGTTTGAAAAACGAATTATTTAATAGAATATTACATCAATATGAAGTAATTGAATTTTAAATTTAATAAAAAAACTTGCTGTTAAATTTAATAAAAAAATTTTAAGGTAAATTAAGAAGTAATTATTATTTAATAAAATAGAATCTCTATATTTTAATTTTGATTCGATTTTATTAAAGGTATTGTTTTTTATCATTTTAAAATATTCTATTAATTTCTGTGATATTAAAATTTAAATTTTTACAATGGAAAATATTTTTTTATAGATATAGACGATTTTTTCATAATATTAATTTAATTTCAAATTTACATCCCAATATTTTACATTCTTTTTTTCTAATGATAAATATTTCATTTTAGACAAAAAAATAAATTCAATCTATATTACTCTCTTTTTCATTAGTTATTATTATTATAAATATATAAATGAAAAGTTATAATCTAAGTTAAATATTTATATATAAATATAAGTATTTTGTTATTGATTTTTACAAAAATATTTTTTTGGATATTGAAAAATCAAATTAAAACAAAATGAATAACAGGAAAACTCATTATTTAATTAATTAAAATGTATACTTTTTATTTCATTTTTTTAAATTTCTTTTTTTTTTTTAAAGAAACTGCCGGCAGCATAGAATTTATTTATTTAATAATAATAATAATATTATAAAAGATGCAAAAGAACACTTATAGACAAAAGAATAATAATAATATAATAATAATTATATAATATATATAAGAACATTTTTTTTAATTACATTAATATTTCAAAGATATAAAAAAATGATGGCAGTGTTTTAGAATGAACATATGTAATATATATATAAAGAAATATTGGTAAATATATATTACTAAAAAAATAACAAGTTGTTATTTTTGTTGGCCCCTAAATAGAAAAGGGACTTATAAAAAACATAATTCTTTATGCCTAAATTAGCTTATGTATATTCTCTTTTATAAATATTATAGGCAGTTTAAAAAAAGTAAGAAAGAAAATTGATTTAGTCTAATCACAGGCAATAGCAAACATTTTTAATGCATTAATTTAACATATTTATATATATAAATGGGATTGTTTATAATTATATATAAATTATTATAGAGATTAGTTTAACCTAATTATATGTTTTCTTTCTATCATATATAAAAATAAATCTTTTTACAGGATATCTTCATGTAGATGTTTTATTTTAGTGACAACAGAGAATTGAATTGGACAAAGGGAGGATTTGCATGAGGAGGGCGGCGACGCTTTGGCGTAAAGTGGCGGGCCGACGACTAGAGCCCCCCTGAGGAATTAGAAATTAGTGAATGTGAGGAGGAAGGGAAAAAGGGAGAAAGGAATTATATTGTCAGGCTTAGAATAAAAAAATGGCACATTCGAAAATACGGGACTTTCCCGTCACATAAGACATTCAAATTAAAAAAAAAAAATAAAATAAAAAAAAAAATTATAAAAATGTAGTTTCTAGTAAAACTAAAACTACCTTAAAAAAATAAAAGTGAGCAAGAGAATGTTTTATAATTGATTCTAATAATTGAAGAAAAATTAATTTAGAATTTAAAAATAAATATAATATTTGACTAACAAAATCAAAATTATAATGTTTCAAATTCACCAAGATAATTAAAAATATAAATTGATCATTCATTTTCAAAACTCAATATTTAAAAAACCGATTTTTTTTCTATGACTAGTGATTTATATAATAATAATTAAATTGAATAAACATTTTTTGCTCAGAGGCAGTGTTATTTTTTGTGTTAAAATTTTTCCATCTATTCAATTCTTTCACAGAATAAAAGCCCCTGTGATAAACAAAGTTACATTCTACAAATTATTCTCTTATATAATTTTAAGTAATAATTTAGCACCAAAATGTTGGAATTTTTTTTAAAGGAAGACAAAAAATTCTAATTTTTAGGTAATACTTGATATTAATATGTATTGATGTCCTTTATACAAACTTGACAACGAGACACACGTGATCGAAGAGTACCACCTTTTAATGTTGTAGAAATTGGAGCCTATAGGGTAAAAATAAAAATATTAATATCATTTTAAATAAAATTCAAATTCAAAATCAATGAATAATAAATTATTTACTTTAAACTGTTCGTTATTTTCGATAGTAGCCAACCAGAAAGAGAATTTATTAGCAAAATAATGGCAGGTGCCTCGGCCACCATTACATTCGATGAAAGGTGTTGCACGGAAATCTTCAAGGCAAGATCCAGGACTACTCAAAGATTGTCCTCCACCTTCCGCGCCTGCTGCAGTATGCTGAATTCATATAAAATAAAATTAGTTAATTACATTAATAGTATATAAATTTTAAAAAATTATATTTAGAACGTTAATGATTTTTAAATTTTTAAAATATGAATTTTACCATTAAATTAAATTATAGCTGAAGAATTGTCTGTTTAAGATTATAAGAAATAAATTACAAATATAATTTAAAATTTTTTTTTCAGTAATAGATGGTATGGAGAATAAACTATTAAAAAAATTAAAATTATCTACAAAACATAATTGTATTATTTAAACTTTTCATTTAGATTTTACATCACCTTGTAACCTTCTACACAATTATTAAATTGTTCTAAACTAACTTAATAAAATATAACTTTTTAAATTCTAATAGAAATGTAATATCTAAAAAGAGTTGATAAATCAACCATTTCGGACTATTTATAGGCATATATGTACATATAGATCAATCAAAAGGATGCCAAAGATATGAGCCTTTATTATGAAAATGAAACAGTTTTTTTCAAAAGCAAAGAAAAAAGAAATTTTGACAACCTTTCTGGCAATTTGTGAATCCCTCACTAAATACACTGGGAGTTTTTGGAAGAAAACCACTCATTTCGGTCCATTTTTCGAATTATTTATATGTTCTTCGTGCTTATTGGCGAAACAAGAAGTAGTCGAAAGAGGAACCAGGTCTGGTGAATATTCTTCGTTTCTAATGAATCCCATGGACCATTATCGTAAAAGTAAATTACTTTTTATTAACATTTTTAATGTTTTGGTCTTTTTTTCAACAATGCCATTCATTACTCGCCAAAACGGTTTGAGCTAGAATAATGAAAATTGGTACACTGGCATTATTCAAAATTCTATCAACTTTTGAGAAATGTAGCTCATCCGGAAGAGGGCCATTACCTACCACGTTTTGATTTTTTTTCCTCTAAACTGACCGTAAAAATAAAGATATATGTTTGATAGTTTTTCACATGATTAAAAATTGTATAAAACTGCTATATATAGAATTTCATTTAATCGCTGAAAGTACCGGAATTAATTTTTTAACACGTTGACTGCCATCACGATCCATCAAGTGACGTGGGGCCATCAACAAAGAACCAAACACGCACTGGTTTAATAAATATTATTTATTAATTTTAATTTATAATTTATAAATAATTAAATTTAATTTAAATATAATATATGTTAATTAATCCAATTCAAATATGCGAGATAGTCGAATGGAGACACTCCAGATTTTTTTTGATTTAAAGTGTCATTCATCTTTGGCTAATATTTCTAGCAATTCGATGTCTCTGAACTGTTTCAGCAATATTCATTACTCATACAAAAATCATTATTTCTGAATTGTTGAAAATCTTTTACATGCCGCTAATGAAGATAGAGCATAACTACCATAACATTCATTGTGATTTTTCTTTTTTTTTCTTTAAATGCTAATCTAAAAATTAATTTGTTCGCAGCTTATATATAAAAAATTTGACATACTATATTTAACATGAAGGAAATTCTTGTATTGCAAACTATATTTTCAACAGATGTTGAAGTAATGAATAAAGAATGAGGTTAGGGCTATATATATCCTATCTAATGGGAAAGGCTCACTCTTACTTATATCACTTTGAACATCGCAAATTATATACGTAATCCTTAGTATTATTTCGTATTATGCCAAAAATAAAAATGTCTATGTTGAAAATGCAAAGAGAGAGAGAGAAAACAATCTTCTACTTAATAACTTAACTTAATAACTATAAGATTATAGACAATTGTATCTAATAGTTTTTATATCTATGAATTATTGAACTAGTAATTAGTAATTATTAGTTATTAATTATTGTGTAGCAAAAATACCATTGCGAATGAATAGCCAATCCAGAGGCCGTTCCAGCCTCTAGGACAGTCAGGTACATTGATACTTTGGCTATGAACAGCAATGACATTAGCTGGTGCTTCGCAAACAACACATCTTGAAATGTGCTCTCGAATAGCATATTCTTCGACAGGCATCATTGGAATTGCTGCTGTGGTTGATAGCCAATAAGATTTGTCATTTCGTGAAGCATAATTACAAACATTATTGACATCGCAGAACATAAATGGCATCGTAGAGAATTTTCGTATACAAGAGCCAGCCAAGCCCAAATCCTGGAAAAGAAATTCACAACAATTATTTTATTAATTTAATTATATTAAAAATGAAAGCAAATGTGAAAATCTTATCTTATTATGCTAGCTAAAATTGTATATATCTATCTATCTATATATCATGGTTCTCAAAAACCGCTCTAACGATTTTTTTCAAATTCACACTAGATATAGTATTTATAAAGAAAAATTAAGTTTTATTGATGATATCTCTTGAAACATTCAGCTTCATTATTAATTTCTTAATTGAAAATTATATATGGAAAACGTCAAAATTGGCCTCCATTTTTATTTGTATTAATATTTTTTTTTATTTAAAATATTTTAAAATTTATTATTTAATTTCGAAATAAAATTAAAAATATTTATTTTTAATAAAATATATATAGATATTTATTAATCTCTCTCAAAAAAAAAAAAATAAAATAAAAAACATCAAATCTGCCTGCTAAGACAGTAAAAAAATGACAATTTTTTATCTAAATACATATAGTCCAGCGGTTGGACTGATGTTTTAACGATTGGATTTCGTCGGTTCGAAACTCTCCGGGTGAATCGTTATTTAAAAATGAAAATAATGAATTTGTTATTTTTTTTCTTTTTATCTATTGTTTACATTTTAATAAATTACTATTTTATATTTATTTATTCATTGTTCTTTTATTAAATTTAATATTTATTAATATTATTTATTATTAATTTATATATTGATGACATCACAAATGACATTTATATTGAAATTTGACTCCCGCCTTTTTTTAAAGAATATTGTATTAATATTTTTTTTATATTTAAAATATTTTAAAATTTTTTATTTAATTTCGAAATAAAATTAAAAATATATATTTTAATAATATTTTATAATTATAAATTACGATATATATTTATCAATAATAATGAATTTTTTTTTTTTAACTACAGAGCCGAGGCTCGGGGTCCCGGTATGATCTTAATATATTGTGAGAATTAGATAAATAATGTAGAGAGAAAAAAATATTTAAAAATAGATATTTATTTAAATGAAATAAAATTATTTAATTTACAGAATGAAAATGTCTATAATAATGTCTAAACATTTTTTCTTTATAATTTTACATTATAATAATACTAATTACAGTAGTTATAATATATGGGGAATTTTCAACTTTGACTGCCGATTTGACCATGTTCCCAAACGAATTTTAAAAAAACCAAGACCACTTTACATTTACACATTTTAAGCTCTAATCGAATCCAAAATCAAAATTTAAAAAATCGAAAAACAAACTCACAGATATATAGATTTTATAAATGAACATTTATACAATTTATTTTAATTAATTTGAAACATTTTAGGAAACAAATTTTTAATGGGTCATTTTTAGAAATCCCATTTAACAATTATAATAAATAATTAAAAAATTGTAAAATTTTTAAAGTATATAAAAATAAATTGTATAAATTGGTTAAAGGGTCGAGTGATAGTTCGGTGTCCCAGGTATATATTTTATATTAACACGCCTACTTTTCTGTATAATAAAGATATAAAGAATCATATTTTAATTTTTATATAACCAAGAAATCATTTTTTCACTTAAAATATAGTTGTAAAGCCCAAATCTCCGATCCATATAACATCATCGACTGGGCCGCTACCAAAAGGAGTCTTCTCTTGCTCTGACTAGGGCCACCGGTATTTGCCATTAGTCTCGAAAAAATAATATTAAATTTTATATAAATTTATAAATTAGAATATTTGAATTTGTTTAAATTTTAACACATGTAATCAATCATATGCATAAAGAATAGAAAATTTTGAAAATCAACTTGGTATTAAATTCAGAAAAAAAAATACTCATATATAGAATATATAGACTAATCGAATATAATTGAAACTCTTTCTCTCCCTCTATTTTAAATTTGAAAAAACGGAGTGTTAAGAAATTAAGATTCCTTATACAACATGGATGGTTAAATGAATTGGGCTCCCTACCTCCCTGAGAAATTCACATTAAAAATGTTTATAATATTTTAGTTTATTAAATCAAACTATTATTTTTTTATTTCAATATTTTTAATGTTAATACAATAATTTTTATTTTATAATCTATAAAATAATTTAATTATTTTTAAAAACAACGGTCTTCAATTTTTTTTAACTTAAGTACCGAGCCGAGGCTCGGGGTCCCGGTACTATTATTTTAAATAAAATAACAATTTAATATTTTTTTTCATAAAATTCGATAGAGTTTAAAATAAAATATAAAAAAATGATTAAAAAATTCTTACTTGGTGATGTGCTTTTTCATTTCCTTCAATATAAAGTAAAGAAAATCCTTCCCAGAGCATAGTATGTCCTTCATGACATTTCGGGGGTTCCATTGTTTGGGAATGTTTAACTAAGAGGATACCAGTTAAATAATCAGGTTGTGCAGAACATGGACGTCCTGGTTCCCCTTTATCACCAAATTCTCCTCTTTCTCCAGCCAAACCAATAACCCCTTCCAAACCCCGATCACCCTTTGGTCCTAAAGGTCCCTCCAGACCTCTTTCTCCAGGAATACCTTGTCTTCCTTTCTCTCCTTTTGCTCCCGGAATACCATTGGTTCCTGGTATTCCAGGAGGTCCTTGCAATCCTGGTCTTCCTTTTAACCCTAAAATAGTTAATAAAATATATTTTCAAAATTAATTTGAGATTTTTGAAATATTTTTAATAAAAAGTTTTGAATTTTATTTTTCTACAAGCACTGTTTTTTCAAACTCCCTTAGTATAGTATAAAAAACATGTGAATGGTAAACAGCCAGTTAAACAAGTTGTTCTTTTGATTTTCTCATGAAGTGTGAATTGCAAAATGCTATTCCTTTCTCTCATTCAGAAGAGGAGAAATTCACGAGGGCAGCTTTACTTACTTCGTTATCCAACGAATTGACCAATAGGTTAAGAAAAGTCGTAGGTTTACCAAAATTGAATTATCGTTGAAATTTTTAAACTGACGAGAAGCTCAATAATTCACTTAAAGATATGACAAATCAACAAGGTGATTATGCGGAGAACTTTGATTATACATTTCTTTTGGTATTAATTATTATTTTTTTATTGATCGCTATTTCCTTCAAAGTCTATCAGAGATTGAAAACAGAATATACACTGGCAAAAAATAAAATAAAATACAAACACCAAGAAGGAGTTTTGCTAGGTAACCTTAAAATATTTAGATCCTTGCATACTATCATGGTGACACTATTTCATATTAGAAATACCCCTTAAGATAAAATCTGTAACCTTGAACTAATCAAATAAATATTTAAGTAGACTAGATTTCATTCCCCTAAATCAATTTCTTCTTGGTGTTTCGATTGCAGTGAATATTAATTTTCAAAATAAATTAACCTTCTATAAATACTACTTTTGATTTAATAGAAAGAATAAATTGTAAAACCGATAATTAAAAATAATTTATTTTTAAATTTTTTTAAATAATTGAATTAATAAAGTAGTAATAATAAGTAAAATTTTATAATTATTTATATTTCTAAAAACATTAATTTTAAGATATTTTTTAAAGAAAATATATCTGTATATAACAAAAAATTTAAGAAATTTAAGGATGTTTATTATTCTTGATTGAGGTATATTTATATATAAAAAATAGATAAATTGATTATTAATCATGTGAATTTTGAATACCTGCAGGTCCTCTTTCGCCTTTTTGTCCGGCTGGTGGGGTATATCCTGGTTCTCCTTTATCTCCTTTAGTTCCAGCTACTCCATTTGTGCCAGGTCTACCCGGGAATCCAGACATTCCTTTTTCTCCAGGTAAACCTCTCTCTCCTTGAGGACCCGGCAAGCCATCCAATCCTGATACACCCTATACGTGAAAAATAATATATCAAATATCAAAAAGATTATTAGTCAAAAACGTGTTTTTATTACTTTTTCGCCAGGGGTTCCAGGAATTCCAGGCAGGCCTTGAAGTCCTTTATTGCCTTTTTCTGGAATACCTCCATATATTCCAGGAGGTCCTTGATCGCCTTTTAAACCAGGTAATCCAGGAATGCCACTTCGTCCTGGAGGTCCTTGAACTCCCGGTGTGCCTGGAGGACCAACATTTCCAGGAGTACCTCTATCTCCTTTTTCACCTTGAGGTCCTGGTAGACCTGAAACACCTTCATCACCCTTTTGGCCAGGAATACCAGGTAAGCCCATTTCACCTATAATAAATAAACAAAATATTAAAACATATATTTTTAAAAAAATTAAAAATTTTACTTCTAACCTTTCTGTCCTGGTGTTCCTGGTATTCCTTCTCTTCCATGTTTCCCAGGAAGCCCTGGAAGACCCTTTTCACCTTTAACAGTGAGCCCTGATATTCCTTCTGGACCTGGACGACCTTGTTCTCCTTTGATACCGGGTAAACCTATTTCTCCTAAGGGTCCTCTTTGTCCAGGTATACCCATATTTCCTTTTTCTCCTTTTTGGCCAGGTGGTCCATGATATCCATTGACCCCTTTGGGTCCCATTTCTCCAATTGGCCCAGGACGACCAGGCTCACCCTTATCTCCTTTAACATCAACCATTGGTCCTGGTGGGCCACGTTCACCTTTTTGACCTTGAGATCCTGGTAAGCCTGTTAATCCAGGAGGGCCAAATTCTCCCCTTTCACCTTTGGGTCCATCAATACCATTTCTTCCTGGAAATCCTCTATCACCTTTTATACCTTGATTACCCTGTGGGCCTGGAAGGCCAATATCTCCATCTTTTCCTGGAATGCCATCCATTCCAGGTTCACCTGGAGCTCCGTCTTTACCGTAAAAACCTTGATTTCCTTTAACTCCAGGAGCACCTTGTGGACCTCGGACACCTTTGTCACCCCAATTTCCTGGAATTCCTGCTGTTCCAGGAAATCCAGGTTCACCCTTTTGTCCGGGTGATCCTTGTCTTCCAATACCTGGTAAACCTGCATCCCCCTTTGGCCCAGGGAATCCGTCTATACCAGCTCGACCCTTTTCACCTCTTAATCCTGGCATACCGTGTTCTCCTTTTTGTCCTTTTTCAGAAACTAATCCAGGTTCTCCTTTTCGGCCCTAAAATCATAGATAGTAATTAAATCAAAAATATTTTGAAATCTGTCATAATATAAATACAATTATAACTAAAAGAAATGCATCTTTACTTTATTAATATAAATTTTGCAATTTGAAATGTCTTCTATTTCGTTTCTTGCTAAGGAATTTATTACTTACTTCGCTCCCAGGTAATCCTGGCAAACCTTTAGGACCTAGATTACCAGGTATACCTCTATTGCCTTTTGGTCCTGGGAATCCCATATCACCCTTTACACCTGGTACGCCTGGCATACCAGGAGAACCATCTAATCCTTGAGAACCAGGATAGCCTGGAGGTCCTTGATCTCCTTTCACACCATTTAGTCCTAAAAAAAATAAAATAAAAAAACATGAGAAAATAATAATATAATACATTTAAATAATTATTTTAATTAGAGAAATGGATAAACAATAATATTTAAAATTTAGATTTTTATTTAAAAATAAATTATACAAATATATTATTCATTAGTCAAAAATATTATATATAAAAATATTTTAAAATAAAAATTATTAAGAAAATGTTAACTAATAAAATCAAATAATTCAATATGAAATTATACCTTGGAAACCATTAACTCCATGAGGTCCCATAGGTCCTGGTGGTCCTCGTGGTCCTTGAAAACCTTTAGGTCCATCTACTCCTGGAACACCTTGATCGCCTTTAATTCCTGGAAATCCTGGCATTCCTGGTCTTCCTTCTTCTCCAAATAATCCTGGTTCTCCTTTAAGTCCAGGAGCCCCTGGTGCTCCCGGAATACCATCCAAACCTTTAGGACCCACGGGTCCAGGTTCTCCTTTATGACCAGGTTCTCCCGGAAGGCCATCAATACCTCTCATTCCTTGTTCGCCCTTTTCACCTGTAATTCCTTGAAATCCTATATTTCCTTTCACACCGTGTTTTCCAGCTATTCCTCTTAATCCTTTTTCTCCTTTTAATCCAGGAAGACCTGGTGGACCAGGTGGTCCCATAACTGGCACTCCTGGTTCTCCTTTGGTACCTTTTGGAGCATTAAAGCACGGTAGTCCCCTTGGACCTTCTTTTCCTGGTTCCCCTAAAAAGCCTTTAGGACCAATATCACCTTTTAGTCCACGTGGACCAGGCAAGCCTCTGGCTCCAACTGGTCCTGGAGGCCCTTGAGGTCCTTGAGGACCAGGGTCACCTCTACGCCCAGGAAAACCTCGCTCTCCAATGGGGCCATCTATACCTGGTATACCGGGTTCTCCTTTTAGTCCTTGTAACCCTGGTTCACCTTTAAGTCCCTTTGTAATATTTAATGGTGGACAGTAACCTAAAAATTGAAATTAGGATTTGAAATATTAAGTAATAAGTAAGTAATTAAATAAATGAAGGTGATTGTCATGTTGCGATGGACATAACACGTGATTTGAAAAGATTGTTTATAGAGAAACCAATTCGGAACCGACCGGTGAATAGATTACGATGGGCTGACAATATAATAAGGTACAGAAAAGAAAGAGTTGATCAAAGAAATAGAAAAAATATCTTACCAGGTTCTCCTTTAAATCCAGTTGTTCCAGGTTCACCTTTGTCTCCTTTTGTCCCTGGTCTCCCTGGAAAACCTTGTTCTCCTTTCGTACTGAAACCTTTTTCTCCTCTAAAACCTGGATTACCAGGTTGACCAGGAATACCATCATTGCCTGGATAGCCTTTTTGTCCCTATTAAAAATTAAATACAAATATATATTATATCATAAATTTTAAAAATATTACTTAATTTTTTAATTTACATTTAACTTTAAAATTAAAACCATTAAAATGTTTTTGTTTAAGAATTAAATATTAAGCCCACTAAACTAAGAAAACTTATACACATCAATTAAGAATGCATTCACTACTTTTATCTATGACTAATTGAAGCAACTATGTAATATAATAAAAAATAAACTTTATAAACATTTATCATTAAGAATTTAAATTTCTATTCAATTAGTTTCAAATTATGGATCAAAATATTAGATTTATTAGAAATAATGCAAATAAATAATAACAAAACATTTAAATTTTTGATTTAATATTAATTTTTTATTACCCGGTCACCCTTTATGCCAGGTAGTCCTGGAAGACCAATTTCTCCAGGAGGTCCACGAGTTCCTGGAGGACCTATAGGACCAGGGCGTCCATCTTCCCCTCTTGAACCTTTAGGTCCTGGATCAGTCCTAAATAAATCTCGTGATATAATTGCATCTTTGCCCGGTTCACCAATTTCACCAGGCATACCAGGAATTCCATCTTTTCCCTAAATAGAAAATATTTATTTTAAAATAATATAATAATAATATCTTTAATAAATATTCTTACAGATTCTCCAGGTGGTCCAGTTTGCCCTCGAATTCCTTCTAAGCCAGGTGGTCCCTGGGGACCGGGTGGACCTGGAGGGCCTCTATGCCCTGTCATTCCCGGTATTCCATTATGTCCTGGATCACCTTTTTCACCAGGTATACCTGGACGACAATCTTGACAACGACCACCGAGTTCTCCCTTTGGTCCCCGCTGACCTATAAATTGATATTTAAACCTATATATTATATTTGAAATTATTATATTTAAATATATTATTTTAATAGAATATAATTTGTGATATAATTGTTAATTATTTTGTAAATAAATTATAATTAGTAGAAATTACCTGGAATGCCTGGTCGGCCACTAGTTCCTCGTTCTCCTTTTTCTCCTTTTGGCCCTAGGGGACCTTGGGGTCCTGGAATACCTTGTAAAGAATCTCCTGGAAATCCACGGGCACCTTTGTAACCTTTTTCACCTTTTTTACCACGTTCACCATCTCGACCTGGAATTCCATCAAGACCTTTGCTTCCCTTAAAAAATGAATTATAAATGAATTACATGATTAATTATATTTCATTACAAATTTTTATTTAATTTTATTTACCACAATAGAAAGTCCTTTTTCGCCTGATAATCCACGAGGACCAGTTGGTCCTGGAGGTCCTGTAAAACCTCGAGGTCCTTCAGGGCCAGGAAAACCTAAATTTCCAATCATAGAAGAAAATTTTTTATGAAAATAGTGATTTGGGTCCTTCAATTGTTCTGTGAAACTATCGTAACATATTTGAAAATAAATTAAATTATTTTTTTAAAAATTAATTTGAAAGTGCTTTTCTCAAGTGCAAGTAGTTATTGTATACAATTATTAATATATATTTGTATTTTCTAATAAATAAGTTAATTTCTTTATCTTTAAGTTCAAAAAAAACTTTTACTGAAAAATGATAAATCTATATCTATACACTCACTGAAATTAACGATTTAACTGCTAAATAAAAATGTATGTATATGAAATAAAAATAAATACTTTTTTTAATTATAATTAGGAAAGAAAAGAATAATTTATTTAAATTAGTGTCAATCACTTTGTAGTTATGACAACTTTTCTGGAAATTTTTGAATGGTGTTAGGGCTTGTTCAAAATAACCATAACCCTTGCCGCCATCGATCAGAAAAACTCATTCCATATATATTCATATACCTATATACATACACATATTTATAAGTATTTATTATATTTATAAATTATTAAATATTATATATTTATAAATTCTTCTTTATTTCATTTAAAAAATTTAATAGAAAAAAATGCTCTAGTTTTTTCATGAAAAAGAATAATAATTAGTTAAAAAATTAAATCTCATAGAATATTTTATTATTATGTAAATCTTAAATATTTTTTATCATTTTTTTAAATTAATTTTTTTATCTTTTTATAATTATATTTTACCTGGAAGTCCTTCTTCGCCTTTAATTCCTTTTTCTCCAGGGAATCCTTCAGGTCCCATTGCACCCGGAATACCTGGGCCACCTCTTGGCCCTTGAGGTCCACGTTCGCCAGGTAGACCAGGTTTTCCATCCAAACCATTTGCTCCAGCTGGTCCCGGGAAACCTCGAGGTCCTTCAGGTCCGGGAGGACCTGGACGTCCTTTACCACCCTATCAAAATAAAATTACATATATAATTAATTATTTTATTAATTCATCATATGGGAAAATATTGTACTTACACCTGGAGGGCCAGGAGGCCCAGGTATACCAGTAAAGCCGGGTGGTCCATCCTTTCCGGGTTCACCTTTAGGTCCAGGCAAGCCTGCTAAACCGTCAATTCCATCTGTGCCTCGATCACCTTTTTGTCCAACTGGGCCTGGTGGCCCACTGTAACCTTCTCGACCCTATAAAATCATTACACAAGCCCTTATTATATATATTGGAAATTATTATTTTGAAAAATTGATGGAAAATGTAAAAAATATGTAATTATTAAATAATAATAAACAAAATTCACAAATTAGAAAAATATAAACTTATAGAATAGAATATTTAGAATATAAATTTAAAAAATGAAAATGTTCATTAAAAAACATTGGACATTTGTAATTAAATTCAATTTTCTATAATGACTTTTACTTACTCGTAATCCTGGATTGCCAGGCAAACCTTTTTCACCTTTCATACCAAATTCACCAGGAATACCAGGATCTCCGATCGTTCCAGGTTCACCTTTTTGACCCATTAAACCAATTTCACCCTTAAAAATAAATAAACAAATAAAATTTATTATTTTTTATTGTGTTTTTTTAACTTTATTATTATTTTTGATTTTGAGACTACTTACTCGATCGCCTTTTTGTCCAGATTCCCCAGGAGCTCCGACAGTTTCACCACCTTTCATAAACAATGGCAAGTTGCCGGACTCTCCAGGTGGGCCTTGTTCTCCTTTTTCACCTCGATCTCCTTTAGGGCCTTCGTAACTTAAACCCATTGTACCTTTTTCGCCTTTCAGACCCGGAGGGCCTTGAGGTCCTTGTTGCCCTCGTAAGCCTTTAGACCCTCCTATACCTGGTCGTCCAATTGGTCCAGGATTTCCTGGCGGTCCAACAGATCCATCTGCACCAGGTTCACCCTTTTGACCTTTAGGAAATTTGCCTAAATAAGCGGGCATTCCTTTTTCACCCTTCGGTCCTTGCGGTCCTGGATAGCCTCTCGGTCCTTGCTCTCCTGGAAATCCAGGAACACCAGGAAGACCCTTGACACATTTAACGATATTTAAATTTTCATTTAAATATAAAATTATGTTAATTATTTAATAATTAAATAATCACACTTACATCAGTTCCATTACACCCATCTAAACCCGGAATACCTGGTAAACCAGGAGGTCCTTGATTTCCAGGTATCCCATTTGCTCCAGTAAAACCAGGCATTCCCATTTTGCCCTAGAATTAAAAATAATATTTTTAATGATTAAAGATTATTCACATTACATTCATAAATTAGTATTTTAAAAATTTGTAAAAAAATTGATTATATTTTAAGAGGGGAATGACACAATAATTAATATAGAGATAATTTGAATATGAACCTAGTGCTAATTATTTTATAAAATGTTTTAAATATTGTTATTACCCGATCACCCTTCAATCCTTGTGGTCCTTGTGGTCCAGGTTCACCTTTATCACCTTTAGTTCCAGGTAGGCCTTCAACACCTGGAAAACCTCTTTGACCCATTGGCCCGGGTAAACCTGAGTTTCCAGGAGCTCCCTAAAACATAGAAAATATATATATTATATTAATTAAATATATTGAATCATTTTTTATGCAATATGCTTATACTCATGTATTAATATTCTTAAATTACAATGTTTTTAATTACTACCATCAATTACTGGTAATAATAAATAAAAAATGAATCAAACAATTTTCTTTTCTTTCTAAAAAAATTAGAAATATTGCGTTTTGCTTATTCCTTATAATACAGCCCACCAACAGACTTAATTATATAATTAAAAATAATTACCATTTATATAAATATAAATATGTAGATTAAAATACAATAATTATTATAATTATTTCTAAGAGTTAAAGGAAGTTAAATTAAACCTATTTTTATATAATCATCAAAGAAAATATATGTTAATAATTGTATAATGATATATTTGTTAAATACAAAATTTTCCAAAGAGATCGACCGCTCTAGACCCTCATTCTTGAAGATGAAAATTAAAACATTTAAATGATGAGAATCTGACTACAATATTACTTTTTATATTGAAAATAACTTTATACTGTTGTCACAAATTGACTAAAATTTTAATGGGATTATTTCCCAAACCACTTATTCCTAAAGTTCATTATATTGAGATTATCAGTGTCATAAATATTGATTTTAACTATTAAAATAGCAGAAAAACAAATTCTTACCCTGTCTCCTTTTTCGGCAAAACATTTTGGAATACAAGTACGATTGTTGCGACTTTTGCCTGATCGATCTATTACAGGAAATGTGTCATAACTAGAATCTACTCGATTATATAATCCATAGGTGGGTTCTTTATCGTATCCACTCTAAAACAAAATATAAATATTATTAAATAAATATATAAATTAGAAATTAATATATAATATTGATACTTTAAAATGGAAAAATATAATAATAAAATATTAAAGAGAGAGAGAAAGAGAGAATTTTAAGTTTATATTATAGACTTAATAGTGTCTTGTCTGAAATTGTATCATACCTAGTTTTTTTTTTTTAATTTTTACTAATGTTAAGTGTTTTCTTTTTACGTTCACAATTTGTAATTATAATTATTAATTATATTAAATTATATTTGATTGATGAAGTGGTCAATTGAATTAGACATAAGAATATATTTTTATCTAATTATAATTTTTTTCTCACAACAAAATGCAAAATACTAATAAATATCTTTATAATGTAATACTTGAATTAATTATTCATAATTACTAGAATATTACTGTTTTATTTGTAATAAGATATATTTATTTTTTGTTAGCTTGTTTAATTAATTAAACACAAATATTCTAAATGCAATAATTCGTTATAAATAAACAAATTTATTATTATAATATATTACGTTCATAAAAAAAATATTTTAAATAATTGTTCATCAATTTAAGGTTGTAATTTATTTTTTATATATATAAAAGTTTGAATTGATATGCCTCCTATCTAAACAGTTTTTTTAAAAAAAAAACAAATAAGTTGACCTGTGGCCAGGTCCGAACCGACCGACTGTTTGAAATAAATTAATTTCCAGCTACAGAAACAATTTCAAATAATTTTAATATATCTATTAATGTAATAAAAAACAGATATGGATAGAACATAAATATTTTTAATTTTATTTTATTTATAATATATATGTAAGACCAGGCTGTGACGTCATGAATGGCTGGATGACGCATATAATTTTAATTAAGAAAAAACCAATAAAGATGATTTTTCTCGAGTATAAAACCAATGCAAAGTGAATGATTCGTGATGATATGAAAAAAATCTCCTCATGTGAAAGTTGGTGTGAAAATAACCCTTCCCTTCCTATCGTCGATCGCTAATACTACCACTTCTGGTTTCCGGATTTGCATCAAAAGTTGATCAATTCATCCTAGTGATGCATTAAGTAAATATACCAAATTTCATCAAAATCCGTTGAGCCGTTCAGGCTGTACACATCTATACGGATGGACGGACAGACGGACGGACAGACATCATGTTAAAAATACTTTTTTCTGTTAAGAAAATGCATGATTCGTGGAGATATGTAAAAATCTCCACATGTGAAATTTGGTGTGAAAACAATACCTCCCTTACTATCGTCGGTCGGTAAAAACATTAAGACCGTATTATTAATGAAACTTGAAAATATAATAGATAATTCATTTCTTTGCAACCCCCCCCCTCTTCCTCCTCCTTATACCATCTCTTATTTTACGTTCTCTCATTGGTTTATAGTTTATGTATCCATTTGTGAGACTTATTAATAAGTAAATAATAATAATATATATTCCAAAGAATATGATTAAATTCTTAGTATAAATTCTTTTTTTAATTATAATAGAGATCTAAACTTGAAAATAATAGATCATTAATTTCGTTTAAAAACCTGTGAGATTAAGATTATGGGTTCATATTACAATAACTGACCTTTTGACTTTAAAATTCATATATGGGGAATACTAAAAGATTAAATTACGTCATTAATTTTAAAAATATACCTAATTCAATTTTCTATTATTATACATTAGATGATAATATGGGCATATATTTTATATAGTTAAACTTATAAAAATAAATATAATATATTTTATGAATCATAATTTTAAAATTATATTATTTTTATGTACGTAGATATTGCACTTTCTCACTATTATTATTAATAATATTTTAACTTTAGAAATAACTAAATTATATGAGTTACTAAATATTTTATATTTAAATATTATTGGATAAAATTAAGAAATATACACTGTAAATAAAAAATTTTCTCAAGTACGAAAGAGATACAATAGTTAATAACCACCTCATGTATAGATTTTACCCAATATAATATTATATTAATATTATAATATAATATTTTATTTAACTACGAAAATTAAAGAATACTGTTTATTTATTTTCGAAAGTCAGAAAGGCAATAGCTCAATATATATATATAATAATTTTCTTTTAATTAAACTAAATAATCTTAATTAAACAAAATGATTAAAACGTATTTATGGAAATGAAATAATAACATTATATAATATTATTATAATATAATATATAAAAATTTATATAACATTTTATAAGACAATAGGGGTATAATATTTTTTATACCTGGCAGGCGGAAAGAAACTAGGTTTTGTTTTTAAAATTTAATTGATATGTTAGTAGAGTTATTTATTTTTAACTAATGGAGTATGTACGCTGCTATATGGGAATAATGATTGCATGCCGTGAGGTTATAGGATCATGGATTACGTTTGACCCACGCTATCTGGATAACATTATCTTCATACATTCATTCATGACCGTTGCCGTGCGGAAATAGGGGGATGAAAGAAGTTCCAGGGCTTTGGATGAGACGTCGCGGACCTCATAAATGGCATACAAGTTACGATTTGATAAATTAGAAGCAGAAGTTCTTACCGACATCTCTCACAGGTTCTTCCGGCAAACTCTGGATTCTATTTCAATCATTTGAAAAGATTGAAATTTAATCGAATTTTAAGGTATGTAATCATATTTCCATACAACACACTTTGTACATACTCCATACAATATATATTCATTTATGAAAAACTTCAATTCACTAATTATTTACTTTCAGGGGCGGACTAAGACCTAGACAACCTAGTCAGGAGCTTAGAGCCCTTAAATTTTGAGGGCCAGAAAATTTTTGTAAATGTATATTATTTTCCCTTTTTTTCTTGGAATCCGATAATTAAATAGGCTTACATACTATATGTCAACGGTGGCCAAACCGTGGCTCGCTAAAAAAAAAGGTAAATTTTTTTCGATTTGGCTCTTACATTTACGCTTTTTCAATATGGCTCTAAGTATCACCAAACGTGGCCACCCCTGCTATATGCTTTAAAACCAAACTACCAAACACGAAGTATGTGTCCTGACTGAAAAATAGGCCTGGAATTACAATGTTGCCTAGGGCCCACTTTAGCCTTAGTCGGCCACTGTTTACTTTCAGTTTTATTTATAGGTAATATATGTATAATTCCTTTTAAATCATTTCAAAATTAAATTCAAAATAAAATTATCCATGAATGGCCCTTTTGTTCTAATTATTAATGTTTGAGGCCTAACAAATATATATTTAAATAATATAAATATAAAAAACATTTATAAATAACGTTTTTCCAATGGACTAAAAAGAATAAAATAATTTTTCTATAAGCCTGACAAAGCTTATCGATGAATTGCTTCATATTCAACGAAAAACGTTGGGCGCATTAAGTTTAATTTATTTATATGAACAATCAAGTCAAATTTTTTTGTAATAATAAAAATTTTATTAAACACATAAACTGACAATTTTTTTATCATGCAATAAAATGGATAGTTTAAGAGCTAAGAAATTAATCTTTTATTATTTTTCACTGTAATATACTTATATCAAAGTATGTATCAAAATTTAAAATAATTTTTATTAAATTTACATATTATCAATCAAATCCAAAATGTTTGATAATATTAGAAGAAATAGTGTTACTTGTTAATTAAGTGTTTTAGTGTGATATTTATCTTAGTATATATATATATATATATATGAATTATATCTCTATAAAGGAAGTTAATTGCATATAACTAATGAAAAATCGATTTCAATTTGTCAAAAGAGCGAACAGACAAAGAGACAGACGCGAAGTGAAGTTAAGACAAACGTTATAAAAATCTTCGTATTATGGTTTATTTGTTAATAAATTTATGATATTTTATATATGAGAGTACAAATGAGTGGTTAGACAAGAAACTTTATTTTTAAATATTAAAATTTTACTTATCAATTATTCACTTATTTATTATACAAACTATAAATATTTAAAATATTAAAATAAAGTATCTTCATTATACTGAAGTGTAAAATTTTTATATATGGTTAAACTTTAAATTGTATTAAAAGTTTTATTTAAAACGAAATTTTACCATTTACTGATAACTAATAACTTTTTTTAATAAGTAATTTTATATAAAAATATAATTACTATATATACATAATCCGAAAGACCACATATATTTAAACTATCCGATATAATAAAGAAATTTAAATAATAAATAATTAATTTAAAAATAAAAAAATATTAGTTAGTAACTAAATTAAATATTTAATTGGAAATTTTTTTTTGAAAAACCTCGAAAATGCCTCCTACGTTGGATCCACTGCCACCACCGCTGAACCAGGATGATGAAGAGGAGGACGAGTCAAATCCTCTTGATCCGCCACCCCCTGCTCCATCTGCTCCTCCGGTGCCATAATGACTAGAAGAAGATGATGATCCATACCTGTTGTTATAATCATATTGTCCTTGTCCTTGATTATCATATTCGCCCCTACGATTATCGTATTGACCTTGGCCATGCCCACGATTATCATATTCGCCCCCCTGTTCACGATTATCGTATTGTCCTTGGCCATGTCCACGATTATCATACTCTGCCTGACCGCGATTATCGTATTGTCCCTGTCCATGATTATCATATTGGCCAGATCCTCCGTGAGGTTCGTATCGATCTTGCCCTTCCTGATCTCCCCGACGACTACCACCAGAATAATCACCACGATTGTCATACTGACCGCTTGAGTAATCACCACGATTATCATACTGACCTCCTGAAGAGTGGTGCGAATAACCATTTTGGTTTCCGTACTGACCAGTTTCACTTTGACCATAACTGGTGTGAGTGTTGTAACCGCGTGAATGTTCATCTGTTTGACTTGCACGTCCTCCAGCATCATGATGACTTCTTGTGGGATAATTGCTGCCCCGATAATCGTAACCATCCTCTCCCTCTGATCCTGGACCATTACGATTACCGTAGCTATCTCGATCACGATTTTTGTCTAAATGTCCCCTGTTGTTTTCATATCCATGTCTGCCTTGTTCGTCCTCATCATAGCCATTTTCAGTTAAATCGTCTTCATCATCCTCTTCGTCATCATAACCTCCTGTGTCAGGATCACCACCAGGGCCATAACCGCCACGATGATCCAGGTTGGATCTGTTATCACCATCTTTATTATGATAAGGTGCGCCTAAGTCTCTAGAGCCATCTACCTCTGTCCCTGAATCACCACTGATATCACCTCTGCTAGTATAGTTGAGAATTTGCTGTAAAAAATATAAATTTGATAAATAAATTATATTTAAAAAAAAATAATAAATATAATAAGCTAATTTATAAACAATTTCAAAAACAATTTAAATTGTTTATGAATCTTTAATAAGGAAAATTAAAGAACGAAACATTCAGTAAATTAAGCGCTACTAAAGAGATATATTCTCGACAAACGTTTCCAATGGTTAAAAATTTGTCATTTGTTATTTATTACTAAATAGGCCTCTCTTTGAAATTTTTTGTTGAATTTAACTTTAATTTAAATTTGTTATAGTTTAATTAAAGTGGATTTCATATTTATTAGAAATATAAGTAAATAAACATTTAAGAACAGTGGCGTCATTTCAAATTTTACTTGGGGGAGAGGGCAAACATTTTTTTCTTAAAATTAACAAAATAATAATTTGTAAAAAAATCTTTGTACTAACAAACTAGAATCTATTTATCATCATTTTTAATACTTTAATTACAATAAGATAAAATAATTTTAAAAAAAATCAGAAGAATTGAGAAGTACGTTTTTATTTTTTTATTTATTCTATTCATTTTAAAATTTAAAAAGAAGCCCCCCAAATGACGCCACTGATTAAGAAGTCTAAAGTGTGTGTTCAAAGTTGGTACTTGGTCAGTGGCGTAACTAAGGGGGGCAGGGGGGGACATATGTCCCCGGGCGCCAAATTTAGGGGGCGCAAAATTAGGGAAGCCAATTTGGAACAAAAGAAGAATTAATATTTAAAGTCAAACTGTATTTTGTGTAAGTCAATAAATATTCTTTATACTCTTATTAAAATCTGTTAAACCTGTTTCGTTATTCGTCATTAATATTCTTTAAAAAAAATTAAATTAAATATATAAGAAAGGGGGCGCTAATTTCTCAGTTGCCCCCAGGCGCAAGAACCTCACGGTACGCCACTGTACTTGGTAGATGGTTTACAGTCTTTACAGTAGATTTAAAAAAATTACCATTTTTTTCTTTTAATTGCAATTGAAAATTGGAAAAAATGGAATAAACACATTAATTTAAATATTTTATAAAATAATATTTCATTATTAGTTGGTATTATGTTTTGATAAAATCAAATACATCATTATATATCCGAATAGAAAATTTGATTAATAATATTTGTAAACATTTGCAAAAGAAATCAGGCAGAAAACCTTTTAGTTATGAACCTTGTTTTAATATAGATTTATATTCAATTATTATTGTTATTATTTTTGTTTAAATAAATAATTGTATATTAATATTATTTATTATTAACATTGATTTGCTTTCAGGCACCTCGTATTTCACGGACCAATAGAAATCATTTATAGTTCATTAAATAAATTTATACATAAATTAAATAAAACATAAATATAATATATGTACCACATATGTTTATGAATAAAATTAAATTTAAATTAGATAATAACAATAATAATAATAATAGAAATATAAAATAAAAAATTAATATATTAAGTGGTTAAAAGTTTAATTGAACAAATAACATATATGTATTATATAAATACAAATTGTATTTAGTCTGATGATTATTAGTTTGTTTCTAAAAGAAATAATAAATAATTTTCTTTTCAAAAAGTTGATTTATCTATTGGTGAAATTATTGTATTATAAATCTAGAGTTAATAAAATTCTAAACATAGTTTTTGAGAACGAGACTATTCAAATAAATTTGAATTAATGATCTTTTTTATGAAATCCAAAATATGACAATGATTGTTTTCCTTATCTTATAAATTTTCTAACTACAAGACTGTTGTCGTGAGGAACAAGGTCGATGAAAAAAATTCCAAGGCTTTGGATGGGGCATCATACTACACAAGTTACACTTGTATTTTATTATATATGTCTTTTTCTGTGGCTCATCGGAACTTGAAAGTTCTTGGCCGCATCAACAACACTCCCCCAAACGTTATTATCCTGAGTTATCCCCATTCAAATCCCACTCACTCCCAACATTTCACATACCTCCCTACATTGTCTGTCCATCAAGTTCTTGGTCGACCAACCCACAAATAAATTTCACCCCAGTCCATTCTCTTCCATTTTAGTCATAATTGATTTTTTATTAATTAATATTACAACTAGTACTATTTTCTGTGTTTTTGAATCGTTCTTTTGTTCAATTTCTCTCTGTTATATTAAATATTTCATAAACTACAATAGATATCTGATTTAGTTTTAACAATTTATTAGTGAACCCAATTATTAAGATATAAGTTCTTAGTTATAGGGCTATATTTAGTGAATATTTTGTTTTGGTCAATATTGTACTAAAATAAAATGTGTTCATCAGGGTACAAATTTTTCTTCTTGGCAACATTTTAAAAAATTACTTTTGTAATCAGCATTTCTGTGGAACTGGAACTTTTTATTACTTGAATCGAATGAAAAAACGGAACAGACTACTCAAAAACGGGACGGTCTTGTTCGAAATGGGGTCTTGGCCACGTTTAAGTTAATTATATATAACATTTAATTAAGTAAACATCCCTTTAAGTTTAAGTAAAACATTTATCATATAACATGTGTTTACTACATTATATTTTAATTTATATGGGAAGCTTTGGCAGAGGCAGTAACAAATCTCAAAAAATGATGATCAAAATATAAATATTTTCTCGTTTAAGATAATTTGTGGTAAAAATTAGACAATTTTTATTTTTTTATATCTTCTTTTTAAATAATATTTTTTTTTAATGTAGATCTATTATATATAAATGATATAATAATTGAAAAAAATTAAAAAATCATATAAATAAATAAATAATGTTTAGAAATAAATATTGACTATGGAAAAAATTTTGAATCCTAATGAAACATTCCTATTCATTCAAATATGCATGATTCGTAAATTTCTCTTTAAGTACATATGGGATGGGATAAATCAAATAATAAAATTCATTGATTTAATAATATTATTTATGTATATTCATTCCTATTCATTCTTATCCATATAAGTTTTATAATAACAAATTTTTTTCTATTATATAAATACAAATTTCATTTTAATAAATAAAGAATTGTGAATGAAAGTAACATTACATTTGAAATGTATGTATTTAAATAAAAAGTAATTCATTGTTTTTAATATTAATAATAATTTTAAGAATAAATGAAAAATACCTGTATTATATTTTTAAAATTTTATAAGATACTCTAATTTTATTAAAAATTATTTATTTAAATATTTATATATATTTTATTTGAGTGATATTAATATTATCTGGAGGGATATTAAACATTTAAAATTAAAATCTCTATCTATCTATCAATCTCTGTGGCTCTACGGAACTCGAAAGTTCTCGGCCGCAGCAACCACATTTTTCCAAGTGTCCCTATTCTGACTCACAGCCATCCAACTCCTACCCTCTCCTATCTCTCTCACGTCCCTTCCTACATTGTCCACCCACGGCGTCTCTTTTAACTTCCAAACGGACATTTTCCAATCGGTCTCCCCACCAATATATTTTTCGCCAGTCTTTCATCTCCCCTCTTGCCACGTGTCCTACCCATTGCAACCTCCTTGCTTTTAAAACTCTAACTACTAGTATATCTGGAGATGCATAGAGATCATGTTCGTTATGCAGCCTCCCCCATTTCCCGGTGACCTCATCTTTCTTTGGTTCATAAATGCTGCAAAGAATTCTATTGCCAAATACTCTTTCAAATGACAATGAATTATTAAATATATTAATAAAAAATAGGTGACTTAGTTTTTACATAATAATAAAGATTAATACTTTTTGATTAAAAATATTTTTTTTATTATATGCTAGATTTAATAGGATCTTCACATCTTGATTTTATAAAAGGATCCATCGAATAAATATATTTTTTATTATTTTTTTTAATAATAAATAAATAGATAGCAATGCCGGATAAATCGCTTTATTATTATTTTTTAGATGATCATCGCGATTAAATAATGAATTTAAAAATGTAGACAGTTGTTTGTTTGGATCGATGATTTAAGATTTTTTTTTTTCTTATATCTTTCGATCCTTCTTTCACAACGATCTTTATCTCTCAATAGACATAAAAAAAATGTAGAAAAAAAGTATAGAAGCTAAAGATGATAAACCATTTATTTAAAACTAGTGGTTGAATAGGTTATATAATTATTATCTGTGTTAATTATTTCATATCATAAATTAAAGGTTAGATTTACTTAAATCGATAATTGGACAAAGGTGTAAAAATTTAATAGCCAATATATCAAGATAATTATTTATTAAAGCTCTATTATCATAAAAAAATAAGATTTTTTTAAGCCTTAACATATTAAACTTACTAAAACACAAAAAATTATAATGAAAAATATTTTAACTATATTATAATTATTATACCAGTATATTTGGCATTTATACACATATTATTAAATATATATATAATCAAGAAGGAATAAAGTATGTGATTAAAAAAAAATTGAACCTAGTTGAAAATGAACTTTAAATTAATTGACTTGAAATTTAAATATTATAAATTTATTAAAAAATTAATCTTGTAAAATTTTGTAGAGGATTCAAAATAAATAAATTTAAAATAATGTAATCCGATATAAGTTTATTAATAATATTGAGTTAATTTTTTATAATTTATTTTGACTATTATGAAATTAAAAATAATTATTTAAAATATAAAAAACTATTTTAAATGAATTTAACAATAATGAGATACATAATATTTCTAATTTAGTAAATATAATTTAAAAATGCTTAATCCAAGTGACTTTTCGACCCAGTTAGTCAAGACAAGGTGGCTCAATCAGTTCTAAAACTAGTTAAGGGGATGTGAGTGAAACTATGAGTAAAAATTGTATGTAGATAGTACAGTAAATAAATATAAAATTCTCATATCACCCCCCCCACTTTTCCTAACATGAAATGAATATTTCGGGGACTATTACTTACACATCACTTAATTAATAGATATTTTTTGATTTGAGAAGTGAAAGGAAGCCAGAATGAAAGAGAATTCAAAGATAAATGTTGCAAGAGTAGTGACTTATCGTAAAGAGGTCAGTGACCTTTCCAGCCATCGCCAGAGGATGCAAATGCCTTAAGTAAATGTTTTTAATTGAATTCCTTCAGGAATACAACAAATTTAATCAACCGTAGTTAAACAAAATGCAATAAAAATATTTATAGTTTAAAAATTAAATGATTAGTGCATTCATATAGACTCCTTTAAAACCAGATGGAAAGGTGGAGAATAAACGATTATAGAGGAGAGGGTTGAAGTTTAGGAAAGAGTAATCCTTCATATTTCGTTTTAACTAACGATGAACATATAGTAATTAAGAATTTAAGGTCATTTCTGGAAATATAAAATAAATTGTTATTTTTCAACCACACTTCAGATAAAAAGAGATTAGATAAATAAGAGGAATCTCTATAATTTCGGATAAAACCTTTTTCTGTTGAAGTTATATACTCTAGTTATTTTTTTAATCTATCTATCTATTCCTTTGGAACTACCAATCTGGAAATTGAGCAACACTCACTCAGCCGTCCCTCAACCTCAACCTCTTTCTTCTAATTTGATTGCATCCTAATACTTTCATATATTTATTTGATTATATCTTACCATAACAATCATGGTTTACTTATCCACTTGTCGTTTTCCAATTTTATAAGAGTCTAACTTATGAAATATAAAATTTATAATTTTGTACGGGATTTATACTCATATTCACAAAATCAAGATTTTACCATTCTCCTGGACTGGACGGAAATCGCGTTGTCATGAAGGAACATAATGTGTTGATTATTTGTCCTGCCCATTGAACATTTTTGGAACTCACTTCGCATATGGTTTGCGATATTCAGGATGTTGACAATCTTATAAATCAAGGATAGAGCAATATTTGGGAATGGATTAGGTATACCATCAATCGTCAATGATTCGATTTAACGATGTAACACAAGAATGTAAATAATAAGTAAACAATCGTGCAGCCATTTTGAAATTCTCAACACCGTTTACAAACTTGTTTCTCAATCATTATTTCAGGTGTCTATAAACTAAGCATAACTCCCGATGAGAGAATTTCAGTAACTGAAGATCATCGTGTCAAAAAAATCAAATTACACAGAAAAATGTGGATTCTCTCAAAATCACCTGAATAAATTTAACATAAAGAAAAAAATTGATAAAAAGTTTCATTTGAATCACCACCATCTCACTCTATATATATATATATATATATATTTATAAGTCTAAATTGTATTTTTTTAACGTTTTTAATCATAAAGTAAGATAAAAAAAATTCACGTTGAAAATTTTCCGTGAGCAAACCTGAATTGATGACAAAAGATGGTATTTGTTGATAATCTCTTCCCCTGACAAAAAGAACATTTTATGTTTAAGCATGACTGCAATTCAAACAGTATTTATTCTCTTATCAAAAGGTCATTAAATAGACTCAAGTATTCTATTTATTTTTCTTTTATCTATTTTTTTTTTAAATCCTTCCTGGTCCAGTCACGATGCAACAAGCAGCCTGTTATTTATTTATTTATTTTTTAAATTGTAAGCTCCCAGGGCGTTCGTTTCTCTCCTCCCTCAGGCTACAATAACGGCCAACAAATGCATCTCCCAGTTCAATGGCTTTTCTCGTTTCTCGTCATTTATTTTATTAGTAGATCATTTTTTTCAATTCAATTATTTTTTTTTTAACCTCTATATTCTGTTATGTGAATATATTATCCTGGATAAATTTATATATATAAAATTATGTATAATAATTTGCATATAAATATAAAGTATTCAGGTGAAAAAAAATCAAATGCGAATTAACGAATTAAATTGGGAATAAAAATGGAAAAATATTCGCTTTTTGTTCATTTTTTTTTTATTGAAATTATGTTGATTTGATTTTAACTGTTACATAAAATCTATATACCATGTAACACGAATATATATATCATCATTTTCTTTAGAAAAAATAGATATTTTAATAAAATCAAATTAAAAATAATTCTGATTATTTATTAGATAAAAATGTTTAATGTATTTAACTTACATACATAATTGATACAATGTGACACCCACCTTTGCCTCTTTAACCATCTATAAAGTGACCTTCGTCCCCTAAACCCCATTTCTTTAGATTTATTATAATTATTTTTTATACATTCATTTTCATAAATGCGATTTTATTTTACATAATATCCATTAAAAAATATTGTAATCTATAAATACAAATAAATATGAAATAAATCAAAAGTAAATGTTCTAAACATGATATTCTGATTAAAAACTCTGAATTATGTGTGCATACATATGGAATTTATTCGATATGCAGACATAGCTCACCTTCAGTCCTACGGGCAGTAATTATTTTGTTCTGCCTAGCACTCTACGCTTTAGTAACACTATAAGAACAAATAAACATCTAACTTTAGTACATCCTACGAAAGTGCAGCGCCTATTAAGACGGTTGCCACCTAAACGGGGTAAAGGTATTCTATAATCAGTACAATGCATAATCTCCATTTTATTTTTACTTTTTACTCCTTTCCATAGACACTAACTAAAGAAATTCCCTTGCCAGGTCTGAGACTTTAACCGACACTACGAGGTTGAGAGTCAAGCGTGTTGCATCCCTGCGTGGCGCCTTAACACTATAAGAATATATTAAATAATTAATTAATTAAATTTATATTTATAATTAATACAATTATTAATTTTGACATTTAGTAGCTTTTGTTATGGTTACATATTTTATTTTATTAGTAACGTCGGATAATGATGGTTAGTAAAAGTATAAAAAAAAATCAAATATTTAGTAAAATAATATAATTTTAAAGTTTATTAGACATTACATTACATCAAAAGAATTCAGGATTATTTGCAGAATTAATTTTTATATATATATATTATACCTACTACTTGTTTATTTATTTCTAGTCGTTTTCAAAAATTAAAATTTTGGGCGTCATTTCCAATATTTGAGATTTTTTGATAAAGGATCTTAACCGTAAAATGATATAATATCAGAAAATATCAAAAATTAAAACAACAAGATCATTGTATATTTTTTATAATTGAATTTTTTTTATTTTCATAAATTTATTTTTAAAATTAACTTGAATACAAATAATGAATTAAATTTATTGTAAAATAAATAATGATATTACAAAAATAGTTAAAGAATTTTAGAATCAATAAAACTTATTTATTTGTACAGGAAAATTAATTAAGTAACATATTCATTATTTATATTGATACAACTTTAATAATGTCTAAAGAAATTTTGAATCTTTTGATTCTTAAAAAAAAAATATAAATATTTATAAATCTAGAGTATAATATATTTTCTTATTGAATATTCTCGTAAACATATTAACTATTAATGAAAATTATTCTTTGAAGTGAAATAGATAAATAGAGTAAATTAGAGTTTCTATTTCAGTGAAATAATCAATAATAGATTCAATTTGGTGAATAGTGGTGGTAAGAGAGGAGAGAAGATGAAATATCCATTTCTCTCTTGTGTGTGCAAACATAGAATCCTATTTGTAAAGATGATTGAAATGGAAGATGAATGAATGATCTATTCATTCAGATAATATTATATTATAAATTTGAATAATTAACTTGAAAATTGACTTGATGGCAAAACTGAAAAGAGAAGGGAGAAGGCAATGATGGGGAAATAGTGAAAGAGGTGGAGAAGAAGGTAAGGATTAGGGAGAGGGGTTTAAAAGAGAGAGAGAGAAGGAAATAACCGTGGGAGATCAGGTGGCAATTGACTTGACTGATTTGGAGATGAAAATCAGCCAATCCCAATCGCCTACACACACTTATACTTATCCAAAATTAACATATACTACACCCATATTAGAAAAATGATCTAAGATTTCCTATTTAATCAAATAAATAAATTTTTCTTTTCTAGAAATAATAACATTAATATATTAATTATTCAATGGTTTTAACAAATTATAAATTAAATAAAAAATTAATGAGCAGTTATAAAATTATTAATTGTTTATAATTCCTTATACTTAAATTAAATAATATTTCCACTTTTTATTTCTATTGTATTTTAGTTAATTTTAACGAATCAATTTATAAAACGCAGCAAGATTAAAACGAAGGATGCAATAAAATAGTTTTTAAAAAGACTAATCCGTTTGTAGCTCAAATGATAAATAGTACAGAAAATTCCACGCCAAGTTCAAAAATTGTAAATATCTACAATATATTTTGTAAATTACAAAGAATATAATTTTGCCACACCGTCGAAACTAACAGACCATAACTTAAAAGGAATTAAAATATAACCAAAGCTCCTCGAAAGACTAAAAGTCTAATAACATCCAAAATCACTAAAAATATATTTTTTGGATTTTATAACCTACAAAATTTTATTTCAAAACCTTATAAATCGTTCTTCTTCTTAAGGTGCCGTCTCCCTTTCGGAGTTTGGCTATCATCATGACTAGGATAGCCTTAGACGCCACCCAGCCATGATGATTTTTCTTGGGAATGTTAATGCGGTGGTTTCCCGTTGCCTTCCGCATGTATAGAACACTTCCTGGAGCTGGGGGCAGCTGATGTTAAATTGAATTTTATTAGAAATATTTGTTCTTAGTTGGAATCGAACGACGACTTCTTGTGTAGAAAATTGCTATGCTACACTCTCGGCTAGCTGCCTCCTTGTAAATCGTTAATCGCGAGTTATTAATAATTCGAGGAAACATTTTCGGTATAAACCATTGACGCCCGCGATTGGCTACAATTTATTATTTATATTTTTACATTCTTAAAATTGTTACAAACTACTCTAGAAACCTTAAATCAAAAATAAAGAAATGTCGCCAAGAATATTATATGCTCTTACACAAATGTGAGTTCTTGTTCTTATTAATAAGTATTTTGTGAATGTGTTAATTTTAGAACAAGGAGAATCTTTAGTAGTTATTTTTGACGATATAATATAAAGATTGATTTAAACGATATTTGATTAATTGATATATTAGCTATTTACCCTTTAAGGGCCTCATCAGATTCGATTTCCCCTTACCATATCATATATCTATTGATTATAGCTCTCCATGGCTTCCACCCTTCTCTCCTATATACTGACTATCATCTGAATCTAGGTGGAGAATTGAAACGTTGCTCATTAATTCACTGATTAAAATCCCTGTCACATTCAATCAAAAAATCATATATGTATCAAACCAATAGGCATATATATATATAATTCGCCTCTTGATTTATAATATAAATTTATTGAATTTTCGATAAATGATTTTGTGGAATTCGATAATTCCATCAAATGTCAATGAATGATGAAAGTTAACGATCTTAGATTATTTTTGATAGCTGCTCTTTTTTCATTCTCCCTCTTTCTTTTTATCATATTTCTGTCCTTTCTTTTTTTTTCCTATCTCTCTCTCTTTTTTTTAACTCTTTTTTTCATTGCCTCTATTTGATAAATGTTGACAGATTTGAGCGGAGGCTTGATTTAATTTGTCTTTTGATCGTCCTGATTGAAAATGACTTGTTCAATTTTCTTAATGATTTTGCACATTCTTCGATTAATTTTTCTCTCTCTCTCTCTCTCTCCCTCCCTTCAGTAAAGAGATCTTTACTAATTAACCTCGATGTGATTAATTGACATGAATAGATAATCAATTAATATACCATTTTTGATCTTATATTCAGTTTCTTAATTCCGATCTTAAAGCATATTTAATTTATAAGGTGTATTCGTTTTTTTATATAATCTAAATCACATTAACAAGAAAAATTTATAAATTCATTAAAAAACAGATTTATGACTTATTATGACTTAAAAGCTAATAAAATTGCAAAATTTTAGAAAATGCTAAATCTTATACTTATTACATCACATCTGACAAGTTCATTTGTGTGTATAAATAGAATCTCCAATCCAAATTAATTTTGAAGGCGTATACATGGAACGAACTTAAATAAAAAAATAATATTATACTGTTTAATATGCATTTATATTATATTCTTTATGTGTATATAGTTGTTTCTTTATAATATTATAAATCAATATTATTTTTAATTGATTATTTACAATTATTAATTATTTTTCCCACAAATAGAGATGGAAAATAGAATCTTTAAAAAATTTTAAAATGGAAAAATAATCAATTACATAGTTTGAGGTTGGAACCAAAAAATAAATAATATTAAAATTCAGTAAAGTTAGATTAGTAATAATATATTGATTAATACTAATACTAATGTTTTTAAAGTCCATTTTCATATTATGATAATAATATATTATATAATATAATGTATTGATTAACATCTGCTGAATGTTACTTTAATAGAATTAATAAAAAAAAAACACAACTAATACTAACTTACATGAATGGAAAGAGTTTGCGAATGACGTCACCTTAGTTCTACTCAATCACAAAGCATTTCGGCAATAGAATAAATTTCAAAATTTTTTTACTTATATAGTTTAACAAAGAAATACACATACTTCTAATTTAGTTTTCAAAAAAGTTAAATATTTTTTTTCCATTATTAATTGATAGTATGAATAATATTTAAAGTACGATAATATTCTAATGAAGTCAAATACTCTAACCTAAGATATTAATTTAGGTCTTTGGGGACCTTTTGTAGATCTTACAAATACATATATACTATTGTTAGGATATTGTGAGTCTACCAAATATCTTCATGGACAAATTCAAATGAACTACACAAGATCGATAAAGCCAAAAAGAGATGACACCGACAAGAGCGTTGAAATCACAAAACTAAATGTGTTATTTGAGTGAGAAACAAGTTGGGACAAGCATTAGTGGAACGATCTGTAAAACGGGAATTCACAAGCAAGGCCACATCCACGACCTCTTCGCCCACTGCAAAATAAAGAATGTCAAAGTACATATCGGCAAAGTACTACAAAACAGCGAAAATCTATGCAGACAAGCAACTTCAGCATATTAGAAAGTGCCGGAACTAAATATTTCTGAGGGGGAGGTAGTCCAATTAGGTAGACAGATATGGAAAAATAAATCAAGATCATGATCAATCTTTGTGCTCCTCAAAAAAGGCTACGCAACAGAATTCTTAAACTACAAGACCATTCCAAAGAAAATCTTAATGAAATATATTCAACAAAGCATGGCCACCTATACCGAATGGGAGCCTCATGGCGTGCACCCCGGGTTTTGCAAAAAAGACCAAACCAGATGGTCAGGATGAAGTCACGAAAATATCAAAAAGATGTGAAATATAAGGCTTTTGACTGCGTTGTTTATGACATGCTGTAGAGCTAACTGTGCATGCCACAGTATTTGGAGCATCATATATATAATAGCTCTTTGAGAATCAAGAAATCACTGTCAGGACGGCTTTAAGCAATACTGTATAGCTTGGAGTTGAGAAAAGAGCCTTAGACATGCATTTTATCGCTTACTTTGTTCAAACTCTGTTGAGAAGGTGCAATCTGGACGAGTGACTAATCGAAGTGAAGTTTGGCGGAGAAAACATTAACAACCTTCGATATGCCGATAATATAACTGTGATTGCTGAAAGTGAAAAGAACTTCTAATATCTGTTCCGAAAAGTGAAAAACCAAGCGCATGGAACTCAACGTCAAATACGAAGGTAACGACAACAGGAAATACACTTAACAATCGTCATATAACAATAACAATTCCATATATCAACCGACAATGAATCGAATCAATCTGAGCTTTCATCTTCATTGGATCCAAGATCGAACGCATCAGGGCCTAAGATTAGACGTATAATAGTACTTGGATGCAGTGTGATTCAAACATATTTAAAAATTAGCTGGAGTGTCTCCACTCGACTATCTCGCAATTTAAATTGGATTAAATAACATAATATATTATATTTAATTTAAAATTAATAAATAATATTTATTAAACCAGCGCATGTTTGGTTCTTTGTTGATGGCACCACGTCACGTGAGATTTGCAGTGTTAAAAAATTAATTCCGGTACTTTCATGGATTCAATCAAGCTGAAATTCTATATATAGCAGTTTTATACAATTATTAAAAATCTGAAAAATTATCAAACATATATCTTTATTTTTACGGTCACTTTAGAAGAAAAAAATCAAAACGTTGTAGGTAATGGCCCTCTTCCGGTTGAGCTACATTTCTCAAAAGTTGATTGAAAACTACGAATTTTGAATAATGTCCATGTACCAAATTTCATGATTCTAGTTCAAACCGTTTTTGCATAATCTTGTCTACATACATACATACATACACACACACACACACAGACATTTTTCTCAATCTTAGTGAAAATGATTCAGGAACTTTCAAAACGTATAAAAACATCAAAATCTCAACATGGAAAATTTTCGTGATCGCAATACTATCTCTGGCGAGATAGTAAAAAATCAAAAGATCGAAAAGATTTCCAGAAGTTCGAAACATATCAAAAATAAAATTAAAATAATCGGTTATGCCCAATTCAGTTTTTTCTTAAATTTCATAATATTTTTGACCTATGGGAAAAAAATAAATAATTTCAAAACTTAAAAATATATCACTAAATTATGAAGAATATATAAATGAATTCTACGAATAGCATTTATTTATAATAACCTAATCATAAAGCAAAGGAAAATTAAATAATTTAATCATTTATATTTGAGTTTTTTTTTATTTAAAACATTTGAATTGAAAATTATGTTTGAAAGTATACATATATGAGTTAAGTATAAAGTGAAAAAAGCAATAAAATAGAGTTGCAAAAAGCAAAATCAAAGAATATACCATAAATTACAATCAAAGAAGGAGAGAGATAGAGAGAAAGAATAAAAATAAAAGAAGTTGGAGGGTGAAAAGTTTTATGATTGAAATAATCAAATTCTTTCTTCACACTAGGAAAGAAAATTATAATCGTTTTATTTGACTGCTATTACTGATTAGCTAGTTAGCTTGAATACCATGCCATCAGAAATTTAATAGTAATATAAAGTGAATAATTTATTTTAATTTTGTAATGAATAAGAATATGTTAAAAGTTCATTTAGTAAAGAATAAAGACAGGGAGCGATCATAATCATAATCATATATAGGGATTCATCATTTAAAGAATAATTCATTAACTTCTTTGATATTTATGAGAATTACCTTCTTATGCACATTTTAAATAGAAATTTAATGGTATATTTCTAATAATATTTGAATAATTTTCAAAAAGCATGATGGAACATTTTTAATTTACATCAGTGTTTCTCAACCTTTTAGTATTCACGGCCCAATTTTCAATCATAATTTTCATCGCCCCCCCCCCCTCCATCGGAAATGTTTCAGAGCATCGCAAAATCATCTTACCTTTTTTTTTAGAACCATATTGAAAAAAGTCGGGAATGTTCTCTTGGATATGCTCGCGCCCCACAGGTTGAGAATCACTGATGTACACTCTTAATTAAATTAGCTGGAGTGTCTCCACTCGACTATCTCGCAATTTGAGAATTGGATTAAATAACATAATATATTATATTTAAATTAAATTTAATTAATTATAAATTATAAATAATAAATAATAAATATTAAACCAGCGCATGTTTGGCTTTTTGTTGATGGCACCACGTCACGTGTTGGCGCATGAGATTTGCAGTGTTTCAGCGAATCAATCAAGCTGAAATTCTATATATAGCAGTTTTATACAATTATTAATCATGTGAAAAATTATCAAACATATATCTTTATTCTTATAGTCAGTTTAAAGAAAAAAAATGAAAACTTGGTAGGTAATGACCCTCTTCCGGATGAGCTACATTTCTCAAAAGTTGATAGAAAACTACGAATTTTAAATAATGCCCGAATACCAAATTTCATTATTCTAGCTCAAACCGTTTTTGCGTAATCTTGCCTACATACATACACACACACATACACACACACACACAGACATTTTTCTCAACCTTAGTGAAAATGATTCAGGAACCTTCAAAACGTATAAAAACATCAAAAACTCAACATCGAAAATTTTCGTGATCGTAATACTATCTCTGGCGAGATAGTAAAAAGACTTTCTCGTTATTATAATGTAACAATATTATATCAATAATGTTAGATCAATTAACAATTTCTTTAATCTAGTAATATAATAGTCCAGTATTTTATAACATTGTATAGTGAAAGTTAAAAAAATGTATGACCAGTAAATTCTCTTAAATCCAAAAATAAAAAAAAAATCAATTTCGTTCTATTTTATGTTGCAAATCAAGTTTTCTGCTTTATTTTCTCTGCTATTTAAACATTGGAATAAATTTATTGATTAAAAAAAAAAATGATGATGTTAAAAGTCCATTTAAATTATATATATATATATATATATATATATAATTTTCTAATAAATTGATTATCAATAAATAAATCCCAATTTTCTAGCAATTAATCTATTATCTAGTTAAAAAGGTGTGGTTAGGAGAATTATTCTTCCTTTCACTTTTTTTATTCAGTCACGAATTTGATCTAATGTTTCGTCTTATATTTAGATAGACAGTTCAAGATAAATATCGACTATCATTGAAGATTGACATGTGTATTCTAAATAATATTAATAGATAAAATAATATAGTTAATGTGTAAAAGAGATTTTCTAGATAATCAAATATGCATTCTTATTCTATTAAATTCAATTTGTTCTAATTTTATATTAGGTAATTGTTTATAAACCGGGAAGCTTCAGGGATTTGGATAAAACTTTGCTAGTGGATTTCTTTTTTAATTCTAAAGAAACATTCCTTATGCAATATTTCTCGGTCTCTTCTAGTTTACGAGAAAAAAATTATTAAAGTTTGACATATAAACTAGTTGAGCAGCCATTTAGTAATGTTTTTTTGACTAATTCACTAATTATTCACTTATTCAATAATTTTCGGTTTATTTCAGTTCGGTTTGGATATAGTAAAATTATTTAATTAATTAATTTTTTAATTTTCATATATCCAAACCGAACTAAAAAAAACAGATAATTAGTGAAGCCCTCTACTGGCCAAATGAATATAGAATGGTAGCTAAATTGAATGTTAATGGATTTTTATTCAAACTTTAATAATTTTTATCTCGTAAACTAGAAATGACCAAGAAATATTGCATAAGGAAACTTTCTTTGGAATTAAAAAAGGAATCCACTGGCAAAGTTTCATCCAAATCCTTGAGGCTTCCCGGTATGTAAACAATTACCTTATATTATATTTTTAAATATAATTAAGATATAAATATTCAAATGATATGTGATTTTAAATATTAGCTGAGCTTATTTAGGTTGTGACTAGAGTAACCCTATGAACTCTGTTTGAATCATATAAATTAAATATATTAAATTAAGTGAAAAATGATCAGTAACTTAGATTATATAAATACTAGAAAAAAGTTAAACTGATTATCCTTATTTAAATCATTTCGTAGTAGTAGTAGTAAGTATAAATCGAGCAGGAGTTTTAATAATTACAATCATACCTTCTTCATATATATTCGTATAGCTTTATAGTAGAAAGTAATTTTTATTATGTAATATTATCTTATAAAATGGATTTTTTTTTTATTAATACACCACATATTTGTTTAATTTATTTATTTAGTTAAATAAACGTACAACGTTTCGACTGCTTATTCTACAGACGTTATCAAGTACCGTACGCTTGATCCAACTCAAGCGGACTTAATATTATTTAGTTTAACTAATGATTTTATTCCAGTATGCCGTGGGAAAATAGATATAACCTAATACCTAATCACCTAATGTATCTAATGCTCTTTCTCTTTCTATTGAAAGGGCCCACACACTAAGTTATGTAAATTCTATAAACATTCTTTATCTAGATAAAGAGAATATTCAATGTTAATTTTCTAAAATTAACCAAAAAAATATCTTTTACACTTATCATTAATAAATACCGGAAAAATATCAATTTAAATAATACTTTATAAAAAAAAAATTTTAAAAAACCACGTTTTACTAACGGACTAAAAAGGAGAAAATAATTTTTTTCTGAAAATCCATACTGACATTACATACAAGAGATCTGATTTGAATCAAACTGTCCATAACGTAAAAAGTGGGGCGCAACAAATAATAATTTTTCTATTCAAATATGATTTCCTTTATTAATTACCGACCGACGATAGTAAGGGAGGTATTGTTTTCACACCAAATTTCACATGTGGAGATTTTTACATATCTCCACAAATCATGCATTTTCTTAACAGAAAAAAGTATTTTTAGCATGATGTCTGTCCGTCCGTCCGTCCGTATAGATGTGTACAGCCTGAACGGCTCAACGGATTTTGATGGAATTTGGTATATTTACTTAATTTATCGTATATTTAATATATTTAAAAATTTTATACTATCAAACTTTTCAAATATCAAATTTTTTATCAGACCACTCGTAAAAGGGAATAATATTAGTAGTCCAATAGATTTTTTTTAATTTAAATTCTTTCGAGCATTAAATTTAATATTTTTGATAAAGATCAATATTCATTCGTCATATTATATTATGCGTGGTTTTAATGTTTATTTTGAGATTTATATATTTTCTATATTTTTATTAGAAACAGGATATTTTAGACATATTTGCGCCTCACGTTTTACGTTATGGACAGTTTGATTCAAATCAGATCTCTTGTATGTAATGTCAGTATGGATTTTCAGAAAAAAATTATTTTCTCCTTTTTAGTCCGTTAGTAAAACGTGGTTTTTTAAAATTTTTTTTTTATAAAGTATTATTTTCTTTTTTTTTAGTCTTCAAATTTTGCAATCGATTTTAGTTTACTCATATTAATTAAATTTTTGAAGTATAATTTAAGAAATGAATGTGTACTAAATATTTATATTTATAAAGTTGGGGATTTTATGTTTTTTACCGACCGACGAGATAGTAAGGGAGGTATTGTTTTCACACCAAATTTCACATGTGGAGATTTTTACATATCTCCACGAATCATGCATTTTCTAAACAGAAAAAAGTATTTTTAGCATGATGTCTGTCCGTCCGTCTGTCCGTCTGTCCGTCCGTCAGTATAGATGTGTACAGCCTGAACGGCTCAACCGATTTTGATGAAATTTGGTATATTTACTTAATGCATCAGTGGGATGAATTGATCAACTTTTGGTGCAAATCCGGAAACCGGAAGTGGTAGTATTAGCGATCGACGATAGGAAGGGAAGGGTTATTTACACACCAAATTTCACATGAGGGGATTTTTTTATATATCATCACGAATCATGCACTTTGTATTGGTTTTATCCTCGGGAAAATCATATTTATTAGTTTTTTCTTGCATATATATTATAAATAAAATAAAATTAAAAATGTTTATATTTATTATTTATGTATCCATATGTTTTTATTACATTAATAGATATATTAAAATTATTTCAAATTGTTTCTGTAGCTGCTAATTAATTTACTTCAAACCGTCGGTCGGTTCGGACCTGGCCACAGGTCAACTTATTAGTTTACATTTTTTGTTTACATCCGACATTTTGAATTTTTATTTATAGGAATAATTTTGGATTATTTCATTCAAATTGTAGCAATTAGAAGCTCATAGAAATGATAATATTGTATTGTCATCGAGAGCAAAGCTGTTGGTGAAGTTTTAAGAATATCCGATGATTGGAAGTCGTCGAAAAATCGATTGCAAGATTTGATGCATACACACAGACAAGAATATAAGTTAAGTAAAACGTGATAAAAAAAGCAATTCTTGAAATTTGTTTACGCGTAATTTTAATGAATGATGATTTATTTAGAAGAAATTTGGCTATTCAGATAATATAATGATTTAAAAAATAGCATTTTCATTGAATATAATCATTTCATAATAAAAATAATTTGGAAGGCACATGTATATGACATATTGGTATTCAAAGGTACAAAATGTATAAAAAGAATATTTAATGTGAATATTATTTTATATTCTTTTGACCACAAAGCTAATTTTAATACCTTACATTCATTTTTGAATTTTTTTATTTGTATAGGAATAAAACTGATTAATGATTTAATTAATTTTGTTATTAATTATTTTCTAACTATTTGTGTTTATCTTTGTTACACTACTGTTAAAAACACTCACATTACTCTTCACAGACTTAGTAAAAATTCCAAATATATAATCTATATTTTCTTCTAAAACCCTAATTTTTGTTTTTTCCATGATAGTTATTTTCAATATTGTTTTTCTCCATTAAGCTATTTGATCCCATCTAAACCAAGTGTCTTCTTCTCTCCTCTTTTATTATCTATTATTAGTTATGAAAATGCTTAGAGATTATTAAGTATTCTATATTTATGGAATATAATCCATTTTTGGAATGTAAGAGAGATGGGAGAGGGTAGGAGGTGGGGATAGGGACACGTGGAGAAATATGATTGCTGCGGCCAAGTCTTTCGAGTTTCGTAGACCCACAGAGATGGATAGATAGATAGGTTTTAATTTTAAATGTTTAATATCCCTCCAGATGATTTTAATAATCACTCAAATAAAATAATAATAATATATAATTATTTAAATATATAAATTTTATTAAAATTAGAGTATTTTTTTTTTTAAATAATTTTAAAATATAATACTGATATTTCCCTTTTATTCTTAAAATTATTTTCGGAGTAAACTTGTAAATAATTTTATTTATAAAAACCGTGTATCTATTCTAATTTTAAATTAGCTGGAGTGTCTCCACTCGACTATCTCGCAATTTGAATAGGATTAAATAACATAATATATTATATTTAAATTAAATTTAACTAATTATAAATTATAAATAATAAATATTAAACCAGCGCATGTTTGGCTTTTTGTTGATTGCATCACGTCACGTGTTGGCTCGTGAGATTTGCAGTGTTAAAAAATTAATTCTGGTAATTTCAGCGAATCAATCAAACTGAAATTCTATATATAGCAGTTTTATACAATTATTAATCATGAGAAAAATTATCAAACATATATCTTTATTTTTACGGTTACTTTAGAGGAAAAAAAATCAAAACGTTGTAAGTAATGACCCTCTTCCGGTTGAGCTACATTTCTCAAAAGTTGATAGAAAACTACGAATTTTGAAAAATGCTCATGTACCAAATTTCATCATTCTAGCTCAAACACACAAACACACACAGACATTTTTCTCAACCTTAGTGAAAATGATTCAGGAACCTTCAAAACGTATAAAAACATCAAAATCTCAACATCGAAAATCTTACGAGATAGTAAAATGAAAGGAAATTTTATGAAAGAAGCCATGAATAGAAATAAAATTTCTTTAAAATCTCGAGATATTTGTCAAAATTAAAAATAATATTAATACCTTATATGCAGGCCGTGATAAACATTAATTTACACAATGCTAGTAATTTTTTTTATTGATTTTATAATGAATATATTAAATTATATATATATATATATATATGTAGGATACAAAGCCTACTCACACAAGGTAGTTAAAAAAAATCGTATGCATTAAATAAAACAAAGCATAAAAGTCAATTATTTCATTTCTATTAACAGAATCTATTGAATTACTCACGTACGATTTTATCATAATATGTGCCGACTGCCACCTTCTATGTAAATTTATTATATTATAACTTTACTATTTGTGTTTAATAAACGATTCATTCATTTCCATTAATATATTATTAATATTAATTACCAATTACGTGAAATTTATTTAAAAATTAAATTTTTGGTTTCTATTTGTTAAATTATTCAGAAACAATATGATTATGGTGGTTTTTTTAATGTACTGAATTCAATCAATTAAAATAATTAAGAAAAATCTTTTAACTCAAATTATTATCTACTTGACATTATGTTCTCCATTATATGTTTTGAAAATTTACTAAATTATTGTGTTTCTTAAATGTTGTATAAATTAAATATAAAATTGTATAATAAATATTGTATAAAGAGTTATGAGAATATTGGTTTTCTTTCTTGAAGCTAACATTCAAAATTCTTTTAAGAACATTTCGACTTGTAATTATTATTTTCTTCATCTTCTTGCATTTATTATCTCTTTAAACATAATTTATAAGCGTGTATTTCAAAATATTTATAACTGTGACATAATTTTATTAGACTAAATTTTTACAGACCGACGATAGGAAGGGAATTTTACATGTGGAAATTTTTACATATCTCTTACATAATCATGCATTTTGTTAACAGAAAAAAGTATTTTTAGCATGATGTCTGCCCGTCTGTCTGTCCGTCCGTCCTGTGTACAGGTTGAATGGCTCAACGGATTTTGATAAAATTTGCTATATTTACTTAATGCCTCAGTAACATGAATTCATCAACTTTTGGTGTATAACCGGAAACCGGAAGTGGTAGTTTGCAAAGTATTAATTTTATATTCATTGTTCCAAAATATTTCACTTAAAATATAGTAGTAATTAATTATTGAGTAATTAAACTAAAAATAAAAACCAAGATAATATTATTTAGTCATTTAGTCATTACATTTTGATTTGTTTTCTTGTGACCGTAAAAATAAAGATATATGTTTGATAATTTTTCACATATTTAAAAATTATATAAAACTGCTATATATAGAATTTCAGCTTGATTGAATCGCTGAAAGAACCATAATTAATTTTTTAACACTGCAAATCTCACGTGCCAACACGTGACGTGGTGCCATCAACAAAGAGCCAAACTCGCTCTGGTTTAATAAATATTATTTATTAATTTTAATTTATAATTAATTTAATTTAAATATAATATATGCTATTTAATCCAATTCAAATTGCGAGATAGTCGAGTGGAGTCACTCCAGATTTTTTTAATTCAAATTTTAAAATTATTTTTTTTATATTTTAAATATATATATATATAATGTTGTTTGGAAATTAATTTATTTCAAATCGTCAGTCGGTTCTGTGTCTGGCCACAGCTCATCTTATTATGATACATTGCTAGTATAAATACTAACGTATAATATAGTCCTATAGATTAAAAATAGAAAATCCTAACTGAAAACATAAAAAAATAGAATTTTTATTTGATTTATAGACGTTTATAATATGTATAACAAAATTATAATTTTAAATATAAATTTTTTAAGTGAAGGGTGGAACGGGTGTAGGAAACAAGAATTTTTATTTGGGGCTTTCAGGTGCCTAGCACTCATAATTCCACCTCTAGTGATTTTAATCGATCTCTCTCTCTCTTTTCTTTTGTTTAATTTCTTTAAAACTAAAATTCCTGCTTCTAACAAGTAAGAGATGGAGAATTAATTGTATGAGAATTTTTATAATTCAATAAGAAATGTTTGGAAAATCATTTTTTTATTTTAATCGTAAAATGTCTAAAAATTTTATTAAGATTATCAGTAATTGGCGAGTATTTTTTCTTTTATACCTTTAATTACAACGATGAACAGTTTTTAATCAAAAATCTCATCTCCAAAAATAAATTTCAAAAATCACTTTTTGATTTTATTAACTCTAATATTTCACCTATTAAATTAATATTATAATATCCCTATAATTTGTTTTTGCAATGAAGGAAACAATTTATAATTGTACATATATTGTTCGTTTATTTAGCGTTTTCTTAAAGGCAAAGAGAGCAATTTTTTCCCTGATCCTTGTATACACTCATTTAATTTCAGTTAGATAATTAAATTTGCTTAACAGTTGAATCGAAGCGGGATTTGGAATTTCAATTGGAATTAAACAAAAATATAATTTGAAATTTATTAGGAGAAAAATTATAAGAAAATTTTGCGACAACATTTTGGTCTCGGCACATAGTTTGAGGATCACTTTATAAAATTCAGGCGCAAGGGTGCACAAAAATTCTTGACCTCCAATAGTTATAATCTATCCTACTTCTATTCTGTCCTAATTGTCACGTCTTTATATCGTCTACCCCTTTAGTCTACCTACAGGTCTCTTCCTAATTGGCCTATACAAACTTCTCCATAGGAAGTTCATTGACTTGATGAATTTAAAAAAATGCTAATAGATTTTTAGTGCAAAACCTTTATTAAGGGTTATTTAATCTAAATCTCTATATTCTCCAACCTCTACCTCCCTTAGTTTTACATAAAGTTTTAATATAAAGATTATTATTTTTTTGAATTTCTATTTTTTTTAAATAGTACTTTAAATAATTCACCATCCCTATAATCTTTTTATTCTAATTAAGTCCATTAATGCTTCCCATAATAGAAAATGTCAAATAAAAACACTTTGTGATTTTAGTTCAACTATTGGAGTATAATATTTACCTAATTTATATATTGAATTTCAAATTGTAAAAAAAATCTATTAACTCCATAAATGATTAAAGATAGTAATTAAATTTATTATTTATTTGACAATGAGATATTAAAGAAAAGAGAGATACTTTAGTTCTGACGAAGACAAGATCAAAGACAGCCTAAATGGTTGCTTATTTATATAATTACTTTTGATAAATATATCTAATAAATTGAATGTAATGGATGTCTAATGATTAAATTAATGATTTTCTTCTTGGTACGTAAAGTAACCGTAAAATAACTCCAATTATAAATCGTATTTCTTCATTAGTTATCAAGTAGAAACAGACATTCCCTTTTTGTCATGCTCCTCACCACATTGACAATTCAATTAACTTGTTGAAACATTTTAATCCTTCATAGACTGAGTTACTTTAACGGAGCTTTATTTGAAAGGCATTAACAGATTAAAGGGGGAAATCATTAAATGCCATATGTTCAAAACATAATTTACTATTAAAGTATAAATTATCTTATAATCCTGACAAAAATTATTTATTATATATAAATATTGAAAAAATTTGCACAGAATGTATAATATTAGAGTTTTTGAGGATAATAATCAATCTATATAGGAATCTTTTAAAGGAAAAAACATTTTAATTAATTTTTTAAATAGAAGCTAATAATTGACTGTAAATATCATTATAGTATAAAGTAAAATGTTATTTTTTAATTCAATGATAATAATTAATTAAATTAAACTGGATAATTTAAAATAACATAAATGATATATTATTTAATTAATTCATAATTAATTGCATGCAATTGATTTTATATAACTAGTTTAAAATAATTAGTTATAATAAATTCCACAATTATAATATAAAAATTTATTAATTTTTATTGTGTTATTTTATATTTATTATATTATTATTATTATTATTATGGTTTATTTAATAGAGTTAACTCCTGTTTTATAATTCATGTTTAGTATTATATTTGGATCTTTAATTTTTCAGATTTTTGTTTAAAATCTGACTTCTGGAGTAAATACCCGTATATAATTTATTATTGAATTATTTTATAAAAATAACTAAGATTAATAATAGTTTCATATAATTAAAAAATATTTATCAATTTGATACCTATTTACTTTAATGATACTTTATCAATTAGAAATTAATTCAAATTCGCATTATAAATAAATTTTTATTCATATTTTATCATTGTGATCATATTTTATACTAACATATTTAATATCTTATTTAGAGGAAACTAATAAGGACTCATTTATTATACATAATCTTAGTAGGAAATTTATACATAAATTGTTGATAAATTTAGACTTATAGAGTGAGTTGGTAAATGCATTATACTGAAAATTTAATAAGTTTATACATTTAATTGAAATATTTTTTTTCTTGCCGAGATATATGCGTTCTTCTCAAATCTTTTTTTTTAAATTATTTTATTGAAGACTAGAGATATTACTTCCACACAGGTTACAATTATGCCATATTTTTATTAATTATTATATATATATTTGATAAATTTTATATAAAAATTACTTTGTAAATTATGATTGACGAGCTGACTAACTAGTTCATAGAATTGATTGAATAGAGATGAAATTTTTAATTAGATGAAACAAAAATTTAAAAAAGCGGTGCGTGTACTTATGTACGCGCGTGAGAAGTTATACTTCTTTGGCATCATTAAAAAAAAATTGAAAATTAATATATTTATATAATAAAATATATTTAATATATACATTTAATATAAATTTAAATAATATAATAATATATTATTAATAATAATATATAATAATAAGTATTTAACATTAATAATTTAATAATATTTAGTGTTAATTATATTAAATAATTAATTTATATCAATAAATAATACATACGGATAGTTAACCTCAAAAGTATATAAGCACATTTTTTGTTTTCACTAATATTCACAAATAGTAAGTAATATCAATCAAAATATTCAATTTAAATCACTACTGAATATAATTTATTAGCACACATATATAATTCGAAATGAAATGTTCAAGCGGTCCATTAGAAACAACACAAATGAAACGAAATGTTGACATCTATCTATCTATCTATTTATTTGGTCTGGTATTAGATTGAAATATATATATATATATATATATATATATATATATATATACTCTTGGAATTATTATAATTTTCTACACACCTTAGATTAGATATGACATCAAGAATTCAACAAGATTCTTCATATTTTGTGTTTAATTAAAAAATTGTTAATAATCTATCCATGGGATGGCATATATGGTTAAAATAAGATAATAATGTTGGGGATTCGTCATAGCCTAGTGGGTAGAGCGCTCGCTTGCTTTGAGCGCTATGACGTAGTCGAAGAGAGACATGGTAGGTTCGAATCCTACTTCAGGCAAATAAAAATTTATTTTTCTGGAAAAACAAAAAAACTGTTAATTTTTCGTGTCACACATCTTAAAATTTCACTCCCCATCAATTTTCCATAACGCGCCTAAAGAAGTATAACTTCAAAAATTTTTAACAGTTGTTTATATTAATCGGAAATTTTCTTTTTTTTTAAACAATTATTGGTTATTATATATTTATGTATTAATATTATCTAAGAGCAATTTTATTGTCTTTTCAATTTTTTGGAATACGAGGGTGGTTTGAAAAGTTTCCGACCTGACCAAGAAAAACGATGTTTTTCAATTTTTTTATTTTTTTTATTTTTCAACATAATCTCCATCAACACTGATACATTTCTCATAACGGTGTTCTAATTAATTTAATTAATTAATTATTTATTTAATTAAATTTGATTTAATTTAATTTAAGACTCATCAACAGTTATGAATCGACGCAAAAATTCGTTTGGATCACGCCTACAGCGCCAAATTGTCGTTAGAAATGGTTTTTCGAAGCAATTTTTGGTCTAACATTAGGAAATGCGGTACCCACGTTGCACACAGCTTTCCATATTCAAATGGTTTTGCAAAATATTTCGCACACGTTCAGATGACACCGTACAGGTCTCAATTACCTTGAATTTTGAAAAATAAAACAAAAAAAAAATTGAAAAACATCGTTTTTCTTGGTCAGGTCGGAAACTTTTTAGACCACCCTCGTATATAAGTTATTACCTTAAATAAATATTGATTATTTAGTTAAAACAAAGTTAGATAATCCATTTAAAAACGTTTAAAAAATAATATATAGTTTCTTGTATTATTACCCTTCCATTTACTCACTTTTTTCATTCAATCATTGTATTTTAATTACAATTAATCTTTTTTTAATGATCATTTCGTTTAGTTGTTTTTTCTTTTTACTTTATAAAAAAAAATCTTAGGTTAATATTTTTTACATCAATAAAAGACATTAGAACTTTTTACAAATTTAAGATTCATTAATGAAGAAACAAAATATTAAATTGATTTAAATTCTAAATGTTTCGATCTTTAACCCCTTTGGTTAAATAAAATAAAATATATTAATAACTAATTTTGTTTTTAATTGAAAAAAAAGAATTTAATTTATATATCATTAATATTTTACAATTTATTCTGTTGAATTCAAACCTTTGTTTTGAACTAAAGTTGAATGCACTTACCTGAAACAAACAAAAAATATTATGATTAATAACCAAATTTTATTTTAAAGTTTGATATAAATTTAAATTATTATTTGTAAAGTGTAAAAATAAATATTATTTAATACCTTATTTATAAATTTTAATTTAAAGAGAAAATGAAACTAAAAAATAAATACTTGAAGGTGGATAATTTTTTTTTGTTTCATTTGTTTCAAGTTATATTATTATCTAAAGATATTATTGGATTCTTACAAAATTTCATCTCTTTTAACATATATAATATAATTATTTAGATATTTAATATAATTTTTATTATATAAAGAATATATAAAAATTTTAATAAAAAATATTCTATATAATTTAATAATTTCGAAATTAATATAAAAATTTATTATATTATGATCATATATTCCATTTAATTTTCTATTTTATTGTAAATTTAATATGAGAGGTTGAAATTGTGTGTGTAAAAAATTTATATTATATTTGTCACTAGCTCAAATATTTAATTCTTATTAATGTTGTTTTCCTGCATGACACGATTCATATTTTCTCAATATTCTAATGTCACAAAACATACATAAATCTATCTCTAATATATAATTTGATAACATTGCAAGATATCTGATAAAATTAGATTGGTTTAAAAAAGGAAATATATAATTTAGCAAAGCGTAGGCGTTTAGGTTTGTTTTTTTTTTTATTAAATGACAGAGCGCTATAGGAAAATAATGATAAAAGAGAGAGAAGGAGAGAGAAAGAAAAGTATATAATTATTATATCTGTACGGCAGAGGTTCTTAAACTTATGTACTCCGCGGACCCCCACTTGAAAAAAAATTTTTTGACGGACCCCATCCCAACTTTAGGTACTTTACGTCATTTTATTAGTTAATTTCTGGCTTACGATCTCATAAGAACAAGGATATATGATGGATATTTCTAACAGTGATTGGTGAATAACGATTTTTTTGCATATAGTAGAACACATTTTATTAGAAATTATAATATTGAAGAAAGAAAATTCAGCTAAATATGAAGATGGAAACGGTAGCAATAGTTTTCTTGCACATTTCGTTGAATTTGGGTATTTGATCTCTGTTTCCTCACAAAGCCATGCCATCGCTTCTTTTATATTAATTAAAGTTTTAACTGACTCATCATTTTCTCGTGCACCTGTACGATGGCTTTGCGGACCCCCAGTAAAGGCTTCGCGGACCCCCAGGGGTCCGCGGACCACAGTTTAAGAACCTCTGCTGTACGGTATATCAGAAAGAAGGTGTTGAGCAGAGAGGGGATCAGGAATTAACTTAAAATTACAGATCATTTTAGTTAAATTTATATTAGAAGAATATAAATAAGATAATATTTATATTTACACTTGGTAATCATATTTCAGTTAAATATAAGCGAGAAAATTGTAGGGATGGTGAGATAAAATAAATGAGAGATGTTTGAGGGAGAAGTGAAGCAAGGGATGCAACCTGTGGTCGGCATGGTCGTCGTTGTCGTTGTAGAGTGTAAATTGGCTAATTGCAGCCACCTCGGAAGCTAATTAAGGGATTCACTAAACAAATACCCTCAAACGGAATAGCGCTAAGTGCTCTTCATTTGCAACGCTAATTATCTCACACTAGTTATTGCGATATTAATGATCTAACAACTAGATCATATAAGGCGGAGGTGATAGGAGGGGGTAAGTATGCATTGCGGTCAATTGAAAAATTACAATTAATTATTATGGTAAAAAGATGACATGAAATTGAAACTAAAAAAGAGGCAATTGACAAATTAACGTTGATTGGTTTCAACATTGTTAATTTTATTTTTTATGTCGTGCCTGGGTTGTTTGAAAAATAAATAAATAATTAAATAATATAATTTTCTTTTTTGGTTTTTTACTATATTATTGTTAAAATTTGCTTTTCAAAGCAACCATTTAATATTATAAAACAATATTACATTTTATTTTTCATTATTCATGTTAACAATTTCAACAATTAATCTTGTTTCTTTGTGTCTTTACATTCCAAGACTATTGTACTAATGTTTTTAATAAAAAATAATTAATAAAAAATTTATAACAGAATTTTGTAAATTAAACCACATATTGATATTTGTTATTGTAAAATACAATGTATATGTTTGTATTTTTTGAATAAATTTACAATAACAAATATCAATATGTGGTTTAATTTACAAAATTCCGTTATAAATAAAAACAACCACCAAAGCTTTAATAATTTAATATCTACAAATAATAAAAAATTATACGAGGGTAGTTCAATAAGTCGGTGACTTTTAGAAATTCCCGTCTCTTAAATGAAATGGCAACACTGCTTGAATGAATTTAAATTTTAAATATTAAGTTAGAATTGAAATTGTAAAACATTATATCTATTCATCACTGGCATTAATGAAGTCAAATATTAAGCCGTAAAAAATACCATTTTTCCAAACTCTTCTCTTCTCTCTTTAACCAAGAAACAATTACTACCCACAACGTATATACGAGGGTAGGTCAATTAGTCCGTGCGTTTCTTGAATTTCTCGTCTTTTAAATTAAATGGGTACTCTGTTCAACAATCAGCTGACTCCTGTATAAATTTGAACCAGCTGGGTCTTTTAGTTTTTGTTTGACATCCATAAATAGCAGACTATCTCGTGATTGGTGAAGAAAATGGAAAAACAGTTAACTTCCATGAAAATCCATGAATTGGGATGCTCCCTCATCCGCCCTTTCCCCGGATTTATATTTATAATATAATTTATAACAAATATATTTAATGTTAGAAATTGATAATAATAAAATTCTTTTCTTCACTATAATCATATTTATTATTACAAAATTTTTGCTGAATGATATTTGCTATATAAATGTCTACTGAATCGGATTAGTGATTGGTTCTCGAATAAGTGAATTAAAATAAATATGCTATGCTTATACGTATGTGTAACAAGTATAATTTATTTGAATTAAGACTTGTTTAATTTCTATTAATTAAATTATTAAATACTTCGATGTTTAAAATCTTCTCAAAAAAAAGAAAGATGTCCCTTTCTCAACATGTCCACTCTTCTTTCTTCATCATGTTGCATTCCCCCCCACCTCCCCCCTTTTCCCTATCCACATTCTCTTCACAAATCGGGCAGCCTTATTCTCTCTCTCAGGGGCTTTCTTTGGCCAGAGTTCGCCAACGTGTCTGGCCAGGTTATACGAGCGAAATAAATCTTAAGCCCGGTCATAATTGCCGTTTACGATCCTTTGCCTGGCTGAGGTCCTCCAGGGAATCTTAGATGAATGTTCGACGCAGCCTCCAGCTAACTTTAACAGACAATTCCATTTTTTTTTCTTTAACTTTTTATCATTATATATATATATAGGTATAAAATCAAAACGAAACAATTTCCATAATACAATAATAAACTATTTTAGTATAAATATTTATTTTCAGTTATTCTATTGTTTTGTAACATCAAAGAAAATTCTATATAAATAAAAATAAGTTTTCAATATTCCAATTTGATGATTTTATTTTATTTTATTTTAATTTACTTTATGAAGCCGTATAGAAACTGAAATTAAATAATTAATAATATTATACAAAATAATATATAATATAATTTTTATATAAAACCATTTAATATATAAATGTATATACCATATTAGATGAGTTATGAACAACCAATATTATAATTTCTTAAATCTTAATTTCTAATTTGATTTGTATTATATATATATATATAATATAATATAAGAATATATGTATATAATGGGATGTTATTATATTTTAAATTCCTTTTATTGAAATATTAAATATGAAATCAATTGAGGAAATTTATTTGATACATTAATTTTACCAATAAAATAACTCTTTCTCTCTTTTATTTCTATCGAGTGATCCTTTAACCCAATTGATTTTCTTATAAAGCTCAACTTTCATGTATATACATTTTAAAGTCATAAACCTAAATTCATACTTGAAATTCTTATCTTTATTTTTACTTTTATAAACGAAAGAGAAAAAAAGTTTTATTATTATTATGAATTACAATATTATATATCCCTAGACTGAATAATATATTTATATCATCTCCAATTTATTTATATTGATCATGAAAAATGTTTAATATCTAAATATTAAGTTTAATAAAATATTAATATTAAATCAATCGGAAAATTTGTGTTATTAACTATATAACTATACATTATGCTAATATTTATAATACAACCTTAAACAAAATCACACAATCCGGGGGATCTTCGAACTAATTCTGGATTATATGTACAATTTGACTGAAATTCTGTTAACAAATTTTTATCAATAGCAGTGAATCACAATCACCTTTTTAGGATTTTTATGAAATATTTGGAAAAAAAAAAAATTTAAATTTCATAGTGTAATTTTCCAATTATTTTAGATTTATTATATTTATATCCTCTTTTATAATTTTTATTTTTTAATTAAATATAACGTTTCATAACTACAATTTATATTGTAAATAAATAAAAATAATAAAATTATATAAAATTGCATCAATTGTAATTCAGGGCTTAAATTAATTAATAATGAAATGAAATAATTGTAGAAAATTGCTTTTTTTGATTTTTCATTATTTTATATTTACAAATACATTATTATAAAAAATAACCACTTTAGAGATGTTTTAATGGTCTAAATCTTAGTTATTATAAACTGAAAAACTATAAAAGTATTATGATTCAACAAAATCGTTGCTTATATAAGTGAGATTACATATCTCAATTTTATATCCGATTTTCTTCATTTATTTTTTTCAACTTGCGATTATAATAATTTTCGGTGTCAATAAAATCGAAAAAAAATTGAGTAAATATTTACTTTTATTATTTCAACATTCATTGGCTTCCATATTACCAATAAAAAAGGACTTACTAATTTACAATTACTTTTTAATATTACCCTTTAAAGCCTAAAATTTAAAAAAAATCTATTTTAATTTATTGTTTAATTTCTTTTTATGTAAAAAAGAAATATTTGTATCTATAATTTAAATTAATATATATATATATATATATATATATACTATATATACCTATATATACATATATAAATATAACAATATAAAGACTTATGACTATGTAATACTTTTGGGCTCGTAAATAGAAATACAAAAAGAGCGAGAAATGAATTTGAAATTGCAAATAGTCGTCATTTTTGATTGCCACTCGTTGGAATTTAATTAAAACTTATTAGCCGCCTGTGTGTTATGCAACCAACCAAAATGTTTCGCGTACTTTCAATTAATATTATAATTTTAAAGATATATAAAACGAACATTAAATCTACGTATAATGAAATTTCTATTCTTTTTCATTATATATATATATGAATATGTACTTTTATAAATACAAATTAAAAATAAGATTTTTAATTAAATAATGTCGATTTAGGTAGAAATAAACTTTTAAATGATTTACTTTTATTTTAAATTAATTTTAAATAAAATATAGAGTATTAATAGATAATCTATTCGATTTTATTGAGATATTTTTCTTTCAATTTTTCAATTTATAATTTTTAACAGTTCTTTTGTTAGTTTTTATTACTTTTCGAGAGATGCGATTGTATTGAAACAATAACATGTGTAATAATTATTATGAAAAAGTTCTGATATAATATTTTAAAGATTTTTATATAATGGTTTATAATAGTTCTAATTTTTACTTTTATTTCCTATATATATATATTATATGTGGGAAAGTGTTTCAATTTGTTAAAAGTTTGAATTGGAATTCACAACGAAAAAACAGAATTTAAATTTCCTTTGAATTCACAAAATATAGTGCAAAATAAAAGGTCTGGGTGTGTTTTCAGTATGTAAATTAAAATAAATGTGAACTTAGGAACGAAGCAACTCTTTTTAATACTCTTTTTAATACAGGCTTACCAGAACTAGCACTTTAAATCATTTATTCAAATTAATTAATTAATTATTTTGATATTAGTTATGGTATATGAGTATAATTTAAATGATTGAAAATAAACCTTTCGATTATTAGGGATTTGTTTAGTTAATTTAGTATTTAATATAAAAGGTTTTTTTTTTATAAATGAAAAATTACTGAATTTTTAATATGTATTTTATTAAATTGTTATTATTATTATTATTAGTACCGGGACCCCGAGCCTCGGCTCGGTACTTAAGTTAAAAAAAATGATTCATTATTATTGGATTTGGCTGGTAATATTAATACCTGGGACACCGAGCTCTCGCTCTACCCTTTAAAAAATATTGATACACAATTCTTTAATTATTTATTACAATTATTAAATGTTACACATTTGCATCAATCTGATTAAAATTAATGAACTTGTGCTCCTCAATAATACATAAATATATAATATATAGGTACATATATTTTTTTTCTATAGTGTTTTTTTGAAAAACTGTTTAGCGCCCCAAGTGGTTATAAAACAAACTAAAGACAAAAAAACGTGCTTTGCAGCTTTTCGGAATTAAAAAAGCAAAATTGGCAGTCGTGTGACTGGCCGACAGAAGTGAAAACTTCTGCGTAAGAAATTTTAAAACAGACGAAATTCGCGCTATTTCACGAGAAAGATGAATTTCATATGCATGTATATATATATAACTTATATATTATTTTAAACATATATTTTAAACAAATTTGTAACTTATATTTATATATATATAAATACACAACTTTGTTTAAAATATTGCAATACGAACTGTTTTATAATTCTTATCTCTAACATAAAATATATATTTATTATGTGAAGTTCATTTCGTATAATTTTGATTATATATGTATATATGAAATGAACTTTACATAATAAATATATATTTATATGTTAGAGATAATTTATAAAACAGTTCTAATGACAATTCAAATTTCGCGCTCTGTTATAAGAAATTTGAAAGCAGACGTAATGTGCTAGCTTCATGGTGTTGGTCACGATCACGCGAGTTCTATACTTTTTCCCCATCCCGCAAAAGTGCTCAACGCCGCTAAAGAAGTTTTCACTTCAAAAATTATTTAATATTTGGAAATATATCTGACTTATAGAAAAAATGAATATTAATTAAAGAAAGAAATAGTTTTTAAAATATCCTGAATAATATGTAACAATTTTCAAGATAGAAATTTATTACAATATTACAATTATTAACTGTTGCATCATTGCATCAATCTGATTAAAATGAATGGAACTTCGGGTACTCAATAATAATAAATAAAATAATATTAATAAATATATTAAATAATATTTTATTGAAAAAATATTAAAAATTATAAAACTATCTAAAACTTAATTAATAAAAGAACAATGAATAAATAAATATAGAATAGTAATTTATTAAAAAGTAAACAATAGATAAAAAGAAAAAAAAATAACAAAATCATTATTTTCATTTTTAAATAACGATTCACCCGGCGAGTTTCGAACCGACGAAATCCACTCGTTAAAACATCAGTCCAACCGCTGGACTATATGTATTTAGATAAAAAATTGTCATTTTTTTACTGTCTTAGCAGGCAGTATTAAAAATTTTGACGTTTTCCATATATAATTTTCAATTAAGAAATTAATAATGAAGCTGTATGTTTCAAGAGATATCATCAATAAAACTTAATTTTTCTTTATAAATACTATATCTAGTGTGAATTTGAAAAAAATCGTTAGTGCGGTTTTTGAGAACCAATATATATAGATAAATACATATATACAATTTTAGCTAGCATAATAAGATAAGATTTCGACAAAATTTCATTACAAAGGTGAATGTCTTCGATTAGGATAGAGTGCAGAATTATAAGGATGGAAAAATACTTATGCAAAAGAGATTGGCATATAAAGACTTTTTTATGGTCCATTCTTCTTTTTCTCTCTCTGTCTTTATCTCTCTTTCTTCTTTTGAGTGGTGTCTTTCATTCGAAATTAAAAATAAAAAGCCTGGATCCAAAATTGGAGAAGAGAAAGAACATGATGTCATCCTATTAAAAATACGCAAAGACTTTTTCTCTCTCTCTTTCTCTTTCTTATTATATTCTAACTTTACTTCATTTTCTTTTAAAGACTACTTAAGAGATTTTCCTATTCTTTAATCAAATTTTATAACCTACAAATTTTATTATCTTTAAAAAAAATAATAGTATTAATATTATAGAATATAAAAAATTATATTATAATATTAAATTTAAAGGATATATTTAAATTGATGTGTCATATAAACTTCATTTTTGATGTTCTTAAATTTTACAAAACTTTCTATAAATTTAACTTAATAATATACTTTATTTAATACTTTTAACTAAAAATGAAACAATTTTATCATTGATTTCTAAGGTTTGGTTATTTGTAAGTGAATATTTATTGGTAGGTTTTGACTTAATTAATATTAGTATTATTGATGCTTAAAATTATATATATAAAATATATGAAACCTATAGTATCGAACAGACAATGTATAATGTATAGCCCATATTAACTTGTAAACATAATTAAAATTCTAGTTAATTTTAATTTTCTTAATTAATTTGAAATTTGTATTAAATGTTTACTCTTAAAGAATAGTTATAATAATTATATTTAAATTTTTATTTTAATTTCTAATATTCAATAATATTTTAAATTAATTATTAATCCTAATTGATTAATATTTTTAAAAATAAGGTAAGTAATATTTGTTATATTTAAATTTATATTTTGAAAAATTGTGCAGTTTGCTAATATGAGTGAAACCGAAGATCCAAATGAGAGAAAATGTTGATTGGCTAAAGAAAGGACACAATGTTTATCTCGGCCAAAAAAAGTAAAATAAATCTATCAATTTTTGTTGATGATATTGAATTGCTATTTTCTTTATACACATATTTTATAGAATTATTTATTTCTTGTTATATTTTGTTACTTTGTATTCGTTGTAAATATCACTAAAATGTAGTAGTAAAAATTTATAAGGTAGCCCATTTTATTTATTTTTATTATTAGATATTTTTTTTAACTAAGATATCCTATGATGATATAAATTAAACATTGGTTTATTAAACCATGTTAGTTTTTCTGAGGACATCTATACATAAATTTTCATAAAATAAAAGAAAGAGTTGAAATTATGGTAAATAAACAATTCTAAAGAAGAAATAGATGATATGCCACTCAAAAGTGTTCACAACAAACTATATACTGTACCCCTTCGTGGACGGGGGGCACTATTCACTATAATTTAAATAAGAACACAAAAAGATATGAATATTTTAATATACTAATTGAATTAAAATGAATTAAAACCTTTTGCCTACAGTCTTTCAACCAAATGCTATGTATTTCTTCGGGGTACAGGTGGCAGAGCCCCTTGTCTAGGTGTGAATAGCGCCAAAGGCGCTCAGAGAAGCTAGTTATATTATATTGGAATAAAATTCAAAATGTTAAATATTAAAAAAAATCATTTTGATGTAAGTATTTTTCTTTTGTTTTATTTATAGAAGTGATTAATTAATAATTCCAAAATTAAATTTAACATTCTTTTATAAATCAACATTTACCTATAATTTAATCTTTTATTCTGAAATATTATTGTTTACATTTATTTTTTTATATTATTTCTAATTGACATTAATATAATAACAGATTTGATTTAAGAAAGTGTTCAATTTTATTGATTGAATACACCATTTTTTGAACACTCTTAATTTAAATACACCACTAATACAATTTCTACTTTTTAACTAAATTAATTGATTTCATTAAAAAATAAAATAAATAAAATTTTGTATTTTAAAAATTTATTACAAATTAATGAATTAAATAGAAAAACATTAATTAAATTAAGATTTCAATACAACCATTATTTTTATCCACCTATCACTAATAACTTATCCTATGTGATAAGTTAAATTTATAAGATGATTTAATTAAAAAAAAAAGAATAAATAGTCTTTAGAGAAGAGATAAAATCGATAGAGATGGCTCAGAATAGGTAAAGTTGTATGAATGTGTTTGATGTAGAGTCAAGTATTCAGAAATAAAATTAGAGGTAGGTATACATTGATTTTGTATAATAGAAGGTTCTTTATGAAGAAAAAGTTGAGCTACCTACCCTTTTCCTAAAAGACATCACTTCTTGCACATTCCTTTTAATATTTCAATCTTGTAAATCCTTCACAATTATAAAGATGTTGAATATATTATCATCCCCTTTCTTTGTTTAATTATATTTACAATATATGTCTATATATACACATATTTACAAAAGACTTCTATTGTAATCATTAGGGAAGATTCTCTTTTCTTTTTTTTTAAGCGCATTGTTTTCAAATTTCACTTTCTCATTTTTTTTTCTAACAATAAATTTTAACGAAATTAGATTCTCATTCATTTACTCAGTAACTAGTCGCCTCTAAACAAAAAAAAAAACAAAAAGAAAATAATCTATATTTAAGAGGCCCCGGGGCCTTCTAGTGTTTACGCCCCATTCATTTAAAACCCTCTCACCCTTTAAAGAGAGAGAAGGAGAGAAAAATAAAAAAATAGACCCTTTACCCCCGCCTCTCTCAACATCAATTCATCTTCTCTGAAATTTGTCAGAGACTAATTAGTTAAGATTATATATTATATAAGACCATCTAAACACTCTTTATATATATATATATTAAAAAATAAGATTTTCTATATATATAGTAAATTACTTTTTTTTATAAATCTATAACACCTGTAAAAAATTAAAATTAAAAAAAAAAAATTATTAATATTTTTAATTTCTAACTAACACCGAAATAACTTAATTTATATTTTCTAAACTAAGATTAACTAACTATTTAGTAAAATATTTGATTTATCTTGTATTAATAAATTCCTTTATAAATAATGTATATAAAGTTAATAGACCTAAAGAAATTATATTATCATTTTAATTATCTATGTATATCTGACAAATTTAATTAGATTTTATTATTTAAATTATTTTTAAATTTTAAAAAATAATTAAATAATTAATATTATAGAATATCAAATATAAAAAATATATATATTATATCTATGTACATGAATATATTGTACTCCCTCTGTACGAAAATATGGTATACATTTTTTTAAAAACCTGGGATTAAGGAAAGTAATTAATATTTCGAGGTTTTTTTTCTAAATACATAAGTACTAGTTGTACTTATAATTGAGTATATTATAGAATATATATATAATATATACTTAAGTATATAATAGATATAAAATATACAACATTTATAAAAGAATGTGGTTTCTTCTCTAAAAATAGATCAGCATTTGTCTATTTATTTTGTTCATGTATTGTATATATTATACATGTCTAATTTTGGCTAATTTTGTTACTGATCCTTTCGCCTTCTTTGCTTTTTGGTTGGGAATTCCTCCACCCTCCACTCTGTAACCTTTCTATCTATCTCTTTCTGAAAATAAATAATCTAATCAAGTGGGAGGAGTAACGGTTGAGGGGGTGAAAAAAGAAATAAGACATGCCTGGTGTGGTGGGATGTCAAAATAGTTAACAATTAATAAACATTAGTCAGAAGATAGTCACTCCTTACTTTTAAACATTTGAGATATTTAATATATAAATATATATATACAAACAAAAAAAAAAAAAACTATACATAGACATGTTGAATGAATTAGTAGACACGATAATTTATTAATAAATTTTTTAATAGTGTTGTGTTAGTGAGGGGGAGGAAAAGATTGTTTCTTGGAAAAATTAAAATATAGGATACTCTCCCGAGAAAATGAATGATGAGGGGGATGAGAGAGAGGGCATTCTTGTTGTTTTAACGATCTCTTTTGATTCTTTGTTTTTATGCCAATTGTGGTGTGAAGACAGATCGATTCAATAGTTAAGTAAATAGATGCAGATGGAGATAAATAAAATCGAGTAAAAATTATTTTTTTCTTTCTTTCAAATTATGTATTCTTTTAAATTAAATTTCACCTCATCAGCATTAGCATTCCTCCATCCACTCTTGCCTTGACCTCATCCATCCAGTTTCTATTCTCTCCTAATTCTTCTGATTTTTAAATTTTCTTTCCATTGCATTCTTAGCATTACCAATCTTTCTTCCATTTAGAGTCAGCAGTTGTTCTAGAACAGTGATTCTCACCAGTGTGCCGCGAGATTATGACTTCCGACTTTTTACCGACCGACGATAGTAAGGGAGGTATTGTTTTCACACCAAATTTCGCATGTGGAGATTTTTACATATCTCCACGAATCATGCATTTTCTAAACAGAAAAAAGTATTTTTAGCATGATGTCTGTCCGTCCGTCTGTCCGTCTGTCCGTCTGTCCGTCCGTCCGTCCGTATAGATGTGTACAGCCTGAACGGCTCAACCGATTTTGATGAAATTTGGTATATTTACTTAATGCATCAGTGGGATGAATTGATCAACTTTTGGTGCAATTCCGGAAGCCGGAAGTAGTAGTATTAGCGATCGACGATAGGAAGGAAAGGGTTATTTTCACACCAAAGGAGATTTTTTTATATATCACCGCGAATCATGCACTTTGTATTGGTTTTATCCTCGAGAAAAATCATATTTATTAGTTTTTTCTTGATTTAAAATTATATGACGTCATCCAGCCATTCATGACGTTACAGCCTGGTCTTGCATATATATTATAAATAAAATAAAATTAAAAATGTTTATATTTATTATTTATGTATCCATATCTGTTTTTTATTACATTAATAGATATATTAAAATTATTTGAAATTGTTTCTGTAGCTGGAAATTAATTTATTTCAAACAGTCGGTCGGTTCGGACCTGGCCACAGGTCAACTTATTTTTCTAAATTTTTACTATCTCGTAAGAGATAGTATTGCGATCACGAAAATTTTCGATGTTGAGATTTTGATGTTTTTATACTTTTTGAAGGTTCCTGAATCATTTTCACTAAGGTTGATAAAAATGTCTGTGTGTATGTGTGTATGTGTGTGTGTGTATGTATGTAACCAAGATTACGCAAAAACGGTTTAAGCTAGAATGATGAAATTTGGTATATGAGCATTATTCAAAATTCGTAGTTTTCTATCAACTTTTGAGAAATGTAGCTCAACCGGAAGAGGGTCATTACCTACAACGTTTTGATTTTTTTTCCTCTAAAGTGACCGCAAAAATAAAGATATATGTTTGATAATTTTTCACATGATTAATAATTGTATAAAACTGCTATATATAGAATTTCAGCTTGATTGATTCGCTGCAATTACCAGAATTAATTTTTTAACACTGCAAATCTCACGCGCCAACACGTGACGTGATGCCATCAACAAAAAGCCAAACATGCGCTGGTTTAATTATTTATAATTTATAAATAATTAAATTTATTTTAAATATAATATATTATGTTATTTAATCCAATTCAAATTGCGAGATAGTCGAGTGGAGACACTCCAGCTAATTTCAATTTGGTTTTAAAAAAAAAAAGATAAACCGTTTTTGGGACCACTTTTTTTCAATATAGTAAATTTTTACACCTATCTTTGTGTGAAGCCAAATTTTTAAACCGTTAAAAGTGTGCCGTGGTAAAAAAAAAAGGTAGAAAACCACTGTTCTAAAATATAATATATACTAGTTGCATTTCTCCACCTGGAAGCTCAGTTTTTTAAAAGGATATTTTTATCAACTGAAAGGAGAAATGATTGTTTATTTGGTGTTGATTTTTTTGTTATCGTATTTATATTTGATAAATCCAAAGGGTTTTTGAAATGGAAATTGGGTCGATGAAGGACAGCACAAAGTTTATTAATTATAGTTTTATTTATTCAATGAAAGTATAAAATTGTATTATTAATATTTCCCGTATAAATCATATAAAATGTATTATTATTATTTGTTGTATAAAATATATTATTATTTTAGTATAAAGGCAAATATGAGAATTGGGGGTTATTTGAGTGTTCGTTTTAACGTCCTAACTACACTAACATGCCAACCCGTTTTGGGAGGTGATGAACTTGACCACAATGGTTCATCAGGAGAAGAATGACTTCTACTGGGCAGCTATCAGTAGTATGCCGGTCATCTTAAGACAGGGAATCAATACCCTGGAACTACCTGCCACTAGTAGACACGGACACGAACGGGGGGTTAAAAGTAGGTATTATACGTCGATGATATGATATTGTAGCGGGAGTTGAGTGAGTGAGTCGCCGATAAAAGATGGTATGATGAGCCGATATTTAATAACGACTAACACTCCAAATTAGCAGGAGTTGGGGGTCAATTGGATGTTGATGAAGCCGTGCGACGCGTTTATAGATGAAGTGGTCTCGCGGGGGATACTTTTATACTGGGTGAAAGTAACGTGGAGACGGCCTCAGGAGACACACTTCAACTGATTCGTTTTGGATGAGAAGTTGATATTTAAAGGGTTAAAACAGTTGACGTTTGCGATAATTTAGGCGTTGGCTCAGGGTCTTAGGCATTAATATTAGTGTTAAGAATGATGAGTCTAGTTTCTGTGTGGGCGCTTATCTTATGTCGACTCCGTGCTTTAGCAGGTGGTAGCCGGATGTATTATATTTATTTATTTATTAACAGCATTTTAACAGGATATAACTTACTTATATTTATATAGAAAATTTTCAAATTTTATTCCTTTTGAGTATGAACCGAAAAAAATCCCCAACGTTATTCTAGACTTATAAAAGATTAAGAACAACAAATATCCTAAGAATAATAATAAATGGGTCTAGGAATTTGAATCTTTCTATTTAAAAAAAATACTATTAAAATTAACTTAATAGGGTATTCAAAAGAGTGAAGAGGGTTATATTTTCCGAATAGGTAATATTTTATAAATGTATATATTCTTAAAATATAAGATTATATATACAATCTTCATAAATTATAATATATATATTTTCTTGAGTTGGAATTTAAAAAAAAAGAAAGAAAAATAATAAAAAGAGTTAAGTTAATTCAATTGGGGACGTTTGTTAAGCTCAACGGAAAGCTTCCGAGAATTATTTATGAATAATTTATTCATCTGATTAGATGGAATGAGGGATGAATGGAGGTGGGAAGGGGGTTAAGGACGCGAGGGAGTACAAATCCCTTTTGGATTCCAACTTGCTTATGCGCCGGGGCCAAGTCCAACTAAGAGAGATAACATCCGATTTTCTGCTCAAGACCCCGAAACCAGGTGCCCTGGTTTTTTTTCTCCTCTCTTTTTATTTTTTTTCTTTCTTTCGTTTTTTTTTTTTTGAATAAAAGCCCCAAGGAGTATAGAAGAGTGAGCTGGGAGGGGTATGTAAGGGAGGGGGGTGGAGATTTTGCTTTTTCACCCACGCGTGTGTGATTTACAATAGGATGCCGACAAAGACGGAGACCTTTTCTTATATAGCTGTCAGCTTTGTTTAGTTGATTATTTATATTTTATAAAATACAACCTCTAAAAATCTTACATGCCCCCACCACTTATTCAATATCTCCTCAATACAATCTTTCACAAGAAAATTAAATACATATTACACAAATTACACTTCTTATTAGAAGTACAAAAAAAAACATTCATCTATAGATTTAAAAAATAAAAACTATTGTTTAAATTGTTTATTAATAGAACGGTTGTAATTTAAGAAAATATTCTTAAAAATAATAAATCAAAATGTGGAAATATTTTTATAGTATCTTGTTAGTGATTTTATGTAATTTTATTTTTAAAAAGTGTTGGTTAGTACTTTAAAAAAATATTATATAATTAAATAATAATATAATTTCTAAGGTAGTTAGTTACAAATTACTTTTACGAGGATTAGTATGTACACATTTATATATACGAAGGTGGTCTGAAAAGTTTCCGTCCTGACCAAGAAAAACGATGTTTTTCAATTTTTTTTTTGTTTTATTTTTCAAAATTCAAGATAGCTGAGACCTGTACGATGTCAGCTGAACATGTGCGAAATATTTTGCAAAACCATATGAATATGGAAAGCTGTGTGCAACGTGGGTGCCGCATTTCCTAACGTTAGACCAAAAATTGCTTCGGAAAAACCATTTCTAACGACAATTTGGCGCTGTAGGCGTAATTCAAACGAATTTTTGCGTCGATTCATAACTGTTGATCAGACTTAAATTAAATTAAATCAAATTTAATTAATTAAATAAATAAATAATTAATTAATTAAATTAATTAGAACACCGTTATGAGAAATGTATCAGTGTTGATGGAGATTATGTTGAAAAATAAAACAAAATAAATTGAAAAACAGTTTTTCTTGGTCAGGTCGGAAACTTTTCAGTCCACCCTCGTATATATATATATATATATATATATATATTTATATATATATATTAATTTATTAACAAGACCTATTTACAAGATCTGAAACCACATTTTATGTATTATTACATTAATATAGTTTTTTCTAATTATTTGATTTTAATTTAAATATTTCAATTAATTAATATTCACAATTAACATTAATTATTAAATTTTATATTAAAATAGAAATTTACCTGCAAGTATGAAGAAAATTTAAAATAGAACACTAATATTAGTTTTTTAATCTTTTAATTTTTACTTTTATGAATTCTATAATATTTTAAATTCAATTTTAAATTGTTTACTATTTTTTTTTCTATTTTAATTTCAGAAACCTCAAAATAACGTCGAATATTATATGTAATGACATCAAATAATTCTTAAAATATTTCATTCTAAATTTTAAATTCTCGAAAATAAATATAATACATGAATATTTCAATACGTATAAAAACAAATAATTTTGTAATTTATTGTTTTTCTTGTTATTGTATAGTTTTCCTTTATACATCTAACATCACACTCACACAATCACTGTTGACATAATATTTCTTTTTCGTCTCCTTTTCTGCTACATTTATATTTAGTATCTGACTAAGATCTTCTCATAATAGCAAATCTAAACAAACTGATTTCTTTACCATAAAATCCTACTTCAGCAATTATCTTATTTCACCCGAATTCAATATTAGATAACCAAGCATTTTATCTTTTTTATATAATATATTAAAAAAATATATATATATTTTTTTTTGTAAAAATTAATAAATGTATATCAGAATAATTTCCATAATAATAATTAAATCAAATTCAATCTTCAAGATCAAGGATATGATATAATAAAAGTATATAAATATATATGTATATTAAGATTATATTGTATATGTTATTATAGTAATAAGTATTTAAAGAGTGGTCTTAATTTTTATTTCAATTAAAATCTATTTTCTTTACTATGTTTGAAGCGCGTCTAAATTCAAAAGTTCTTGAAGTAAAAATTTAATCTAATTTATATTCATTCTCACATGCAATTATATATTTATAAATTAAATATATATTATTATATTATATTGTTTCAATTGGTTAAATTTTGGAATTTGCATAAATGAAGATTTTTTCAGATAAATTTTAAAATTTTTTTGAAATAATAATCATTTAAATAACTTAATGTCATTTTTAATTTCAAATTTAAATAAAAATTTATAGAATATATTAATATTTATTTATTTTTATAAAAACTGATCAAGAACTATAACTACTAGTGAAAGTTCAAACTTCCATCAATAAAATTAGATATAAAAAATATGAGCTGTGGACAGGCACCCAGAACAGACGGAGGATTTGAAATAAATTAATTTCCAAACAAAATTATAAATATATATATATAAAATATAAAAAAAAATATTTTTAAGCTCGAATTAAAATGATTAAATTATATTATCTTGGTTTTTATTATTGGTTTAATTACTCAATTATTAATTACTACTAAATTTTAAGTGAACTATTTTGAGCCAATAAATATAAAATTAATACTTTGTAAACTACCAAAAGATTAATTCATGTTACTGATGCAATAAGTAAATATACCAAATTTTATCAAAATCCGTTCAGCCGTCTACGGACACACAATGAACAGTCGGACGGACAAACAATAAATACTAAAAATACATTTTTCTGTTAACAAAATGCATAATTCGTGGAGATATGTAAAAATCACTACATTTAAAATTTGATGTGAAAACAATACTTCCCTTCCTATCGTTGGTCGGTAATACTACCACTTCCGGTTTCCGGATATACACCAAAAGTTGATGAATTCATGGTACTGATGCATCAAGTAAATATACCAAATTTTATCAAAATCTTAAAAAATTAATAATATAAAGGTAATTGCAAGGACTGATTTAAATCAATATGGCCAATAAAACAATATTAATAACAATGATTCAACACCTCCCTATCTTATGGTCATTAGAATTACGATTTTATTTAAATTACAAAAAAAAATATTATTCAGAAATTGGTATCAATTAAGAGTATTTAAAAATCAAGATGACTCAGTTATATAATTTAAATAAAAAAAATATTAATATTATTTATAATAAAATGCATAATTAATAATCAGTCATAATACACCCTATTAGCAAAGGATTATCAGTTCAAAGTACGAAATGAAATAAAAAATCAAGAATAAATAAAGGGGCAAGTAGTGATATAAGACGATGCAAAGAAAAAAAAGAATTTTGCAAACATTTGCAATAAAAGAGGATTATATATACGATATATAGAATGAAAAAGGAGGAAATTGTGATGATCTCATTGTGAATAGTAAAGGATATATATACATATGCATAATAGTTTTATGTATATTATATAATGATACATAATAAGCGTATTTGTGCTAACAGTAGAGAAATATAAAAAGCAGACAGTGATATACTAAATTCAGCAAAAATTCCTTAAAGATAAAATACATTAATAAAAAAAATAACAAGTAAAAATTTCAAGGTATATTGTGATCATAGCTATTTTGATTTTAGAATATTTTTTTGCAATTCACGCGATTTTAAATAAATTAATAATTAATTTTAAGAAATGTCTAAATATTATATTATAAATATATAATAAATATTATTTTATTCAACTCTTTTGCTTGATTTAGTTTCATCATTGAAAAAATATTTACAATATATTATATTTATATATTTTCATCATAAATAAAATAATTATGTTTTTTCTCTTGGCCTATTCATTTGTAAAAAATAAAACTCGCAAATAGTTGATTTAGTGATCATTTGGTATTCAATGATAAATTGGAATAAAGAATAATTCTTAATGTAATTGGTTAATAAATATTTATGGATTTTAAAAAATATAAAATTTCAAAAACGTGTGTCGGTTGCTCAAATTGGTATTGATTTTTTTATTTATATTTTTTACAATGGATGTTGAATGTATGAGTATATGTGTTTGTATCTCTTTTCTGATTCTGAGAAGGCGAGGTGCAAATTACCGTCTTCCGGGGACATGAAAAATGGCGATAAATGAATAGCCAAATAGATATGAACTAAACGTTAACAGATGTTCACTTTGTAGGTTTCTACAGATTGAAAACTAATCATTATCACGACTTAATAATAGAGATAAAAATACCTATACAGGTTTTTTCTTGACGTGACTTAATTCTTAACCTGCATTCTATCATTTCTAAATTATTGTTTATGAAAACTCAATTATATTTGAATGACCAATCTTTTTTATTTTATTTATTTTTTAAAGGGTCAATCAAAAGATTGACATTTCTTAATGGGTCACAGGTAAAAAAATTAATTTAATAAATTATTAAATCTTTTTTTTTGGCTTTTTCGGAATATATCTCCATTTAGCCAGCTTTCTCAGATATGTTTATTATTTTTATTTTTTTTTATTTTTATTTATATTTATATTTATATTTATATTTATATATCGATGTACTCGGCGAGGTTTGAACCCTCGAACTCGAGTCGGCGGACCGGTCAAATACTTAGGTTCTGTAATCACGAAGGATAATAATATTCGAGAATTTAAATAGAGGTTACAATGGGGTAACGCCTGTTATCATGAAGTAAAGGGGCTTATCAAGTCAAAATTATTATCAAATGGGTAATAATTTAGCCTTTTGTGTTATATGTCTGTGAGACACGGTTTATGACCCTGGAGGACGAGAGTAGATTTAGAGTATTTGAAAATAAGATTCTTTGCAGCATTTATGGGCCAAAGAAAGATGAGGTCACCGGGAAATGGCAGAGACTGCATAACGAGGAATTGCATAGTTAGAGTTATAAAATCGAGAATGCCTCGATGGGCAGGGTACGTGGCTAGAATAGGAGAGGACAGAATGGCGAAAAATATATTAATGGGGAGACCGAAAACGTCCGCTTGGAAAGAGAGGCAGTGGGTGGACAATGTAGGAAGGGACGTGAGAGAGATGGGAGAGGGTAGAGGTTGGAGGGTTGTGGCTCAGAATAGGGATACTTGGAGTAGTGTGGTTGCTGCGGCGAAGAACTTTCGAGTTCCGTAGAGCTACAGATACATAGATAGATTAAATCTTAAATATTTAATGGACAAATCACTCTCTTTTAAGACCTCAAAAACCATTTCATTGCTGCATCAATTATTATAATATATATTTAACTTAACAGTGGTGTGCAAAAAGTTTAGAATACCAATAAAATCATGTTTTACTATTATGATTGTCGGGTCGCATAAATTTGTACGAAGTCACACATGGGCCTCGGGTTACTCATCCGTGACTTAGAATATATATTACTTACATTAATTCTATATTTTATCTTTAAATAACATTTAATAAAATTTTACTCTATTTCAACTACGAAAAATTTCTTAAGAAAATTTCGAAAAATCTAACAAAAAATTAATTTTAAAAAATATTTGTTTAATTTATTATGATTTCTGAGATAGGCAACCAATACAACCATGTTTTTTTTAAAAAGTAAAAAAAGAAAAAAGAAAAAAAAATTATAAATAAGTATAAAAATAAATCTGTATTAAATAAATTTAAAATTTTTTTATTATTTTTAAAGAAAATTTTATTCTAAGTTATGATCTAAAATATACAAAGAATATAGAATGTGTGTACAAGAGAGGGAGAAAGATAAAATGAATAATAGAGCATTGTCTTGTTATTTTTTTTTTATTTCTTTACAACTCGAAATTAAATTCTATTCATTCTCATTAATTAATAATTTATATCCAATCATAAGATGAAATGATTTTTCAATTATATAACTATATACATGTATATATTCATTTCATTTCTCTTTTTATCACTCTCCCATTTTATTTTAACTTTTTTTTATTCTCCTACCCTCTTTTTCTTTTCTTTCCTTCCTTCTCTCTCTTTCTATCTCAACTCTTCTACGTACTTTTTCTTTTTCTTCCCGCCCCCATTATTATTATTCTTATTAAGAGTTGGAATTCATTTATTAACCCACTTGATGAAGATGCATCAATCCTTTTTTTAAAAGTGGCAATTTGCGTAACGACAGATAAAGAGAGAGAGAGAGAAAGAGAAATAGAATAATAAAAAAAGAAAGAAAAAGAATTCATGAAAGAGTGAGCGAGATAAAGAGTTAATAGTTAATTGTTCAATTGAAGCCGCGTGCCAAACGCGTGGGCGTATATATATGTATATACATATATATATATTATTCCTTCTTACGAACACACAATACCATAATTTAAATTAGAAAATTTAATTTACATTCCATTTATTCAAGTGACAATGAAAAGCAATTCACACTCATTTTGATTTGTTTCTTTTTTTTTCACAATACGCTTTTATAAAAAAAAATATTTTTCCTTAAAAAAATGTTTATTCTATTCATCTATCATTAATTTATCAATCTAAATAACTTGTAGATGGTTCGTTTATTTTTATAGTTGAGAATTACAATCTAAATTTGATGAAATCATACAATTGTATAAAAAAATAATTATACAAGACTAATATATACTATAAACAGTGTTTTAGAAAAAAAAATACTAATGTTTCTTTAGAACTAGATCTATAAATTAAATTATAAACAGAATGGTTTTAAAAAACTTGAATTTATTTGTTATTAAAAATAAAAAAAAAACATTAAAAATAATGTATTCATACTTAATTAAAATTACTAAATTATTATATAAATTATTTTACTAGTGTAATATATAGTATCGCTTTCGCTCGACCCCTTAACAAATTTATAGGATTTTTTCTTTTAAAAAATTGTTAAGTGGTTTTTCTAAAAATGACCTATCAAAAATTTGTTTCCTAAAATGTTACAAATTAATTAAAATAATTTGATTTTCATTTCAAGATGAAAAATATATTCAAATTTACTTGATAAAATATTTGATCCTATATTATATATATATATATATGTTGTTATAATTAGATGACTTCAGTTTTATTTTTCAAATTAGCAAGTTTATAGACTGCTACTAGAGTTACTTCTGATAATAATATAAATTCTGAAATTATATTAACACTTGTCTATATTTTAATTAAGAAAGGAGGTTATATTTTTTCAATTTATTTATAATAATCAAATATCATTTATATATTATTTTTAATTTAATCTAAAAACATTTTAATTAATATATTATAATTAATTTAATATTATAAGATCAAATTTTTATTTAACACTTTATTTGAAATTCCTTCCTTTATATGTTGCTAACTTTATGAATATTTTTTTTTTGTGTAGGGGAATGATGTATATATTTCATAATTTTATTATAAAATATTATTAAAATACATTTTTTAATTTTATTTCGAAATTAAATAAAAAGTTTTAAAATATTTTAAATATAAAAAAATATATAATACAATATCAATTAAAAAAGATTAGCATGGAGTAAATTTCAATATGGATGATGTAATTTGTGACGTCATATACATTTACTATTTTAAATTTAAAAAAATACTAATAAAGTTCTAATAAGAAGACTAATAAAGTTGATTTTTCTCGAGACTGAATCTATGGAGTGAATTTCAAAAAAATCCTTCGAGCAGTTTAATATCGCAAATATATACAAAGTTATATATGTTGGTTTAGGTTTCCGTGAAAGTTATTGTTATTATTACTATCAGATTTATCAGGGATATAATCACGTATTTTTGTGAGATTGTTTTCTCGACGTTTTGGCACCCATTTTGGCGCCATTTTCAAGATATTATTTAGGTGGGAATATTTTTGAGATTCTAAGTCTTAGTCTGTGTGACCAAGGGTTAATATCGGGATTTTGGGTTGAAAGGTTGGGTGGTTGTGTACTCACTGCATTGCTGTGGAGCTCCAAAGAATCCTGGGCAATCCTGAGATCGGCACACGTCCGTACTGGACAATAGCCAGTTAGCCTCGGGCCAAAAATATATTCCCACCTAAATAATCTCTTGAAAATGGCGCCAAAATGGGTGCCGAAACGTCGAGAAAAAAATCTCACAAAAATACGTGATTATATCCCGATAAATCTGATAGTAATAAAGATATATATATATATATACAATTTTTGCTAGTATAATAAGATAATAAGATAATATAATATATAGATTACTATTTATAATAGATTTTAAGCATATAAATATAGATAAATATGATATGACAAGGGAAAGGCGCAGATTGACATCTCTATATATTCCAAAATATAGTTAGGGATATAAATAAAATCGAGAAAATTAAATTTTGATGGGAAAGCAGATATTGAAGGTTGGATAAGATGGATTGGACAATGACTGTTGTTCTAGTCCAGGAATGATTAACCTACGGGGCGCCAAACAAATTTGTGTGGCCTGCCAAGTATAATAAAATCTTCTACTTCTTATTCGGTCTAGGACCTGTTTAGACCAATAAAATAATGTAATTTTATTGGTATTCTAAATATTTTTGCCACTTGATTACTGTTAAGTTGAATATATATTATAATAATCGCTTAAACAATAAAATTACTTTTTAATACCTTGAAAGACACACAGACACACACACTTACACAGACACACAGACATTTTTCTCAACCTTAGTGAAAATGGTCCTTCAGAACGTATAAAAACAACACTCGAAAATTTTCGTGATCGCAATAGTATCTCTGGCGAGATAGTAACAAAAGTTGCTCACCCATGTCCTTGTCAAAAATTCGACTATTGGTAAGAACGGGGAGGGGGGAATGTGGTCTTAGGTTCAAGTGAGTCAATTCAGAAATATTTTGATAATGTCGTCCATAACAATATTTATTTAATTTTAAGGCTAGTAGAGACATAATCCAGCTAAAATATAATTCATTTGTATAAAAATATTGCACCAAAAGACAAGACCCATTTTCTTATCACTTCCTTCCAAACATCCTCCTCCCTCTCTCTATAACATTAGCATGTCTTAAAAAAACAAACTGCTATCTTTATAATAATATCAAAATCATAATAAGACATATATTAAAAATTCAATATATTTTAATATTTAATTCATGTTAATTTAATATTATTAGAGAATAAAAATGATTCTTGTCTCATATACCAATACTAGCACAAACCTGCTAATACTTCAAGTAAACCGATTTTTATTTAATGAAAAAAACATATTCTTGATGGATTTTGTTCAATCAATTTTCTCAACTTCATATTAAAAAAATATTTAGATTGCTTAAGAAAAATCCCTTGTATTCTATAATTTAAAACTTATTTTTAATATTTGATGAAAATTTTGATGATACGGATTCTGATAAGGTAGATTATTATAATTAAGAAGAAATTTAACAGAACTTTAGATCTATGTATAAATTAATAAAAAATAGTAAAAAAAATATTCAAGTATCTTTTTAATAAATTCATTTTTTTTTTCAAAAACATCAATAAAATTCATGGAAATACAGCATTGATCAATGATTATATAATTTAGATGTTGATATAAATGTTAATATTTTAAAGAATTTAAATAAATAAATCTTATTTTTATTTTAAATTTGAGTCTGATCAAAAAAACAAAAATTCAACAAAAAAAATTAAAAAATTAATTGATTTAAAAACGACTATTAATATGAATTATATGATTTTTATTATTTTAAAAAGATGGCAGTTATTAATTTGAAAGATCGTAGAGGTATTATTCCTCCAACCTTCCCTATTCTAAGTTATTTACATACTCTTTTTTATAACTGAGTCATGTAATTCTTCATTATATAATCTTTACATTAAGGGCTGAAGAATAATAAAACATGCATTTTAATATTCTATGGAATGAAACTCGCAATTCAATATACATATTTATATAAATTTTCATTTAACAACAACAATATTAGTGTTTGGAATGTAAAAAAAAAATAATATAAATTCTATATTCTTATGCTAAAACCTCAGATATAAAATTAAATAAAAGAGATTCGAATATTTATAAAATTAATTAATTATACAATTTGTAAATTCATAAAAAAAACAAATAATTAATGTATTGAACATCATATTTTATATAAAAAAAATTGAATAAATTAATTATTTATTTTTTAATTAAAAAGACCATTTTTTTTTATATATATATTGCAATTAATTTATTATTAATTATATAAAGCTATTTATATTATCTAGAGAAAATAATTCTTTTCAAAAGCCTGTTTAAAATATTTCTACAATAGTAATAGTAGTAGTATATTTGTTATTAATTGGCAATCTTTCTACTCATTAAAATTTAGAAATTATTATATGTACATTGGCTGATTCATTCAGAGGTGATTATTAATTCTAATTTATTTATAATTATTTTTTTTTAATTTCTTATCTCTTTAATTCCTGTAAATTATTAATATTTTTTTTTTCACCCTGTGTGTAATATCATTTTATAATATCTCATAAAACTTCTGTTTGTTAATTAGTTTTAGAAGTTTTTAAGAACATCAATAAAAGTAACATTTAATTCGGAATATTTTAATGATAGGAAGGTTGTTTTTTTTCGTTGCTGGTTTGGACATCATTAGTGAGGTGAAATTATAGAGAGACAGTGTGAACAGTATGTGATGGGTACATGTATTTCGTTTTTTTTTTAAAGACATTTCGGTGGTGCCTAACATTCATTTAAAAAACCGCCCAGATGGTTCTAAGTGGCTCTCTTTCGACGGCCATCAACATGTCCAAAGCATTCTCTTACTCTTCTTGACTTTAGACTCACACACATTCATTCGTTGACAGGTGGCTTGGAGTGGGGGTAAATGAAAATGGGGGTGAATGAAGTTGAAAAGAGAGAAGAGTATGAAAGAGAGATTGGTAACCTTTTTTATATATATATATACGTATATAAACAGTGCTTGTCTGTCATCGCTTTTCGTAGTTGTCGTTGCGGTAGATAAAAACCACCAACGAGATTGAAGGAGATTATGTTGCGCGTTTTAAGTTGGACACGCATAAACTTTTTTTTTTCTTTTAGAATAAAAACATCTGTTTTCTTAATAGAGTATGGGAATTGTTTGGAATAGTAAACAATTTAACACCAACAGGGGATGATTAAATCAAATAAACTCTAAAAAACGAAAAAAACAAAAAAAAAAAAAAAACAATGAATTTGACAAACAACGAGAAACAACCCCCTAATTTCAAATTTGTAATCACAAATGTCAATATTTATTTTCCGCTTATGTAAATAAATTCATTTTCCTGGTTTTTTTTTTTATAAATTTTGTTATCTGATTATAAATAAAATGTATAAAAGGAATTATACTTAATGGTAATAGTATTAATGTACATTCCATATATATTGAATCCATTAATTCATCAATAAGAAAAAGAAATTAATTTTTAAATAAAAATAATGGAATTAACGGATTACTAGTGGATCTATTGTTGTCACTTAAATTCATTAGTAAAATTATACTTTTGAATATTATAATAATTTATAACCAAAAAGTTAAAAATATATGCTTTTAAAGATTTGGATTCTTTGGTGGTTGATAAGTTAAAAAAAACGAAATATCAATTGGAACTGGTTTAAAACATACCCTCTTTAGATTATAACAGAAGGTTAATAAATTTTATCTAATCTTGTCTTCTCATCTCTCTTCCTATATATCTATATATATGGCTCATATATTTAAAGATACAAAATTTGTTATGTATGTACTGTGATATACATATTTTAACATATAAAAAAATAAATAAATTATTATTAAACATATTACAGATTTATTTTAATTTTTTTATTTTTATGGGTGTTAGAAGTTCGATGTGAGCCCCTGAGATGTGATTTGTTACTTTTATAATATATTTTTAAATAAGATTAAAGTTAATTGGAATTTTTGCAAATTAATTGAAAAAATATTCGATGATAAAATATAAATAATATAAAAATAATTTTAAATACATTTTAAAATATGTAGATTTACAAAAAATTTTTAAAAAGTATTATTAATCATTATTAAATAATATTTCTATTTATTTAATTTTTTGTCAATTGAGAAAACTATTTAATAAAAATAAACAAAACTTAATTGTTATTTTAACAATTATCAAACAAAACATTTTTTCAACCATCTATATTTAGAATTTATACCTCTCTCTCTCTCTTTATATATATATATATATATATATATATAATATATAAATTTATAATAAATTATGGGTATATTTCAATTTATTTAATAAGGTTATTGTAAATTTCTTAATTCTTATTCTTCTAGTAGAATATTAGACTTTCAAAGTTTTTTTATTTAAATTTACTCTAGAAAATTGATATTTTTTATGAAGATTATATGATGTTATTATTGAAAATTATATGTAAATTAATTTAATAACTCAACTAGACTATAAAATTCTTTCAAAGATGCGAAATTTTAATATAATTTATTCAGATTATTATTATGATCTATATATATATATAATATTGAGATAAATAGCGAGATTTTTGAAATTTGAAAATAAATTCATCAGATTGAAAAAAAAAATATAAAAAATATTTATTATTATATTTTAAATTATATTTTCAAATAATTTTAAAAATATTATGATATATTATAACGAAATTTTATTAAATAATTTAATGTATGCAAAGATTATATAAATTCAACCATTTCTATCGAATAAAAATATATAAATTAGAAATTTTAATTAAAAATCATTAATTTACATTTTTTAAATAAAGCATTATAAAATATAAATAAGATAAGATTTATCGTTTAAAAGTTTAAATATATAATTAATTAATTATATAAAATTAAAAGATTATTTATATTTGTGTTAATAATTATCTAAAGATTTTATGTAAAGTGAGTTAGAAATAAACAATAAAAAAAAAGAGGAATATGATTTCAACATTTTAAACATGCGATAAGAGACAAATGTGTTGATATTTCTAAATTTAGGTTCTATGTATATTTTATATTTTATCAGTTTCGGAAATTTGTCCTCACTCATTCTTATATCTGCATCTCTTATTTCTTTTTTGCCTATATAGATTCTTCTAGTTTTTTTTTTTTTTTTTTTTTTTTTTTGAGGTCGTCGACCCAGACGGGGGTCCAATTCATGTCAGCTGATGTTGAAATTATTTAAAAAAATAAATAAAATAATAATAATGTTTGCATGATTTCGGTAAAGTAGGTTTGATGTTTATTTGGTTGCTGATGATAAGGATGATTGTACTTAAGAATATTTATTGAATGGAATGTTTTGATGAATGAAAGGTGAACAGGTGTGTGTATATGTGTGGATTGGTGAATGTGACCCCCTTCCCCTTTCCCCCCTTCCACACAATTCCCCACCCCCTTCCCACACATGCACCATACTAAGATGACAGGGACTCACCGCGGAGGCGCATCCAACGAGCAGCGCCGCCACCGCCGCCGTTGACCACCTGAAAATGACAAGAAATTCACTACTTATGAAATATGCCCGGAAATTCCAGAATTTTCAAATAATTTAGAGAAAGGTAGTGTAAGAGAGTAGGGAATGGAGTTCAAGAGTATACAAATTGGTATGTATATGTGTGAGATGAAAAGTAAGGGTAAGAGAAAAAGACAGAGAGAAAGAGAGAAAGAGAAAGAGAGAGAGAGAGAGAGAGGACACACCGGGCCATGAAGCCGCCGCAGCCGCACTTTCACGTTTTTTCAGACGGGCACGCACGCACCGTCGGCAAAGCACTGAAGCTGCGGAGGCTGCACTCGAGCCAGTGTGAGCTTTCAGGGCGAGAGGGGTGCTGCGAGGAGGAAAAAGAGGAGGAGGGGCTCCTGGAAAAGATATCCCCCCAAGCCAAGAGCTGGTGCCCAACAGCGGCGTTTCAGGAAAACTGGCCAGTGCGCCTGGGCAGGCCATGGCGGAGGTTTCAGCGCCGTCACTGCAGCTCCTCGTGCTACTGCTAGTCTTCTTGAGCATTCAGCTACAGGGAATCGATGCTGCGGTAAGTACTCACATTACTTATCCGGCGTTCAAATCACCTTAACGAATTTCACCTGTATTCATGTAAATTGCACCTGAAGCCGGCTGATGAGAGTGTGTGAGTTGATCTGTCTATGAGAGAGGAGGAAGAGGAGATGAAATGGAAGTAGAGGGGAGGGTGAAGGCTCTGAGTAGAGAGTAGTGGAGGGGTAGAACCAAAGACACTGCGAATCTATCAGACATTTATACCTACACCACCACCTCTATAAATTTATAAATTTATAATCTAAATTAATCAATCAACTATTATGTTTTATAAATATTTATAATTTTATAAATTTATATTTATAAATTTTATTTTTAAATATTTATATAAATAGTCCATTAATCAAAAACTATTTTAGAATCAAAAGTTCATATTTATTGTTTAAATTTAATAACTATAATAAAATAATCAAAATAAAAATACAAGGCATTTATGTTAAAAAAATCAGTTTATATTCGAAATCTCACCAGTCACCAGTTCCTTGCCTTAAGCTTAAATTTATCTTTCTATTCTTCTATAATTTCTATGAAATTATTTGAAAAGCAATTATATAAGTAACCTTCTTCTTAATTCTGTAATTTTTCAAAAGATATTGTCCTGATTGATCATCAACTTTTTTGACTTATCTCTTTTACACCACTATTGTTTAGGATATAAAATAAAATGGAAAAACCTTCACTAAATCAAAATTTAATTTATAGTCTCAATATTTGTATTAGATTTGTTTGTTTCGATGTAACTATGTATAGGTATTACTTATATAAGGGAGAATAATTGATTTGGGGTATATATATGATATATATAATGTATATATATGTCTTTCTTTAATGTGTGACACTTTAAATTTATAATTACTTATATTAAATTAATTTACACAGAAATAAATAATGTATATTATTATCTAATTTCTTCCATATATTCAATTTAGATTTCCTATTTCAAAAAACACCATTTAAATTTCATTCAGGCGGTTACCACTAATAAAAAAAATTAAAAAAAAAAAAATAAAAATTAATAATAATAATTAATGAATAAAAATAATTGAGGGTTTGGTATTTTTATCATAGAATTAATATTCTTAGAAAATTAAAAATTTTAATTTAGAAAAATTTAATTAAGATTTGTAAATCAATCAATGAATTTATTCGTTAAATTATGATTTTTCATTAATAAGGTAAATAAAAAAAATTAAATATTTATGTGTTAATTTCGAAATTTATATCTAATGATGTATGAAGTGTTGCGTTTTGTGCGCCTACAAACCTCTGTTGATTATTCAATCATACTCGTCTCTTGATTAATTGATTTTTTCAAACACATAATTTCAATATAAATATATCTTATTATAGTAGTTCATTTTACAAAAATAATTTAAATATCTTTGTTAAATATAATTGGATTAGTTTGGTTTTAAGAAATTTTATCTCAGATTAACTGTCAACGACTATTAAAATTAGAACAAATTATCATTGATAATATAATTTCTTTTTTTTATTGATTGGTCCAAACAAAAAATTTGAAAATAAATTTTTAATCTCTATTTTTGTTTTTCTTTTTATCAACATCAGCCTAAATATTTCAATTTTTTTTTTGTATTTTATTTTATAACATTTCCTTATTTATATATATACTAATATATTAATAAAGCAATTTCAAATATTTTTTTATTTTTTTTTTAATGTTTGCAATCTAATCTCATCGAATATAACTTTAATTATTAATTTTATATATATTATAATATTAGAATTAAATTTGGTAAATTTGGAATCCGTACTCTCAAGTTTCTTAGATTATAATAAAAATATAATATCATAATACAATACATCTTTATGACTATATTAAATTGAATAGAAATCATATTAAAAATTCTCTATTTAAATCTATTTAATTTTTTTTTATTTTTATTTTCAAAGTTACTCTTTAAATTGAATAATCTACTTTAGATTTTCATATTCGAATGGCATTTATAGATTAGATAAGATATTTTAGATTAATTTATTGCACTTATTGAAATGTTTAAATAAAAAGTGCAAAATATTTAAAACAGTGTTCGGGTGAGGGTTCTAGTCAATTTTATTTTATTAGAATATATTATTTATTTATTACAATTAATTAAATTCACGAAAATTTTTTTCTCAATTTTTGGACCGTTCAACAATTTTCTTTAGGTAGAAAACAAATCAGAATTAATTTCTTTGTTTTTATAGAGAATGAGTTTTTTTTTCATTTTATGTTGTATGTATTAACACGGAAGTTGAATAGCAATTATATTTAGAGAGAAACTAGTTCATAAATATTTAAAAATTTAAAATGAAAAAATTTAATTAATTTTAGATTAATTAAATAATAATATAAAGAGTTTAAATTTATTTTAAAAATCATATTTTCATATATATATATATATATATATATAAACATTTCTTTATTCTAGAGCTAGAGGTTAATAAAAATTTTGAAAATATTTATTTATTTATTAATAAGTGTCGTAATCAATTTCGAGAATAAAATTTTAACTTCTGATACAGGTGTCAATTTTTATTACTTCCTTCAAAACATAACTTAATTTTATTTATTTTTTACAATAAATGTGTTTTAATATTATAATTTTTTTTATTATTATTTAATTTATATTTTATTTATTTCAATTTATAAAATGACTATTTAAGTTATTTCATAATTTTTTTTATCTATTTTCAAGAATCATAAAAAGTTATATCATGTAACTTCTAATTATTACAATACACTTCTAAATATTAATTATTCCGATACGCATTGTTTTAATTGTACATGTTGAGGGAAGACTTTCTCTCCGCAACAATAGTCTGAAAAATTCAATCATTCATCAAAGCAGAATAACAATTGCATTTGGATTTTCAAATCTCAAGGAAACTTCTATAGTTAGTTAAACCTCAAGGTTTGGATTGTTGAGTCCTGCTGGCCGAGGGAATTTCAAATCTTTCCAATTTTTAGATTTAGATAGGTTTTCTCAAAGATGAAAAAATATTGGCAAGATTTTATATTAGTTTTTTATTTCACTCCCAATTTAATATAATATATATATTGTTTTATTTTTATACAATTATTACTCGTGTTAGATTGATTGTTAGATTAGATTTGTTAATATTTATTACTTACTTTATTTAACCAACCCAAAAATAGTTTTTTTAACAAATTTTTTCACAAATTTTTTTTTAAAGTGAATTTGATTGATTTATTTATTTTTTAAATTTATATTTATAACAGACGAATGTTTACTGAAAAGATGTTACCATATCTCTCTTTCTCTCTCCTTCCATCTCTTCTGGAACACATCCATATACATTCATTCACTCTCTCTCTCTCTCTCTCTCTCTCTACAATTTCTTTTTCTTTCATCTTCATCTTCATCTTCACGTAATTGAAGAGCATTCATATGTGTTGGAACTCATTCTCTCTCTCTCTCTCTCTCTCTCTTTCTTGTTCACTCACTTTCTGCTCTTCTATTTCTTATTCTTCTTCTTCTTCATCATCGTTTATGAGTGTGAATGCAACAGAACATTCAACATTTCAACTTTAAACGTCACGTGACTCTCAGGAGTCTTTTGTCTGCATTCCAAGCACACACACAAGGAAGAAGAGAAAAATAAAAAAAAATCAAGTGAAAGGGAAAGAAAATATATATACATAAAAAAAAAAAAATAAAAAAATAAATGATGAAAAAATGTATCGATGTATTTATAAAAACCGCTGTGTCGAGATTTCTTCCTCGAGCCCCTTCTCCTGCAATCCCCTTCCTCCCACCTCCCCGTACACTTCCCTCTCCTATGCTATAGTGGAGAAGAAAAGCTTTAATCACCGGCTTTGGTCGGAACCCCCACGTGCTTACTCACTCATCACTTGACACCTGTTGAATGTCGTTCGGGACGACCGAAACATTCGATTTAAATGGAGAATTATCTTCTCTATGATTAACTCTTTTAGATCATATTTAACTTAAAGAAAAAAATCTTTACTTTAAAAAGTTTTCATGGTTAATTTACTTACATTATTACTATTAATTTAAAATTTATATTAAAAAATTATATGAATTATAATTAAAATACTACATAATATGTTTTCTTAGTAATGGAAATTCTTACAAAAATATAGGTATATATATATATATAATTGTTGATAGAATTGCATGGTAAGTAAATAAATTTTGAATTCAGTTAAAAAAGTCCTTTTATTATTAACATTTATAATTTACATTTACATACATTACAAAATATTTGTATTTGCCTAAAAACAGTGAATCAAAAATTTAAGTGATTCATATTTCTACATTATTCAAGATTTGTTATATATAATGTATTTATTTATATTTTATTTTATCTTCTATCTAAAGAGGACGGTCAGAGATTATAAATTATAGGAATATTATAAAAAATGTTATTTTAAATTTAAATAAAAGTTGATTATTTTTTAAATTAATGAAATAAATCTCACTATTTTCATCTTTTCTAATATTTCTATCAATTAGAAGTTGAAAGAAAGTTGTTTTGTTTATATAATTTATATATTGTTTTTAAAAAATTAAAAATATATTTTATTTCTTTAAAGTATACACATAATTCAAAATTTATAATAACGTTTTAGGTAGTTAATTATATTCAATTAATAAATGTATTTCAGTTAAAAAAGTTAGGAAGACAATTTCATTTTATTACTACCTATACCTTGAAAACAGGTTATTTGGTAATTAATAAAAAAAGAAGTGTTAAATAAGTCATTAAGTACAATAGAAAATTAAGAAAACAAAATTATTTTACTTCTTAATTGAATAAAAAAGCGACAATATTAATATTCTGATAATGTGTAAATGTTTTTTTTTTTTTTTGTATATTATTAAAACATTTTATTTAATTTATGAAATAATTCAAAAATCTAGAAATTTTTTATAATAATATTATTTATCATAAAATATCATTATTATTATTATTATTATTTGCCAATAGACCTTGAGGATCACGCAGAGGTTTAAATGGAAATTATTAATTATTAATTTCCCACTCATTGTGGTAGACTGTCGTGCTAACCACTAAACCACTGAAGAGTCTAAAATATTCTTATATATTTGATTTAAAAATAATATTATAATAGGATATATATATATATATATATATATATATATATATTTAAAATCATAATATTCAAATAATTAATTAATATAAAAAATGGTAATAAATCATTTCAATTTAACAAAAACACAAAAATATATTACAATACTGTTTTTAATTAATTAATTAATTAATTATTTATTTAATATTTCGTTACACTTTTATCCATATTTTTTTTAAACACACACAAAAGAAGAAAGAAATTGATAAATAAAAATCTATATTTAAAAATATCTAATGAGAGAATAAAGAAACAAGTGAGATAGGAAAGAGGAATGAATTCAATTAAAACGTGGGAGAACGATTATCAAAGTGAACAGACGTGTGTTAATTAAATTAATTCACTGCTGATAGTCAAAGTGGTTTATAAGTAATGATAGGGGGATAAGGAGCCGTGACCGACAAATGTCAAAACGAGTCAGCTGGGCTATGGAATAGGCATAGCAAATATAGGAAGAAGCGTGGGAGGACAACGGGTGTGGCAGTATCTATATCTTCTACCGGGAAAAGTGAGGAGGAGGAAAGAGGGAGAAGAGTTAGAAAAGAAAAGGAAGAGAGAGAGAGAGAGAAAGAAGGGGAAGAGAGGAGAGATGAAAGAATGAAATAAAAAGTCTTTTTCACTTGTCGATTATCTATGGTGACTTTTGCAGGGGAAGGGGTCTAGACGCCTTTGGTGGCATTATTCAAGACTATGCAAATTTTATATATATATATTCTAAGTTCTTTAAAACTTGATTATAGGTAGTGATTGAAAAATAAAACCATTCATAAACTGTAATCATTATCATTAATTTTAATATATTCATTCGTTATTTAGCCGCTTAACTTTAAAAGCAATTTTAGTAATTTTTAACTTACCTAAGAAACTTGAATTCAATCAAACAAATGGTGTCGATGTAGATGTTCATTCACCCTTTCTCTCACACAAAGTCATTATCGTAAAAATGTCAGAAATAGATTATAGATACCTTCTAAAGAAAAAAAATATTATAATTATAATGATTCCAATATTCTCCTCGGAATGTTAATTAGTTATGTTTTTGCATAAAAAAATAAAATAATTTTCCCTTTTACCCAGCTTAAATTTACACAGAAGAATTTGAAAAAGTTTAAAAGGGAAAGTTATTGATAGTGTATTTAAATCAGAATGTAGCCCATTTATTTAATATTTTAAAACATTATAAATACTTTCAATTCTTGATTATTTTTTATTGTTATTTGGAGCATTAAGGCACATCAACAACAAAGTTAATTTATACCATTAAATAATCATTCATCATTTCTATCTATCATTAATTTTATTCTTAACCAAGAAACTATATCGGGCGGGGAGAATCTCAGTCAACCCCCACAGACAAACTTGATTCTGATTTTAATGGGTAAATCTTTAGCCTTCCCAAATATCAAATTTTTGTTCGGAAATAAATAATTAATAGAAAATAAATATGAAAATTTAAAAAAATGATTAACTGGGAGATTTTTCTCTTTGTTAATCGTTTTTCAATAAATCGAATATATTTTTTTAGTATGTTGAAAATTTTCAAATAATTAAAAATTAAATGAGACTATGGCATATGAGTAAATTATGAACCCCTCAATAGAATGTGACTTTTTAAAATGAAGAACTTTTACCCATTTTTATGATAATAAACAGAATATTCTCAAAGGCTAAACCGTATGTCATGTATGTCGTATGTTTTGAAGATCCCTGAGTCATTTTCACTCAGGTTGGAAAAATGTGTGTATGTGTGTGTGTGTGTAGACAAGATTACGCAAAAATCGGTTTGAGCTAGAATAATCAAAATTCTTAATTTTCTATCAACTTTTGAGAAATGTAGCTGAAGGAAGTGGGTCATTACCTACCACGTTTTCATTATTTTCATCTAAACTGACAGTAAAAGTAAAGATATATGTTTGATAGTTTTTAACATGTTTAAATTAATTTTATAAAACTGCTATATATATATATATATATACTTTCAGGTTGATTGAATCGCTGAAAGTACCGGAATTAATTTTTTAAAACGTTGACTGCTAACCACGCGCCAGCACGTGACGTGGAGCCATTAACAAAGGGCCAAACAAGCACTACTTTAATAAATATTATTTTTTAATTTTAATTTATAATTTATAATTAATTAAAGTTAATTTAAACATAATATATGTGTTAATTAATCCAATTCAAATTTGCGAGATAGTCGAGTGGAGAGACTCCAGATTTTTTTGGTTTATATTGTATCTATATATATTATATCGAACTAAATATATTCTAATTTACACCAATATATATATATATATATATATAAATATTATATTGATTTATTTTATAATTATTTAATTTTTATATAACTAATACACCCAAAAGAGAAAGAAATATTTGAATAGTAATTTTTTAGAATAAAAATTTCAAAATATGATTAAATGGGAATTTAATTACATTCACTGAGAATTTTTATAAATGAAAAAACTATTCTGTTAGAAGATTAAAGAACATTTTATTGCAAGTAAAGAAAGGTAAAGATTAATGGTCTTATGTTGAAAATTTATAGATTTAATGTTGTCAAAAATGTCATTTCATTTCTACCACAATAAAAAGAAAAAAAAGTTTCTTACCTCTTGATATATCTAAAATATAGTTTTCATATATATATATATATATATAGTCCTACTATCTTATATACTATAATATATAATATATATAAATAATCAAATGAAAAATGAAGTTTGACAAGCTGTCGGTGGATATTGACAAGGGATAGTACTTTTTCCAACCCAAAACGAGTGAAAGATTCGATATTATTGAAAGAAATGTTCGATTTTTTTCTGTTCTCTCTCTCTTTCTCTTTCACACACTCCCTCTCTCTCTTTCTCTTTCAATTTTTATTCCTTTTTCAAGATTTATTTTTTTCGAATTTTCAAAATAAAAAAAAGTTGTTTGTGTTTTTTTCTGCTTCATGAGATGCCGTCCTTCGTCCACTTTGACACTCTCTTTCCTTTCCCCCTTACCTCGTCCCCCATTCCCTCCCCAACCTCTTTTTCTCTCTCTTTCAGTATATAAAATCACTCCTTGTCCCCTTTCACAGCTTCTCTTACCCTATTCCTGGAGAAAGAATATAATTCTTCGAAAATGAAAATTAAATTTTAATTTATTTTCTGACATATTTATATCTTATATATATAAATATATATATAAAATTATAATTTTTAATGTTTTCGATTCACATCTAAAGGTAGAATCTTTTTTAATGTTTCTAATATGCCAGAAAAGGTTATTAAATAAAGAAAAAAATTAAAAATTGACCAGCCATATCAATATTGAAGGTAATCAAATAAAATTACTGATTTTCATTCAACTCCAGTCCATACTCAAATATTATTTTATTTTTTCACTTTTCTATGAAAATATGATGATATTTATGATAAAGACAAAAATATTTTTTTTTTGAATCTAAAATATTTTAATTCTTCTTGAAAATTATTTTATATATTATTATAATAATAATAATATTAATAAATTCACTCACCAAAATGAAATAGAATTATAACCCAAGAAAAAATTATAAATTAAAAAACTTCTTGAAATGAAAAAATGTGATGTCAAACAAATATTTTTTTTTAAATTCTGACTTCAGAAAAATGTCATGGGTTGAATTTTAATAAAAATACAGGCTAAAGTTAGTGTTGAGCTCCAAATGCGAAAAATTAATACCTTCAAAGGGCATTAAAAATAAAACGTACAGATTGAATGGTAAAAAGGTGTATCTATTAAAATTAAAATAAACACTTGTGATGGGATGAAGGAGGTGAGGGATAGATGAGTAAATAAGATTTGAAAAATTCAAAATTCTAAGACTGTCAGCCATTAAAATTGATAGGAATCAATGATTTTTAAAAGAATGCCAATGTTTAGAATTCTACGACTGATTTTTCTTTAATCATTATTTTCACTATTATTCTAGTTTTTATTATTATCGTTATATTGAATGGCCTGGAATACTGATAAATATTTAATCAAGTTAACTGTATCGTCAAAGAGGATTATTCCACCCTCTCATTCTCACAATCTTTTGCTTCTCTTGAATAATCCAACATTCTTGAACATATAATTTTACTTCCGATACAGAAATAGAACAGACGAGAGAAGACCAAGAAACGGAAATTCAATGCAGTAGAAAAATGCGGGTTAAATTTAATTAATTGGCCATTGGCAATTGATAAGAAGGAAACAAGTTAGGTCTACTCTTTTGGCTTGCTAATTTTGTTAATGGATGTTGTTGGCCGGTGCTGTTGAACCAGCTATTCACTCCCCACAGGTATTGGGATTGTATTAGGACCAAAGGGGGGCGGGTATGGGAGGCGTTGGTGGAAGGGGGGAATTTACATAATGGGCTTTGCTGCTGCAGGCAGTGAAAGTTTCCCTGAATCGTTTCCCAGGGATAGAGAGACCATCCACTATACAGTTAGAGAGAGGCAAAATACAACTTAATTGCAACATCCCTGTCTCCCTATTTTAAATTTCAAGTTCACTTTACTAAAAAGCAAATCATATAATGAAAGCCGATTATCATCATCGATATATATTGATTTAATATTGAAAATATTTTAAAAATAAAATAAAAAAAAAACACCAAATTTTGTAATTAAACTTTTATAATTGAGCTAATTAAAATATTTTAATGCTCTTAATTTAATATATAAAAAATAAATAACTATTATAATAAACAATAACTTAATTTAATTTAAATTTTGATTATATATTTAATCTATAATATTGTTTTCTTCATTGCTAATTTTTCACGTATATACATATGTATAAGTATATAATTGAATAAAAAAAATACAATTTTCTAATAGAAAATTGAAACTTTTTATACAAAAATAAAATCAATTTATTACTTTTTTGTTATTAAATCTCATAAATATAGTAAAAATTAAATTAATTTCATTAATAGATATAAAATCCAAAGATCAGATGCATAATCTTCAGGCGCATGCATTACTCTTATTAAATAAAGACAGTGAATTTAATAGATATAATGAATATTATAAATTTATAATTTTGCAATTTAAATCTATTCTTTAGAATATAGCTATATAAAGAGTATTATTATATATAATATATAGCGTATAGCATATTACTCTCATTTATAAATGCAGAAATAAATAAAATAAAATAAATTATCTTTAAATATATTATTTTATTAATTTATATAATAAAAAACAATAACAATTTATTGAAAAAAATTATAAATAAAAATTAATTAAAATCTAAAATTTCCAAAAAACATTAAAATAATAAGAATAAACTAATAGTTCCGGTTATAATATGTGTTATATAAAACTATAAGATTTTATATTATACTATAAACTATACATTTACAAATGAAACATAAAAACATATATTAATACTTATAAAAATGCATTAATTATAATAAAAAAATTTTTCAAAAAATATTTTCTATTAATTTTAATTTGCATAAGGAAATTAACTTAGTTTTGGATCAATTTTATACTATATTAGTCACCTTTTTATTTATATTTTAAATTTAATCAATTTTAACAAAATTTGGATTCATAAAATGTAATACAACTCTTTAGATAATCATATATTTCTGTTGAAATAAATTTGTGTGAGGTAAACTATCATTTCTATATATTCATGTAGGTCAATGTAAAAAGACATAAATCTTGTTGTATATGTATTCCTATGTAGTAGTCACCGCGGTTAAATTTGATCCTTTCCTTCCTCACTTCTTCATTTGTATATCGCAGCTGACTTAACCGCCTACCAATCGATCTATTTTTGGTACCCGGATGTTTAGTAAAGCAAATCGAAACATTATATTCTCTAAATAAATTACGGAAAATCGATTGATACAAGAATAAGGAAACAATTCATTTTGGATTAAATTTTTAACATAATTTGAATATTTATATTATGTAAATTTTATTTGATTTATTAATAAATAATTTTATATAACTAACAAATATATATTTATATTTTAATTTATATCTATAAATACATACATATAATGGAATTATAATATCTAAATCAAATCAAATTGGGATGAAATTGAAAATGATATAATTTTCAAACTATGATTACAACAGAATATTAAAATAGAATTAAATAATTACAATAATAAATATCAAAACGATATATGATTGTTATTAAATAGCTACATATTGTTATTAAATAATAAGATATCGAATTATTGAGTAAAATTGTAAATTAATTACATATAAAATGACATTAATGTAAATACATAAAATGTTCTTTTTAATATTAGAAAAAATAATAAAAATATTTTTTTAATTAATTAATTAAATTTTATGTTTCTAATAAAATTATTTATTTTTTATTGGATTTTTTATGGGATCTGTTGTTTTGTAGAATTTCTAGAATTTTTTTATTTTAAGAGGGCAATTCAATAAGTCAGTGATTTTTTGAATGAACATAGGTTTTTGGATAAAAAAATATTTTATTTTTCAACGTATTCTTCTTTGAGCTCTATACACTTCGTCCAACGTTTCTTCAATTTTTTTATCCCTTCAAAATAGGTTTTTATTTGTGAGATATTTCATCGATGGAGTAAGCAATTTCTTCAGGTTTGGAAACAAGAAATAGTCACTGGGGGATAAATCAGGAGAATAGGGCAGATGAGGGAGAAATTTGTTCCTCAATGCTTGGATTTTCATGGGAATTCACTTTTTTCCATTTTTTCTCAAATCACGAGGTAGTATGATATTAATAAAGGTCAAACTAAAACTAAAAAAAAAACAGCTGGTTAAAATTTGGGGGGGATTGTCTGCTGACAGGATCAGTGTTGCCATTTCATTTAAGAGACGTGAAATCCCAAACGTCACGTACTTATTGACCTCCCCTCGTATTATGAGATTGGTGCCTTAAAAAATTTAAAGTAGAACAAATTAAAATATTACATCGATGGAGAAAATCGACAAAATTTAAAAATATTTTATAAAAAATTATTATAACAAATAAACATACGACTATTATTAATAAATTAATTAGGTTGAATAATTTATTTTATAAATATAAAACAAATTAAAAATGACTTTTTATGTAATATTTTTATTGAACTTTAAAGCCATCGCCTTAATTATTAAGGCATTTTCGAATTATTATTAAATAAATGATTTTCTTATACTATCTAAATCTTAGTTATTTATTGTTAATGCTAAATTCTATATTTTAGTTTTTATCATTTCAACAGATACTAATTAAAATTTAATGAAAACATTATTATTTAAATTTAAATAAAATTTCTAACTACAATTTGAATCTAGTATTAATGCAATATTATATCATTTGACTATAAATATTAAATTTTATATTAGAGTCTGTTAATTGTTATTTCACAACATACCAGATGCATATTGTTTATATGGATCCATGTTGTTTATAACAACAAATATATAAAATGTAATTGAGGCCCACGTCAAATGATCCGTTCATTTTTAAGTATCGCTATAAAACTCTCTCACGAGTACTAAAAACGTAAATAGTAAAAGTTGAAAATTTAATTTCGTACATTGCTAAAAAAAAAGAAATAAATGAATATCAAAATTATAATAGGCATTATCTAGTGAGAGAAATTATATTACTGATTTTAATATTATATTATTTTCCCCTAGGTGAATGAATGAATGTTGGGAAACTAAATATAATCTCATGTAAGGGATTTTTTTTTATTATTAATCCATTATCTAATTTTCAAATAAACAAGGGTTTTCACTTCTCTATTTTATTGAAATGAAAATTGAAATTATAATTTAATTTATTCAATATTTTAATATTTTATTTAATAATAAAGTAAATAATAATCAGCCTGTAGCGTAGAAATAAAAAGAGAAAAGGGAGGAGCTAGGTATAAACCTAAATATTGTGACAATTAAAAAATCTATTAGTTAAGTTATTAGGTTTTTTCAAACTTATTAAAGTTTATTGATTTGCTTTATTTTAAAATTTCTTCTTCTTTATTTAAACTTTATTTGTGTATAATAACGGCAAATGACTAGATATAGTTTTTTTTCTATTTCTAATTCGTTTTTATAATATTTTTAATATTTATAGCATTTAAAAAAAATTATAAACAAAAATTCAATTAATAACTAATCTGATGATAATAGTAAAAATTATTTATATAAATATATTATATATATTTTTAATCTTAAAATTTTTTATCAAATTCACAAATTGGGTGATTTAGAGGTGAAAGTACACAATTAATCCTATTATAATTAGTTTTTTCTTAATTATAATTAATTCCAGATGTCAAAATCAAAATATTGGTGTTTTAGAAAACATATTTATTAGATATTATTATTAATATTAATTGATATAAAATTAAAATAATAATAATAATAAATAATTAATAAAAAAATCTAATAATTACAATTAATAAATTAAAATAAAAATAAAATACTATAGTATAATTTAAATTCTATAAATAACTAAATATTATTAATTCTAGTATTTTAATAATTTCGAGATATGCTCCAATTAATAATCATTTTGTTTTCATTATCGAACATATATAGACAGGTTGTCCGAATTTAATTAGACGGGTGAATAAATAAATGCTTGTTAAAAGTATTTCACCAAAAATAATTTCTTGTTTTGTAAATATACAATATACATTAAATTGATTGATAATACAAAAACAGATAATTCTAAAATAGGAATAGAAGAATGAAGCATATTCAAAATAATCACCCCAGCCAATTGATTAATATCATTAAATTAAAAAAAACAATATTTTCTGTTCATAAAAAATACATTTTTAAATGACGTGGTAATATTATTTTTTAAAATTCATTAATTAAAATTAAAAAAAAGAAATAATTGAATTTATTTATATTTCCCCCTCTCTCCCGCAATTCCACTTAATTATATATTTAAATCATTTTTAATTTTCATATTTAATAATCAAACTTCAAATATTATTACATTATTTCAATCAATGTTATAGGAAAAAAATTTAACAGACTTTTTTATTTAAAAGCTTTGGTTATGTTAAAATTTGAATAAAATTGTAAAAATAAATAATAGGTTGGGGAAAAAGAAATCCATTATTTTTACGTGAACTTCAAGACTTTATTTAACATGTTTTGCATTGTCCGATTTAGGTCAAATATGCACCAATGTTCTATAATTTGTTGCCATTTTAATGGTAGCTTCATTATGCCTCTCTCATAAAAGTCTTGGTCCTTATTAGCGAAAAACTCCAGCAATTGATTTTCACACTCTTCCCTTGATGCCAATTTCTTATCACTAAAACACGCTTTGACCACGATCGCTTTCGCATAATGTTGTCGTATGTGACCCATTTCTCATCCCCAGTCACCATCCGTTTAAGAAATGGGTTGATTTCATTACGTTTGGCCAAGGCTTCGCAGATGGAAATTCGATCCATCATGTTTTTTGGTGTTAATTGGTGTGGCACCCAAACATCAAGCTTTTTTTTAAACCCAGCTTTGTGCAAATGGTTTAAAACTGTTTTGTGGTCGATCTTTAACTCCTGGGCGATGCTACGACTACTAACATGCCGGTCCACTTCGATGATTTCAGTGACTTTGTCGACATTTTCGACGACGGGCCTGCCTGTGCGAGGGGCATCCTTAATGTCAAAAATACCCGAACGGAATCGACGAAACCAAAATTGCGCGTAATTAGCTGTTACAGTATCGGGACCATAAACACTATTCACATTTTCAGCCGCCTGACTTGCATTTTCGCACTTATCAAAGAAAAACTGTAAAATGTACCGAATTTTCTCTTTGTTGACTTCCATCTTTAACGCCGTGTAACTCGGAACTGAATGGACAAAACAAAAAACTGCAAACGAATTCTTTTAGTGCGAACTGTTACCTTGACAAGGAGCATAAATTTGAAATTGTTTGATCGATAATTTACGAGATATCGATCACTACAGCCATCTACCGAAAAAATAATGGATTTCTTTTTCCCCAACCTAATATTTTTCACGTAATATAAAAATTACATAGAAAAAATATCAGTTCCATGGGAATCACTATTAAGGCATAAGGTGTGGGGTTTTAGTCAGTATGATCCGACACTATCCTTGCTAAGCAAGATTCAAGCAGGGCCTTCACGTTGGATTACACCCTCTTAGTAATAAAAATTAAATTATTTTGGGTCTATTTCTTATTTTATCCCTTGTAACTATGCAAATCAATATATGCCAGTATATGTATAAAATTTAATTCTCTTATTTATTTATTAATTTACTTAATATTTTATTAAATATAATTAATTAATGAATTCATTTGTTTTAAATAAATGTTGTCCCTAATTTATTAATTAAATTACCTTTATGAGATTATTCTGAGACTCTTACTCTGTTTAATACTAGTTAACATTATTTATTTATTTATTATCTACGATTTAACCATCTATTAAAATAAAATGAGGGATTGTTAGCCTGAAGCGGTTCGAGGGTGCGACCCCTTATCATCCTAATAAAGGTAGATAGATAGATAGATATATAAATTAAAAGAATTAAAAAGAATATTATATATAAGTCTCATTAGAGTCGGCAACCAAATTTATCTGATCACTCTTTTCGATTTCAAATACATCATTATGTTGCTGTTGTTGTTTTTTGATTGTTGTATTCTTTTGTTAGATAGTTATTAAACATAAATTTTAACGATATCAAAATGAGAGACAAAGAGGGAGAAAGATAGACAATAGATTTTTGATACTAGACTCGCCTTATTCATCAACACTGTTAATTAATGCAACTTTTGATTCACTCTATGATAAGACAAGAAAGATGTGGATGGATACATGCGTTATATGGGAACATCATAAATATTTTTTCGTTACAAATGAAATGACTAAATAGAGAATGGTTGATTTTTTTTTTAAACTATTTATTAATATATATTTTTTTTTAAACTCCTCCCCTTGGATGTTAGATATGTAACAAACAGGGGCGTTACCGAGTATCGAATCATTTGTAGGCATAAGTATTTGTGTGTGTGTGTGTGTGTGTGTGTGTGGATATACAAAAAGATAGGTAGTATAAATAATATTTGTTTTTAATATTAGACATTTCCAAATAATCTTCTCATTTGGAAGTATTAAAAAAAATTTAATTCTATTTTTTAAAATAAATTTATAAACTCGAAATTGAAAAGAAATTGCAAATTAGAGTTACAAATGGTTTTTTTTTGAAATTTCATCTTCAGGATTAAATAATTATTAATTAAAGTATCAACACATGTCAATAAATATCGAAGGATATCAAAATCAAGAATGATCAAATAGTATAAAAATTTTATTTGGGAAAACCAAATATATATAATAGGTTGTCAAATATCTCCCTTTCGCTTTTTTGCTCTTTATTCAATGCTTTATAAAAAGTGTTACAGTGATCGGATTTAGTTCAAATATGCGCCGTTTTGTTCGATAATCTGTTTCCATCTAGACGGCAACTTCATAATACCCCCCTCGTAGAAACCCCCTTCCTTATTTGCGAAGAACTCGGACAGTCACTTTTCACAAGCCTTTTTTGAGTCTAACTTTACACCACCAAGGGCGTTCGCCATGGACAGGAACAGGTGGTAATTACTTGGCGCTATGTCCAGGCTATATGGTGGATGTGATCAATCCTCCCATCCGAGCTCCCGTAGCTTCTGACGAGTCATCAACGAAGTGTGTGGTCTGGCGTTGTCCTGGTGGAACACTACACCATTCCTGTTGGCCAATTCTGGACGCTTCTGGTCGATCGCCTGCTTCAAGCGGACCAGTTGTTCGCAGTAGATGGTAGAATTAAGCGTCTGGCCATATGGGAGCAGCTCATAGTGGATGATTCCCTTACAATCCCACCAAACATACAGGAAAACCTTTAACGAAGGGAAACTTTAAAATAACGCGAATTTCGGCTTTAGTGAACTCCATGTTTACTCGTCTATAACTGTTGAATGCAATATCCAAACTAATCATGCATAGCGTCGTTTTGTAGGTTATGTCAACACCATTCAAATGATGTATAGCAGTGCTCCGCAACCTTTTCTTACCTACGGCACACAAAAATTGTTTCTAGGATTTTGCGGCACATCAAAAGCTGAAATATATATATATTACATATAAAATTAGTACCGGGACCCCGAGCCTCGGCTCGGTACTTAAGTTAAAAAAAATGATTCATTATTATTGGATTTGGCTGGTAATATTAATACCTGGGACACCGAGCTCTCGCTCTACCCTTTAAAAAATATTGATATACAATTCTTTAATTATTTATTACAATTATTAAATGTATTAAATAATATTTTATTGAAAAAATATTAAAAATTATAAAACTATCTAAAACTTAATTAATAAAAGAACAATGAATAAATAAATCACGAAAATAGATAAAAAAAATGCACGCGGCGAGTTTCGATCCTTCGAACTCGGGGAGTAAAATCAATTGTTTTTACCACTGGTCTAAGATATTTTGATAATAACAAACATATTTTTACCATCTTTCAAAGACATTTATTTGTTTTGTTGTTTTTTTTTTGAGAGAGATTAATAAATATATATATATATTTTATTAAAAATAAATATTTTTAATTTTATTTCGAAATTAAATAATGAATTTTAAAATATTTTAAATATAAAAAAATGTTAATACAATATCATTTAAAAAAAAGCGGGAGTCAACCAACCGTATTTTATTTTGTTGTTTTTTTTTGAGAGAGATTAATAAATATATATATATTTTATTAAAAATAAATATTTTTAATTTTATTTCGAAATTAAATTCGAAATTAAATAATAAATTTTAAAATATTTTAAATATAAAAAAAATATTAATACAATATCCTTTAAAAAAAGGCGGGAGTAAAATTTCAAAATGGATGCCATTGACGTCACCCATATATAATTTTTAATTAAGAAATAAATAATGAAGCTGTATGTTTCAAGAGATATGATCAATAAAACTTAATTTTTCTTTATAAATACTATATCTAGTGTGAATTTGAAAAAAATCGTTAGAGCGGTTTTTGAGAACCAATATATATAGAAATATATATAGAAATATAGATATATACAATTTTAGCTAGCATAATAAGATAAGATATGGATTTCTAAAAGTTTCATTTGGTCGCGGCGGCACATCTGTATCACCTTTAAGGCACACCAGTGTGCCGCGGCACACCGGTTGCGGAGCACTGATGTATAGTATTACCAGATACGAGCTCTGAGCGCTTTGTACATAGCCACGGAAAAGGCGGAAGGGAGATATTTGACAACCTATTATATAAGTATTTGTTGAAAAATTATTAGTTTATATAGTTATATATTATAATTATTATTTCATTTTCAAGTTCATGAATTTAATATTAGATTTTTAATAAATTTTAAATAAAAAGAAAAATAAATTTAACTGAATATAAAAGATGATAAAAAAATTATTATAAATAGTGAAATTTTCAGAAGTTTGAAAATTGTTTGATGAATTATTTTATTTTATTTAGGTATATATAAATAAAAAATTTTATATTCATCAAATAAATTTTTATTTGTATTCAAGAAAACCAGATAACCCAATAATATAATATATATTATTTAATGGGTTATTTTTCATAAAATTTAATAATAATTTACACTTCTCTCATTGTGACAAATATATTTATTTAATAAAATGTTTTCTTTTTAATAATTTTTCTCCTGAGAGTGCTTGGATTGTAAATTGGCTTACGGTATCCCCATGTTTGTCGTAAATGTCAACTTAAAGCAGATTGGGCAATGGGGTTATATCAATCCCGTCCTTAAAAAATAATAAATTGGAGAAGAAAAAAATAAATCTAAATGTAGAAACAATATAAATACATTTTATATCTTATCTTATTATGCTAGCTAAAATTGTATATATCTATCTATCTATATATATTGGTTCTCAAAAACCGCTCTAACGATTTTTTTCAAATTCACACTAGATATAGTATTTATAAAGAAAAATTAAGTTTTATTGATGATATCTCTTGAAACATTCAGCTTCATTATTAATTTCTTAATTGAAAATTATATATGGAAAACGTCAAAATTGGCCTCCATTTTTATTTGTATTAATATTTTTTTTTATTTAAAATATTTTAAAATTTATTATTTAATTTCGAAATAAAATTAAAAATATTTATTTTTAATAAAATATATATAGATATTTATTAATCTCTCTCAAAAAAAAAAAAAAATAAAATAAAAAACATCAAATCTGCCTGCTAAGACAGTAAAAAAATGACAATTTTTTATCTAAACATATATAGTACAGTGGCTAGAGAGATGTTTTAACGAGTGGATTTCGTCGGTTCGAAACTCGCCGGGTGAATCGTTATTTAAAAATGAAAATGAAAATAATGAATTTGTTATTTTTTTTCTTTTTATCTATTGTTTACATTTTAATAAATTACTATTTTATATTTATTTATTCATTGTTCTTTTATTAAATTTAATATTTATTAATATTATTTATTATTAATTTATATATTGATGACATCACAAATGACATTTATATTGAAATTTGACTCCCGCCTTTTTTTAAAGAATATTGTATTAATATTTTTTTTATATTTAAAATATTTTAAAATTTTTTATTTAATTTCGAAATAAAATTAAAAATATATATTTTAATAATATTTTATAATTATAAATTACGATATATATTTATCAATAATAATGAATTTTTTTTTTTTAACTTAATTACAGAGCCGAGGCTCGGGGTCCCGGTATGATCTTAATATATTGTGAGAATTAGATAAATAATGTAGAGAGAAAAAAATATTTAAAAATAGATATTTATTTAAATGAAATAAAATTATTTAATTTACAGAATGAAAATGTCTATAATAATGTCTAAACATTTTTTCTTTATAATTTTACATTATAATAATACTAATTACAGTAGTTATAATATATGGGGAATTTTCAACTTTGACTGCCGATTTGACCATGTTCCCAAACGAATTTTAAAAAAACCAAGACCACTTTACATTTACACATTTTAAGCTCTAATCGAATCCAAAATCAAAATTTAAAAAATCGAAAAACAAACTCACAGATATATAGATTTTATAAATGAACATTTATACAATTTATTTTAATTAATTTGAAACATTTTAGGAAACAAATTTTTAATGGGTCATTTTTAGAAATCCCATTTAACAATTATAATAAATAATTAAAAAATTGTAAAATTTTTAAAGTATATAAAAATAAATTGTATAAATTGGTTAAAGGGTCGAGTGATAGTTCGGTGTCCCAGGTATATATTTTATATTAACACGCCTACTTTTCTGTATAATAAAGATATAAAGAATCATATTTTAATTTTTATATAACCAAGAAATCATTTTTTCACTTAAAATATAGTTGTAAAGCCCAAATCTCCGATCCATATAACATCATCGACTGGGCCGCTACCAAAAGGAGTCTTCTCTTGCTCTGACTAGGGCCACCGGTATTTGCCATTAGTCTCGAAAAAATAATATTAAATTTTATATAAATTTATAAATTAGAATATTTGAATTTGTTTAAATTTTAACACATGTAATCAATCATATGCATAAAGAATAGAAAATTTTGAAAATCAACTTGGTATTAAATTCAGAAAAAAAAAATACTCATATATAGAATATATAGACTATTCGAATATAATTGAAACTCTTTCTCTCCCTCTATTTTAAATTTGAAAAAACGGAGTGTTAAGAAATTAAGATTCCTTATACAACATGGATGGTTAAATGAATTGGGCTCCCTACCTCCCTGAGAAATTCACATTAAAAATGTTTATAATATTTTAGTTTATTAAATCAAACTATTATTTTTTTATTTCAATATTTTTAATGTTAATACAATAATTTTTATTTTATAATCTATAAAATAATTTAATTATTTTTAAAAACAACGGTCTTCAATTACAATTTTTTTACTCTCTACTGACTGTTCATTTCATAACTGAAAATAGTGTCGAATAGAAATAGACGATATTACTTGGATTAATCTTATTATGCTAGCTAAAATTGTTTGTTTGTATTATTGAGGACCCCAGTTCAATTCATTTTAATCAGATTGATGCAATGATGCAACATTTAATAATTGTAATAAATAATTAATTGTAGATTAATATTTTTTAAAGGGTCGAGCGACAGCTCGGTGTCCCAGGTATTAATATTACCAGCCAAACCCAATAATAATGAATCATTTTTTTTAACTTAAGTACCGAGCCGAGGCTCGGGGTCCCGGTACTATATATTATATTACAAAAACTTTTTTATTAATATTATCAAAATAAAGAAAAGAATTAAAATATTTTTTTTTTTTTGTTAAAATTTAATAATGTTTTTTTATCATTTTTTATCTCTTTAATTAAAATTGAATAATCAATCCTTCAATAATTATTATAAATATTTAAATAAATTGTATTATATGTATAAATAGAGAGATAGAGAGACTATTCTATGAAATTGGATCATTTACTAAATTTTTAATTTTCTTCATGGTTGTATATGAAATGTCCATTTACAGTACATAGTTAGAAATAATATTAATGTTTAAAATGTACTTCACTGATGAAATATTATTAAATTAGATTTGTTATGGAAAAATAATGAGGATTTTAGAGAGAGGAAAGAGAAAGATTATTATAATCAAATAATGTTGACCTTTCATTTAAATGATTTTTTTTTTAATATAAATAAAACCTAATAAAATAAAAATATTAATCAATGAAATTTATTAATTTATTTATATTTAATGAATTTGCTGTAAATTATGTAATTTTTTATAATTTAATAATTATAGGAGTATGTATATAAATTATAAATAAATGATAAATTATAAGCATAGAACTTTTTAATTTGAATGAAATTCAATTTTTGAAAATTCACACATATATATGTTTGTAGCATTTGAATTAGAATGGATACAATGTTCAATAGTTAGTTAACATTTGAATTACCATAAATAAATTGAATTTATATGCAATTGCTCTTTAAAGTATAAAATCAAGCTACTTTAAAAAGGATTTTATAAGAAAATGGATCTCTGGATGAGGGATAAAAAAATTTCAAAACATTCAATCATTCTCTTTACTATCTCGCGGGAGATAGTATTGCGATCACGAAAATTTTCGACATCGAGATTTTGATGTTTTTATACGTTTTAAAGGTCGCTGAGTCATTTTCACTAAGGTTGAGAAAAATTACTAAGTGTGTGTGTGTGTATGTAAACAAGATTATGCAAAAACCGTTTTTGTTAGAATAATAAAATTTAGTACACGGGCATTATTCAAAATTTGTAGTTCTCTATCAACTTTTGAGAAATGTAGCTCATCCGGAAGTGGCTCATTACCTATCACGTTTTCATTTTTTTTCCTCTAAACTGACCGTAAAAATAAAGATATATATTTTATAATTTTTCATATGATTAAAAATTTTATAAAACTGCTATTTCTTTTTTATTGATTTGCTGAAAGTGCCGGAATTAATTTTTTAACACGTTGACTGCCAATCACGCGCCAGCACTTGACGTGGTGCCATCAACAAAGAGCCAAACACGCGCTTGTTTAATAAATATTATTTATTAATTTTAATTTATAATTTATAATCAATTAAATTTAATTTAAATATAATATATGTTATTTAATCCAATTCAAATTTGCGAGATAGTCATGTGGAGTTATGATTTTTGATTTAAGAATTTATCCTTCTTCTTTATATTGTAAACATTAAAATTAAGTATGATTTATGTGTAAAGATACTCATATTAGTACTGATATGGCATTTGGTGTACCACATATTATTTAATTAAATAATTTAAATTAAAATAAATTAAATGCAAATGAATATATTGTATTATATATTCTTATGAATTATTTTTTTCTTTTTTTAATCTAATCTAAAAATATCTCTTAATACTTTTATCTTCATCCCTATCCTCTTGTATGCATTTTCAAGCGTTTCCAAAGCGACAAGTTCTCACCACTTGAGACGCAAATCCCGGTGGGAATTCACTTAAATTCCTTTGCGTTGCGCCCCCATGATTGATAGCCATCTTAATAAATCACTCCTTGGACGGCTCACACCACCTGAAAAAAAGAAAATCCCCCGTGACTGTAAACAATTAGCTCATTAAATAAAAAAATAAAAAAATTAAACTGAGTGTAGATGAAAAAGAACGTGACTGTCAAGGTATTAAACCAAAGTAGGATAGGTCACCTTAAATGTTATATTAAGGCATACACGGAAGAAATAAACAATATTTAATTATTACGTTTGAATATCAATGATAACACCAAACATATAGTAAACTTAACAAAGGTATACGTTTATTTTTATTACCTTTGAATAAATGCGTTAACAATTTTTATTGTATTTATGTAAAAAAAAAAACATAAAAGTTATTCTTACTACCTCCATATATATATATATATATATATATATATATATATATATATATATATATATATATTAATAATAAATTTAATAATCGAGTATATTTATTGTCTTAATCAATAACAATTGATAACTTTTATATTGGTTATTATTAATAGAATATATACCATATTGATGATATTTCGTATTTCTTTCATGTATAAATATCATATAAAATTTAATTTAAAAGACAATTCAAAGTATTAATTATTTTTTATTAGATCGATATATATACTTTTGAGAATATAAGTTCATAATAAATTAATTTTTAAATTTGAAATTTTTAAATCATTACCAACCGACGATAAAGAGGGAAGGTAATGTTTTCACATCAAATTTCACATGTGGAGATTTTTATATATCTCCACGAATCATGCATTTTGTTAACACAAAAAAGTATTTTTAGCATAATGTCCGTCCGTCTGTCCATTGTGTCTCCGTATGGACATGTATATCTTGAACGGCTCAACGGATTTTGATAAAAGTTGGTAAGTATATTTACTTAAAGTATCAGTAGAATGAATGCATCAACTCTTGGTGGATATCCGTAAAGCGGAAGCAGAGGTTTACACAAAATATTAATTTTATATTCATTGTCGGAAATTTTTCCCCTCAAAATATAGTAGTAATTAATAATTGAGGATTTAAACTAAAAATAAAAACCAAGATAATATAATTTATTCATTCTAATTCATGTTTTAAAAATAATTTTTTATACTTTAATTATATACGAGGGTGGTCTGAAAAGTTTCCGACCTGGCCAAGAAAATCGATGTTTTTAAATTTTTTTTTTGCTATATTTTTCAACATAATCTCCATCAACACTGATACATTTCACATAACGGTGTTCTAATTAATTTAATTAATAAATAAATAATTTAATTAATTAATTAAATTTGATTTAATTTAATTTAAGTCTCATCAACAGTTATGAATCGAAGGAAAAATTCGTTTGGATTACGCCTACAGCTCCAAATTGTCGTTAGAAATGGTTTTTCTAAGCAATTTTTGGTCTAACGTTAGGAAATGCGGCACCCACGTTGCACACAGCTTTCCATATTCAAATGGTTTTGCAAAATATTTCGCACACGTTCAGCTGACATCGTACAGCTCTCAGCTATCTTGAATTTTGAAAAATAAAACAAAAAAAAAAAAAAAAAATTGAAAAACACCATTTTTCTTGGTGAGGACGGAAACTTTTCAGACCACCCTCGTATATATATAAAAATATATATAATGTTGTTTGGAAATTAATTTATTTCTACACGTTTAATATTTTATGACTATTTTTTTAATTTATGTTCTTTTAAATTATTTGGAATTGTTTAATATATTTTGTCGTTAATTTATTTTAAATAATAATCTTAATTTTAAATATTCATAGTTGATAAGGAATAATTTTTTTAAAGTACCGAGCCGCGGCGAAATTGAAAAATAATATTGATTTTTATATTTTTTTTCCCATCTAAGATTCTCGACGGATTCAAAAGATAATTAGTTATAACATTTTGTAGACATATAAAGAAAAACCAATTATTTCCATAAATAATGATGTAATATTGTTTTCCATGGAAATATTTTATTAGAAAGAAAAATAAAAAAAATCCAATAACCCTCCCCTGGAGTTCTCTTAATATTAAAATAAAAAAAATATGATTTATAATTGTTTATTATCGTACCAAGAGATTTTAACTTATTAGAATATATCGAATATATAATATAATACTTTTAAAAGATTAATTTCATGTTTAAAATTATCTTGTTATCACTTTAACAGCCATTTATTATTAAATATATAAATCATATATGAAAATAGAGTTGGGGTAAGAGGGGGAGAGGTAGGGGGAGGAAGAGATGATTATTGCTTGTTATTTCTAGTTGATAATTAAATGGACCTACTAACCGACTGGCGTTTAACGAATCGTTCAAAGTAAAGTAAATTAACTTGTTAGAGAGCTTTAATTACAAAAGGAGGCAAGAATAAGAAGAAAAAAAAAGAATCAATTGAGAAATTACACTTCTTCATGTTAAAACAAATAGAAAATCTCTCTTCTTGTTGTTTGATTTAGAAATGATTAAGTGAAAGATAAATTTATTTTTATTATCTAGTTATGATTAATTAACAAACAAATATGATAAAAAATTTGTATTTTATATTTTTTTATTTATCAAATATTTTAATAATAAGAATTATTTAAATTATGAACATTTAAATGTTTGAGTTCATTAGTTTTTCAGTGTTTTATCAATATAAATTAAACCAGGGTACAGATTTTTTAATTAGTCCTAAATTTAATATATTTCTGAATATTATTAACATTGTGAGATCTTTGTTTACTTGACTGTTATGTTCTAAATTTATACTTACAAAATACTCCAAGAAATAGAATAATTTTATATATAATTTTATATATAATTTACATAATTGATATATGTACACTACGGTATTAACACACAAAGTCTTAACATACAAAATGTACAATTTGAAAATGTAGAAAAATTTATACGTAATCACAAAGGATAATAATATTCGAGAAGTATTTAAATCGAGGTTGCAATCTGGTAACGAATATTATCATACAGCGACACTGGGAGATGAGAGTAGATTTAGAATATTTTAGAATAGGATTCTTCGCAGTATTTATGGACCAAAGATGAGCCAACCGGGGAATGGCGGAGACTGCATAACAAGGAATTGCATGACCTCTATGCATCTCCAGACATAGTTAGGGTTATAAATTGAGAAGACTGAAATGGGCAGGTCACGTGGCTAGAAAGGGAGAGGAAAAAATGGCGAAAAATATATTGATGGGGGACCGATTGGGAAACGTCCGCTTGGAAGACCAAGGACGCGGTGGTTGGACAATGTAGGAAGGGATGTTTGAGAGACGGGAGATGGTAGAAGTTGGATGTTTGTGGCTCAGGATAAGGGCACTTGGAGAAATTTTAGTTGCTGCGGCCAAGAACTTTCGAGTTCAAAAGAGCCACAAAGAAAGATATATTTGATAGAATTGTTGTAAAGTAAATTTGTTCAAATTATAAATTGATCTCCAAATTATTACGCCATAGAAGAAAATTAATATATTAAGTAATTAAAAGAGCATGTGACATTAAAAAAAAATATAATTATCTCTTTTCTTAGAAATCTCATTTGAAAATTTGATCATTTATTTATTTTTTTTTATTATTATTATTATTTATTACGCAATTTGAGAATGTGATATATTAGTTGTGGTAAATACTAGGCAATGATGTAATAACGAATCAACATATGGCGGTTATTTGGCAACAGCCTATCAGATTCATTAAGACCTAATATACATTATATATTTATAAAATATTTGTATATCTCATAAAACAAAGTTCATTCTTTTTATTATAATATTTGGTTAAGTGAAAACAAAAAAAAAAAAGAAAGAAATGTGACAAATTCAAACAAACTGGGCCGGTTTGATCAATTCGGGGACGAGCGTAGGATGAAACTTGCCAAGGTTATTTTTCAAAATTGCTTCTGTGGGTGTGCGAAAGTTGTTCCCAACAAATGGATTAGGTTATGGCGATGGTTATAGGCCAGCGGAAAGGGTGGTGAGTGGTGGGAGGGTAGGAGGGAGGGGAAAAGTAGAGAGAGAGAGCGTAGAACGTATAATAATCCTATACACAGCTAGAATTAAATTAACAAGATAAATAGAAAAGAAAAATGTTGCATGATCATAGATTTAATTATCGAAATATTTTTGTTGAAATGTAGGTATAAATTAAATGTTTTTTTTTTATGTTGTTGTTGTTGTTGTTGTTGACTTTTTTAGAAAGATAAATTGATCAAATAAGCACCTTTAACAGGAGAAATGAAACATAATTTATAATAAAAAAGAATAAATTTGTTATAGATGCATGTTAATGACACATATATTAACATGAAATATAAAAATTAAATTTATTTTTACCACCTCATATATATAATACCATAAACATACAAACATTTGTTATTGATATGTTTTAACATAAAAATAATATTTTCAATATCAAAGACTTATGTAAATGAATAGGTCATTTCTGTTATATATTAGCAATCGTATACAATTTTGTGAATTGTTTGTAAAGGGAAGGTAAAAAGATAAATAATAAATCATTTACATAAATATAATGGTATATAACAAGTAAAATATGATAAAAGAACTATAGAAATAATAAATAAGCTATTATTCTAATATATGTCTGTGACTATTCAGTACTCAAAACCATATTCCTCTAGCCATTTCATTCTTCTTCTTCGAGACTGTCCATTGCCTTGTTGGTGTAACCCAGTGGTTCCCATACTTATTTGGCCAAGTGCCCCCTTTCCAGAAAATATTTTACTCAGCGCCCCCTTAAAAAACTTTTTTTGATTTTAATAACAATTAAATAGAAAGATAAATGTACCTATTTGCAAAATATTATAAATAAAGGCGTAAATTAGAAACATTGAATTTATGTATCTATTTATTGATCTCAGAATAGAAAAGTAATATACAAGTAATTCTCCCTAAATGCACCTGTGGCCATCACCGCCCCCCTGGATCGCTCCAGCGTCCACGAGGGGGCGGTAACGCCCACTTTGAGAAACACTGGTCTAACCACCACTCGATCCACAATTGATCCCTCCCTCCACATAAATAACCTTATTTAGTCTTTCTTCACCGATTCGATCTTTGTTCATTCCCGGAAGTCATGAGTAATAATGTATGTAAATAAAGATAATAATAAAAAAAAACCTCTGACTTTGGTATGTCCTACGCAAGCATACGCCTATCAAATCGGTTAGGTGTCCTCAGTAAAACGGGTCCTATCAACATTTACCTTGATTTTTTTTTGATACTTTTTATCAAATAGCTTCCTAATGTTGATCCCGGAGGCTGGGTTGACTCCGTCCCATAGACCCCAGCTAGAGTAACTCCATTGCCAGGCCCGGGATTTGAAGCAGCTACGCTAGGTCCCACCTTGTGGCGCCTTCATAATGTTAATAATATTTAAAATAATAAAAAAGTTTTATTACTAAGTTATAAGTTAACTAAGATTATTTAAATTAAAAATCTAAATAAATTTTTAAAATTTCTTAACATATTTTTTATAATAAATTTAAACTTCAAATTAATTTTTTGAAAACTATTGTTATATAATAATAATAATTGCATCAATTCTTTAATTTGGTGCTTATTGGAAAGTAAGTAAGTAAAAGTGGATAGGTCTTATAAAAGTATTAAGAAAATGATAATAAATTTTGTCAAAATTTAATTTAATTGTATATAAATACCTATATGTATTATCAATAAGCAATGCAAATAGTCGGTTCCATGTGACATTACTATTTCCATTAGAATGACTTGAAATTAAATGTTTATCTGTATTTTCCAAGCCATTTAAAATTAACCTATGAACTTCATACACATTATATTTATATTTAACATAAATAGATTATTAAATACGCAAAACGTTGTTTTCATAACAGTCAAAAATAATTTTTTATCTTGATATATTTGATTGATAATAATTAATATTTTTCAATTAAAATATCAAAATTATTTGTATGAAATATATTGGAATTGGTTCATTTCACAAGAAAATTGATACTATTCGTTTGAGGCTATAGGAGAGAGAATTTATATATTATATAGTAGCTATTTTAATTTGTTATACTATTATGGATCGTTCTTGTTCAAGACTTGAGGTTTTTTATTTCAAACTCAATAAGCTATAAGTACATTAAGATTTTCAATTAAATCTACTTAAAGATATAATTTGGAGAGTTAATAATTATAATTACTCTACCTAAGATATATTTATTATAGAAATTATATAATCTTTAATATTCTATAAGTTGAGATCAAATCCTATATAATATGGGAAATTCAAAAAATCTTTGTGCTTTTTGAATAAGAAATAATAATAAATGTACAGTTATTGCTAGTATATTAAAAATATATAAATTAGTGATACAGTAAGCAGTACCGCCCTCTTATGGGTGCTGCAGCGATTGAGAGGGACGGTGATGGTCATAGATGCATTTAAAGATGATTCTTCTATTCTGATTTCAATAAATAAATAGTTTTATAATTTCAAACCTCAATGGTTCTAATTTACAACTTTCTTTGTAATATTTTGCGAATAGGTACACATATCTTTCTAATTGATTGTTATTAAAATTTAAATAAAGTTAATTGCCAAGGGGTGATAAGTAAAATATTTTCTAGTAAGGGAGCCCTCGGCCAAAAAAGTTTGGGAAAACACGTTATAAAAACTACCGGTGGATGTGTGTATTAAAAAAGCTGTGAAAAGATAAAATAAAAATACGAAATGTCCTAAATATTTTAAAAACGGGACAATTGGCTGTCCAGAAGACATTTTTGGGGACGTCGGGACAGAGCACCTAAAAACGGGACAATCCTGGAAAAACTGGACGTTTGATCACCCTATCGATGGCCCTGGGAGACGAGAGTAGATTTAGAGTATTTGTGAGATTAATATTGTTCGAAGCATTTATAGGCCAAAGGAAGATGAGGTCACAGGGGGATGGCGGAGATGGCATAACGAGGATTGCATGATCTCCAGATATATTTAAGGCTGGGATGGGAAGGGGGCGTGGCTGGAATGGGAGAGGCTAGAAAGATCGGCGAAAATATATTTGGGAGAAACCGATTGGGAAACATCCGGTGGAAGACCAAGGACGCGGTGGTTGGACAATGAAGGATTGGACAGGGTAGGATTTGGTTGTAGCTCAGGATAGGGACGCTTAGAATAAAAATAAAAAAAATTATTATATTACTACTTGCTAGCTTATTATATTACTAGATGATATAGTATAGAATAATAATATATAATTAATTTACTGATTAAATTAAAATATATTTTACAAGAAAACAAATAAATATCTTATCTACTTATACTGATTGATACAAAATGGATGAAAACCTTTCACATACACACTTTCAACGAAATACTATGTATCACTCGGAGGTACAGGGGGCGGAGCCCCTGTCTAGAAGGCTAGTATATGATATTCGAAACACACATTATGTTACTAGTTTGTAGATTAGCAATATGTTATCGTTTATTATATGTGCATATATATACAATTTTCTTTATCTACTAAATAATTTGTTATTTAATTCATTATTATAAAAAAAAATAGAATTATTTATAATTATTCATTATTTCATCGATATTTTTCCATCTTTTTTTTTAATGTCCATTTAATCTCTATATTAATGAAATATCCTTAGTACATATGTATTTGTTTTACTTTTATTCATAATATCATTTTCAAAATATAAATAGATATGATAATTATATAATTAAATCATTTCCTGCTTTTAAAAAGACAGATCATTCATTATTAGTTAGAATTTTTATTTACGTTCTTTACAAAGTTCAATGTGTTTTTTTTTTCTTTCAAATTTATTTCCATTGAAAATTCAAAAAAAAAATCTTATCTGGGTTATTTTATTAAGATATAAATAAAATAATAATAATAATAATAAAAAGATTTCTAATTATAAATATTTAATAAAAAAAAAACATTAATATTTTTTTCCTCTATATTTTCATTTTTCATTTTCAATTAAAATCATTTTCAATTTTACTGAATTTATTAAAAATTTAAAATTGCATACACATAAAATTCTTTCTATCTTTAAATATATATATTTATTTATAAAATTGAAATATAATTTAATATTAAAAATGTTTTTGTGTTTTAGATAAAGATGGTTGAGATATTCTACTTAAGTTTTATAAATAATTTTTATTCTTTATTAATTTTTTAATATAAAATTCAATTCATTAATTTCATTGTGTTAGATTAAAAAACAGGATATATATTATATTTTTTAATTTTACTAAATTAAAAATTTAATTAACTAAACACTTAGCTGAGTATAATATGTTTAAATGATGAACTGGCAGGACGAGAGTTCAAACATCACCAAGTTCATCAAAATTTATAATAAAGTATTTAATGCGATGTTGTAGTTTAACAAATACAAGTGTAAATTTACTAAATTAGGCTTTGATCCTGAGACTAATAATTAAATATTTCTAAATATATATTTTTAGAATTAAAAACAAATTTTAAAATTTTTTTTTTAATGTTACCACCTTTATTTAGCTAGAAGAAGTCTATTTAAATTTATATTTATAAAAAAATAATAAATTAAACTAAAAATACAAATAAATAAATAAAAATATATCAGTCATAATATCAACATCAATTTTATTAAATATTGATTTATGTTTTTTTTTATTCACCTTGAAAGATTTTACTTCTAGTTGGAGATTCTAATAACTACAATAAATAAATATATATAATTCATTCTCACGTTTCATAAGTCACAACATTTTTTTTAAAATATGTTCTTTTTATTTTTTCAAATGACAAAATTTATTATATTTACACCAATCTATTTTTGATATATTATTGTTTCTATATTATACAATTCGTGTTTAGAAATTAAACAAAATATGTAAAGAAATTCATCACGATAAATTTTAAATTATCTTTGTTTTCAATTTCATAAACACTACATTCTAGATATATGTACACATCACGCAAAGAATTTCAAGAACCTCAAAATATCTATGCTAATTCAAATTTTGAATTTTTATGCCGAAAATAAATTATAGTATTCTATTAAGGAAAAGAAAAACTGATTGTAAAAAATGATTTTGAAAATAAACTGACTGTTTAAATTCAAATGTATGTATTATAAAAAGAAATTAATGAAAATTTAATTGTAATAAAGAAAATATAAATAGGAATACCAATTAATCTTAATTCCATTGAGGTCATTCCCATTCAATCTTTATTATTAATTGAAAACTATTTTCATAATTAGTTTAACAAACATCTCTATTATTATAAAATAATAGAATAATTAATGATTTGATGTATATATATTATAAATAGAAGAAAATCAATTATTATTTATAATTTTAAGTTCTTATTTTTTAATTTAATTATCAACGTAAAAAACTTATAACATTCCAAGTTCGAGACTAGTGAATATTGGGGTATCTATATATATAGAATTTAATAAATTTCTATAACATTATTCAATAGTTTAATATGCATATATGTATATTTGTATATATATATATATATATATATGAGTATATAGTGAGATATATTTATTATAATTGGATATAATCTGTGTGCTGTGAACTTTGACAGCCCTTGGTCTTGCCCTCTAACGTTCGCTCAGGGCCGTTAGTCTTAGCAAAAACTCGGCCAGGTCAAAAGGTTGTCCCAAAGGTCCATTTGCGATAATCGACTAAATTCGAGTTTATCAACGGCCACGCGGACAAATACTGAATTTGATCCCATTCAGAGCTCACTCTTTCTCTCTCTCTCTCTTCTACGTAATATCCCATCTCGTAATTGACTCTTTTCAAACCAATTTAAGGGATCAATTCAAATTGTGTTAAAATACAATACTTTTTTGTTTATCTTTAGTTTATTTCTGTTATTAACAACTCTAAAGGACTAAAATGAAAAAAAAATTGTCATTGATGAAAAAACAATCATTCTAATATGTATATATTTAAAATTCCTCTTTACTGAAAATGAAAAAAATAATATTTTATATCAGACATCCCAGGACTATATAGGTACTATTAAAATATTTAATATTTAAAATAAAAATGCTAAATGAATAAAAAAAAATCATATTATTTTAGATTATTCTTTAGGTGAGCTACTATTTTATTAATTAATTATTACAATATTTTTTTATTTTTTGTTAAATTTAGTTGTGGCAGAAAATATTCTTAAATAATAAAATAAAGAAATAAATAATAATTTGACCTCTATGCATCTCAAGATATAATTAGAATTATAAAAGCGAGAAGGCTGCGATGGGTAGGGCACGTGGCTAGAATGGGAAAGGAAAGAATGGCGAAAATATATATTGGTGGGGAGACCGAGTGGGAAACGTCAGTTTGGAAGAACAAAGACGCGGTGGATGGAGAATGTAAGAAGGGACGTGAGAGAGATGGGAAAGGGTAGGAGTTGGAGCGTTGTGGCTGAGAATAGGGATACTAACAATAAGTGTGGTTGCTGCGGCCAAGAACTTTCGAATACCGTAGAGCCACAGAGATAGTTAGAATAAATAATAATTAAAAAATATTATTAGAGCAGAAGTTTTCATATATTTATTATATTTTCCAGAGTAATCTTGAATAATTGTAATTAATATATTCTAAGTTATGAGATCTGTGTATTCATTATTTTAACTAAAAAAGACATTAAAAATATTTTGCATAAAATTATGAAGAATACTATTAATTTTCCTCTCAAAAATCATCCAGATCGTGAATTTCAAAAAAATTATTCAAATCTTTTTCTAAAAATATATAAGTATATAAATAAATAGTTTACGTAATTAATACAATAATAATAAATTCAATATAATTTTCTATTTCATTTTCCTAAATATATCTTCAAATCAGAAAATATTTCTATTTATTTTTTTATTTTGATATACTAACTAATTTCTATTTTTATTGTATCTGGCCACAACGACCATATTCCTCTATTTTACTTATTCTATCTCCATCCAATGTAGATATTATATTTTTACTCCTAATACCCTTCTGTCAATTTTCTATGGTTTACCTGCTATAATGCAAAGATCTCTTCTTCTCTTTGCTAATAATTCTTCTTTTCATTTCATTCACAAATTGTAAGGAGACTTATTTTCAAATGAATCTATTCCCGACTCGCAATGTAATGAACCAAAGTTCACTATTTACTTTTTCAATTAACAATAAGTTTTAAATATTGACGGTCAAATATTATTTGAAATATAATTAATTTTATAAATAATTATATATGAATAAACCCAAAATAGAAAAAGATTTTATATAAGTAAATTAATATATAGATATTTTCTGCTTAAAAATTTTTTGAATAAAATTACCTCAAATAGTATTTAAAAATAATGGTTCTATTAAAATTAAATATTATTTGATGAATAAATATTTTTTCCACCAATATAGATTTTTTTCAATGAGTCTGATATATGAGTTATTTTTTATTTGTTAAAAAAATATATGTTTATATCATATACTAATATAAATATATTTCTAAGTATATATGTTATGACATCATCCGTTTTTACAAATGAATGAAATTTATGATCTAAACAGAGATTGGATATGATGAATAAATACTAACTAACACTGTTTATTCATCTGAAAGATGTTCACAGAAAGACTAACTATATTTTTTAAAACTTTTTATTCATTTTTTTATATCAAATAACGATATGTAATATGTTAATTATGTTTAAATGAATACGAATTGGCATATATATATATAAAACCTTAACATATTTTTTAAAAATATGCAATTTCTGATTAATACAAGTTCATTGTGCACTTTTTTCTTCAAGCCTCGGCTCGGTAATTAAGTTAAACAAAAATGACTCATTATTATTGGGTTTGGCTGATAATATTAATATCTGGGACACCGAGCTCTCGCTCAACCCTTTAAAAAATATTGATATACAATTCTTTAGTTATTTATTACAATTATTAAATGTTGCATCATTGCATCAATCTGATTAAAATGAATTGAACTGGGGTACTCAATAATACAATCAAACAATTTTAGCTAGCATAATAAGATTAATCCAAGTAATATCGTCTATTTCTATTTGACACTATTTTCAATTATGAAATGAGAAGGGATTCACAGTCAGTAGAGAGTAAAAAAAATTGTAATTGAAGACCGCTGTTTTTTAAAATAATTAAATTATTTTATAGATTATAAAATAAAAATTATAGTATTAACATTAAAAATATTAAAAGTAAGAACATAAAAACAAATAAATGTTTTATCTAATATACTGATTGAACAGCTAGTATATAATATTTTGTATTTACGGAGTCGCTGTATAATAAATTGTTGACGTCATTTAATTTTCCTATATTTCGAATAAAGATAAATCTTCTAAACGTTGTGAAACAATTTCAAATAATTTAAATGTATCTATTAATGAAATAAATATGAATATAATATCAATATTCTTAATTTTATTTTAAGAATAGATATATCTTACAGGCGGTGGCTGTGACGTCACATATATACATTTAAATTAAAAAAAAACTAATGAAGATGATTTTTTCTAGATATGTGATCAATAAAACTCAATTTTTCTTTATAAATACTATCTCTGGTGTGAATTTCAAAAAAATCGTTAGAGCTGTTTCAGAGACCCCATTTACATATATATATAAACAAATATACAACTTTAGCTAGCATAATAAGATAAGATTAGATTCTTTTTTAATTTTTAAGGAGAATTGAATTACCTATCATAATTTATTATTTTATTAATTATATTAAATTATAATGTAGTCTGATAGGTATAATTTTGTTCATTCACTTAAAAATGTCAAAAGAGATTCCCAACACTTTATCTCCAAAACCTTTTGTTTAAATTTATTTAGTTTATTTTTATCATCATAATTTGTAAAAAAAAATATATTTTAATATTTAATCATAAATCAATGTATTTATTAATTACAAATTTTCAAATATACTTTGATTAAGAAATTTTACTATAATTTTTGTTATTCAAGTTATTAAACATTCAACTTTCAAACATAACTAACACTCTTAATGAAAAAAGTGAAAGGTCAGTTAGTATGTTTCAAATTTTTATTAATATACTTGCCATTTAAATTATAAAATGAAATTATAAACTCCTGTTAAAATTAATAAATAAAATAATCTTTTTTTTTTTTTTTTTTTACTTTTCGAGAAAAGTATATTTTTAATTTCAATCTTCAAAGTTATATGATATACACTTTAATAATTTATGACCTAAGATTCATTTGCATTACGCATGCCATAAAAGGAAAATTTCTCAACTCTGCCTTTTTTTAGTTTATATATTGACGATCTTTCTTTCATCCACACTTAGACACACCTTTTTTTCTTTTTCTATCAAACTCTTTCCTCCCTCTCATATACCCTTTCCCTTTTCTTTTAACAATTTGTTAACTCTTTTTCACGTGATAAATTAAATAGAATTATATCCAAATACAGTATTAAAAAAATAACCTGTTAAAATTTTTACAAATAAATTTTTATAATAAATATTTAAATTTGATTTCATAATAATACATTATATCTATATATATATATTTATTTATCAATATTATAAAAAGCAAGTTTGAGATATTATCAAATAAATTAAAAAAATATCAGGTTGAAATATTAAAATAAATATATATAACATAATAGAGAATAGAATAATTATTAAATTAAATTATTAAATTTACTAATGTAAATTCATTTGGTTCACATAAAAAAAATACTTAATATTTTTAAAATAAAAGAAAAAAAAAATCAGAGACAAATACGTATATTATATAATGAATTAAATATTAGATACGTCATATGTTATTTATATATATATATATATATATATATATATATGTTATAAATTAATTAAATATATTTTCATTTATATTAAAAATTATTTTTTCATTGTAAAGAAATTCTGAGTACCTACCTTCTTTGAATTTATTGTAAAAGCTTTCGCAATAATTTTTATATCTTATGAATGTATTATATAAATTTTCAATTATTTGATTTCATAGAATTTCTTGAAAAAATATAGTTCATTTTTTCTGATTTTATTTTGTAAATATTTCTGTTAGTTGAGATAATTTTTTTTTTTTATGTTGATAAAATACGAGCGAGAGGGAAGCAGGGGCCATAGTTCTGTGTCTTATTCGCTATCATTATTAAAAAATATATATGCAGATAAGCCGCAAGTAAAGGGAGATGCCGCTTGGATAACCGTCTGCCTATTTGGCATGGATTTGGTCCATTTGGGACGTTGATTGGCTCGTGGCTGGCGCTGCTGTTGATGCCTTTTGCCCTCCCAGTCCACCCATCAGGAGTGGTGCTTTCAGGAAGGAGAAGCGGCGATATGGTGGGCAGAGGGGGATTTGTAAAGAAGGGAGAGTTGACTGAGTTGTTGTAGTGTTGTAGTGTTGACTCACCACTTGGAAACTTCTCCAACTTCTTCTTAAACAGCCTGACTGGTTTTCAACTCAATTGCTCTTAATAGAAACTTACGGAATCAGTTTAATAACGATCATGTGGAGGAGGCGGTTGCGCGTCATCTGCTTTTATTAATTAAAATAAGCCATTACATTTTGTAATCAATATTTTAATAATATTTATTTGATTAATGTAATGAATAAGTATGAACCTTTTTTTATTTATTTATTTGTAAACAAATGAAATAAATTGTTTAAAATAGATATATATTAAAAATTTTAAATAATAATTTTGTTCATATTTTAAAATATTAATTTCTCTATAATTATTTGTTATGTGTAAACTTGCAAATGAAACATGAAATATTTTCTGGTTACGATTGGACTATGATCTGATTCTGTTTTTGTTTTTCCCATCAGCTTTGTTAACATTTATAAATTTGTTGAATGGGTATTAATTATTTTTAAAAAATAACTCTCTCTCTCTCTATATATATATATATATATTGTAATGATTTTTTTGTATATGGGTGGATTTGGCAGGAGAAAATTTAAGAAAAAGAAGGGTTGGTCTCCTATGTGTAATGGAAAAGGGTGGACTTTGAATCGGCGTGAACTGACCTGAAGATCTGGACTACAAAAAAAAGAAAAAAATATTAAATTTATCATTAAGAATAAAATTTATAATAAGGTTTATTATATTTGATATTTAAATATAAATTTTTAAAACCTTTAGAGACTTAGATTTAAAGATTTTGAATTATAAAATTATATACAGTAATTTTTTTGATATTTTTAATAAAAAAATATAGAAAGACGTTGTATAAAAATTAAAAATAAACCAATATTTGTTGGTAAACAATTTTTATAATTCTTGGATTATAAAAATAAAAAAAAACAATCCTTCTTGGAAAACAATAATTTTTTTTTAATAATGTAACCGATCCTTTCGTAGGAGATAGTCCGTGGACGACCGAGTGTACTGGTGGTCCTTTTTCTCTTCCAGAAAAGTCCGTCTTCACTCGACGGTAGCCCACGAACGAATGCTCTTGTCTCTTCAGGGGAGACGTCTTACAATAATATCTTCCATTGAAAATAAATTTTACTTTTAACGGATTAATGATATTTTTGGAATATCATTACAATATATATATATATATATATATATTCCCTAAATTAGATAGATAATCTTTATGGAAGCCGTAAATGGAATTTAACACCATTTGTATAAATGTTATTTAATTTTTTGATTTAATTATTTTTTTCATTTTATTTTGAAAATTGTTTAAATTATACTCGTATGCATTAATGACGATACGATTATTTAGAATAAATTAATGTCAAATCAACAAATAATAAATTTAATTATTATTTGTTTTCTATATCTTTTAGTAATTTTATTTAATAATTGAATTATTTATATATTATCATATTGAATATCAATTTTATAAATTAAAGAAATTTCAATTTGTAAATTTCACGATCGGCTAAATACTATGTAATTCATACTACTTAGTTAAAGGATAAAGGTGTGAAGACAGCTGAAAGATATTATAAGATTAAGTGGTGACAAATAAATGTGTGGCCTGAAGAATTATTGAAAGATTTTTTAAATTTTTTTTAATAATAGTTATCTTGCGGTAAATTTGAATAATAATAGAAGGCTCTTTCTATCATATTGTTTTTCTTACTAGGCTCATTCTCTTCTTTTTTACTATCTTGCCAGAGATAGTATTGCGATCACGAAAATTTTCGATGTTGAGATTTTGATGTTTTTTACGTTTTGAGTTTCCTGAATCATTTTCACTAAGGTTGAGAAAAATGTCTGTGCGTATGTGTGTATGCATGTAGACAAGAATACGCAAAAACGGTTTGAGCTAGAATCATGAAATTTGTTTCATGGGCATTATTCAAAATTCGTAGTTTTCTATCAACTTTTGAGAAATGTAGCTCATTCAGAAGAGGGTCATTACCTACAACGTTTTGATTTTTTTTTCCTCTAAAGTTAAAAATAAAGATAAATGTTTGATAATTTTTCACATGATTAAAAATTCTATGAATCGCTGAAAGTACCAGAATTAATTTTTTAACACTGCAAATCTCACGCGCCAACATGTAACGTGCTGCCATCAACAAAAAGCCAAACATACGCTGGTTTAATAAATATTATTTATTAATTTTAATTAATAATTTATTATTAATTAAATTTAATTTAAATATAATATATTGTTATTTAATCCAATTCAAATTGCGATAGTCGAGTGGAGACACTCCAGCTAATTAAATTCAAGATTAGGGTTTCACTATAATCCATTCTCTCATTTTTTATTTTTTGGTGTAACAAATCTAACTGAATTAGATGGGATGGAATTTTAGATAAAGTTAATAAATTTTTATTTGAAAGATAATGAGAACATGATAAATAAAAATAAACCTTGGACCATCATTTGCGGCATCCGGTAAATTATGATATTAAATTAATTAAAAGTATAATAAAAAATAATTATTTTTTTTCGTTAGTTGAAAATTAAAAAAAAAAAATTTAATTGAATACAAAAGAATTATAAATATTGATTTAAAATTGGAACCATGTAGAGTCAGTTGCCTAATATCAGGGGCTATTGATTGTCTTGTTAGTCAAAAAGATATTTTCTTGGTGAGAATTTTTCATCTTATTATCCAAATTATGACTTTCTATTCTATTTATCATCTTATAATATCATTTTATATACCAAAGTATATATATATATATATATATATATATATATATATATATATATACCCTATCTACAACCCACATTCATACACAGTCATTATTAAAAAATGTTTGTAATAAATTCTCTACTAAAAATATAAAATCAATAAAGAATATTTATGACAATAGACAAAAAATTAATAATAATATATAATATTTTTTATTTTTTTCAATTAAATTAAATTTGACTTCTTAAATATATAAATTATTTATTAATAAAAATTTTGTATTTTTTTTTTGTCTTATTGTTTTATGTAACTAATAAATAATTAATATTATTAATATTTTATTTTAGGATATTATAAGCGAACCAATTATTAAAATTAAAATTTCTTTTATGTAGTACCAAGAATTTGAGAGAAGATTACACCAATAAAAATATACTTAAATGTAATTTCTGTTAAGTTTAATGATTAATTTAATAATTCGTTGGCTGTCATATAAGAATACTCTGGTGGTTACATTTTTGTACAAGTATTATTCTATTTTAATTAATTTATTGAAATAATATTATTATTAATAGATATTAATAATAGATGTAAATACCATATATAAAAAATATCTCAATAATACAATGCCATATAAATTATACGCGCTCAAATTTATTAAATAATGTAATGTGAAAAGTTATTAGTCCCAAGAACTATTATAAGCTAAAGGTAAAAAAGAAGAATTATAAAAAGTTTTTTTATTGGTATTGATATTTTTTTATTTCCTTTTTTATATGTTTTTATTGGTTTTCTTTACTAGGAGCGATGCACTCCCTTTTTTACGTTTTAGTGCAATTTTAAATGAAGTATGTTTATTTAATTTGATTTTCTTATAATTTTAAAAGGCTGATGAGATGGTCATTAATTATCCATTCCTTTATTATATTCTATAGTTGAAGTTAAATAACCTATTCATTGATATATGTATATATTTGTGAGAAATGTAAAGGCAATAAAAAATATGGTATTAAAACTTCTCTATATATGATAATTTTATATATTTTCTTATTTGTATAATGTCGAAAATTTTCATTATTATCAGTCGAGGCAATTTTGTATTTATAACCTTACAATATCCCCAGACGGATAGCCATGAAACATTTTAAATTTAATGTACAGAATGTATACATATATATTATGGAATAATAAAGTATATATAGATATGAAATGGATGTATAGTATATTCTTATCTATCTATCTCTGTGGCTCTACGGAACTCGAAAGTTCTTAGAAGCAACAGCCACATTCCTTCAAGAACACCCATCCAGCTCCATTTTTCAAAGTGTCCCTATCCTGAGCCACAACCATCCAACTCCTACTCTCTCCCATCTCTCTCACGTCCCTTCCTACATTGTCCACCCACCGTGTCCTTGATCTTCCAAGCGGAAGTTTCCCAATCGGTTTCCCCACAAATATATTTTTCGATAGTCAATCATCACCCATTCTTGTTACGTGACCTGCCCATCGCAGCCTACTTGATTTTATTACTCTAATATCTTGAGATGGATATGGATTGTCATGCAATTCCTCGTTATGCAGTGTCCGCCATTCCCTGGTAATTTCACTCGGTCATAAATGCTTCTATTTTTAAATACTCTAAATCTACTCTTGTCTCCCAGTGCCAATGCTCACAATCATATATTATACGTTCTTAAAAATAAAATGATGTAATATTTAATTTGTAATTTATTTTTAATTTATTTAACAAAAGAAAAAAATAAATAATTTTAAATGATTTTCAGATTTATTTTTATATATGAAAAAAGAATGAGTCAATCATTTCTGTGAATGAAATGAATGGTCACTTTATCATTTAATGATTATCAATAGTAAAAGATTATAGAAAAAAAAAATATCTCCCTTCATGCTGAGAGGTTTGCTTTGATTTCTCTTCCAAAACATTATTTCGTTTTAAGAGATGACTTCCGTTTTATTTCTAGATATAATGTATATATATGGTTTATAAATTATCTCTTATATCCGGCCCTAAACGCAGCTTATGAATGAAAGTCTTTCATTCAGGTGATAATCTCAAATACAGTTAATCATTAAAGTCAATGACATCTACTTTCAGCGTAAAAAAAAATTTCTTACAAAAAAATGTATTAAAATTTTATTCAAAGATAAAATCAAAAAAATTTCAAATTCCATAATATATATATATATATATATATATATATTAAATTTATAATTTTAATATAAGAAAATTATTGTACCCCTTTTAGTGAGATTATAAATTAGAAGATAGTGTCTACTTTGATAGAAACCTTCAGTAGTGTTTAATCGATTAATTTTTAATAATTATAATCTCTAAATTAGTTAATATCACGTAATGCAAGTATACTTTCTATTTGGATTAATTCCCGCTCTCTGAGATTAGTTCCCTTTTAAACTAAGCCGATAAAGAGAAAATCACTAGGCTTGAAGGGGGAAGTCTTATTACTATATGTTTTAAAAATTTACAATTTTGTAATATTTTTTCTTTTCAAATAAAATAATAAATTATTATTAATTTTTAAGAATGTAAATATAAAAATATAAATGAAATTCAGGATGGACATTTTAAGTTGAACAACTTTAAATAAAACAAAGTTGATTAAACTAACAAACAATTTCTATAGTAAGAGATTATCTTAATGAATTAAAAAAATCGCACCACTAAATAAGTAACCGACCTTACCTATCTATCTTGATATATAAATATATATATTACTATCAGATTTATCAGGGATATAATCACGTATTTTTGTGAGATTGTTTTCTCGACGTTTCGGCACCCATTTTGGCACCATTTTCAAGAGATAACTTAGGTGGGAATATTGTTGGGATTATGGGTCTTTGTCTGTGTGACCAAGGGTTAATATCGGGATTTTGGATTGATAGTTTGGATCGTTTTGTACTCACTGCGTTGCTGTGGAGCTCCGAAGAATCCTGGGCAATCCTGACTCTGGCACACGTCCATACCGGACAATAGCCCGAGGCCAACCTATCAACTCAAAATCCCGAGATTAACCCTTGGTCACACAGACTAAGACCCATAATCCCAACAATATTCCCATCTAAATAATCTCTTGAAAATGGCGCCAAAATGGGTGCCGAAACGTCGAGAAAACAATCTCACAAAAATACGTGAATATATCTCTGATAAATCTGATAGTAATATTAACAATAACATTCACGGAAACCTAAACCAACATATATATATATGTTCGGTTAGGTCGTGCAGTATTTTAATATTATGATAAATCATTTCCTAGATATTTTCAAGTTTAATTGGTAAATTTGATTCCCGGCTTTTTTGGTCCCTTTATCAAGAGAGTTTATTTTGGATGGAATGAGTGGAACTAAGACTAAGACCCAAAATCCCAAAAAAATGTTCTCCTAGATAAACTTTCTTGAAAATGACACCAAAATGGGCGCCGAAACGCCGAGGCTCAAATCTCACAATTAAACGTAAAAATAACATATATATATATATATATATATATATATGTATATATATATATATATATATATATATTATGAAAAAGATTAAGAGAGAGTGATATTAAAATTTATTATATATTATATTTACGCAATCAATATAAAATTTTTATCACTAAAAAAGAAGTTTTTGCATAGAATAAATAATTAAATTGAAAATAATCCACTTCTTATTAAAATATGGTTTGATTAAACCTTATTATGTAAAATGTATTGACTTAGGATACCTATTGAGTACAATAAAATACAAGTATATACAATAATGCGAGTTATTATTATTTTTTAAGAATAAGTTTAAGGGATATGAGATATTTCAAAATTAGAAATTTAAGTTACTTCTAATAATAATAATTGATTTTTTTTTAAGTATATGAAATATTTAAATTGATTTATTTTATAATTATTTTGCTTGAGTGAAAGTTGCATATTTGTGAAAATTTACCAAATTAATTAAATATTGATAATAAAAAAAATATTAAGGGCACACATATTGAAATTAAATATGAAAAATATCAAGAAAAAATCAAATAAATATTCAATTAATCTTTAAATTTTTTAAATCAAAAAAAAATAAGTTGACCTGTGGCCAGGTCCGAACCGACCGACGATTTGAAGTAAATTGATTTCCAGCTACAGAAACAATTTCAAATAATTTTAATATATCTATTAATGCAATAAAAAACAGATATGGATACATAAATAATAAATATAAACATTTTTAATTTTATTTTATTTATAATATATATGCAAGACCAGGCTGTGACGTCATGAATGGCTGTATTACGTCATATAATTTTAAATCAAGAAAAAACTAATAAATATGATTTTCCCGAGGATAAAACCAATACAAAGTGCATGATTCGTGGTGATATATAAAAAAATCTCCTCATGTGAAATTTGGTGTGAAAATAACCCTTCCCTTCCTATCGTCGATCGCTAATACTACCACTTCCGGTTTCCGGATTTGCACCAAAAGTTGATCAATTCATCCCACTGATGCATTAAGTAAATAGACCAAATTTCATCAAAATCCGTTGAGCCGTTCAGGCTGTACACATCTATAGGGACGGACAGACGGACGGACGGACGGACAGACATCATGCTAAAAATACTTTTTTCTGTTAAGAAAATGCATGATTCGTGGAGATATGTAAAAATCTCCACATGTGAAATTTGGTGTGAAAACAATACCTCCCTTACTATCGTCGGTCGGTAATTAGATAAAATATATAAAAAATACAAAATTTGAAAAACTCGAATGTACGTAATTATTGAAATGTAGTTTTTTTTTATTAAGCTCATCAATATATTTTTCATGATAAAAATAAAATTTTTGTATAAGTCATTATAATAAAAATAATGAAGTGTTTAATGTTTATTACAATCTATGAATGCAATAGGGTTGGTATTTGTTAATTGATGGGAGGGCATTAACCGAACAGAAAGAGAAAGACCCTTTTCAGGGCCAGTCTAAAGTCCCGTTTGACCACCTTCTTCCATACACATACACACATACATAAACAAATTTTGATATTTAAACGTTAAGAATGCACAAGGAGACCCTTGATTTTATATCCTTCTTTCTCTCTCTCTCTCTCTCACACTATCTTTCTCTTTTCTCTTCTCTTTATTCGGTTACTGTGTGTTATATTTAAGTAGGGTCTGAATGAGACACGCACCATGCCCTATCCTAAGGATAATTAAAAATCATGTATTCTTCATAATTAGTTATGACTCCTCCTTTTTTACTTTCCCGCATTATTCGTATAAGGGAAGTATTGGAATCGTCAAAAATTTCGACTTCGAGATTTCGATAGATCTTGACGTTTTAGACCTCCCTGAGTCGGAAAATACCATTTTTCGAATTATGTCTGTGTGTCTATGTATGTATGTATGTAATGTCTGTGAGCAAATTTACTCAAAAACTAATCAAGCTAGGACTTCGAAATTTGGTACACCGATATTATTCACAGTTTGTAGATTTCTATCAAAATTTCGTCAAAATCGGTTAACCGGAAGTGGTACTTTACCTACACTGGTTGCGTTTACCTTTCAAGTAAAGTACCAGTTTGCTTCGAGATATTTGCTTCCTATTTTGTATATAGATTTCTTCTTCTTCTTCTTCTTCTATTATAGGCCTAAGGCCTGTTCTTCTTCACTATCCTCAGGTCTTTTTTGGGAAGAGTACGCCCAGCAGTCAGCCCATTTTTTCGGTGGCTTGGTCTCTTGTGTTGCTGGCCTTCCATCCCGGGCTATATTCTCAAGAGCCCTTCCGCGTTGGCTCTTCCTACGTGTTCGTTCCATTTTTACGGCGAATCTTAACCCATTTGCCGTAATAGGTTCGTTGCCGTGTCGTCAATGTGTTAATCATTCCAATTTTCGAGGCTGTGTGTGGTTCTTTGAGCAATCGTGATTTGCGTCTCTTGAGTAGATTGCTAGTCTCATCTCCGAGACGTGGATGTTCTTAGTTAAGTCGAAGCCCCCCAACACGACAAGGTGACATCCATGGTGGGGCTTGCCGGAGGCAGCTGATGTTAATTAAATTGAAAATTTTTGTTCTTAGTTGGAATCGAACTCCGACTTCTTGCGTGGAAAGTTGGTATCCTACGCTCTCGGCCACCCTGCCTCCGTATATAGATTTAAAAATATGAAAAAAATTCAGATACCAAATTTCATCATGATCTGACTACCGGAAGTGACATTTTACCTATACAAGTAGCGCGTTAGGTGTAAATTATAAATATATATAATAGTGTTAAACCATTTTACTTTATAATTTAAATTAATTAGTTTGTTTATTTTTATTGTTGTTAAAACATAATAATAATAACCAAATTACCTATTTATATGCGGGAAACTCTAGGAGAGGACACTCCCGATTTTTCTCTTTGTCTCCTTCAAAACTGAAAAAGAAAAATAAACAAATAAATTAACCTCTTATGTTTCATTAAAAAAAACGATCATCCTCAGATAATATTATATAATAATTTATAAATGCTTATATATTTAAAGATACTTTTTATAAAATAATACTTAAATAAATTTTATAAATAATTAATAAAAAAAAAAAAATCTAAAATTTATTCATTATTTATTATCAAAATTAAAATTTATTTTATTTGCATTTTATGAATATACAAATCGATTTATGGTATTTAAAAAACAAATCTTGGTAACATAAATCAGAAATGAGAAATTATACACTCTCAGGAATAATTTCGTCATAGGATCAAAAAATCGTGGAGGTTGAAACGTGACTTGTGGCTCAAATGAAAGAAATTTGCTCTCGAGCTGAAATAAAGACAAAAATATAAAGTTATCTAATAAAATATAAAGGAAAATTTAAGGAATTGAGAGAAAATAGAAATTATATGGAGGTTGCAATTGAGTTTAAAAAATAAATATTAAATTCTCTTTAAAAGTATATCAATAAAAATAAAATATACCTATACCTATGAATGTATAAATAAGATCAAGTTAAATTTATCTATCTCATTTTAAAAAAGTATGCCAAAAAAGACTTTATATCCTTTAATTACTGCTATAAAATCATTTCATCAATTAAATTCAAATTAAAATATACACCTACCTATATATCAATATATAATTAAATATAATATAAAAAGATAAATAAATGTAAATTCAAGCTTCTATTTAATCAAATTATTTATTATTTTTTTGTTTCAAATCAACAAATAAGATAAAAATAAAAATATAAATACGTATTAAATTTCATTAATTCTTTTTCAAGTAATGGAATGTTACTATCGTTAGACCACCGACATTATTTAATTATCCTTTCTTGTGGACTATTGAATATTCTACGTCGATTATGAAACCTGATTGTGATTTTTCTGTTTATCTCATTTTTCAATCTAAATAATGAATCAATTAATATTTATTAGAGATAATAATTACATCTGTTAAATTTAAAATATTTAATTTGTTATAACTTAAAATACAGAGGTTAATAAAAAAGTATAGTGGTTGTCTTCAATAAAACAACCTTTGTTCCAAGTAAATTTGTCCAGGCACATGCACCACATATTTTATTCTCATTTCCTTTAATTTTTGTTATAATTATAAAACCATAATATTATCAAAATTTTATATATTTACAATTAAATTTGTTCAGGTCAAACGATCATCCTTTTTCCAAATTTGTCTGAAACAAATAATTTAAACATAATATTATTAAAGGCTACCTCATACTATTTTTGTCATAAAGTTATACTTATTCATTAATATTATTTGTCGAACCTATATAATTTTGTCCAAATAGATTTCGAATAGAAGGTTTCACTACTTTTTTGAGAAAAAACTTGGAAATCCTCCCCATTAAATATAAATATAAATTGTCAATAAATGTATAAATAAATCAATAAATTAAGTCAATTTGTTTTATGAACAATATATTAATAACTTTATCATGTCGATCGCCTAGATAAAATCATAAATTTACTACTTGTTATGTCTCTCTCCCTCTCTCTCTTTAAATATATATATATATATATATCCGTGACTTTTTGAATAAAAAACAGATTTTTGGATGAAAACTTATTTTATTTTGCAACGTAGTCTTCTTTGAGCTCTATTCACTTCCACGTCCATCGTTTCTCTAATTTTTTTATCCCTTTCAAAAATAAGATCTGATGAGTACATCAAAATAGGTATTTGTTTGTGAGATGATTTCTCATCGTTGGAGTCAAATCTCTTTCCGCCAAAACAAGTAATAGTCACTCGGGGCTAAATCCGAAGAATAAGGTGGATGAATGAGCAATTCGTATCCCAATTCATGGATTCACTTTTTTCCATTTTTTTCTCCAATCACGAGGTAGTCTGCTATTAATGGAAGCCAAACAAAAACTAAAAGACCTAGCTGGTTCAGATTTCGACAGAAATAGTTATAGATATTTGGAAAATGTAGCCATTTCATTTAAGAGACGAGAAACGGACTAATTGACCTTCCCTCGTAGTAATTGTTTCTTGGTTAAAGAGTTTGGAAAAAGGGTATTTTTACGGCTTAATATTTGACTTCACTATTGCCAGTGATGAATAGATAATGTTTTACAATTTCAATTCTAACTTAATATTTAAAATTTAAATTCATTTTTTCTTAATTAAATTAAAGTTAAGTTAAAGTGGCGAGTTTTTTTTAATGTATTTTAAATAAAATTTGTACATACTGAAATTCAAACTCAAAGATTATTTTATACACAGAGAATGAGATGAATGAATTTTTGAATCTTAAAAGTTTAATTTAATAAGATTATATTTGTAGCATCTAGAATTTCTCCGAATCAATATTCTTAGAAATTTTAATTTTCTTGATTATAAATTATATCAATTAGTTTAATGATGGTTTTCCATTATCTGCATAGACTTCTATTATATAGTATAGAGATTCAGGGATTAAAATTCATTCCCTCCACTCAATTGTTTTCTAAAGGTCCTTAATGAATAAGCTTTTAGATTTTGCCCTGTTTGGAGGGAGAGAAAAGATACTCAACAGTGAATTGCTGAGGTGTGGTGGGTAATTATCTAATTTATTTTCTCTCTGAATATTCAAATTCTCTACATAAGCAAGAATTTATTTTAGAAGGCAATAGACTACGGTCTTTACGTCAAATTAGAAGTTCCGCTTTTGTATTCCAAATTAATCTTCTACTAGAATAAGAATAATACTATTAAATAAAATCCATTACAATTGAATCTTTATGTGTAATAATAGAAGATATAATGATATTATATAGTTTGTAGTTTTCAACTTTCAAAATTTAATTTTTTATTATTTACATTTTATTACAATTATATGACAGGACAATGTAAAAATTAACTCAAATCGAAAATAAAGATTTGAAAGGTTTATAAAGATAACATTCCTGTTTGTTGATTTATCAAAAGAAGAGGGAATGGGGAAGAGGATGGGCGCTATTAATTACTGATCACTCTCTTTTTCTCTTACCTGGCCAATTTTTTATTTTTATTTTATTGAATAATAATAAACTTAAATTTCATTTAATGAATTATAAAAAATGAAATATATTTAAATCAATAGACGTTTTTTGAATAGCGTCGCTTAATCTTAACGTCGAAATTAAAAAAGAGAAAAGAAAAATTATTTCAGAAAATTAAAATTATTTAAACGGTGGTATCATAATATGTAGTTTCAAGTTCTTTTGGATCAAATGACATTCAGAAAAATAATTATCATATGAAAAGAATTTAGGTTTTTTGTTTTTTATAAGTTTTTTAGTTTTATTTTTTTTTAATTCATGATGTAACATGATCAGCTCATGATGTAACTTTTGAGAACTAACAAATGTATTAATAACAAAAATGGTTGTGTTTCTTTAAGAATTTTTAGGTATTAGATTGTACCATATATGATATTTTATTTTGGAAATGGCATAAATTAATTTTCGTTTGTTTCGAGAACCTCCATTTTAATACTCAATTTTTATTAACTGCCGAAAAAAAGTTAGCATATTTTAAGATATTAAATTACAATTAGTAATAATTAAGAAATTTACAATACATTAAGCATAAGTATATCATTTTATAGTATCAATTTAAAGAGCTACATTGTTGTATATTTTTATTAGAAAAATATATTCTTTAAATTGTAAATTTATATATATATTTTATTTATAAAAATTAATTATGTTGGCTTATAATAATACCTAATAATAATGAAGAAATAAGTAAATTGTAATTTTAAATTTAATTATTACACATAATCTAACAAGTTAAAGTAATTAAATACAATATTTATGTATAACAATACAAAAATATATAACCTCGATGTAAATTTTTTTTATTAATTATTATCATTATTATATTGTTATTTTGTCATTTTCAAGAGACCATTAATGAGATTTATGTCAATAATAGCATCAAATGAAATAATTAATTTTGATATTTGCTGTATTTAATGACAAGTTTTTATTTAAAATAATATTATAAAATATTGAAATTATATAAAATAAAATTTAAATATTTCAATTATTATAATATTTCTACTATATTAAACCATTAGAATTAAGTAATCTATTTAATCTGAAAGTAGAAGTAAAAAAATGTCAATGAGTCAGTTCAAATTGATGAGTTAAGACATCTTTAATCAAATTTATTATCAATATCAAATATAATGTTTAATATATGGATGTATATATATATATATATGAATGCTCATAACTTATTAATTTATTTGAATAGTTTCTTATCTAGTATATAATATATACATATAACTGAATAGATCGTGAACTTGTTGATCTCATTTGATGAATATAATAAATTAATGATTTTGTATATAAATCAATTGATCTGAACTTGAAGTTTAATTTTTTTATTTGGTTTTATTAAAAGACCCACCCAACGATTTTTATTTATTTACAAGATCATGTGAGTTAATTAATTTTTTTTCCATATATTCTTATTAAGATTCCAGGCTTATTTTAACTTTTCCATGTTGGGTATTCGACTCTCTTGATATGATTTTATAGATTAATTTAATGAAGCACCATTTATTATAAAATATAGATATATTCTAGAATGAGCATGCCAATAAGTCCATGACTTTTTGAATTTACCATCTCTTAAATGAAGTTGAAACACTCCTCCTGTCAGCAGGCAACTATCAGCTGATCCTGTCGAAATCTGAACTAGCAGCGTCTTTTAGTTTTTGTTTGAAATCCATTATTAGCAGACTATCTTTAGATTTGCCAAGAAAATGGAAAAAAGTTAATTTCGAGTAGTCATTAAGCATTATTTTTTGCGGAAAAAACATTACTGAAACCGAGATTTTGCGCCGTTTCGTAACCGTGGATGAATCGTGGATCGACTACAAGACATCAGAGACCAAACAGCAGTCAAAACAGTGGGTTTCCCGGGATGAATCGGCACCAAAGATGTCCTCGACAAATCCTATTTTTTGAAAGAGATAAAAAAAATTGGACAAACGTTATACTAAGTGTATAGAACTCGAAGAGGAGACCATGTTGAAAAATAAAATAATTTTTTATCAAAAAATCTGGCTTTCATTTAAAAAGTCACGGACCTACCCTCGTATTTATATATATATTATGTATGTATATATATATATATCATGAGTTAAGAACTAATCACACAGAAAACTTTTTAGATTATAATTAATTATAGATTGGGTAATATTTATTCGTGTCAAAATGAATATCTACATAGTTATTACAATTTTTTTTAGAAAGACTTTTAATTTGATCCATTGCTATTATACTCTTAATCCTAAATGAATAGGTTTGATATTATACAGTCATCGCTTGATTTATAATCCTCTTCATTTATCAAAATAAACATCAGAAACAAAAATCTATTCATTTCATATATATAATTTTATTTTTTTTAAAAATTAAAGAATGACGAGATGGAAAAAAACTCAGGAGATATAGGATATATAATAGAGTCATTAGAAGGGGATTTTAAATTCATTTGTAAGGATAAAGGTGAGTGTAATATTTGAAATTGTCGAATTTAATACACCTGGATTTTAGGCAGTGAAATGTCAAACAAATGACTGTTATTAACCGTGTGTGTTAGGAAGGTGAGGGGGTTGATATAAAGGGGAAGGGCGATAGAGTTGATTTATGAGAAAAGTAGACATTTAATTCAATAGCTGGGGATATATTTGAAATTTTTTTATAAGAGTTAATAAAAGATTAGAATTGAGGACGGATCAAATGGCTTAAGAAGAATATTTAAAATTAATCTGGATTGGTGATTGACTTAAGTATGATATGTTTCGGTTTCAATTCTGTTACAAAACTAAGAGGATTTGTTTGGTAAGAGATTGTTGCTTGAATATTTTCAATACACTAATAAGTGTACCTCCTAAGATTATTTTGAAGAAATGGGTACTTGAAATAATAATGAGTGTTTAGCACAAGAGGCTGCCACTAGTATATATTCCAATATTCCAGTTTGCATCGTCTTCCCACTAAAACACACTACAGTCTATGGTCGTCTTGAACAGCTTGTATCATTTGGTTGAAACGTAAACAACAGAACTAAATATTGTTTCGAACAAGTCTAATTTTGTACCAAATAAAGTGTTTTGGCGGAGAGTTCTTCTTCATTATTTTAATGAAGTGCGAGAAATCGAATCTTATTGGAAGTTTACAGCGATTATGCTCTATCTGAACAATAGTATCGGAGATGGTTTGGTCGCTTTAAAAGTACTAATTTTGAGCTCGAAAATAAGGAACGGTCAACCCAAAAAGTTTGAAGTTGACGAATTGGAATCACTACTCAATGTAGACCAATGCCAAACGTTTCAGGCGTTGGGAGTGGCTGAGTCAACAGTCAAAAAACGCCTATAATCCATAGGATTGATTCAAAAGTCAAAGCATGACGCTCGGCCACATGTTGCAAAACCGGTGAAAACATATCTAGAAACACTTAAATGGGAAATGGGAAGTCCTACTCCACCCGCTGTATTCTCCAGACATTGCTCCTTCAGACTATTACTTGTTCCAGTCGATGACACATGGTCTGTGCCAGCAGAAGTTCACTTCATATGAACAATGCAAAAAATAGGTCGACGATTAGATTGCTTCAAAAGACGAGTCGTTTTTTCGAACTGGTATCCGAAAATTGCCAGAAAGAAAGGAAAAAGTAGTGGCCAGCGATGGGCAATAATATTAATTTTATGTTTTCATTCAAACACATTTTTTTAAAATTGGTATTCTCTGATTTTGTTTTTGAAAATATATTTTAATAATTAAAAAATGAATGGTAGTTTATTTACACTCCTAATACTATAAAATAAATATTATTTATAAAAAACACTTGGAAATTTCATTTGTTTTTATAAAATATCGAAATATTTAATAAATTTGTTAATTTCAAAACAAAAAAGGTTGCATTTGTTTACCTTAATAAATTTATAATTGAATAAGATATATAATGTTTTTTTAATTTTAATTTATAAGAATTATAGGAAAAAAGGAAAAGTGGGACGATACTTTTATTAAATTTTCTTATACATATTTTATGGACTAAATACCAACTAATCACTATTTTTAGAATAATATTATTATTTTTATATTTTTTTTATTCGAGAATATTTATATTTTATATATTATTTACCATATCTTATTTTAGCGAACAAAGAGTAACTTAATTATTGTTTGATCTAATAATAAAGTAATAATTTTAAATGTAATATGGATTTTTAAAGGTGAATTACAAAAATAAACATTTCTATCTACCTAAATTGTTACATTAGAAAATTAAAATTTCCGCCGGTTTGAATCCTTTTAATCATTGCCTGTCGGTCTTCCTGATGATTGTTATCTTTTAATTCATTTCAAAATTGTTTAAACAAGAACAACAGCAAACCTTTTTCTAACATTCGAACCACCTATTTTATTTAATTGAAAGAAAGAAACTAAGGGGTTTTTTCGTTACCTGGGTGGCCAGTCGATCCCTCCGTTGGAATTAAATATTCTCTAAAATTCCAACTGACTAAATACCCCCACTCCCTATGAAATATAGATACAATAATTTATCAAAATCAATAGAATATCTTTAAATAAAAAAAAAATCTTCTGAAAAAGATTTTATTTTATAAGAAAAATTATCATAATTTAATTTCTATAAAATTGAAATGATTTATAAATTGGTTCACTAGGGAAGTATTTTCCTAGATTTTATAAAAAAGTAATTACTAAATTTTTAATTTTATTAACTTTGTTGTGATTTTTCTCATAACAAATAAAAATTACTTAGACTTAGGAAAAATATTTAATAGGAAGTTAAATTGTAATATTGTAGAGTTAAAAAAATGAAATAAAATAATAAATAAATTAACTTGATAAAGTTTGAAATATCATTATTTAATTGATTAATACCAATTAACGAATTAATACAATTATAAATATATATATAGCCTTATAATCATTATAAACAACCTTATATAAAGTCAATCTTAAATAAATAAGCTATTAAAAACAATTTTTTATTTATTATTTTTAATTGTGAATTATCTATTTTATTATATTTATTATTTTTTAATTTTTATAATTTTTACCAAACATTTTTATTTTTTTTTTTAAATTAAAAAACATTCAAAAGTTAAAAAAAATGAGTAACTAATAAATGAATGAATAAAATTATTACTAATTCTCAAAAACAGTATATAATAAGAGTATATATATATAATTACAATTAAAATTAATATCTTTTTATTTTATTCATTTTATAAATTTTTTAAGGTACGAATAAATAGTTTATAAGTGAATTTTTCAGGTAAAGGAATATGTTCAAAATTTTTCGTATTTCGTATTTCGTATAATAATCATTTAATAATAACAAAATAAAAAAAATTTATATTTCATTTTACATTTCATATTTATTATTAACAGATATTTATATAGTGTCATTAAAAAAAAATTTAGAAAAAAATCATTTTCTTAATAATAATGAAAAATTGCATTAGAAGTGTGAAAATTAATGTATCCAATGATCATTAAATTTCACATATTTTTATAGTATTTAAAACCAAAACAAACGAATAATACTAGAGAATACTTAAATGATAATAATGGCATAACTTGTGTTAATCATTAAGTATTGAAATTAATTTAATTAGTAATTTCCCTTGAGGGCTATTAATTATTATTAATATTTATACTGTCTTATAATTATAGTTATTAAAACATGAGTGAGGGAGATATTTTGGAGTATATTATTAGAGCGATTAGGTATTCATTATAATTGACAAGACAACGCAACAGTTAATGAATCCCAGAAGGAGAGATGCTCCTCTTCTCTATTTCTTAGATGTTACATTCATTAAAATGAACTCAAGAACAACAACAACAACAACAACAACATAATTAATTAACCAATTGAAATTGTCATATTAAATGTATATATCATTAATAATGATAAGGAAGAAATTCATTAAGGCCAAAGTGATAATTAATTTCAAAAAATAAATCAGTGAATTACATTTCATTATAAATCTATAAGTCTGAACTATCAAAGAAATCTATCTTTCACTATTTCTTTATATTTATTTATTCATATGGCGATATGGTAAAAATCACATTTCTCAAATTCTCTCTATTCTCATTCATCTCTCCTAATATTATTAAGGGAATTTTTATTAAAAGACCACATTGTTTGTATAAAATTATGTATTAAATTAATTAATTAATTATTACAATTATTTTAATTTAATTTATAATTTTATACAAACAATGTGGTCTTTTAATAAAAATTCCCTTAATAATTATCAAAATAACCACAAAAGTTTTAATAAATACGTTTGTGAGAAATATCTCCTAATATTCTCTAATAACTGATTTTATTATAATATCTACTCACCCCAATTTACCTACAAGTTTTTCTGAAGAAGAGATGCTCCTCTTCTCTATTTCTTAGATGTTACATTCATTAAAATGAACTCAAGAACAACAACAGGCATCAGGTTTTTTCATAAATAAACATTTCATTAATTTTTAATTTACTATTTTCTTTTAACCTGTCGCATTGTTTGAGAAATCCTTTCTTTCCACGTAGGTTTTAATGATTTAGAAAATAGAGATGAATACTAACCAACAAATCGGATCTCAAAATAAGTATACATTGGTTTACAGTGGTACACATTGGTTCCTAAGATGACTTAGAATCAATACGTCCGAAAGAAATAGCATGACAATGAATTAAATAAAATAGAAATTTTCAACTACTAATGGCAATTTTTATAAATATATTTTTAGAAGAACGATTTTCTTGTTTTCCTAATAAATCACAGAAAGTTTAATCCATGTTTAAATTGATTAAAAAAGTAGTAGCTATACGAATTATATAAAACTTCTTTTTATCTATCTATCTCTGTGGCTTTACGAAACTTGAAAGTTCTTGGCCGCAGCAACCACATTTCTCCAAGTGACCTTATCCTGAGCCACAACCATCCAACTCCTACCCTTTCCCATCTCCCTCACGTCCCTTCCTACATTGTCCATCCTCCGCGTCTCCTTGGTCTTATAAGCGCACGTTTCTCACTCGGTCTCTCCAACAATATATTTTTCGCCATTCTTTCTTCTCCCATTCAAGCCACGTGCTCTACCCATCGCAGCCTTCTCGATTTTATAACCCTAATTATGTCTAAATATACACTTAAATATGAAGGGTTTTATAAATAAAACACAAATAAAAATGATTTTAAATATTTATTTAATTAGTTGTTTCTCATTCTTTACTTTAATAGGGTTAATTTAAGTGTCATGTCACATTTTTATTTTTCAATATTAATTTTTCATTATTATTTAATTGTATGAATGGAATATTAATTTAACAATTAAAAAAATATAAATGAAAACTTTTAATAGGAAATGTCACCAGCCAGAACCTGTACTGGAGTTGACGGTCAACGAGGTGTGATATTAATTTAAATAAGTCAAAGCACGACTGTAGTATCGTCCGGTTTCTAGTTTACCTGTTTTTAAGAAACGGCAACTTAATATGGTTTCGATTTGGCTCTGGTTTACTGTTTATTACGTTTTAGATTTTATATCATTTATAAAATTAGACTCATTATGATTTAAAAAATAAAGTTTGTTTTCTTTAAGATTACTTTTAATAATGCCGTTGGCGTTTCAAAAAAAAAAAAGTCCGGATATCTTATTTTACTAAAAGTATTTTCTATAACCTAAATCAAAAGAGAAAAATTTCAATAATCTTAATCTCGAATTTTTTTTAAATAAAATCCCTTTCGGGCATTAATTTTCTGAAGTCATAAAATAAAATTAGACTCATTCACACTCGTGAGTCTATTTTTTACGCTTTATCTTTGAATTTATGTGAATTAAATCATTTAAAAGACAATTTATCCAAAAACTAGCATAAAGCAATTTGATTTCTGTTCCCTTCACTTATGACCTAAAGAGGTCTAAATTTAAACTCATGGTAGAAAATTTATAATTTGAAAAATTAATTAGGATGATTAGAGAGAGAGAGGTTGGAGATTGAAACAAAATATACAATTAATCAATCTCTCCAATGAATTTGTAAAACACGTATGAACGTATTTTTATTTTAGAATTATTTCATACAGTATTTTTAAATAAATTAATAAATAAATAGAAAAATGAATAAGCAATAACAAGATAATATATGTGATTTTAATCTTCGCCAAATATAATTAATGTAGTTTATATATAAATCCAAAAGCCATAAATAATCAATAATTATCTTATTTTCACAATAGTCAGAAATGTCATAATTGAAACTCCCTAACGGCAAGAAACAAAATATTTTGACATTCACTATAAATCCAAAAATAAAATAAATGGTCAATATTTAATATTAAATTATACTTTAAGTAAAAAAAATAATGAAATACCTATTTCTATTTTAATAATTATTATTAATAATTAATTCATTAATTAATATAGCTTAATGATATTTAATTTAATTTAAACAGTTGTTGTTCTACACTACCAATGATTGAGGATTTATTTTTCAACATAATTAAATTTTTAAATTTAAAGTTTAATCTTTTCATTTATTATTATTATGTTACTTAAATTTCTATTTCATCTTATTTTTTTATTGTATTTTATTAATTTCTTTTTTGTTTCATTCTTTCTAATTGATCCATGATTGATATTTCAACTATTTAAGGTCTTCGTTTTTTTTCTCATTCATTTTTTTTTTAAGGATAAGCGATCCTTTCAACGGAATGTCAGGTAAAACAGCTCAATACCTGAATAACAAAATAAAAAAAGAACAACAAACCAGTAAAACAAATCATCTTAAATAAAATTAAGATACTAATTATACAAATACCTATATATATATATATATATACGAGTTGCTCCGAGCGCCTTCGGCGCTTTTCACACGTAGACGGGGGCTCCGCCCCTGTACCCCCGAGTGATACATAGTATTTGATTGAAAGTCTGTATGTAAAAGGTTTTCATCCATTTTGTTTCAATCAGTATAAGTAGATAAGACATGTATTTGTTTTCTTGTAAAATATATTTTAATTTAATCGGTAAATTAATTATATATTATTATTGTATATGTTAGATTTATCTAACTCTGTGTGTCTCTACAGTTTTCGAAAGTTCTTAGCCGCAGCATCCATATTTCTATAAGCGTCCCTATCCTGAGATACGACCAAATCCTACTCTGTCCCTTCTTTCATTGTCCACCCACCTTGGTCCTTGGTCTTCCACCGCATGTTTCCCAAACGGTTTCTCCCAAATATATTTCTAGCCTCTCCCATTCCAGTCACGTCCTCTTCCAATCCCAGCCTTCTCGATTTTACAACCCTAACTATATCTGGAGATCATGCAATTCCTCGTTATGCCATCTCCGCCATTCCCCTGTGACCTCATCTTCCTTTGGCCTATAAATGCTGCAAACAATACTAATCTCACAAATACTCTAAATCTACTCTTAAAATTTAAAACATAACATCATTTTCTAAAAAATCATATTTTAATTTTATAAAACCAAGAAATCATTTTTGCACTTAAAATATAGTTGTAATTAACACAGATAAAATAATTTAGTCATTTTAATTTGCAAAAACCTTTTTTTACACGCTTTTATTTAATTTTAACCCGTGTCCTGTCGTCAAATCTTCCAACGTGAATTTGACCTACTGTTTGAATGAGCTGAAATTTCACATAGATAGCTAACTCCGATGACAATGCAATATTCTGGTTCATCCCAGGTCATTATTATCAGGTATTATTTTTATTATTTAGTAATTACATATTGCATAATATTGAAAAATAGTAGTTATGTATATATTGCATAATATTGAAAAATATGTATGGGGAAAAAGGGCTGTTTTTAAGGTTTTCCAGACAATTATTCGATTTTTTCTCGCCGTAAAAAACATTCTTGGACTTCAACGAACATTTTAAAAAAATAATTGTCAAAATTGGTCCAGGCGTTATTGAGTGATGCGGTTACCAATAGAGAGAAATTATATTATTAAAATTTCCAAAATTTTATATTAAATAAATAATGAAATTATTAAATAAATGATTAACTTTGAATGTTTATTTTAACAACTTCCCTATATTTAGTTTTATTATTTATTTAGTTTAATTATAAATATTAATTATTTATTTAATTGAATGATATATCTTAAATAAAATTATATCATTGTTTAGGTACGAGACTTACCATAATTTTGTTTTGAGTATTTACTCAAAATAGAGAATGCACCAAATGCGATCTGATAATCAGCTTTTATTTTCACAAACTTTCAAGTATTTCTTTACCGTTAGCCCACTTTCAAATTTTCATGTGATATTTTTATCAATAAGACTTTTGATTGATTAATTATTAATATTTAATTTTAATATTATTAATTAAGTTAATATTTATCACTAGAATATAAACTCATATAAATAAATTCCTTGTTATTTTTAAAAACTGCCAGTATTAGACTTTATTTATTTTTCAAGTTAATTATTTCTTCTTTAATACCTAATTATATTCTGCAATCTTTCCCAATTGGTAGGGACAAAATGGCAAACTGGCCGGTACGCTGGGACCATACCTTCAAAGCCAAGTACAATTTGTTTGATTCTGGTAATCCACCCGATAATGAAACAAATTAACAAAAAAATATAAAATTTTATTAGGTATCAATGCACAATAAATATAAGATTTTAACAATTCATTAATATTTTTATAGAAAGAGCTCTCTCTCTCTATATATAATAGATTTGAGAAAGTCATAAATAAGTTATGTGGATCATTATAAAAATTTTATTTTGGAATTTATTGATATTAATTAATTTGCACTTGTATAATTAATTAATTACAAAAATTATGTAAAAAAGAATTAGAAGGAATTTGCACTAAAATAACACCTTTGCAGATTATATTGATTTTGTTTTACTCCCATCACCTCAACAGCTTGATTATGCATTATAATTATTTTTATGAATAATTGCTCTATCTCTTCTATCAATGAATGAAACAATAATTACTTTCAAAAAGTGTGAATAAAATGTTTGCAATAAAAATAAATATTTATTTTTACATCTATAATTCCTTATAAATATTTAAACGATGATTTAATATGCTTGCTTATTTACCAAACTTTATTAACGTAGGAGAAATTAACCAGAGGCGCGGACCTTAAAGTAATTCCATTCATACCTTCACATTTACAAATTTTCTATTCACTTTAATTTATTCATATTTAAACCAATTATAATATTTATCATATTTTTAAAGATATAATCTATAATCTAAATTATGACTAAATTTCTTTCAATTAAATTAAGTAATTTTTCTTTTATTTTGTTTACAGGTAAGTGCAATTTTATTTAAGCTTCAAGTAGTAACTGAAAAGGTATAGTATATTACTTTAATTATATTTAAATTACTTCACACATATATTACGTGTATATTAGAATATTTATATATTATATATTTCAAATTCATTTTAAAACAGTTTCAAAAATAAAAAAAGTAAAGTTGGAACAATCAATTTTTATTTCCATATTTGTAATATTTATTTTTATTGGTACTTTCCATGTTCAGAATAATTAAAATTATCTGAAATTTTAAATTACTAAATCTCTTTCAAAATAACTTATTAAATATGTTCTTTATTTTAAAAATGAGAAGTAATACATAATTTATTTTTATATATACTCGTATAATGCATTGAGCTTGGCTGTGAATATATTATTGAACATTATAAAAACATCAAAATATAATATAGATTATGTAGCCAAATATATCATATTAGTTTTCATTTCTGATGTAAAAAATATAAAACGTAAAACAAAAATTTCAAATTAAAATATTTCTCTCGCATTATATTTTATTTAACATTGTCATTATAATTATTATTATTTTTTTTTTATCATTATCATTTTTATCTATTAAATATTTATGAAAAGCTTCAATATAATATATAAATAGATATTATACTTTTTTAATACTAGAGTAGAATAAATTATTAGTCACTGAGGACTAAGTGATTAAATAATATTTGTGCTTAACCTAGTGCTTTTTACCGACCGACGATAGTAAGGGAGGTATTGTTTTCACACCAAATTTCACATGTGGAGATTTTTACATATCTCCACGAATCATGCATTTTCTTAACAGAAAAAAGTATTTTTAGCATGATGTCTGTCCGTCCGTCCGTCCGTCTGTCCGTATAGATGTGTACAGCCTAAACGGCTGAACGGATTTCGATGAAATTTGGTATATTTACTTAATGCATCAGTGGGATGAATTGATCAACTTTTGGTGCAAATCCGGAAACCGGAAGTGGTAGTATTAGCGATCGACGATAGGAAGGGAAGGGTTATTTTCACACCAAATTTCACATGAGGAGAGTTTTTTATATATCACCACGAATCATGCACTTTGTATTGGTTTTATCCTCGGGAAAATCATATTTATTAGTTTTTTCTTGATTTAAAATTATATGACGTCACCCAGTCATTCATGACGTCACAGCCTGTTCTTGCATATATATTATAAATAAAATAAAATTAAAAATGTTTATATTTATTATTTATGTATCCATATCTGTTTTTTATTACATTAATATATTTATATATATATATATATATATATCAAAATTATTTGAAATTGTTTCTGTAGCTGGAAATTAATTTACTTCAAATCGTCGGTCGGTTCGGACCTGGCCACAGGTCAACTTATTTACTATAATCTCTAATAGATTTTGCTTTTATCCAGTATATAAATCATATTATTAGTACGAAAAAATAAGAAATATCAAAAATATATAAATTTATTGTCTTTATAAATATTTCAGTAGCCAGATTATATATCATATCAGTTTTCATTTTATATTCACTATTTAGTGCTTCAACCATTCAATTCCTAGTCTTTCCTAATCCCCTCACATTTTCTATATTATTTTTTTATCCGAATCAGTAGTCTTTTAAATGGTCTACCTTAAAAACCAGCTTCTTCTTAGTCTTTTTTCACTAATTTAAACCATTTTCACCCATCTAAATCTATTTTATAACTTTTAACTATGTTTGAGGATTATAGCAGCTTTTCTCAACCTTTCAGTATTCGCGGCCCAGTTTTCAATCCTAGTTTTCACGACACCGCCCGCCTAAAATAACATGTATAGAACAATAATGTATTTTGAGTATTTTGGGTTCAGTTTTCAAATTATTTTTAATTAACTCCCAAAACAAGAGGCTTCTATGTGTATGTGTACTTTACTTTAAGTCATTGGTCAATTTATTTTTAAATAAAATTTGATTAGATATTCTTAGAATATTCCCGTTCTCCGCATGTTTAGAATCGCTGATGTATACAATAGAATAAATCTCAATTATTTTTTTATTAAGCAAAATAAAAAAAAACGGATAAAAAATTGATGAAATGCACATTTTCTCAATTACTACATGATTCCAATCTTAATTTAAATTCTTTGAATAGGGAATTATTTTTCTTATTGATTTTTTAGCATTAATTTATTAATTAATCCTTTAATATTTCATATTATAATTAACTTTCTATATGTCATAAAATCATTCATTCAATATCAGATTAAAAAATAAAATACTTTAATCAAATGTTTAATTATTGAATTGATTTTTTTTTTTAATTTATTTATTTTATTTTATTTTTTTTTAATGTTGATATAATTTCAAATGTTTTTGATTTCAAAAACGCTTATCATATACATATCCAAATTATGATCAAATAACAGGCGCCCCTTTAGGCTATGCAACACATCTAACAACAAAATAAATTTAAATATTTTTTCTATTATATATATGGCGCTTGCTTGGCTTATTAAATTATATTAGTGATTCATTTGAGGTGTATTATAGGCATTCAAAAAAATTATTTTAATTTATTTTTTTATTGGATTTATAAAGGGATATAGGACGAGAGGGAGGAGTAGCGTAATTTTACAAAATCCAGTTTTTTTGTTTGATATTAAACAAATTGAAATAAAGGCGGTGATGAGCGTTGATAAAGACCCGAAATGCAATATAAAGCTTCACAAAGTTTTTTATTTATTTTCCAGATTCCATGTTTTGATAAAATAAAGCATTAAGTGTTGTTTAAATATTAAAAAAATCTTGTATTAATTCACTTGACACAAAAACAAGTTGTTTTCAAAATATTATTAAAGATATTAATTTAAACAATAATATTTGATATAAAATGTTAGAAAATAATTATTTTTGAGTGATTTGAATTTGGTTTGATTTTTTATAGATTTTTGAATACAGGCCATTATATAATTCATTATAGCACAGGCGAGTTTTTACTAAAAACTGACAAAATAATTGATATAGAAGTGAATTTAAACACAGAAAAAATTTCTTTTATTTGGGACTACATACATATATATATATTTAAAATATACTTTGCTAGAAAAACATTATTTTCAGACTTCTTAAACGATTCATATATATATATTCAACTTTTAATTTTAACACACAATTATAAAAATTATTTTCTTGACTTTCGTATTAACCCATTGAGGAACTTTTTGTGAATTTGTGTATGACATTTAAAATCAAATAAAATCTTTTTCATATTGGAACTTTCACTTGCATCGAAATATTGTAGAATATAAATTACCTAAAAATTGTATTTTTTTTTTTAAGACAAAAATAAAACTTATAAATTATTTTTTTATTATATTTGACCTAGATATTTAATATATTATAGTAATTATATTCTTAAAAAATTCAACTAATGTATCCATTCAAAATTCTCTTTTTTTTTAATTTTAATTAGACAAAAAATAATCATTGTTCTTTTTTTTACCCCTATCAAATTAAACCATAATAGAAAAACAAAAGAGACAAAAAAAAAAAAAGATAAACAAAAATCATTTATTCTCCATCCCTAGCTCACATTCACAAAGAACTAATTGAATACCAAATTAAAACAGAAAATGTTATTTATTGATTTTAATAAAACATTATTTTTTTTGTATTATTTAAAGGATATTTATTTTGAATAAAAGATATAGAAAAATTCAATTTACATGGTTAAACAATTTAAGTTGATCCATTTTTTTTATTTTAATTAAAAAATAAATAATTAAATAAAAATGTATAAAAAGTGAATTAGAATGTCCGTGTATATGAATGATTTATTTATTAGAGGATTCAGATTCACTTTTGAATTCGTTTTAAAGAGGGAATTATGATAGGATTATGATATGGTTTTGTTTCTGGAATCTTAATCAAGGACCTAACATGATTTTGTTTTTAGAAATTTTGTTTCATTGATTTTGTATCAAATTAAATATTCTTAAATGTATAATATGAAGAAGGAAATATATAAATAAAAAAAATATATTTGTACAAATTATTATGAATAAAGAATGATAAAATTATTAAGTTTTATCCAATGATTAAATAATTAATATATTAATTTTGATTTCCATAATATTTAGATTTCCTAAAAATTCTACTTAATTGTACTCAATTCTAAGGAGAACCTGGAAGGGAAATTGAATAGAATTGAAGACCGTCGTATATGTATTTGTCACTTATTTGAATGAATCAAACCACAAGTGCCTTTATGTTGGGTTGTTTAAAAAGATCACATTCATTGTATGTAAATATATTAACAGAATGAAATTAGTGCATTATTATTTAATGTATTCATTAATGTTTATATTCATTCTATTCAGGAACAAAACAAACTATAATTTTAATACGATGAATAGCTCCATATCGGCATTTTTTGTGAAATATGTTTTTAAATTGTAGAGCATTCATTTAATTTTTGGACCATAAACATACTGTTTTGCTTTAAAGATCCGAAACAAAGTTCGCTTCAAAGTATTTTACTTAATACTTCAGCTCTTCAACTATTGTTGCTAAATTTCGAATGGTAGGAAGCCGAATCAGCACATTCCGCACTTCTTGCCTCGTATTTTGTTGTATTAAGTGACAATATTATTATAAATTTATGAAATTATGAATTTATGTTGAATAAATTTGGAGGTTAATTTTTAATATTGACATTTGATGAGAAACGGACTCTATTTTTCAGGATGAAGAATTTAAAAGTCAACTTAGGCTCTATCTTATGCTCTACCTTAAGCTTGGGTTTCCTTGACTCTAGTTTGAGTTGACTAGATTAAACCTTTCTCGGCTTTACTAGTTATTTATTGATATTGTTTATTTTACGATTTTTATGCATTAATAATAATAAATAAATAAATATCGTATATTATGATGAAAGTAAAATCAAGCTAAATGATGAAAATTAAATTTCAACTAAATATGTCACAATATTTGAAGGGGTTTTGTTTATAAATTTAAATATTGAAGTTTGAATTAAACGAATTTATTACATATTTCACTTTTCATTATTTCGTTTTTTTTTCAAAATATAATGTTCAGATATATAATAATATAACATTATTATACATACTAAAAGAATCCTAATACCCTAAAGAATAAACAAAGACACTAAATAATATCATTTGCACTTTTAATTAATGTAAAAAACATTTTTCTCTTTTCCCCTAGAATAGGCTAATAAAGGAATGGATATATATTTCAATGTCGATAAATAATTATAAAAATCACATTTAGAGATTAAATGTTGAAAACATCCGTTTTTGATAAAAGCTGTTTTCAAGATCAATTTAAATTTTACCTTTTTAATGGAAATAAAAGAGATTGCAATGATTTTGTTTTGTTTTGTTTTTTTACAAAAAAAAAGGCGAAACCAAAAAATTGATTCATTTTAATTAAATATGGATGATAAAAATTATGATTAATTAAAATAAAATAAAATTGGCATAGATATAAAATTTATTTACCAAAAAAATCTAAATTATTTTTTTTATTTTAAAATAAAAAATATTCACTTGAATATTTGAGTTTATTTTTATAATTCCCCAAATAGATATTACACAAAAAATAAATAAATAAAGAAGAATTTGATAAAATAAAAATAAAAAAGTAATGGTTATATATATATAATGTATATATATATATATTTGAATATATTTATATTTATTATGTAAGTTTGGATTTAAAATAGTATAAAGTCTGTAAGAGAGAGAGAGAGAGAGAGTTTTTTCACATGGGATCAGGTAGTATAATATAAATAGACCCATTGACATTGATATAACTTTTTTTTTTAAGAATATGACTTTGAAATAATGAATTTTGAATGAGTGTCGTAAATGGCGACCCTTTATTTATTATCCACAGACACCCAATTTTATATTCTCTCTTTTTCTTTCTCTCTCAGTTCAACTCTTCCCCTTTACTTCTCTCTTTTTTCTATACTACACACCAACCTTTATTTCACAAACAAATTACAAATTCTTATTTTCTTTTTTTTTTATATATTAAATTTATTATTGACTATATTTCTCAAAATGTGGGATGAGTGTTGTTATTTTAAGGAAAGTATAAATATTTTTATTTAAATAATAAGAGATTTATATTCAAATTAACACAACATAATACTGCTGTTTCAATTAAAATAAAATACAATTTTTCAAAAAAATAAAAAGGACCAAGGTGATATAAAATATAAGATTATTCAAAATGATGGGTTACATAAAAAAAAAAATCGAAATTTTAAATTTGCCAGATTAAATTATCCCCCATATTTATTAATCTATTATATTAAATTATGAGGAAAAAATAAATTTTTTTAGAGAAAGGGACAAATCATCAATTACATTTATTTATATAAAATATTTATTTTGAATATACATATACACTAGCCTCTGTATATGAATATTCGTATTTTTGAAAAATTCAAAATATTTCTTTTTGATTATTGCAGTGTCAACGACTTTCAATATACGTTTCAAATTTGAGCGATATTGCTCAACTAGAAGTGGGTTAAATTAATGTTAATATCTTCTTTTTAATTCTTCGATATTTATTTGAAAAATATTATTTTCTGTTTTAAGATTTTCAATTTTGCTTTTCATCCCCATTCCATTTTTCTTTATGTTTCTTCATTCTCGAATAATAATTGCTAATTTAAATTCTATAGTTTATAAGAATACTTCTTCTTCTCTCAATTATTGTTTTAAATATTTGTTATCTAGTATGTTCATTATCAAATTTTCGCATTTTATGTCTTTTGTTTTGATTTTCTAATTCTTCGACTGGGTTTCGAGCTTTTTTTACTTCTTTGGAAAATTTTGTAATCCTATTTTAATCATTTATTTGTTCTTTATTAGTTTAATATTAAAAAAAAAGTTAAATTAAAATTATGTTTAATTTTTTTTCCTTGTAATCTCTTTCTATAATTTGTTTAACATTTTATATAAAATATTTATTTTGAATATACATATACACTTGCCTCTGTATATGCATATTATTACTATCATCTAAAAAAATTATCTTTGATTAATTTCCAATATACCAGTATAATTACAACGCAGATTCATCAAAAACAAATAATATTTATCTATCTTTATCCGTAGCTATATAGAAGTTCGATTGCAGCAACCACATTCCTCCAAACATCTCTATCCTAAGCTAACTTAAAAACATTTTATTTCATTTCATTTTATGTTTCTATTAAGGTATAAGTATATTTATATATTCATAAAACGAATATCTTAACTATCTTCTTGTTTTTTTTATAAATGAAATCAGTTATTCTTTTTTATTTTGTTTTTAAATATTTGTATGAAATTTTATTCTCAGAAATATCTTAGCATTAAAACCTGAAGGCATTTAATCTTAATAGGATTATGATAATGTATTTAAGAAAAAGTATACACTATTTGGTCACGAAAATATCAAAAAGTTAATTCTAAATTATTACACTTTTATTTTTTATAAGAAAAATAAATAATCAATATATATATATATATAATATTGTCGGTTTTCATATCTTTAATATTTCATAATAAGAATTCATTCAATATCGTGTAGTCTAGAGGCGATTTTGTTCAAAATAAAAAGAAAAAGAAAAAAAAATGAAAAAATGAATTAAATGTAAATAAAAAAAATAAGCATTAAACAACATTCAGAAGAGAAGTATTTTAAAATTATAAATTGTAAACATTAGTTTCAAGAGAATTTGGAATGTTTTAAAGGAGTGCCGAAATCTCCTAGGGTAAGATTATTATTATTATTATTATCCTCATCATCGTCATGGAATATTATTGGAATGCATGTTCAATTGGCTCAAACCGAATATTATCTCTCTCTCCCTCTCTTTCTCCCACACCATTCCATTTTCTTGACTAGATAATAAATTTCGTATAATTTCGATTGTGCGTTTATGTAGAATATAAATGAAGCAGAGAACAAATCAATTAGTTTAAATAAATATTAATTTAATAATGAAATGGAATGTCTAATTACTTGATAATACAACGATAAGTTGTATATATGACTATGATTCATATATATGTTTAAAATATTATTTTTACTTACACTATCTTACGAAATCTTAACGAATAAAGGTAGAATAAGTTAGTAACCCAATTATTTGTACATTGGTATACGTCTTCAATTTCAATGATTTGACGCATTTCAATTATCAAAGGAATTTAAATAATTGGGATGGCTATCAGAAGGCTTGAATTTAATTCTAGACTTAAATATAAAGAGCTCTATTCGAAATACAAAAGAGCGCAAATGTCTAATATCTTTGTTCATTTTATTACTATCTCGTGATCACGAAAATTTTCGATGTTGAGATTTTGATGTTTTTATACGTTTTGAAGGTTCCTGAGTCATTTTCACTAAAGTAAGGTTGAGAAAAGTGTGTGTGGGTAGACAAGATTATGCTAAAACGGTTTGAGCTAGAATCACGAAATTTGGTATTCGGGCATTATTCAAAATTCGTAGTTTTCTATCAACTTGTGAGAAATGTAGCTCATCCGGAAGTGGGTCATTACATAACACGTTTAGATTTTTTTCCTCTAAACTGACCGTAAAAATAAAGATATATGTTTGATAGTTTTTCGCATGATTAAAAACAGTATAAAACTGCTATATATAGAATTTCAGCTTGATTGAATCCATGAAAGTACCGGAATTAATTTTTTAACACGTTAACTGGCAATCACGCGCAAGCACATGACGTGGTGCCATCAACAAAAAGCCAAACACGCGCTGGTTCAATAAATTTATTAATTTTAATTTATATTTAATTAATTAAATTTAATTTAAATATAATATATGTTAATTAATACAATTCAAATTTGCGAGATAGTCGAGCGAAGACACTCCAGATTTATTTTTTAAATGGAATTTTAAAAATATTTATTTTGAAAATAACTATAGGAAATATTATATATATATATATATATATATATATATATATATGTATATTTTAAATATATTTTTATTAATTTTTAATTTTTCTTATAACAACTCTTTATCTTATCTTTCTCTAGAATTAAATGTTGTTAATAATAGTATTAAATACAACCTAAATTAGTATTAACAAATATTGTTTTAATGTTTATTAAGTACCATATTTGTATATTAATTTAAAAAATAAACGATTTCCACTTTCAGTATAGCAATTTGATTTTTCAATCCACTTTTTACTATATTTATAAATGAGATAAATTAAAATTAATGGATTTTAAAATAATAAAATTGATATATTTGTTTATTTATAGTATTTATTTTTTGATTTGAACATGGAAAAGAGTGATATTGAATATAAAAATTACACAACGGTATATTGATATATATTTATTTCAGGTTTAGCCACCCACTGATTGTTTTCCATAAAAATAAACTTTTCCCTAATACTTTCCAGGAATTCGAGTTTAAATTTTTTATTCATTCTTTCTCAATATTTTTATATTGACTATTACTATTACACTCTAGCTTATTATTCATATTAAAGTTCTTTATATCTGCAGATACAGTTCTATTTTAAACAATATATATAATATTGAGTTTTTAAAAATATTTCAATAAATTTTAGGAAATATTTTGAATTTTACATGTAAATTATTTTTTTTTTATTTTGAAAATATATATGCGACTATATCTTTTAATATCCGATAAGTTATTATTTATTAACTTGTTATTTTAAAAGAAGAGTATACAGTTAATTATTTAATTAAATACAAAGCTGAAGAAGTTAAAATTATATTTTCTCAACGAAGTTCAATTTAACAAACCACAATATAATCCTTAACTTTGTGGAAGAATTATTATACGTTACCCGGGATTATTTTTTGTCAAATTATTATATTTATTGATATACTAAATGAGAATAACATATATATATTTTTTTTGTATAAACACCCTGTTGTTGAGAAATTTTGCTTTGGTTAGTGTCAGATGGTCAGCGACTGTGCCTCTAGGGGTCCACAATGTCACAAAGGGCAAAAGAGATCCCCCCAGGCTCAAGTTACATAAAGCCAAGCAACATTCCAAATGGACAAGAGCAAAAAGACGAGTGAATTATGGGGAGAGCCTTTCGAAATGGCAAAATATGAAGGAAAAGAGATCAAGCGTGGAGGTGAGGAAAATAAAGTCTGTTTTTAAGAATAACAATGTGAGGGTATGTATAAATATATGTATAAGTGAGGGTGGAGTGAAAAATAACGCGTATCCGGTTGAAAATCTCTTTATTATTAACTGATAATCAATCATTTTAACGAGAAAGCATTCTGTTGAAAACATTTTTCTAAACCGCTGTCAGAATTTATTTGATCGTTATAATTAGTGTTTTGCTAACAACGGCATCCCCTCCATATACACCTATAGTGAAACAAAAAGAAAACGAAAAGGATATTATATTGAATTTATAGAATCAATACAAAGTTTTTTTTATAAAAAAAAACAATTAAAATATATAATTGCTCAAATAATCTAACGCGTTGTTTTGGTTTCATTTTTTTTAATTTCCAAACAAATAATGAAGGATTTTACTAGTCATTTATTATGATTAGTAATCATTTATTATAATTTTTTAAAAAAAAACTTAGTATTAATAATTAAAAATAAAAATATATTCTATATCAAAAAATATTTATTTATAAAAAAAAAAAATAAAAATATTTCTTTATCAAAAATCAGGTGGAATCACATTGTATACATAATTATAATGAAGAAAACTTTATAAAATTCTAATAATTGTATTACCTAAAATATGATACTAATTTAATAACAAAATTCCATTAAAAATAACACAAATAGAAATTATAAAGAAAAATTATAATTTTATTTTGTTTAAATGGTTTTTTAGGGGTTAAATCTTGAATGAAATCAATCAAATAAAAATTAAATTTTTTACTCGAATAGGTTTACGAACATAAGATTTATGGGAGAATATGGCTAAAGCTATGTAATTCAGAATAGGGACACTTAGTGAAATGTGGTTGCTGCGGCTAAGAACTTTCGAGTTCCTTAGAGTCACAGAGACGGAGAGAAAGAAAGAGAGAGATATGTTTATGATCGCTTCCTTAAAAGTTTTGAATATGAAAAATTATTTCCAGATTTTTTTCGCGTATTTTTGTGAGATTTAAATTCCGATGTTTCGGTGCCAATTTCAATATTATGTTTCTGAATATCAAAGATGTTGTTGGTATTTTGGGTTATATGGGTGGGTAATATTGAACTTACTGTGATCCAAAAATCTCCGTCACTGTCACTTACACAATATATATATATATTTTTATAATTGAAAATATAAACTAAGGTTTCTATATACCTAGGATCTCTTTTTATTTTTAATAGACAATAAAATTTCTTGGTTAATAAAATTTAATTCCTGGTCAAATCAAAATTTTTAATGAAAAATTACATAACATCTGCATTCCATAAATAAAATTAGCTGGGGTGTCTCCACTCGACTATGTCTCAATTTGAATTGGATTAAAAAAAAAAAAATAATATAATATATTAAATCTAAATTAAGTTTAACATTAGTGAAAATGACTCAAGAACCTTAAAAATGTATAAAAACATCAATATCTCGATATCGAAAATTGTGGCGAGATAGTAAAAAGACAGACACAAAATTATTGTAATAATAACTAAGAATTAAATTATTTTTCTCAAATATTATTTTTTCTTAGAATTTTATAATAAAAATTTCAAAAATTTTTAATCTCAATTAGAGCCATAAAATTAATTATTCTCCTTTTTTTCTTTGGACCTTTCATCACCTGCAATATTTTGGGGGTCAAGATCGATCGCAATGTGCATTTTTTATGAGAAAAAAATTGTTTTTATTTTTAATAGATATGTTTGCACCAAAAAAAAAAATAATTGTATTGTACTTTAAAATTCCAAAATAATGTGTATTGTATAATAATAGAAAAAAATAAATTAGTCTTTTGTGTTTTACTTTTATTTTGATTTAGTTCTTAATTTCCATAACATAATTCCTGATAAATTTATAGTTTTATTTTAAAATAATAAAGAAAGGTCTACGTAAAATATGTAAAATAAGAAGTTTTATCATTTTATAAAAATAACCAAAAGTAAAAGTTGGGTAGTGGAAGGATTATTAATTATAAGCTACTAGAAGGCCTACCATTATCTACCAAATAATATTCATTTAATGAACTGAAATTCAGAACTGACAGATCAGTTGCGTCCTATGTAAGGTTAGTTTAGGCAACCCAATATACTGGAGAAGTTACCATATGCAGATATCTATTCTAACTACTAATTGACTGAACTAAATAACTAAGAATAAGGCTAGTCTTAAAATAATTAATTATTTTTTAAAAAATATTAACCGTAAATAAAGAAATATGTTTATAAAGATAATATATAAATAATTTATAATAGATACAATATAATTAAATACATATTTTCATATGATGTGTATAATGATGGCCCACAATTATTTATGTTTGATGGCAGACTTTTTGAAATTGTTTTTGTTTTTCAAGATTCAAATTTTAAACTATATTAGACAATTAGTTAATTCATTAATTAACTTTTTTCTTTTTCTTTTAATTCCTCCATTATATATATATATTTAAGTAATAAAATATATTATATTTACCTATATATTATTACATTTAATAAAATTTTATAATGTGTTTAAATCTTTTATGCTATTGAATATATATATATATCGTAGGCAAATGGCAATTTTAGGAAAATAACATTTGGCAAAATCTTTGTTGGGCAAATAGCTTTAACTATTATAGTAGCCAATTACGAAATTATTCAAAAATTTTTTTGTTCTTTATTGTATATTTATCTTCAACCCACCATGACTTTAGTTGTTAATTTGTAAATATTTTTTTAGCCTACGGTTTACTATGAATGACAAGGATGAATTTTATTTTCATTTAAATAAAAAATATAAATCCACATCTGTAAAAAAAACCATGGAATTCTGACAGAATAGAAGAAATTATATTAAGTTTTTAAAACAATGTCAAATAAAATTGACCCAAAAGATGTCTTCAGTCGGTAAATACTATTTATCCAAATATGGCCTTCTAGAAATTGATGGCAAAACAAATATGTCCGCAATTTTCTGAGCTATTCTCCTAGTCAAATTGAAATGAAATAATAGTTGAAGCTATTTCCAGGCAATTGCTATTTTCCTAAAATTGTCATTTGCCTACGACATATTTGTTGCTTTGAAATTTTAACCTTTTGAAAATGATCCTAATGAATTACTCTTAATATCATATTTTTCATTTTTCTTTTTTTTTTCTTTTCTTTTCTTATCTTTCATTCACACAAATGGTTTTTAATTTCTTAAGCTGAGTGGCCGAAATATGAATCTATCGTGGGAGACCCAACCAAGCTAACTGTTTGAGAAAAAAAAATCACCCTACTTCTTTCTTTCGGCTCGTAATTTCTTTAAAAAAAAACACGCACATAAATAATATTACTAATCCCTCTTACATTCATTCTTGGCCAAAAAATATAAATGTTTCTCTTTGTCCGTTTATTTCATAAACAAAATAAAATAAATATTAAAAATATTTTATATTCATAAAACGACATTCATAATTTAATTTTTCTATTATAATTAGTATTGTTAGTATAATATTTTTTTTTTATTTTTATTTATTTCTTTGTTTCTTTATGAATAATTTTGAACTAAAATGAGAAATATTTGTATGCATACATATACATTTTTATATATTTGTTAATTCTAATGTAATAAAAATATATTTAAAATAATAATTATTCAAGACATTTTAAAATGTATTGAAATTTAATTATGAAATTATTTTATTTTAAAATACTTAAAAAAAACGTTAAACGGAAATTAATATTGTAATATTGCATAAGTATACAAGAGTTTATGCTACACTGAAAGGTCCTACTTTTAAAGAACACACATGAATAAAATATAACATCCAAAATCTTCATCTACAAACCCAACGTCTTTTTATCATCACTGTCTCACTAGATAATCATCAAAAAATTCTCGTTTTTTATAATCCTGATCCCTCGAGTCGAATATCTTCTCTCAAATAATATTCCTTGATAACAAATCATCCTGACGAAAGAAAAAAGTTTAAATATGTATTGTTCCAATTCCGATCTATCACTGTTCATACTTCGAAACGTCCCTATTAGAGCGACCTTCATCGAATTCTTTCCCAAATCCCTTAAGTTACCGTCCTTGGTCTTGATATATGCTCTTCATCCTAAACCCTCGAATTTTGTATTAATTAATTTATATAACTAATTTCATTAGTCACATCTTGATTTAGGCTAGTTTACATTAAATTTGTAAAATATACTTAAATTAAAACTCTATAAATAGATTGACTAAACAAGAGTTTACAATATACTAAGATCATCTTGTTAATCTTTAAATAGAAAGCTATTAGATATAAATATAATTAACCCACTCACACTCTTATATTGATTGGACAAAAAACCAGAATATATCCAATTATATATATAAAAAAAAACAATTTTCAACAAAAATTGTTGAATATATGTATAAAATATATTAATAATATTAATTTATTAAATAAATTCAAAATTTTAAATATGCATGTTTGAATTTTCATAAAAAAAAATATTAAAATATATTTTAAAGATATTAATAATGCAAAAATTGATTTATTTTTACTATATGTATATTTAAATTTATTTGAAATTTCTCTGAAATATACGTATTGTTAATTTTGTTTAGTTTGTTTTAATAAATTTAAAAATCAGAATGTTTACATAATGAAAGACAAATGGAACATGGTATACAAATTAAAACAATACATTGGATGGTCCATTGTAATAATAAGGTACATGTAATTGCATTTAAAAACCTTTCAATGTATTTTATCCTGTCTAGTTATGATACATATCAATCTAAATATTATAGAGGATTTATTTATGACCTGATATATATATATATATATATTCTATAATTGTAATATATTAGAATGATTAATTATGCGTAAGGGAGAGAGAGAGAGAGAAAATCTGTTCTCTAGGAATGTAGGTCACATGTTACTAGTCATTGGAGAGGCCCTTGATCAATATAGCAACGTGAAAACTGATTGAAAAAAACACGTGTTGTCTCCCTGGGCGTTATTTAAGGCCCAGTGCAATGACCAGAAAGATAGACAGACAGACAGACGTGAGGCACTTGTGCTTGCCTCTTTGGGTTAAAAACAAACACCCCAGTCTAAACACATTCATTCAAAGTGGGATTTTACGGATAGTAGAAAGAGAGAGGAGGAGGATTGAGGAGGAGGTTCATCCACATTCTAAACTGTGAATTGCTCAATGACACACCCCGAGGGTCTCACAAGAAACAAGTGAGAGAAAAAAGGTCTAACACTCTTTCAAGAGAGCAAAAGAATAAAAAAAAGAGACCATCTTCTACTACACTCTCATCCATTAAGTTTGTTGTGTTCAATGGGAACAGCGCCATCGTGCAAACTAGCCAAAGTGGAGCGAAATGATACAACATAAAAAAAGATTACACTTTCAAAATGTTCTGTGCAAAGAATCCTTTATAAATTGTTCATTTTTTTTAACAAAAAAAAAATTCTTATTTTTATGTACTCTTTTTTTTATTATCTTTATTTGATTTTAAGATTATAATAAAAAATGTCATACTTGATAAGAATAAGAATAATTTATTTATTCATAATTTTTTAAACAATTCTTCCTCTGAAATGTCAATTTCATTAATTTTAAATTAAAGCTTGAAATTATTATCTTGTAGTTTTGCAATATATTGCTTTCTTCAAAGATATTAATTCAATTTTACACCATCTTAGACGTGAATATAATATTATATATATATATATATATATATATATATATATATATATAGGTATATATATATGATTCAATGGCGTAAATATAAAATAATATTTTTTCTAGGAAGGGGGGAAGTTAATAATGGTAACAAGATGTTGGTGGATTACTTTCTCCATGGTTCCACCATCAGACATCCTCCTATTAAGTGATAAATGGATTCGTCCATCCTACCACACTTCTTACACTGGGCTTCAATTTTAAGGTTTCTTTATGTTTCTTATATTTTTTTGTATGATGAATCCATTTTCAATAGTTAGAACATTGCAAAATTATCTTCGTTCTACAATGAGTCAATTAGGACTACAAAATATTGCAATATTGTCAATAGAACAAGAAATTACAAATAATATAAATGTTGAGAGCATTATACACGATTTTTCTAGTATGAAAGCTAGAAGAGTAAATATTATATAAATATGTTTCCGAGTGCATACAAATATGTGTAAAAAAATTTACTCTGTGTATTAATTAATATTGGTTAAATAACTTAATAATTTTATGTGTATTAATTTATAAAAACCACTATTTGATTGACTTATAATAGAAAGGGCGGCAAACTGGAGATCGCCCCGGGCGGCAAAAGTTCTAGGTACGCCACTGGATCAAACCGACAAAGGTGTTGACAATACAGGTGCAATATAACACTAGGTCAGGATATGACTGGCCCCAATACATGTATGTCCTTATGGGGCCCATTGCCTTTGGATCATCTCCTGAGGTGTGATTCCAACATTGTTGCAACGTTCCTCCAGATTCCGCAGATTAGTATTGGTAGAGTCGCCTTCCAATGACATCTCATAAAATCCCTTTCAAAGATGGATTAATTATATGAAAGATTATATTTAAAATTTGATTCAATTGTTCTGATTTCCAAATACCATGGATTCCTATACTGACTGATGAATGAGTTTAGACAATCTTCAGTAGTGGCGCGTGACAGGTGGCCTTCGTATAGTTCATTTTTTATAGAATTACTAGCTGCCCCGAGCGCCTTCGGCGCTCTCCGCACCTAGACGGGGGCTCCGCCCCCTGTACCCCCCCGAGTAAAAGGTTTTCATCCATTTTGTTTCAATCAGTATATTACATAAAACATTCATTTCTTTTTGTGTTCTTATTTAAAATACATTTTAATTTAATCACTAAATTAATTATATATATTATTATTGTATATGTTATATCTATCTATCTATGTGACTCTAAGGAACTCGAAAGTTCTAGGCCGCAGCAACCACATTTCTCCAAGTGTCCCTATCCTGAGCCCTTGTCCCATCTCTCTTACGTCCCTTCCTACACGTCCTTGGTCTTCCAAGCGGACGTTTTCCAATCCAAAATCTTTTTCCTCTCCCATTCTAGCCGCGTCCCGTGCCTAACCCTAACTATTTCTGAAGATGCATAGAGGTCATGCAATTCCTCGATGTGCAGTCTCCGCCATTCCCCGGTGACCTCATCTTTCTTTGGCCAATAAATGCTGGAAAGAATACTCTGGATCTACTCTCATCTCCCAGGGTCATAGACCTTGCGTCCCACCCATATAATACAACAGGCAAAATAATTGGTTTATATATTTTAATTTTGATTACTTTTGATAATAATTTTGATGAGATAAGCCTCTTTACTGCATGATAACAGGCGTTTCCCGATTACAACTTCGATTTAAATATATATATTCTTCTCAAATATTATTATCCTTCGTGATTACATTCAATTTTTCTACATATTCAAATTCTACATTTTGTATATAGATTTTGTTACTAAATATTTTTTCTTATCACCATTAATTTCAATCTGAATTAGAAGAAAATTATAAATTACCTCCTCTTCCAGCCCATTTACCTATCCAGGCATCTTAATTTCTTAACACTCCGTTTTTTACCGACCGACGATAGTAAGGGAGGTATTGTTTTCACACCAAATTTCACATGTGGAGATTTTTACATATCTCCACGAATCATGCATTTTCTTAACAGAAAAAAGTATTTTTAGCATGATGTCTGTCCGTCCGTCTGTCCGTCCGTATAGATGTGTACAGCCTGAACGGCTTAACGGATTTTGATGAAATTTGGTATATTTACTTAATGCATCAGTGGGATGAATTGATCAACTTTTGGTGCAAATCCAGAAACCGGAAGTGGTAGTATTAGCGATCGACGATAAGAAGGGAAGGGTTATTTTCGCACCAAATTTCACATAAGGAGATTTTTTTACATATCACCACGAATGTATTGGTTTTATCCTCGGGAAAAATCATCTTCATTATGTTTTTCTTAATTTAAAATTATATGACGTCACCCAGCCCTTCATGACGTCACAGCCTCGGGTAACGCCGGCAACGCCGGCTACTTCAGCTATATATTATAAATAAAATAAAATTAAAAATATTTATGTTATATCCATATCTGTTTTTACATTAATAGATATATTAAAATTATTTGAAATTGTTTCTGTAGCTGGAAATTAATTTATTTCAAACCGTCGGTCGGTTCGGACCTGGCCACAGGTCAACTTATTTAAATTTAAAATAAAAGGAGATAAATAGTTTTAAATTATATTCGAATGGTCTATTATATTCTACCAGCTGGTCCGAGCGCCTTCGGCGCTCTTCACAGCTGGACGGGGGCTCCGCCCCCTCTACCCCCGAGTGGTACATCGTATTTGGTTAAAAGTAGTAAAAGGTTTTCATCCATTTTGTTTCAATCAGTATATTACATAAAACATTCATTTCTTTTTGTGTTCTTATTTAAAATATATTTTAATTTAATCAGTAAATTAATTATATATATTATTATTGTATATGTTATATCTATCTATTTATATAGCTCAAAGATAGTCGAAAGTTCTTGGCCACATTTCTCCAAATGTCCCTATCCTGAGCCCTTGTCCTATCTCTCTTACGTCCCTTCCTATGCGTCCATGGTCTTGATTCCCTTTGATAATAATTTTGATGAGATAAGCCTCTTTACTGCATGATAACAGGCGTTTCCCGATTGATACCTCGATTTCAAACCTCCATTAATTTTTCCTCGCTATCTGTAATTGCAATTGCCGAATCTCTTATAATATTTAAGACGTCTGCTTAGCCTAACTTTTCAATTATTTTGTTTAATTGCATTTCGAGTGATTTTTTCCCAATTTGTGTAATCACATACTCACAACATGCAACATATAATTGGTCAAAGAATATGTATATAATATTTATAATTTTTATGTTTTATTTATATTTATAATTTAATTTTGTTTTTGTTTTCTTTTAATAAATAATTCTAATATTAAAAATGCGTAGAGGACGTCTAAAAAATCATATTTTAATTTTTATATAACCAAGAAATCATTTTTCACTCATTTTCAATTGGCGTTTTGATATACAAAATTAAAGATTATATAAATAAGTAATTTTAATTTTGATCTCATAATTGGATTTCCTTTTTCATGTAAGTATATAATTAAGAGTGGAATTACAATATAATCAATAGCTAATATATAATATTAAAAATATATTTACGGATTCGTTCTATAATAAATTGATGATGTCATTTAATTCTCCTACTATGTATCGAATCGAATATAAAGATAAATCTTCTTTTAAACGTTGTGTGAAACAATTTCAAATAATTTAAATGTAAAACTATTAATGAAATTAAAAAATCAAATATATGAATATAATATAAATATTTGTAATTTTATTTTAAGAATAGATATATATATATCTCACAGGCGGTGGTTGTGACGTCATCCATATATTATAAATTTAAATTAAGAAGAACTAATAAAGATGTAGTTTTCCAGAGATGTGGTCAATAAAACTCAATTTTTCTTTATAAATACTATCTCTGTTGTGAATTTCAAAAAAATCGTTAGAGCGGTTTTTGAGAACAATGAAACAGAGAAACAATTTTTACTCGTATAAGAAGATAAGATAAGATATATCAGTATTTTTTTCTGAATTTAATACCAACTTGATTTTCAAAATGTTCCATTCGTTATCCATATGATTGATTACATGTGTTAAAATTTAAAAAAATTCAAATATTCTAATTTTTAAATTTAAATACAATTGAATATTATTTTTTTATTAATATCATATCAAAAAAGAGAATTTATTAAAAATTAAAAATAAAAAAAGAAGCCTATTAATAAAAAAATATAATAGAATACAATAATTTTGATTTAAAACAAATTTTAATTTTAAAAAAAAATACTCAATATAAAAAAGACATAAATTTAAAACATCTCGTTTATATCATTTGTCTAAAAAACATATTTTAATTAACCAAGAAATCATTTTTGCACTTAAAATATATTTGTAATTAATAATTGAAACAAAAACAAAAATAATAAAATTTTGTCATTTTAATTGAAGTTTTGAAAATATTTTTGTATTGATAAAAGTTTAAAAATAATATATTCAGTTTTTTTAAGCTTTCACTTTCAAATAGAAAAGAAGAAATATTCAATTATATAGAAAGAATAAATAAAAATTAAGTTAAATATGATCTAAATATTTTATTAAATAAATTTAAATGAGAACTTTTAGAATAAATTATTTAATTTAATTGATATTTAAATATTAGAATTTAAAATAAAAAGTGAAATATTATAATAATTTTTAAATTCTGAGCAATATGCAGACAAAAACCTTTTTTTTATATATAGATAGTCGAGCTGGGGATGGCAATATGGGTTTTTCCAAAAACGGAAAGTTACCTCCCCCCCCCCCCCCCCGAGGCCCTAGTAGGGATTAATTTAATTATTTATTATATTTCAAAGGAATATTTTAATATCATTTTAAATGAATGAATGAAAATTCAAATTTTATATAGTTTTTTATATATGTTTATTTATGCAGAAAAAATTAATTGACATAATTATTAATTTAATAAAATAAAATTTAATATTATAATTTAATAAAATAAAATTATTTTAATAATAAAATTTAATTTAATAAAATATTAAAATAATAAAAATTAATAAATTTTAAAAAAAAATATATAATACTTAAAGAAAAAAATGTGCCTTTGCAAGTTTCGAACTCAGGGTGCAAAGTCATAAGAAGACGCGCTAGCTCGCTCGGCCAGGAACCGCTTTTGTTTAGAAGCTTCTTATAAGGCAGAGGTTCTTAAACTGTGGTCCGCGGACCCCTGGGGGTCCGCGAAGACTTTACTGGGGGTCCGCAAAGCCATCGTACAGGTGCACGAGAAAATGATGAGTCAGTTAAAACTTTATTTAATATAAAAGGAGCGATGGCATGGCTTTGTGAGGAAACAGAGATCAAATACCCAAATTCAACGAAATGTACAAGAAAACTATTGCTACCGTATCCATCTTCATATTTAGCTGAATTTTCTTTCTTCAATATTATAATTTCTAATAAAATGTGTTCTACAATATGCAAAAAATCGTTATTCACCAATCACTGTTAGAAATATTCAACATATATCCTTGTTCTTAAGAAATTAACTAATAAAATGACGTAAAGTACCTAAATTGGGATGGGGTCCGTCAAAAACAATTTCTCCAAGTGGGGGTCCGCGGAGTACATAAGTTTAAGAACCTCTGTTATAAGGGTATATATAAGATTTCAAATTTTTGCCACCAGCGCCTCTATGAGCTAGTATGGTAACTAAACTATTTTTAATTAATTAGCATTTCCTGGACACACCTTACCAATTAGCGGTTTTCTAAAGGAAGTCTGACATGCCCTGAGACCTACTGAATATACATAAAAAATTTCATAAGAATCGGTCAAGCCGTTTCGGAGGAGTATGATTTCAAAGTTTTGTGACACGAGAATTTTATATATAAGATTTAGAATTTAAATAGTTTACTAGGTTAAAATATACCAAAACTTTAGACCCCGGGGCTGAGTTTTAAATGAAATCACACTTCTAAATGTATACTATTTTTCATAATAAAAATAATTAATATATCTATTTCTAATAATATATAAAAATATATATTATATGTGAAAATATTTTTTCTTCTATATTTGTTAATTAATTCAATTGTATTTCTAGAAAAATGTTAATAAATTTATTTAATGAATTGTAAATTAAAAAATACACTTTATGTTTCAAAAAAAAAAATTAATTTAATGATGTTTTATTGTACTGATTATAATATAGAATGAAATCGACAAAGATGATTGTAGTACAGGTGCAATATTTTCTAATGATATAAAGATTAGAAAATTGAGGAAATATCGTTAGGTTTTGCCTATTAATTATAGTCGGGGAACAAATATCCGTCTTTTGTAAATCTAAAAGAACATCTTTATAAAGACCGATAATTATCTAAAAATCGTCTACCCTATCTATCTCAAATATTTTTTTGCTATATTTAGGTATATATATATATATTCCCTCTTCTCCTTCCTCTCTGTCTCCTCTTTAGTTCGAAAAAGGTGTGACGGGTGTATCTCATGGGAAATTGCTTATCGGTTGCCATCAGAAATGAGAGAGAAGAGAGAGAGAGAGAGAAAGGAAAGAAACAAAGAAAAAAATATAGAAAATCGTTTCGTTTTTGCCGAAAATCGCTGTTTTTCGATTTGTTTCTTGATATCATATCAACTAGAATCGTAAACATGAAAGTTTTACTGGAATTTTTCTGACATTTGAACCATTTTATATATAGAAAAGACAATAAATTGTCAAAGTCTTTATATTCATACAAATTTTTATATTTATTAGATAATAAATTGCCTGATAACAAGAAAAGTTATCTTCTTTATTTATTATTTATTTTATTTTGTCTTTTAAGAATGAATGAAAATTTTTTATTCATTTTTACTTTTACTTATATCATTATTATTTTTTTTTTATCTCTGTGAGGCTAATGAATTCGGAAAGTTTTTGATAATCGGAACAAACTCATTTTTTCAAATATCCTAATTCTTGGTTACCTCTAAATAATTTGAAGAGAATTCTTTTTTGAGTGCATCGTGATCACAAAACAGTTGAATCACACTCTGTGCTTCATGCTTGTGTATACGACTCTATTCGGCTCTTTAGCTCTGATATATATATATATTCTTCAATTCTCAGTATGTTTTCGATCACATTTTCTCAAATAGAATAAACATTTTAGTAAAGACGTAAAAATTGAACAATAAGAATATAATTTTCCTATTTTAGTAATTTTATAAGTTATAAAAAATATTCAATGGTCTTAAATTAACAATTAAATAAGAGCTCAAAGAGTTAAGATCGAAATTTAGAGATATTATCTATTTCTCTGGAGTTCGACTTTTCTAAACTTATTAATTCATTCTTTGAATATAATATCAATGAAAAATAAAATCAGAGTTAAATCAAACGACTGAATGATAAATTCATAAATATAATTATTCTATATTTAGTAAATAATGAAAAATTAAAAGTATAGAAATAGAAATAATATCATGTTATTCATGATATTCCCAATTATAATATAATTTATTAAAAACATCGGTGCAATTATATATATATATACAAATGTGCCCGATATTGTGTCGATTTTAGCAATCGAGCAAATATTTGAAATAGTAAATTTTGGTGGGCACAATATCTATATATTTCCCTTCAGTGGTTTAGTGGTTAGCACGACAGTCTTCCACAAGACTCGAGTTCAGGCCTTGGAAAATTCAATAATAAATCATTTCTCTTTAATGGGGTCTATCCGGAAATAATAATAATAATCTTATATAAATATATATATAGTGGTTAAATAAGAAAATAATAAAGTAATATTTTTACTTTAATATGGTGGCACAGACATTTTTTATTTATACTTTTCTCATTCCTTCATATCTGGTTTTATTTTATCTTTTCATGACAGTCTTGGTCGATAAGTACCTTAACATATATATATATATATATCATATATATACCTATATATAATAAATTTATTATTAAAAAATCACATTTCACTGTTTGAAATGTTGTAGTCGTATATCCTGAAAGCCATACTATTGTATTATTTTTGATCATAGAGAAGGGTGATTTACTCACGACTCTTCTCACTATTAGTTTTTTATAGTAGTATATTAATATGTATATATTCAGTGTTTATTATAATAGATTTTTTTAGTTTATTTAACAAATATGATTTTCTAGAATGCATTCCATTTCCTATTGTGCATCAATTTTATCAAATGCATTATGCATTTGCTTCTCTTTTATCAATTTTTGATATTGCAAGGGATTTCTTTTTTTTCTATACGGAAGTTAACACCCGGATACTACGATATTTTAAAGCAACTCGTGTTCTCTATCTAAAGCAACTTCCTTTTTTTATTTTTTTTTTAAATACCATCCTGTCACTAGTAATTTATCCTTTTTTTAATGAATGAAATGTATATCAAATATATATATATATATACAACTTGTCTCATTGATCTTGGGTATAAAATTTTATTTTAAAATTGTAAAATGGCTTCTATGGTCTTTAAATAAATTATATTACCATGGAGAGATGAATGAAATTTCTAAAGAAAAAAACTTCAATTATTTAATATAGAGAAATATAATTTTAAATATCATCATACTATTAACGATAGGATAAGATTGATTTTTCTTTTTAAATCATTTATTCAAGATCATTTTGAATAATCCATCGATTGTATTTTTAATCGTTTTTACTTAATTTTTATAATAATTGCTTTCGTTTATTAATTTAAATTACAACCTATTTATTACATAATTATTAACTAAATTCTTATTTATCAATTGATTTCAATTATCTTGAGATAATAATATTCACTAAAAACCGCACTAAAATTCATAAGATAATAAGTTGACCTGTGGCCAGGTACGAACCGACCGACGGTTTGAAGTAAATTAATTTTCAGCTACAGAAACAATTTCAAATAATTTTAATATATCTATTAATGTAATAAAAAACAGATATGGATAGAACATAAATATTTTTAATTTTATTTTATTTATAATATATAGCTGAAATAGCCGGCGTTACCCGAGGCTGTGACGTCATGAAGGGCTGGGTGACGTCATATAATTTTAAATTAAGAAAAACATAATGAAGATGATTTTTCCCGAGGATAAAACCAATACATTCGTGGTGATATGTAAAAAAATCTCCTTATGTGAAATTTGGTGCGAAAATAACCCTTCCCTTCTTATCGTCGATCGCTAATACTACCACTTCCGGTTTCCGGATTTGTACCAAAAGTTGATCAATTCATCCCACTGATGCATTAAGTAAAGATACCAAATTTCATCAAAATCGGTTGAGCCGTTCAGGCTGTACACATTTATACGGACGGACGGACGGACGGACCACTTCCGGTTTCCGGATTTGCACCAAAAGTTGATCAATTCATCCCACTGATGCATTAAGTAAATATACCAAATTTCATCAAAATCGGTTGAGCCGTTTAGGCTGTACACATCTATACGGACGGACGGACGGACGGACGGACGGACCACTTCCTGTTTCCGGATTTGCACCAAAAGTTGATCAATTCATCCCACTGATGCATTAAGTAAATATACCAAATTTCATCAAAATCGGTTGAGCCGTTCAGGCTGTACACATCTATACGGACGGACGGACGGACGGACGGACCACTTCCGGTTTCCGGATTTGCACCAAAAGTTGATCAATTCATCCCACTGATGCATTAAGTAAATATACCAAATTTCATCAAAATCGGTTGAGCCGTTCAGGCTGTACACATCTATACGGACGGACGGACGGACGGACAGACATCATGCTAAAAATACTTTTTTCTGATAAGAAAATGCATGATTCGTGGAGATATGTAAAAATCTCCACATGTGAAATTTGGTGTGAAAACAATACCTCCCTTACTATCGTCGGTCGGTAAAAAATGTTATCTTCTAAATATAAAATATTATTATAACCAATGAAATTTATTAAAAAATATTTATTTATTTATTTTAAATTGAAATGTAAATAAAAAGACTAATATTAATATATGGAAATATTTATTATTAACAACTTTTAAGTAGAAAGAATTTTTTTTTTTTAAATAGCCTGAATTTATTTATTACTAGCTGCTCAGAGCTCCTTCGTCGCTCTTCACATCTAGACGGGGGCTCCGCCCCCTGTACCCCCGAGTGGTACATAGTATTTGGTTGAAAGTAGTAAAAGGTTTTCATCCATTTTGTTTCAAACAATGTATAACATAAAACATTCATTTCTTATTGTGTGATTATTTAAAATATATTTTAATTTATTTAGTAAATTAATTATATATATTATTATTGAATATGTTATATCTATCTACTCGAAAGTTCTTGGCAGCTACAACCACATTTCTCCAAGTGTCCCCGGTGACCTCATCTTTCTTTGGCCAATAAATGCTGGAAAGAATAATCTGAATCTACTCTCATCTCCCAGGGTCATAGACCATGCGTGGCTCAACGGTACTCGAAAGTTCTTGGCAGCTACAACCACATTTCTCCAAGTGTCCTTATCCTGAGCCTCTGTTCCATCTCTCGTACGTCATTCCCTGATGTACTCATCTTTCTTTGGCCCATAAATGCTGGGGAGAATCCTATTCTCTGAATCCACTCTCATCTCCAAAGATCATAGACCATGTCTAACACTCATATAATACAACAGACAAAATAATTGTTTTATATATTTTAATTTTCATTCCCTTTTATAATAATTTTGATGAGATAAGCCTCTTTACTGCATGATAACAGGCGTTTTCCGATTGCAACTTCGATTTCAATTCTTCTCAAATATTATTATCCTTCGTGATTACATTCAATTTTTCTACATATTCAAATTCTACATTTTGTATGTTAATATTGCTCCTGTTTGTTTCTAAATATATTTATTTATCATTATTAATTTCAAACCTCATCTCTTTTCCTACCTCGATTAATTTTTCCTCGCTATCTGTAATTGCAATTGCCGAATCTCCTATTATATTTAAGTCGTCTGGGTCACCTAATATTTTACAATTGATTTCCACATCTTACTCTTTCTTTACTACCTTCAAGATAAATTTTAAGATCAAAATTTGAAAAAGTTTATCCGGATCTATTGAGTCATGCGTAGGTTTTACTAAAGTCTACAAATAATTAGTGAACAGAGATATTGAATTCGCGGTTTTTTTAATATCTGTCATAATGGAAATATCTTAATTAATGTTGATCGATTTGGCATGAACCCGCAATGATATCGTCTAATATTTCCTCCGCCTATAGTTTATAAGTATTGTATATGTTATAATAGAGTATAATATTTCTTGATCATTTCATTTCGATATTTTAATTTCATTGTTTGATTTTTATTGAATATTTTTAATTATAATAAAATTAGAGAAAATGCAAAGTTAGAGACTTGAGACAATTTATAAAAATTAACGGTATAAAAGTATTGATAAAACTAAAGATAAATTAACAATATATACATTCATTAATAGTATTAATTTAAATTAATGGATTTATTTGATTTTTTATTAATAAGTTCATTTATTAATTTTTTTAGATCATAGTTAATTCCCTCCCTTAAAATAAAAGAAGAACCTATTCAAATATGGAAAGAATAAATACAAAATAATTTAAGTTAAATATGATTTAAATATTTTATTATATTAATTAAAATGAGAACTTTTAGAATAAATTATTTAATTGAAATGATATTTGAATATTAGAATTTAAAATAAAAAGTTAAAATTTATAATAATTCTTTGATTGCTAGTTATATACATTGTGTAAAATGAGTCCGCCAGTCAGTGGGCCACGCCTGGCTCTTGAATCAACAACACGGAGAACTATATATAAACTTTAAATCTCTCTCTCTCCCGCTCACACACACTCTCACCTCTCTCCTCATCCCCTCCACCTCTCATTTCTTAGTTATTTCAATTTCCACAAATTGTCTAATTTTTAAAATATTCACTAATTTACTTTCTATTTTTATTCTTTAATCCTTAAATAATATATTTTCTATTTTATGTTAAAATGTAAATAACTTACATTTTAACATATTAAACTATGACAGCAAAAAAGTAAACGAATTACATACATACATACAAACAGTCTCCTTTATATATATAGATTTACTTTTTTTAATGTAAAAACAAATCAAATAAAATATTTTGCAATCTCTGAAATATTTATTTATATTTAAAAAAAATAATTACATCTATTTTTATTAATCCTGGTTTATTACCATTAAAAGTAAATGTTAAATTAGGTATAAATGAATAAATACATATATATTGTTATCCAGGTATAGGTAGGTAAATATAAGTTTTAATTTATTAAAATGAATAAAATTTAAAAGTAACATTTCTTTTTAGATGTGTATTTTGCAAATAAAATTTATAATAATAATAATTTTAAATTGAGTAGTTAAATTTAATGAATAATAGAATTAAATAGAAATACTTTAGTTTTTTTTAAATTAGTACACTGAATGATATGCTGATTATAGAGAGACTGAAAAAATTAATATTCTTCCCCTTCCTCCCTTCTTTTTTTCCTCATTCAACCACGAATTTTTCTTTTAAGAACCCACTCTTGGATATTGGTTTTTTTATAAAATAGAAAATTAGGACAAGAGAGATGATCGTTAAAAATCAGTAGATGGGTTTCAGAAGTACTATAGGTCTACCTAAAACTTCTCTCTACCTCTCTCTCTCTCCCTCTCTCTCTCTCTCTATATATATATATATATATATATATATATATATATATATTTATATATTCGAAAAAAATAGATGATGATAATAATAATAATAATAAATAGAGGGAAAATATATATATTAAAAAATTTATAGCTTTAGGGGAGAGAGTAACAAAAAAGTTTATTATGCTTATATTACATCTATATTATCAAAAATGAATATTTTTTTGACATAAAAAATTATTTCTCTAAAATATTTTTTTTTTAAATCAAAGTATATAATGATTTTTCTCTCTTTCTCTCTCTCTGTACATTTTCCCTTTCTTTTTTGATTTTTTTTTTATGTTATAATAATAATGTTCGTATCGAATTGAGATGAGTGAGATTTTGTTTCTTTTATTTTTATTTTATTTTATTTCATTTTTTTTTTTAATTTTCATTTATTCTATCTATCTGTTTGTCTATCAAAGTTTTAAACTTGAAACTAAATATATGAACATTTCTAATAAAAATAAAATCTGAAGGGTATAAGTATTGAGTTTTATATTTTTATTTCCTTTAAAGGATGAAAAATACTAATGAAAAAACTTTTATTTTACCTATATTAGTTATAACTATAGTATTTAGTTGAATTTGATAAAAAAAAAACTTTTAATTTTTTCAAGTCATAAATTTCAAAATATTACTTTCAATATGTTTAGCTCATAATTAAAGAGTTGTCGCGCGGGTGTTGCGAGAGGTGTCCTGACACTAGGCGCCTAATGATAAAAATAGCGAAAAACTAATACAATTTTAATACATAAATACGAAAATATTTTGAGTGTAAAGATCCCAAAGTGAAATTTTATTTCCGTTTTTTATATTATTTTATTTATATTATTTTAATATTTATTTTTATTCAATTTAGTTTATTACTGTAATATATTTTATTCTCATAATTTCAAATAAATGTTTCTTTTCTCCATTTACAATGTGGTTCATAATTTTGCCATCATCAATTCTTCTTAATTTATATAATAAAAACAAAACTGTTTTTTGGCTTTTTTGGAATATATCTCCATTTTAGCCAGCTTTCTCAGAATTGTCTATTATTTTTATTTTTATTTTACTCGGCGAGGTTCGATCCCTCGAACTCGAGTCGGCGGACCAGAAATATAACCGCGCGGCTACCTTCCTGGTCAAAACAAAACATATTAGTGTTAATTATTTTTAAAACATAAATATTGAAAAGGATAAATAATTTGATTAATATACTTGCAGAAGAGCAGGATTGGGATAAGATTGGGTCCATGATATACTTAGTATGTGTATGGTGCATTCAAATTAGTCTGTAGTTCGGGACACTAAAATGTGTGAGCTAGTGGATATTATTTTAAAAAATAATAATTTAAGAGAATATTTATTAGGTTGGCAACTAAAAGTCATTGCCGATTTCATTCATAGATGACTTCAGTTGAATTTATAGGTTTGCCGACGTAGTCCAAATGTAAAAAACATTTTGGTATTTGATAGTTGGTAATTCAGCTGTCAATCAGTAAAAAAAGTTTTTTGATCGGTTCCGTAGTTTTCGTTTGACGTTCGTTGAAAAATGGAAGATCAAAAGGAACATTTTCGTCATATTTTGCTTTTTTATTTCCGCAAAGGGAAAAACGCATCGCAAGCTCATAAAAAGTTATTATTATTTAATCCAATTCAAATTGCGAGATAGTCGAGTGGAGACACTCCAGCAAATTTAAAAGTAAAAATAAAATTGTTTTATTCTAAGCTTTGTTGGTTTTCCAAAGTGAATTTCTGTGGTTATTTGTTTTAAAAAATATTTATATTAGATTAAGTCCGATTACTTCCGATCACTTCGAGAGGGGATTTATTTATTTCTCGTTATTTCTCAATATATTTCAATGCGTTATAGCTTGAAGCGTCGATTCTATCATAAGAAAGTGATTTTTCTCAAAATACTAGTATAATTAATAATATGTACACTTTGGTTTCACTATCTTAACCCACCAATTACGAAGCTAAATGAATGATTTTGATCCATATTAAAAATTTCTTAGTGGCGAAGAAACCAACATAACTTGCAAGAAGACTTTTGAGAACTTCAATAGTCAAATTTTTTAAATTATTAATCGGGAAGATTTGGAGGAATAATAGCTTCTTACGTTTAGACAGACATTGCGATGATAGAAATCTTGACATATTCAGGGAAGCAGTTCGTCCATTTGAAAGCTATACTTCACCTTTTGATGGTTTCGTTCGATGGTTCAAGAACCTCATATTATATGACGCTCTTAAAATCTCACCTGATTCTCAGAAAATGATTTTTTCGAATATGTTTCCATTTTTAAATCGACAGGTAAAGGACATAGTCTTCTTCTTATACGGAGAGCATATTATTTAGGGCCTTCTGAAAGCAATAGAAGATTATTTAACTATCATATATAATGAACTTTATAGTTCCTCATGGTTTATACCAGAGGTTCCCAAACTGTTTCGGTATAGGCTTCCCTAGTCCAGAAAATGGTTGACCTTTTTTTTCAAGAGACAAATTGAAAAAATTTTAAAAATAATCGAAAATTTCAAGTAAGTTTATACCGGTTTCTGACAAAAAATTTGGTCAAAGGGAAATCTGGGAGGTTTTTTGAATGGTGGCATATATCTGGGAATATATTTATTGATAAAAATAAAATCGATTATACCACCCTTAATTTTTACATAGAAATGTGTATAAAATTTGAACCGATTTTCCTATTTTGTTGTAAGAACGAAAATTTGATTATGAAATTATTAATTATTTATTTATGTGTTCATTTTTCTTTCCGTCAACTTTAAAATAATCTCATGAAATTTTTATCTAGATATCTTTTTAATTAATAAATTTATGACTTCAACTAGGAGACTTTTATTATTCTATTTTACTCAACTAAAAACTATAGCAAAAAATGAAAATAATAATTATACAAATGACCTATTATATTAATAGATACCATAGTGGCTAAATTTTACTGCTTTAGAATATTTTCTAATATAATAATTTGATAACCTAAAGGCATTCATTAAAATTTACGACTTTTTGCAAATCATAAAAATTGGAAATAGAAATAGAAAGAAAGAAAATCTAGTAGTAAATAAACAAAAATAAATAAATAAAAATATAAAAGAGAAAGAAAAGGCGTTAAGGAAAAAAAAAATTAAATTAATATATTTATGTGATAAAATTAAAGACCAACAACAGATTTTGATTTTAATTTATATGTATAAATAACGTTTTGCTTTATAAAAGATGATTTAGACAAATAGCATGGGGATTTAAAATATAGATTAAAATTTTTAGAAATGCTCTTGTCATCAGTTTACCCCTGTCGAAATTTGAACCATCAGGGACTTTTAGTTTTTGTTTGGCTTCCATTAATAGCAGACTACCTCTTGATATGAGAAGAAAATGGAAAAAAGTGAATTTCCACGAAAATCCATGAATTGGGATACGAATTGCTCCCTCATCCGCCCTATTCTCCTAATTTAGCCCCGAGTGACACTCTCAAACAAATCTATTTTGATGTCCTCGACAAATTTTATTTTTTGAAAGGGATAAAAAAAATTGGAGATACGTTGGACGAAGTGTATAGAACTCACACAAAGGAGAAATAAAATAATTTTTTACCCAAAAACCCATGTTTCATTCAAAAAGTTACGGACTTATTGACCTTGATTTTGAATTAATAAAATTCTTTGTAAAATACATTATATATAAGTTAGAGACATCGAATATACAACTTTAATACGATTTGATGTATTGAATGGATGTGAAGGGTGATCGTAGATGAGATAAGTTTAGAATTTCGAACAATAAAATACTTTCCAACATTTATATCACTGGAAAATTGCGGAGATTGTTACATCACCTAGAATTATAGAATCAACGATTGGCTTGAATGAGATGGGTTAACTAAGAATACAGTGGGTGGACATTATAAAAGTTGCAGTCAAGTAGGAGAAAATAAGAATTAAATGGTAGTATGTGTCTGGAGGTCGATAGTGGAAGGGATCTTGGATTGCATTCTATCATGCGATTTCAGTAACTACACAAATAGATAGATAATTAAATGAATAAATAATCACTCCTAGTAAACATATTAATTAATGTATTAAATTTCATAAAATTTTCTCTGTTATTTCATATTTATAATAAATTTCATAACCATCATTGATGATTTTCTCTTATTCATTAATTCTTAATCATTTTTAATTTAAATAAATGCATTTCTAGTTTTTATAAAAACTTTTTATCTAATAATTTTTATCATCTTTATGTGTGTATGTGTGTATGTATGTAGGCAAGATTACGCAAAAACGGTTTGAGCTAGAATGATGAAATTTGGTACATGGACATTATTCAAAATTCATAGTTTTCTATCAACTTTTGAGAAATGTAGCTCAACCGGAAGAGGGTCATTACCTACAACGTTTTGATTTTTTTTCCTCTAAAGTGACCGTAAAAATAAAGATATATGTTTGATAATTTTTCACATGATTAATAATTATATAAAACTGCTATATATAGAATTTCAGCTTGATTGATTCGCTGAAATTACCAGAATTAATTTTTTAACACTGAAAATCTCACGCGTCAACACGTGACGTGGTGCCATCAACAAAAAGCCAAACATGCGCTGGTTTAATATTTATTATTTATTATTTATAATTTATAATTAATTAAATTTAATTTAAATATAATATATTATGTTATTTAATCCAATTCAAATTGCGAGATAGTCGAGTGGAGACACTCCAGCTAATTAAAATTTAAATTTGTGTTTTTTTTTATCCAAAATAAAAATAGAAATATCACCAAATTAATATTTATTATGTTTTCTTAGAATATTTTGATTAATATTAAACTTATTATTAATTTTTGGTTTTGTATAATAATTTTTATTTATCTTACTAGAATTTCTATTTATTGTTATATTTTTTTATAATTATAATGTTTTTTTAGAATTAATAGAAAATAGAGAAAAAGCTAAATTATATATATACAATGGATTAGCAGTAAACACGAAATGGTTAGAATATATTAATATTAGGGAAATAATAACGAAACCCATACAAAAATCAAGAAAGGAAAATATTAAAAAATAAAATATTAGAAAAAGAGGAAAGTAGCCTCAACAAGAATAGCAGAGATTTATATTTAGGAATTAAAAATATCAAAAAGGGTAACAGTCACAGTTAAACTTATTAATTTACAAGAACCGATGTTATATAATGGCGAAATTTAAAAATAATAAAACTCCGGGATAGGTGGTATCCTGCAGAATTAATTAAATATAGAGAGAAACCTTTAGTAGAGTATATGGACAAGTTATTTCTTTCAAAATTTGGCACAAAAGGAAAAGATTCCATTAGAATAACAGGGGACAATCATCATCCCTCTTTTTAAATTAGCTGGAGTGTCTCCACTCGACTATCTCGCAATTTGAATTGGATTAAATAACATAATATATTGTAGTTAAATTAAATTCAATTAATTATAAATTATAAATTAAAATTAATAAATAATATTTATTAAACCAGCGCATGTTAGGCTCTTTGTGGATGGCACCACGTCACGTGTTGGCCCGTGAGATTTGCAGTGTTAAAAAATTAATTCAGGGATTCAATGAAGCTGAAATTCTATATATATCTATATCTATTTTATACAATTTTTAATCATGTGAAAAATTATCAAACATAAATCTTTATTTTTACGGTCACTTTAGAGGAAAAAAAAGAAAACGTGGTAGGTAATGACCTACTTCCGGATGAGCTACATTTCTCAAAAGTTGATAGAAAACTACGAATTTTGAATAATACCCATGTACCAAATTTCATGATTCTAGCTCAAACCGTTTTTGCGTAATCTTGTCTACATAGATACACACATACACAGAGAGAGAGAGAGACATTTTTCTCAACCTTAGTGAAAATGATTCAGGAACCTTCAAAACGTATAAAAACATCAAAATCTCAACATTGAAAATTTTCGTGATCGCAACACTATCTCTGGCGAGATAGTAAAAAGGAAATAGAACGAACTTTGATAACTTAGGGGAATTTTTCATTTGACCACATCATATAAAATTTTCTCGAATATTTTCTTATTAAAATTACAACCATAGAGGAAATATTAGAAGATTATCAATCTGGATTGAGGCGAAATCGATCAACATTGGATCAGATATTTTCATTAAGGTAGATATTAGAAAAAACGCGAATTTAATATTTCTGTTCATCAACTATTCATAGACTTTAGCAATGCATATGACTCTTTATATCATCTAAAACTTTCGCAATTCGGAATGAGTTAAAACAAGGAGAAGCTCTATCACCAATTTTATTTAACTTAGTATTAGAATACGAAATTAGACAAATTGGGGAAAAATCAAAGAGAATCCAATTAAACAAAAAAATACAAGTATTAGGTTAGACAGACGACTTAAATAATATAGGAGTTTAGCAATTACAATTAAAGATAGCGTAGAAAAATTAATTGAAGCAGGAAAAGTGGTGGGACTTGATAAGACAAACTATTTAGTAACAGAGAGGAACAGTATTAACCTACAAAATCTTAACATAGAATTTGAAAATGTAGAAAAATTGAAATACATAGGTTCTGTAATATAACGAAGGATAATAATATTCGGGTAGAATTTAAATCGAGGTTTAAATCTCAAAATTATTATCAAAGGGTATCAAAATTAAAATATTTAGAACAAATATTTTCCCGAGTGTGTTATATATGTAGTTGTGGGGCATGGTTTATAACCCTGAGAGATGAGAGTAGAAATGATTCTCCGCAGCATTTATGGGCAAAGGATGATGAGAACGCCGAGAAATGACGGAGACTGCATAGAGAAATTGCATCACCTCTATACATTTCCAGAAATAGTTAGAGTAATAAAACGTAACGTAAAACGTAGCAACAATGATAGACTACGAAAAATATATTTATGGGGAACCGATTGGGAAACGTCCTGTTGGAAGTCCAAGGACGCGGTGGATGAGCAATGTAGTAGGTTCGTGAGAGAAATGAGAGAAAATAGGAGTTAGTTTATCTCAGAATCGGGTTACTTGGAGGATTGTGGTTTCTGCGGCCAAAAACTTTTGAGTTTCATTGAGCCACAGAGATAGATAGATAGATTAGGCATGTTTTGTAAATGGTTGTTATTAACATTATGAATTATTAACAAAAAGCCCATTAAACAATTCTAATTGTAGAAATATTACATTATATTGATAAATTCTTAAAATATTTAATTTCATATTTTCTACCTGGCTACATTAAAGTCTCTATTACTCCAATCTGTGTAATCAATGTTTTTAATCTATTCCCGAAGGATTAGTCAATTGATATATCACTTAAATAAATTTAAATAAATCTAAAAAAAATTATTTTTTTTTAGTTTACTCTTTTGAATTTCTCTATTGAATTTGTGTATGATTATTAATATAAAATTATATCAACATAATTATAGGTATCTTTTTTACAAAAATATAAAGTAATTACAGTGTAATTTTAAATATTCTATAATATCTCAATTTATATGCATGAAATATTTAAATTAAATAATAAAATGAGATTGAAATTAATAATACACAAATATGTAAATATTTATTTATTTTCTTTTATTTTTATCTTCATTTTCAAAGTTTTAATATTCTCAACAAAACAACATTCTATTTTAATTTCATATATTTCTTTCTTTCTTTCTTATTCTCTTTCTCTCATTCTCTTTTTTCTAGTTATTTACTAGTTCCTAAAGTTTTCTTTAGTTAATTTTTAATTAAACTTATGGATAATAATAATAATAATACTGGAAGATAAGATGGAGGGGCGGTGGGTAGTGGTTTATCACCCTGGAGACTGCTATCTTAATCAAACTAAACATTGAAATTTTAGTGGTTTATAAACTTGATCTAGTTTCATGAGCCAGATAACTTATAGGAAGGTGAATAAAAAAAATCATAATAATAAAAGATGAATCATATAATGATTGAATAAATTTTATTTAAAAAAAGTTCAAAAAAATAAAAAAGTTTTTTTATGGGTATATTTTACAATAAAAAAATAATTACATCATTTTTAAATATTCTTTTATTAATATTATTATTAACTTACAAATCTCCAAATTTAACAGTAGTTGAGTGTACTAATTTATTTCTTATATATCTTAATAAATATAACTTTTTTGAAAATTAATTAAATTAACCAGTTTTATTATTTTTTAATTGTGAATTTAAGTTTAAGTTAATAAATTAAATATATATATATTTATTAATAAAAAATAATATTAAATTGTATATAAATTTAAAAATTAGAATATTTGAATTTTTTTAAATTTTAACACATGTAATGAATCATATGCATTAAGAATGGAAAATTTTGAAAATAAACTTGGTATTAAATTTAGAAAAAAAATACTGATATCAATTAATAATATATAGACTATTCGAATATAATTAGAAACTTTTTCTCTCCCTCTATTTTAAATTTTAAAAAAACAGAGTGTTAAGAAACTAAGATGCCTTATACAACATGGATGGTTAAATGAATTGGGCTAATCGGACAACATTTAATCAAATCTCGCTAAGAACATTCAATATTTATGTACACAAATTATTCAGAGTCTTGGCAAAGCGTATGACTCACAATCAGTTTAAATTGAAATTTTTATAAATTAATAAAGTGGAAATTTTTATTTGTTTAAATTTTATTATAATGAATAAAAAAAATTAGATATATAGATCACGTGATTAAAAGAATGCGAAAGAGAAACAAGAAATTTGGGAGAAAATAAGTGTAAGCGAAATCTTCATGTTGTGACTAATAATTTTCAAATCTCCTAGCACCACAGAATTAGATAAGTTTCTTTTAAGAGAGGAAATGATCTAAACAAATTAATAAATGAACTTAATAATAAAAAACAAATAAATCAATTAATTTAAATTAATACTATTAATGAATGTATATGTTGTTAATTTATCTATAGTTTTATAACGTTAATTATGTTAATTATATTTTTATAAATTGTCTCAAGTCTCTATCTTTGCATTTTCTCAAATTTCATTATAATTAAAAATTATAATAAAAATCAAAATGAAATGATCAAGAAATATTATACTCTATTATAACTTATACAATACTTACGAACCAAAGGCGGTGGAAAATTTAGGAGGATATCAATGCGGGTTCAGGTCAAATCGATTAACATTAATTAAGATATTTTCATTAAGACAGATATTAGAAAAAAAACCGCGAATTCAATATTTCTGTTCACCAATTATTTGTAGACTTTAGTAAAGGTAGGAAAAGAGATGGGGTTTGAAACTAATAGTGATAAGAAAAAATATATAATAACAAAGAGGAACAGTATTAACATACAAAATGTAGAATATAGTAGCGACGTAAGAGAGATGGAACAGGGCCTCAGGATAGGGACACTTGGAGAAATGTGGTTGTTGCGGCCAAGGACTTTTGAGTATCGTTGAGCCACATAGATTCATAGATAGATAGATATAACATATACAATAATAATATATATAATTAATTTATTGATTATATTAAAATATATTTTAAATAAGAACACAAAAAGAATTGAATGTTTTATGTAATATACTGATTGAAACAAAATGGATGAAAACCTTTTACTACTTTCAACCAAATACTATGTACCACTCGGGGGTGAAGAGCGCCGTATAATAAAATAAATACATTGTTTTAAGTGATATTTTGTTTTTCATAAATGTAGTGGAAATTATTTTTACAATTTACTTATTTAATTACGTAAGTTGATTTACATCTTTATATTATCAAATCATATATTGATAAATTAATAGAAACATTTCCAGACTCGATACCAAATATAACTACAAATTTATTACTGTATAAATATATAGTTTTGCGCTAATTTGAAAATAAACAGATCATACTATAAATTTAAATTAATTTATTATTTATTAGAATCAGTAAGACTATGATTTTGGTGTTTGAATTTCAATTCACGTTTTACATATTAATGTTAATGGAGAATCAATTGTAAATATCATATACAATATCATAAACAATGCGACTAATAAGATTTTAGAGTTGGATATATTGTTATAATTTTATTATTTTTTTAGAATAGTTATATTATATTAAAATTTATTTATGTAATTATAATTTATCAATCTTTATAAAACAAATGATATTCGCATTTATGTCGAATTCTTTCTTCACCCTAAAGAAAGACAAATTAATTTGTATATATATATATATATATATATATATATATATCAATAAAATAATCCTTTAGCTATTATAATCAAATATTTTATCGTTCCAATTCATTTATATATCAAAGTAGGTATACATATATTTTTTAAGTATTGTATCGTTTTTCTCTCCCCCTACAAAAATCCTAAATCCGTTTACCAATATAAAAAAGAGCTATAAATTAATTTGCGTTTAATTGGTAGAACAAAAAAAAAGATCGTGAAGTAAATTGATGTATTTGCATTCTTTTGTTACTTTATTCAAATGATTCAATTCTGTGGTGACATTTAAATACAAAAAAAAAAACCGTTAATAAAGTTAACATTACACGAGAAACGAGCCTCAAGTTTCTAACCCAATGAGAAATTCGAACGTTTAAAAAAAAAAACATTGAATAATTTGGATACAAATCGTATTTATGGGATAATAAAACATTTAACAAATTTAAAATTACATATCTGGTTTCAGATGTCTTTACAATTAAGTAATTCAGATTATTTTATCATTTATTTGTTTTGTTAAATTGAGGAAAAATTAATTATTCAAGAGAGAAGTAATATAACATTATAAGAGATGTCTGATGTATGTATACTAAAATATTTGTGCTGTTAAGTTCTAGGTATCTGAATAATTCATGATTCATTTTAATTTAAGATTATTTTATTTTATATATTTTTTAAATTTAAAGATATTTTAAACTCCATATAATTTGTAAGTTCTTTAGATTAGTAATTAAAGATGTATATTCATATAGGATACATTTATTTATTATCTAAATTTATATTGATAAAAATTATTTTTTTTAAATAATTTATACTTAATCAATATTCTAAATACCCTATTTGGGTTCAATGGTGGTGGAGGCAATTGTTGAATAAATTCATAGAATCTTCTCCTTTTAATAAAATAAGATTATACTTGCTTTCAAAAAAATATTCAATCATATAGAACGATAATCTTTTTATTTTGTTATTTTTTGTGATTATAGAAAATTAAAATTTTTTAATCTTGATATTCGTATATATTGCAAGGATATTAGGAGCTTAAAGGACGTTCGAATATTGATTTTTTTTTTTACAAATTTTAATGAAAAACAGTAAATATATATACAAATATATTTTAAAAATTAAAAATAAAACTAAGGTTTTTTAAAATAAAAAAATTTAAACTCTACTTCCCCCTTTGAATTCACCTGATCCTCCGGATATTTGAGATTCAATATTATATAATAAAATTAAAATTAAAAAAGTTTAATTAGAAACTTTTATAAATTTATTAATGAAACCACAAGAAGTTTCAATGAAATTATAATTCTATATACCAACGGTGGACAACTACGTTTCCTATCGATGATTTTAATTTTTACCGACCGACGATAGTAAGGAAGGATTTGTTTTCACACCAAATTTTACATGTGGAGATTTTTACATATCTCCACGAATCATGCATTTTCTTAACAGAAAAAAGTATTTTTAGCATGATGTCTGTCCGTCCGTCCGTCTGTATAGATGTGTACAGCCTGAACGGCTCAACGGATTTTGATGAAATTTGGTGCAAATCCGGAAACCGGAAGTGGTAGTATTAGCGATCGACGATAGGAAGGGAAGGGTTATTTTCACACCAAATTTCACATGAGGAGATTTTTTACATATCACCACGAATCATGCACTTTGTATTGGTTTTATCCTCGAAAAAAATCATATTTATTAGTTTTTTCTTGATTTAAAATTATATGACGTCATCCAGCCATTCATGACGTCACAGCCTGGTCTTGCATATATGTATATTATAAATAAAATAAAATTAAAAATGTTTATATTTATTATTTATGCGGGTTTGATATTTCCCCCCAGACCAAGCGAGATGGCGGCGAGCCACGTCGCACTCAATGGGCGGGGCCTGTAAACTTAAGACGCCGCGTAAAGGCTTCTACCCAGATATAAAGAGGTCGACCCAAGTGTCTGAACACATAAGTAAAACAGTCAATCAACGCATCATGAAGTCCTCTCTTGAATTACCTAGTTATTAAACCCTTAGACATAGCCAATAATTTTTGTATTCGATTATAAACCCGGATAATGTAAAGAGTGACTTTAAGACATTGACTAATTATATATCAGACGATCAGCTTCCAAAAGGCAGTTCATCCAGCGCCTCCAGTTCATCCAGCGCCTCCAGTACATTCGATTGTAGATACTACTATTTTACTCCAAGTGCCAAAAGTGTTAAGTGATTTGCTGACTCTCCAGAAAGTACGTAAGCCGACTTTATTATTATCTTAATGTCACTCTGCTTGAATTCCCTTTAAATTGATTAAATCTTTATAAAACTCTTCCGTTAATAAATTTATATTAAATCTACGACTCTCTGATCATTTCCCCTAAATCAAGAAATCCCACAAATTGGGGACTCGTCCGGGATTTGAATTAAATATCCACAAAGTGCTGGGATTTTAAATAATAACGCGCCAAAAATAATTCTCTAACTCAGAATGAGTACCTTAAGGGAAATGATCGAAGTAGCCAACAAAATTAAAACAGAAAAACTCAAAATTGTTAAAATATTGAACACAGTAATTTTCGACAAATCAACGAGAGTGAATAGAAAAAATATTCTATCTTTCAAGGGATTCAATTTTTCGGAAGATTCAGAAGAATTTATAAATAAATTGGAATATATGAAACAAAATTTAACATGGCAAGATTTAATTAAAATTTCACCCGTCTTGAATATAAAATGCCATCCATCAGAAGACATCTTAAGAAAAAGAATATTATCATTTTTGTGTCACTTGGAATACGAAGATGAGGACGACAGCGATGAAGATAACGAAGAATCCGACGACGAGGGAACCAACGACGATGAAGAAATCAACGACGATAACGAAGGCAACAATCAGCAGGAAAAGGAGGATGAACTCAACCAAATCGATTACGACGACCCGAAGATAGTCAGAAACAAAGGTGAGCAAATCTTCAATTCAAATTGCTCTGTTGGTTTCCGAGACATTGAAGAGATGATCAGAAAATTCAATGGAAAGGACGGATATCCAATAGAAAAATGGATTGAAGAGTTTGACAATATCAAGATTTTGCTAAAATTAAACCCTCTCCAGACTTTAATTTATGCAAAACGATCTTTAACTGATTTGGCAAAATTATTTATTCAGTCGGAACCTTGTATCGATTCGTGGCGAACATTAAAAGAGAAACTAAGAAGCGAATTCGGATCAAAAATTTCAAGTGCCAGCTTGCATAGATCACTGAATGAACGACGAAAACGACGAGAGGAATCTACGCAAGAATATTTCTTAGTAATGAAAGAAATGGCAAATAGAGGAAATATTGAGCAAGCATCTCTTTTTGAGTACGTCATCAACGGGATAGAGGATAACGAAACAAATAAATCAATTTTATACGGAGCCAAAAACCTTTCCGAATTCAAAGACAAACTGAGGATCTACGAAAAAATTAAAAATAAAATAAGCAATAAAACCCCAAACTCAACGAAAATATTAGAAAAAGATTGGAGAAAACCCAGAGAGCAACCAAAAGATTTTCAAAAACCAGTACGATGTTTCAATTGCGGCTCAAACCAACATCTCTCAATAAGATGCCCTGACAAAAGTAAAGGAACTAAGTGCTACAATTGTGGAAAATTTGGTCATTTAGCCCGACTATGCCGTGAGAATAAAGCCTCAGTAAATTTAGCGATCGAAAAAAATAATACAATACCAATTACAATTCATGATAACAAGAGCACCGCTTTGATCGACACGGGAAGCGATGTAAATCTCATAAGAGTAGATGAATTAAGACATGAAAATCGAATTTTAATTGATACGAATGAAATGCTAGATGATCAATTAAAACAATCAAGGAAAAAAGGAGAACTTGTTTTAGATTTAGAAACCGAAATTTTAAAGTACAAACAACAAATTAACGAATTATCACTAGAAAAAGAATCCGATCTTGAAAAGTTAAATGAATTATATGAAGAAAATGCCCAATTGCAACTATTAACGAAAAGCGTTTTGAATGAAAGTTCTGTATCTTCTAATGAAAAAATGACATTTTTGGAAAGCGAATCTGGAGATAACAGTCTTTCTGATCAATTATGTAGTAATGCCCAAACAAGGGCTCTAAAATTGGAATTAGAAAATCGCCGACTTTTATCTATAATTGAAAATTTAAAAGAATCCTCTATATTGGAATATAATAAAATTTTAGATCTTGAAAAAGAAAAAAAGAAATTGTCTTTAAAGGTTGATCAATTACAAGAAAAATTACAAAGAGAAACGTCTCAAACTTCAGAACTCAAGGAAATTTTACAAGAAACCTATAGTAAATCAGCTAAATCACAAGAAATAGTAGACCAAATGAAGATCACCAATGAAAAACAAAAAAATGAAATGGATACAAATAAAAATCTTATATCCAAATTGGAATCAAAAATGGAAAGTTTAACTAAAGAAAAAAATGAATTACTATCTCAAGTAGAGAATTTTCAACATAAAGCAACAAATTTTGAAAAATTGTCAAAAGAGCTTGAATTATTAAAAAGTGAAGCTGTAAAAAACAATAATCTTTTAGAACAAAATAAATTAAATGAAACTAAAGTAGAAACATTAGACAAAGAAAACCAAAACTTACAAAAAGAAATTACAAAATTCAAAGACATCATTGAGCAAAAAGACATCTCACTTGACCAATTGACCACTAATTTTGAAGATAGTGAAGAAGAAAATAAAAAAACATATGCGAAAAAATGTAAAACACCCATCAAGTATCGAAACGGAGATTTGGTCGCCATAAAAAGAACCCAATTCGACCCCGGTCTAAAAATTAAAAGTGCGTTTTTAGGGCCATATGAAGTGGTACAAGCTTTGAATCATAACAAATACCAAGTCAAGAAAATTTCGAATTGTGAAGAGCCAAATCTCTCTCTAACTTCATCTGAATTTATGAAACCCTACCCCGATTATTAAAAGAACCAAGTAAAATAGTGAGAAAGTGAAATACAAGAGAAATAGTGGAAAAAGTGAAATATGAGTGAAATAGTGAAAAAGTGAAATATGAGTGAAATAGTGAAAAGTAAAATGTAAGTGTAATATTAAAATAAAGTGATAAAACAATACTAACAAAGTGATCTAGTGTAATAAAATAATATAGAATTAAGAAAATTTTGTTATTCTAAAGAAATAACTTATGTGAATTTTGATGTTTAAAATTCTTCAATTACAATGATTTCATTATAGTGTTTAAAAAATTGTTCAATTCTTTAATTGCAATGTCAAAAAATTATTTTATTATGGTAATCTATTGTTGTCTAATAATAATGTTAAAGAAGTTATTTTCATGTTCAATTGTTTTTAAGTTTAGAAAATTGTTTAATAATAATGTTAAAGAAGTTATTTTTATGTTCAAATGCTTTTAAGTTTAGAAAATTGTTTAATAATAATGTTTAAGAAGTTATTTTTTATGTTCAAATTGTTTTTAAATTTAGAGAATTTTTGAAACTGTGATCAAGTGAGGACACTATGAAGGTCAGGAATGGCCGATTGCGGGTTTGATATTTCCCCCCAGACCAAGCGAGATGGCGGCGAGCCACGTCGCACTCAATGGGCGGGGCCTGTAAACTTAAGACGCCGCGTAAAGGCTTCTACCCAGATATAAAGAGGTCGACCCAAGTGTCTGAACACATAAGTAAAACAGTCAATCAACGCATCATGAAGTCCTCTCTTGAATTACCTAGTTATTAAACCCTTAGACATAGCCAATAATTTTTGTATTCGATTATAAACCCGGATAATGTAAAGAGTGACTTTAAGACATTGACTAATTATATATCAGACGATCAGCTTCCAAAAGGCAGTTCATCCAGCGCCTCCAGTTCATCCAGCGCCTCCAGTACATTCGATTGTAGATACTACTATTTTACTCCAAGTGCCAAAAGTGTTAAGTGATTTGCTGACTCTCCAGAAAGTACGTAAGCCGACTTTATTATTATCTTAATGTCACTCTGCTTGAATTCCCTTTAAATTGATTAAATCTTTATAAAACTCTTCCGTTAATAAATTTATATTAAATCTACGACTCTCTGATCATTTCCCCTAAATCAAGAAATCCCACATTTATGTATCCACATCTGTTTTTATTACATTAATAGATATATTAAAATTATTTGAAATTGTTTCTGTAGCTGGAAATTAATTTACTTCAAACCGTCGGTCGGTTCGGACCTGGCCACAACTTATTTTATATTATATTATTATCATTTTTACACCCTAGCTCAAAACTGAAATCCCATATTTGAGATAGATGTGGAAAGCAACTAGAAGGGCCATATTACATACATATTTGCAATTTTCTCAAAAAGGGGTATAACATCTAACGATTTTAACTAAATTACATATTTGCCATTTCTATAAGCTAATCTTAAATAATTTAAAGACTAAATATATATAATATATATATAACTAATTGAAATGGGAAGTTCTACATCACCCGCCGTATTCTCCTGACATATGAACAATGTATAAAAAGGGTCGATGATTGGATTGCCTCAAAAGATGAGTTGTTTTTTCGAGCTGGTATTCGAAAATTGACAGAAAGATTGGAAAGAGTAGTGGCCAGCGATGAACAATTCTTTGATTTATATATTTGATACCATTATTTGAAAATAAATCCGTAAATTTCCAAAAAAAACGCTCATTATTAATTCAAGTATCCTATTTTTAGTATTATACATTTAATTATTAATTAATCACCATATGATTTGATAGAATAAGATTATATATATATATATATGTTTGAGATTGAGAGATATTTTGAATGTGATTATACATGAAAGGCATGGCGTGTGTGTTATTTAATAGAAAGGTGTTGAAAATTATCTTACCTCTCTCTCTCTGTCTAATCGATAAACAAACCATGATATATAATCTTAAAATAGCTCAAACATTTACCCAAAGCCATCTTTTTCTTTTTTTGAAGATAATCTTATATATTCTATAAGGAATTTTAATTCTTGAAAATTTAATTCTGTTTTATCTATTAATAGTTCATTTTATAAATATAACCGCCTATAAAGTCAATATCATCTTATTAAGTATACTATATAGTAACATATATTAATAAAAAAAGTTATTTGCTCAGCCCGTAAAGACCTTTTTCACATCTATCTAGGTATTTGCGGCCTCCTGAATCCCTATGCATAATGTATTACTATCCAATAAAATAGGAATCTTTTCTTTTCATATTTTTTATTTCCATTTTATTTTTACCGACCGACGATAGTAAGGGAGGTATTGTTTTCACACCAAATTTCACATGTGGAGATTTTTACATATCTCCACGAATCATGCATTTTCTTAACAGAAAAAAGTATTTTTAGCATGATGTCTGTCCGTCTGTCCGTCTGTATAAGATGTGTATAGCTTGAACGGCTTAATGGATTTTGATGAAATTTGGTGTATTTACTTAATGCATCAGTATGATGAATTGATCAACTTTCGGTGTATATCCGGAAACCGGAAGAGGTAGTATTGCCGATCGACAATAGGAAGGGAAGGGTTATTTCACACCAAATTTCACATGAAGAGATTTTTTACATGCCTCCACGAATCATGCACTTTGTATTGGTTTTATCCTCGGGAAAAATCATTTTCATTAGTTTTTCTTAATTTAAAATTATATGACGACACCCAGCCCTTCATGAAGTCACAGCCAGCGCCTCCTTATTATAAATAATATAAAATTAAAAATATTTATGTTATATCAATATCTGTTTTTATTGCATTATAAGATACATTTAAATTATTTGAAATTGTTTCTATAGCTGGAAATTAATTTATTTCAAACCGTCGGTCGGTTATGTGCCTGGCCACAGGTCAACTTATTTCTTTATGATTTTTCATATCGATTAAAAAAAACAATTATTGGAATATGTTATAGTATATTATTAAATAAAAACTTATTTATCTATTACCAATCCTCTCTATTATTACAAACTTTGAGTTGAGCTTTTTTTAGTTCTTTTGGTACAAAATGTTTTAATATAAGTGGGTGTATGTATTTGGATATATACCTTACTGAAATATAAAATTACAACATTCCTACCATCCACAAATATAAATTCATGTTTTTGTAGTACTTTATGTTTATATTATCCTATTAAAATATAGATTAGTATATAATATTTTATCATTCATCCATTTCTCTATTGAACATTTCTTATCCACTTTCTCTCTCTCTTTTCCACTTCATTTACCTCTTAATTATAAAAAAAATGTTTAATAATTTTTATCTGATTTATTACTGGATTATCGTAGCATTGACTCAAATCGATTAATAATCGATCCAATGAAACTTGTCTTTGATCATTAATTAATATCAACATTTATTATTTTGATTTCGTAGTCATCAACGCAAATAATTTAAGTAATTATAAAACCTTAAATAATAATTAATCTCTTATTTACAAGTAAATATTTAACAATAATTAATATTTAAAAAAATTCAAATTAATCATTTAAATGGAAATTACTGTCATTTGCTAAACGGATAATAATTATTCTTACTATAATTATAGTAATGAAGGTCGATCATTGACATATAAAACAGTTAAAATTTTAGTTAATTGAACAGTCTCTAAAGTGACAGGATATATATATTCATATATATATATATATGAAAATAAATGTATATGAATGATAATTATATGTTTGTGACAGGGAGATCACTAAATTAAAAAATTCATCAACATTTACAAAAAGTGTACTATTACAATAGTTTTTTTTAATCGTATTCATCATACATAACTGATTTTTTTTCTTAAAGCGATCCGTTTCAATGATATCATCGACAGTTAAGTCATGAGTTTTCTTAGAAAGTTAAACTTAGATTTTATATACATGACTATAGCAGAGTTTTAGTGATCGTTCCATGAACAAATTAATAATAATAAATAACACTAAACTAAATTATAAGTATAATATTGTCTTAACAATCATATTATATTAGAGTAATTTATTTTTAATTTTTCTTTAGAAAAATTATGTTACACAATGTGAATAACTTTAAAACTAAATTTAATATGTATTTTTTTTATCCATGGTTATTTGTATTATTTACAGACTACAAAAGAAAATTAAATTTGATTGTTGGATGACAAATGTTTTTATTATTTGAGTTTATTGAAATGTTTTCATTTTGAATTCCTTTGATATTTATTGACATTAAATGAATTTAAAAAAAAAACAATTAAAATTAATTTTCACCTATACTGATACCTATCCTGATTTAAACTTTATATGAAAAACACATCCCATATGTGAATTTCACAAAAATGCTCTGAAATTGAAGCACTTAGATCAGAGGTGGCCAACCCAAATGATCTTGCGGGCCACTTTGGAAATGCATCATAACTTTGCGGGCCGCATATAAAATTATACATACCCATATTAGATTTAGACCCATTGTAGATATTGTTTGGTGTGACAAATTGAAAAATAAGGAATTTTTATCATGTTTACTATTATTTTTACATATAACATAAATAATATAATAATAATGATACTGAATCCACATTGTAAAAAATATATAATACTTACTAAAAATAAAAAAAGAAACAACGAAATAAAAAAAATGTAATCATATTTATTTCACTAGTGCGATATTTGTTTCATGAGGGCGCATAATATAAAAGTGTGATGAATCTCGCGGGCCGCAAAAATGTTTACGGCGGGCAGCGGGTTGCCCACCTCTGACTTAGATTTTGAAAAAAAAAACTTTACAAAATATAGTAAGATCAAATCTATTCAGGAAGAAATAGCTAAACAATAACATTGTTAGTTTAATTAACTATACACATTGATTCACAATTTCCTGATAAGTATTTTTTTTTTTTGTATAAAAGAATTATCTAGATTTTTTTTTTTTTGCAAATGCATACACGTGTATTCTCTTAGCGATAAATTAAAATATAATATATATTTATATAATTAATCGTGTTAAGGGTTCTGTTTTTCTTTTTTTTTTTTTGTTTATATGTAAACAAAGTGTTTGTTGCAGCCTTGAATGCATTAGATAAAGCTGCTTTGGGGATTGCTACGCATGCATGCACCCACATGGTCATTACATCCCATGAGTCAAGTGTTTGCCCTTGACACTCTCTCTTTTTTTCTATTATTATTATACATTTATACTAAACAAATCAAGTATAATATGAATAGATTAAATGATCTTAGCAATATTACTAACAATTTTACATAATTAAAAAAAGTACATAGCAATTATACAATAAATCGTACATCTTCAATAAACTTTAATAAAATAACTCTCATCTAAAAAAAATACCTGGATTTTTTAATCTCATTAACTATATATATCTTATCTTATTATATTAGTGAAAATTGTATATATATATATTTGTATTTTTGAAATATTAAACAGCTCGAAGGATTTTTTTTGAAATTCACACCATAGATAATATTTAAATAAAGAAAAATCGATCGGTATAGGTTTCAGCCTCGGCAAAATTCATCTTTGTTAGTTATTTCTTAATTTAAAATAGGAATTTTTTTAATAAAAAAATGGTGCCGGACAACGCCGGACGGCGCTTCCTTAAATACAAAAGGTTATAAATAAAATAAAATTAATAATATTTGTTTTAATAATATTTTGTAATTAAATTGCGAAATATATATTATGTTATATCCACAGGCCATACTTTTTTGTCTTTCAGTTCATTTGTCTTTCAGTTCATTAATACGTACACTTAAGGGCTGTATGTTTTATGACTATTTTTTTTAATTTATGTTCTTTTAAAATTATTTGAAATTGTTTCTTATATTTTGTCTTTTATTTATTTTAAATAATAATCTTAATCTTAAATATTCATAGTTCATAAGGAATAATTTTTTTACCAAGTACTCTATATCTTATTCTACTAGGGTCGGGTATTTGATAACTATATATATATATATATAAAATATTATTATAGTATATTAAGTTCCCCAACTTTTAATTGAAATCATTTTTAAAGTAATATATTCTTATATTAACTATAGCAGACGCTAGGTAATCTAATGTTCCTCTCTTTCTTCTTCTAGTCTCAATATCTATACAAAATAATTTTATCCTACAAGGACTTCATTGTTTACCAACGTTGGATAATCTCTACATATAATGTAACCACTTGATTGATCACCTGTTGATCAAATAAATTAATTATTAAAAAAAATAAATAAACTTTGTTTCAAAACCCTACAAAGATAGATTCTATCTATATATAGATGAATATAAAGATACAATATGTATATATGTACATATATTAGAATAATTATCTGTAGATCTAATAAGCCTTATTTTTAAAAATAAGGAAATAAAAAAGTAAAATCAAAATATTACATCAGAGATTTAAAATAGATAAATAGATCATCAATGTTATTTTTTCTTTAAGGTTGTGTTTGTAATAGAACAAACAACAAAAAAAAGCCCATTACTATTAATTGTTTATCTCTTTGCACGCTTGTTGTTTATCTAGGCGTTTGGATAATTTACACAAAGCCAAGTTTAATTTTGAACAAAGAGTTTAAAGTGTCCTTCTATCTTTTTTTACGGATTCTTTTGTGTTAATTTTAATCAAAGATAATCACCAAAGGGTTCTTTGAGTATCAAAGAATTTTAATTATAATACTTTAAATTTTTTCTTAATCAATACTTAGTAATTATCTAGTATGCTTTGAGAGAAACTTGTAAATTGTGATTTTTAATGAATAAGAAAGTACTTTAAGCTACTTGGAACTTTAAAAATACATATAATATTTCATATTATTTTTTAGACATTTTTACTTTCCCGCATACTTCGTATAAGGGAAGTATTGGAATCGTCAAAAATTTCGACTTCGAGATTTCGATAGATCTTGACGTTTTAGACCTCCCTGAGTCGGAAAATACCATTTTTCGAATTATGTCTGTGTGTGTGTATGTATGTATGTAATGTCTGTAAGCAAATTTACTCAAAAACTAATCAAGCTAGGACTTCGAAATTTGGTACACCGATATTATTCACAGTTTGTAGATTTCTATCAACATTTGGTCAAAATCGGTTAACCGGAAGTGGTACTTTACCTACACTGGTTGCGCTTACCTTTCAAGTAAAGTACCAGTTTGCTTCGAGATATTTGCTTCATATTTTGTATATAGATTTAAAAATATGAAAAAAATTCAGATACCAAATTTCATCATGATCTGACTACCGGAAGTGACATTTTACCTATACAAGTAGCGTTTCCTTTTTACCGACCGACGATAGTAAGGGAGGTATTGTTTTCACACCAAATTTTACCTATATTTTTAGGTACATATCCCCACGAATCATGCATTTTCTTAACAGAAAAAAGTATTTTTAGCATGATGTCTGTCCGTCCGTCCGTCCGTATAGATGTGTACAGCTTGAACGGCTCAAATAATTTTGATGAAATTTGGTATATTTACTTAATCCATCAGTATGATGAATTGATCAACTTTTGGTGCAAATCCGGAAACCGGAAGTGCTAGTATTGCCGATCGAAGAGAGGAAGTGAAGGGTTATTTTCATATCAAATTTCACGTGAGGACATATCTCCACGTGTTATGCACTTTGTATTGGTTTTATCCTCGAGAAAAATCATCTTCATTAGTTTTTACTTAATTTAAAATTATATGACGTCACCCCGCACTTCATGACGTCACAGCCAGCCCTTATATATTATAAATAAAATAAAATTAAAAATATTTATATTATATCCATATCTGTTTTTTTTTACATTTAAAATATCAGTTAACCGGAAGTAGCACTTTATTCTATATATATATATATATATATATAAATATTACCAAATATCAAATTTGACACCAATAAACTAACGAACTGGCTCTTTATCAATACCAAGTTTACACATTCTAAATATGCATTCACAACTCTTTATACCTATTTATATGCGGGAAAGTCTAGGGGAAGACACTCCCGCTTATTATTTGATATATATATATATATGATATTTTAGCAGAATTTTACTATTTGTTTTTTTTTCAACTGAATTCATATATTATAGTATATTAAAATTATATTACAATTATTTCCAATAAAAGTTTTCTAAAAATAGAAACTACGACAAAACTAAATCTTAACCTCGAAAATTTTATAATTTTATAATAATTTTATATAATTTTATAATTTTATAATTTCTATGATCTAACAGTATATATGCATCTATCTATCTATTTATCTATCTATCTATCTATATATATATATATATATATATATATATATATTATATATATATAACTCTTATTGGTCAAATGAACCACATTTTTCCAATCAACTCTGGGTAAATAATATATTTTTTACTTTTTTATCAAGGAAATTAAATTTTAAATAATAAATAAAAAGATGATTTTTTCCACTCAAATACTGTTTGTTCTCTAAAACTTGAATTTTAAATATATTCTTGAAAATTTTTTTAATCATTAGAGAAGATGATATATTGTGTGGGTATGTGTATAATAATATATCCTCACTCCATCAAAGTTTATTTAGAAACTCATCTCCTATGTTTGATTTTCGATGATCAACCAATTTCTGTCTACCTGATAGAAAAATCATAAGGGCGGGTTTCTATTTTAGCTTTTTAGCCAATGGACCTGAACCTAAAATAAAGAAATTGACTATAAATAAATAATTCGACTGTCGCGGGTGAAAATATGCAGATTCTTTTATTTTACCCATTCACTCCTAAATAACTTATATATCATAATTAAAATACTAAAATTACATCACTGTTGTTAGTTTCTGTTAATTAATTAGAGTAATAATTATAGAATTTTAATTAAAAGAATAACATTTTCTCAACATCATTATGTTTTTAGTTTTCGCTCCATCTTTTTTACCGACCGACGATAGTAAGGGAGGTATTGTTTTCACACCAAATTTCACATGTGGAGATTTTTACATATCTCCACGAATCATGCATTTTCTTAACAGAAAAAAGTATTTTTAGCATGATGTCTGTCCGTCCGTCCGTATAGATGTGTACAGCCTGAACGGCTTAACGGATTTTGATGAAATTTGGTATATTTACTTAATGCATCAGTGGGATGAATTGATCAACTTTTGGTGCAAATCCGGAAACCGGAAGTGGTAGTATTAGCGATCGATGATAGGAAGGGAAGGGTTATTTTCACACCAAATTTCACATGAGGAGATTTTTTTATATATCACCACGAATCATGCACTTTGTATTGGTTTTATCCCCGAGAAAAATCAAATTTATTAGTATTTTCTTGATTTAAAATTATATGACGTCATCCAGCCATTCATGACGTCACAGCCTGGTCCTGCATATATATTATAAATAAAATAAAATTTAAAATATTTATGTTCTATCCATATCTGTTTTTTATTACATTAATAGATATATTAAAATTATTTGAAATTGTTTCTGTAGCTGGAAATTAATTTACTTCAAACCGTCGGTCGGTTCGGACCTGGCCACAGGTCAACTTATTTTTATTTTGAGTTCCTTTCTTAGAAATGCGTCTACTATCTCTACTTCTAATGAATATCATTTTGTTAGTGTCTCAATTGACTCCACATTTCTATGATCAATCCATCAAACTTGGTTGGTCCATTTAAATTCTTTTTAATCCATTCTGTGAATTTTCTAAATAGAAACTTAAAAAAAACGAATATTAAAATAGGTATATATTTTTGGAGTGTTGAATATATGTATGTAAATATATATGTTTGTATTTATTAATTTATAATATATAATAGATTTATATAGGTATAATTTAAAAGTTAAGTATTTTTTTATTTATTTTTTTCATTGAAACAATTTAAATGTTAAAAAAGAATCAAAATATGTAATTTATTAAAAATAATACAATTTTCCAATCTTTTTTACCTTTTAACTATTTAATACATTTTATTAATTAGAATATTTATTTTTAAAATATTTCACGTGTCTAAAATTATTATGTTTTTTTACAAAACATTTCGATGTTTACAATTGTGTACTTAAATACAATTATTCATTATATGTACATCATTATTATATACATCATTGATAATATTTCTATTATATATTTTTTTATGGTAAATTATTGTCTTTATTACAAATACTAAATAAATCTTTTAATAAATTAAAAACAACTGTTATTAGATATAAAACGATACACTTAAATGTTTTTTTTTAATTTTATATATTAAATAGGGTCATTAATGTTATCGTTTTTAATGAAATTCGCAATTGCATGTCTGTCATCTGACCATCTGTGGTGGTTTGTACTGCATTTCCGCCCGATATAATCCATACTCTATTTTTAGATGATTATTCGTGTGTTTGATCAAAAGAGGGGAGGGGAAAAGCATACATGAGAGAATATCAAGATGTTCTGATGACTTAATGACAATTTCCATAAGAAACATTAAAATAAATAAATCTTTTTTAGGGTTAAATTAACCAAATAAATTTTTATAAGAAAAATATGTTTCTATATCTAAATAGAGTAAATTAAATTTTGTTCAATTATAAACTTTGTTAAAATTTTAGGTAAATATTTCTATTTATATACATTTATGATTTTAATTGAACGATATCCTAGTCACTACAATTTCAACCCAAATTAATTTCAATGATTTTCTATTGTTTTATAATAATCTATTATATTTATAATTCTTCAAAAACGAGATCATTGGCAAGAAAATTCTTTAATAAATTATTTTGTTGTTGTAATGTGATAAAAAAATAAATTCATAAGAAAATTATAGAAAAAAATATTTTTATATACTTTCTCTACTGGATAAAAGGGTTGATGTACTATAAATATTAAATTTTAATATGAAAAAACAATAATATTTTCATAAATTAATTTAAATTATTTCTATTTTTTGTTATTTAATTTTATAATTATAAAAATGTATTCTTTAGGAAGGGGTTTATATTTTTAAATTTCCTTATTCATTTTTTATTTCTAATTTATATATTTATATATATAGTTATCGATGGGCAGGATCTTAAAATAGGCTTTCTTAATATAATCAGTAAATTAAGACATTACGCGTTATCTAATAGTCAATAAATGTACCCCGAGCTACCAAAGTTTGGAGTTATTTCAAATAGGTAGAAAGAAACTCAGATTGAAAGTAAAATTTTAACTTATTTCATCTAATTTACTAGTATTAATAAACGAAACGTTTTACCAAGATCTTATTAGTGATTGATTTATGTAGGCAATATTATAAAGTTGGATCACAATATAAATTAACTTACCGTAAACAGAATGGGCCTTAAATGAACCACTGTAGTATACCCACCCTTTTTAACCACCGAGTTTCATATCAAATAATTAATAAGAAACAATTAAATAATAATAAAGGACTGAATAAAAATCAATGAGAATTATTTAATTTGAAGCGGGGGAGGGGGGAGTGCCCGATACATTTAAGAAAACCAGTTCCTTTAAATGGATCGATTACAAGTTTTTACCGACCGACGATAGTAAGGGAGGTATTGTTTTCACACCAAATTTCACATGTGGAGATTTTTACATATCTCCACGAATCATGCATTTTCTAAACAGAAAAAAGTATTATTAGCATGATGTCTGTCCGTCCGTCCGTCCGTCTGTCTGTCTGTCCGTATAGATGTGTACAGCCTGAACGGCTCAACCGATTTTGATGAAATTTGGTATATTTACTTAATGCATCAGTGGGATGAATTGATCAACATTTGGTGTAAATCCGGAAACCGGAAGTGGTAGTATTACCGATCGACGATAGGAAGGGAAGGGTTATTTTCACACCTTATTTCACATGAGGAGATTTTTTACATATCACCACGAATCATGCACTTTCTATTGGTTTTATCCTCGAGAAAAATCATCTTTATTAGTTTTTTTCTTAATTTAAAATTATATGACGTCATCCAGCCATTCATGACGTCACAGCCTGGTCCTGCATATATATTATAAATAAAATAAAATTAAAAATATTTATGTTCTATCCATATCTGTTTTTTATTACATTAATAGATATATTAAAATTATTTGAAATTGTTTCTGTAGCTGGAAATTAATTTACTTCAAACCGTCGGTCGGTTCGGACCTGGCCACAGGTCAACTTATTTAATTTACAAATAACTATTTAACATTGAATATTTATTACTTCTGTGTCGAATACAGGGGTCGGCAACGTGCGGCTCACGAGCCGCATATGGCTCATTCGATGTCAGGATGTGGCTCTCCAGTTCCATGCGCAAATATTAATAATTATATTATTTTTTTAAATTCAAAATATTATATCGAAATCAATAAATATATAATGCAAACAAGATATAAACACTCAACAGAGAAGTTTATTTATTTTGAATCAAAAATCAAATCTATATATCTGATCCTAATTAAATGTCATAATAATGAAACAAAAAAGTGAGTGGCTCTTTAAAACTTTAAACTATTTCATTTTTCCTTTTTGAACAGATTATATAAAGAAACAAGACAATGTAGCACATTTTTGAACGTTATTGAGTAAGAAGAATTCTACTTCATCCTCAACCCACAATGGGGTTATTTCACTCTTAAATCCTCCAGGTCCAATTTTATATATGTATATATCAGAATCAACATTATAATTCAAAAAATCTGGAGTGTCTTCACTCGACTATCTCGCAAATTTGAATTGGATTAATTAACACATATTGTCGTATATAAAATATAAGGGGGTTTGTATTTTATAAGAAAAAATGGGTTATTGAAAAATTAGTTTAATTAATTGGTAGCACTCTGGATGAATTTTGCATAATTAAAAGGGTTATTGAATCCGCGTAGGTTGATATTGGAAATGATAAGATTGAATAGGTTCAATTATAAAAATGCTATATATAAAATTATAACTAAAAATTATTTATTTAATAAACTAGGAGAATTAATATTACAAAAATAGATAATAATGAAATTAATATGAAATTAAAATATATTGAAAGGTACCGTAAAAAAAGATATAAATATAAATTAAAAGAACTAATTTATATTTTAGCAATTGCAATTATAATTAATGATTAATTACCAATGGTCGACCACAGTTAGTATATTGTGTAGTTAAGGAATTGAGAATTCATTGGAGACTTGAGTCTTGAATGTCGTCCGGCGGATTTAACTGGGACATCGATTGTGCAGCAACATTTCTCAAAAAAAGGGGTTGTGTATGAGATGCCCTTACAGCCAGGAAAAATGTCTCACTTTTCTCAAACCTTGATCAAGACTAACTCAAATATCTCATTTTCACCAATAATGAAACCTTCCCCCACTTTGAACACATGGATGGGTCCCTGTACATGTGCAGACAACATGTCCCATGACCAAACGTCCTTTTCTTTAATTTAGCACAATGTGTTCAAAAATGAAAGTTCTAGCTTTCGCATTATTATATACATAAAAAATGTATTTTTTAGGATTATATATTACAATATATTATATAATTAAATTAAATTATAAATTAAAATTAATAAAAAATATATATTGAACCAGCGCGTGTTTGGCTCTTTGTTGATGGCACCACGTCACGTGCTTGCGCGTGATTGTCAGTCAACATCTTAAAAAATTAATTCCGATACTTTCAGTTATTCAATCAAGCTGAAATTCTATATATAGCAGTTTTATACAATTTTTAATCATGTGAAAAACTATCAAACATATATCTTTAATTTTACGGTCAGTTTAGAGGAAAAGAAATGAAAACGTGGTAGGTAATTACCCTCTTCCAGATGAACTACATTTCTCAAAAGTTGGTAGAAAATTAAGAATTTTGAATAATGCCCGCGTACCAAATTTTATCAAAATCTTGTTTACATACACACACACACACACACACAAATTTTCGTGATTGCAATACTATCTCTGGCGAGATAGTCAAAATCAGAATACTATAAGAGATAGATGAATGTCAAAAGAACATACCATTTTTCTTGTGTTTAATAAAATAGATATATCACTTTAATATGCATTCAATGTTATCCTTGTGGAAATTATTTAATGGGGTGTTAAAAACGATTTTTCAAAATGCCTCTCTAAAATACACTTTTCAATTTATTAGCTTATTTATGTATACTTATACATATGAGTGAAATATTTTGGGGTTTCTTAATTATAGTAATTAATTAAAATGTACCAATAAACAAATATCCCAATTATAACGTTGCAATGATAAAAATGGCTTAATTATCTGATTTAATAAAAAAAAACATAATAAAGAATTGATATTTTAAAAACACTTTCCCTTAATTAAAATTAGAACTTTTAGAATAAATGATTTAATTAAAATAAAATTTGATTGATTATTTAGATATTATAATTTTATAATTCTTGAATTTGCAAAAATTAATAATTTTATATTCATTGTCTACTTTTTGAGGGAGGAGGAGTCGATCGAACAGCTTTTATTATTATAAATCCTTATAATAAAAATTAATTTTCCTATTTTTTTGAATACAAGAGGCGGCACAGGGTGGGAGGTAGCGAATCTGCCTCACATTCTCGTCGTCTCGGTTTCAAATCCCGGGCCCTGGCAAGGGAATTTCTCTAGTTGGGGTCCATGGGACGGAGTCAACCCAACCAATTGGAAAGCCACATGATAAAAAGTAGAGCCTCCGATCAAGAAAATCCAGGAACAGGTTGAAAGGACCCGTTCTACTGATCATAGGACACCTAATTAATTGATATAACCGGCTTGATAGGTGTTGTCCTTGCGTAGGACCTACATAAGTCAGAGGTTTTTTTTTTTGGTTTTTTTTTTGAATTCATAGATATTGATGTAATATGATGTATTTTTTCAAAATCTGAATTTAGTTCTCGATCGAGATTTACACTGTTTACTCTCTACTATTTTCGTATACTTTGGGGTTTGTTCATAATTGAAAATAATTGAAATCCAGTAATTAAGTAATTTGTATTATTTTTGAAATTAATCAAATTCCAAAAACAAATAATAATTCTTATATAATACATATTGTTATGAATTAGAACATAACAATTTATTTATATGAGATATCAAAGAAAACAAAATTTACTAGTCCCACCTTCAATTACAAATGAAACAACGGTTCATCGGCTGATCGACTTATTGCTATAGAAGATATTCATAATAATCGGGTTTGAATATATATAAGCATCATCATAAAATTCAAATTTGGATCTTATAGTCATGATAAATATTGTTTCTTAGATAACCGATATTACCGGTGATATAAATCAACTAAATTCTATAGACAACTCAAAATGAACACCTACATATGTATATTCCAATAGAATTGTTGAATAGATACTGTAAGCAATTTAATATTTATAATATAATAAGTTGAATAAAATAATTCTGATTTATCATACATTTTTTGCCATTTATATATTTATCACTGATAAAATATAAAATATATTACTGATTTTTTCTATTCTTCAATGTCCATCTTGACATGATCATAAATTATGACATGTATTCCAATTTCGTTCGTATGATGTCATTATTTATAAGAGAATTATGTAAGTAAATGATGTCACACATCAGACACTTGTGGAGAACAATTACAAACGAAAGTCATAAAGTTAATCTCGAACGGGAGAAAATTCACTAAATGATAAAATCTTTTTTTTATATTTACATCCTTAATATATACATCCATATTTACATAACTATATTGGTGATAATCTCACACACGTATCTATACATATATTTATCATTTTGAGTGTAGTGTTTAATATCATCACTTTTTCAATTAAATTTGGATTTTATTTAACAATTCATTTTTTTAATGATATTTGAATGCAATATTTTCGTACATCATTTATTCGTTAGCTTTAGAAAAGCAAATACTTTAAATCAATAATTTTTCAGATTATAATAGATATAATAGGTATATATAATAGATATAAATAATAATATATAATAGATATATAATATATATATAATAGAGTAAACATTAATTCGTTTTTTCTAATATTAGACTTAAAGAGAATATTTGATCTAATGTTGACTGTTTAAGTTTAAATCCACATTAATATAGTTGTAATTTTAATAAAATAATATTCGAGAGAATACTGTTGTCAAAAAAGAGATTTATCTGTTCATTTTATTTTTTTTTTTAAAAATGGTTAATGAATAACTACCTCAACTTATGTAACATCAGTTCCTCTAAATTAATTTCTACCGAGTCTTTTGTTTTATTATTTAAACTTAAATTCAATATTTTTTTAAATAGAATCCCCCCCATCTTCTCTTTCTCTCTCTATTCTTCATATTATTGATTCATTAAATTATTATTTCCACCCATTATAAAGTCTATCCGTACCTGATAAACCTTTTGGATATTTTTAATTCCTTGTATGTTTAATATTTTATATTGCTAATTTTAAAGCATTTATAATGTTCATCAGTTTTTGTGTATTTTTGCCAAAAATTAAAATTTGCTCTCATTCCTAACACAAAAATAACCAAAATTACATATTTATAATATATTTAAGTATTAAATCTTTTTAGTATTACATAGAATAAATAAATCAACCCCTCGACATCTTGACCATAACTCAGGTATGGATTGTCTGATTTTTATATATTTTTTTTTACACTGATTAGGAGGAATTGAACACCATTTAAATGGTCTGAAGAAGTTCGGGAAGAATATAACTGTCACTGTTGTCTTTTAATGATATTTATAGATAATTTTTACCGACCGACGATAGTAAGGGAGGTATTGTTTTCCCACCAAATTTCACATGTGGAGATTTTTACATATCTCCACGAATCATGCATTTTCTTAACAGAAAAAGGTTTTTTTTAGTATGATGTCTGTCCGTCCGTCCGTCTGACCGTCTGTTCGTCCGTATAGATGTGTACAGCTTGAACGGCCCAACGGATTTTAATAAAATTTGGTATATTTACTTAATGCATCAATATGTTGAATTGATCAACTTTTGGTGTATATCCGGAAACCGGAAGTGGTAGTATTTCCGATCAACGATAGGAAGGGAAGGGTTATTTTCACACCAAATTTCACATGAAGAGATTTTTACATATCTCCACGAATCATGCACTTTGTATTGGTTTTATCCTCGGGAAAAATCATCTTCATTAGTTTTTCTTAATCTAAAATTATATGACGTCACCCAGCCCTTCATGACGTCACAGCCAGCGCCTCCTTATTATAAATTATATAAAATTAAAAATATTTATGTTATATCCATATCTGTTTTTTATTGCATTATAAGATACATTCAAATTATTTGAAATTGTTTCTGTAGCTGGAAATTAATTTATTTCAAACCGTCGGTCGGTTCTGTTCCTGGCCACAGGTCAACTTATTTTTATATATTTTTAAATTTATCGTACAATGGAAACTTAGTTTTGTTTATGTTTGAATAGAAGGGAAGGCATTGTTTTCACACAAAATTTCATTATTATTATCAGATTATTTTGATATCCTCACGAAACATGGATTATGTTAACAGAAAAATGTATTTTTAGCATAATATCTGTCCGTCTGTCTGTGAGTTCGAATAGACGTGTACGATAAAATTTGGCATATTTACTTACTGTATTAGTAGTAGTATGAATTCATAAACTTTTGGTATATATCCGGAAACCGGAAGTGGTAGTTTGCAAAGTATTAATTTTATATTCATTGTCGGAATGTATTTCACTTAAAATATAGTAGTAATTAATAATTGAGTAATTAAACTTAAAATAAACCCCAAGATAATATAATTTATTCATTTTAATTCAAGTTTGAAATTTTTTTTTTACCTATATATATATAATGTTCTTTGGAAATTAATTTATTTCAAATTGTCCGACGGTTGTGTGCCTGACCACAGCTCATTTTTTAATTGAGATTTTAAAAAATGAGATGTATATATTATATAATTTGATATTTTTTTTTTCATTTTTAAATTTTAAATAAAAAAAGTTAGATATGAAGACTACATAAAATCAGATAAGAGGAAATTGGAGTAAAGCGGAGGATTTAATGAATGTGATCAATGTGATCAACTTTCTAATTTAGTTATAAACTAAAATATATTTTTTTTGAAAAACACTTAACCATTAAATATTTGGTTTGTTCAGTAAATATTTTAGACATCTTTCAAAAATTTAGAAATATTAAAATATCTTACTAATTCCTTCTTGGTGTAACGGTCCTTTTCCAAATGATTTTCCCATATATACATTTTTCACTTAAGTTTCTCTCACTCGAGCCTATATGTCCCTCCTGTCTGGCTTCTGAATTTTATAATTCTAACTATAATTAAGGATGCGCTTAGGAATTATTCAATCTTCGCCATTTGCAGTCAATAAATGTTGCACAGAATTTTTAAAAAATTCTAAATCTATCTCGATAAAAAGTCATTGAATATGTTTCAGATCTATAAATAATATATATATATATTTGAATATCAATAATTAGGGTATTTAATTTAATAAAAAATTGTAAATTGAATAGAAAATAAAATTTATATGGGATTCATGGTTATTATATTAAATGTAAATTTACTTTATTAAAAAGATTATCTCTATATTAAATATATTATATATCTAACTAATTTTTCATTTTATATACATTAATCTCAATTGATATTTTTTATTAATTAATTTGTGTATTGAATATGAATAAATAAATAAAATCGAAGAGTGAAATTGAAAAATGAACAAGCTTTCTTTCATTAAATTTGATTTGATAAAATGAATATCAAAAAATAAATAGAATTACATCCATGTATACTTTAGATTTAAATTGAATTAATTAAATTTATCAAAAAAAAATTGAATAAATATGATCCAATAAATAATTAAAAAAAAAAATAATTTAAGCCACTTGTATTTTATTAGTTATTACAAAATAATTGTTTTCTGAATCAAATGGATATTTTCTTATAGCTATATATATATATATAATAAAATCGTTGCTAACTAGTTATATAATAAATAATAAAGATATTGCAAGGTAAGAAGAAAGATTGGTAATAAGTTTATACCATCTGCTAAATGAAAAATCTTGAAAAAATATCAATAAAGTTTGGATAAAGGATTAAAATAGAATAATTGAGTAGTATGACTCTGGATAAGGGAGTTTGGTGGAATGTCGTTGTTATTTCGAGTGGGTATCTAGATCTTTCCATTCTCTTATTTCTGTTAATAATACTATTAGCTAAATTAATGGGAATCATTATGTTCATAATTGATATTTTATATTCAAATATTTAATTATTATTATCTTCTGTCAGCACCTCTTCTTTGCCCAACTGTCGTTCGATGGGCGCCTCTCACTTTTTTATTGGAGCTTTACCTGGTTCTTTACTCGACAATGACAAATAAATAGGCTACTTAAATTAATTATAAAATTTATTAATGAATAACTCAATAAATCAATTTTTCATCTTGACAAACTATTTTCTGAAATAGTGATTTTTTTTAACAACATTTATATCGCATTTTGATGTTGATGTTGATCTTCTCCCATTCTAGCCACGTGTCCTGCCCACCGTAGCCTTCTCGATTTTATAATTCTAACTATATCTGGAGATGCAATTCCTCGTTATGCAATCTTCGCCATTCCCCGGTGACCTCATCTTTCTTTGGCCCATAAATGCTTCGCAGAATCCTATTCTCAAATACTCTAAATCTACTCTCGTCACCTAAGGTTATAGACCATGCCTCACATCCATATAACACAACCGGTAAAATAATTGTTTTATATATTTTAATTTTTATCCCCTTTGATAATAATTTTGATGCGATAAGCCCCTTTATTGCATGATAACAGGCGTTTCCCGATTGTAACCTCGCTTTAAACTCACCTCGAATATTATTATCTTCGTTATCACAGAACCTAAGTATTTAAATTTTTCTACATTTTCAAATTCTATATCTTGTATATTAAGATTTTGTGTGTTATTCCTCTCTGTTACTATATACTTTGTCTTAGCATTATTAATTTCTAGTCCCATCTCTTTTTCTGCTTCAATTCATTTTTCTGCACTATCTATAATTGCAATTGCCGAATCTCCTATTATATTTAAGTCGTCTGCGTAACCTAATACTTGAATTTTTTTGTTTAATTCGATTCCGTTTGACCTCTCCCCAATTTGTCTAATTACATACTCCAGAACTAAATTAAATAAAATTGGTGATAATGCGTCTCCTTGTTTTAACCCATTTCGAATTTCGAAAATTTCTGACAATTGATTCTCGCATCTTACTCTTCCTTTACTACCCACAAGACAAATTTGAATCATTCGTACTAGTTTTACTGTAAATATTGTGATGATCAAAAACTTTAATTGAATAATTAAATTAAGATATATTTTATTTGTTGACAAGAGAGAATTCAATTGTAGCTTAAAGAAATGTAGAAACATTAAATAAAAGCAACAAATTAAACGTGGGGTTGGCAATTTTTACTTTATTCGATATAAAATAAAATATTCTACAAATGTATATTTAAGTTTAATGTTAGGATTTCTTATCATCATAAAATAGCATAGTATGGATTGAAGTAAATTTATATATATATATATATATATATAATCTATATAGTATATTATTATAAAGACAGGTCTCAATGTGTCTGTTATTCTAGTAGAGTTCTTAGAAATGAACTCGTTTCGAATTCTCCTAGGATAAACTCTTTTAGATCTTGAAAGAAATAAAATGCTAACTGGGGAGATATAAATCAGCAAAAGTAGAAAGGTCGAATAGAATCTGCATGGAATCAGCATATAGACAGGTTAAAGGGGCGAATGGAGTATGTAAAGAGGAAAGGGAAAAGGAAAGAGTAAAAAAGAAATAAAAAAGCTGCTCGAAAAGAAAAAAAAATATTAAGATTATTGTTAAGTAATAAATGAATAACACCATCATTAATAAATTTTTACATAATATATTATATTATATTAAAGAAAACATAGAAATTGATTTTAATATAAAATTACAGAAGTAAATTAAATAATAAATTAAAGAATTTATAATAAATATTTTTATTAATCAATGAAATTATTAGATCATAAATATTTTAGTAGAAATAAGATTTTAATGGTTTTTTTAATGGCATAGAAATACAAAGTATTGTACCTGTGTACCTGAGTAACTATAGTTTATTCGTAGTTTAGACACTGATTCTTTTATCCAAAGCCTGTTTTGTATTTTCGAAATAATGATATTGCAATTTATAACCAAATATAGTTTTTTCGTTTGTCAAAGAAGTTATAAAAGAAGCTATTGGAATACCCCGGCTGTCTTTTTTGTGATTGTTAAACGTCAGAACTACCTTTTATTCGATCTAAAGAAGATTTTTTTTTTTGGCGTGAGAAATCTTGGAAAACAGGCGAGGAGTTAAGTATTGGAAAATCACAATATTTCTACAATCTGGCGTAAATCTGGAAAGGGATTAGAATTAGAATAAGTCAAGAAATGTTCTCTTCTTTCGGGTGCACGAGTTAACCCAAATTTGTTATCATTTCAATAGAATACGAACTGAACAAAGCATAAGAGTGTATATAATATATACGTAAATATGTACAAATTCCGAAAATAAAATAAAATAAAATATCACATAACTTTTTTATTGATAATCAGAATATACATGTATATAAATCGTTGGAATCAAATCTCTTTCTACAGAGTCATTTCTTCAGGTTCCGGATCCCAATTCATGGATATTCACGGAAATTCACTATTTTCCATTTTCTTCTCAAATTACGAGGTAGTCTGCTACTAATGAATGCCAAATAAAAACTAACAGATCCAGTTGGTTCAAATTTCGACAGGAGTCAGCTGATAGTGGCCTGCTGACAGGAGCAGTGTTGCCATTTAAGAGACGGGAAATTCAAAAAGTGACGGTCATATTGACCTACCCTCGTGTAATATAAACGTATTTGTGTATAAATTCCGAATAAAAATAAAATATCACATATCGTATAAATAACTTTTTTATTGATATTCAGAATAATCTAAAAGCCATATATGTTAGTCACAATTTTATTTTGTATATTAATTATGATATTCGATTCTTAAAATAATTAACTTGATGAAATATTATCATTGGTTTTTAATAAAGTATTTTACTTAAAAAAAATAATAATACAAATTATTAAAATTATTTTTTAAACTATCAAAAATTCTGGTAATATAGAAGTGTAAAAATAGACGAAAAGGTCTTGTTAAGTAGAATTTTTGGCTATTTACTAATTAATATACATAATGTCACTTATACGCGTACTTTATTTAAAATTAAATATTCATTTTACAAAAACCCAAAACAACCCTAAATTTACATTCTAAAATATATTTTAACTTATTTATTCTAAGAACATGGATTGTTACCTCTCATTTGACCATTAATGGTAATAAATATATAATTACTAGTATTTCTATTTAAAAATAGTCATATGTAATTACATTTTTATGACTACGAATATATTAGATATATATGTATGTGTATTATATTTTATTCATTTTGATTAAAATACAATTTAGAGAGGGAATTAATTTGAAAATTAATAATTAAAACTACATAATTATAAATTCCATTTGTATTATTCAATTGAATTAATTTTTATATAATTATATAATTCTAATTTATACATAATATTTTTTTTTTTAATTTCATAATATATAGAAAAAAATGAATCACTCATTATCATTTACCCTTCTCTCTCTCCCTCTCTCTATTATCGGATTGATAATCATTGAGGTGTATGGCCCCTGTAAAGGGATTAGAAAATGTAATCATTTAGTACATTAAACATCCAAGCCATACAATGGCATCCAATTAGATTCAATAGTGTATAGATTTCTAACGATTGAATTTAGCAACTTTAATTTGATTTTATTAGAAAATTAATGAGGCGCTAAAGATATCCAATAGAACAAATGTAATATATTTATTGAGTAATTTATTATGGGTATTTAATTTATTCTAAATTATGAGTTGGTAGAGTTAGTGTATTATTGGCAGGGATACCACACAAATATAAACCTATAGAAACGACTATATGATTTTTTTTATTAAATAATAATTTCCTTGAATTTTGTATATATATATTATTTATAATTTATTTAAAAAAAAATTATACTTAATTCTTAAAATGATTTCTTTTTAAGTAGATTTACAAAAATATAATATTAGAGTTAATACCACTCATTGAAAATGAAATCTATATATTTAAAAGACAGTTCTATCACATACTCCTCCTAAACGACTAATGCGATTTGGGCCATTCCAATGCCATTTGATAGCCCTCGGGCTAATCTATTAATAGCGTGAAATTCATTGGAAAACAATAAATACTTTTTGAAAAAAGTGAAAAAATAATTTTTTTCTTATTTTTTCTTATTTTTTAGATATGACGTTACAGCTAGCGCATGTGAGATATATCTCTATTTTTATATTATAAATAAAATAAAATTAAAAATATTTATGTTATATCCATATCTGTTTTTTATTGCATTAATAGATACATTTCAATCTTTTACGTTTCAATTTCTTTGCGTGTGAGGGCTCTCACACTAGTCCGCTAATATATAATTAATTTACTGATTAAATTAAAATATATTTTAAATAAGAACACAAAAAGAAATGAATGTTTTATGTAATATACTGATTGAAACAAAATAGATGAAAACCTTTTACTACTTTCAACCAAATACTATGTACCACTCGGGGGTACAGGGGGCGGAGTCCCCGTCTAGGTATGAAGAGCGCCGAAGACGCTCTGAGCAGCTAGTTTTATTTTATTTGTTAGATTAAAGTTAAATATAAAAAAGAATAATTTAAATATTTTATACTCTTTGTGATGTTCCAAATATATTTATTTACTTGATGCGCATTTTAGGACTATTAAATTATTTAACTTTCCTCGTGACTCTCTCTCTCTCTTTCTCTCTATTCACAATTTAAATTATTTTCTTTTGAATTATTATTATATTAATATTAACTTTAACTTAAAAATAATTAAATCAATTTTCAAAAGATATTATTTTTAAATGATTTATAAATAAAATTTTCAAATAGGAGGATATTTTTAATAAAATAATAAATTTCTGCTAATATATTCTATATGTATTTTTGCTTTTATTTAGTGAATGAATAAATGAAACATGGAATAATAGAGGAAACTTGTTTTTACACAGGCATGCAAAGGATGCTTGAATGCACATAAATGCGACTGCAAAGGATTGAAAGGATATCCGGGCGAGACAGGCGTCAATGGACTTCGAGGGATGGAGGGTCCTCCGGGACCGACAGGTTTCGAGGGACCATTTGGTGTCAAAGGCGAAAAAGGCGCTTGGGGTGATATCGGCAGCGAAGGAGAAAAAGGACATCGGGTAAGTAATGAGGAATATATTCTAAATCAATCATTTAATCCTCTTTTACCTCACTTCCACCATCCCCCACCCCTTATCGCTAGACAACAAATTAATATATCATTATTATGATATATGATAATAATATATTATACTAGTAAATTAATTACAATATCCCAAAATTATGAATAAATTTTAAATGAAAAAAAAATTCATTGAATGGAAAAAAGAAAAAAATATTGATGATGATGTTGAACGCAACAACATCCACCTGTCTATCATACGTTGTCAATAGCATATACTTATCAACTTTTATGAAATAGCATATCATATAATCTATCTATCATCATATTTATTTATAAAAAAATAAAAAAAAAAAAAAAAATTGAATCATTTTTTTTAAATAATCTAGAAAAAAAAAATTGAAACATTTTTTTTTTTAAATAATCTAGAAATGATTATTAAACTTTGACATTAAAAACACAAGTATTGATTAGTACATAATATATATTTATATAAATAAAAAAATAAATGAAAAAAATATTATAAAAAATAAAAATAATATTTCCATTTCAATTGTTTTGTCATTAGCAAATATTGATAATATAAATAAAATAATTATTAATGAATTGATAATAATTATTTCATTTGACAAAGAAAAATTAAATGAAATTTGAAACCCTACACGCTATTGACACCTGATATAAAATAAAAAATGAACAATAGGCCAAATAAAAACTCAGTGATCCTTTGGCATGTAAATCAAATTCACACTCACAATTTGAAAAAAAAACAGTTTATCAACATGATTATTAAATGAATAAATTCAAATATTTAAAAATTCTAAATAATATTTTAATTATTATTATCAGAATATTCTAATTCTCAAAACACTCACCCATCTTCATACACCAGAAGAATGGAGGTATAATACTTATTATCATTAAATTATTAAAGCTTTGGTGGTTGTTTTTATTTATAATGGAATTTTGTAAATTAAACCACATATTGATATTTGTTATTGTAAATTTATTCAAAAAATACAAACATATACACAACGTTTCGATTGCTACTTCTGCAATCGTTATCAAGCGACTGCACTGTTCGAGTGTCCAGTGACAAGTGACCAATGATCATTAATATAAGACCCAAGTCACCAACCAGATGGCGCTCTGAACGTGCTTACAATTTCAATTTTATTATTATTATTAAAATTTCCTTTTAGTTGTTTTTGTTCTCAATTCAAAATAATAGTTTTAGAATTCTATATATAAGAGAGTCTAATATATTAAGTATCACTTTGGGTTCTCACTTGGCCTATTGATCATTTTTTTATTTTACAGGAAGAGGAAATAAACTCTAAAATGAAGATTTTACTAATTTTTTATTAATTTTAAATTAAATATACTGAGTTTTTTTCTTTTTATAATATAATTATTCATTAATAATCTAAGATTAGTTATATTTAAATATCAGTTTTGAAATTTTTCTTTTTCAAGATAAAAAAATAACTTTTGTTTCATATTATTAGGGGGATGAAGGAATGCCTGGATTTGCTGGATCCCCTGGCCAATCTGTAAGTATTACTTTTTTATATTTATTTGAAAATTCAATAAAAAAAATTATTATTTTATTTTCGAATTATTAAATTAAATATTCTCAATCGGTTTAATCTATAATTATAGAATATACATATTATAAGCTTCTTAGACCAATTTATATCCTTTCAAGCATCCTTATCTTTATCAAGACTTACTAATAAATGGGCCTTTTTTTTATCTTTCCATCGCAATACCTGTTATTAATAAATAGGAATTCTAAGAAATATTTATAAATCTCGAATATCTGCAGTTTTCCAAGGAGAGGCTCATTATTTTAATTGCGTTTCTTTTGAATATTAACAAAAGATCAAAATCTCCTCTTTTTAATCATATTAATTAAAATTTTAATTTTTCTAAAGTTTAAAATATTAATTAAAATTTTACAAAATATATATTTCAATTTCAATCTTTTATCTACTACTCTATATATTCATGTATATATTTATATATATATTGTTAAAAGTTAAAATAATGTTAACATTTTGTGAAAGATGGTACGTGTTTTTAATCAAGTGTTTTATTAATACATATATACAATTAAAACACCATATATATACAAAATGGAAAATTCTATAACAGAATTAATTTTTACGATTGGATCAAATTACGGTTGGAGAGGGGATTGAAGAATGAATTTTTGTATCAAACATGAATCAACATCATTTCTCAAACTTTTGAATATTTCAAATCAAATTATTTTTGTTTCAAAATTACAATTTTATTTAATTTGTTCTATTTTAATACATAATTTATTATTTTCTTATTTCATTTAAAAATAATTCATAAATAATGTTGAATTCAAAATTATATTGATTTTCCAGTTGAGCATTTGGTTGTAAAATTGACTCACTCCAATATGCTTTGAATGTAATTATTTAAAAAAAATTTTTAGGGTGAATTTCAAAATGGCAAGAACTAAAATATTTACTCAGTGTCATATAATTATATTAAAGATTATAAACTTAATTAATTTAATTTGAATAATAATTCTTTATTATTAATCAAAATTTCATAAATTTATTATTCTAACGTTTGACATTAGTTTATAAAATAGTTCTCTCTATCCATTTAGGATGTTAAATAAATAAAAAGTTACGTTTTTTTTTTTGATCAATTTAACTTGTCTCTCTACCCCCTACCCTACTCTCTCTCTGTCTCTCTCTACGTAGCTCCACTTAATATATTTTAAACGATTTTATGTTCGACTGCTATTCGAATCGATTGGCCTGTTAATCATACGATCTCATCTCCTATTGGGGTCAATTCTTTTATTAATAAACAAAATAGAAAAAATGTTGTTGTGGCATCATCTGGTGTTCAGATGCCTTAAATGACACTCTTGAATATATACTAAAAAAATCCCTATCATATATATATATATATATATATAACTATTTTTTTCTTTTTTTTTCTTTTAGCTAAATAATCGCCAGAATGTTAAAGTTAGACGATAATAATTTTTTATTCAAATGATATTCAAATAACGATTGAGTTTTTCTCTCTCTATTTTATTACTAAACGAGCACTTTAATAGAAAATGTTAAAATTGATCTTGTGGGACTGGTTGACTATTATAATTATAGTGTATGGGTGTGTGGAATCTGGTGTGGGAGCTACATCCTCTCTCTCTCTCACACACATACACACTTTGCGGGAGCTATAATTTACTGCACTTAAAAATTGCAAGGTTATTTTCTTTTATTCACAATACAAATACCGAATAATTTAATATTTTTTTTTACATCTAAATATAACATTCTACGAATAGAATTTGTAATTCCTAAAAAAAGGTTTTTATTGTTTAATGTTCAGTCCATAGAAGGGAATGAAACGATATTCAGTAAATATTTGATTCATTAGTAAATCCTTTTTTTATTTTGATTTGAAATGAATTTTGATAGGAACTGATAAGTAAATGATTAAACTTTCAAAAAAACAAAAAAAAAAAAATTCTGAAGATTTATTGCATGAAGATATTTTAGATAAAAAAAAAATCTAAAAAATTTTATAATACAATTTTCAAACAAACTCTAATCATACTTATGTACTTACTACATATTATATTTAATTGGAGAAATGTATAATTCATATGATACCAAATTCGATACTCTAAAATAAATCTCAAGAAATGATAAAAATTTATAAAAATCGATTTTTGTCAGAAAAAAGCCAATTTATAGGAAATTTAATAAATAAAATTGTTTGTATAGTATAAAACTGATGTTCAAACCCCACAATGGGCGTCAAATAATATCATAGTACTATGATGAATGTTGAGAATTTAAGTTGAGAAGGAAAGTAATATTATCAAGATCTTGTGTAGGTTGATAAGTGATGAAATTAAAAATATCAAATAAAAATGGATATAAAAAATAAAGATTTTAATATATATTTAAGTAAATTTCAAATAATAGGGAAAATTAATACATCCCCAAATTTCTAGAAGTCTCTATTATATTTAAATATTATATTATAATATAAATATATATAAAAAGTATTTTCCTATTTCTCTTTTGATTGATTAATTCAGATGTAACATTTTCTAAAGATAGACTGGTATTTCTCTGTCATTTTTGTCAAATCTAACTCATTTTTCAACATCATATCACCATCCCCCCAACCCTAGTTCTCTTTTCACTTGTCCACACATATACACTTTCTATCTCTCTCACTTCTATTACATTCACGCGAGTTACGCTTTTAATTAATATTCCATTTCATTATTATTCCATATACGAACATATCCGTTCATTCAATAAAGGTAATTGTGCATTTATTACATATTAATATATATATATACATATATAAAAACCATTATATTATCAAAAAAAGATGATTTTTTTAGTTAATGCCAAAAATTATAAAATAAATATAATACTTAATGGTAAGTACATCAGATGAATCTGATAAATATATGTCCAACCAGTAAGTGCCTAAAAGTTATACAACCAGGTTGATTTTTTTACTTTAATCTTTAATCAAATTAAAATCGTAATTTTTATTTTATATAAACTTTTCACATTATTATATTATTAAATTTCGCTTTAAATTTTTAAAGATAATATTAATATTAAATTTCTGTCTAATGACTTTTTATATTCGTTTCATTTAATTATTTAATAGTATATTTTAATTTTCACATCTGGTGGTCTGAAAAGTTTCCGACCTGAACAAGAAAAACGATGTTTTTCAATTTTTTTTTTGCTATATTTTTCGACATAATCTCCATCAACACTGATATATTTCTCATAACGGTGTTCTAATTAATTAAATTTGATTTAATTAATTAATTATTTAATTAATTAATTAAATTTGATTTAATTTAATTTAAGTCTCATCAACAGTTATGAATCGACGCAAAAATTCGTTTGGATTACGCCTACAGCGCCAAATTGTCGTTAGATGGTTTTTCGAAGCAATTTTTGGTCTAACGTTAGGAAATGCGGCACCCACATTGCACACAGCTTTCCATATTCAAATGGTTTTGCAAAATATTTCGCACACGTTCAGCTGACATCGTACAGGTCTCAATTATCTTGAATTTTGAAAAATAAAACAAAAAAAAATTGAAAAATATAGTTTTTCTTGGTCAGGTCGGAAACTTTTCAGACCACCCTCGTACCTCCCATAAATATAAATATCAAAGATATGTATAATAATTGTCCATCTTATATAGAATTTTTTTAAGTTTTAAAATTTTTGTTAGTCATAAAAACATTTTTATTTTCATTGAATTAAAATATTTCAAAAGAATAAAAGTATTTAAATTAATTAACAACAAATATACTCTGAAATTAACATAGGGCACTGTCCAAATTAGATCTAAAGGCAAAAAACGGTTTTTGTATTGTTGACTATGGATAATTTGGAGCTCGCCCATAGTTCCTTCTTTCTATTGCATAGGTTCTTAAACTTATGTACTCCACGGACCCCCACTTGAAAAAATTTTTTTTGACGGACCCCCATCACAACTTTAGGTACTTTTCGTCATTTTATTAATTAATTTCTGGCTTACGATCTCATAAGGACAAGGATATATGATGAATATTTCTAACAGTGATTGGTGAATAACGATTTTTTTGCATATTGTAGAACACATTTTATTAGAAATTATAATATTGAAGAAAGAAAATACAAACATTGTCATAGCAACAAATCTCACAAATTATAATGGGTACTTACATTAAATTCATATAAATATTTTATAATTTTTTTCAGAAAATATTAAATAAGAAATATTTTAAAAAATAACTGCATCTATCTCATTAAATATAACTTACATATTTAATGAGATGTATGCAGTTGTTTTCTTGAAACAAGAATCTCAATATCTGGCTTAATATTGGAAACTTTTAATCTAAGATCCGGCTCTACATTTAATTTGTTTCTATATTTAGACTTAATATAAAATAGTACCGAAAAAGCTTGTTCGCATAAATATGTTGTGCAGAATGGAATCAAGTGTTGAAGTGCTTTATTTGCAAGCGCAGGATAATCTGACATGAGAAGTAACCAAAAGTTGCTCAATTCAGTTTTGTTAAATTTTAGTTTATAAGTTGTATCACATGATAATTCCACGAGAATATCTTGTTCAGGTGCAGATAAATGTTTAGCATTTGTAATTTCCATATTAAATGGATCTCTGATCCAGTTATTGCAAGGATCAGGAGTAGAAAAATACTTCCTGAAGTTGCTTTTCAAAGTAATTAAATGTTCAACAAATAATTGACGCGTTTGATTAAGCAATTTTTCACTGGAGCTTTCTATGAAATCATTGAGAGTTGGAAAAGACTCATATACACCGTTCTGGATGCGTTTCGACCACAAGTCGATTTTTTTAATCATTGCTTCTATTTTATCTTCAACTTTAAATATATTTACAACAGTACCTTGCAGGCTCAAATTAAGTTCGTTCAATTTTGTAAAAATATCAGTCAAGTAAGCCACCTTAGCTAACCAGATAAAATCATTGAAACATTCGGTCAGTTCAAAATGCGCATCTATTAAAAACAATCGTATTTCATCTCGAAGCTCAAAAAGGCGAATGAGTACTTTCCCGCGGGACAACCAACGTACATCTGTATGTAATAATAAATGTGTATGTTGACTACCCATTTCCTCACACAAAATTTTAAAAACTCTGGAATTAAGTGGACGAGCCTTAATGAAATTGACAATTTTAACTACTTCGTCTAATGTTCTTTTCAAATCTGGTGACATATTTTTGGCTGCTAATGATTCTCTGTGAATGCAGCAATGATTCCAAACAACCTGAGGCGCAACATTTTTAATAAGAGCAATCAATCCAGTTCTTGTACCTGACATTGCACGAGCACCATCAGTGCAAATTCCAACACATTTTGGCCACTCTATTTCATTTTCGGTTATAAAATTATTCAAACTGTTAAATATGTCATTAGCTGTCGTTCGTGAAGGTAGTGAATCACAAAACAATACATCTTCTTGTATTTGATTTTCAAACTCATATCTAATGAAAGCTAACAAATTGGCATTATTAGTGACATCAGTACTTTCATCCAATTGTAATGAGTAATAGTGACTTTTGCGCACTCTCGATATTAATTCTTCTTTTATATTACATGACATGTCTTCAATCCTATTCTTAACCGTATCATTTGATAATGAAATCAAATTTATATCGTTTGCTGCTTTAGTTCCTAACATTATATTTGTAATTACTTTTGTAGCAGAAAGAATTAATTGCTCTGCTATATTATGCGGCTTTCCTGCTTTAGCAATAAGTAGAGCTACTTCATATGATGCCATTACTGCTTTCTTACTCATACCACCAGATCCCGTCTTTACCATCAATTTCTGACTTGAATTAAGTTCTTCTTTTTTCATTTTAAAAAATTCGATAGACTTACTAACATGCTCGCTGTGCTTTGTTTGTAAATGACGTCTGAGATTAGCAGGTTTCATACTTTCATTGGATAAACTTTCCTGACATAGAACGCAGACTGGTCTTTCCACATCATTGTTGCAAATATAAGTAAATCCAAATGATAAATAATCATCCGAATATTTTCTAGTTTTGCGTTTCTTGGTAGAGTTTGCTGTTGATGCCTCATCATCTGATTCTTTCCGTTTCTGTGTTGAACCAGTTTGTAGCCAACGATCCATTTTATGGAGTAATTTATTAACATTGAACTACAATAATATAAATATAATATAAATATAATATAAATATAACGAATTATTATTTACTAGCTATGTTTTAATATGATTTTAAATGAATGTTTTAATATCATTTTAAATGAATGTTTTAAATCATTTTAATAAATGTTTTAAATCATTTTAAATAAATGATTTAATATCATTTTAAATGAATATTAATTTATATAATAAATATATTTCGTAATTTGATTCTAAAATATTATTAATTTCGTAATTTGATTCTAAAATATTATTAATTTCGTAATTTGATTCTAAAATATTATTAAAATAAATATTTTTTATTCATAAAACTAACTTATACTTACTCTCAAAAACAGCCTTTCTGGGAAATTGCAAAATGTGTTTAGTGTTTTTATAAAATAATGATCATGCAAATTACACTAAAAATTAAAAAAAATTATTAGCTATAATAAACTATTATTAGCTATAATTTAATTATAATTAATTAAATTAATAAAAATAATTTAAAGATACAACTCGTTGAGAAATGAACTTATAATTAACATTAATAAAAATAATTTAAAGATACAACTCGTTGAGAAATGAACTTATAATTAACATTTGCTTTAAAACTGTTTAAAACCCCAGAGTGGACGCTGACAATTTGGGTTTTTCCGGGTAAGACTGTCCCCTCCCCTGGTTTTCCCCAATAACAAAGTGAAAGAAAATTCCCTTATATGCCTCCCCTTCCGAGCCCCTAAGAGGGGTTATTTTAAAGGAACAATCGAAAAATGATTTTAAATGAATGAATGGATGAAAATTCAAATTTTATATATAGTTTTTTATATATGTTTATTTATTCACAAAAAATTAATTGACATAATTATCAATTTAATAAAATAAAATAGTATTATTAATAGTATTAAATTATAGCCGTAATTCTCTAGGAGGATATAGTTAAACAATGAACTTTAAATATTTATATATGTATATATTTTTACGATGATTTTTTTCCGAGGACCGCGGACCCCCAGTAAAGGCTTCGCGGACCCCCAGGGGTCCGCGGACCACAGTTTAAGAACCACTGTTCTATTGTATTAATTTATTTTTTGTTTATTAATTTATTGATATTAATCTTTGTTTTCTTGAAAAAATATTTAATGGTATTGAAAAAAGTCAAATTATATATATACATAGACCAATAACAGTGGCACAAATCACAAAGGAGATATATGGTAAGTACATTGTAGTTAAAGTCGATTTTTTATGTTTTTATTTTATCTTTGGGAATATACAATAAAATTTTCCATCACCTGTGCAGGCGGAGTAAGTAGAAAGGGTCTTTAATGAGTAGATATAAACGTGAAACAGAAAAGGATAACATATATCTGAGAACTTAATATGCTCTCTGGAGTTAAGTTATTAGAAAATATTGATTATTCTTATTATAACCACACTAAGATTTTTATTATAATGAGAAAAAATTTGGATAAATTTAAAAAACTAATTATGATCCTACCAAAATAGATGTAACTAATTATTAATGTTTTATATATATATATATATATATATATATATGAAATAAGTGAGAAAGTTTTTTATTCATAAAAAAGCAAGTTTTTGATGTTACATCTGGAATATAACATTTATTACTTTCATTTACACATCAATTAAAAAAAAAACTAGATTTAACACACATGTATTATATATTTATACTAATATATATATATATATATATATATATATATACATAATATTTAAAGAAGAATTCTCCTTCAAGTAAATTTTGTGTCTATAAACAAAATAAACGATGAAATATAGCTACCAAAAATCTCAACACATCCATATATAAAAATATACGATAGTACGTTATTTATTTTTTCATACTACCTCTTTCTTTCTCAGTTATCTTTTTTATTAAATAACATTTCTATTTAATTTCTCTATTAATATTATTTTAAAACAAATAAAAAATAAGAGTAAGAATAACATATTATTCATTTAATAATATATTTTATTATATAAATAAAAAAAATAGATTTGAACCTTTTAATTAACATATTAAAGGGATTTTTTTTTAATTTTGTTTTAAGGATTAGCAATTTTTTGTTCTTTTTTTAATCATCTTTTGAAATTAATTCTGAATATATTTTAATCAATTAGTAACCATATACAAGTGAATTTTTTTATAAAAAACTAAAATTTTATATATTTAAATGCTTCAGATGGCTGCAAAACTAAAAATCATTAAATATAAATCTACTCTTCAATTAAAGATATAATCCCACATAATTAATACTTAATTAAAATTCTTCTAGAACCTAATGAAAAATATTTAAATTTAGTTTTTAACGAAAAAAGAAAAAAAAGTTAAATATTACAATGTATTATATACATTTGAATTTATTAAATATCTATTATTTATAATCATCAATAGAAGATACGAGGGTGGGATGAAAGGTTTCCGACCTGACCAAGAAAAACGATGTTTTTCAAATTTCTTTTTGTTTTATTTTTCAAAATTCAAGATAGCTCAGACCTGTACGATGTCAGCTGAACGTGTGCGAAATATTTTGCAAAACCATTTGAATATGGAAAGCTGTGTGCAATGTCGGTGCCGCATTTCCTAACCTTAGACCAAAAATTGCTTCGAAAAACCATTTCTAACGACAATTTGGCGCTGTAGGCGTAATCCAAACGAATTTTTTGCGTCGATTCATAACTGTTGATGAGACTTAAATTAAATTAAATCAAATTTAATTAATTAGAACACCGTTATGATAAATGTATCTGTGTTGATGGAGATTATGTTGAAAAATATAGCAAAAAAAAAAATTTAAAAACATCATTTTTCTTGGCCAGGTCGGAAACTGTTCATCCCACCCTCGTATAAATATTTTATCCTTAAAATTGACATTTGTTTTTTATTTACCTTATAAAATATTAATTACTTAAATGGAATTTTTTAAGAAGACATACTAAAGATAAACTGTTTGAGAATATATGGTTGATTTGTTTTATTTATTTCCTATATTTATATACATATATATATATTCACAATGTAGGGTATGCCTGGAATCATTGGTCAAAAAGGTCCAATTGGTTTGGACGGGTGTAATGGAACGGATGGCTCAAATGGTGCCCCGGGTATACCAGGAAATAACGGTCAACGCGGCTTACCAGGACCAGAAGGGTTTCCTGGTTTCCTAGGCGAAGCCGGCGAAGGTGGTTCCAATTCGAAAGGCTCTAAAGGAGATCGAGGTATACCAGGAATTGATGGCTTAATGGGAGATGATGGTTATCCAGGAGCACCTGGATATTTCGGACCCCAAGGAGAACAAGGAGATATGGTAAGTGAAATTGATAATCAAAATTATTTAAAATTTTTTTTCTATTCTATTCCGTGAAAAAATGATTGTGTTTTTAGTTTTCTCAATTTTAGATTCTTTCCATTTTCTTATTTTTTTTTCCAATCACTCCTTTTATTTAATATATTTAATTGAATGTACAATAACATAAATTATCCAAATTTGAATTAAAAAACATTGAAACATTAATCCAATTTTAAAGAAATAAACAAAATACAATATCCCTAGAGTAAAATAACATCAAAAGGTGTTATATCTTTATTTCTTTGTTTTTTTTAATAAATAATAGAAATATTTGGTTACTTATTGGTTATTTATTAAAACTAAATAATAATTGACTTGGATGTATATTTCAGGGTTTAGTAGGATTACAAGGACCACCAGGTATTCACGGGGATGCTGGTGATTCAATGCCTGGCACAAAAGGACAACCAGGAGATAGGGGCGATATTGGTGAACGAGGAAAACCTGGACGAAAATATTTAGTTCTGGGGGTAAGTATTGTATCTGTTTTATTTAGTCAAAATATTTAAACTGTTTGAATATAATAAGTATACTATAATTCTAAATTCTATCATCTCTTTTATCCTAGAATATCACCGATTATAATGATCTCAAAGGATTGAAGGGCAATAAAGGTATGCAAGGTGAATCCGGATATCCAGGCGTCAAAGGACGTTTCGGAGATCGAGGTCCACAAGTAAGTTTTATGATTATATAGTTAAATTATAATTATAATTGTATTTTTCTATATTTAATGTTAAATTTTAGGGTCAACCGGGATTTAAAGGAATTAAAGGTGTTAAAGGCGAACAAGGCATTGAGGGTAGCCGAGGTAAATTAGGAAAACAAGGTCCACATGGACCAGCTGGTGATAAGGGAAGCAAAGGGGCACCGGGATATGCGGGACAACCTGGAATTAATGGAGAACGAGGCGATGTGGGGGAGCCAGGATATTCGGGACTTCCTGGGAGACAGGGTCTCGAGGGACCGCCTGGAATTTATAATCCCAATCTCGATGAAGTCATTATTGGAAATCCTGGCTTGCAAGGACCAAATGGTAAGACTACACTACTTTCTTAAATTTATAAACTTTGTACCTACAAAATATATATTAAAATAATAAAATTGATAATAATTTTAAATATAAAAAAATAAATAAATTGGAAGTATAAACAAACAAATAAAAAGAAATTAAAATCAAATATTCTTTTCTCATATTTGAAAACATTGATTTATAATTTCTTGTGTATAATAAAAATTTACATATCTATTAAATATAAAATTAATGCACGTAAAAGAAAAGGAGAAGAAACAAATTAAATTTTATTTAATTTAATTATTTTATTATATTTAATAAAAAATAGATCTGATATTAATTTTAGAATCCACTTCCAAAATGTTAGATTTATAATAATTTTAATAATTATTTTTTAAATAAATTCTTTTTCTTTTTACCGACCGACGATAGTAAGGGAGGTATTGTTTTCACACCAAATTTCACATGTGGAGATTTTTACATATCTCCACGAATCATGCATTTTCTTAACAGAAAAAAGTATTTTTAGCATGATTTCTGTCCGTCTGTCCGTCCGTCCGTATAGATGTGTACAGCCTGAACGGCTCAACGGATTTTAATGAAATTTGGTATATTTACTTAATGCATCAGTGGGATGAATTGATCAACTTTTGGTGCAAATCCGGAAACCGGAAGTGGTAGTATTAGCGATCGTCGATAGGAAGGGAAGGGTTATTTTCACACCAAATTTCACATGAGGAGATTTTTTACATATCACCACGAATCATGCACTTTGTATTGGTTTTATTCTCGAGAAAAATCATTTTTATTAGTTTTTTACTTAATTTAAAATTATATGACGTCATCCAGCCATTCATGACGTCACTGCCTGGTCTTACATATATATTATAAATAAAATAAAATTAAAAATATTTATGTTATATCCATATCTGTTTTTTATTACATTAATAGATATATTAAAATTATTTGAAATTGTTTCTGTAACTGGAAATTAATTTATTTCAAACCGTCGGTCGGTTCGGACCTGGCCACAGGTCAACTTATTCTTTTGTTGTAACGAAACTTTTCAAATTAAGATTTTGTATATACATAGAATAGAAATTAAATAACATTTGGACATATCTATTTAATATTATTAATTATCTCTATTATTCGATTATCGTTATTGTAATTCCCATCGTTATTCTAATTCTCCTCTTTCAATTTTTGTCAATTAAAGGTATTAGTTTATTAAAAATAGATATAAAATAAAAATCGTTTTGTGTGAATTGCATTTATTAATTAAGAGTCAATCAAATAGCTTAAAAGATTATCATTAAAATTATTTTGTTTTATTATTAAATAATAGGAGCATAATATTATAACGTTCTTTATATTTATTCATTTTTGTTTATTTATTAGGTTACCCTGGACCTCCGGGTGAACCTGGTCTTCAAGGACCACAAGGAAGATCAGGATATATAGGCATGGCAGGAGAACCTGGTATTCCAGGAGATCCGGGACATCGAGGTCCAAAAGGAATTAGTATTAAAGGGGAACAGGGAAGGGATGGTGTACCAGGAACACCTGGACCGCAAGGTCCACCCGGGGTTCAGGGTCCAATTGGACTTGTCGGCGAAAAAGGTTTCAACGGACAAAATGTAGTTGGTAAGAAATATTTTTATATATTTATTAAATAATTTTTTGTTTTATTCCTTATATATATTTTTTAATTTATTAATTTATTATATTATTAAGCAAATATTTAAGTGAAATATCTGATAAAGTACAAATAAAATAAATCTATTAAAATTATTATTATTAAATTTAATATATTATTATTCTAATTACAATACAATATTTACAAAATTTAATTTGGTAGAATTGAATCACTAGAAATAGCATTTTTTTAATTAAAATCATTGTAATGAATTTTGTTGAAAATGAACTTTCAAAATTTATATACAATTAGTATTAGTATAATTAGTATAGTTTTAAACTCTGAAACTATATTAATCACAAATTACACATTTATCATTATTTTTTTGTTTAATGTTTAAACTAAATCTCAATTAATTTTAAAGATATCATTTTTTTTTATTCTATTTTAATTTGAAAAAAAAATCTGGAGTGTCTCCACTCGACTATCTCGCAAATTTGAATTGGATTAAATAACATATATTATATTTAAATTAATGGCGAGATAGTAAAAATTATATTTATGATATTTTTTTTAGTCTAGATCTCAAAATTAATATTATTTAATTTAAAATAATATTTTGTTTAATTCTAGGACCAATGGGACCAAGTGGAGAGTCTGGAAGACCGGGTATTCCTGGACCAATGGGAGAGCGTGGTGATACCGGTGATACAGGAGAAAAAGGTTACCCGGGAAGAGGTGTTCATGTAATGGGCCCACCTGGAGATATTGGCTTACCTGGATTGCCAGGAGATAGCGGAGAACACGGATTTAACGGAAATGACGGCTTATCAGGCTTAAAAGGATTGAAAGGAGATGACTGCGGATTTTGTCCACCAGGTCATACAATTTATCATTTTTTTCCTTACTATCTATCTAGATATATATAGTATCTAGTATATATATAGATATAATAATTTCATATTTTTTATATTTATATATAAACCTCTAATATATTTTTTAATTTTAACTAATTTTATAATACAAACTTACTAATTATAGTAAAAAATTATAATTATTATTATTATTATTATTATTATATCTGAAACAATAATAATACAAATAATAATTAAAAATTCTAAAATTGATAATTATATAAATTATTCTTTGTTATAAATATTTAATCTTTCTAACTATACAAAAATTTATTTATAATTTTTATTTAACATTCAAAAAACAAACATCCCTAATTGGATTTTTAATTTTGTTTTATTTATTATTTTCATTTAAGTAATTCCAATATATCATTATAAAAACTTGGAATCCCAAAAAGGGATACATTTTGAGAGCATTACAATATCTCTTCACCCCTGTCATATCTACTAGTACAATACTTAATATTTATTTGACTCAAATTTCAACAACCCGATATAAAAAAGAGACAATTGATATGATTTTAAAACATCTCCTTTCTTTCTTGATTTAATAAAATTTGTTAAGATTATTTATTCATTTTTTTAGATTTGTAGATTTATTATTTTCCTTTTTTTATTTTAAAAAAATCAATAAAATAAAATAAACTTTTTTTTTGGTACTTTACATTGGACTTAGATGAATTGTTTATGGTAATTTAAATGAAGTTATAGAGAAAATGATTCATGACTACTTTTTACAATTTTCTTTAAAAAAACTTTATATATTTATAAAACTTTTTGTTTTTCCTAGATGATTTCTAAGAATTTTTTAAATTTTTTAATATATATATATTTTGTAAATGTTAAAGTAAAATTCTTAATCATTTATTAAATTGAGTGTATTTGGTTTCCTTGGCGTGGGTGCTACTTATTCTTCCTTCTTCTGATAACTAAACAATCAGACAGGAAATCCTTTAAATAAATGATATTATCACAATGAAAGAAGGTCGCCCACTGAATTAAGAAATTTATACATTTTTCTTTTATATAATTATATAGGTCATCCGGGGCGAAAAGGCTTACCAGGTGATGCTGGCCACGACGGCTTACCAGGAAATCCAGGACCAGTGGGTCCTGATGGCCTACCGGGACTTCCCGGACTGAAAGGGAAACCAGGATTCTCAGGACCACCTGGATTAAGAGGACGAAATGGAACTATCGGTATGATAAGAGGGATTTGTTTTCTTCTTTGTCAGAATTTATGTTTTTATATAATAATTCACATAATATAAAAAAGGAATCAACATATGGACTTTAGTAACAATGTGTATCCAAAAATCCTTTAACAATAATTTATTATTTTTATTTTTTAACTTAAGTGGTATTTTTCTTGATTTTTATTATTAAAATAAGCTGGAGTGTCTCCACTCGACTATCTCGCAATTTGAATTGGATTAAATAACATAATATATTATATTTAAATTAAATTTAATTAATTATAAATTATAAATAATAAATATTAAACCAGCGCAAATTTGGCTTTTTATTGATGGCACCATGGCACGTGTTGGCGCGTGAGATTTGGAGTGTTAAAAAATTAATTCTGGTACTTTCAGCGATTCAATCAAGCTGAAATTCTATATATAGCTGTTTTATACAATTATTAATCTTGTGAAAAATTATCAAACATATATCTTTATTTTTACGGTCACTTTAGAGGAAAAAAAATCAAAACGTTGTAAGTAATGACCCTCTTCTGGTTGAGTTACATTTCTCAAAAGTTGATAGAAAACTATGAATTTTGAATAATGTCCATGTATCAAATCTCTGGCGAGATAGTAAAAAAGAAAGTATTTTAATAATATTAATAACACATCTTTTTTGAAAACTTTCAAAAATAATTTTATTTGATTATGAAATAACAATTAAATAATTAAAATTGTTTTCATTTGTTTTTTCCCTTTAATATATAATTATATAATTTAATGATTTTTTATTATATATATATATATAATAATAATAATAAATTTTTAAATTGTAAAATTCAGTATTTTGAAGCGGGAAAGGGAAGCACGTCTTTTAATAATCTTTAAACATTACGATACACACAATCTAGCAGATTTATTTAGTCTCTACTAAAAAAATATTATATTAAATGTTATATATTAATAATATTATTTTTTATTAGGGCCACAGGGTTCAAAAGGACGAAAAGGTGAACCAGGACGTATTATAACACCATGGGAAAGTGAAAGACCACCTCCAATTCCTGGTGCGCCAGGTGAAAAAGGATTCCCTGGGCCTGAAGGTCCTATTGGATCACCTGGTCTTAAAGGATTATATGGACGTGAGGGATTTCCAGGATTAAAAGTAAATGTTTTTATTATATTTTGATTGAAAATCATTACGTTTATATTTTAAATTCCATTTCAGGGCCTCCGAGGTGATGCAGGAGAATTAGGTACACCTGGTTTAAATGGTAATGATGGAACACCAGGATTACCTGGACTTCGCGGAGAAGATGATACAACACCAAAGGAATTTTTACGTGGTTCTCCTGGATTAAATGGATATAGGTAGATCAATTAGTTAAAATATATAATATAGACTTTTATATTTATTTATATTTAAATTTGATATTTTTCTTTTTATTTTGTTTTAGAGGACCAAAGGGAGAAAGAGGTGATATGGGTGCAACAGGTGCTCCTGGAGATACTGGGCAATTCTATATGAATTTACAAGGCGCAAAAGGAATTAAAGGAGAAGTTGGCGACCAAGGTAAATATTTCTCATTTTTTCATTTTTTATACATTATAATAATTAATTTTAAATCTAAAAATTTTATTTTTTAATTTTTATTAAAACAGTATCAAATGTTTGAAAGGGAATTTCTTAAAAATTGTTAAAGGAAATATTTTTAAAATTAAATTATAATAACAACACTTAATATGTTGTTGAAAATTATGAAATAAAAATGTTCAATTTTATTTTTTAATTAAATTCCTATTTTTTCCAGGATATCACGGTCTAAAAGGATTACAAGGGCTTCAAGGAGAGGATGGTTATCCAGGACCTCAAGGTCCACCAGGAAATCCTGGTTTAGAATTACGTGGCGAGCCTGGTTTAGAAGGTTACCCTGGAATAATTGGTGATCCAGGACCACGAGGAGACCCCGGTCCAGATGGCCCACCTGGCTTAGATGCAGTACCAGTAAATGATCATATTTTATTTCTCTTCCTTTTTAGATACAGTTACTATCTTTACATGATAAATTATAAAAATAAAAGAAGTTTGTAATATTTAATTATTATGTTGATTAATGTTCCTTTTATAGGGATTTCCTGGACATAAAGGAGATCGTGGTGATCCTGGTAGATCCATCATATATGGAGATCAAGGTATACCAGGCGTGTCAGGGCAAAAAGGTGAAATGGGTGATGAAGGCCCGGATGGAGTACAAGGAATCCAAGGCGAATCTGGATTTCCGGGAAGTACAGGACCTAAAGGTGCTCCAGGCTTAGAAGGATTACCAGGAAAAATGGTATAATTTAAATTTATATTTAATTATAAATTATAACTATAATAAATTTTTTATTACAAGAACATAATAAATATTTAATTCCTTGAATATACTATACAATAATTAATTAAATGGTAATTTTTTAAAATATTTAATTAACTTAAATCTAAATTTGTGTGTTTTGGAAAATAAGAAAATTAAAAAAAAAAATTATTTCAAAGGGTTTACAAGGTCTACCAGGTGATAGCGTAAGAGGCTCTCCCGGATTAGATGGATTAACTGGATTAGACGGTTTACCAGGAGAATTTGGTGAAACTGGACAACGAGGAACTGATGGATCTCCTGGTTCACCTGGATTGAAGGGAATTAAAGGCGAAATTGGATTAGCTGGACGTCGCGGTGAGGATGGTGATCTAGGTCCAGCTGGATTACCCGGTTTACGTGGACCAATGGGTAGCCCAGGTATACAAGGTATTAAAGGTGAATTAGGATCAATTGGAATACCAGGACCACCTGGTATACCTGCACGCCCTGGAGCTCCCGGACCTCAAGGAGAAAAAGTAAAAAAAAAATAATTAATTTAATTAATCAAAAAAATTAATTAATTAAATATTATTTTATATTTAGGGTATTCGAGGGGAATTTGGATTTTCTGGATTGCCTGGTGATGAAGGTCTCCCAGGTCCACAAGGTTATCGAGGAGACCCAGGTGCACCTGGAATGGACGGTATGCCAGGCGAATCATCATTTAGTGGTCCTCAGGGAGAAATAGGAGAACCAGGAATACCTGGTCCGCCTGGATTCCCAGGAGAGAATGGACTTTTTGGTAAACAAGGAGAATCTGGAGATGCAGGTGTAATTATTGATGGAAATTCGGGATTAAAAGGTTTACCAGGAGATCGTGGATATGATGGTAATCCAGGATTCAAAGGACGACAGGTATTAAAAAATAATTTTGTATATAATTTTTTTATCAATAAAAATGATTATATTTTGGTAATTTTAGGGGGAACCTGGTGACGTAGGCCCAATTGGGTTTCCGGGAGAACCGGGAACACCTGGAAGGGACGGTCTTCCAGGTTTTAAAGGAAGAAGTGGCAAATCAGGCATTCCAGGCAGACGAGGACTTCCAGGTGTTCAAGGTCCATTGGGCCCTAAAGGGGTAATAGGAGATGACGGTGATCCAGGCCGAATGGGCCTACCAGGTAAATTATTGATTAAAAAATATTTTTGGTATATTGAATATCACTTATTATATATTATACAAAAGAAAAATTTCATACTTTAATTTAACATTTATTTATTTGTTTGTTATAATTAATACATTTTAGGTTTTCCTGGAGATAGAGGTTTGATGGGAGAAATAGGCGCCACAGGAATTCGAGGACCGAAAGGCATTGTTGGTGAACCTGGTTTGAATCAGTTTGCACCAGGAACAAAGGGGGAACCGGGTCAACCAGGTTTTCAAGGATTAAGGGGACCAGACGGTGATCCAGGTTTACCTGGTTTACCAGGCGTTAGTGGACCACGTGGTAGTACTGGAGATCAAGGCTTGCCAGGAGATCGAGGAATAAGTGGACGTCCGGGTGAACTTGGAATTCCAGGTGATATTGGACCACCAGGAAGACCGGGTAATTTAATACACATTTTTTAATTCTTTTATTTTAATAAAAATTAATGATATTAAAAAATTTATTTAATTTCATGAATTCATTAACATAATTTCATCATTTTCTTTAAATATTACTTGCTTATGCTTATAGGATTACCTGGCATCAATGCCCAAAAAGGTGAGCCTGGCTTGCCAGGTCTCGATGGTCGTCAAGGTTTCTATGGTAGACCTGGCCAGAAAGGTGCTCCTGGAGAATTTGGAATAGATGGGCCGAAAGGTATTCAAGGCACTCCTGGATATTCAAGAATTGGTTTACATGGATCTCGTGGAGATCAAGGTATCTTCAACTTATTTTATTTATAGAGTATAATTCCTAATATTATAATACAATATATTTTGCTTAATTTTATCACAATGAAAAATAAATTAATAGATCCATTAAGAAATTAATCGAATCCTTGTTTTTAAAAATACTAAATAATAATTTTAAATTATTATCAATTTTTCAAAAAATATATAATACTAGCAACCCCAGCCCACTTAAGGCGGTCTTGTCATTATATTATCTATCAGAGGAGATGCACACCCTTCTTATCCAATCGTAGTTGAATTTTTTATCGTCTTATGATATGTATAAACGTGCTAGGCTGATAGTTAAAATTGTTACTTATTCCATTTGATTAATACTTTACATTTTTAATTTTTATAATTTAGATCCACCCTTTCAAGATAAGAATGATAATATATATTATATATTTACATATTATAACAACAAATAATTATAATTTGGTTTAGTATCTTGAATTTACTTAATTAATAAAATATTATTTTTATACCACACCCACACCCCCTATTTTAATTATTATTATTAACTCAATTATCATTAATTTTTGTTAAGTTCGAAAATAATTTCTGATATATATTCGTTGTACTACGTTATTAACAAAAACTTCTTAGAGAAAATTTCAAGGTATTAAATCTAGAAAATGTTGGAGTTTGTGTAGAAGTTTGTTTTATTCTTTTTCATTAAGCCAAATCCATCAAAATATAAAGTACCATATCTACATTTTCCAAATAGACTTTGTTCTTTATCAGCTGGGATTGGATTTAATTTTTACCAACCGCCTATTGTAAGGGAGGTATTGTTAAAAAAGTTTTAGCCCCATTGCTTTTGATTTTCATTGCAATTTCAAAATAATATCATACCAATTTTTTTAAATATCGGTGCAAAGTTTAATTACAATCTATTATCTTGTATAAAATTGTATATCAATTTATTCACACATACATCATCACATTCATACATCCTTTATAATAAGAATAGTAGATGAGAATAAGATTGGTAAATAAACTTTTCATCTATTTAGGATATCCCGGAGCACCAGGCCAACCTGGTATAACAGGATTACCAGGTTCTGAAGGATTACCTGGAATTGATGGATTAAAAGGTGCCAGAGGTGACCCAGGTCCATCACCACCTTAGTAAGTTTATTTAGTATTTAGATTTTTTATTAATTCTCAAACATTTATTCATTTTCTAAGTAATCAAAAACAATAAAAAAAATCCTTTTATAATATTCATTAGTCATTAAATTAATTTAAAAATTTATTTATAATTGAAATTAATTGAAATTTTGTTTTATACTTTGATGAAAACTAGATTAGTAAAATTATTAAGCTCAAATTCAATTTTCTTAAATTTCCCATATAATTATATTGATTTTTATTGGGTGAAAATTCAATTTTTTTTTAAAAAATATCGGTTTAAAAAGTATTATTATCTCAATGTTTTAATTTAAAGAATTTAATAAAATTCAATTAATTCTTATTAATGAATGATTGTAGTTTAAAAGGTGAGCCAGGTGATTCAGGTTTTCCTGGCCTCTCTGGTATCAATGGACCAAAGGGTATAATGGGCGATATAGGCCGCGATGGATACCGGGGAAGGCCAGGTCTTCGTGGTGTACCAGGATTAAGAGGTGATGACGGATTTCCAGGTGTTGATGGCTTACCAGGACTTGAAGTAAGAATAAATTGTTTATTATATATTGACATATATACATACATATATATATATATATATATGTATGTATATATATATATATATATATATATATATATATATATATATATTCATATATACATATATTATATTTTCAAATGAAAGTAATTTAATTTATGTTTATATAATTGAAATTTGTCAATAATTTATAATATTGAAAAAGTTATTTTAAAATTTATTTCAGAACATTTTGAAATTTAAATAAATCAAAATAGATATTCCAATTATTCCAATTTATAATCATTTTTTTAGGAAATATCTTAAAATTATAAATTTAATATAGAATTACTTTAGAAGAGATGATTTGGTTTAAAATAATTTAAGAAAAAATTAATAAAAAAAAAAATAATTTAATTGATTATTAATTTTCATACAAGGAGAGAGTTTTGAATTTTTGCGTTGTTGTGACATAAGCAAATGATGATTGTGGCCCAGAATCTAAACAATATTTTTATAAAAATTGTATTTTTAAATTATTTTTATTTTAATTATCTTTTTTTAATCAGGGGCCTAAAGGTGATACAGGTGAACCAGGAATTGCACATCCATTTGTAAATGGTCCTCCAGGAGATCCTGGATTCAATGGTGAACCAGGTAAGATATAATACAAATATTATTATTATTATTATTAATACTTAAAGGCATCAAAGGCCATTAACGCCATTTTATTTCAAATAATGATGGTATTCTTTTAAAGAAAAATTTCTCAAGGGTAGCCACACATCAGATGATCATCCATATTTGATATTTGTATATAAAATTATATACCAAATAAATAAATAAATAATACTAAAACTATTAGAGAGTGGCTGTAAAAGGACTATTAGGACTTAAAATCTAAAATAATAAATTTAAATTAAAGCTATATTCTATTACAGGTTGTCAATCAGACAAACAATCTGGACTATATATATATATATATATATATGTGCTTAACTAATAGAATATCATTTTAATTTTTTTAAATTTATTTTATAAATCAATTAAGCAAATAAATTAAATTATTTTGTTTATCAATCTCCTTTTAGATTATAACAAGAATAATAATAATAATTATAATTTGTTATAATCATCTCTATTTTAATATAATTTAGTAAATATGATTAAATGTCATTTTGTTGTTGATGTTGTTGTTCTCTCCTTTAGGCATACCTGGATTGCCAGGTGCAATGGGCATTCCAGGCACTGATGGTCATTTGGGAGCTTCAGGCGATATTGGCGAGCGAGGATACAGTGGTTTACGAGGAAATCAGGGTCCCAAGGGTTATTCAGGTGATCGGGGTTTGCCTGGTATGTCAGGAGTTAGAGGACCAAAAGGTTACGCTGGTGAACCGGGAGTACCAGCGCCCCCAGGGCCCTCACCACCCAGTCGGGGCTACTATCTTGTACGTCACAGTCAAAGTGAACTGACACCCGCCTGTCCTCAGGGCACATCCGCATTATGGACAGGGTATGTTAACTTATTATACATCTCTCACACACTCACACTCACATAGTAACTACAACGACACATGTATTAACATTTAAATACATCAATTAAATTAATCTCAATTTTATATTTTATTTTCTATTTTATAATGAAATAAAATAGATTAAAAAGAAAAAATTATATTAATAAAATTATTTTATCTTGGATACTTATTTATAAACAAATTCTAAAATATTATTTTATTTATATATTTATTATTATTTTAACAATATTACGAGGGCAAGTCAATAAGTCCGTGACTTTTTGAATGAAACGCATGTTTTTGGATAAAAATTTATTTTATTTTTCAACGTTGTCTCCTTTGAGCTGTGTACACTTCGTCTAACATTTCTCCAATTTTTTTATCCCTTCCAAAAAATAAGATTTGTCGAGAACAGCAAAATAGGTATTTGTTTGAGAGATGATTTCATCGTTGGAGTCAAATCTCTTTCCGCCTAGCCATTTCTTAAGGTTTGGAAACATGAAATAGTCAGTAGGGGCTAAATCCGGAGAATAGGGCGGATGAGGGATCAATTCATATCCCAATTCATGAATTTTCATGGATATTCACTTTTCCATTTTCTTCTCAAATCACGAGTTAGTCTGCTATTCATGGATGTCAAACAAAATCTAAAATAATCAGCTAAATTTCGACAGAAGTCAGTTAATTGTTGCCTGATGAAAGGAGTTGCTATTTCATTTAAGAGACGGGAAATTCAAAAAGTTACGGACTTATTGACCTCAAATGTTATTTTAATCAATCTCAAATCATTTTATATTTTATCTATGATCATCCAATTAAATTCACTTATATAATGTATAAACTATCACAAATCTTGCTTTCATCTTCCATTCAAACTCAAATATTCCTCCCATCCATCTTAACCTTCTCGACTCTATAAATCTAATAAAAGTCAAATGTTTAAAGATATGATTGTATAAATTCAGCTAGAATTAATTAATTAGAATTAAATAAAAAATATAATAAAATATTGAATTGATTATGTAAGAAATTTTATTTTATTTTTTTATCATCGTTATAAAAGGTATATTTTTTTAATTTGATTTCAGATATTCATTATTGAATTTTATGGGCAATGAAAAATCGCATGGACAAGATTTAGGTTCACCGGGCTCTTGTCTTCGTCGTTTCAGCACAATGCCCTTTATGATATGTAATGTAAATAATGTATGTGATTATTCAAGTCGCTCCGATTACTCATATTGGCTTAATACACTTGAGCCTTTACCAATGATGATGACACCTGTCAACGCCAAAGACATTGCCAATTATATATCCAGGTATAAATTTATTTATCTTCTAAATCTTTATATAATATATAGACAAACAGACAAGAGAAATTCTAATATTATATTTCAATATTCCAGTTCATGAAAAATAAAGATATGTAAAAAATTTTAAATTCTAAGTAATGTTCAGACAATGTCTAAAAACATTATCAGATAAATTATAGAAATCAAATTTCTAATAATAAAATAAAATAAAAAATAGATTTTTTATTAATTTAAATTTTTGTTTATTTTTTGATAAAGAAAATAATTATTAATAATTATTATTATTATATATTATAAAATAATTATTTGGAAAGGAATTTTGGAATATACCTAAGTTTTTTAAATGCAGGAGTTTAAGGACTAAGGTTTAAAAAAAAATCGATATACGGATGAATTATTTAAATAACACTCCTTGGAAATAGACCCATGAATTGACATTAATAATATGAAAAAACATAAACGAAAAATATGGACAAAATTTTCACCCTTACAACTTTTTATTAATATGTTGCTTATTTATTTATTAATTATTACTTTAATAAGACCCCAATAATATTTTATTATTTATTTCAAGAAAGTTTAAATGTAGAATAAAACATACGATGGAAGTGAACCTCTTGGGATCATAACCAAGTATTAGTATTACCACTTCTATTACTAGAGAATACTAGATATAAAATAAAGTCAACCAAAGTGTATATGTTTATATGTGTGGGGGAGAAAGAGAGAAATGGGTGGGGTTGGCTTGCGAAGGGCGGATTTACGGATTAAACTAGACAAACAGCAGCTTTGGGTACAAACATTACAAGGATATCCACTAAAAAGAAATTACATTGCATACAATTTACTTTAAAATGGAAAATTATCTTAATATTTCTCATTTTAATGGCTAGCAAGCCGGATAAATGGTTAGTGGAAGAGGACCCGTTTCTTGTCTCAATCTTTATACATAAATATACATTTCAGTAAATAGGAGATATCAGTGGTGTACCTAAAGAAAAGAGAGGGTGCGCACTTATTGGGGATGTATTTTTATATATTTATCTTGAAAACAACTTGATGTTCGTATCTTTCAGTACAAAAGATTACAAATAAATACACCAATAGAAATTTTTACAGAATTATACTCTTTTCTATTAAAAATCGCTCGGAGTGCAAATTTTTATTTATTTTTACGGTCAGTTTAGAGGAAAAAAATGAAAACGTGGTAGGTAATGACCCAATTCCGAAAAAGCTACATTTCTCAAAATTTAATAGAAAAACGACGAATTTTGAATAATGCCCGTTTACCAAATTTCATTATTCTAGCTCAAACCGTTTTATCGTAATCTTGTCTACATACACACCGCACATTTTTCTCAAACTTAGTGAAAATGACTCAGGGACCTTCAAAACGTATAAAAACATCAAAATCTCGACATCGAAAATTTTCGTGATCGCAATTTCTGGTGAGATAGTAAAAAAGTTTCTAAAATATAGTTTGACTAATTACAATTATTTATTGATGTTAATTAATTTATAATAATCATCTTTTGATTAACTTAGAAAGGGCGAAGAAATTGAAGACCGCCCTGGGCGGTATAAGTTCTAGATATGTCTCTTGGTGATAAACATTGTATTGTATTCTATATGTGTATATAATTTATTTACCTAGAGTTAAAAAAAAACTACATCTCTTTTTCCTAATTTTAATATATAATTTTCAACCATCGTTTTGTAATAAGATATTTTAAGATAAAGTGTAGGATGTTAAAGATTAATTATTTTTATTCTCAAAAATTATTAAATTGGCAAAACTTTTGAAAAATCAACTAGAGAAATATGGATATTTCATTTCAAATGAATTTACAAGAAAAAAAGAGAAAAAATTTACTGGTAAAAAGTAACCAATTGTATATAGTATCTATTAATAGATACTTTTTAACACCTTGCCTGGTTAATTTATTATTAATTTATATTATATTTCCTTTTCAATCATAGTAAATAGTCTATTTTATTTTGGTTCTTTTATTATGTTAGAATAATAAACATTTTGAAACGATTCTTATATGAGGGTGTGATGAAAAGTTTCCGACCTGGCCAAGAAAAACGATGTTTTTCAATTTTTTTGTTTTTTTTTTTATTTTTCAAAATTCAAGATAATTGAGACCTGTACTATGTCAGCTGAACGTGTGCGAAATATTTTGCAAAACCATTTGAATATGGAAAGCTATGTGCAATGTGGGTGCCGCATTTCCTAACGTTAGAACAAAAATTGCTTCGAAAAACCATTTCTAACGACAATTTGACGCTGTAGGCGTAATCCAAACGAATTTTTGCGTCGATTCTTAACTGTTGATCAGACTTAAATTAAATTAAATCAAATTTAATTAATTAATTAAATAATTAAATTAATTAGAACACCGTTATGAGAAATGTATCAGTGTTGTGTGATGGAGATTATGTTGAAAAATATAGCAAAAAAAAAATTGAAAAACATCGTTTTTCTTGGTCAGATCGGAAACTTTTCATCCCACCCTCGTATTTATATAAATTAATTATAGATATGATATTATAGATTTTTTTAATTTTTAATGTTAAATTACTTGATTATTTTGACTTGACTTTTAATCGATAATCTATAAAAAGACTCCCAATTAAAAAAGTACGTATTCTTGACCTTGCTTAACTTGATAAATATTATAAAACTTAAATATTATAAAAATCAATATATTATTATTTAATTTTATATGCTTTTAATTTTGGAAAACAAGTTCTTTAAAAACAATACATATATCATATATATTATTTCAACGTTCATTTATCGGATAAAATAAAAAGATAATTGATTCTTGACACTGTTTATATATATATATATTTACTAATAAATTTTGTTTTTATTTTTCTTGTAAATTTCAAAATATATGTATATATATATATAATATGAGTACAAGATATGAGGAGTGAAATTTAATTATATACTGAAAATTTATCTATGTTTTTCATATTATAATCAATTTATTTACAGTAAAGGGTTGTATTAATATTAATTCATATATTTGAACAACTATAAATATTTTACATTTGAACTGAAATAAAAAAAAATAATAATTAATTAATTTTTTTCAGGTGTACCGTTTGTGAAGCTCCAACGATAGCAATCGCCGTTCATAGTCAGTCATTAGAGATTCCCAGTTGTCCATCTGGTTGGCATCAACTCTGGATTGGTTATTCATTTATCATGCATAGAGATGCCGGTGCTGAGGGTAGCGGCCAATCTCTTGTCTCTCCTGGATCTTGTCTAGAAAATTTCCGTACCGTGCCATTCATTGAATGCCAAGGCAATGGCAGATGCAACACTTTTGGTTCTGCATTCAGTTATTGGTTGGCTACCATTGAAGATCAGGAAATGTTCAGAAAGTAAGTTTTATTTTAAAACAAAAAAAAAAAAATATGAAAATAAAATTCAAAAATTATTGAGAGAAATAAAATCAAAAAGAAAAATTTCTATATAAGAATGGATGAATAGGTTCGAGTTGTGGTTCAGAGTTGTCGAAGATATCATGAAAGGAAGTTTTAATCCCTAGAAAACTTTGAAAATAATTTTTCATCTAATTAAATGAAAAAAAAACACCGAGAATTGAGCCTGAACGTTCAACTAATACTTTTAAAGGAATTAAAGAGATAATTCGTTATTTCAATCTTTTTAAAAAATATATTTTCATTTTGAAAAATATAGTCTGCCATAGGACTTTTATCATTAAACATAAAACCTAATTTAATATTTAATTAATATTTATTATTTTTGAAAAATAATGATTACTAGAAACTAATTTCAAAAGATTCAAATTACATTTCTTTTTTAAATTAATTTTATTCCTAGTTACTTAATCGTCATTTTTAAAATTAAAAAAGTTAGTAGGAAATTGGTTTACCAATTGGGAAATTCCCGGTGATCAAAGACCTGAGGGTAGACATTCTAAAGAAAGATGCCACAAAATTGGGAGAGTTTAGGAATTGGATCAAAGCAACTCAGGATATGGATTCTTGAAGGAAGGAGGGTGCTAAGAACTTTCGAGTTCAGCAGCGTCATAGATAAGGATAGATAGATTATAAAATTTCCAATAATTAGAACAGAGTTAATTAAAAACTGATAAAGGTTTCTTTTTAAAAAAGCAAAAATATGAAATAAATACTCTAAAATTAATTTATTAAATCTTTATTATTTATTTAGTATTTATAAAGAATAAAGATTTTATGATTGCAGTATTAGGGAAGCCGAAATATATATGTTATATATTAAATATAGGTATATATAACATGACATTGGTGCCTTCTTAAAGGATATATATATATATATAAATTTCAGAATCGATCGACTAATCCATTGATTAGTGAGTTATCTTAAGTTTCTAATAAGGATGAATGAGGGATGGTGGGTAAAGGGTGGAGGAATTATAAATTTGATGTCTAAGGATAGATAGAAATAGTTTATAATGATCAATATTTGATAACAGGAAGGGCAAGGATTGTGTTACTGATTTGTAATTGGTTTCCAGGCCTCGTCAACAAACTTTGAAAGCCGGTAGTTTAGAGTCTCGGGTGAGTCGTTGCGCCGTTTGCCAACGTCGTCGTGGTACCTACACATCCGCACCACGGGAACCACTTCCGTTACCGCCGGACCAGTTTCGACGACGAGATTATTCAGGGAATCAAGTGAATCCATCATCAAGTGGAAATGTTTCTGGGTATCCTTACAGACAAAGACAAGAGGGACATCGAAGAGGTCATCGTAGACGACCTGCACGGCAAAATAAAGTATAATTCAATCCCAACATTATATTGGAACAAACAACAAAAATAAATCAATTTAATCATTTATTTGTTAATTAACATAATAAATAAATGATAGATAAATAATAGTTAAAATAACAAAAAAACAAAACAAAACAAAACATGATTATCAAAAGTATTTCCCAAAGATGTATGATGGATGAATCCTTAATAAAAAAAAATATGTATATTTTTTAAAATAAAATTCAATATTAATTACACAAAAAAAAAACAATAAAATGAAATGCTTTTCATATTAATTAGCATAAAAATGTGTTTAACAAATATTATACTTGAAATATAATTAATTAATAATAATATTTTCAAATTAATTATAATTACAATTTATTTTAATTAATTATAAATATTTTTTTTGTAAACTACGGATATAAGAAGCATTTAGTTATTATCACTGCCATTAACTCTACAATGAAAAATATTTTGAGACACATTTTGAATTTTTAAATTGAAAGATATTATATATATATATATATCTACATTTATAATTATTATCATATATGTATATGAAATATATATACATTATATGAAAAGAAATATTAAACTTTTTCTCATATATAAATTAATATTCAAATATATGCATAAAAATAAAATGTATAGTTTTTTTTATTATTTTTTAGAATTTAATTTAATTCCTTTACAATATAGTAATAACTGTAAAAATAATTATTATAAACAATTGTTTAATTTCATTAATACGGATTTCATTTAAAGGTTTGTAAATTTAAAATTTTAGGGAAAAATTTAAATAAGAAAAATATACACTTTTAAATATGAAATGACTTTTAAATATGAAATAACTTGTAATCTATTTTATTATTATTATATTAATCAATATTAAAATTAAAAATACGTGATTTTGCGTTCAATCATTACTAGTCTATTAAAAAATAAAACAACTAAAAAAATACATTTATAATTATAATTATAATTATCTTAAAGAAGAGTATAGAGATAATTAATTTTATTTCACTGCCAAATCTGTTAAATTTTTTTTTTTTAATTTTGTGAATTTTAATGTTTTCACTTTAATATATATTTTTTTTAGAAATATTTGCTATAACGATTAAATGTAAATAAGTAAATTATTTTATTTTATTAATCTAATGGTGCCATAAATAGTGATACATTTATATATAATATTTAATAAACTATTGTTTTGAAAAAAAAAACTATTGTAATATGTGCTAAAATAAAATAATTTATCCTTTTGTATAAAGTAATAAATATATGCTAAATTTTTTGAATTTATAATTTATTATTTTTTTATCTTTTTATAATTTCTTAAGCTTCTTTTGGGTTTTAGTAAAATTTAAATACAATTACATTTGAACTTTTTTGAAGAGTTTTATAATATCGATAAAGCTATTTTAAATTTAATTTTAATTTTTTTTTTTATATAAATTTATCCTCATTTCAATTAGATAAACTATTATATTTAAAAAGCGAGGTTGTTGGCGGTAACTACTGAAGTAATAAATAAAGATTTTAAATAATATAACAACATTGAAAATAATTATATTTATAGGGCGAAGGACAAATTACATTGAGCCCATCTCTAAATAGAATATTTTTAATTATCATTTTATTTATATTTTTAGATATTAGTCAAACTCTTGGTGACCTGACTAATAAATAAACACACACATTAATATAACAGAATTCCTCCCAAAATGGGAACGATGGTAGAAAAGAAGAGATTCAGGTGGTAGAGACTAAACATCAAATTCTTCTTATTTATTTATATATATTTAGTCTTTGAGTTTAATCTTGCTTTAAATTGTTAAATTTATTTTTAAAAAAGTATTTTTTCATGTACATAAATAATATAATTATATAAATTATAAAAAAAATTTTAATGATATTGAATTTTACTACATATGTCGTGATAAATTAAATTAACACTCACCCTACTCTTTTAGAATATCAAAATTATTCTCATTAATTATTATTTTCTAAAATTTACATTAGAAAGTGTTTTTATTTTTTTAAACATTGTGGAATTTTTGTTAAAATTTTTTTATAATTTATATATTAGAAATAAAAAATAAAATAGAAAAATTTTCAATATTGAATCAGTCCATTCTTGTTCAAAAGTCGAGATAGCTAGATTACTTATCTAAATGTAAATACCTTTTAAAACAAGTGCCCTATTCGAAAGTGCACCTTGTAGAAAAAAATATTCGTATAATAATAATAATCATACAATAAGCATTGTTGATCTTATTGTAAAAATACAAATTTTTATTTTTTTTATCTTAAAAACGAGCATCACATAAGCACGAAGTTTTAAAATTGTTTTCAAGCAAGTGCCCCCTGCACTCTTGCCTCACTACGCTACTGACATATGTAATATTACTGACAGTGTAAGAAGATTATAGAAGATGGAAAAAAGAGTAAGGGTGACAGAGGATATATAAAGACCAGTGATGAAATAAGAGCCCAAAAATATTTGTAGTATTATTATTTAATATTTTTTGCTAAATTATGAAATATATTATAAATAAATGTACTATATACATATACAATATATTTAAAACAAACATCTTTTTAAGGCTTACTATTATATTAGATTCTATTATAAAAATCTTGAATATTTTAAATTTCATTATTCTAGCTCAAACCGTTTTTGCGTAATTTTGTCTACATATACACACACACAACACAGACATTTTTCTTAACCTTATTGAAAATGACTCAGGGACCTTCAAAACATATAAAAACATCAAAATCTCGTTATCGAAAATTTTCGTGTTCGCAATACTATCTCTGGCTAGATAGTAAAAAAAAATAATTTGTTTTCTCTTTATAAATTGAATTCTACTTAAAATCAATATTATCATCTCCAACATTGCTGTTTTAAAAATGTGAATGAAAAATTTATGTTTAAATTTCACAAAAATCGGTGAATAACTTTTTTTTAAATCATTTGGATAAGAAATCAACATTAATTACATTTTTATTTTATATAATCCTTTAAGTTGATGAAAATATCATGTAAATAATGATTATTTATTTCGCTAGAAAGGGCTAAAGATAATAAAAAGGGTATTGAGATGTAATAAACAAAGCAAAATGAGAGATGTTAAAGATTTGAGGATGATCATCGTTTAAAATGTACAGTAATATTCATTTTCAGCAGCCTTAAAGGGGCGTGCGCGAGACAGAAGGGGTAGAAGGGATGGGTGGTTTGTTTTTTTCCTGCTAATGTTTTGGGAATTTCCCCTCGCACAACTCCCGGTTTAGTAGGGGAGGATCGCGGGTACGAATCAACGACGAGCAGGCGCCGGGGATTTCACACAGTCTTGTCCCGACTTCGGCCGGGACAGGAGGTCAACGAATATCATCAGATTTTCTTAACAGCAAGAAAACATGCTTATTATTTGGTAAAAAAAAAAATTAAACGCGATATTTTTTCATAGTTAGGGTGAAGTGTTAAAAAATAAAATAAAATAAAATAAAAACAATAAAAATAAATGTCTTTAATGAAACAACAACAATATCCACAACAACATATATCTATATAAATTAGGCTGAAGGTAGGAATATATCATTTTAATAATAATATTTTATATGTGTATGTGTTTCATTAATTTTAAAAAATCATCACAATCACAAAAACTCGCATGTATATTTACTACTATTTATTTATTTATAATTTTTTTTTTTACATTTTTTATATTAAAAATTCATAATACTATAAAAATAATAATATGTAAAATGTAAAATTTTTTTATCTATATTTAATATTATATTTATAAAGACAATTATAAAATATTCTAAATTTTGAAAATAAATAATTTTGTGTTTTATACTTATTTAAATTTGGATATATGTACTTTTACCTTTACATATTGAAATTTTATTTTGGCAATTATTTTTATTAATTATGTTCATTTACAACATTTATGTGTATATGGAATATACATATATTTATATATTTGTTTACTTTATCCTCATTTCGGTTGATACACCTTTGCGTAAATGGCCTTAATAAAATTAAATGATTACTCTAATCATGAGAATATTCAAAATTCAACTTACCCACTTACAAAGATACATTTACAACTCAAAAAACAAGATATCGATATAAAAAAAAATTAATCACAAGTGTTCTCAAAAATCGAGAATTTAAGTAAAAATCAAATCAGATCACTTTTATATTGATTTAGAAAATAATTTTTTAAAAATGCAAAATTTTAATTATATACTTATATAATTATGGTATATGTTTGGACTGGATTTCTATTTTTTTTTTTTTTATTTTTTTAATAAATAAAATAATGAAATTTTAATTTAAAAGATTTTTTTAGTAATTATATGAAAAAAAATATTTAATGAAATTAAAAAAAATAATTTTTTTTCTCGTATTTAGTTAAAAAAAAAACATAGTATGCCTGATATTAAGATGATAAGAATTTAAAAAAAAAATTAGAAAATATGTAAATGTTTTTAATTATCTTTGAGTAAATTTTTTTAGAAAATGTGCCTGTTATTCAATTAATAACATTAAAATGATTAAAGATATATAAAAGATATATATAAATATAAATATATATATATATATATATTTAAACATGCAAAAATATAAAAAAAGGCGAAGCTTGAATCTTTTATTGTAAAAATAAATAAATAAATAGGACAAAAAAACAACTGATTGACTTACTATACTGTTAAAACATTTTCAAAAATTGTTTACTGGAGATACACAAAAACTTGTTGCCGCTTTACAAAATAATTTTCATTTTATTATCCCAACACAATGATAAATGTAAATAATACATTTGTACTTAAAACCTTTTTTTTATTTTTCTCATAAATTTTTTAATGTTTTTAAAAGCACGTAGAAAGAATTTGGTCTTAAATTTGAACAAATAAGACAAAATTATCTTTAATGAATCTGTTTTGAAAATCCATTAATATTTCATCTAAACAAAAAAATAAATAATATTGTTTCATTCGCTCACATATTTTTTATTTTTTAATATATTTATTTATTTTTCGTTTTTAAAAAAATTAAATATTAATACGTTAATGTTTTGTTTTGTAAATTATTAATATATATTAATATACATAAAATATTTCAATTATTCATCACAATATATTTCTAATCTCTCATATATTATAATAACATATTGAGTTTTTTTTGTTTTTATTTTTTAATTAACAAAAAACATCTTAACCCACACATGTATGGTTTATTTAATTGATATTCAAAATAAATAATTTAACAAATTATTGAAAATAAAAAAAAAATGCAGGGGGATTCTCACTCCAATGTCACTCCCTGTTGACAATCTCTGCTATTCTGTTAAATTAAGGTTTTCCACACAACTGAAGGGAAGATTTTAATATACGTTTTTTTCACTCTCTCCCGTATTCCAATAAGATATTCATTTGTCTGTCAGTCAGTCTATCTGTCAACATGGTTAGACGAAAAAAAAATATATTACATAAAATGAAATTTGAAATGAAAGAATAATTTTATTCGTACGCACTCATATTATTAAAAAATAACCAAATATTTTATATAGTTAAATTTATAAAAGTCTACTGATACGGTTGAGCTAGATAAAATTAAATAAAAAAAAATACAAAAATCTGATATTTAAATAAATATTAATATAATTAAACATTCATAAAATGAGTAATGTCGACAAGTTGCCAAATTATAATATAATTTCATATAATACTATGTTATTATTTTTTTTTTTAAATTTTACTATTCTATATAAATATATATCTAGTTATTATTTGTATTATTAATAGATTTTAGTAAAGTATTTGTCTCATTAGATCGAGAAAAACATTTTCAAATTTCAATGTTAATGCGAATTCTAAAAAAAAATGACTCCAATTTGTCTCAAACATTTGAAATTCGAAACGAATTTAAACAACGAGACGCGCTCTATCACCTATTTTATTTAATTTAGCATGGAATACGGGATTAAACATATTGGAGAGAAATTGAATAAAAACTAATTAGATAAAAAAATATCATGTATTAGGTTACGCGGACGATTTAAATATAATAGGAGTTTCAGTAAATTCATTTAAATTAGCATAGAAAACCAATAGAAGCAAAAAAAAAAAGAATTAGGATTATATTATATAAATTAATAGTGCCTAGGTAAATTAATTAGTATCAGAAAAGAAGGAAGGATAGAACTAATACATCAAATCTTAAGAGTATTTATGGGTCGAAGCAGAATGAGGAGATCAGATAAGATCTTTCAAGTTCTGTAGAATCTCATGAATTTGTATTATTAGTTATTAGTTATTATTCTTATTTTCAATTTATTTATTTCTTGACGAGTTGCGTTGTTCTTTATACATTTTCTATTTTTGATGAGGTCTAGGAAACTTCTCGAATTAAAAAAATCTTATTTTTTTTGATGAAAATAAAAATAAGAGCTAAAGAAAATCAAATGATCTTAGCTTTAATATAGGTGTATAGTATGCTCACATAAGTATAATAACTTCTTAAATTGATAAAAAAATACGAAATCGATTTTTTTAGAAATGATCACTGATAGAGAATTTAAAAAATTATAATCAGCAAATGAATTAACGAAGGATTTTTGAGTCAAAGAAGACTTTCATCATAAACTAAATATTTCTGAGAAAGTCTAGTTGATCTTCCAAATAATGAGAACTTTAAAAAAATTGGAACTGCATTTCCAGAAAAATTACTAAGATGATCGATGTCAAATTAATTCAAACCCCGTTGTTCATTCATAAATTAAAAGTTCTATAATATTATCTAAATATGTGTAAAAAGGTCTCTACACGACTTCGATGTTACCAATGTCATAAATTTGAGCATAATACACGCTTCTCTAAATCAGAAATCGATATTTGCTGTTTTTGTGGTGAAAAAGATTACAAAAAAAAAAAAAAATTCCGGGAATGTAAAAAGTGTCAGCTACTCAGGTGACTATTCATCTTTAAAAAAAATGCCCTAATGAACACTCAATTGTTGTTTACAAAACCTCAGTTAACGCATCAAATCCTAAATTATATCCAAAAAGGCAAAGGGGAAAGCCAAATTGAAACAATATTTTATAATATATACTTACCATTATTATTGTTCATTAATATAATTATTTATTATTATATATTTATATTTATTAACTTGTATATTTTTAAAATTATACTTGTTATCTTTATATCATTAATTTAAACGAGCCGTTTATTTTGAAGTCTATTTTCTATTGTTTCAAAAAAACACACCACATTTATATTCAAAGCCTATTATCGACCAGTTTTAAATTAAAAAAAAACATTATTGTTTTTCAAAATATTTAATATTAATTAATGATAATTAAGAAATTTATACTAAATTAAATATAAATTACATGATACTTATTATATTTTTGTTTTAATTTGACTTAGGCACTTTTAAAATAAATGGCTCAATTATAGTTTATCAATTAGATTGTATGTAGATACAAATACCTATATGGTATAGGGGAGACCTGGGAGACTTTGGACACTTTTTGTTTCTCAATTTTTTCTGAATCGCTAAAGCACACTAGAACATTTCTTAATGAGTCATTTGGTCATCCCAGTTTTTTTAAAAGAAAATCTGTTTGTTTACACCGAGCGGGAAAATGGTCAATGTCTCCTCGTACAGGGAAGAATTAGACATAGAGGGGGAAGGGAAATCCGGTCAACAAAGTGATGATTGGAGAGATTTCGGATACACACAATTTAAAGAAAATTTAGACTTATAGGTCTCATAGATAATACTAGTTTGAACTTGAAATAGCCATTGTTTGTTTGCAAGTTCAGCAATCCATGTAGTTTGCAGGCAACCAGTTCTCTTCGATGTGAAGGAGTTCCTTGTACAAATGCAGTAAAATTTTTTTATTTCTTTAGGATTCACCTTTCATACCCTCTGAGAAACATTTCATTTGTTCGTTTCTAAGATCGCCTATGTTATGATGAATTCTTCATTTTCTGCATACAAATTCACAAAGAAATAAATTTCCAATAGAGTATTGTCAATGGCTTGTTTATGACTTCTTCCCTCTCCAAAAATGTTAATCAAGTTTACCTGTTCCGTTACCCAAAGATTTGATCATAAAATTAAATTAAATATGTAATAGCTGAAAATACAAAATTTCCAATACACTTAAAGCGCATAGCGCCAAGGAGAGACAAGGGTCTCCCAAGGCGCCGTTTATTGATAAAAAATAATCTCATGTTAAAGGAATATTCAAAACGTCTGCTGAAACACTGTTAATTACTATCTTAAACATCAAACTTGTACCGTAACTAGATGGAAAGAATAAATAAATAATACTTTTTTTATTATCTCTTACGTTCTAACCTTAAAAAGTAGCAGAAAAGAGGAAAATATCCGTTTTTTGGAATTTTCTTCAAAAATTTTTAAAGAATCTCGGTCATTTTCACTATTTCAAATGTTTATCGTAATGCCCACATGACAAATTATTTTAGCAAAGAGGGCTGTATATACCTTGTCTCGTCGATCTCCTCTATACGTATATATATCGTATATATATATATATTATTCTATTTTTAATATTTATCATTTAATGAATAGTCATGGAAAACATAAATGACAGGGCAGGCGCTTCAGTATGCTGCAGTTGAGCAAAGCTCCTTTATATACTTTTATACAGAATGTTACATTGGTGTCTCCTATCTTCCAGAACATGATCAATTTGATTGAGTGTACCCTTATGAACATCTCTTTTAAAATAGGTACTTTTAATTTCTAATTTTTTTGCAGTCGTGAAACTTATTACCCTAACCCCGTTATGGTTGCTTATTTCAAGAGGCTCTTTTTTCCTCCTTCCTAATTAAAATCCCCTAATATAATTTTATTATTATGATTTGGGACTGATCTATTACGGATTCTAATTCCTCATAAAATTTATCTTTAATTTCTCCTTTTTTTTATCATCTGTAGGTGCATGCACACTTATGAGAGTCATATTATAAATTTTACCCTTGAATATTAAATTGGACAGCATTTCATTTATAAATTCTATTTTTTTTTATCGCGGAATACTGACTTTTTAATAATTCAAATCGTTTCTAGTTGTTTGATTTAATTAATTCTTCCTGAGCAAAGTTCTTTTTAAGTGATAATGAAGTTTCGATGTTTAGACTAAAAAAAATATGTTAATTAATTATACATCATTATTGTGTTATAATTTACTAAATAAATATAATAAATAATAATAAATTCCTTAATTAAATTACTTATTACTCCATTAAATGGTTATTCATTTTCTATACATATAAAATAAATTATAAATTAAAATTTTAAAAATATTTTATTTTTACAATTCGGGAATTACATATATTATAATATAAATTCAAAATATTTTCAAATTATAAATAGATATTCTATGATTATTATTATTAAAGAGTAAATATTATTTTATATATGAAGAAATAATAATATATAACAAAAAGAAAAAGAACATTAAATTTGTTTTTCTTCTAAACCTAATTTATTCAAATACTTAGAAAATAATTATTTATTATAATTTATGTTATTAAACTATTCTTAAAATCATTAAAATAATAATTACTTTAATTTATTAATTTATTTTGTTAGATTTACAAATAAATGTTAAAATTTGAATTTAAAAGTTAATATTTAAGTTTTGCCAGATTTATTAGTTAAATATCTATCAAGGATTTTATGTATCTAGAATCCGAAATTCTGAAAAAAAAGAGTCATTTGTCATGTCTAATTTTAGGAAAATTTACTTTAAATAAAAAATAAGAATTTTAAAAGAATTTTACATTAATTTAAATCAAATATGAATATAAATAAGTTGACCTGTGGCCAGGTCCGAACCGACCGACGGTTTGAAGTAAATTAATTTCCAGCTACAGAAACAATTTCAAATAATTTTAATTTATCTATTAATGTAATAAAAAACAGATATGGATACATAAATAATAAATATAAACATTTTTAATTTTATTTTATTTATAATATATATGCAAGACCAGGCTGTGACGTCATGAATGGCTGGATGACGTCATATAATTTTAAATCAAGAAAAAATTAATAAATATGATTTTTCTCGAGGATAAAACCAATACAAAGTGCATGATTCGTGGAGATATGTAAAAAATCTCCTCATGTGAAATTTGGTGTGAAAATAACCCTTCCCCCTTCCTATCGTCGATCGCTAATACTACCACTTCCGGTTTCCGGATTTGCACCAAAAGTTGATCAATTCATCCCACTGATGCATTAAGTAAATATACCACATTTCATCAAAATCCGTTGAGCCGTTCAGGCTGTACACATCTATACGGACGGACGGACAGACGGACGGACGGACAGACATCATGCTAAAAATACTTTTTTCTGTTAAGAAAATGCATAATTCGTGGAGATATGTAAAAATCTCCACATGTGAAATTTGGTGTGAAAACAATACCTCCCTTACTATCGTCGGTCGGTAAAAAGGGAGTTATGTGCTTACCTTCCTACTAGGATAGTAGGTAGTTAAAAGGTAACAATAAAAGGCGAATTTTATAAAGAAGGAAATAGAAGTTTTATTTGTGAACTTGTTACAAAATCATACAAGGCCGAAAAGGTGTGTGTTGAGTTTCTTAAAACTAAAACTAAGAACTAAAGACTAGCAATTGAATTGTCTGCAATTTCTGCTCTCCATATATATATTACTTGACTAGGGGCGGGGGAGCTGAGGGGACACATGGAGGTTCGTAGAAGGGGCTGTGGGAAGAAAGTGTCTAGGTGGGTGATTTAAGACATTCATCTGGACGACACTTAGCCGTCTCTTGGTCATGACGTTAATTGCTAGCAGATATTAAATTAATTAGGTGGGTTGACATTTCTTGGGCTTTGTTCATCCCTATAATAACTTAAATCTAAAGAAAGGGTTAGGATGGACCATCCTTTGACCAGATGTTAGGTCGGGTCAGAATACACTAAATTACGAAGTTGATTGACAGATAGTGGACCCTGTCAATCCCTATAATAACTTAAATCTAAAGAAAGGGTTAGGATGGACCATCCTTTGACCAGATGTTAGGTCGGGTCAGAATACACTAAATTACGAAGTTGATTGACAGATAGTGGACCCTGTCAATCCCTATAATAACTTATTCTAGTTATGTGAGCACAAGTAGCCGTGGGAACATGACACCTCCACCCTCTAAGGAAATTTGTCCAACAAATTTTAGCGGGCGAAGTTAATCTGTCCACCTTCAGTGAATACATCCACATGTTTCGTTGGATGGTATGAATTGAATTTTATTATTTTCATTTAAACTGTTTTTTTCTTTACATGTCTCTTTGCTTGATATGAATCGAACCCTGCTATTTCCAACGAGACTGTTTTTTCTTACAAATAAGCGTTTCTTAAATGCTACTACAAATATTGTCACTATAATTAATACTAATATAATGATTGTAATAATTAACAATGTGGTTTTGTTTTCGTGAATTACTGATCCAATTTCCTCAATTTCTTTTAGCCTGGGGCTATCTATCTTAATTTCTTTAATACTATGCATAGTGATTTCTTTGCTTGTGTCTATTTTCCTAATATTTAAACTTAAATTGAGAATGGAAATTTCCGTATTGGACCTGTAAATCGTGTGAATCTTTCTATTGTTAATTATACATTCATTATTTACAATTTTATACAATCCTCTTGACAATGTTGTATTGACACTTTTACAATTAATTTTTACATTATTATTTTCTATTACATTTATGATTACCACTTCACTGTTAGGGATCACTAAAAACTGTGGGAAATGTTTTAGGGGGTGAGATTTACAATTTTTGCTGTTATTATCAATCACTAAGTTTCTTGTACAATTGCTTGCCTTCTCCTGGCTAACCTTACAATAGTATTTATTATTATTATTAATTATACAATTAGTTATTTTCTTTAAGTCTAAGTTATCTGCTACAATATATTGGAACGGTTCATTTAGTAGTACGAGTTGCCCTTCTTGGTATCTAGGTATGGGGGTGATTTGAATTATATTAGATTCTTTCTCGCTATAGTTCGGTATTTCGAGGACAATGTCAATAATGTCATTATGGACTTTACAGAAAGGTCTGATGAATTTAGCTGCCTCCCAAAAAATCATTAATTTCAATATTAATTTTTATATAGTTTGAGCAAATCGAGGAGGTAAGGAATTTATATAAAGTGACATCTGGGAGATTTGATTAATCAGATCCTGTACTGTCAAATAAAATTTTGTCCTCAAAATTATATTTAAATAAATCTTCAATAATAATAATAAAGTTAAGGGAAAGAGAAAGGGTTTCATATACTCGGCTCCTGTATAGGTTGTTTGTGGTCCCTGCTCCTTACCTGACACTTCTACTTGATATCTATCATTTATAAATTTATTAATAACCCGATAAGGACCTAAATATTTCTGTTTAATTATTACATCAGATCCAAATTGTTTGTATTTGGTAGCCTTTCGATATCTTTTCCAATTATATATTCGAATTTCTTCATGAAATTTTAATATTTGCTCTTTCCTACTTTTTCTTAATTCTTCTCTCTCGTTATCGAATTGTTTTATCAATTCCTTTCCTATTAATTCACGCATATGCATATCTTTTTCGTTTTTCATTTTAACTTCTAATAAAACTTCGAAGGGTATCATGTCGATTGTTCTTTGATGGGTATTATTTATTGCTTGCTGCCCATCTTCGACTTTTTTATATTTTTGTAAAATGCCGATTTTATCATTTAAATCTTTTAAGTCTGTTTCTTTTGCTGTTAATTGAGAACATATTTGTGATTTTTTTCTTTTAGGATTTTCTAAACCATCAATTAAAGAAACTAATTGTTTTTCTTTATCATAATCGGAGGATTTAGTAATAATTATTTCTTTTTTTATTTTATTTATTTTGGTATTTAAATTATCAATTTCTTTTTTCCGTTCTTCTAATAAACATAAATTATTTTGTAAATCATCCCTTAATTTATTGGAGGTTTTCATTTCATTATTCAATTTCTCTTCTAATAATTTTTTCTCTTCATTGGAAATCTCTGATTTAAGTTTTAATTCATCGTCTTTAGATTTTAGAAACAATTCCATTTCATTTAAATTTTCATTCAAAGAATTATTTTCCAGTCCTACATCTTCCAATTGCACTTGTAAAGATAAATCATTGTCATATAATTTTTTAGAATCATTTTCTTTACCATGTCTACTAGGTATGTTTATAATAGACTCCTCTTCGTTGTTTAATATTAACAAGATCTCTGTTGATTCATTTTTTATTTCACTTGGATTAATAATTTCTAGATCTTTATCTTTTGAGTTAATATTAATTTTATTTCTTTCATCTCGTTGTAATTTTTCTAGTTTAATCGAATTATTTTCTATTTGAATAGGAATTATATTATCAATTTTTTGATTAATTAAATTTACACTTTCTTTTTTTAAATTCTCGCTATTAATTTGGGTTTTTATATCTAAAAAATTATTCTGTTCGTCCCTAATGTTGTTAAATTCATGAATGTTCATTCTAGATCGGTCAGAACGAGCGTTTCTTGATCTAGTCGTTTGAATAGTCATAGGGGTGGAAGGGGGATAAAAATTTTGTTGTTGGTTGCCGAACCAAGGGGGGTGGCTGTGGTGAGGGTTATGTTGGCGATTTCCATTGTTTCTAAATTGGGGGGGTTGGTTAAAATTTGGTGAGTTGAATTGGTTAAAGGAGCCTTGTGAATTGTGGTGGCGGGGAGGGGGGTGGTAATTTCGATGGTAATTATTATGATAGGAGTGATTCCTGGGGGCGAATTGTCTAGGCCTCTGCTGTCCATCGGAATTGTAATTATTGACATTGTTCTCCCTACTTAATAGACTGGTTTTATTCGATAAGTAACTAAAAACTTCATTGATTGTTTTGAAACTTTGCGCTATAATTTGCGATCTTTCTGGCTCCGGGAGAGACCTAACGAAAATGTTAACAGCATCCGTTTCGAAATGCCTTTTGGCCACATCCTTGCCACTGGAGGTTTCATTTGACGCGTTGATGCGCGCTGCGAATTTTCCGATAAGCTCCTGAATTTTTTTATACCTATCTATAATTTTGGCTCGAGACCTCTCCATGTCATAAAGTTCGCGGCGGAGGGTGCTCTCATCTTTTGTTTCTAAAAATAAGTCATTAAGCACTTTTCTCAGATCTTCCCAAATGGTCAGACTAACGTGAGTTAATAATTCGTCGGCTTGGCCTTGAATTTTATTCCTAACAAACAAAAGGAGGAATTGATGGTGGTCGTGGGAGATACCTCTATAAACCGCATCAACTGTACTGATAAACCTTTCCAATTTATTTGAGTCGCCCGTGAAAATGGGGATACAATTTAATAAATCACTTACATTCATTTTTGAAGCTTAGATTATTTTATTTTTACTATAATTTTTAATTATTTTATTTTATTTTAATTGTTTGTTTATTATTATTAATTATTTAGCTATTTATTATATTTATTTTTTATTAATAATTCAATTTTAATTTTTATTTATTTTTATATTTTAAATTATTTTATTTAATTTCAATTTTTAATTAATTATTATTTCTTTTATTTAGTTAGTTATTCACTGTTATTTTAATTAATTATTCAATTATTATTTATTATTACAATTCAATCAATTATTTAATTTTTTTTTTTTTTTTTTTTATTTCTTTATTTTATTCCTAACTTTTTCACGAGGTTTGGTCGCATTAATGGATCAAACTTCCTCGGAGTATCTTTATTATTGTTAATTACGTTATATTCCTGAGATACAGCTGCGTAAAAATGACCGCTCCTTCTCAGATTTATTATTAACTAACTATTCAAAGATTATTTTATTATCGTTTAATTATTTCAATCAATTCTCTTTTATTATTTTATTTTAATTAATTATTTAGTTTAATATCATTTATTTATTTTTCATTATTTAATTATTATTTTTCTTTATTTAATTATTATTTTCTTTATTTAATTATTATATTTAATTGGCAATTTATTATTATATTTTTTTATTTTAATTAATTAAAAAAATTATTTAATTGTTAAAATTTTATTTATAATTTTGATTTTATTTATTTAAATTTAGGCTTAATTAATTTTGGTGTATGATTGTTTATATGGCTCACGTTTTTTCTTCTTCTTTTCCTTCCTTGATGACTGCGCCCTTCGGAGAGATGATAACCGCTCCTAGTATTTATAGGTGACCTGGGATTATTTGCTTGAACCGCTCCTCGTTAAGGCAGTGGACGTCGCTTTCCTCAGTGTCGTGTAGTCGTGGTAGGCTCGTAAGCTCGCGGTGACTTCTCCTGCTTCTTGATAGCTGAAGACGATGATCAGACGCCGTCAGTTGATCGGAGATTGAAGCAAGATGTTGAAGTTTTAACACCGTTCGCGATAAAACTTAGAAAAGTTTACGTAAAATATTACGTTCGCGAAAATACCGACTGTGCCAGTTATGTGCTTACCTTCCTACTAGGATAGTAGGTAGTTAAAAGGTAACAATAAAAGGCGAATTTTATAAAGAAGGAAATAGAAGTTTTATTTGTGAACTTGTTACAAAATCATACAAGGCCGAAAAGGTGTGTGTTGAGTTTCTTAAAACTAAAACTAAGAACTAAAGACTAGCAATTGAATTGTCTGCAATTTCTGCTCTCCATATATATATTACTTGACTAGGGGCGGGGGAGCTGAGGGGACACATGGAGGTTCGTAGAAGGGGCTGTGGGAAGAAAGTGTCTAGGTGGGTGATTTAAGACATTCATCTGGACGACACTTAGCCGTCTCTTGGTCATGACGTTAATTGCTAGCAGATATTAAATTAATTAGGTGGGTTGACATTTCTTGGGCTTTGTTCATCCCTATAATAACTTAAATCTAAAGAAAGGGTTAGGATGGACCATCCTTTGACCAGATGTTAGGTCGGGTCAGAATACACTAAATTACGAAGTTGATTGACAGATAGTGGACCCTGTCAATCCCTATAATAACTTAAATCTAAAGAAAGGGTTAGGATGGACCATCCTTTGACCAGATGTTAGGTCGGGTCAGAATACACTAAATTACGAAGTTGATTGACAGATAGTGGACCCTGTCAATCCCTATAATAACTTATTCTAGTTATGTGAGCACAAGTAGCCGTGGGAACATGACAAGGGCCATAAACTTTAGCAAAATATTAGGAGAGTAAAGACAGAATGTTTATTGTAATAGTCTAAAGATCTTATATAAATTATTACATTATTTGTAATCTTAGTTAAAATAAATTCATTCATTAAATTACACTAATAAATAGTTTGTGAAATTCCATGATTGTGGAAGTCCATTTTTCATTCATACATTCATTTATTTTTCCTTATTGATATTATTATTATTATTATTATTACTATTTCAGCTCTCTCTCCCTATTAATAATCATAATAATATAAAATGCCTTGTTAAAATGTTCTCATTTTGGGTTGCTAGGTTCATTACATTCGTATTTTAAAACTTTTCTTATGCCATCATTTTCTACAATTGCCTGAGAAATTTTCTTCTTTCAACTTTTCATCCACATTTTATATTATTATTATTATTATTATTATTATTATACTTTATTAAAATTGGAATATATATATATTTATTTAAAATTGAAGTTATTGTTAGTGGTAATCGAATTGATTATATAGGTATTTACTGACTCTATTATTATTATTATTATTATTATTACAATTTGTACTTTCTCGGCATTTTTTTTGCTGCTACCTATTCACCTATCCCAAAGATGTTAGGGGCTCAAGCTAGGTCTAAATGGGAAAGGAAATCACCATGGCCCACTTGACTCTTCAGATATCAATCCTTTCTTTAGGTGCTGGTATTGAGAAAATTGCGCACTGTGGCATTATTATTATTATTATTATTCAAGTTATTTGCACTTACTCAGCACCGAAGCGCTGGTAACCTTTCATCTATCCTGGTAAGTTCTAATTGTTTATGGGATTAGGCTCGGATGATGTCGAAAGGAAATTCACCTTAGTCCACATACCTCCCTCGAATGATTTTTAATTAAGAAACTTTCTCAAGATTTGTCAGGTCTGAAGGATTATTGCTCTCTGACCTGCCTTATAGATGTTATTGTTTAGTCCTAGCTTCTCAATGTTTGTTAAAAAATTATTAGATACAACTCCTTCTATGGACATTACAACCGGGCAAATTATGACACTATCTAACTTCCAAATAGTTTTCTATTGGATAACAAGTTCCTCATATTTACTATATTTTAGATTTTCAGTTTTTACTAAATTGTGAGTAAGAGGAACTCCTATCTCAATTATAGAGGCTATGAAAGTGTTATTGTTAATTAAAAGAATATCCAGTCTTTTGTAATCGATCGGTGAGAACAGGCCTGTCCCAATAGAGAATGATGTTTCTTTCTTTAATAACCGGAGCCGGGTCATACTTATAATAAGTCGGAGTATTTGTCCTCGCTAGTAGCTCATATTTAATCCCAAGTTGTTGGTGGATTAATTTTGCTAGCTTAAATATGCACTCTCGGACAGCGCTGAACGGCCACCCATTACATGTTCAATGGTCTCACCGACTTTCCCACATTTTCTACATTTATCTTCAATGTTTTGCCATAGAATATGCTTCTCATAATTACTAGTTCTTATTATACGGTCCTGTATCGGCATAATAAACTCTCAGTCTCTGGGTACAGGACACCATTTGACAACCATTCTAATGACACTATTTATCTCCTTCACTTCATTCAACATGTAACATTTTATATTCCAAAGAACCTAGTTCTTCTAGTCGGGGCAAAAAGCTATCACTTGCAAGATTTAAGAGTGTGTATCCTAGATCTAAACGAGTTACTAATTTCATGAGTTTATCAACAGATGTCATTAGTCTTTCTATTATGTTTGATTCTGATTTGATATATTAATTAATTCTCTTTCACCCTCTCTCCTTGATAAATACAGTCTACGTGGAGAGGAATTTTTTTGCAAGCATCGAAACTTTGTTAAGAATCTTATGGTAGTTCTGTCTAAATCGTTTAAATCTGAATTTAACCATTTTATTATTCCAAATTAGTATATTAATGATGGTATTGCCCATGTGTTAATTGCAGTTATTAAATTTTTTCAGATAACTTGGTATTGAGAAGTTTAGTTATCCGTTTTTTATGCTCTTCATGGAAGTTAGATTTTAGGTGTGCGTGGTCAATATTTTGATTTTGCTCAAGACCCAGATATTTATATGTACCCTGTTCCGTGAGTTCTCTCATGTTTTATATTCACTCTCCAGTACAATGAGTAGCAACTCACTTCATGCTTATAACCCCGCATTTGTCTAATCTAAATGACATTTGGACTTTACAAGATGGATCAAGGATTGTAATTTTTGGCGATTTTCAGGATAAAGTTTTAAATAAATATACAGAAGGTGGTTAATTCTCTCTCCTCCATCCAGCATGTAGACTATTTTTTCTTTTTTTAGCAGGGTAGAAAGCGGATTCATTTCGAGACAAAACCATAAAGTGAATCTCCCTGAAATATTCCCCTCTTGATCTCTACACAACCTATGTGGTGCTTCCAAGGTGCAAGTTAGTATTAGCAAGTTAGTGTTATTATTGTTATTATTATTATTATTATTATTATTATTATTATCATTATGGATTAATAAAATTATATATGTCATATTTAGAGATAATGAGTTGATTTTAAAATTTGTTTTTAAATAAAGCATTTACAATCTTACCGAAATAATTCAGCTACTCTTGATATAATAATTCTTACAAACCAATTCAAGAACAATATATAATAGAATTCTTTTTATCGACATACTAAAGAATATATCATCTTTATATACAGTGGCGTACCTAGAACTTTTGCCGCTCGGGGCGATCTCCAGTTTGCCGCCCTTTTTATTATAAGTCAATCAAATTGTGGTTTTTATAAATTAATACACATAAATAAATTATTAAGTTATTTAATCAATATTAATTAATACATAGAGTAAATTTTTTTACACATATTTGTATGCACTTGTAAACATATTTATATAATATTTACTCTTCTAGCTTTCATACTAGAAAAATCGTGTTTAATGCTCTCAAAATTTATATTATTTGTAATTTCTTGTTCTATTGACAATATTGCAAGATTTTGTAGTCTTAATTGACTCATTGTAGAACGAAGATAATTTTGCCGAACAAAATCTTAAAGATGCGTTTACGAATTCAACGAATTTTAATGAATACAAAAAAATAAAATTATTATCCTGTTCTTGGAATTAGAATTCAAAATTTACACTAAAATGCATTTATATACACCGATGAATAATATCCGAAATCATATAGTTGATCATAATTTATATAAATCAAATAGTAAACTTATAATAATCATAATAATCATTTATTATTCAAGAAAGAAAAAAAATAAATATGAAATGAATAAGTTGCTTTTTACAACTATAACTAAATATAAAAAATGCCGCCCCAAAATAAGTGCCGCCCGGTGCGGACCGCACCCACCGCCCCCCCTTAGGTACGCCACTGTTTATATATAAATTATATATAATTAAATTTAAAATCGAAATCTATAATTATAAAGATTTATTATAGAAAAAAAAAGAAATATAATTTATCAATTTTTAAATTAAATTTGTCAAAAAATTCTATCAACTATTCTACAAAATTAAATTGAAAAAATTAAATTTATAACAATTTTTATGTAAAAATAAATGTTTATGTTAGTGAAAACTTTTGTTATGAATTTTGAATTACAACTGATTTTTTGGTGTAAATTGACAGTAAAAATTTGTATATCTGTTAATAGGAGAAAATTTAAAATTTCATTAAAAAAAAAATGAATGCATTTCCGGCTGCTAAACAGATTGTATTATTTATAAAAACAATGGAATATCATTTGGTGTATCACAAAGATGGTTCGAACGATTTCAATCTGGAAATTTCACTGTAAAAGATTTATTTCGGTGCTGACAGCTGATGATTGAAAAAAAGTGATAAATTAGTGGAAAAAATAAAATAAGACTGTAACATTATATATAGGAATCTTGATATTACTAATGAACCACAAAATAATATTTTGGGTACAAAAAACAAACTCGGTGCTTATATATTTTTTTATATATAAAAAAATATATAAAAAAAATATTTTCATAATCCTCTTTTACTCACAAATTTAAAATGGAAAAATACTAATTTTGATTTTAACTATTTCATATTTATATTTTTTTAAGTATATTTTTTAAAATATTAACAATATGTATGTGAATTGTATTTTTTTGATCAATAAAAGAATTTAATTGAATATTATATTTATATATTTTAAGCTTCTTTTACCTTTTATTTTAACTAAAGTAAATAAAAAAATATATTGTTTGTTATATTAGTATCATTTCGATGAAAATAAAATATTATATATAAAGAATTAATTTATTATTAATTCATAGAAATTGTATATTCAATATTGATTGTATTATACTACTAAATTTTGTATTTTAATGTTTTGGTTTGACCAGTATAGGTTGAATTTAAGATTAGAGAAGATCGGATTTTTAATTTTTTTTTTAATCCAATCTGAAAACCAATATAAAAAAATTATACCAAACAAAAAAATATTTAAATGGTAATTATATATGTAATTGTAAGTATATTAATCATTTAAAACAGATGTGTATTAACTGATTTTAATTGATGTATATAAATATACTATACTATTAATGTACTATTAATATACTATATTAAAATACTATATTAACATACTTACTATAGAAGCATGACTTTAATCAGATGTTTTGTTTTCTTATCTCTTTCTTCTTTCTCTCTCATCTTTTTTTTCTGTTATGCGGGGTCAAAATTTAAAATTGTTTTATAACGTTTTTATCAACTTCCCTTTATGTTTTTTTGTCTGTCTGTCTGTTCGGTCTTATGACAAAATGAAATCGATTTTTCATCAATTTTAAATTGAGCTAGACTTTTGAAAATTTTTATAGATATTTCAATAGATTCCTAGAAGGTATGGAAGAAATATAATTGAATTATAATTACTTAATTGTAATGTAATTAACGATTATTTGCTTTGTATTTGAATTTGCATTCACGCCAATTGACAGATAAATATTGATTTGCTTTTCATTTTAAAAAAATTCAAAATAATTTATAACATTAAAATAGGAATTTTTAATAATTTAAAAAATCTATTTTAAAAACATTACTTCAATAATAACATTTACTTAATATAAATACATAAAATCAATTTCAGAAAATTAATATTTTCTTTTCGTTTTATTCAATTTGCAAATTTTCGTATTACGTCATCTTTTCTATTTCTCTTGTTATATTAAATAAATTTATCGAATTGAATTAGTAACTAAAAAGAATAAAATAATATACGTAAATAAATAAAATTTTATAAAAGAACGTTTTTCTAAAAGTGGCAAACGTTTTTCGTTGTATATCCATAATTTTTGTCTGGCTTATAGAAAAATTATTTTATTCTTTTTAGTCCATGAGAAAAACGTTATTTTATAAATTTTTTTTATATTTAAATTTTATGATAATTGTTAATTGTGAGTTTCCACCAACATTTTTAGATACCTAAGCCTCGTCATTCATTTTCTTTGTTTCTCCTTTCTTAAAAAAATAATTCATAAAATTATTTAAATACCTATATAGAATAGGGTATTTAAATCATTTTTTTTTATACTAATGATAATATATTTATATATATCATAAAAATTATGTTTGTTCCCATAAATTAAATCAAATTCACACAAACATATTTAACAATAAAATCTATTATAATTCTCTAAATATCAAAAGAAACTAAGAAATCTTAAAATGAGACACATTTTTTGATATTTTGTAGAAGTGGACTCTTAAAAAGACATGTTACATTTAATTACATCTTATATAAGAAATGTATACACACACATATATTTAATATATGACATTCTTGTAATTTATTACCTTTACAAATTACATTTTCCTATTATAATATATTTAATCAAAAATGATTTTCGTTAAGTTAAATTTCATGTTTATTACATTTGAAAATTTCAAAGGAATATTTTGATTTAACAAATGACCCGTATAAAATGAACGTATAATATAATATTAATAATAATAGATATCTTTTATAATGTTGTCATTAAAATTAGACACCATCATATTCATATATATATATAACATATATATATTGATTTCATTAATTTTAAAATCAGTGACATGACAGATTACAATTTTACACTAAACGAATGAAATAAATGAATCAATGGATGAAAGAAAGCAGCATTACGACAACCTGTCTGTGGAAAAGGGCACAAAGAGATATTCTTTTTTGATTTGTATATATTATAGAGAATGTCCATTTGTCATTTGATAAACATCTAATTAGGGGTTGAAAAAGGGGAGGATTTTTTTGTAAAATTTTTTGTTGATATAAACACAAAACACATATTTTATAAAAAAAAGGAAAATTATCAAGTTATTGTCAATCAAAATAATAATAAAAATAATAATTAGTTATTTATAAATTACTGAATTAAATATAAGACATCAAAAATATAGATAGATTACCTTTCTTAAAATTTATTATATATACTATATTTATTTTCGACAAACTTTTAGGGTAAGTGGGGTAATTCGCCATTTTAAAATTTCCACCATTCCATTTTATTACCGACCGACAATAGTAAGGGAGGTATTGATTTCACACCAAATTTCACATGTGGAGATTTTTACATATCTCCACGAATCATGCATTTTCTTAACAGAAAAAAGTATTTTTAGCATGATGTCTCTCCGTCCGTCCGTCCGTATAGATGTGTACAGCCTGAACGGCTAAACCGATTTTGATGAAATTTGGTATATTTACTTAATGCATCAGTGGGATGAATTGATCAACTTTTGGTGCAAATCCGGAAACCGGAAGTGGTAGTATTAGCGATCGACGATAGGAAGGGAAGGGTTATTTTCACACCAAATTTCACATGAGGGGATTTTTTTATATATCATCACGAATCATGCACTTTGTATTGGTTTTATCCTCGGGAAAATCATATTTATTAGTTTTTTCTTGCATATATCTTCTATATATATAAAGGAGACTGTTTGTATGTATGTATGTATGTAATTCGTTTACTTTTTTGCTGTCATAGTTTAATATGTTAAAATGTAAGTTATTTACATTTTAACATAAAATAGAAAATATATTATTTAAGGATTAAAGAATAAAAATAGAAAGTAAATTAGTGAATATTTTAAAAATTAGACAATTTGTGGAAATTGAAATAACTAAGAAATGAGAGGTGGAGGGGATGAGGAGAGAGGTGAGAGTGTGTGTGAGCGGGAGAGAGAGAGATTTAAAGTTTATATATAGTTCTCCGTGTTGTTCATTCAAGAGCCAGGCGTGGCCCACTGACTGGCGGACTCATTTTACACAATGTATATAACTAGCAATCAAAGAATTATTATAAATTTTAACTTTTTATTTTAAATTCTAATATTCAAATATCATTTCAATTAAATAATTTATTCTAAAAGTTCTCATTTTAATTAATTTAATAAAATATTTAAATCATATTTAACTTAAATTATTTTGTATTTATTCTTTCCATATTTGAATAGGTACTTCTTTTATTTTAAGGGAGGGAATTAACTATGATCTAAAAAAATTAATAAATGAACTTAATAATAAAAAATCAAATAAATCCATTAATTTAAATTAATACTATTAATGAATGTATATATTGTTAATTTATCTTTAGTTTTATCAATACTTTTATACCGTTAATTTTTATAAATTAATTTTTATAAATTGTCTCAAGTCTCTAACTTTGCATTTTCTCTAATTTTATTATAATTAAAAATATTCAATAAAAATCAAACAATGAAATTAAAATATCAAAATGAAATGATCAAGAAATATTATACTCTATTATAACATATACAATACTTATAAACTATAGGCGGAGGAAATATTAGACGATATCATTGCGGGTTCATGCCAAATCGATCAACATTAATTAAGATATTTTCATTATGACAGATATTAAAAAAACCGCGAATTCAATATCTCTGTTCACTAATTATTTGTAGACTTTAGTAAAACCTACGCATGACTCAATAGATCCGGATAAACTTTTTCAAATTTTGATCTTAAAATTTATCTTGAAGGTAGTAAAGAAAGAGTAAGATGTGGAAATCAATTGTAAAATATTAGGTGACCCAGACGACTTAAATATAATAGGAGATTCGGCAATTGCAATTACAGATAGCGAGGAAAAATTAATCGAGGTAGGAAAAGAGATGAGGTTTGAAATTAATAATGATAAATAAATATATTTAGAAACAAACAGGAGCAGTATTAACATACAAAATGTAGAATTTGAATATGTAGAAAAATTGAATGTAATCACGAAGGATAATAATATTTGAGAAGAATTGAAATCGAAGTTGCAATCGGAAAACGCCTGTTATCATGCAGTAAAGAGGCTTATCTCATCAAAATTATTATAAAAGGGAATGAAAATTAAAATATATAAAACAATTATTTTGTCTGTTGTATTATATGAGTGTTAGACATGGTCTATGATCTTTGGAGATGAGAGTGGATTCAGAGAATAGGATTCTCCCCAGCATTTATGGGCCAAAGAAAGATGAGTGAAGGGAATGACGTACGAGAGATGGAACAGAGGCTCAGGATAAGGACACTTGGAGAAATGTGGTTGTAGCTGCCAAGAACTTTCGAGTAGATAGATATAACATATTCAATAATAATATATATAATTAATTTACTAAATAAATTAAAATATATTTTAAATAATCACACAATAAGAAATGAATGTTTTATGTTATACATTGTTTGAAACAAAATGGATGAAAACCTTTTACTACTTTCAACCAAATACTATGTACCACTCGGGGGTACAGGGGGCGGAGCCCCCGTCTAGATGTGAAGAGCGACGAAGGAGCTCTGAGCAGCTAGTATTATAAATAAAATAAAATTAAAAATGTTTATATTTATTATTTATGTATCCATATGTTTTTATTACATTAATAGATATATTAAAATTATTTCAAATTGTTTCTGTAGCTGCTAATTAATTTACTTCAAACCGTCGGTCGGTTCGGACCTGGCCACAGGTCAACTTATTTGTTTACATTTTTTTTGTTTACATCCGACATTTTGAATTTTTATATATAGGAATAATTTTGGATTATTTCATTCAAATTGTAGCAATTAGAAGCTCATAGAAATGATAATATTGTATTGTCATCGAGAGCAAAGCTGTTGGTGAAGTTTTAAGAATATCCGATGATTGGAAGTCGTCGAAAAATCGATTGCAAGATTTGATGCATACACACAGACAAGAATACAAGTTAAGTAAAACGTGATAAAAATATTTCTTTTTACTTAAATTTTTTTATATATAATATAGAGATAATTTTTTTTTCTCTCTGAAATTTTAACTTAAATTCTTCATTGATGAATTTATAATTTTTGTTTAATTTCCTCTACGCTTGTGTACCACGTTGAGAGCTGCTCTTTTAATTTAATTACAAGCAAATAATGATCCAAGTCACAATCTGCCCTTCTAAACACTCTGACATTTAGAACATTAGACTGGCGTCTCCATTTAAATCTAAGTCAATTATTAAATATATAATACATATATTCGTAATAACCATCATAAAATAATGTATTATAATTTATAATACTTAGAGGAAATTATAAAAAAAATGTTTTTATATATAATATATATATATATTAGGTAGAGAGTTGAAAAAAATGAAGAAAAGAACATGACTTGCTTTGCTAATGGAAATATAATAAATTAACTTTCCTAATGGAAAAATTTAAGACAAAAAAAATGATTTTATAGAACGTTATTTTTTATTACTAATTATAGAGGTATTATTTATTTTTCACACCATTAGCCAATGTAGGATAGATTAGTCTTTTTTTTATTGATTCAAAATTTTACCATTAAAACTTATACGTAGTGTGTGTTTTACTTCAGTTATAAAATTCTATAGAATAATTTACGTATATAGAAATATGTTTAGAAGATATTGTTAATTGAGAAACATATAATTTTAGAAAATTATATCATAAGAGTGGAAACTTAAATTCTTTTATTAAAAAAATGTAAAATTATTTTATATTAGGATTATTCAAGTTATGTAATAAAATTATTTAATTTTACTTTATAACCAATAATTCAAAAGTATTTAAGAATATTTTTAATTTATGAATTACTAAGGTTGTCTTTTAAGTTCGTACTTTAACATAGATTTAACATAACATCATTAATCAAATGTTAGTACTAAAAATTAACATACTTATCTAGTTGACCTAAATATATTGAATAACAATATTTGTATGACTATAGAATTACATGTATCGCACTGAAACTTTGTATTTAAGTTAACTAAATCTAGAGATTAATTTTTAGTACTGATGTTTGATTAGTGGTGCACTCTATGTTCGTGCATTAAAAATTTAAAAAACAAACCTTGTAGAAGTATATAATATATATAGTTAGGGTGACCATATTTCGAAAACAGCAAACCGGAACAAACGGTTTACCTTTTTATTAGAACCAAATTGAAAAAATTTTGAAAAAAGTACGAAATCTAAATATTTAAAAAAACGGGACAATAGGCTGTGCCGAAGACTTTTTCGGGACGCCGGGACAGAGGACCTAAAAACAGGACAATCCCGGAAAAACGGGACGTTTGGTATAGTTAGGTTGGTTCTTTTAAAAATATAAATATTAATTATTTATTTTATCTAAATGTTAATTCAACTAAAGAATACCAATTTATTAGCTGGAAATAATATACTTAAACTTACTAGGGTGTAAAAATTTTACTTTCTGCTTTGAAAACAAGTACATGACGTATCATGAATAAATGCAAAAGAATAGAATATTCATGTGGACACCTGTACACAACTCCAATGAAGTTTCAAATATATTAATTAAAAAACAATAAAAATTATCTAATTTTTTCAGCCACTCAATTATATACGATATATATTATAATAAAATTTTGAAAAAATTGAAACAATATGCCAACATAGTGAATATAGTGAAAAATAAGAGAAATATAATATTACAGAATAATACAAAAATTAATCAATCGAGAAAACTATTGATTTTAAATAGATAAAAATTAAGACATTGTATTTTCTCTCATAATATCTCCTAAATAATGAAAACGCCTTTGTGTACTTCATATAATGTCATGTTTTGATTAAATGTCCAATTATTATTAAGATTGAATTGAATTTAAACATTACTTTAAAAGCTTTTTGACATACCAGAGGAATTCTTTGAAATTGATTAAAAAAATAAATTATTCGACAGAGTATATAATAAAGTATTTATTTATATAATTACATAATTTAGTTTATTATATATCTTTATAAATTAAAATATAGTCACAAAAGTGAAAATTGTCAGAACTGTTAGTTACTACAACAAATGAAATCAAGTTATTATTCATATACCATTCATTTGGCTGATGGTAGACTTGTAGATGGAGAAAGTCCCTGAAATATAGTGGTGTTGTTACTGTCAGGAGAAAGCTTTCGATGCTCAGCAACAACTTGTAAAATAAACTGTTTGTTCTTCAATTTTAGTCAGTAGACCACTGTATTCCTGTACCATAGCAATACCTCTCTTTGCAGTGTCATTTGTTATCCGCATAGCACGTATAACTTCATTAGCCTTCAAATAGTCCGGGTTCAATATCCATGTCTCTGGATCCGTTTGCAGAAATGAATCGGGAATTGACAACTAGTCAAAAAACTTCTTTGAATTCATCGTCACAAAGTCATGTAACTGCATTTCATTGATCTTGGTGATGTCAACTGTTATTCGCTTTGGTGGATCTTGAAGTGGTGGTTTTTGAAGTGCTGAAACCATCAACTTTTTCTCCTGGGTAGCAACATCTCTGTCAAAAACCGACAGTGCAATGAGTTCTTCACTCAAGTACTATAGCTTCTTTGGTGCACTTTTTGCTGCCTGTGAGTTGAGTGAAAACAGTATTTGTAGCAACTTCAGATCATTTACTGAAGCGATGGTTGGCAGCCGAGGTTATTTACGTTTGACGATACCCGTCGTGGAATTGTGGAAATATTTATTTACGGTGATATCAATTGGAAAATAGCCAATGTGGGGATTATCATCACATGGACTAATTGAGAAAGAAGTCGGTTTAGATCAGTGTTTCCCAAACTCTTTTGGCCCACGGATCCCATTTTATAGTAAAAAAAAACCTTTCCCATGGACCCTGAGTGAAAAACCACGCTCGACTCACGTTTCAAAAAAACGAATTTATTAAAAATTATTTTAGTTAATATATGTAAGTATATTAATTTATTTTTAATTTTAAATATATTTTTACTTGTGCTGTCATGTTTCCATCCATGGAAAAGAAAGAGAAGAGATCGCTGGGTTGGTTTTGGAACGCTACCGTATTGTATGCATCTATCTATCTACATTTATATTTTGCTCAGGACGTAAAAATTTCTAATAATTATTCATTGTTATTTATTTTATTTTCATATTAATAAGAATGTGACACAAATTATTTATTTTTATTAAACCTTGTGCAGACCCCCTGATGTTAAGGGACCTCCAAATCGATTTTAATTTTCAAAGGACCCACTGAATGTTCCCAGGAACCACTTTGGGAATCACTACTTTAGATGAATATGATAATAAAATATAGGTATTAATTAAACAGTTCTACTAAAATAAAAATTGCTAATTTTATTCAAACTTATTACATTTTTTCAAAAGGTTTTAAGGTTTGTGTTAATAGACAAACATAAGACTTATTTTTGTTTTTGAAATTTTGTTTTTATTTTCTTGTCTGAAATTTTATTATTTTATATTTATTATTATTATTCAATTAATTCGTTTGTAATGCACAATTGTGGTTAAAGGTATGCCATTTACCTAAATAAATAATTCAAGATAGAATACGATAGATATTAGATTTTATTACTAATTTGGAGGATTGATTGTTTATCTGGTTATTTTAATATTTATTTAGAAATTATAACAAATAAATAGAATATAAACATTATCAAAAGCAACATCAAAACAGCCACAATATATCCAAATGAGAAATGTTTGTTTTATTAGTTTTAAGATACCTATATTAAATTGAATGGAAGTTTGAAAAGTCGATATTGGTATTTATGTACACAATATTATTCATTTTGTAAACATACTTAGATTTTAAAGGAAAAATATTTATAAGGATAAGATAAAATTTTGTATAAAATATATTTCTATCTATCTATCTCTATATGAAAACTCGAAAGTTCTTTACCGCAGCAACCACATTCCTCCAAGTATCCCAACTCGTACTTTCTCCCATCTCTCTCAAGACCCTTCCTACATTATCCACCGACCGCGTTCTTGGTCTAAAAATATTCTAAATCTACTCTCGCCTTTCAAGGTCATCGACCATGTCTCACATCCATATAATGCAACCGGAAAAAAAAAAACTGTTTTATATACATATTTTAAATTTTGATTCCCTTTGATAATAATTTTGACGCGATAAACCTCTTTACTGCATGATAATTGCAACCTCGATTAAATTCTTCTCGAATATTATTATCATTCATGATTACAGATTCTAAGTATTTAAGTTTTTCTACATTTAAAATTATATGTTTTGTCTATTAACATTTTGTGTGTTAATACTGTTCCTCTATGCTACAACATATTTTGACTTACCAATATTAATCTCGGACTCTACTTCTTTTCCTACCTCGATTAATTTTTCTAAATTATCTTTTATTGCATTTCCTTAATCTCCTATTATATTTAAGTCGTCTGCGTAACCTAATACTTGAATTTTTTTTGTTTAATTGGATTCCGTTTGATTTTTCCCCAATTTGTCTAATTACATATTCCAGTTCTAAATTAAATAAAAATGGTGATAATGCGTCTCCTTGTTTTAACCTATTCCAAATTTCGAAAGTTTCTTAATTGATTTCCGAATCTTACTTTTCCTTTACTTCTTTCAAGACAAATTTGAATCATTCATACTACAATAGTTTTTTCGGGATTCCCATTAAGATCAAAATTTGAAAAAGTTTATTCCGATTTATTTAGTCATATGCTTTATTAAAGTCTATCAATAATTAGTTAACCGAAATATTGAATTCGCGTTTTTTTCTAGTATCTCTCTTAGCGAGAAAATTTTATCTAACGTTGATCGATTTGAACTGAATCCGCTTTGATATTTTCCTAATATTTCCTTTGCATAAAATATATTTAGGAGAATTATTAAAAAAATCGCATTCACAAGTCATGATTGGTCTTATTAATTAAACATTTTACTAATTAAATTTAAACAATTGGTACTTGATAATAGGTAAGTATAATGAATAAAAATTCATTATAAACATTGATTTTTTAAGATTTTTTTTTTTACTAATTCTAATCATATTATGTTGTTTAATATTTATTAAATTAAAACACAAGAAAGTTTTTTCCCTTTAGAATTATTTGTTATCTTTTCTTTTTACTATCTCGCCAGAGATAGTATTGCGATCATGAAAATTTTCGATGTTGAGATTTTGATGTTTTTATACGTTTTGAAGGTTCCTGATTAATTTTCACTTCTTCTTCTTCTTCAAGTGCCTTGTCCGGTCTCCCTGACGTCGGCGATCACTCTGGCGAAAACGTCTCTATTTTCCGCCGTGCGGAACAGCTCTCCCACGCTCCTTATGCCGGTCCATTCCCTGATATTCCCTAACCAGGATTGGCGTCTTCTCCCGGGTCCACGTCGACCCTCAATTTTCCCTTTGAGGATTAATTGAAGGAGTTGATATTTATTACCTCTCAAGATGTGGCCGAGGTAAGAGATTTTCCGGCATTTGACAGTGTTGAGGAGTTCTCGCTGTGTGTTTGCTCTCCTCAAGACATCCCTGTTGGTAACTCTCTCGACCCAGGGAATTCGCAGCATTCGCCTGAGGATCCACATCTCAAAAGCCTCCAGGCGATTCATCGTACTGACCTTGAGTGTCCATGCTTCCACACCATATAAGAGAATGGACCAAACATAGCATTTGGCCATTCTCTGTCGTAATTTAAGATTTAGGTTGTCATCACAGAAGAAGGATCTCATTTTATTGAAGGTGGACCTCGCAGCCTCAATTCTGGACTTAATTTCGATATCCGGGTCTAGCTGGTCATTTATGATACAACCAAGATATTTAAAAGATCTTACTCGTTCAACTTGTTTGTTATCGAGGTGGAGGGAGGCGTTTCCATGTGGCTGGCGGCTAAAGACCATAAATTTTGTTTTGGCTATATTGATGTTTAAGCCCGCTTTAATTCCAATTTGAGAAATTTTATTTAGAAGTAGTTGAAGGTCTTCAATGTTTTCAGACAGGATCACAGTGTCGTCGGCATATTTAATTGTACTAATTGGTACGCCATTTACTTTCACCCCCATATCCAGTTCTTCCAAGGCCTCCTTAAAAATTCTGTCAGCATAGAGATTAAATAAAAGGGGAGAGAGAATGCATCCTTGACGGACTCCTCTCTGGATCTCAATTCCCGGTGTTGTGGATTTTCCTACTCTGATTACGGCATATTGCCTCCAGTACAGATTTTTTATAATCCTGATATCTTTTTCGTCCACTCCAGCATCGCACAGAAGTTCAATCAGTCTAGTGTGTTTTATTCTGTCAAAGGCTTTTTCGTAGTCAACAAAACATGCAAATACATCTTTGTGTTGGTCACGACATTTTTGAAGCAAAACATTGAAGCCAAATAATGCTTCTCTTGTACCGAAGGCGTTTCTGAATCCAAACTGCGAGTCATCTAAATCTAACTCACATTTTAATCGGATGCGGGCGTGTATTATTCGAAGAAAGGTCTTTAACATGTGGCTCATAAGACTGATGAGGCGATAGTCACTGCAATTCTTAGGGTATTGTTTCTTTGGGATAGTAACAAATGTTGATTTCAGCCATTCCTCTGGAAGCACACCGCAGTTATAGATATTGTTAAATATTTTCAATACCAGGTCTATATTGTCTTCATTGATGAATTTGATTAATTCCATTGGGATTCCATCTGGTCCCGGCGCTTTCTTGTTCTTAGCAATTGAAATAGCGTGAATTAGCTCTGATTTTATTATTTTTGGTCCTTCAGGATCGCAATCATCAATTTCAACTTCCTCTCTGGAATCTTCAAAAAGTTTTGCTGCGTACAATTGCCAGGCTTTCATGAGTTCAGCTTCGTCCGTTACTAGTTTTTTGGCTTCATTTAGTATTGACATTGGTGGTCGACTCCTGAATTGTCCAGTTATTTCCTTTACCTTTACATGTATATTAAACATGTCATGTTTTGAGACTAATTCTTCTATTTCTTCACACCTTTCTGTCATCCAAATTTGTTTTGCTAATTTAATCCCTTTCCTTATTTTGAATTGCATCTTTTTATATTCCACGATGTTATTTTTGAGAAGTCTCCTTTCTTCCATCAAATCCAAAATCTCGTCCGTCATCCACGACCTCCTCTTCATTGTACGTGTTCTCCTCAAGTGAAGCGAACCAGTCTCCACCAAAGCATTTTTCAGCAGTGCCCACTGAGTATTTATATCGTCAAGATCGTCAATAGATATCCTCATTAATTTGCCATTGAGATCATCAATAACAGCATTCCTAACATCCTCAAATTGTAATCTTGATGTATCAATAATATTAACGTTGCAGTTTTTTCTTTTTACAGACTTCAACGCTAGGCCCATGTCCGCAACCAAAGGGTTGTGATCTGAGCCTATGTCTGCACCAGGGTATGTTGTGACTCTTTTAACACAATTTCGGAAACGTCTGTTTATCAGAATGTAATCAATTTGGTTCCTACTTGGTTCTTGGTTGTCAATAGAGTCTCTGGGTGATTTCCATGTGTAAAGACGTCGCTTTGGAAGTTTAAATAGCGTATTAGTTACTACCATCTCTGTAGTTTGGCAGAAATCATAGAGCCGGTCTCCTCTCTCATTACACTCACCTAAGCCGAAATCGCCAACCAAATCCCCCCGTCTGCCCTGACCGATTTTAGCATTAAAGTCTCCAAGTATCAAGTTTATGGTATTCTTCTTGAGAGAGTTTAGAGTGTTTTCTAAAGTGTTGTAGAATTTTTCCACTTCCTCATCGTATTTACTATCAGATGTAGGTGCGTAGACTTGTAAGATATTTATGTCAAATGGCTGTCCATGAATCTGTAGCAGCATCACTCTATCCGATATGGGCACAAAGTTCTTAACGTACCTCGTGAACTCCGAGTCAACTAGAATTCCGACACCGTTTCGATGAAACCTATCTCCACTCTCACTTCCTGAGTAATAGAGTGTTCCTCCTTCCTGAGAACAAACACCGACACCAGGCCATCTGAGTTCGCTGATTCCCATGAACTTAACTTTAAGTCTTCTCATTTCTTTGATAGCGTTGTTTAATTTTCCGGCCATGAAGAGACTTCTGACATTCCATGTACACACTCGCAATTTGGTTTTCACTATTCTGAGCCGGGAGATTCTTCGCACCCCTTGCCCATTTAAGGGCTGCCCGGGACTGGGGGCCATTTGTATTTTGTTTCTCGTCATAGTGAATTTCCTGGGGATGGTATACCGAAGTGGTTTCCCGTTGCCTTCTTCGGTTTGATTCTCAGCCGCCCCTAACCTGGAGTACAGACGCTGTTCGTAGCCGCCCCTAACCTGGAGAACAGACGCTACTGGGTTTCGCCATAACTGGCTTAAGAGAAGAGAAAGTAAATAGTAAGAAATGAAAGACCCCTAGCCCTCGGACACCTAATAGCGTCGGGGTCGGAAGAAACAAGAGTTGGCCAAGAGAGGCCAGATAGGAAAGATAAAAGTAAGATATCTAGTACAAGTAAGTGGAAGCAATACTAGATATGGCTTGGGACCTCATGGATGCCAATCCATATGCTCATAAGCTATGAGCCCCTCAAGGGAATATGTAAGATCACCCAGCGCGCATACAAACCGCCCGCCACAAGCCACTGATAGGAAAAAGGAAATTGTTATTTATTTATTTTATAATATTAGTAAATGTTAATCGGGATAAGTTATTAATAGGAATAAATAAATAAAGGATTTAAAACAGGAGTGGTAGAGGGGGGAGAAGGAGTGGAGTACTTGCTTGGTAGAACGTTGAACCCTGAACTGAACTCGGAATTAGATGACAAAAATAAAATTAGAACAATGATCATTATCATTATCACTAATTATACTTATTAATGGGTTCATATACCCATCAGTCTCAGTACCGAGAATTACCAATTAAGGATCCACCGCGCCCACCTTGGTAGCAATTGATCCCAGATGTGCCCCATTGTAAAGAGCACTTCAAGATCAGTAAAATGATGTAAAACTTACCACCAGTTTTAACAAATACCCCAAGGAAAAACGGATGGGAATCAGGAGCGATGCGACACACGTCCGACCAGCGCCGAGTTCACTCACACAAAGCTAATTTTCACTAAGGTTTAGAAAAATGTCTGTGTGTGTGTGTGTGTGTGTGTATGTGTGTGTGTATGTATGTAGACAAGATTACGCAAAAACGGTTTGAGCTAGAATGATGAAATTTGGTACATGGACATTATTCAAAATTCATAGTTTTCTATCAACTTTTGAGAAATGTAGCTCAACCGGAAGAGGGTCATTACCTACAACGTTTTGATTTTTTTTCCTCTAAAGTGACCGTAAAAATAAAAATATATGTTTGATAATTTTTCACATGATTAATAATTGTATAAAACTGCTATATATAGAATTTCAGCTTGATTGAATTGCTGAAAGTACCAGAATTAATTTTTTAACACTGCAAATCTCACACTCAAATTTGCGAGATAGTCGAGTGGAGACACTCCAGCTAATTTAGACTTATTATGTAAGTAGTACTTATGTCAATTTTTTTAAAGTGATTTGAATTTTCTCAGTTATTCTGGGTCACAATTATATTTTGTCTAGTTTTTATATACATTTTATTATTTTTATTTTTTTTTTTTTGTGATTTTTTTGAAAAGTCAATTGTTATTTTAGCATCAGATTTAAAAATAGGCGGATTTATTTATAAATTAATGTCTTAAAATAGATTAATTTCAGTTTGATCTTATTCTATATTGATTTTACTCTCATTATTTCCATTTATGCATATTACAAGAGATTGAAAGAAATGAATGAAAGGACCCAGGTCAATGGGATGCCTTAGGTAGGTGTTTAGATGAAATTGGAGCTGCATCCAAAAATATTAATTTAGATAAAGGACAAGACCACTGTGTTGTAATTTACATTTTAGTCATAAAAACAAAATCAAACAACAGAAATTGAACAAATCAAGCTGGAAAACCAACGACACCAACACGAGAAGATAGAAAACCTTTACAATTACAAAGAATGAAACCAAAACTCCAATATTGCTTAGGAATCATGCAATACTAGTGCACTGCATTTTACTTGAATGATCAATTGATTTCTCTAGACATTTATATCTTTTATAAATTGGTATATTAATAAACAAGTAAGAAAAATGTATATTCTCTCTGATTTATCAAACTGTTTGGGAAATGAAAATAAATATAGATAGAGATGGAGAGAAAGGAAGAGGAAGAAAAGGAAGAATTGTCATCATAGTGCTTTCAAAATTCACAATTTCAAAGATAAATCTATTACTCAGGTGGATTTGAATATATATATATATATATATATATATATAAAGAAAAGGAAAAAAGAAATATCTTATTACTATTTTCAATGTATATATAAGAAATTTGAATGGAATCCGCAATAACAAATAACTATCACTTAAGTTTGCCGCTTCACTTGGCATCCATTTACAGGAGGCGTCTTTGCCTATTCGTTTTCTTCTAAGCTTTCATTCGTTTACACTTTTTTGTCTTTCTCTTTTTCTTTCCCTCCCGTTTTCTAACGTTGTCTGTTACATATTGTTCCTTTCGTGGGTTAATGGAGTGAGTAAGAACAAGAGCGACTAGCAAACTGTAAATTCCACTGAAGATTTGTGATCAGTAGATTCTTAAAAGGGGTGGGTGATAAAAATAAAATACTATCTCTTTTAAGTTTTTTTTTTCTTTTTCTAGCTATTCATGCAAATAATTGCTATATAATAGATTAAAAACGAAAAACAAAATAAAAAAGAGAAAAGAAAGTTAAAATAAATTGAATCAATTTGATTTATAAAGATGGAGAGATTTTAATTCTACATATATGGAGATATATGTATATATCTTATCTAATCAAATTCTTATCAAAATATACAGTAAAGCAGTAGGTATATAAGATACTAATCGAAATCTATAGTACCTATTTTATTGAATAGATCAAAGAAAAGATAAATCGGGGTTTAGATAAAAATATTAGAGTAAGAGTTTTTCTTCACCTTGGAACACTCAAGAAACATTTGACGTTTATTTTCTGTAAATGAGTACAATATTTAGCACCAATAGAGCAGTCTTGTTTTTGGACATGATCTTCAGTCAACAAATGCAGTATTCAAGGTTGTGATAAGTTGTGCTAAGATTGTGCTAAAGCATGCGTTTCCAAAATTTTTTTACAATCGAACGATAGGAAGAGAAGCTATTGTTTTCCCACCAAATTTCACATGTGGAGATTTTTACAGATCTCCACGAATCATTCATTTTGTTAACAGAAAAAAGTATTTTTAGCATGATGTCTGACCGTCCGTCCGTATAGATGTGTACAGCCTGAACGGCTCAACGGATTTTGATAAATTTGATATATTTACTTAAAGCATCAGTAGTATGAATTATTCAACTTTTGGTGTATATCCGAAAACCACAAGTGGTAGTTTACAAAGTATTAATTTTATATTTATTGACGGAAATTTTTCCCTAAAAATATAATAGTAATTAATAATTGAGTAATTAAACTAAAAATAAAAACCAAGATAATATAATTTAGTCATTTTAATTCAATATATTATATTTTTTTTTATACTTTTTATATAATATTGATGGAAATTAATTTATTTCAAATCGTCGGTCGGTTCTGTGCCTGGCCTCAGCTCATTTTTACCGACCGACGATAGTAAGGGAGGTATTGTTTTCCCACCAAATTTCACATGTGGAGATTTTTACATATCTCCACGAATCATGCATTTTCTTAACAGAAAAAAGTATTTTTAGCATGATGTCTGTCCGTCCGTCCGTCTGTCCGTATAGATGTGTACAGCCTGAACGGCTGAACCGATTTTGATGAAATTTGGTATATTTACTTAATGCATCAGTGGGATGAATTGATCAACTTTTGGTGCAAATCCGGAAACCGGAAGTGGTAGTATTAGCGATCGACGATAGGAAGGAAGGGGTTATTTTCACACCAAATTTCACATGAGGAGATTTTTTACATATTATCACGAATTATTCACTTTGTATTTGTTTTATCTTCGAGAAAAATCATCGTTATTAGTTTTTTTCTTAATTTAAAATTATATGACGTCATCCAGCCATTCATGACGTTACAGCCTGTTCTTACATATATATTATAAATAAAATAAAATTAAAAATATTTATGTTATATCCATATCTGTTTTTTATTACATTAATAGATATATTAAAATTATTTGAAATTGTTTCAGTAGCTGGAAATTAATTTATTTCAAACTGTCGGTCGGTTCAGACCTGGCCACAGGTCAACTTATTTATCATCAACCCCTATATAATTTTTCGAAATCTCCATTGCATAAAAGTAATTTTCTGTTAATTAAAATAAAACTATTAGATACTGTGTTTGTACATTTACTTTATGATTTTAAACATTTATTAATGTAATAGTACATTGTGTAAAAATAATTTAATGAAAAATATATTAATTTTGAAATTTAAATACCTTAATATTTATTTAACCCTGGCTAAGATAGACCCCTGTTTTTGGTAAACAGACCCCTGGGGGTTTATATAGACCATTTTGACGACTTGTGTGCTCTTGAAAAAATTGTAACAAAAGATCAAAAATATTATCGAGTCCAATTTTAACTTCTTGAGGTTCTATACTTCATCTAGGATCTTAGTCTCCCCACTTTTACTTAGGTCATTCAGACACATTAATCTTGAGAAGTCTTAAAATTTGGTCGTTTCATTTTCGAATTTTTTTAATAAGAGTTTTTTTACATAGTAAAAAAGTCCTCTCCTTATTACAACGTATTTTATTATATACGGTATAATTAAAATTAATTTCATATTAATGATAAACATAAGTTCTCTTAATTGATTGATTTTAAGAGGCTTCATAAGTTTGACTATAATGCAAAAGATGCAACAAGTGTATGGCTGCTTATAGAATGGGCAGACCAGGTACCAATGAAAGGAATCGGAGAATAAAGAGAGGGTGGATACCCGTTGTCCAAGATATTTAAATAGTATTGTTACTTCAATAACCATGTTCAGTGTATTTAAACTTATTTTAAACAAAATCAATGTTTTTAATAAATGATAAGGAAAAGAAATTTCAAATGGGATAATATATATATTATTTATGATCTTGTTTGTAAATTATTTGCCTATTAAATAAATATAACTTAATTTAATAAGAAAATTATATTTTATACACAAATAAGGACAAATATTACACCATCATCCATAAACTTTACTTGTTATTATATTCGTATTATAACATATACATGAAGATAATATAAGAAAAAAAGGAAACAATCTCATTCGTATATTTATCTTCCATTTATTTCTAATAATTCCAACAACCAAGAACAAGGAATGAAAACAATGAATATTACTTTCTCAAGTTGGTTGGAAAATGGCCCAAGAGAAAGAGGAATACTCAAGTAGAGAAAGAGGGAGACACAGAGTGGAACAGGGAGAGAGAGAGAGAAAGTGGGAATGATAACAAAAGTTCAATAGTTTTTGTTCTTCACTTTTAAATGATAAAACAGTGAAACATTTCTCATATCTTTTTTAAGATAAATTTTAACTCCGGAGATCATCTTTTGAATAAATTAAAGATATCATGCAATATACTCATCAAGATTAAATATAAGTTTTGTGAATTATTCTTAAAAGGTAGAAAAAGGTAGGCAATAAAAAATAAACTGTTGTGAGATGAAATCTAATTACACATTAGATTAATTTTTCAAGATACCATAAATAATAGATTTATACAAATGTTTAATTGATTTATGATCTAATAAATATATTTTCTTATTTAATACTAGCTGCTCTTCACACCTAGCGGGGGCTACGCCCCCTGTACCCCTGAGTGGTGCATAGTATTTGGTTGAAAGTCTGTATGTAAAAGGTTTTCATCCATTTTGTTTCAATCAGTATAAGTAGATAAGACATTTATTTCTTTTTGTGTTCTTATTTAAAATATATTTTAATTTAATCAGTAAATTAATTATATATATTATTATTGTATATGTTATATCTATCTATCTATCTATGTGGCTCAAAGATACTCGAAAGTTCTTGGCCGCAACAACCACATTTCTCCAAGTGTCCCTATCCTCAGCCTCTTACGTCCCTTCTTATGCGTCCTTGATCTTCCAAGTGGACATTTTCCAATCGCACCTATATCTTTTTCCTCTCCCATTCTAGCCACGTGCCCTGCCTATCGCAGCCTTCTCGCTTTTATAACCCTAACTATTTCTGAAGATGCATAGAGGTTATGCAATTCATCGTTATACAGTCTCCGCCATTCCCCGGTGACCTCATCTTTCTTTGGTCAATAAATGCTGGGAAGAATCCTATTCTCAAATACTCTGAATCTACTCTCATCTCCCAGGGTCATAGACCATGCCTCCCACCTATATAATACAACAGGCAAAATAATTGATTTAAATATTTTAATTTTGATTCTCTTTGATAATAATTTTGATGAGATAAGCAGAAATATTGACTTCGCGGTTTTTTTCTAATATCTGTCATAATGAAAATATCTTGGACCGGCAATGATATCTCCTAATATTTCCTCCGCCTATGGTTCGTAAGTATTGTATATGTTATAATAAAGTATAATATTTCTTGATCATTTCATTTTGATATTTTATTTTCATTGTTTGATTTTTATTGAAAATTTTTGATTATGAAATTTAAGAAAATGGAAAGTTAAAGACTTTAGACAATTTTTAAAAATTAACGGTATAAAACTATAGATAAATTAACTTCATTAATAGTATTAATTTAAATTAATTGATTTATTTGTTTTTTTATTATTAAGTTCATTTATTAATTTTTTCAGATCATAGTTGTTTTCCTCCCTTAAAAGAAACTTATCTAATTCTGTGGTGCTAGGGGATTTGAAAATTATTAGTCGCAATATGAAGATTTCGCTTATACAGTTTCTGTCATGTCCGACCTCCATCCAACAGTTATTTTCACTCAAGTTGCTTGCTTTTCTTAACCATGTGATCTATATATTTAATATTTTTTGATTCATTATAATAAAATTTAAACAAAAAAAATTTCACTTTGTTAATTTATATAAATTTCAATTTAAACTGATTGTGAGTCATACGCCTTGCCAAGACTGAATAATTTGTGTACAGAAATATTGAATGTTCTTAGCGAGATTTGATATAATGTTGTCCGATTTGTCCTTGAGTTTTAAATTATATTCGAAAAGTCTATATATTCTAAAAAAATATCAGTATTTTTTTCTGAATTTAATACCAAGTTGATTTTCAAAATTTTCCATTCTTAATGCATATGATTGATTACATGTGTTAAAATTTAAAAAATTCAAATATTCTAATTTTTAAATTTATATACAATTTAATATTATTTTTTATTAATATCATATCAAATTTTTTTTTATTTAAAAGCATATTCAGCATATCTCGCAAATTTGAATTGGATTAAATAACATATATTAATTTAAATTAAATTAAATTAATTCAATTATAAATTAAAATTAATAAATAATATTTATTAAACCAGCGAAAGTTTGGCTCTTTTTTGATGGCACCACGTCACGTGTTGGCGCGTGAGATTTCCAGTGTTAAAAAATTAATTCTGGTACTTTCAGCAATTCAATTTTCGATGTTGAGATTTTGATGTTTTTGATGTTATAAATAATATTCATTAAATTATAATTTAATTAATTTAATTTAATTTAAATTAATAAATATTATTTAATCAAATTCAAATTTGCGAGATAGTCGAGTGGATAGTGGAGTGTTTGGCTCTTTGTTGATGGCACCACGTCACGTGTTGGCGCGTGAGATTTCCAGTGTTAAAAAAATAATTCTGGTACTTTCAGCGATTCTATCAAGCTGAAATTCTATATATAGCAGTTTTATACAATTATTAATCATGTGAAAAATTATCAAACATATATCTTTATTTTTACGGTCACACACACACACATATTTAAAAATTAATTTATTAAAATATATATTATATAATATATTATATATAGTATATAATTTAATATATATATATATATTCTGAAATTAATTTTAAATTATATAAATATATTAGAAATTAATTTAATATAATTTAACACATAATAATATATTAAAATATTTTATTTTATATATACATAATTTAGTAATACTGATTATTAATGTAAATATAAATAATAATATTTAATATGGCAAATATGTAAAATTTTGTAAAGAATGTATCAGAAGTTTAGTGTCTAACATTCTGGCGTATTGCGCATGCGTATATCGGTCGGGTCGGTCGGTCGGTCGTTTTGGAATCTCACGCGAGTTCTATACTTTTTCCCCATCCCGCAAAAGTGCTCAACGCCGCTAAAGAAGTTTTCACTTCAAAAAGAAGCCTATTAAAAAAAAATATAATAATTTTGTTTTAACACGTTGACGGACACTTGCGTCTATAGCCGTCAAAGCGAAATTCACAATGTGACATGACGGCTATAGCCGTCCAAAAGGAAACGGTCATTTTTAGACCCTGCGATTATAGCACCACAAATTTGCATTCACCTACATAAAAGTATAAACCTAGTGGCACATTTTTGAAAAAAACTTTTTAAAAATTTTTTTGGATATGTATGCACGTGATTGTTAAAGTAACGCGATCTCTTGAATTTATATAATAGTTGTTCTTGATACATTTAACAATATTTATTGTTTATACTGGTAAGTATTTGTTTATTATTGATTTTACAATGTTATGAGAAAATAAAAAAATGAAAATTTTGCATTTTTTGATATATTAGTGATAAAAAGTAAACAGTATAACCTTAACTGTTTATTTTTTTTTATAATTTTACATTTGAAATATAAATAAATAATAATAATGTTAATAATAAATATATATATAATATACAATAATTAATAATATAAAATACAATTTAAATGTTTATTCGATATTTAAAGAAAATGGCATGTTGGGAAGGAGAAGCTAGGCTGCTGAGGCTTTTTGAGGAAATAGATAGTGGGTTAAGCAGCAGTGCATCTGAATCTGATGCTGACAGTGCTGAATATGATAGTTCGAGTTGTGAAGATAATGAATCAACTACAGATGAGGAATATGAAGAACTAGAAGCACCAGAAAATGATTAAACATGGCATACCAATACAATACCTATAAGAAACTTTTCTTTTGAAGCAGATGCCGTTGGGATTCTTTTGGAAAATGTTTCTCCAAATCAGGTTTTTGATAAAATATGGGATGATCAGGTAATGGAAATGATTATCAAATCTACAAATGATTACGGCATAAAACTTTGCAATCAAACACGGCCACATACAAGGCATAGTAGGAAGGCAAATTTCAAAAATACGGATACGATTGAAATGAGAAAGTTTTTAGGTTTGTGTTTGATTCAGTCCCAGCTAAAATTATCCAGCATTAGAAACATCGTATTGCTGCAAGAATTGCATGTCAAAGCCTGCACTGTGTCCTGCACCATGCTTAAAAAACATGGCATATCGAAACTATAAAATTATAATAATTTTTTTGTCATTTATTTATTTTTGTTTGATTATGAACTAACATTTCGTGTAAAACCCCAAAAAATACTTTGTTGAACACAAAAAAATGTTTATTTGAGTCATTAAACCTATCATTTACGTTTTTAAATGTTTGCTGCTATAGCCGTCATCGTCCCATTACTTAGTGTCGAGAGTCCGCTGGCGCCATGACGGTTATAGACGCAACCTAATTAAGAGTAGTAAATTAATAAAAATTAAGTTTATTTAAGCAGAAACAGTAAAACTATACTTCTACTATTCTAAAAATTGAAAAATCATAGTGTCAATTTTTGAACTTCACTTGTTCCAACTGTCCGTCAACGAGTTAAAACAAATTTTGTAAAAAATACTCAAAATTTAAAACATCTCGTTTATATCATTTGTCTAAAAAATCATATTTTAATTTTTATATAACCAAGAAATCATTTTTTCACTTAAAATATAGTTGTAATTAATAATTTAAACAAAAACAAAAAATAATATAATTTAGTCATTTTAATTGGCGTTTTGAAAATATATTTGTATTCATAAAACATTAAAAATAATATATTCTGTTTTTTAACCTTTCACTTTCAAATAGAAAAGAAGAAACATTCAAATATATAGAAAGAATAAATAAAAATTAAATTAAATATGATCTAAATATTTTATTAAATTAATTAAAATAAGAACTTTTAGAATAAATTATTTAATTGAATTGATATTTGAATATTAGAATTTAAAATAAAAAGTGAAATATTATAATAATTCTTTGATTGGGAATCGCTATGATAATTCATTGTTTAAAATGATTCCCCTAGGGCCAGTGAGCCGCGATATGCTCTTGAATGAACAACACGGAGAATTATATAAACTTGAAAAAATTAATTTCTGCGGTTATTGATTAGATATTAATAAAATTTACAGTCTATGTTACTATAGAGGCATATAAGAATATTGTGATGTAATTTCATAGAAATCGGTTCAGCCAATATTCTTAGTCTATAAAATAGTTATTTTCCGGACAGACAGACAGACATGAAAAATTCTAAAGTCACTTTTGGATTCTAGAGGTCATGAAACGCGAAGATATGCAAATAATTTTAAATTCTGAGCAATGTGCAAACAAAAACCTTTTTTTATATATCTAGATCAGAGGTTCTTAAACTGTGGTCCGCGGACCCCTGGGGGTCCGCAAAGCCATCGTACAGGTGCACGAGAAAATGATGAGTCGGTTAAAACTTTATTTAATATAAAAGAAGCGATGGCATGGCTTTGTGAGGAAACAGAGATCAAATACCCAAATTCAACGAAATGTGCAAGAAAACTATTGCTACCGTTTACATCTTCATATTTAGCAGAATTTTCTTTCTTCAATATTATAATTTCTAATAAAATGTGTTCTACAATATGCAAAAAAATCGTTATTCACCAATCACTGTTAGAAATATTCATCATATATCCTTGTTCTTATGAGATCGTAAGCCAGAAATTAACTAATAAAATGACGAAAAGTACCTAAAGTTGGAATGGGGTCCGTCAAAAAAAATTTTTTCAAGTGGGGGTCCGCAGAGTACATAAGATTAAGAACCTCTGATCTAGATTGTTTATTGTCTTATAAATCTACTTCATGCGCACATATCAGTGAGTAGATCAAAGACGTCAAACATGTGGTCCACTAATATTGATCTATTCAGGTAGCCCACCAAGAATATTAAAAAAAATATTAAATTGTATTTAAAATAAATTTTTTTTATATAAGTAAATACTGTTTATTGTTATAGTTGTAGTAAATATTTTAAATTTTAATTTTGCGATTTTAAAAAAGAGAATTCTAAAAATTATATGATTCAATCGAACATCTGACATTTAAATTCTTATTCCTATATATCTTATTAGTTTAAGTTATTACATTTCTTTGAAAAGAATGGCGAGATCTTCTAATACCTCTTCAAACATTGTAGAGTCATAAAACGTTATTGAGAAACTGTCGGTGATAAGGCCAAAAGGTCGTGATGAGCTTAAAATACAAATATTTATATTATAATTGAGGTAAGATAGAAATTGTATCAGGGAACCGAAGGTAAGATGAATGTGGTTTTGAAGCCAAAATGGAAACTATTAAATTTGAAAATAAGAATAAATTAAAGTTACAATATATACAATATTAATATATATAATCATACGTATAACCATACTAGAACATAATAGAGTAATTATAATTTGTAGTTATATTATAAAAAGTAGTGTTCAAATCGAGTGAATAGATGAAATCTCAAATAAATCTGTTGGCTGGTGGTTAATCGACCTCCTGTTTATCCTTTCTCTCTCGCTATTTACCCAATCATCTCTCTTCTTATCAAACATCCTCATCCCAAACCTATTGCACCTACAAACATCTTTTGGTGGATAAATACAAAATTGTTATTTCAATTGTGTCTCATAGGCTTTGCCTGGAAAGGTCGGTGTGGTTGTTTATTGTACAGATGAAACCCCAGACAGAAACTAGTAATTATCGTTTGCGCAATTTGCAAATTAATTTACCAAATTTCTCGTACACCTCTCACATTGGATTTAGGTAAGGCGAGCTCCAGGTTGAGGGCGTAAGGAGAGATGAAAGGACGTGGGAGGATGAGTTTATATAGGGCTTGTTGGATTGGTGGATTTCAACTCAAGTGTGTAAGAGAGAGGGAGAGATAATAAAGCTCCCTGTTGTATAGTGAATGGTTGGTTGTATTTATATTAACATAGCAGCAACACGATATATTTATTATGCAATGTGGAGAGTTAGTTTATTTGCTAGTATAACTATAAAAAAAGAACAAAATTCTTACTTCATTTTGCATTTAGATTGAATTTTTCCTTTAGTTTTACGTAACGTTTTTCTATTCTAAAGATAAAAATGGATGATTTTTATTTATGAATATACTCTAAATAAGTATTTTTTTTGTCCTTTCAATAATATAATTGACCACAGAGGTATCTATAATAAAATAAAATAGGACATTTCCCTTTATAAAATAAATTATATTAATATATAAATATAGGTTTTGGTTAAGTCAATTTTTCTTCAATATGAAAAAATTAAAATTAAATTTGTAATTTATTTTAATTGGATAAATTATAAATATGTGTGCCAGTGAATATTTTAATAGCTCAAATTTTGACAAGATATATAATCCCTTTCAATGATGATTCTGATCTATTTTTCATATCAGACCGCGAAAAAAGAGTTTTTTTTTTGTGGTTATTTCCGTGTCAGCAATGTTTTGGAAGCTAACGATTATCACAACCTTTTAAAAGCTGATTATTTTAAAAAACGATTTTATCCAAATCAAATTGTAATTCTTTCTTATCTTATTATACTAGCAAAAATTGTATATTTTTATATATTTGTATATTTTTTAATTCATTTATTAATTAACCGCTCAAAGGATTTTTTTGAAATTCACACCATAAATAATATTTTAAAGACAAATCGATCTATTGGTTTTAGCCGGGAGAAAAAATCATCTTCATTAGTTTTTTCTTAATTTCAATTTGAAATCACAAACTACGTCATCCATATTTGCCTCTTGCCATCCTTTTTTAATTGAAAATGTATTAATATTTTTTATATTTAAAATATCTTAAAATTTTTATTTAATTTCAAAATAAAATTAAAAATATTTATTTTAACAATATTTTAGAATCAAATTAAAAATATGCAAAAAAAATATTTTTTTCAACTGTGAATATTGTGAAGAATGAAAACGGGTTTGTGTCTGGGAGATTAATACATTTACAAGACTTTAAGAGGAAATATTATCATATAATTCATATAATTTTTGTAATAAACTAACTTCGCGCTCCAACCCACTCTCTTATATAGAATACATATATTTAGTGAGTTAAATTTCGAGTTAAAGGGTCAAGGGAATATTTTCAAACCAAGGATTAATATTTTCAAACTTAATGTATCTTAAGAATCCTCAAGAGAACCTTCTATCTATTAACGAATCTGGGACAGAAGTCTCTTTATTTATATATATATATATTGAGAGATAGAGAAATCGGAAGAGAGATTATCATTTTCTTTTCAAGATTTTCATAGAAAATTCATCAAAATTGATTCTGTTAAATTGATAAAAGAGAAAAAGAGAAGAAAAACATCTTAACCTTTTGAAAAGATTCTCTTTTCAAAAAAATTGTTTTTAATCTTGTCTTTTTTACGATTTCTTTAATTTATTAATAAAATCAATTAATTGATTAAATATACATATTATACAATATTAATCGATATTTAACAAACATATTGATTGAATTTTGATCACGAAATATTTTCTGTCAAGTTTCCCAGGCCATATTTTTCAACTATAAAAATTTAAAACACTGAAATAAATTTTATAACATATTAATACACTTTTTAAATCACATATTAATTAATTTAATAAATCCAAAATACTAGAAAGTCTTTTTTAATTTATTTATTAATTTATTTATCAGATAACATTAAAAAATGTGATTACTTTTAATCTTTTCTTAAGAATTTTTATAAATACTTTTTTATTTTTAAAAATTAAAACAACAGATATTTTGATGATGTTTAATTCTTCTCTATCTAACTTCTTTTGCATATCTAAACCATATAATATTAAAATTATTTTAAAAATTTCTCTCATATTTGATTCTGCTTCTACCTATATAGAAATTTTCATTCATTAATTTTAAGAAAGAGAACATTTATCTATATATATAAAGGAGACTGTTTGTATGTATGTATGTATGTATGTATGTATGTATGTATGTATGTAATTTGTTTACTTTTTTGCTGTCATAGAAACAAACAAAAAAGAAATTTCCTACTTAACCGACACTTTACCGGTAATTTAGAATTATGATCATCAAAAAATAAGAAACGATTTCTATGAAATTACATCACAATATTCTTATATATCTCTATGGTAACATAGGCTATAGATTTTATTAATATCTAATTCTAATCAATAACCGCAGAATTTAATTTTTTAAAGTTTATATAGTTCTCCGTGTTGTTCATTCAAGAGCCAGGCGTGGCCCACTGACTGGCGGACTCATTTTACACAATGTATATAACTAGCAATCAAAGAATTATTATAATATTTAACTTTTTATTTTAAATTCTAATATTCAAATATCATTTCAATTAAATAATTTATTCTAAAAGTTCTCATTTTAATTAATATAATAAAATATTTAAATCATATTTAACTTAAATTATTTTGTATTTATTCTTTCTATATTTGAATACTTCTTTTATTTTAAGGGAGGGAATTAATTATGATCTAAAATAAGTTGACCTGTGGCCAGGTCCGAACCGACCGACGGTTTGAAATAAATTAATTTCCAGCTACAGAAACAATTTCAAATAATTTTAATATATCTATTAATGTAATAAAAAACAGATATGAATATAACATAAATATTTTTAATTTTATTTTATTTATAATATATATGCAAGACGAGGCTGTGACGTCATGAATGGCTGGATGACGTCATATAATTTTAAATCAAGAAAAAACTAATAAATATGATTTTCCCGAGGATAAAACCAATACAAAGTGCATGATTCGTGGTGATATATAAAAAAATCTCCTCATGTGAAATTTGGTGTGAAAATAACCCTTCCCTTCCTATCGTCGATCGCTAATACTACCACTTCGGGTTTCTGGATTTGCACCAAAAGTTGATCAATTCATCCCACTGATGCATTAAGTAAATATACCAAATTTCATCAAAATCGGTTGAGCCGTTCAGGCTGTACACATCTATACGGACGGACGGACGGACAGACATCATGCTAAAAATACTTTTTTCTGTTAAGAAAATGCATGATTCGTGGAGGTATGTAAAAATCTCCACATGTGAAATTTGGTGTGAAAACAATACCTCCCTTACTATCGTCGGTCGGTAAAAATTAATAAATGAACTTAATAATAAAAAATCAAATAAATCCATTAATTTAAATTAATACTATTAATGAATGTATATATTGTTAATTTATCTTTAGTTTTATCAATACTTTTATACCGTTAATTTTTATAAATTGTCTCAAGTCTCTAACTTTGCATTTTCTCAAAATATTCAATAAAAATCAATAAAAATTAAAATATCGAAATGAAATGATCAAGAAATATTATACTCTATTATAACATATACAATACTTATAACTATAGGCGGAGGAAATATTAGACGATATCATTGCGGGTTCATGCCAAATCGATCAACATTAATTAAGATATTTTCATTATGACAGATATTAAAAAAACCGCGAATTCAATATCTCTGTTCACTAATTATTTGTAGACTTTAGTAAAACCTACGCATGACTCAATAGATCCGGATAAACTTTTTCAAATTTTGATCTTAAAATTTATCTTGAAGGTAGTAAAGAAAGAGTGAGATGCGGAAATCAATTGTAAAATATTAGGTGACCCAGACGACTTAAATATAATAGGAGATACGGCAATTGCAATTACAGATAGCGAGGAAAAATTAATCGAGGTAGGAAAAGAGATGAGGTTTGAAATTAATAATGATAAATAAATATATTTAGAAACAAACAGGAGCAGTATTAACATACAAAATGTAGAATTTGAATATGTAGAAAAATTGAATGTAATCACGAAGGATAATAATATTTGAGAAGAATTTAAATCGAAGTTGCAATCGGGAAACGCCTGTTATCATGCAGTAAAGAGGCTTATCTCATCAAAATTATTATAAAAGGGAATGAAAATTAAAATATATAAAACAATTATTTTGTCTGTTGTATTATATGAGTGTGAGACATGGTCTATGATCTTAGGAGATGAGAGGATTCAGAGTATTTGAGAATAGGATTCTTCCCAGCATTTATGGGCCAAAGATGAGGACACCAGGGAATGACGTAAGAAAGATGGAACAGAGGCTCAGGAGAAGGACACTTGGAGAAATGTGGTTGTAGCTGCCAAGAACTTTCGAGTAGATAGATATAACATATTCAATAAAAATATATATAATTAATTTACTGATTAAATTAAAATATATTTTAAATAATCACACAATAAGAAATGAATGTTTTATGTTATACATTGATTGAAACAAAATGGATGAAAACCTTTTACTACTTTCAACCAAATACTATGTACCACTCGGGGGTACAGGGGGCGGAGCCCCCGTCTAGATGTGAAGAGCGACGAAGGAGCTCTGAGCAGCTAGTTAAAAATAAAAGAAAGAGAATGTTTAGAAAAAACATTTATTTTTAAAAATTGCTTACATTTTATATTTTAAGTACATTTTTAATACATTAGTATTAAATTAAACAATAAAATTATGTAAAAATTATACATATAATAATACGGTAACTAAGGTAAAGTTGAGAAAAGAATAAATGTGATCGCAATTATTTACTATCTATATGCTTGTTATATTTTTTTACACTACTAGTTTCTGTCAGTATTTTAGTGTTTGCCTTTATTTCATTAAAAAAATCAATACATGAAACATTCTTATAATTATAAACAACTTTTAAAATTCCGCTTACAGTTAAAATTTTTAATCTATTTCTTTCCTTAGTCCATTGTCCGCCCCGATCATAGAAAATACCCTTTCTACATTTTCGTTTTGTCCAGGTATTGAAAAAAAGAATTCACATATTTTTAGAAATTCAGAATGAAACTCAATAGTTTTTGTTTCAAAATATTCTACCCATTTTCTGCATGAAACGAGTTTTTTTAAACTGTTCTGCATTTAGATTTTTTTCTAAAAATATCTTTAAATTACAAAATTGATCGAAACATTTTCTATCATCGACAACAATGTTTTTAGAGGCAAGAAATATTATAGACTTTTCAATTTCATTCCAAGTTGGAATTTTTCTAATTTCAACCAAATAAAATTATCGAATTTTTATAACTGATTGATGTGGTAAATTTAAAATTTGTTTGTTGTGTATCAATTTTATTTAATATCTTCACTAATAATATGGATTAGTGGGAAAAATATAAAAAGAGAACAATTTTAATAATATAAACAAAAAAAGAAAGAGAACATAAATATTTGGTTGAAAAAGAGGACATGTTCTCTTTAAAAGAGACCTGTTGGCAACCCTATTAAGGCATAATCATTGAATGAATCTCCTAGTATTTGAATATAAATGTTCTTGTAACTTGTAACTAAACTATAAATATCTTAATAAGAATTTTTATATTGGTTCCATATTTATTAAAACTATTATACCAATTTATCGCCGAGTTTTCTAAAAATTATTCTTAAAATATTAAGCTTATATTTTTTTTTATCTAAATCACTATAAGTAATACACCTCCATTTACCTTTCCATTTATTCATTTATTTACTTAAATTTAGTATTTATTGTAATTTATAAAATTTAATATATTATCATTATATTATATTAATTTTCGGTAATAAAGCTTTTTGACTAATTTTTCGTACATGAAATCATTTATATACCATCACTGATGATTTAAACTCATATTTTTTAAAACATTTGTGTTTTTGTTGAATAATAATTTTCCTCTTCATTTATTCCAATCATAAAATGTATAATTTTTTTGTTATTAATTAATAACAGTCGACTTTTTTTTTATTTTCAATTTTTTCAAATTAAAAAAAAAATCAGAGATGAATGTTAATTTATTTTTTTTATTTTATTTTTTTTTTTTTCAAATAAGTTACTATTAAAATTGGTTTTATACTATAAAATCTGTGTATGTGCAAATGTAAAATATCAATTTTTACTTTTATTATGATTTATTTACTTATTTTCTTTATTATTCATTTCTATTATTAATATTATGTATTATTGTAGATATACAAAAAAATTGAAAAAAAAGAAAAATTGAAATAAATTCCAAATTGTGTAAAAAAAAAGCAAAACGAAATGTGCGACAGTAGTAGATTAGTTGATTGTATGATGGTTATTAATAGATGTGGCCCGCAAACGTGATCTGTCAATGTCTGTTAACCGGCACTAAGCAATTTACACGTGCCAAAACGGCCGCGTTTGGGTGGGTGAAATAGGTAGGAATGAGTAAAGAGTGGCGGGGAGGAAGTTGTGAGATTGAGAGGGAAGTGAGGTAGAATGATTAATGCCCTACCCTTCAACACATCCACCCTCTCACTCATTCCATCTATAAATGTGTTGTAAGCATTCAGACGTGACTTTTACTAGACAAAAGATAGAAATTAATTCAAATAGATATACTACAAAAATATAATGTTTTTTTTATTATTTTTCAAATCATAGTCATTATGAGTCTATTACTATTTGTAAATTAAATAAATTTTTCACACCTTAAAAACAATTATTATTATTATTTCTAAGAAGGTCTCACAGGGTGTGAGGAAACTACATTGGTTCAGAGCCTCCTGGATCAAAATTGGGAAGCTACTTAATAAAAAATAGCGCCTCCGATCAAGAAAATCAAGATAAAGGTTGATAGGACCTGTTCTATTGATCATAGGACACCTTGAACAAGTCATTTCGAATCCCATATTATGCATATGAAAAGTGCTTCCCCGAGAGGGCAGTCCTTCTGTCCCAACCTAAATGCTTTATCTCTTTACCACTTCTTCGCCTTTCCCCCTCCGGCTGTGTTTCGGCCATTTTTGGCCACTTGTTTACCTGCCTTGGAACTGAGCAAGTCATTTTACCCCTTCTGAGCGGCGTTGAGCCTGCTTTCTCCTTCGTTTCCATTTGGTGGATTGATCAACGGCAAAGAGTGTTTGTTTGAGAAAAGTGTTTGAGACCCTTTTGCTCGAAGATACCACCATCTGAACCCCCTCATCCTCTTCCTTTACTATTTTTTCTTCCTTTAATTTCTTCATTCCCCGCAAGAGCTATCTTTGATCGACCACGGCCATCTTACAAGAACATCGAGCTTTAGTTGAAGAAACTCGTAGCTGCAGACGCGTGGCATGATTGAAATTCCGGTCCTATTAACCTGATTTGATCGATTCCATACTGTTTATCTGTATATAATTTCTGTTTAATCAATCCATTAATTATTTTAAATAAAAAGCTCTTCTTTATACAGAATATCACGATCCATTACCTTTCGTTTAGAGTCAAAAACTCTATCTATCTTCAGGTTATTTTCGAGAGAAAATAGCCTGTAATGATTCCAGCAACAATAAGAATCTCTTTCTGAGACATACGAAGTTCGAACTGGGATTATTATGTTAATGTATTAAACACACCTCATTAATATAACCGACTTGTCCTTGCGTAGGATGTACAAAAAGTCGGAGTTTTTTTTATTTATTATTATTATTTCTAAAAAAAAAGTATAAATATATACTTAATTTAAAATGTGTGTTAAATTGATATTTCGAATTATTTGATATTTTTAAAATATCAATTTAATCTATCAAAATATAGTAAATAGATTTGGGTACGATTTTTCAGAACCTTAAATTAGGTCATTTTAACATAAAAAAAGAAGATTGATTATAACTGTAAAAAATATAATGCACTTGGGAAAAAAATGCACTATTGTAAAATATGTATCTCCCACTTAAAAAAAAATACTTTTCACATTCAAAAAGATTTTGCACTTTTAATTAAATCCCAACAACGGTTGAATTATATATAACCCTGTTAAAAAAGAAATTTCACGTTTCAATAATAAATTAGCTGGAGTGTCTCCACTCGACTATCTCGCAATTTGAATTGGATTAAATAACATAATATATTATATTTAAATTAAATTTAATTAATTATAAATTATAAATAATAAATAATAAATATTAAACCAGCGCATGTTTGGCTTTTTGTTGATGGCACCACGTCACGTGTTGACGCGTGAGATTTTCAGTGTTAAAAAATTAATTCTGGTAATTTCAGCGAATCAATCAAGCTGAAATTCTATATATAGCAGTTTTATATAATTATTAATCATGTGAAAAATTATCAAACATATATCTTTATTTTTACGGTCACTTTAGAGGAAAAAAAATCAAAACGTTGTAGGTAATGACCCTCTTCCGGTTGAGCTACATTTCTCAAAAGTTGATAGAAAACTATGAATTTTGAATAATGTCCATGTACCAAATTTCATCATTCTAGCTCAAACCGTTTTTGCGTAATCTTGCCTACATACATACACACACACATACACACATACACACACACATACACACACACAGACATTTTTCTCAACCTTAGTGAAAATGATTCAGGAACCTTCAAAACGTATAAAAACATCAAAATCTCAACATCGAAAATTTTCATGATCGCAATACTATCTCTGGCGAGATAGTAAAAAGAGACTGTTTCACTTTTAAAAGAGGAGTTTGAACGGTATCTTTGATTACGTCACGTAGACCATAATACGTCATAAGATGCTTCATGTAGAATGGACAGGAACAACTAGATAGATCTAAATTTTCATGGTTTATAAGTATCACGCAAACGGCCTTATCAATTATTTTAAACTCATCAAAATTTGCCCATTTTTCTTACATGTCTAAATACTTTTGCAATGTTGCACAGTTTATTGACTTATAATCTGCTTTTGATTAGTCAGTATAAAATTTGGAATATGTTTCGTGGTCCTCTTGTAACAGTTTTGAATTTGTCATTGCTATTGATATCCACTGGTCCATTCTTTTAGCGTTATTTTTTTTTCTTCCGAGTAAACCTTACAATTTATGTCTCTTTCAGTAGACCATTTAATTAGTAGTTCTATTGTAGCATTTAAAATTGGACAACGAGCAACCTTTCTCTGAGAGTGTGTTCTGTTTTTATTACGGCATTGGTAGCCTCAAGCCCATCGTTGGTACTTGGGTACCCAACGGCCACACCTTCATACCAATTACAGTTTTTGTTTTTGTGTAACCATTGGTTATTAAAATATTCTGTAACTGTCTTAACTTACCGTTGGATAATCTCTTTTCATAGTGCAAAAATCTTGTTTCACCGTGTCTTACTCACCATGAAAAAAAATCTATTACACCGGGTAAAAATAATTTTCGCCGTGCGTCAACTTACCATTGAAAAGTCCTATTTCACCGTTCATGGACCCATTTTAATGTGTCAAAAAATTTTCCCCGATAGATTTTAGTCCCAGAATCCCTTTGGATCTATTACTTATGGCCAACACCGATCTTGCGCCTCTCATGTTTTTTTTTTTTTGAGGAACAAGATATTTCTTTTTTTAATTTTCATATTTATATTTGTATAAATAATTTTCGTTAGGTGTCCCCCTCCCCCCGACGCCTGCCCTACCCCTGTTTCCGCCTTTAGATGTATTTTAATAATTGATTGAATTCGATAGAAAGTATTGAATATAACATTAAGAACATTATTTTATATGTCATTTTTATAAAAATCAAGTAAATTTTGAAAAACATCTTATTATATTGATAATTAAATGGAAAACTCAAAATATACTAATAGTAAAATATGAAAAGAATCGATATTTATTGTTCAGATTAACTCGTAATACATAACATCAACACATGTGACTTTGTGCCATTTTACAGATTTTTTTTTGCATATTTATATTATTATTATTATTATTATATATTTTTATTATATTATTTTTTAAACCACGACTAATATGGATATGTTGATTATATATTTCACCATTTATTTCCATTTTCGAACTTTGAAATATGTTCAAAATTAAATTTGAATAAATAACAATAAGTTGTACAATTTCGCCCTTGACTTTATTCTAACCAATATATATAAGTATTATTGCTAGAAATTTAGGTATATTCATTGGTACTTATGCTTTTTGTATCTTAATGAGATATAATTATTTTTTCTTTTATAACTTTATTCAAAGTTTCAAGAGAATAATTCATATAAAGTCTAGTTTCCATTTTATTTTTACATAACCTTCGCAAACCTTAGAACTGCATGAACCACTAAATGAACAATTTTATATTGGAGGATTAAATGCAATATTTTATAATAGGGGCGGTAATATGAATTTAAAAACAAAACACAAATATCAATATATATATATATATATGAATACATAACTCAATGACAGTAAAATTAAATAAAAGAACGTGTTGTCATTATTAATATGGTAAATAAACAATTTAAATGTCGAGAAAAAAGAAGATATGCTACTCAAAAGTGATCAACAAAGAGCGAGTTTAACTATATACCCTGGGCCACGACGAGGCCCTTTCACTATATTTTAAATAAAAACAAAAAAGATATGAATATTTTAATATACTGATTGAATTAAAATGAATTAAGACCTTTTGCAAACAGACTTTCAACTAAATACTATGTATTATTTCGGGGATACAGGTGGCAGATCCTTCTGACTAGGTGCGAAGAGCGCAGAAGACGGTCTGAGAAGCTAGTAAATTAATAAAAAAACTTTTAGATAAAGGTAAGAAATTATAGAGTAATTTTTAAAAAAATGAAAAATTAAAATTTAATAAAATATTGACATATCTTTATATATTAATCTGAAGAGACCATCAATAAATTTTCACCGACTACTGATGATGTAGATTTGTAGATGACTGATAGTATTCTAAAAGCAATATTAATACTTTGAATAAATACAAATTTTAGGATAAAGTATTCTTTAATAAAAAATGTTTAAGATTTATTTAATTGAGATATTTTGAAACATCGATGAAGTGGTTCTTTTATATTTGGCAATTAGCCTAATTAAAATAGGTGTGGCTACTCAGAACACATATAAACAAAATAAATAATAAACAAAATCAAAAATTAAAACACAAAAGCCACACACATACACACACAATTGTGTGTAAATATATGTATTAGTTTTAAATTCAATAAACGAGGCTAAGTCAAAGGTTTCCTCAAATATGCTATTCATTAAAACTGCTAGCCTAGAGTGACATTTTTAATTGAAGCTATAACTGTATGATTAATACAAAGCATCTCGACTTACCCCGGCTGTTACTTGAATGGCTTCGGCAATTAACCTCTCACTTTGCGCTTGGTCCTACCACTGGCTAAACAAGAAAAGCATTGAATAATTTGAAATACATATATTTATATGTGATTTCCAGTCTTTTTACCGAGCGACGACAGTAAGGGAGGTATTGTTTTCACACCAAATTTCACATGTGGAGATTTTTACATATCTCCACGAATCATGCATTTTCTTAACAGAAAAATGTATTTTTAGCATGATATCTGTCCGTCCGTCCGTCCGCTGTGTGTCCGTATAAATGTGTACAGATAGAACGGCTCAACGGTTTTTGATGAAATTTGGTATATTTACTTAATGCATCAGTATGATGAATTGATCAACTTTTGGAGAAATTCCGGAAACCGAAAGTGGTAGTATTAGCGATCGACGATAGGAAGGGAAGGGTTATTTTCACACCAAATTTCACATGAGGAGATTTTTTAAATATTTCCACGAATCATGCACTTTATATTGGTTTTATCCTCAGGAAAAATCACCTTCATTAGTTTTATCTTAATTTTAAATTATATGACGTCACCCAGCCCTTCGTGACGTCACAGTCAGCTCCTACTTATATATTATAAATAAAATAAAATTAAAAATATTTATGTTATATCCATATCTGTTTTTTATTGCATTAATAGATACATTTAAATTATTTAAAATGGTTTCTGTAGCTGGAAATTAATTTATTTCAAACCATCGATTCTGCGCCTGGCCACAGGTCAACTTATTCGGGTTGTTGCTCAGGGCTGTTTTTTTATAAATAAACTTTATCTTCTTTTGTAGAAAATTTATTTATTAAAATAAATAGTGTAGAAGATTGAAGTTATATGATATAATATTAATAACAGATCCCTCTCTATGTATTTATATTGATGGAAAAAAGTAAACGCCAGGATGGCCCTGTTAAGCAATGACTGCCCGACAATAGCGTCTCCCTGACGTTTACGTTATTCCATTACTATACATTATGTGAATATTTACATACCTAATGCATTTTTTACTCTCCAATGATGATTTAGCTTTACTAATATAAAGCAATCCTACTCCTTGACCTTATTAAGAACTTGATGTGGAGCTTCACGCTCCTCATTGACAAGTAGGCACGCTGTCCGTCAGTAATCTCTTTTTCATAAATAAATTATAAAAATAATATTATTACATTTTTGTCATTGTTGCTTATTATAGCAAACATTCATGTTTATTTTTTTGTGCATCAAAAGGTTAAACTCAATTATATTCCATTTATATCACCTGAAAAACAAAAACATTTGTCCTAATTTTATAATAAAATAATCATCTCCATTATTTATTTTCCAGTTAGTTAGATATTGCTTTTGTTCATTAACAAGATTAGATTAGAGAAATATTCTCTTCTGAATATATATATATATATATCAAATTAAAAATAAAAACAAATGTGTAATTTGTATTGGTTTAAATAATTAGTAAAAAAAAGAAAACTCTTTAAATTGAATTATTTATTAGCGTTAAAAGATAAAATGCAGAATGTGAAATTCGAAATAGTTTTAAAATAAGGTGATAAAATCACGAAACCAATATATTAACGCAAAGGGGTTACCAAAAGAAACTATGCTAAAGCGCATAAACAAATCCTACACTTGCGTTAACGATTTTTAATTTATATAAATTCTCGTAATATATCCAACGGTAGCCAGCAATATTTTATTTAAAAGGAGATTAGCTTAACCTTTAAATTCAATTAATACTTACCAAAATAAATAGATATCAATTATTACCAGTTTACTAGTTGGACTAAAATACCTCTTCAGAACTAGAAAATATTTATTAAATAAAACGAATTCAATGATTTTTCTGATATATTTATAAAATTAGCTGGAGTGTCTCCACTCGACTATCTCGCAATTTGAGTAGGATTAAATAACATAATATATTATATTTAAAATGAATTTAATTAATTATAAATTATAAATAATAAATATTAAACCAGCGCATGTTTGGCTTTTTGTTGATGGCATCACGTCACGTGTTGGCGCATGAGATTTGCAGTGTTAAAAAATTAATTCTGGTAATTTCAGCGATTCAATCAAGCTGAAATTCTATATATAGCAGTTGTATACAATTATTAATCATGTGAAAAATGATCAAACATATATCTTTATTTTTACGGTCACTTTAGAGGAAAAAAAATCAAAACGTTGTAGGTAATGACCCTCTTCCGGTTGAGCTACATTTTTCAAAAGTTGATAGAAAACTACGAATTTTGAATAATGCTCATGTACCAAATTTCATCATTCTAGCTCAAACCGTTTTTGCGTAATCTTGGTTACATACACACACACACACACACACACACACACATACACACACACACACAGACATTTTTCTCAACCTTAGTGAAAATGATTCAGGAACCCTCAAAACGTATAAAAACATCAAAATCTCAACATCGAAAATTTTCGTGATCGCAATACTATCTCTTACGAGATAGTAATATTTGTAAAAAATATATAAAATATTATACAAAAATAAGCAAAACAGGTATTTACAATAAAACAAAAATAATCTTAATCTAAACAAATTAATTAATAATCAATCTAAATTATATATCCAAATTTGAGATCATACCATATGGAAACAAAGAAATTCTTACCAGTTGACCTTAAATGCACAATATTTCAAATTATAATTTAGAAGTTTGCCTCCTCCGCCCCTAGAGCTTTTCAAAATTTTAAAAGAACTAATTAATGGGATGTTCAATCTTGCTTATTTAAAGCCAATTAAATAAAAAAAAATTGAAAAATAATTTAAAATTACTAACCTTTTTATTAATAGTTAAAATATTACAAAAAATTAATAATAATCAAATAAAATATAAATAAAAAGAATTTTAAAATAATATATATAGGATAAGGTTGCTCACAAGTTGTACCCCTTAATAAAAAACTCTTATAAAACCTAGGATTTATCAAATAAATAAAAATGAAATCGGTTGTTCACAACATGTACTAATATTGTAGTTATTTATTATAGCGAAAATAAAAAATTTTTCATTTTTTCAGTTTGGTTATGTAGAGTTAATCGCATTAGCTTCTGAGTGGCTCATATGATAAATATATAAACATATTTAAACAAACTAGAAATACACTAAAAACACAGAATAATTTTTAAATATATATTGTTATATATAGAGAGGTGAGTGGCTCACTTTGAGAGATAGTATAGGCCTATCTTAATCTTTTGACCTGAATTTCAAATTAACATTTAAATCTTGTAGATGTAGAGGAAGAGCATTACAATTAAATTGTGTTTTAATTCAATTAAAAAAAACAGATTAAAATTTATTAAAGTTAATTAGAATTATTAGAACATACCTATTTCATATAAAATTTCAATAAGTTGTAATAAGTGAATTTATAATGAAAATATTTTGATATAAAAGGTAGTATAATGAAATTTAACGTATTTTTTTTTAAATTGATCCATAAAACTGTTATGGCGTTGAAAAATTTTAAAATGTATGGTACACCTTGGGATCAGATGAAGTGGTCCAGTTTGAGTAACACAACATAAGTCAAGTTTTCTTTTTCTGTTATTATGTAGGGCAGGGGTGGGCAAAAGCCGGCCCACGGGCCGGATCCGGCCCTTTTGCTTATTTTATTCGGCCCGTCGGCCCGTTGAAAAACTTTGGCTCTTATTTCGATCTTTCATTTCATTAAAAAAAAGGTAAATTTTTTTTACAAATGTCCCGGTTTGGTGTTTCCGAAATATGGTCCTCCGGCCCGGGAGACATTTTGAAAATTTCATTTTGGCCCGCGCTTAAAAGTATTTGCCCACCCCTGATGTAGGGTACTGCCAGACTTGTACCGGTTAAAATCTCAATCTCAGGCCCATATATAGTAATGATGCTCCCCTCAAGAGAAAGAGGGCACATTCATCTCCATTTATTTCCTTTTTTAAATGTTTTAGTACCATGCAGCCCCGACACACCAGTTTTCGGGGTTTTTAAATATAATTATAAACAGATTTTCTGGCGAAGGCAAAGTCTCAACAACTGCAGTGACCCACTGTCTCTCAGTAAACCATGCTTCACATGCAAACAGGCAACATTGGAGTTATATATGACCTTTTAACTTTTATTTTACAAAAATATATTTTGTTTATATCATTTTTTATTTATTTTAGTTACCCAACCTTTATTATTTTTTCTTTTAGGAACTTATTAGGCTCAACAATAGGCAAGAGTTAGAAATAAAGAATCAATATATAATTATATAATTTCGGTCGTATATAGGATGTGGTGTCTGTAACATTATGAAGCTAGTTACAAATTGTTAAAATTATTAATTTGTAACGAGCTTCATTTTTTTTTTAATTTGGTTTTGATATTATTAAATATTGAAAAAAATAATAAAAATTATTATGACGATTTGAATAAAGTTAATAATTTTTTATTTTAAATCATAGGTTCCCAAACTTTTTGTGTCGTAGACCCCTTGCCATGTTTTTCGGTTTGGATAAATTTATTTTGATTTTTTATAAAAAAATTTTACTTACCCATTTTTAGAAAAAAATAAAAAAATTATTATGATGATTTAAATAAAGTTAATAATTTTATATTTTAACTCATAGGTTCCCAAACTTTAAGCCTTATTGAAAAATCAAAAATGTTTTAAGAGCCATGTCGGAAAAACAATCTTACCTTTTTTTTAGAACCAGTCGGGAAAACACGTAGACAAGGGGTCTACGACGCAAAAAAGTTTAAGAGATTGAAATTTATTTAATTATTTAGAAAAAGATTGCATGAACACTAGGAAAAATTTTCACATAAGAGAAAAAAGATTGAAAAATAAAATATACATGAAATAAAAAATTAAAAATATAATGATATATAGGTATATATATTTCTGAAAGGGCTTAGTAATGTAATTTGCTGAGATGCAAGTTTTTGTTTTAATAGGTAAGGTTGCTCAAGTCGTACCAGTGCTTAATTCGTATCACTTGAATTTTGAACGAACTGTTCAGACTACCGATCATACAACAAAATGGAAGATATGTCAACCACATGTTTTAAATGTTATTTTAAGCCCAAAGTTCACAGTTTATATTAAATTCAGTGTTATTGATTACAGAAAAATGTATATTATATTGCAATATTAAGATTATCAAGTTCAATATTCACTTCATATATTGCAGATTACATTACATTTCATAAAATTATTAGCTAAATTATAAAAATTAAAGTTACTTTTAAATCTTAGAGCTAAGAACTTTAAAGTTCATTAGTTCATCAAAAAAAAAAAAAAAAATAAAATAGTAAAAGAATCTGTAAAATATGAGAATAGAAAATAATAATTTAATTATAATTATAATTACAACAAAATCTAAATATATATATAAGAAATGTTTAAAAATGAAAATTAAGCATTCTGTTGGATAAATTACCACATTTTATATTTATAATAATATAGCCACAAAATGGTTTATTTTCTTTAGATGAGATTTAATTGTCCGCAACATTTTACTCTGGTGTGAAATTTTATATATATATTTATATATATATTACATCAATTAAGATGTTTTAAACTAAAATTAGTTTTTCGTACATTAAGTGAGAGTAATTATTATATTCTTTCATGATGATCCAAGAAAAATGTATTAATATTTTTCTTTATATTATTATTTAAGTTACTTCTATAATTTAGGCATAATAATCCTATCATTAATCTGTTTTAAGAGAGATTTTGAGTACTTTACTAAACTTCTTATCCTTTATATTATGATATATTTTGTTATAATAAATGTGTATAAGTCTAATAGAAAAAATACATTTTTAAAAATTCAATCTCAAGTAGATATTTTAATTCAATTATGAAGTAAAATGAAATATGGAAAACACGATATGAAAACAAAGTATGTATTATCATTCAAGTCAATTAGTAACAAAAATAAAATTAGCTGGAGTGTCTCCACTCGACTATCTCGAAATTTGAATAGGATTAAATAACATAATATATTATATTTAAAATAAATTTAATTAATTATAAATTATAAATAATAAATATTAAACCAGCGCATGTTTGGCTTTTTGATGATGGCATCACGTCACGTGTTGGCGCGTGAGATTTGCAGTGTTAAAAAATTAATTCTGGTAATTTCAGCGAATCAATCAAGCTGAAATTATATAATTAGCAGTTTTATACAATTTTTAATCATGTGAAGAATTATCAAACATATATCTTTATTTTTACGGTCACTTTAGAGGAAAAAAAATCAAAACGTTGTAGGTAATGGCCCTCTTCCGGTTGAGCTACATTTCTCAAAAGTTGATAGAATACTACGGATTTTGAATAATGCCCATCTACCAAATTTCATGATTCTAGCTCAAACCGTTTTTGAGTAATCTTGTCTACATACACACACACACACACACAGACATTTTTCTCAACCTTAGTGAAAATGATTCAGGAACCCTCAAAACGTATAAAAACATCAAAATCCCAACATCGAAAATATTCGTGATCGCAATACTATCTCTTACGAGATAGTAAAAATAATTACTAAAATATGTTTTTAAAACAAAATCCTTTTATAAAGAATTTTGACTAATCACTTAAATCAAAAATAAAACTTATTAGAAATATTTTTAAATTAAATTATATAATTATTTTTAAATTATTTTTACATTATCATAATAGAAAACTTAAATGTTAGGTAGTGTAATTTATTAGGATATGTTATCTAAAAGTCGAATTTTGTTGTAAAAGGAGTACAAATTTCACTTTTCCAAACTTAATTCAATTACAAAAAAAAAAAAAAAAAAAAAACTTCATTTGAGGAAAGAACTCCATAGATTTACACGTATTAAAGAGATTTTTAAGATGAAATATTTTGATTGAGCTCTTATCATGTTAAAATCTTTTTTTTTTAATTAAAGCAATTAATAAAAAAAAATTTCAATAAATATTCTCAGTAATCAAACCAAAACACCCGAATTCTACAAGGAATTCTTTAAGAAAACATGTTATAGGAATATAATAAAAATAAACTTTCTTTTGTTCAATTTTTAATAATAAAAACTTTTCGAATTAAATCTTTTAATTTCTTATAATTAAAAATACTGATATATGTAATTTGATTTCATTAACAAATGAAATTCGATATTAAATTCATCTGATCTCCATTTGATGATCAAAGTTCAGAATGAATGATGAGAGAATGTTAATTTGAAACTGGTTTATTTTCCATGAGAGATTTTGACTACCAAGAATCCCTTTTACAATAAATCCTATTCTACGAATTCATAATTCTCTCCCACCCTGGCTTTTCGATGGTAGGGATAAAATTATTTATAAAAAGTTTCAAATAAATAAATAAATAATGGATAAATATATAAAAAAAACAATTCTATACATACATTATTTATCATTGATATAAATAATAATTAAATCAAATAATTATTTCTTAGAAATTTTTTAAAATCCATGTTTTTTCAACGAGTTATTAAATATTATTTTTTCAAACACATTTAATATAAAATAATTTTTTATACTTTAAATTTTACAGATGAACGAAAAAAATGAGTCCAATTGTATTTATCCATTAATTAAATTTTAATTTTAATTTTTTTAAAATATTTAATTTTGTTTTATTATGTAAATATTAAATACTTAATGAATGATCAATTTTGCTTAAATAAAAATAATAATTTTCAATATTGGTTTTTTAAGAGAAAAATGATTAAATGTTTAGAAATTTGTAAATTGTAAGAAAGAAAGAATTAATAGTTAAATTTTTACTATCTCGCCAGAGATAGTATTGCGATCATGAAAATTTTCGATATCTAGATTTTGATGTTTTTATATGTTTTGAAGGTCCCTGAGTCATTTTCACTAAGGTTGAGAAAAATGTATGTGTGTGTGTGTGTGTGTGTAGGTTTTAGCTAGAATAATGAAATTTGTTATACGGGCATTATTCAAAATTGGAAGTTTTCTATCAACTTTTTAGAAATGTAGCTCATCCGGACGTGGGTCATTAGGTCATTACCAACCACGTTTTGATTTTTTACCGACCGACGATAGTAAGGGAGGTATTGTTTTCACACCAAATTTCACATGTGGAGATTTTTACATATCTCCACGAATCATGCATTTTCTTAACAGAAAAAAGTATTTTTAGCATAATGTCTGTCCGTCCGTCCGTCCGTATAGATGTGTACAGCCTGAACGGCTCAACGGATTTTGATGAAATTTGGTATATTTACTTAATGCGTCAGTGGGATGAATTGATCAACTTTTGGAGCAATTCCGGAAACCGAAAGTGGTAGTATTAGCGATCGACGATAGGATGGGAAGGGTTATTTTCACACCAAATTTCACATGAGGAGATTTTTTTTATATGTCTCCACGAATAATACACTTTGTATTGGTTTTATCCTCTGGAAAATCATATTTATTAGTTTTTTCTTGATTTAAAATTATATGACGTCATCCAGCCATTCATGACGTCACAGCCTGGTCTTGCATATATATTTATTTATTAAAGCTTTTGTGGTTATTTTGATAATTATTAAGAGAATTTTTATTAAAAGACCACATTATTTGTATAAAATTATTTATTAAATTAAAATAATTGTACAAGAGGTGACGTGTCCCAACATGCATCAGTCCGCTTGAATCGGAGCAAGCGTACGGTTACTTGAAAACGACTGCAGAATAAGCAGTTGAAACGTACAATTATTTTAATTTAATAAATAATTTTATACAAATAATGTGGTCTTTTAATAAAAATTCTCTTAATAATTGCATATATATTATAAATAAAATAAAATTAAAAATGTTTATATTTATTATTTATGTATCCATATCTGTTTTTTATTACATTAATAGATATATTAAAATTATTTGAAATTGTTTCTGTAGCTGGAAATTAATTTACTTCAAACCGTCGGTCGGTTCGGACCTGGCCACAGGTCAACTTATTTTACTCTAAAGTGACCGTAAAAATAAAGATATATGTTTGATAGTTTTTCAAATGATTAAAAATTGAATAAAACTGCTATATATAGATGCTATATAAGCTTGATTGAATCGCTGAAAGTACCGGAATGAATTTTTTAACACTGCAAATCACGAGCCTGAACGTGATGTGGTACCATCAACAAAGAGCCAAACACGTCATTAAAAATCCATCCAAATTTATTATTTACAATATTTTACCTTCATAATTTAATTAAAACTAGTTATTCAAACTACTTTAAACAAATAGATATTTTTTGAACACATAATATATTTTAATATATTTTCAAAATAAATAATAATATATCACATATTTTTACTATAACTAAAAAGATGAAAGGAAAGAAAACAGAGAAGAGAAATTTTTATAAATAATTAATATCTATTATTATACAATGAAATTATTTTTAAAAATATTAAACTTTTTGATGGGATTCTTCACATTACATTATTTTTGCATTGAAAAATTGACAGACAATAAAAAATAAAATATACAGATTAGAGTCGAAAAGAGGATGTATAACGCTTTTCCATTACGTGACGAAAATATACAAATTCTATATATACTATATATATATATATATATATATATAATACATACATAACGAATTACATTCTAAGTAGAAGAAAATTCTCAAGAAATATCCATGTCCTCCAAGTGCGCGTATATTTTTTTGTTAATCTGTAAAGTAGATAAAACCATCGGTAAATATAATTTTATTTTTCTCACTTTTCTCTCTCTCTCAACTTGTCTATTCGAGATTTAAGTCTAAAATTTTAAAAGGAAACCCTGAAATTTTTTCTTAAAAAATAACCAAATTCAACATATGTTAATAAAAGTTGATTTTTGATGAAAATTCATCATAAGAATGGTCTAAAAACACTTTCATTATTGTTCAATATAAAACCGGGTTCTGACGATTCAATTTTTGTTAATCATTTTTAGTTGATCAACTAAAGTTGAAAGCGACTCGAATCGATTTTTCAACTGAAATGGATGAAACGTTTCTGTATTTGAAAAGACTTTAAGGTGCGTGATCTGATTAGATATAATATACCCTGCGTAGCGGCTCCAATTTTTAATGATTTTTGGTTCAAAGAGTGCTCTTTTTTGTATATTGTACGGATTGTTTTTATTTTATTTTTGATGGGTGAAATGATTAATGCCTAAGGTAATTGTTCACTTTAGCATATTTTTCTTCGAATCCAAACGATGATTTCATGCTTATTATAAAGCTCTAAAAATCTATATTATATTTATAATATAATAGAAGAGTCTAAAGATTTTAACAAAACGCTTTCCAACCACATTAAACTCATTTTGAATAAGAAAAGCAAAAAGAAATCTTTTTAAAAAACATACTTTACTTAAAATTGCACTAAAAAGTAAAAAATAAAATCACTGCAAAGTGTGTGCGCTCAAATTATAATAACAAATTTATAATAACATAATAGTGGAAGCAAATGTTTTACGGTGTTATTATAATTTGAGCGCACACACTTTACAGTGATTTTATTTTTTACTTTTTAGTGCAATTTTAAGTAAAGTGTGTTTTTTACTTAAATTTATTTTATATTTTTTAGTCTTACGTAAATAAATGTAGTCGTTATTTTAAATATTTCTTATTAATAACATTTTTTTAAAACCACAGAATAGTTCGACATTTAATTTAATTTTAATAGAACTGCTATCACCATCTATGATTGAAATAGTGAACTATTCCATATTCCGCATATGAAAGTTTAGTTAATTAATTACCACTAACAGATAAATAATTCAGTGGATTTTTCAATTGATTCGTGTATTATTAGCAGGAACAAGCGCGTATGCAAAATTTCAAGTTGATTGAATGACGGGAAGTTGTTGAAATATCGATTATAAAATTCCGCGGACAAACCGCGTACAAACGGACAACCGGACAGTGTGAGTTAAGTAAAGGGTATTAAAAATAGGCTCGCGTTTGAAAATTGAGCGAGTGAGGTATGGAAAGATAAATTAAACGGATTGGGCTATATATATACAAGGTTCAGACTTTTCAATTTATGGTTCAACTTCAACGTGACTTATATAATATTTGAACGATAAAAGTTTGACTGAGTCAACTTCAACTTTATTGAAACAATAGTACTTATTTTGTTTTTCATTCAATTTTATTTCACCAACTAAAATTGATCAACAAAAGTTGACTCGTGAGAAGGCGGCTTAATACTAATAAGTAAGCATCATATAAACCAAAATATTTATTAATTCAATTTATTATTCAATCTCTACAAATTTTAATTGTAAACAAAGGCAATATCTCTTCAAAATCCTTTATATTTCATTCAATAAATGTAATTAAAAATACCAATATTTTTTTTGTATTTTTCTTTTGTTTTTGTCATAATAAATTCCTAAAGAAAATAAAAAAAAATTCCTATTTAATTTTAATTATCAAGAGTAAATATTATACTTCAAAGTAGAAATATTATTTTATATATATTTAGAAATTGGAAAAATATATTATTAAAAAAAAAGACATTTGTAAAATTAAAATTGTTTTGTTTATCATATTGCTCTTCAAATAATATTTCTTATTTTTACATGTGTTTTTAATACGAAAATATACTCTGCATATATTTAGACTATCAAATCAATATATGCCCTTGGGTTGTATTTTAAATATATATATATTGATATATATATATATATATATATATATATATATATATATGTTTATAGAATTTAATATATATAGTGTAAATATTAATAAAAAAAAAAGAAAATGAAAACAAAAGAGATTATTCTTTTGAAATCACACTCTAAACAAAAATATATTTCATATACATATTTGTTTTGTTTTTACAATCGTATTATATTTATCTTGTTAATTAGAAAATAATGAGAAATGAGAATATCACAATGAAAGTTATTCTTCTATTTGAAATCTATTCATAAATTATTTTGTTAAAATATGTAAAATACATAAATAATAATGTACTCTTCTAAATTCTTTTTTCTCCTTCACTACAGTATTTGTTTGGTATGCAATATCAGGTCACATATTTATATCAGTAATTCTTCAATATCAGAAAGATATATATACAGTTATTGACTGACTTTTTATTTCTAAAAAATAAAATCAGAATATAATTAAAAATAAGGAATCTTTGAAGAGTTCTTGTGATCTTTAGGGGAAGATGGGGTAATGGCGCTCACCTTAAAATCTCGTGAAATATAAACTTTTTAACAGTTTAATCGTGCTTCCCTCTATATGACAACTAACAAAAAAATTTTAATTAATCGCCAAGTCGATATTACAGTTACAGCGTTTATTAACTTGTGACGCTCAAAATTGTCATTTTCAATCTATTAATATATCAACTTTATATTTAAGCTGTAAGTATTTCAAATTTTATTTTATTTTGATTATTATTATATGCGTAGATAGTGTTCTAAATACTTATCAAGTCTAGGTCTATTAATTTTACTCAAGTCAAATAGTTTCAGTTTTTTATGTTATAACAGACGGCGCAACACTTTGGGGTAATGGCGATCAGATGAGCGCCATTTCCCCAAAGCTAAGCGTGTTTATCTGTTATTATAGCATAAACTCTTTTCCTTGTTCTGTAGAGCCAAGTGAAGCGAAAAATAGTAGAGAGTTCATAGTCCGAAAGCGGAGAAGACAAAGTTATTTATGATGAAGATGAACTTAGGATCCAGATCGTTAAGATCTGGATCCTAACGAATTCTGTGCCATATGTAACGAATTCGGGAAAGATGGAGAAATGTGGTTTAGATGTACCGTTTTTGGCAGCTGGATCCACCAAGAATGCAGCGGAAGTACCAAGGCAAAAAATTACATTTGCGATATGTGTATTTAAACAATGAGCGCCATTACCCCGACGTCTGGGCAATCGCGATCATTGTAAACTTTTGCAAAATGGTCATATAATTACCATTATAAAAATAAAAATTTTCATTTTTTAATTTGTAACAAGTTAGTCAATATAGTAATGTATATATAGATACATGTGTGTGTTTTTTTTAATTATTGTTTTGTTTTGTATCAAATTTGGACAACCTCCCTTAAGTGAGCGCCATTCCCCCACCTTCCCCTAATAACCAACGTTATCTAGTCCCAATTTCCACTCTACAGATATTATCTTCTAAGAAATTCTCCTAATTAAAAAATCCCAAAAGCTTAAGTGACCATATATTTTACATATGTAAGAAAATTATTTAATAAGTTATAACACTTTTGTTGTGTTAAATCTGGTGTTTATTAACTTAAAAGGTAAAAGTTTAGTAACAAGTTAAGCCCTAGAATTGTCTGTCATCTTAATAAAATGGGAATGTGATTTAATAACAAAATAATTTCGCCTGAAAAGTCAGTAAACTTTGTGGAATTTCAATCTATTGAAATCAAATTCAAAAGGATATTGGAAAGGGCAGGAAAAAGGGAGAGAGACCGAGAAAGTGGAGTGTTCATTTATCCACTCTATACACAGAATATTTAATATCTTAAGATTTAATAAATTCATTTACAAAAACAAACACACACATACAACAATTTTTTTTTATTTGTTTATATATATATATATATATTTATATATATTAATATTTATTGTTTTATTTTTAGACTAATTTAAGGCGCACATTCTGGCGGCACCAAAGTATTCAGCTCCGCTTCGAGCTCCTTTAATAAAAGGTAATTTAAAAAAAAAAATATTAAACTAAAAACAAATTATGAGAACAAAATGAGAAATAAGAGGTTGAAAAAAAAGAAGTATATTAGATCTAATTAATTTTCTTATATTTGTTAATTTAACAAGTTTCTTTTTTAAAAATTTTATAAGTAAAAAATATTTAATATTAATTTTGTAAGGTATTATAAAATGTTATATTAAAATTATCATTAATAATACAATATAGGGGAGTATTGACGACTAAACTGTGAGCCAAGATTAATTAATTATCAACTTTTTATTTTTTTTATGTTTTTAGTATGAGTTTGAAATGGGGGGAGCAGAGGGGAGGTAGGGAAATCTTATATACAGGTATATGATTTATACTAGTAGATTTAAACTGATACTTTTCTAATTTTTTAGTTACCTCTATTTTCTAAATAACATTTATTCCTTTATTATTTTTTGGTTTAAAATTCTTACTTACAATTATGTTAAACTCCACTGATTATCCATTGCTTATTTTAGATTAGTGATTCCCAAAGTGGTCCCTACGGAGTCCCTGGGATAATTAAAGGGTCCTTGGAAAATTAAAATCGAATTAAGGGTCCCTGAACAATGTCAGGGGTCCGCGCAAGATTTAATAAAAAAAAAAAATTGTGACCACATTCTTATTAATATAGAAATAAAATAAATAACAATGAATAATTGTTAGCAATCTTTACGTCCTAAGCAAAATATCAGAGTAGATAGGTGCATAAAACCACGCTCGAATCAATCGAGCGATCGTGGCTTCTCTTTCTTTTCCATGGATGGAACCAAGACAGCAGATCTCGGGCAACTTAAGTGTGGTTTTATACTCAGGGTCCGTGGACCAAAAGAGTTTGCAAAACAGTGCTTTAGATGATAAAAACATGTCCATCCTATTCAACAATGAATCAAAAAATATTAATATTAATTATTAAAATAAAATATACATTTTTATTTTAATTTCTAATAATTATTATTGAAAATATTTAATTTATTTTAAAAGTTGTACTTCTTGCAAAATTGGTTCAATTTCGTTGGTGCAATAATTGAATTGTTTCACTAACAGTGTGACACCGTCTTGTTGATACCACAAATTGGCCACATCTATAGCATTCAATTTTGACACAAAGAAATTCATGAGACACTTCCATACGCTCGCGATTCGGGGATCGTTGAACCCCTTAGATCATTATATTTCTTCTTATGGTGTTATCTGAAGTCAAAGTTAATATAACAAGCCCACGCAAGAGAAAATTAAACGCTGCATCAACAAGATTCAGCCACAATTATGCAGAAAGTTATTGAAAAATTTTAATAAAAGTGTGCGTAGGTATATTCCAGCAAAGATGTGGAAGCCATTTGCCCGATATGTTATTCTATAAATAAACTTATCCTATGTATTTTATTATTCAATGAAAGAATAACAAACTCAGAATCATATGAACTAACTTTTTGGATATTCAAATTTGAATAAGCTTTCCTCAGTCTATTGAGTTATATTCTTAAGGTCTCCAATTTGTTGATTAACAGAAATATTGTATTTGCTTTTTGTTTCTTCTGATGAAATCTGTTTTAGAAACAATATTTAAAATAATGTTGATCGATTTGATTTGAAACCACATTGATATTCTCTCAATATTACCTCTGCATATGTCTGTAATTTTAATAAAATAATGTTCGAAAAAATTTTATAAGATTTTGTCAAAAGTAATAATAATTATTGCATACCGTTTTATATCATTTTGAGATGATTTTCTAACACCCAATTAAAATAACTAATTTGTGTATACATTCTATTAAATGTTTCCCATTATATATAATCAATTCTGCAGGTATTCCATCAGCAGATATTCATGTAGATAATATTTAGAATAATAAAAACTAATAATCCCTTAGATATATAAATAATTGTAATGTTTTGGTATTTATTGACGCTTGTTATTCATTATTTTAATTAAGAAAATTTTTTTAAAATTATTTTAATTAAGAAAATTTTTTTAAAATTATTTTTCTTATACAAATTGATTCTCCACCTCAAAAGGACCCTAATACGGGTGTATGATTTTTTCAGAAAAAAACATTCACAGTGCCATCATAAAACACTTAGGTAGATAGATAACTAAGTTTATGAGCAAAAATAAATAGGGTCTCTAAAAATATCTTTTATTCTATTTCCATTATATACTCTTAATCAATATTTTTAATTAAATTATAAAGATAAAAATATTGCCAATATACCTCAATTCTTTTTTGCACGGTAGACGATATGAACAAAGTACAAAAACAGACGACATATGTTAAATATGTTTAAAAGTTCGTTTAACATAAAAAAACAATGTGTTATTTTACCAAAAAGTATGTAAAAAATCCTTATCACATATTTATAAAATAACTTACAGTTTTATTACAAAAAACAAATAAAAAAAAGGAAACTTTGTGTGAAGTGAAAATTCAGGTCATAAGTTCTTGTAAATACAACCTACATATATGGTAAAACTTGAAATTTAAACTAAAATTCTGTTTCTCATTGAATTAAAAAATAAACTTTAACTTAAACTTCACTTTTAGAACTTTATTGAATTATGTATTGCAATCAATAAACTCAACTCTGACATAAAATATTACACTGTTGTTTTGAATTAAAATGTATAACAAGATAAAGAAAACAGAGAATATTTATAAAATTCGGGTATTCCCCTAACTCCCTAATGCAAAGTAAACAAATCATGAAGTCACTACCATATGTGTGGGGATAAACCAACGGTCTTGTAATATTACTGGCAGAATTAAAATTAAAAGATTTTTTTTTTTGTGGTTCATATTAGAGCAAAATTTATATTTGTGAATTGTGTTATTTCTAAATTGTGTAAATATAAGTGGATTGACTTTAAATTTTATTAAAATCATAGTAAAATTATATATTTATCCATCAATTATTCGATGTATATTAAATATTTTCTTTATAAAAATGACGGGTGAAAAAGGAGAGGGTTGGAATCTTGAATTTTATTTATCTTTTATTCAAAGCAGATAAATAAATTTAAATTTTTAAATTAAATAAGAAATATTGTAGCCGGCGAAATTAATTTATTTTATTTAAATTAATATGTTTGCATCTAGGGATTCTGCATGCCAGTTTAGGCTCCTGTAAAGTAGTGCCCCGACGGGGTAACCCAAAAAGTCATACACCGGCTTGGTCTCTGCCAGCAAGAGGGAGTTTAAATCCAACCCTTGTAGTGGCAATTGTGCCCTACGAAAGTTGAAACTCAATCGTTATACTAGTAACTTGTTTGTATGCTCTATTTTGTTCATTAAACGATTCTAATTAAAGAAAGGGTGGTTTATTTGTATTATTTAACAATCTCCCCCAAGTTTGTTTTATATTATTCTTTTTTATATTTCTTTCCATTCATTCCTATATATAAATATAATTTTTTCTACTTATATTATAATTAAAGATAAATTAAATCTTAAAAGGTATCAAGTGATATGGTTTTATCATCTACAACCATACCAATTTCTATTATAATATCTATTTTGTGAATGAAATAAATAATATTAAATCATACTTTATATTTATATAAAGTTTGTGATTAAAAACGTTTTCAAGCAAACTATCTTATATCATTGATTATATTTAAGGTAAAACAATAATTTATAATGGTTATATTAATATAAGTTTACAGAGTGCACACTTAATTTCGAACATGATTTAATCAATTTTAAACAAAAGCAAATAAAAAGTAGTTAAAAAACTAAAATAAATATTTGAAAACTATTTCGGTTTTTATTTATAGATTTAAAAGTTACAAAAATTAGAAAAATTACGGAGTTCAAAGAACCATTCAAAAAAATAAATTATATATTGACTGTTCGATCATTTTTTGGCAATTTTCAAACTTGCCTCTTTTTTGGTATTATATATTCTTACTATCTCGCCATAAAAATTTTCTTATATGCTACATTTAATTAAATTTAAATATAATATATGTTATTTAATCCAATTCAAATTTGCGAGATAGTCGAGTGGAGACTCTCCAGATTTTTATACTATAGTTCACAGTTGTTTTACAAAATTTCTTTGTGTTTGAATACACTCATATTATACTTTCATTTATACCTCTATCGTCCTTTTTCCGCCCCCTGCATTTCTTTTCATTCACTTTAATGAATTTTAATTAGTGCCAATATTAAATAACAAACACAAAGAGATTCTTTCTTCTTTTTATTAAATAAAATATTTTAAATTATTACTCAAAATTAACAAGAGAAAAAGTTGTGTTAAATTTTCAGCATTAATGTGTTCATAGTTGACCAGTTTTTTTTGTGCTAAATACAAATAAATTAACATGATGCATCCCAAAACGGCTTGAATTGATCCGATCTCATTAATTGTACCTCTGCGACAGTAAACTTGTAACAACATGCAACGAGATCATTGACCGATTATCCGGCTACCGGATATTTGACCATCCGACTTCACAGTTAGCCGAATATTTTATGCCCGGTATCCGGTCAACAACTATTTGTTTTATCTCTAAATTTTAAATTATTTGCTAAGTTTAAATTTCTAATCAATGGGTAAAACAAACATTTTATATTTAAATATGCCCAATTTTTACCGACCGACGATAGTAAGGGAGGTATTGTTTATTATATGTTCTCAAATTTTTGAATATTTCATATCTTTTAAGAATTAAATATATACAGCCTAAGTAGCATATAAGAATTATTTATGCTTTATATAATAATAAAAATCCCATTATTTTTTGAATTTCAAAAAAAAATCTCTCTTATTGTCACGTTTATTTGTCAAATGGGTGAGGACGAAAGAATGGTAGGAGGATAAAAAAAAAAGTAAGTAAAAGATGGAGAAAAGGCAAGGAAGGAGGATCATGCTGGTGGAGGGCAAGAGTGAAGGGAGAAGAGGTGGTAAAAGAGAGTCTCACGTGAGCAATACTAAGAAGAGAACCGGTCATTTGAAATTCTTGGTTCATCCAGAACAGAGGACGGCAGATTGTGGGAGATTCTAACCCTTTCTCTTTTAAAGGAGAGGAAAAGGAAAGGGATTCTCAGCCTATTACAGAATCGAGTCGACGTTGGATACCTATCGATTTCTGATCCTAATCGAATGTCATTTAGGTGCCAATGTTAATCAGATTGGCCTAAAATTGCTTTTCAATAAGAAACATTTCAATAAATGTATTATTATAATTTATCATTTTCCAATTAGTTTATTCTGTAATTCATTTAATAATGTGTATGTTCAGATAAATGTTATAATTAATAATAATTCAGGAATTATCAACTAATCAATCAATCTAATATTTGTCCAGTTATTCTACCAAGATGATATAATATTTGTATTAATAAAGAAGCAAGAATTTTTGACTTAATAAATAATAAATAATAATAATAGAAAATAATAAATTTAAAAATTTAAAAGAATTTTAACATTCATATAGATTAAGATTATTGATAGGTTTTGAACATTCATTTGTACGTGTAAAGAAAGTAATAATTATTTTATGAGATTTATAGGATTACGAGTATAAATAGATAGAAGACTTCAATCAACCACGTGATCAAACTTACCCTGGAATAATCTAGAATCGACCACCTCTACATTATAACCAAATAATAGAAAAGGCCAAGGAATATCAAATAAGTATATACTTGGCTTTCCTAGACTATTCCAAGCCATTCTACTCTATAAGTTATGAATCCATATTTAGAGCTTTGCATATACAGTGAGTAACTTCAACTATATATAATTGATAGAAATTATATATAAAAACTCAAAAGCAAGATTATCTATGAGATGAACCTGAACCATAATTTCCGATTAAAAGAGATGTTAGTCAGGCAGATCTTTTGTCGTCGCTTCTCTTTAATTTTGTACTAGAGAAGATCTTTAATCTTAATCTTAAACAACTTGAACAGGAACAGAGAAGTCTCAATATCAATGGAATATTTCTAAGGAATTTGAGATTCACGGGTGATCTGGTAATAATAGCAAAGTCAAGAGAAGAACTGACTGAAATGTTGAAAGATTTAAAAGCAAGATAGTTGGATTGCACATAATTGCGACAAAATTATACATAATTATAAAGGATAACATTAGTGAAATAAAATTTAACAAGGAGACACCTGCTATATTAGGCAAAGAAAGAACTATATATTTGGGACAAAATATAAGTTTTGAGAACAGATTGAACCAGGAGATATGTAAAAAATCTCATGTGAAATTTGGTGTTAAAATAACCCTTCCTTTCCTATCGTCGATCGCTAATACTATCACTTCCGGTTTTCGGATATACACCAAAAGTTGATGAATTCATCACACTGAGTCATTAAGTAAATATATAAAATTTTATCAAAATCCGTTGAGCCGTTCAAGCTGTACACATCTATACGGACGGACAAACATCATGCTAAAAATACTTTTTTCTGTTAACAAAATTCATGATTCGCATGTGAAATTTGGTGTGAAAACAATACCTCCCTTACTATCTTCGGTCGGTAAAAAGACTGGAAATCACATATAAATATATGTAATTCAAATAATGTAATTGAAATGGAAATGGGCCGATCACTTATTAAGAATGCAAAACGAAAAATGGATAAAAAAAAATCACGGAGTGGCATGCTATTGGTAAAAGAAGAAAACAAGAGAGACATTTGAAAAGATGGGCAAATGACTTATCAACAGTTGCATGAAAGAACTGGATAAGAGTGGCGAGCCAGCGCAACGCTTGGAAGCAATTGGAAGAGGCATATATGCTCTTAGGGACCTGGTTTCACTATACTTTTATATGATTAAAAAAATGTAATATATGTAAATAAACCAAAAAGGCAATAAATAAATAAATACATATTTAGATTAATTTTATTACATCTATACCGTTTATAAAATTGTAAACGGTCACTAGTGTTTTTAGAATTAATTAATTTAGGTTATTCGAACAGTAAGATGCAAGTTTTTGTTTCTTATTAAACACAGTTTGAAAATATTAGGTTGGTTCGTTTTTTACCGACCGACGATAGTAAGGGAGGTATTGTTTTCACACCAAATTTCACATGTGGAGATTTTTACATATCTCCACGAATCATGCATTTTCTAAACAGAAAAAAGTATTTTTAGCATGATGTCTGTCCGTCCGTCTGTCCGTCTGTCCGTCTGTCCGTCCGTATAGATGTGTACAGCCTGAACGGCTCAACCGATTTTGATGAAATTTGGTATATTTACTTAATGCATCAGTGGGATGAATTGATCAACTTTTGGTGCAATTCCGGAAACCGGAAGTGGTAGTATTAGCGATCGACGATAGGAAGGAAAGGGTTATTTTCACACCAAAGGAGATTTTTTTATATATCACCACGAATCATGCACTTTGTATTGGTTTTATCCTCGAGAAAAATCATATTTATTAGTTTTTTCTTGATTTAAAATTATATGACGTCATCCAGACATTCATGACGTCCCAGCCTGGTCTTGCATATATATTATAAATAAAATAAAATTAAAAATGTTTATATTTATTATTTATGTATCCATATGTGTTTTTTATTACATTAATAGATATATTAAAATTATTTGAAATTGTTTCTGTAGCTGGAAATTAATTTACTTCAAACCGTCGGTCGGTTCGGACCTGGCCACAGGTCAACTTATTTTTCAGAGTATTATTTAAGTGATTTGTTTGTTGATTAGCAAAGTGTTTGTATTCATTAGAAAGTGCTGTTTCTACTCTACAAAACTGTGTTATTTATTTTTTAATATAATTTTATTTTTTCCTATTTTCCAACCTTAGAATTAGAATATTTCCGAAGTAAAAATCGGCATTTTCGACACCTACATTTCATTGCTCGTCATTGCAATAAAAAAGCAGTTGAAGCCGCTCGTGACATATGTAACTTGTGTGGAGAAGGTATCATAAGAAAACTCGCAGATGATAAGAATTGATGTCTGTAGTTCATATGAAGCAAAGAAAGGAGTGGGTAGCACAAAGAGATACGATGAAGCTGAGATTCAAGAAAAAATTCCACCCTGAAAAGACCATTATCTGCGTTTGGTGGGACTGGGAAGGCATAGTTACACTGGGAAATGTTTGGAAAGAACGCCACGGTCAACAAGGAGCTCTACATAGTCCAACTATGCCGCGTAAATGAGGCTATGCGATCGAAAAGACCCGATCGACAAGACCAAGTCATCTTGTAACACGTCAACGCCAGGCCCCATATTGCACAAGTCGTCAAAAGCGCACTTCAAAAGCTCGAACGGGAGGTTCTTTAGCATCCACCGTGCTCTTCGGATCTTGTGCCAACCGATTATTACCTTTCCAGCATAATTGACGGCAAAGAGGACCTCAAAAACTGGCTCACCAACTTCTTCGACACCTGGCCAGGTGATTTTTGACGGAATAGCATCACAAATTGGTCGAGAGGTGGGAGGAGGTTGTAAACAGTAACATCAAATATATAATTGATTAATTTATTATTATAATTATTGTTCTTTGTTTAAATAAAGCTCTTTGAAAAAAAAACGCACGAACTTATTCTCCAACCAATAGATTGATAGATAAAGTAATTTTTATTTTTAAAATTAATTCTTTTTATTTAAAGTAATTACATTTAAATTTAATTCTATGAAAATTGTAATTGGAAAAAAAACAAAAGTTTATTATTATATGTATAATAAATATATTTAATTTTTTTTAAATGTTTGATTGATAATATATCAGAATGAATCAATCATTCATTATTAATTTATACGTAAGATAATCCAATAAATAATATCATTCTCAATCACAATTTGAATTGGATTGATTGGTTAACTGGGTCAAAGTTGAACAAATACACGACAAGGTTGGCTTTACCATAAATAACAGAAATGGACAGGTAAATTATTTATTAATGGAGACGGACAAGAGATATTTAGAATAATTATAAATATAATTTTCAATGGAGTGTATTTTTAGGTAATGTATTAGAAAATTATGTAACATTCAATTATTGAATGACAACTTCATCTAACAAAAACTTTCTTTTTTTAATTTTTATTTTTCTGATGAGAGAGTTTCACAATAATTTTTCATTTTGATTTTTTGATAATAATAAATAAAAATTTATAAATAATAATAAAGGACAAAATTAAGAGAGTTTAATATCAAAAGAAATTATTATTATGAATACAAATTAGACCAACTCTTGTTTTTTTGTGCGTTCAAAAATACATTTATTACAGAACAAAATAAATGAAAAGATTAATTAGTGTCGTTTATGACTGACTACAAATTTTTACAAACTTTGAGGTAATTCGTTTCAAAAAAATTCTTCTTTATTATTTTATTTTTTGTTTTTTGTTTTTTTTTGAGAGATTATTCAAGTTAAGATCTAATTCTGTCAAATAATTGAACCACTAAGGTGCTAAATCAAAAATAAATGTAAAGGTTAAATTATGAGCATTTCCAAATAATTTAATTAAACAACTTGTAAGACATGAACCCAAGTGATTCATCTAGATCTAGAACAGGGATGGATAACCTTTTTCTAACTAGGTCCAAAATTGAAAACAACCAAACTTGAGCGAACCAGTAAATAGTTATAAAATTGTGAGTTATATTAAGATTAGGTTTAGTCAGCTCACATCTCTCATATCATAACAAAATTCTCATTTATAAAACAATCATTCAATCATTGGACCTTCGGATGTCAATTGTTGGGATCCTCTAAAACAGGGGTCGGCAACCTTTTTCGGATCGCGGGCCATTTTCAAAATAATTTTTTTTATGCGGGCCGCACATTCAAATATAACTTACATATTGCTTTTATATCATATACAAGTATAAATATTATTAAAAGATTATAGAAAAAAGTACTTTTTATTGACAAAATTTATCAATTCTTAAATAAAAACATACGATTCCAATTACATACTTATAAATATAATAAAATAATATAATAATGAAATAAATATTATAATAAAAGAACAAGAATGTTAGAAAACAAAAATAATACAGTTTGTAACAGGAAAAAGGAAAATACAATTTCAATTACAAAAATACATTATTATGTGAATATAAAATATCTTTCATTTTATTCATTCATTAAGGTTCAATGCGATGTTTGTTCTTGAATATTGTTGGATAATTCATTTACGTCCGGTTGTGTTTGGGATACTGAGATCCTCAACAAGTTTTGTAAATTTGTACTTCTGTTCGTATACATTATTGCCACCGGCCACATTTCGGCACGTTCTGTTGATTTTTTCAAAATTATATTAATGCTTTGGGGGGCCGCACAAAAAGGCGAAAAGGGCCGCATGCGGCCCGCGGGCCGCAGGTTGCCGACCCCTGCTCTAAAACATCCAATCTTAATATCATTCATAGGTTCCAGAACGCTGCCCTTAGAACCATAGTCGGCGCTCCCTCTTACTTTCCCATTATTCATCTTCACAAAGAATTAAACATACCCCTGGTCACCGAAGTCATACATCAATATACTATTAAGTATCACTATCGTCTCATTAATTATCAAAACTAAAGGGCCAGACGACTTACTCTTACTGACAACGTAACAAGAAGACTTAAAAGACTTCAACCTCATGACTTACGACTGTCCCCTTCTCTCTCTTAATTATATCCAAATCCATTTCCTAATTTCCTAATTCTCTGTCTTAGAAAATTTTTTTGGGCTTTAAATTCTAGGCTTGTTTTTAAAGATGAAATAACAGTTCTAGAGATACAGAAACCATTTACTACAATTAACATCTAACTCCTAACTGCTAACGATATAATAATTTGAACCAATATCATAATATATGTAGGTACTTCCATAATCATTCAAAGAACCTCAGCTTTCTGTTTACTTACAATTAAGACAAAAAACTTATATATTCCACAAATACTCCTTAATTAACCCAAAATGTGTCATATTCAACACAATAAAAATCAGGGCTTTGTTTGTAACTTAAAACGATTAAAACTAAATAATTAAATAGTAGAAAAGTATAGTTAATAATATATTCATATCAGAGTCATATTTGAAAAAGGGTCAAAACTAATTTTGTACCTTCCATATTATATAATATTTGGATTAATAAAAAGTTTTAATTAAAATAAAAATATCTATACCTTTCTATAATTATAATCACCTATTTAACATTTTTAAATATAAATATATGTTAAAAATAAAGGATATAATAGGATAAAAATGTAAATAAGTAAATTTTGGCGTATTCATTTATAATTTGCCTGAAGTTCAAAACAAATATCAAAATAAAGATTTTCATTTTATATCCAGTCTTTTAAATTAATTTTAAAATCTAATGATTTCGTTTATTTTCAAGTTGTGCGTTTTAACTGTTTTTATAAGAAAAAAAATAAAATATTTATATAATGTGTATTATTATAATAATTATTAAAACTTAAGAAAAATATATGGACTTCAAAGCAAGACAATGGTTGAAATGGCTTTCCAGTGTTAATCAATTTCGGTTTTATTTTTCTGTTGTGTATTTTCCAACATTTCAAAGGTGAAGTATTTATAGATTTTGTTCTAGTTGAGAATTATGTTTTATTTTTCTAAAAACATAAATCTATAAAAAAACTTGATTTAATTTTGTTTCTCCTATTTATATTTATATAGATATAAAACATATAATAAGTTGACCTGTGGCCAGGTCCGAACCGACCGACGGTTTGAAGTAAATTAATTAGCAGCTACAGAAACAATTTCAAATAATTTTAATATATCTATTAATGTAATAAAAAACAGATAGGCATACATAAATAATAAATATAAACATTTTTAATTTTATTTTATTTATAATATATATGCAAGACCGGGCTGTGACGTCATGAATGGCTGGATGACGTCATATAATTTTAAATCAAGAAAAAACTAATAAATATGATTTTCCCGAGGATAAAACCAATACAAAGTGCAGGATTCGTGGTGATATATAAAAACATCTCCTCATGTGAAATTTGGTGTGAAAATAACCCTTCCCTTCCTATCGTCGATCGCTAATACTACCACTTCCGGTTTCCGGATTTGCACCAAAAGTTGATCAATTCATCCCACTGATGCATTAAGTAAATATACCAAATTTCATCAAAATCCGTTCAGCCGTTCAGGCTGTACACATCTATACGGACGGACGGACGGACAGACGGACGGACGGACGGACGGACAGACGGACGGACAGACGGACGGACGGACGGACGGACAGACGGACGGACGGACGGACGGACAGACATCATGCTAAAAATACTTTTTTCTGTTAAGAAAATGCATGATTCGTGGAGATATGTAAAAATCTCCACATGTGAAATTTGGTGTGAAAACAATACCTCCCTTACTATCGTCGGTCGGTAAAAAGGTAATGTTATGCATATCTAATATATATATAAACAAATTTTCTTCTATAATAAATAATATTTTAATGATTAATTGATTTGTTTTGCAAATTATATGATACAAACATATCATAATTATATATATGTTTATATGATAGCATATTATTAATCAATGGTATAGATTTCAACTTGCAATTGTATTCAATAGAAATGCCAATCAATTACATAGAATACTTATTGATATCTATCTCTTATGTATAGTTTATTATTATTGTAAATTATATAATATATATATATATTACTGTATATGTGTAGTTGTTGATAAGATAACGTTGGTGGGTTGGTTGATCTTTTGTTTTGTTTATATATATATATATATATTTGAACATGTAGATATACATATATGGGTTGTGTTTTCTCGTTGTGTTCGATTTCAGCAAATCAGCCAACCGTTCAGATACATTTTGCCACCAGTTAATTGGCAATTTGATGAAAACAATAGCTATCAATTTGTGACTATGGAAGCAATCGTCTCCCCTCATTTTAATCCAGTTTGTGTTTATCCGCCTCGCTGGCCAACTGATGGAAAATATTTCCATCCACTTTCAATTCTATTATGCAAAATATTCTACTTTTTTTATTTTACGTTTTTTTTTTTTTTTTGTTATTTCCACCGATTTTTTTTTTCATTTTCAATATTACAAATAATATTATATATTTTAAATATATTTGAATGAATATATTATATATATATTTATATTTCATGTTAAATTTCTTTATATATAATTAAACACACTCTTGCTATGTTAACTAGATAGATAAAATAGAGGTTCCGCCTGACTCGTGCATTTTAAAATTTATAAATTCATATTTTAATTTAAATTTATGTTTAAAGTCGAATTCATTTTTAAAAAAATTCTATATTAAAATATTTAATATAAAAATAGAAATTATTAAAATTGCATTTAAATTTGAGAAAATAATATCAAAATAATTTTTTTTTTTTTATTAATTAATCAAATAATTTAATTTACAAGGGATTATATACAATTTTTTATACGTTTTATTCTTCGTCTTATTCTTTTTTAAATAAAAAAAATAAATTTATAGATTCTTTAGCATTAATTGTATTACATTATGCATAAAAGATGCTTGATACAATCTTTAGTTATTCTAACTTCGTTTTTATTTTTGATACTATTATAATAATAGTAATTTTATCGAATATAACATATTAACAAAAAATATTAGTTAATTTTAAAAAGGAAAATTGAACATAAAATCCTTTTTACATTTTAAATAATAAATTAAACAAAAAAAAGCGGTGCGTGTACTTATGTACGCGCGTGAGAAGTTATACTTCTTTGGCATCATTAAAAAAAAATTGAAAATTAATATATTTATATAATAAAATATATTTAATATATACATTTAATATAAATTTAAATAATATAATAATATATTATTAATAATAATATATAATAATAAGTATTTAACATTAATAATTTAATAATATTTAGTGTTAATTATATTAAATAATTAATTTATATCAATAAATAATACATACGGATAGTTAACCTCAAAAGTATATAAGCACATTTTTTGTTTTCACTAATATTCACAAATAGTAAGTAATATCAATCAAAATATTCAATTTAAATCACTACTGAATATAATTTATTAGCACACATATATAATTCGAAATGAAATGTTCAAGCGGTCCATTAGAAACAACACAAATGAAACGAAATGTTGACATCTATCTATCTATCTATTTATTTGGTCTGGTATTAGATTGAAATATATATATATATATATATATATATATATATATATACTCTTGGAATTATTATAATTTTCTACACACCTTAGATTAGATATGACATCAAGAATTCAACAAGATTCTTCATATTTTGTGTTTAATTAAAAAATTGTTAATAATCTATCCATGGGATGGCATATATGGTTAAAATAAGATAATAATGTTGGGGATTCGTCATAGCCTAGTGGGTAGAGCGCTCGCTTGCTTTGAGCGCTATGACGTAGTCGAAGAGAGACATGGTAGGTTCGAATCCTACTTCAGGCAAATAAAAATTTATTTTTCTGGAAAAACAAAAAAACTGTTAATTTTTCGTGTCACACATCTTAAAATTTCACTCCCCATCAATTTTCCATAACGCGCCTAAAGAAGTATAACTTCAATAATATAAAATAAATTATGAATTTTCAAGATTATAAGATTCTTGAAATAAGTGGATTTGTTTTATTTTGTAGTAATAATATAATTTTATAAGGATGGAATGTTTTTATAATTTGGTTATCAAAAATTTATATTGTTTTCGTTTTTAAAATACTAAATTTTAAAATATATTTGCATCTAGCCAAACACGATTTTTAAATAAAAAAAATAAAATTTAAATTTTCAAAATCGTTTAATTTTTTTAAAAATTCTCACAAAATAAATTAAATAAAATAAATTTCCTTTTTCTTTTATTTAAGATTTTTGAAATTAGAGGATTGATGAGCACTTAGTTTCTTACATTAAAATTATTAGTAATTTTTTCCATAGTTCTATGAAGGGATTGTAAAACCTTGTCATATAAAATTTGATTGTGGTGGAAGATTTTCTATCCCGATGAATATTTTTTTTCCTTTCTTTTTGGTTAAAAAATAATAATTAAATGAAAGAAAAAAATGAATTGAATTTGTTAACAATATTTCAAAATTTTAGTATCAATTTTTTTTTTTTGGGTTCCTTTGCAATTTTAGAAAAAAATAAAATCATGCTCGTTTACTAATTTTAAAGTATAATGGTACCAAATTTGTCACCAATTCGTTCCTTCATATAGATTTACACCCGTGTGTAATATTAATTTTTATAGATAATATGAAGTTAGCTGATACTTAATTGCACATTCTTACCCAATCAAAGTTAAATGCATTGTATTTTAGTTATTCTATGCTAATTTGTTTTTCTACAAATGAGAGTAATTTGTTTTTAAACGTAAAAAAACAAATAATCTGAGTTTCGTTTGAGTCAATTTATTCCTTGTTTTAGGATATCCAAGAAGATCGTTCATAGCTACTTTTGTTGATTATCGACAAGTATTCTGTAATGTTAACATATCGATATCTCACAAATATGTGATGTTCACTTGAACATCACTCTCTTGTTTTTGGAAATAAATTGATACGTTTGTTTTGGGTAAGTTGAAGCAGTGTTTTTTAATTTAATTCTTATCAAAACAATTTATGCGGCCTTTAAGTAATTTTATTTTTCTGGAGATTATAATTGTATAAGTAATAACTTTTCTTGGTAACGAATTTGATTCATGGTATAATATTAATGTATAACACATAGAATTTTCATTGTTTATATTTGAAATTGTTCTAATCACCAATCTTCAAGGGACTCTCAACAGTCAAATCAACTCTCAAGTTCTGGTGGAACGTTGAAATATTTCATAATCATCCAATAAAAAATTAATTTGTGAAACAAATAAGATGATTTAATCAGTTTTACTATATTAATTAGTTTTATATGCAAAGTTTTAAGGAATTATATATAATTTACGAGAGAACAGGATATTTTAAAAAATAGAACAAAAATTAAAATGTGTAAATTGTATCTATTTGATCCACTTTCTCCTATAATAAGTACAATAATTAGAGGGTGTATCTTTTTAGGTGCTCCTTTATTTATTTAATATACCAAAATTTCATTTATATAAATATAATAAATATAAACCTATATATAAAAGTAAATATTAAATATCAAATTGCGATAAAAATTTACTTCGTTTATACTATTCAAAATAAGAATTTATTATAAGATCTTTACATAATCTGGAGATATTTTTCTTTTTTAATAAACCTATATATATATACATATATATATTAAATATATTTTAAAACATTTAGATCAATTTCCAGATCATTCGTAGTATTTATTTATTTTAATAATATTAGTGTATAATATTAATAACAATAAAAGTCGATGGGTTGTTTTCATAAATCATTCATTGATAATTTGAGATTGATATTTAGGTTTTTAAACACTTTTTTTCGATTATATGTCCTTCCTAAATTCGATAGAATTCTTTAAGTAAGATGTTATTATTCTGACCATCATTTTCGTAATATAGTGAATAGTGGCCGCAGTGTTTCATATAATGATTCCTCGCAACTTAGATTTAAGTTAATCTACTGGAATGTCTTTCACAATTGTTCATTTAGCAAACATATATTATGTTTGGAAATATAAATTTTAATAATAATTTTTTTTTTTTGAATACCTCCTCCTTAACAAAATTGATAACTCCTGAATGTGAATTAAATTTAATTCTAATTTTGTATTTACTAATAATAGATGGAAGACTTTTCAGTGGTTTAGTGGTTAGCACGACAAACTACCACACTGTAGACTCGAATTCGGGTCTAGAGCAGGGTTTCTTAAACTTTTTTCATTCGCGACCCCATTTATGATTGCGAGTTTCCTGGCGACCCCGTATAAATATAAAAGAAAGATATATAAATATTTTTTGATTATTTATTTATTATGGTATCAATATACATACATATAAATCCAAATGCGCACATACACATCTAGAATCTAGGTGTTTATTTGTATATAATTTCAGGATGTTACTAGATGTTACAAAATCGTGTATTTAAATATTTGACATTAAAATTTCTCGCGACCCCAGAATTTTGCTACGCGACCCATAGTTTAAGAAGGCCTGGTCTAGAGAAATTCAATAATTAATAATTTCACTTTAAAAAGCTCTGTGTGATCCTCAGGGTCTATCAGCAAATAATAATAATAAATAATAATAATAATAATAGTAATAGATTGACCATTAACCATTTGATTATATTTTAGAAAGTTTGAAATAATTTTTTTTTTAAAAGTTCATTTGAATTGTTTGGAAAAATAATATAATTATCAAAATAAATAATGATAAAACTTTTTTTAATATCATTGTTCAAAATTTTCAATCATAATTAAAGAAATAAGAAACAAGAAGAAACATAACATCTAACTAAAGCGTTAATCATAGAAAAGAGAATTTAATCTCTTGAAATAAATGAAATCAATGTAAATGAAAAAAAAAAATACTTTAATAAATTATATCATCGTCAAGAGAACTTTAAAAAAGAATATGAAACTTTTGTTTCTTTATTTATATTTTGTTTTTCTTTAAAGAAAAAAGTTTATTGGCACAGTTTGCATTGAAAAGTACTTAAATTTAAATTTTGTATTGATGTTGTTAAGCTATTGAAACTAATTGTATACTCAATTGGCAATGTCGATGCCAGGGTTAAAAAAAACTTCTAACTGTAGTCGATAAGTAAATGAACAACATTTAAAAGAAACAGCAATCTTTTAAGAAACAAACGTAATGGGAAACGAGATCTGAAGCCAAAAATATAAAAATAAAAAAAAAATCTCAAATTAGTTTATACATCGATATATACCTATATATGCAAGTCAAGTCTTCAGGCTACATCAAATGGCCTTTCTTGAAAGCTATTCGCCAATTCGTTCTTCAAATTTTCATTTAAATTTATTTAATTAAAATTTTGTTAATATATTTATTATTATTATTTAAATTTAATATTATTTTTCATTTATATGGACAACTTTTAGTTTTTACCGACCGACGATTTCACATGTGGAGATTTTTACATATCTCCACGAATCATGCATTTTCTTAACAGAAAAAAGTATTTTTAGCATGATGTCTGTCCCTCCGTCCGTCTGTCCATCCGTATAGATGTGTACAGCCTGAACGGCTCAACCGATTTTGATGAAATTTGGTATATTTACTTAATGCATCAGTGGAATGAATTGATCAACTTTTGGTGCAAATCCGGAAATCGCAAGTGGTAGTATTAGCGATCGACGAAGGGAAGGGTTATTTTCATACCAAATTTCACATGAAGAGATTTTTTTATATATAACCACGAATCATGCACTTTGTATTGGTTTTATCCTCGAGAAAAATCATATTTATTAGTTTTTTCTTCATTTAAAATTATATGGCGTCATCCAGCCATTCATGACGTCACAGCCTGGTCTTGCATATATATTATAAATAAAATAAAATTAAAAATGTTTATATTTATTATTTATGTATCCATATCTGTTTTTTATTACATTAATAGATATATTAAAATTATTTGAAATTGTTTCTGTAGCTGGAAATTAATTTACTTCAAACCGTCGGTCGGTTCGAACCTGGCCACAGGTCAACTTATTTTGTTTTACTATTTAAAAGCCTTAAGTTAAATGGGTTATGATAATATTTGATGAAATACAATAAAAGTCTCATTAATATTACTAATTCTGTCATAGAAAATAATTTCGATGAAATGAGCCTTTTTATCACATAATAACATACGCTAAGCAATTAGAATAAATAATTTTCAAATTAATATTATACTTTTGGTTATATTATATTCAAGAGTATAAGATGAGAACCAATTGAGAATCTTTCTGTGAGTGGATAGAAAAATAAAAAAATTAGGATAGAATTCAAATAATGAACTTTGAAATTTCATCTTACATTTAACTACGTTTGGAATTTATTGGTGTTTTTAATTCACTTATATTTATTTTAATAGGTTTAAATACTAGAATAAAATAAACTAAAACAAAAATTAAATTAAATCTGTAATCTTATTTTCCATAATACTCTAGATCACCATTTCCCAAACGTTTTTCAATCAGGGCCGGTATGATATTTTAAAATTTTTCACGACTCATCGTATGAAAACAAAAACATTTATTTATAAAATTATTTATTATTTATTAAAAATCAAGTTATTTGTTTGTTTATTTAATACAAAATAATTGAAAAAAATTATATAACAAAAACATAAATAACTAATTCCGGTTAAATTTTTGTGGTAGGCCCAGTGGCGTACCTAGGGGTGGCGGTGGGTGCGGTCCGCACCGGGCGGCACTTATCTTGGGGCGGCATTTTTTATATTTAGTTATAGTTGTAAAAAGCAACTTATCATTTCATATTTATTTTTTTTCTTTCTTGAATAATAAATCATTATTATGATTATTATATGATTACTATTTGATTTATATAAATTATGATTAACTATATGATTTAGTGTAAATTTTGAATTCCAATTCCAAGAACAGGATAATAATTTTATTTTATTGTATTCATTAAAATTCGTTGAATTCGTAAATGCATCTTTACGATTTTGTTTGGCAATTTTTCCTAACTAAAATTTTTTGATATCAGTTTATAAATGTCATTTCTTTTGAAAAGTTTATATGATTACTTTGAAGTGATATACCAATATTATTTTAAATCATCGATTTTTCTTTTGAAAAGCAGGGCCGGCGGAAAAAATATAAATATAAATTTAGAGAGTGTTAAAGTATATTAAAGTTGGTAACCCTGCACCTTCTTACCTGTATATATATTTATAGTATGACCTTAGAGTAAATGTTCACCTTGTATTAAAAACACATTCAAACTCGAACAGTGCATTTTCATTAAACACATTTAAAACTCCAACAGGTTATGGGCCCAGGTAAACACTGCGGGTAATTGGGTGATAATTGGAAATATTTTTTAATCTTAAAAGGATTTTTTTAAAAAAAATGGAATTTCTTAAAATTGAACCACTACACCGACACAACTATGATACCTGGAAGATTCAGATGGAAGCCATCCTAGTAAAAAATGGATATTGGAACATAGTCTCCGGAAACCAAAAAAGGTCAAATATTGATGAAAAAGATACGAAAGGGATTGAAAAATGGGATCTCCTGGACCAAAAAGCTAAGTCTGATCTAATTTTATCAATAACACCTAGAGAATTAAGGATAGTTAAAAATTTAAATAGCTCAAGTGAAATATGGAATAAATTAAAGGAAACCTTTGAAAGTAAAGGTCCAGCCAAAAAGGCTTATTTGTTAAAGAAACTAATTTTAAGTAAAATGAATATAAGTGATAATATGGATGACTATTTAAATACATTTTGTGAAATTATAGAAAAATTAAAAGATATTGAATTTATAATAAATGATGAACTATTATGTATAATATTATTATATAGTCTACCAGACGAATATGAAAATTTTAGATGTGCTATAGAAACAAGGGACACTTTGCCATCTTTAGATAATTTAAAAATAAAATTATTGGAAGAGTTTGAATGTCGGGGAAGTCAAGGCGATTCCTCAAATCAAAGTAACTTTATTAAAAATAGAAATAAAAATAGACCTATTAATAAAAATTATAATTTTAAAAATAATCCTTACAAAAATAATTCTTTAAATAAATATAATGAAAATAATAATAATAAATATAATACGAATAAAAAACATAATTTTTTCAACAGGGATAAAAGGTCAACTGATTATAATAAATTTAGTAATTTAAATAATGAAATTAAAAATAAAATTATATGTTTCCGTTGTAAGGGCGAAGGCCATAAAATTTCTCAATGTCCATCTAAGTCGACTCATATGTTAGCCCTAAAAGTCACTGATGATAAAAATGATTGGATTTTAGATTCTGGCTGTATAAATCACATGATAAATAATAAAGAATTACTGGAAAATATAAGACATCCAAAACTAAGTTGTTTAACACTAGCCGATAACAGTAAAATAAATATTGATTGTATTGGTGATATGATTATTAACATAAATAATAGACAAATTGAATTAACAGATGTACTATATGTTCCCAAATTAAAAACGAATTTATTATCTGTCGGGTCATTTACTGATAAGAATTTTGAAGTTTTATTTAAAAATCATAATGCATTTATAACGAATAATGACGAACTAATGTTTACAGCTAAGAAAAAGGAGAACGGATTATATTATTTAAATGAAAATATTAAAAATAAAGATAAAAATGATTTTTCATATTATTTAAATAAAAATAAATTATCAAAATTAGACATATGGCATAAAAGATACGGACATTTAAATGAAAGAGATTTAAAACTAATAACCAAATCAGATCAAGTTTTCGGTTTAGACCAAAGTATATTAAATGAAAATTTAAATAATTGTGAAATATGCATTAAAGGAAAATTATCTCAAACACCTTTTAAAAATTCAAATTCACAGAAAAATTTAGAAATATTGGAAATAATCCATACAGATATTTGTGGACCATTTAGAACCACGTCTATCGGTGGAAATAAATATTTCATTACTTTTATAGACGAAGCAAGCAGATATTGCGAAGTTAAATTTCTAAAATACAAAAGTCAAGCTTTTGAAGCATTTATTGAATATAAAAATTATATTGAAAACATGACAGATAAAAGGATTAAATATTTGCAATCAGATAATGGAAAAGAATACATTAATAATAGATTTAATAATTTTTTAAAAAAATCAGGAATTAAGCGAAGATTAACAGTTCCTTATACGCCCCAACAAAATGGATTATCTGAACGTATGAACAAGACCCTATTGGAGATGACGAGATGTATGTTAATACAAGCAAATCTAGAACATTCCTTTTGGGCAGAAGCAGTAATAACTGCATGTTATTTGAGGAACAGAAGCCCAACATCATCTTTAAAGGGACAAATACCTTATAACATCCTTACAAACAAAAAATTTAATGTCTCACATTTAAGAACTTTTGGTATGAGAGTACATTTTTTAAATAAAAATAATAAAAATAAATTAAATTCAAGAACAATTGAAGGAATTTTTATAGGTTATTGCGAGGAAAGCAAAGCTTATAGAGTATATGATCCCATGACCAGAAGGGTACATATTACTCGAGATATTAAATTTATAAACGAATTTCATAATAAAAATGGAGATAATTTAAAATATACTGATTTATTAGAAGAAAATTCAAAATACAACAGCTTGGACATAATGATTGATAAACATAATAATGATGCATCTTTAGAAAGTGATATAGACGAAAATAACATTGACCAACAGAGAGGAAGAGGACGTCCTAAAATGATTAAAAGTGGAAATAGGGGAAGACCCAGAAAAGTCTATCAATACAAAAAATCCGAAAGTGAAAATGATGAAGAAACAATTCCCAGCTCTAGAGACAGTGATGTCTTAAGTTCAGAAGATGAACTCTCGATAGAAACGACCGAAGGAGAGGTCCAAGGACTTAATGTAGAACTGAAAATTAAAGATGCACTATTGCAAGAAGACTCGAACTTATGGAAAACAGCCATGAGGAAAGAAATGATTACATTAATTAAAAACGATACTTGGACAATGGTCAGGAAACACGAAAATCAAAATATAGTGGGTAGTCGTTTTGTCTTAACGACCAAAAATGATAATACTAAAAAGGCCAGGTTAGTCGCCAAGGGATATAGCCAAACTTATTCTATAGATTATTTTGATACTTATTCACCTGTAGCCAGAATGAGCAGCGTGAGGACACTAATGGCTAAGTCTATAGAAGAAAAGTGGTACATTGAACAAATGGACGTGGAGGCAGCATATTTAAATGGTGAACTGGAAGAGAACATTTACATGGAATGTCCTGAAGGGTTTAACGACATATTGAAAGATTTAGTCGAAAATGAAAATGAAAATATAAAAAAGATTGCATTACAAATGATAAAAGACTTTAAAAAAGGGAAAAATATATTAAAATTAAAAAAGGCTTTATATGGATTGAAACAATCCGGACGCCAATGGTACAAAAAATTAGACATAAAATTAAAAAATTTAGGAATGTCTCCATTGGAGAGTGATCCATGCATATATATTAAAAATAATAATAATAATAATAAAAACGTATTAATATTAATCATTTACGTGGATGATATAATCATAATAGGATCAAATAAAAAGGATATTAATGAATTTAAAAAGAATTTGTCTAATGATTTTAACATGAAAGACATGGGAGAAATAAATCAATTTTTTAGGCATAAAGTTTGAATACGATAGAGATAAAAACGTCTTAAGTATGCCTGCTGATTTTCTCACGAAAACCGTCTCAAAGGTCAAGCAAGAAGATTGTATGAGAAGACTCAAGCAAATGAATTAATTAAAAAAAAAATGTTTATATTGTAAAATTGTAATTATTTATATTTTTAATTATTCACTTGAAGGGGGTGTGTTAAAGTATATTAAAGTTGGTAACCCTGCACCTTCTTACCTGTATATATATTTATAGTATGACCTTAGAGTAAATGTTCACCTTGTATTAAAAACACATTCAAACTCGAACAGTGCATTTTCATTAAACACATTTAAAACTCCAACAGAGAGCATTATAGACGATTTTTCTAGTATGAAAGTTAGAAGAGTAAATATTATATAAATATGTTTACGAGTGCATACAAATATGTATAAAAAAATTTACTCTGTGTATTAATTAATATTGATTAAATAACTTAATAATTTATTTATGTGTATTAATTTATAAAAACCACTATTTGATTGACTTATAATAAAAAGGGCGGAAAACCGGAGATCGCCCCGGGCGGTAAAAGTTCTAGTTACGCCACTGGGTAGACCCCACGTGACTTTTCAATCGATATATAGGTGTACCTACAGTAGTTTAAATGTACATATTTGTGTCCATTTACTATTCTCTTTTAAAATATATTTAAAAAAAACTATTTTAAACAGTATTATAGTAAATTTTTTTAAAAAAGTCTATAGAGAAAATAAAAAAATTAAGTTTTAAAATCTTAAAAAAAAATAGAATAAATTTGACTAAAATATAAAAAAAATTATCTATTACAGTGGGCTTGTAAATCCATTAATAAAAAGAAACGAATTATGGTATAAAAATAATTGAAAAATAAAAAATAATGAATTTGTAAGTACAGGCAGATTGAAGGGGGATGGAATTTTGTTCACAAGATTTCTAACACATACTCATAGATACGACAAAAAGAAAAACCACTTTTTACTATCTCTTCAGAAATAGTATTGCGATCACGAAAACTTTTGATGTCGAGTTTTTGATGTTTTTATACGTTTTGAATGTTCCTGAATCATTTTCACTAAGGTTGAGAAAAATGTCTGTCTGTGTAGTAGACAAGATTACTCGAAAACTGTTTGAGCTAGAATCATGAAATTTGGTACATGGGCATTATTCAAAATTCGTAGTTTTCTATCAACTTTTGAGAAATGTAGCTCAACCGGAAGAGGGCCATCACCTACAACGTTTTGATTTTTTTTTCCTCTAAAGTGACCGTAAAAATAAAGATATATGTTTGATAATTCTTCACATGATTAAAAATTGTATAAAACTGCTAAATATATAATTTCAGCTTGATTGAATCGCTGAAAGTACCAGAATTAATTTTTTAACACTGCAAATCTCACGCGCCAACACCTGACGTGGTGCCATCAACAAAGAGCCAAACATGCGCTGGTTTAATAAATATTATTTATAAATTTTAATTTATAATTTATAATTAATTAAATTTAATTTATATATAATATATGTGTTAATTAATCCAATTCAAATTGCGAGATAGTCGAGTAGAGACACTCCAGCTAATTTAGAATCAGAATGACAAGAAACGTCGAAAAACGCATACCGAAAATGAATCGGGAATACCATATAGACACTTTACTTTTGAAAAACTTATTGAAGTGAAACTTCTTTAGCGGCGTCCTGACATTTGGACAGAATGGAGAGTGAATTGAGAGAAATGTAACGTTTTGAGATTTCGTAACGCAAGAGAGAAAAAAGATATATAACGAGTGAGAATGAGAAAGAGAGCTATACAGTTGAGGCTATCTGCGTCTCCCTTTTGTGCGGTCTTTCGTTCTAATCCCCACTCATACGCTAGGTCCAAAGTCCAAGTTCCTTGAAGGGGGAATAGTTTAGGAAGCATCGTACGAGCAACAGAGAAGAGAATATAGTATGACGCGCATGCGCGCGAGTATGTATAGCCTAGACCTTAGACGCCACACGACAGCGGAGAAAGAGAGAGCGACATATGGACTCAGTACCCAGCGATAGAACAGGATAGATATAGATTGGTACGCATGCGCGCGTTGTAGATGTACGCGTCAGACGTCAACTTTCTTCGAGAAACATTTGGTCTGCTTATAAATAACGATCCCAAGGAATCAACAACAAAATCTGGAACTACAATAGATGCTGTTTTTACACGTTATATAGAAAATATCGAATCACGAACATATATATCTTATTTTAGTTATCACAAGCCATTAATATCAGTATTACCAATTGAAGCACCAACCGACAATAGTACAGGCAATGTAGATATGATGATAGAGTAGATAATAATAATAATAAAGCGAATATTTGTTACGAAAATTTTATACTGTTATATGTCTTTCGAAATGATCCCTTTCTTTTTCTCTATTTCTCTCTCACTCACACTCTCAACTAAAATTTATCTTATTCTCTAGATTGTAAGAAGTTTCACTTCCGCCACGTGTACGATGCTGCACATGTTATTTTTTCCAATTTACATATTTTATCCTTAATGCTAAGGATGATATTGTTTGTCATCACATAACAATTTAAAATTAGGAAGTAATTATGTTGTGACACGGGGGCAAGCAGTATAATTCTAAATATATGCTCTATGAAAAAGTACAAATATACCCTTCGGCACTATTCCTAACGACTAACTCATGTAATAATATATAAACAAAATTTATTTTATGTTTTTACAATTTTTGTTGCTGTCTTTTTCAACGACGCGGTGCCGGGTCCCGGCCCATAATTTGAGGAATCACTGCTCTAGAACCTTTATGTTATTTAGTTTAAAAACAAATATATTTTTTATTACTCAATCAATAGAATTTTTTTCATCTCAGGTTCATAATTTTATTTAACTATATTTATAGGGAGAGGGGGAGAGAGAGAAATCATCGTAAAACTAACAGAAATGTATTGATTAATATGACACAAATATCATAACTTAAAATGTAAAGTAATCAAATATATGTCTTTTTGGAAGATCATCATTATTCTAGTCGGCATTATTGATTTATATTTACAAATTAGAACATATTTAACCAAACTTCAGAATACATACATTAACAGTTACATAAATCAAATAGGAATTTTGATAATGAATGAATTATCTTACATTAGAATTCTAACAAAAATTTAGAACAAAATGTCATTGCATATTAACACAAAATTGATTTAAAAATGTGGTCTTTTTAGAAGATTAATTTTTCAATAAATTGATTTTTTTCAAATTTAACCTGTTAAGTGGTTATGACGTATATGTACTCGTACGTCTTGATCTCTTGTACAGTGTAGCGCTTATATCGGATATATTCACATCATGATTTTTCTTGGTATATTTAATGGATAAGACGAATATATACGTTTTACCCATTAAGAGATCAAGACGAATAAATACGTATTATCCATTAAATATACCAAGTAAAATCATGATGCGAATATATCCGTAATAACCGCTACGCTGTACAAGAGATCAAGACGTATGTCGGGTTAAAGTGTTCTTGTAAAGTAAAATAAAATTAGGGATCCAATTAGAATATATATAAAATGATAATGCCTACTTTTCACATTTATATAATTGAAAGCACAATCATATATGTTAGTTTTAATACTTTAAAGCAGTGTTTCTGGAAAAGAAGCGACTTACGACTGTTTTTGAGTAAAATCGAAACTGATATCAACAAACTTCATCCATCTCATTAGATTAATTTATAAACTAAAATTGATTACCTAGCTATATTGTTTCTTTTAATTTGATTTTATTAACAATAATTATAAGTGGTGTTTTAATTGCATTCACTGGTTAAAATTTTTAGTTTAAAATGTAAGTTTAAACACCAGAACCGACTAATATAGCACAATAACTACATCAAATAGAGTAATGAAATTGTAGTTTTTAAGTTTTTGGAGTGTATAAAAAATGGGGGGGGGGCGATTAAAAATAATTGATTTTTAAAGGGGGCTGTAAAAGAAATTAGTGTGAGAATCACTGCTTTAAAGCGACAACAAACAAAAGACTTCGATAGGATATCGATATTTTGTTAATAGGATCAATTGATCATCAAATTATTGGTTTTAAATAACCATCAAGAAAACAAATGCTTCAAGTATTATTTTTAAAATTACGAATATTTGGGATAAGTTTAAGAACAAAAATGCTAAATTCACTGTTACTGATGTTAGCTTGTGAAATGTATTAGCTCGAATTACAACAAAACAACAAAACAGTGCATTGACAAAGATCTATTATAAGAATCATGATGGAATATCAAAGTCGAAATAAAAGCGAAATTGAATTTCAAGCGAAATTGGCTTGATAGTGATTAATAAAAACAATCATATATATATATATATATATATATACACGAGGGCAGGTTAATAAGTCTGTGATATTGTGAATGAAACACAGGTTTATGGATAAAGAAGTATTTTATTTTTCAATGTAGTCTTCTTTGAGCTGTATACACTTCGTCCAACGTTTCTCCAATTTTTTTTATTCCTTCTAAAAAATTAGATTTCATTAGATTTTATTAGACATCAAAATAGTTTGTTTGGTGTCAAATCTTTTTGTATCGACCCTTTTCTTCAGGTTTGGAACGAGAAATAATCACTCGGGACTAAATCCGGAGATGAGGGAGCAATTCATGGATTTTCATAGAGATTGACTGTTTTCCATTTTCCTCTCAAATCACGAAGTAGTCTTTTATTAAAACTAAAATATTCAGCTGGTTCATATTTCGACAGAAGCCAGATGATAGTTACCTGCTAACAGGAGCAGGGTTTCTAATTTTATTCAAGAGACGGGAAATTCAAAAAGTCACGGACTTATTGACCTGCTCTCGTATATATAGGAAATTGCCCTAATATGGGATTTTTTTATTAATGGTAAATGGCTCTCAATTTTTTTTTTTTTTTTCAATTTTGTTTTTTTCTATTTGAGTGTTGATAAATACTCTCTACATAAATATATGTAATTATATACCCATATATTTTCATTAAAATGGTTCATAAAAATTTACTTAAGAAAAATGTTGTGATTATTCGTTCAGACAGAAGATTGCCCAATATGAGATACTAAGTTTTCCCAAAATGTCTTATATTTTCAAAGGGTTTTCTCAAAAACAAGATATTTGAGAATATACTAATTTAATTCGATCAAAATTGTTTAATTCATGTCTCATTAACTAGAGTGTGTTGTAGATTGTCTTGAAAAGTGAATAGAAAAACATTTGTTAATCCTTTGGCAGCAATTAATGCTTATTGCTCTGCTCAGGAATTGTGGAAAAAGTGGGTTTTCATGTTTCCTCACTATCCCTTGAAATCATTTAATAGGGTATCTGTATAGATGTTAGGGGCTATTATTAGACTGTATCTCATGATAGGTCTCGTCTATTATTTACTCATATATATATATATATATAGAGAGAGAGAGAGAGAGAGAGAAATACAAATACAATTAATGTGTTTTGAAAATTTACAAATAATTAGAAACACAGATTCAAATAAAAGAATTGTAAAAATAAATTTAAGTAAAAAGAAATCTTTTTAAAAAACACACTTTACTTAAAATTGCACTAAAAAGTAAAAAATAAAATCACTGTAAAGTGTGTGCGCCCAATAGTGGAAGCAAATGTTTTACGGTGTTATTATAATTTGAGCGCACACACTTTACAGTGATTGTATTTTTTACTTTTTAGTGCAATTTTAAGTAAAGTGTTTTTTAAAAAGATTTATTTTTACTTAAGTTTATTTTATACTTTTTAGTCGTGTTCAGCGTCTGTAGAACTGCTATCGCCATCTATGATTGAAATAGTGAACTATTCCATATTCTGCATATAAAAGTTTAGTTAATTAATTACCACTAATAGATAAATAATTCGGTGGATTTTTCAATTGATTCGTGTATTATTAGCAGGAGCAAGCGCGTAAATTTCAAGTTGATTGAATGACGGGAAGTTGTTGAAATATCGATTATAAAATGCCGCGGACAAACAACACAGGACAACCTGACAGTGTGAGTTAAGTAAAGTGTATTAAAAAAAATTATCTATTACAGTGGTCTTGTAAAACCATTAATAAAAAGAAACGAATTATGGTATAAAAATAATTGAAAAATAAAAAATAATGAATTTGTAAGTACAGGCAGATTGAAGGAGGACGCAATTTTGTTCACAAGATTTCTAACACATACTCATAGATACGACAAAAAGAAAAACCACTTTTTACTAGTGTGAGTTAAGTAAAGTGTATTAATGAATTTAAATATTAATACATAAATTTCTTAAAAATTAAAAATAGAAAGGGTGCTAGATTAAAGATTTATAAACCTCATAAATTTGTAAATAAAGATGATTGAATGTAATGATTAAACAAAATACGCGAGACATCATATATATATATATATATATATATAGTATATATATGTAAATGGAAAATTGAAAGGAGCGCTTTATAATTATGTAAATTTACTATGACGTGTTTATCTATTTGTCGTGTAAATATTTATAGAAATTTGATAAATTATAAATATGTAATGGCAACCAACATGTATGTGTTTATATATATATATACTAATATGTATATTGAACAAAAATATAGAAGTAAATAAGTGTAATAAGTCTTTAGTCTAACAGAAATATAGTATTTGTATTTCTCCAAAAAGAGCAATAATATGGGAAAAGACTATAATAGAAAATTAACATAAAATTTATATTTAAATTTTTTTTTTCAAATTTCTAAACTCACTTTTAAGTTATATTCGATAATAATGTATTATTTATGATATTTAAATTGATTTATATTTTTTATTACTAAAATATATATGTAAAAATATTTTTTCTAATTCATTTGATGTTAAAAGAAATAATAATAATATTTCATTCATATTGAGGAAATATTTTCAGAATTATAATCATATTATTAATTTTTTACAAAAACTGTATAAGATGTTGATGATTGGAAAATAATATCTTGAACATATATTAAAGGTTAGTTAGTAAGTCAATTTCTTTCCAATTCTGGATAAAAGGTCTTTTAAAATGATTTTTGGCTTGCTTGTGCCAACAGATGACATTTTTTCTTTTCCTCTCCTCTCATTCTATTTGCCCTACTAACATTTGCTTAATATTAGCAGAGAGAGAGAAAGAAAATAGAATTTTTTTTACTCTTTCGAGTACGTTGTTTGAGCAAACAATCTCATTTTTTCTCTTACACTCACTCCCTCTCTCTCTCTCTCTTTCTTATTTTCAATCTTTTATACTAAATGGAAATATAATAAGTATAATAATAATTTTTCTTTAGTACAATTTAAAAAATATTATATTAATAAGATCATATTATTTTCTTTTGATAAAAAATTGAATATAATTATTATCTATATGTGTTTGTATTTAATTGTATTATTTGCATTGCAATAAATTTTGACAAAGATATAGTTGTAGGATTCAATTCTATCTATCTATCTTTGTGGGTCAACGGATCTCGAAAGTGCTTGGCCACAGCAACCACATTTCTACTCTGTGAGGTGGTTGTTTTTTCATGATTTAAATTTTTGGGGTGAAGAGAAATCACCTATTCGTCCAACCCCCAATTGGAGGAGCAGCTGTAATGGAGATAGGATTCAATTGTAATCTTGAATTGCATTAATTCATAATTGAAGGTAATTGGAAATCCTGTTTAAGTAAATTTTAATAATTTCTTAAAAATAAAACTTGTTTTGTTGTAGACTCAATTTTGTCCTGAGTTGTCATGTGATAATGTGCGCTATAATAATGAAGTACCGGGACCCCGAGCCTCGGCTCGGTAATTAAGTTAAAAAAAAAATTAATTATTATTGGGTTTGGCTGATACTATTAATACTTGGGACACCGAGCTCCCGCTCGACCCTTTAAAAAATATTGATATACAATCCTTTAATTATTTATTACAATTATTAAATGTTGCATCATTGCATCAATCTGATTAAAATGAATGGAACTTGGGGTCCTCAATAATACATAAATATGTATTATTATGTTTCTAAGTGCATGAATATTTTTTTTTATTGGAATGATAAATATATATCGTAATTTATAATTATAAAATTTATTAAAATATATATTTTTAATTTTATTTCGAAATTAAATAAAAATTTTTAAAATATTTTAAATATAAAAAAATATTAATACAATATCTTTTAAAAAAAGCGGGAGTCAAATTTCAATATGGATGTCATTTGTGACGTCATCCATATATAAATTTAAATTAAGAATAAACTAATGAAGATGTATTTTTCCAGAGATGTGATCAATAAAACTCAATTTTTCTTTATAAATACTATATCTAGTGTGAATTTCAAAAAAATTGTTAGAGCGGTTTTTGAGAACCCATGGCTATACAAACAATTTTAGCTAGCATAAGAAGATAAGATAAGATACCTGATTCATAAGAACCCCCAGTATTTAGGAAACCGGATAATTTTCTTTCAAATTTTAAAGTTTTAATAATTAATATTTTATATATTACATTATGTATTCGTTTTCAAAGATATATGTCGAGACTTACTTTTTAGATAGGATAATGTAACTGAATGAGAATATAATGTATTCTTCTATCCTAATTTTGGTTTAATTAATTCTTTGAAAATTTTAAATTAAATGTAGAAACGAGTGCCAATTTTTGGAAATATTCTTATTATATAGTTAAAAAAATATCTGGCAAGATATTAATTTTAAAAATAATTGTTTTGATTTTTAAATTTTCCATTAAAGCATTCTTTCTCTAGTCTTTCAAGTCAAATAGTCGGTACCCTGTTACTATGTACTATGTACTATGTATATTTATTTGATAAAAGTTAATTGACAATTTAAAATAAAAATTAAGTTAGACTAAATGACAATTAAACATTAAATATTAATCATTGTATTTTATTTTAGTAACTTTTTTTTAAACTATTTAATATCAATAATTTAATATTTAAAAAAAAGTTTATATACATTTGATCTGAAAATAAATAGTAAAAAAAGATTAATATAGATAATTAATAAATTATTAAAGAAATTTAAAGCATTATATATAGTAAAATTCATGTGGATCTAGTATTCTTAAACAGTGAGTTATACTATAATAATTAACGAATTTTTGTAAATTAATTAATTTTTCAAAGAATAAAATTAATTATGAAAATATTCTTTTTCATAATAATAATATCTAATAATTATGTAAATAACTATTTACATTTATTAACTCCAACTGTACAGAAATTGTTATCTTGTTATAAAAAAAGCGGGAGTGTCCTCCCCTAGACTTTCCCGCATATAAATAGGTAATTAGGTTATTATTATTATGTTTTAACAACAATAAAAATAAACAAACCAATTAATTTAAATTATAAAGTAAAATGGTTTAACACTATTATATATATTTATAATTTACACCTAACGCTACTTGTATAGGTAAAATGTCACTTCCGGTAGTCAGATCATGATGAAATTTGGCATCTGAATTTTTTTCATATTTTTAAATCTATATACAAAATATAAAGCAAATATCTCGAAGCAAACTGGTACTTTACTTGAAAGGTAAACGCAACCAGTGTAGGTAAAGTACCACTTCCGGTTAACCGATTTTGACGAAATTTGTGAATAATATTGGTGTACCAAATTTCGAAGTCCTAGCTTGATTAGTTTTTGAGTAAATTTGCTCACAGACATTACATACATACATACATACATACACACACACAGACATAACTCGAAAAATGGTATATTCCGACTCAGGGAGGTCGAAAACGTCAAGATCTATCAAAATCTCGTAGTAGAAATTTTTGACGATTCCAATACTTCCCTTATACGAAGTATGCGGGAAAGTAAAAAATATATTTTTATGTACAGTGGCGGAAATAAGTAAACGCCAGGGTGGCGCTGTTGTTGGGCAATGGCTTCTCAACCCGCCCGACAATTCTTTTTTTCTGTCTCTATACTTATGTTGATTTGTTGTGATTAAATTAAGAAAATTGAATTTGGAAAAAATTTAATTTTATTTTTCAAATAAATTATAGAAATTTGTAATTTATTCTTAACAAAATTTCAAGAAACAAACTAATTTACTATACAATATTCAATAATTTTTTATGATTTTCAATAAATAGAAAATATCCATATTCTTTAAAATATGTATGATTAATATATAATTCCAAATTATATATATATATATATTATCTTCTTCTTAAGGTGCCGTCTCCCTTTCGGAGCTATCATCATGACTAGGGTAGTCTAAGAAGCTGCTTAGCCATGATGATTTTTCTTGTGAATGTTAATGCGGTGATTTTGCGTTGCCTTCCGCATGTATAGAACCAGGAACTGGCAGTTCCTGGAGTCGGAGGCAGCTAATGTGAAATTGAATTTTATTAAAAAAATTTGTTCTTAGTTGGAATCGAACGCCGACTTCTTGTGTGGAAAATTACTACGCTACACTCTCGGCTAGCTGCCTCCAAAAAACCCCTAAAAAATATTATATTATTTGTGGATATTAATTGAATATGGATCACTAAAACACATGCTTTAGCATTAAATATATTTTTCTAGATTTTTAAATTTTAAAATTTGAGATAAAATATTTTTTTGAAAATTATATGTGTAAAAGGGCAAAAAACATTTGCCTCCCCCCCTCCGAGAACCACTTCCTATATTTTCACCAATAATTCTAATTTTAGTAGATATAAATTAACTTTTCTTTTTATAACTTTTCTACTTTGAAATTACATTAATTTATTTAAATTTAATTGAAATATAATATATGTTATTTAATCCAATTCAAATTGCGAGATAGTTGAGTGGAGACACTCCAGCTTATTTTATTATCGTATTTATTATATTACTTCGCCCACTGAAAATAATAATTTCTTTAAATACAGGTTTTTGTTTATTTTAATATGCATAGTTCATAAATCACTCTACACTATGAATATTAATAAAATTATCAAATAATTTATAGTATATATATATAATATCAAAATAAATTATCCCCTTTTATATAATTTTTCGATGTCTATTTTTACTTTTAAATTTGAAAGCGATGTATACATCTACTATATATCAATCAAATATATATAAATCAAAGTTAAAAAATTCTGTATTTAAATTTAAAAACATAAATATTTGTCAGTTATGCATGAGTCATATTTAATATATTTTTTTTAATTTATTTTCTTGTTAGCATCTTATATTGGAAGAGTTTAGCCAATGGTAAAATTAAAATAGACAAGAAACGGTTAATTTATTGACCGTGCCTCGATGAAGATAGCTCTATACACTTTTTTGCCAAGGATCATGAAAACAAATGGCAGTGATAGTCTTCTATTCTTGAAATCCTTAAATAATAATAATCTATCTAATATAATAATAATAATTATTATTATTTTTCATTTCAAACAAAATTTCTTAGTTTTTTGGGAGTAAAGTACTTGTAATCCTTATTCACCTTCGATAGACCTTTTTTCACAGATCTCCATGTTTCAAAAGGTTCTGATTTAAAAAAACGTAGGTGTGTGTAATTAAATATTATAAATTAAATATATAGTTTGATTTTTTTTCTTTTGATTTTATTGTATTGTAGTCCTGGATCACTACCAACAAGAGATTTTTAACAGATCTCAATGTTTCAAGTCATTCTGATTCCAAAAAAATGTGTGTGGGTTTTTTGCCTCCCTCCTCACATCATCTTATTCCGACCTTACAATCATTATTTGCTTTTCATCTGTGTCTCAATTTTTCTTTTTATATCATATTTCGATTTAAAAGATATCATTAAAGCGATAACATTTTTTTACATTTCACCTAATCTGAAAATTATTGATTTTTAATTTTTTTAAAACTTCAATAATATTAATATTAATGGTTATTATTTATAAATAATAGTACCTGGTTCACCGAGCCACCGCCCGGTAAATAAAAAAATGATTCCTTATCGGGTTTGGCTGATAATACTAATACCAGATTCACTGAATCGCCATTTAAATAATTTAAAAGAACATAAATTAAAAAAAAATTGGTCATAAAACTTACACCACTTCAACGTACGCATTAATACCCTGAAAAAAAGAAAAGAATGACCAAAAAAATCATTTATTTAGAGATAAAACTGACATTTCTGCTATGCTTTTCTTAGATCATAACCGGTACATTATTAGATCATAGCTGGTTCTCCGAGCTGCCGCTCAGTCATTAAAAGAAATATTCCATATTATCGAGTTTGGCTGATAATATTAATACATGGTTCACCGAGCCGTCGCTCAAATAATTTAAATTTAAAAGAACATAAATTAAAAAAAAATATTAATAAAACATACAGCACTTAACGGTAACTATTAATGCACAAAAGTATGGCCTGTGGATATAACATGATCTATATTTCGTAATTTTATTTCAAGCTGTACACGTCTTTAAGGACACACAATGGACGGACGGACAGACGGACAGACGGACAGACATCATGCTAAAAATACTATTTTCTATTAAGAAAATGGATGATTCAAGGAGAAATGTAAAAATCTCCACATGTGAAATTTCCCTTCCTATCGTCGGTCGGTAAAAATGTAATTTGTCGTCAGCAGCGCCATCTAACAAAAATAATAGTAAAAATATATATGATTCCCGGAAGTCCAATTTGCGTGTTACACACCTGATATCTTAATGACAAAATTTGGTATATTTTAATTGTAAATCAAAATCAAAATATAAAACGTTTATATCACAGACCATCTGGTTTATATTACTTATTATCTAGTATATATTTTATAATTGATAATACATTAATCAATTAAAATGGATCTTTATACACAAGAAGACACAAAATATCCAATTTATATAGGTTATTTTTTATTTCTATGTTTTTTGCATTTAAAGTAATGTTAATTGTCACTAAAATTATTTTGGTTAATATTATTTGTAATGATATTATTCCTTAAATTGAATTATAAAATAAAAGTTAGATATATAAAAATATAATGATTTAAAATAACGAAAACAATTCTTTTTTTTAGGTCCTCTATATTCTTGTGTTTATTGTCATATGAATTTTATAAGTGAGGAATTTTTATCTAAACATCTAAAAAAATGTTTTCATAAAAAAATATTTTCCATTTTCAAAAATGATGTAAAATTCAAAAAGGATACAGAGAAATATTTAGACGAAAAATTGAAAGAAGAAACTGATTCAAACCATACTGAAGACAGGCGTTTTCAATGTAATTATTGTAAAAAGAAATTTAATGATAAATCAAATTTGAAAAAACATTTAATAATTCATACAGGAGAAAAACCTTTTGAATGTAATTATTGTGAAAAGAAATTTAATATGAAATCAACTTTAAAAACACATTTAATAAGTCATTCAGGAGAAAAACCGTTTGAATGTAATTATTGTGAAAAGAAATTTAATCAAAAATCACATTTAAATACACATATATTAAAACATATAGGAGAAAAACCTTTTGAATGTAATTATTGTCAAAAGAAATTTAATCAAAAAGGAACTTTTAATAGACATTTATTAATTCATACAGGAGAAAAACCATTTGAATGTAATTATTGTGAAAAGAAATTTAATATGAAATCAACTTTAAAAACACATTTAATAATCCATTCAGGAGAAAAACCTTTTGAATGTAATTATTGTGAAAAGAATTTTAATCAGAAATCAAGTTTAGATAAACATTTATTAATTCATACAGGAGAAAAACCTTTTGAATGTAATTATTGTGAAAAGAAATTTAATCAGAAATAAAATTTGGATAAACATTTATTAATTCATACAGGAGAAAAACCTTTTGAATGTAATTATTGTGAAAAGAAATTTAATATGAAATCAACTTTAAAAACACATTTAATAATGCATTCAGGAGAAAAACCTTTTGAATGTAATTATTGTAAAAAGAAATTTAATATGAAATCAACTTTAAAAAGACATTTAATAATTCATTCAGGAGAAAAACCTTTTGAATGTAATTATTGTGAAAAGAAATTTAATCAGAAATCAAGTTTAGATAAACATTTATTAATTCATACAGGAGAAAAACCTTTTGAATGTAATTATTGTGAAAAGAAATTTAATAATAAATCAAATTTGAAAAAACATTTAATAATTCATACAGGAGAAAAACCTTTTGAATGTAATTATTGTGAAAAGAAATTTAATATGAAATCAACTTTAAAAACACATTTAATAATGCATTCAGGAGAAAAACCTTTTGAATGTAATTATTGTAAAAAGAAATTTAATCAGAAATCAAATTTGGATAAACATTTATTAATTCATTCCGGAGAAAAACCTTTTAAATGTAATTATTGTGAAAAGAAATTTAATATTAAATCACGTTTAAAAAGACATTTATTAATTCATACAGGAGAAAAGCCTTTTGAATGTAATTATTGTAAAAAGAATTTTAATCAGAAATCACAGTTAAATATACATTTATTAATACACAATGTTTAATAAATAGGCTTAATAATGAAAACAACATTTTCTTTAGATATAGCTTATATACTTTATAGCATAAATTGTACTTTAAATCAATAAAAATCTGATTTTTTTAACTTAGTATTTATATTTACTATTTTATTTGCTCTATTAATAAATACATTATTACTAATTATCTATTACATTTAAGAATCCTATAATTTTATCAAAAGACGATTAACTTCACATATAAACAAACTGAGAAAATGAAGCCCAAAATTCAGTTTGTATTAACTTCAGGGTTATTTATTACAGAAAAATGTAAAATGTATTATATTATCAAGTTCAATATTCACTTCATATGTTAGATTACATTACATTACATTCTAGCAAAATTTTAAAAATTGGAGTTAATCGGTTTGGCTTCTGAGTGGCTCATATATTTATATATATATATATATATATTTGCAAATAAATGAATAATTAACTATTTAGATGATATATCTGACAATTTTATATTATAAATTAAAAAAAGATTATTTTTCGTATTAATTTATCTATTTTTATTTGATTAATTTCCATTTTTAATTCTTTATTTTAATGAAAGTGTCCATTTGAATGCTCATCTGGTTACTACGCTTTTGTATTCGATCGGTTGCAATAAGGGGTGGGGTGGGGTAGGAGGGAGAGACCAATTGGCCATTCTGGATCAACGTCCAAGTGAATGGTTTGTGTGACCATGGTCAGAAGAAAGTGGTTCCAGGGCGGAGCCTCCTCCCGGCGACCTCCATTTCGAACGCACCCACATTGATAACAATTGTTGCTATTGCAAAAGAAGCCATTCGTCTATAAACTTGCTTAATAGGCACCCGGTCTCATTCCAATACACACCTCATTCTCATTCACCCGGGCAACTATAGTCAAAATGGTCATCTCAAACGACGCCCAAAGTAGGTCTACCTTCCGGAAATCACTCCATCTGCGTATGTCCATTCGAGGCTTTTGAAATAAAAACCGATCAAGTTAGCTAAAGGGTTGCCTTATGTAATTGGACAAAAAAAAACAAAAAAAAAAAAATACGGACGGACAGACATCATGCTAAAAATACTTTTTTCTGTTAAGAAAATGCATGATTCGTGGAGATATGTACCTAAAAATATCCATAGGTGAAATTTGGTGTGAAAACAATACCTCCCTTACTATCGTCGGTCGGTAAAAAAGAAACGCTACTTGTCTAGGTAAAATGTCACTTCCGGAAGTCAGATCATGATGAAATTTGGTATCTCAATTTTTTTCATATTTTTAAATCTATATACAAAATAGGAAGCAAATATCTCGAAGCAAACTGGTACTTTACTTGAAAGGTAAACGCAACCAGTGTAGGTAAAGTACCACTTCCGGTTAACCGATTTTGACGAAATTTTGATAGAAATCTACAAACTGTGAATAATATCGGTGTACCAAATTTCGAAGTCCTAGCTTGATTAGTTTTTGAGTAAATTTGCTTACAGACATTACATACATACATACATACATACATACATACATACATACACACACACAGACATAATTCGAAAAATGGTATTTTCCGACTCAGGGAGGTCTTAAACGTCAAGATCTATCGAAATCTCGAAGTCGAAATTTTTGACGATTCCAATACTTCCCTTATACGAAGTATGCGGGAAAGTAAAAAGTAAATAAAATTGAACAGTCATTCCTACTATTTTCCAGTTATTTTGTTATATAATAATGTACACAATGTTATAACTTAGTTGAATCAATGAAATTTTGTTTAATTTTTCCATAATACATTAACTGTCATTGTATACCCAATAATAGAATAGAAAGTTTTAAAAGTGGGAAGTTAGACACCCTGAATAGTATTTCCGGTAGAATAAACAAGTGTTTGAAATTCTGATTTTTTTATTAAAAAAATAATCGTAATATACGAGTATAAATAAAAATTATTTGATTTTCTGTTATATAAAAGAATATCAAAAATAACAAACTTATAATGATGAGAGAGATTATTATCAAAATAGAAATGTATAAAAAAATTATTTGTCATAGTTGTTAGGGGATAAAACTCAAAAAAATATGCCAATAGTCTTAAATAAATGATTTAAATTAATAATACAAAGGAGTTAAAAATAAAAAAAGAAGAATTTATATTAATTCCTTTTAAAACTTGAAACTTGCTATATGATTAAATTTGCAAACTCATTTTTACTATCTCGCCAGAGAAAGTATTACGATCACGAAAATTTTCGATGTCGAGATTTTGATGTTTTATACGTTTTGAAGGTTCCTCAGTCATTTTCACTAAGGTTGAGAAAAATGTCTCTATGCGTGTATAACTTATATATATATATATATATATATATATATATATTTATGTGTGGATGTGTGGATGTATGTAGACAAGATTACGCAAAAACTGTTTGAGCTAAAATTATGAAATTTGGTTTGGGCATTATTCAAAATTCGTAGTTTTCTATCAACTTTTGAGAAAGAAGGTCATTCATTACCTACTACGTTTTGATTTTTTTCCTCTAAAGTGACCGTAAAAATAAAGATATATGTTTGATAATTTTTCACATGATTAAAAATTATATAAAACTGCTATATATAGAATTCCAGCTGAATTTAATTACTGAAAGTACCGGAATTAATTTTTTAGCACTGCAACTCACGCACCACACTGTCGTAGTACCAAACCACCATCTAAATAAATAAATTTAACCATCTCTTTTCTTAAAAAAATACGACTAGAAAAGGTCCAGAAAGACGACTAGAAATCCGTTGGGTTGACCTTCTAAGTTATATCAAAAGAATAACAATTAATAAAGAGAAAGAAAAAAAATAATCCAAATTTGAACGAAAAAGCAAAAAGGAAATAATTGAATAATTGTAACAATCAGAACAAATGGCAACTGGATCATTAGTGTGACATGTTATATTATCGATAGATGTTCTCTAATTTTTATTTTATTTGGACTGGCTTTTAATTTCAAAATGGCATGTTATTGCTGTTGATGTTCATTCATTCTATAATTGTAAAATATAAATCAATTTGCTAAAATAGTAGTATTAGAATTAGAATAGTTGTTTTTTTTTTATTTTTTGTTTAAAATAACATCAAAAACAACAACAAGGGAAAGTTCAAAAAATAAAAAAAAAATTTAAATCTAAATCTAGTCTAGTGGGAAATTGATGGTTGATACTGATTTATTTCCAAAAGCAATTAGTTTTAATGGAATCAGTGTTGAGAGGACTATAAAGAGGGAGAAAGAGCGAGAGCGTAGGGGTAGGGGGTTGGCAGAAAAGGGTGCAAGAGGTAAAAAGTACGCGCGTGTGTCTGGGTGAATGTCAAAGATTGAAAGGATAAACATACACAAAAATAAAATACAACATTAACAACAAATTAACATGAATTATAGAAGAATTGTGATTGTAATCTCTTTGTATATATTACAATCTATCATTGCTTTCCATTAATACATTGAATTTTGATATCTACCGGTATTTTATAATATTTATAATTTTTACTCTAATTGTTTTATATTATACCATTGAAGATTTTAATTTTATTTTTTTCTGTACTGTGAATAGAATAAATTTAACAAAGGTATAAATAATCTATATATGTATAAATTTCAAACATTTATTTCTTCCAAACTACAAAAGATAGAAAAATGATTATAATTTAAATAGATAGAGAAAAGTTTACAATTGCAAGTTTACAATTATGTTATGGATTCAACATGAGCACCGTGTATTACACCAGGGCTTCTTAAACTTTTTTATATAGCGACCCCCTTCAAGCTTAGGAAATTTTAAACGACCCCCTCCTCCATATAATGAAATATATATTAACCGTAGATGTAGATGTAATATCACACTATTTTACAATGTAAATAAAATAAGGATTAAAGAATACATACCCATTCATTTCACATATATATAATTTAATAATTTTAAAATTTTATTTATAATGATTCAAAAGTATCAGATCTTTGCGACCCACAGTTTAAGAACCCCTGTATTACACGATAAATGTCAAAACTATGGTTTATTTCTTGCGAATTTTCTTTTCTCATTTCTTTCTATAGAAAATTCACTGCTTTAATAATTCGATGTCAAGAGTGTCAGGTATAGAAGGGATAAAAACACCCTCTTTTTTTTTTTTTTTGGTAACCAAAGAGATCAAAATCACGAGGAGTGATATCTGGAGACCTGAGAAGCAACCGTAGATAAAGTTGATCTTCTGCTCCTCCTCTTCCAATCCAACGTCCTGGAATGGTGTTATTCAAGTAACGTCGAAACGTGTTGAGATAAATGAGGAAGGACACCATCTTTTGTGAAGATGAAGTCATCTGAATCATCTTCATTATGGGGAATTAACCAGTTTTGAAGCCTATTTAGATAGGTTATTCCTGTCACAGTTTTCTTCATGAAGAAGAAGTGCCCATACACTATATCGCACATAAAACGTTCATCTTTGGTGAATCTCCTTCATGTACAATAAATGCCGTAAGATTTTCAATTGCCCAAATTCTAATGTTATGGCTACCAACCTCAAATATAAATAGAATAAACAGCAGCGCAAATGCGATCATGATTGGAACTTTTACCCGTTCTATAATAATAATAAATTGTAACTTCTCTATCCATTAACATTAGAATCATGTTTCCAGCATTTGTAGTTTGGAAGAAATAGATGTTTGCAATCTGTTCTTTCTTTTTGAATAACCCTGTATATATATAAAATCATATAATATAATATAATCATGTAATCTATAGACCGACTCCTAAAATGTTTTTTTTTTAATTTCTTTTGAATTGTTTCAAGAAGGTAGGAAGAAACTGATTCAAAGTAAGATTTTGAAAATAACCTTTCTTCTAATATCTAAATCTCTCAGCAAGTTGTTAATAGTGATAGAATTGATGCTAGAAATATTTTAAATTTCAATCAATTGTCTGTATTTTGTCATATTCTCAATATAGATTAACTTGCAATAAACTGAGACTGGCTCTTGCTAAGCAATGCCGCGATAGTTGCTTTAAATGTGTCACCGTATCTGCCTGCTGTATCATAACTACCAAGTTGTTTAGCAAACAATATGGAAATTAGCTGGAGTGTCTCCACTCAACTATCTCGCAATTTGAATTGGATTAAATAACATAATATATTATATTTAAATTAAATTTAATTAATTATAAATTATAAATTAAAATTTATAAATAATATTTATCAAACCAGCGCATGTTTGGCTTTTTGTTGATTGCACCACGTCACGTGCAGGCGCGTGATTTGCAGTGTTAAAAAATTCATTCCAGTACTTTCAGCGATTTAATCAAGCTTAAATTCTATATATAGCAGTTTTATACAATTTTTAATCATGTGAAAAACTATCAAACATATATCATTATTTTTACGGTCACTAGAGTAAAAAAAAAAAAGCAAAATGTGCAGCATCGTACACGTGGCGGAAGTGAAACTTCTTACAATCTAGAGAATAAGATAAATTTTAGTTGAGAGTGTGAGTGAGAGAGAAATAGAGAAAAATAAAGGGATCATTTCGAAAGACATATAACAGTATAAAATTTTCGTAACAAATATTCGCTTTATTATTATTATTATCTACTCTATCATCATATCTACATTGCCTGTACTATTGTCGGTTGGTGATTCAATTGGTAATACTGATATTAATGGCTTGTGATAACTAAAATAAGATATATATGTTCGTGATTCGATATTTTCTATATAACGTGTAAAAACAGCATCTATTGTAGTTCCAGATTTTGTTGTTGATTCCTTGGGATCGTTATTTATAAGCAGACCAAATGTTTCTCGAAGAAAGTTGATCAACGGCAACGAATCATCAGATCCAAAATTTACATTAAAATCTCCCCCGAGAATTAGAGGGATTTTATCTTCGCCTCGTTCAAGTGCATTAGCACCTGTGTGGCTATAAACCAGTAGTGAACGGTGTATGAAATAAATAATATCGTCTAAATTTTGGTCGTTATTTTTTTTCGGCATAGTGAAATCTGTGGAGTAGAGAAAAGCAGTTTTAAATGCAATAATAATTTTAAATTGATTTAGTAGTGTTAAAGTAATGTTGAGATTCGGATAAATAACGTGAATGGTCATCGACACACATAACTGTATGTGTTGGCGTGTGAATCGCCGACCATGTTCACACACACAATTACATGCGTCGGTATGCGTGCACGCTGTATATTTGACTTGAGAATTTTAATTATTTCACGATATATATATATATATATATATATAAATATCAATTTTTACTATCTCGCCAGAGATAGTATTGCGATCACGAAAATTTTCGATGTTGAGATTTTGATGTTTTTATACGTTTTGAAGGTTCCTGAATCATTTTCACTAAGGTTGAGAAAAATGTCTGTATGTGTGTGTGTGTGTGTGTGTGTGTGTGTGTGTGTATGTGTGTGTGTATGTATGTAGGCAAGATTACGCAAAAACGGTTTGAGCTAGAATGATGAAATTTGGTACATGGACATTATTCAAAATTCATAGTTTTCTATCAACTTTTGAGAAATGTAGGTCAACCGGAAGAGGGTCATTACCTACAACGTTTTGATTTTTTTTCCTCTAAAGTGACCGTAAAAATAAAGATATATGTTTGATAATTTTTCACATGATTAATAATTGTATAAAACTGCTATATATAGAATTTCAGCTTGATTGATTCGCTAAAATTACCAGAATTAATTTTTTAACACTGCAAATCTCACGCGCCAGCACGTAACGTGGTGCCATCAACAAAAAGCCAAACATGCGCTGGTTTAATATTTATTATTTATTATTTATAATTTATAATTAATTAAATTTAATTTAAATATAATATATTATGTTATTTAATCCAATTCAAATTGCGAGATAGTCGAGTGGAGACACTCCAGCTAATTATATATGACTTAACTAGCGCGCATGCGCGTCATGGACTTTGGACCTAGAGTGGGGATTAGGACGAAAGACAGCACAAAAGGGAGACGCAGATAGAGGCTATCTCATTCTCACTCGTTATACCTATATCTTCTTTCTCTCTTGCGTTACGAAATTTCAATTTTTCAATTCACTCTCCATTCTCAACCAAATGTCAGGACGCCGCTAAAGAAGTTTCACTTCAAAAATCAAAACGTGGTAGGTAATGACCCACGACCGGATGAGCTACATTTCTCAAAAGTTGATAGAAAACTACAAATTTTGAATAATGCCCATGTACCAAATTTGATGATTCTAGCTCAAACCGTTTTTGAGTAATCTTATCTACATACACACATACACATACACATACACACACACAGAGAGAGAGAGAGAGAGACATTTTTCTCAATCTTAGTGAAAATGATTCAGGAACATTCAAAACTTATACAAACATCAAAATCTCGACATCGAAAATTTTCGTGAACGCAATACTATCCTTGACGAGAGAGTAAAATCATTTGAATAATAATAACCAACTGAATAAAAATCAACTAGAATTATTTAATTAAAGAGCATTTAATGTATAATAATTCAAAAAATTTTTAATGATGATTAACTCACAATTTATTAAATAATAATGGCCTATTAATTATAAATTCAGAATGTAACGACAAGATCAGATATTCTGTTCTCATTTGTCCCTTGGAGTGGGGGAAAGTGCCTGGTCTAATCTAAAAAAAACAAGTTTTTTTTTATTTTTCAAATATCTTATTAACATTGAATATTTATTACTTCTGTGTCTAGAATGGTGAAAATGCCTTACTATGGATCTATTGCGTTAACAATTATGTATATATTTATTATATTATCTATGGATTTTAAAACAAATTTTCTTTAAACGGCCCATTGATAGCAACCTTCATCTATATGATTTTTGACGAGAATAATCTATGAAAGAGGAGCAATTAAAAAATATTTCAAAAACTCTCTTGATTTTTCTCTAATTAAAATTTGAACATTTTTTTAATTAAAATAAATAACAATCTTTTAAAATATTTTTAAATTCAACATATATTAAAATAAGAAAAATTAGAAATACCAGTTTATTTTTAACATTAAGATTCTTTTGAGATTTTTTAAATATTTTATTATTATTGTTTTTATTGATTAATTAATAATAATACTTAGAATGTAACATTTTTTTCAATTTTGATTTCCAAGATATCATCATCAAAAATATTACTTTTAAATACTTATACTCGTATATGAAAGAAATTTATCGTCTATTCAAATTTTATAAAATTCAGACCAATCTTCATTTTATATCACATCATAATCCATAATCCATTTTTCCAGTCAAATTTAATTATTTTTTTCTTTTTAATTGGCTTTATTATAATTATTTAAAAATTAAAATTATCAAAATTTGATTGAGATTATTTATTATTGTGTGATATAAAAGATATTAGTATAATGTTCTCATTTTCCAGATTATTTTATATTATTATCTGATTTATATTGTGAAGTGGACTAGATAATATTCATTAGTTATTTAATACCCTGAAAATATAGTTGATATTAGTTGCATTTGTTTTTCATTTAGATTTATATAATGCTAATATAAATTCAAAAAAAAAAATTATTTATCTTGAAATTAATACCCATCATATACGTGTATTTTATATAAATTAAATACAAATAAATACTTTGATTGTTTTTATTCAAAGACTCTATAAAATATGTATTAATAAGTTATCTATATAATTTTAACGAACCGTATAGTTCGTTTCGTTATAAATATTTATTATTGTTATGGATTGTATGTTGTTCCATATGATATGAGAGAATATACAATAGGCTTGTGAATTTCATCTACTATGTAATTAATCATAAATCAAAATGTGATCTGAATAAATGATTTGTTCTAAATGAACGCCTGGTTAAAATATTCCACTCGAAAAGGCAGTCACTCACCCTTTAATCTTCAAGATTAGATTAGATAGAGCAGCTTGATGATGCCATTGAGAGAAAATGTTGTAGGTCCTGTTATTTACTCTTTCCATCCACAACCCCATTGCAGTCGTACACCTAAACACTCTGCTCCATCTATCCATCAATCTTTGTGGTGCAATTGTGCTCGAATGCTCTTGACTACAGCACCCAAAATATTCCAAAATATCAAAATCTACCACTATCTTGTAGTGCTTTTTATAATATTTAAATTTATATATAATAATAATAAAATGTACGCCGAATAATATTAAATTTTTTACCCTATCTCTTCACAATGAAGTAAAACCTTAACTTGTTTTAATCATATACAATTGAAGATTTAATTATCATCAATGGACTATTTACTATCTTATTTTAAAGTAGCAAACTCAAAAATTCTCCATTCATTCATTCTATCCATCATTCATTATTCTTTTCTGATTTTCTTTTTTCTTTCTTAATTTACGCTAATTAATGACCCTTTTTCAAGGGAAGAAATTATCTATCTAGTGGATATGGACCAATATTTTTAACCAGGTTTAAGAAACAGGGAAATACGTAAATAGGATATACTGGAGAATAAAGATCCAAAATTCGAGTCCGGGTGGTTAGAATAAAAACAATAAACAAAAAAGATTTTTGCTATCTCGTAAGAGATAGTATTGCGATCACGAAAATTTTCGATGTTGAGATTTTGATGTTTTTATACGTTTTGAAGGTTCCTGAATCATTTTCACTAAGGTTGAGAAAAATGTCTGTATATATATATATATATATATATATATATATATATATATGTGTGTGTGTGTGTGTGTGTGTGTGTGTGTGTGTGTGTGTGTGTGTGTGTGTGTGTGTGTGTGTGTGTGTGTGTGTGAATGTATGCATGTAACCAAGATTACGCAAAAACGGTTTGAGCTAGAATGATGGAATTTGTTTCATGAGCATTATTCAAAATTCGTAGTTTTCTATCAACTTTTGAGAAATGTAGCTCAACCGGAAGAGGGTCATTACTTACAACGTTTTGATTTTTTTTTCCTCTAAAGTAACCATAAAAATAAAGATATATGTTTGATAGTTTTTCACATGATTAATAATTGTATAAAACTGCTATATATAGAATTTCAGCTTGATTGATTCGCTGAAATTACCAGAGTTAATTTTTTAACACTGCAATTCTCACGCGCCAACATGTGACGTGGTGCCATCAACAAAAAGCCAAACAAGGGCTGGTTTAATATTTATTATTTATAATTTATAATTAATTAAATTTAATTGAAATATAATATATTATGTTATTTAATCCTATTCAAATTGCGAGATAGACGAGTGGAGACACTCCAGCTAATTTAAGCTAAGAAGCATTTCTTCCGAAATTGTTTACCCCTTTTGCTATTCTATTTAATTTACCTTCTGAATTGAGTTTTGCAAAATATATATTTGATTTAATAGTATATTTACAGAATTTATATTATATTTAATTCATTAATTTTTAATACATATTTTGTGGAGGAGTATGTATGGTTGCATAATTGATATTTCCCAGGAGTTCCCTTTAAATAAAATATCATTCATATCAAACATCATTCAATATCAACAATTAAATCAATAAAGTACTTAGTGAATATTATCTATTATAAATTTTATTTATTCTATTATAAATATATAAACTAATGATCTTCGCCTGTTGCAGTAAAAAGCGGCTTCTCTCGTCAAAATTATTACTATAGGGCAGAGGTTCTTAAACTGTGGTCCGCGGACCCCTGGGGGTCCGCGAAGCCTTTACTGGGGGTCCGCAAAGCCATCGTACAGGTGCACGATAAAATGATGAGTCAGTTAAAACTTTATTTAATATAAAAGGAGCGATGGCATGGCTTTGTGAGGAAACAGATCAAATACCCAAATTCAACGAAATGTGCAAGAAAATTATTGCTACCGTTTCCATCTTCATATTTAGCTGAATTTTCTAATAAAATCTGTTCTACAATATGCAAAAAAATCGTTATTCACCAATCACTGTTAGAAATATTCACCATATATCCTTGTTCTTATGAGATCTTAAGCCAGAAATTAACTAATAAAATGACGTAAAGTACCTAAAGTTGGGATGGGGTCCGTCAAAAAGAATTTTCTCAAGTGGGGGTCCGCGGAGTACATAAGTTTAAGAACCTCTGCTATAGGGAATCAAAATTAAAATATATAAAACAATTATTTTGTCGGTTGTATTATAAGGTGTGTGGCGTGGTCTATGGCCTTGGGAGACGAGAGTAGATTTAAAATATTTAAAAGTAGAATTCTTTGCAGCATGTATGAAAGAAAGATGAGGTCACCCGGTGAATGACGGAGATGGCATAACAAGGAATGGCAAGGCCTCTATGCATCTCCAGATAAAGTTAGATTTCTATGGCTAGAACATCTGGCAAGAATGGGAAATGAAGGACTGGCGAAAAATATATTTTTGGAGAACGTCCGCTTGATCTATGATTTTATTAAAGAGTTTTTAGAAATTAAATCCTTTTTAAAGTAAATGGTTTGTAATTACTAATAATAAAATAAAAATAAATAAACGTAAATAATTAATAGAAAATAGATGAAATCATAATAGGAGCAGATAGTCAAATAAAAATAAGATTTTTCGTGTCCCCTAGTGCAATAAATGGACATATATTTATTTATTTATATTTTTTTTTGTTGCATTCATCTCAAGAGAAAAATTGAATGCTTATAAATAAACTATTTTATTTTTTCAATAAATTATATTCATATTGATAATTCTAATGATCAAAGACAACTTTCAATTACAAACAAAATAAAATTTAATAAAATATAATATAGGATAAAATAAAATTAAAAAAAAAATGATTAAATTAAATTTTGTATTCTAATCTACATTAATTATATATGTTAATTGATATTATTACGATAATTAAATCAAGTAAGTTAAGATGTACGGTTTATGTGGCTCGATTGAGTGAAGATTGAATACCATTTGGGGGTACTAATGAATAAACCATTAGGTAAATAGGCGTAGAGGTCAGGCGCTGTCCTGGGATTTGGCTTTGAATGAGGACGAGGAGGAAGTTGAAGAGGAGGTGAGAAAATGCCTGGGATGAATTTAGAATTTACTTATTAATTTAGCCAGTTTGAGTTTTAACAAATCTTTATTGTAAATTTATAAACTAAAAATTTGAAGAAAAAAAATTACAAATATTAAAGAGTACATAAGTACTTCATGATTTTTTTGTATCATTTATAATAAAATAATATTTGTATATTTTCTACACTAATTTCTCCATGAATCCTTGATCTTTCAATCCGACGTTTCCCAAATATATTTTTCGCTAGTGTTTTATCTCCCAATCTAACCACTCTCTCGATTTGATGACTCTAACTATGTCTGGGATGCATAGATGTCATGCAAATTCTCGTTAAAAACCCTATTTTCAAATACTCTAAATCTACTTTTATGTCTCACACCCTTATAATGCAATCGGTAAAATAATTGTTTTATATATTTTAATTTTGATACCCTTGGATAATAATTTTCACTGTACCTTTACTGTATAATGAAAGGCGCTACCCAATTGCAACCTCAATTGAAATAAGTTGACCTGTGGCCAGGTCCGAACCGACCGACGGTTTGAAGTAAATTAATTAGCAGCTACAGAAACAATTTCAAATAATTTTAATATATCTATTAATGTAATAAAAAACAGATATGGATATAACATAAATATTTTTAATTTTATTTTATTTATAATATAGATGTAAGACCAGGCTGTGACGTCATGAATGGCTGGATGACGTCATATAATTTTAAATTAAGAAAAAAACTAATAAAAATGATTTTTCTCGAGAATAAAACCAATGCAAAGTGAATGATTCGTGATGATATGTAAAAAATCTCCTCATGTGAAAGTTGGTGTGAAAATAACCCTTCCCTTCCTATCGTCGATCGCTGATACTACCACTTCCGGTTTCCGGATTTGCACCAAAAGTTGATCAATTCATCCCACTGATGAATTAAGTAAATATACCAAATTTCATCAAAATCCGTTGAGCCGTTCAGGCTGTACACATCTATAGGGACGGACAGACGGACGGACGGACAAACAACATTCTAAAAATACTTTTTTTCTGTTAAGAAAATGCATGATTCGTGGAGATATGTAAAAATCTCCACATGTGAAATTTGGTGTGAAAACAATACCTCCCTTACTATCGTCGGTCGGTAAAAAGAATAAATATAGAAATTGATATTTGTAATCTCATTATTTTCCTTTCATAGACTTAAAGAAAGAAGATTTGGATCATATATTCACCCCTCATTCCTAACAAAACTAATTTATTCTAATCTATAAAATAAAAAATAATTTATTGCCAAATGATGATAAATGTATAGAATTAGAAAGTTAATAAACTAATTAATTCATAAATCAATTTCTATTATGCTTAATGCATTATTTGAAATATTATTCGGGGAGGGAGGGGGGCGAGTTTAATCAGGTCTGTAATTTTTTTGTAATATTATTTAATGTATACACATGATAAAAAACTGTATCACTTTTTAACAGTCTCTCCATTATTCCTCATCCTGGAATCCCTCGCCGCAACAACTGGTGCATTTAGATTTTGTATTAATTAATTATTTGTGAACTTTCTTTTTTAAATAATAAAATTAATTTCTAAGTTATAATTAATTTTTATTTTATTTATTATTATTCCATTATTTTTCTAGAGTATTTTTATTCAATTAAAAAAAAAATAAGAAATATTTTCATGATAATTAATTGCTAAAAATAATAAATAAAGATTAAAATAAAATTATCTGCCTTTATTGTAAGGAAAAATTTACAAAATATTAAATATAGGTTTATAAGTATCCGATGTGCTGATTATTTTGATAAATATTAAATTAATTAAAAATAATATTAATTTTTTTAAAGCATATTCCTATTAAAAACGGTATTATAACTTTTTTTTATATTCATTGCTACAATTAAATTAATTAAATATTTCGTAAAAATATAGACAGTGATAAATGAAATGAATCCTTAAATTTATTTGAAATTAAATTATTATTACAATGTTTTGATATAGGGACTGCTTACCTGAAAATTCGATTAAATTTAGATGCAGGCACCTGTGGCGTCAATCAATTCTCTTAAAACAATATTGAATGGAATCCACACCTTTCTAATTGAAGTTTTGTTAGATCTTTGAAAAAACTTCCCGAATTGCGTTTTCAATAGGTTTAATGTTCCAAGTTTCGTCTCTTCTATAAAAAGTCGTAGTGTGTCAAGATTTCTTCCAATCAGCGTCCTAGAACAGGGATGGCGAACCTTTTTTAATGACCGTGCAACAAAGTTATAAAAAATTATTATGAAGTATCTAGAGTAGTTGTAATTGTCATTTTTTTCTTTTATATTTTATAATTTTCACTATCAAGAAAAAAAAATACTTTTTCCATTTAAAGACATAAATAAAATTTAAAAAGGTGACGTAGAAAAGAAAGGTTAAAATTGCTATGATACTTGTTACACTTTTAAAAAAATATTTTTAAAGGCCTATGATTTATAAATTTTAAATAATATACTGACTGTTTTTTTTTTACATCTATATATTTAATACGATAGTGTCCGTCTGTACGCAAAAAACTCCAGAGCCTAAACTACAAGGAGTAAGGTAACCAAATTTTTCTGAGGTGAAGGGTACCTCAAATGATGAAAAATAAAAAAGAAATTAGAATCTTAGGTAACTCCTGAGCTGAGCTGTGGGTGTTCCATTTTCCAGAAATATATATAAAGGAGAGTATTTGTATGTATGTAATTTGTTTACTTTTTTGCTGTCATAGAAACAGATATATATATATATATTTAATTAGACCTCTCTCTCTCCCTCTATTTAAAATTTTAAAAAATGGAGTGTTCTAGCCAAATTAAGAAATTTAAATTCCTTATGCAACATTGATAGGTAAATGAATTGGACTGGAAGAGGAGACATATGATTAGAGAAATTGGGGAAAAATCAACCGAAATGTAATTAAACAAAAAAATTCAAGAATTATGATACGGATACGACTTACATACAATTAACATACAAAATGTAGAATTGGAAAAAGTATAAATATTTAAATACTTAAGATCTCTAATCACGAAGGATAATAATATTCGAGAAGAATTTAAATCGACGTTGTAATTGAGTAACGCCTGTTATTATGCAGTAAAGGGGCTTATCTCATCAAAGAGGATCAAAATTAAAATATATAAAACAATTATTTTTCATGTTGATCGATGACTAGGGTGACCATATTTCGAAAACACCAAACCGGGACAAACGGTATACCTTTTTTTTTTTAGAACTAAATTGAAAAAATTTTGAAAAAAAAAACGAAATGTCCTAAATATTGAAAAAACAGTAGGGTGTCCCGAAGACATTTTTGGGACAGAGCACCTAAAGACGGGACGTTTGGTCACCCTATCGATGACTCTGGGAGACGAGAGTAGATTTGGAGTATTTGTGAGATTAATATTGTTCGCAGCATTTTAGGCCAAAAGAAGATGAGGTCACAGGGGGATGGCGGAGATGGCATAACGAGAAATAATGTCCAGATATAGTTAAGGTTATAAAATCAAGAAGGCTGGGATGGGAAGGGGTCGTGGTTGGAATTGGAGAAACTAGAAATATGGGACAGGGTAGGATTTGGTTGTAGCTCAGGATAGGGACGCTTAGAGAAATGTGGATGCTGCGGCCAAGAACTTTCGAAAACTGTAGAGACACAGAGTTAGATAAATACAATAATAATATATAATTAATTTACTGATCAAATTAAAATATATTTTAGAAGAAAACAAATACATGTCTTATCTACTTATACTGATTGAAACAAAATGGATGAAAACATTTTACATACAGACTTTCAACCAAATACTATGTATCACTCGGGGGTAAAGGGGGCGGAGCCCCCGTCTAGGTGTGAAGAGCGCCGAAGGCGCTCGGAGCAGCTAGTTAATGTTTAAAACAAAATTCTAAAAAAAACATTGTAACTAATACAGAATGTACTAAAAAAATCCGCAATGCGAAATGGGCGCACAATAACGGGAGCACCACACGTTATTTTCAAACTATTAATCGCGAGTTGAGATCCAAATTTGAAATTGATATCTTTTGATACGTTTAAAAAATTGAATTGAAAATACTGGCAAATATTATTGATACTTATAAAAAAGGTTTAGAATTTTTACATTAAAAATATTTTCATTTTTCATATCCATGAAATACATGTATAATAATTTTTTATTTATTTTTTGTTATTCAATAATATTTTTTTAACATATTATGTGTTCTACGACTCCTAAAATTTTTGAATATAGCTTTGACTCATGTACAAAAAGTTTGAAAAATACTGATATATATAATTTGGGTTAATATCTTACAAATAAAATGTACAATTTACCCGTTTTTGTTAACATACTAACGATAGAGATAATCTCTCTCTCTCAATTCTACAAATTTATAAAATAAATAATAAATTATTTTGTGAATTATTAAATTTTAATTCATCTCTATATTGAAAAAAGTTAGGATTATTAAAAAAATAATTTTGTCAATGTGTATGCCATCAAATTTTTCAAACGTGCCATAGGTTTGCCATCCCTGGCCTAGAAACTTTTTATCCAGATACCGTACAAATTATCTTAAATCAGTTGTTGACTACATTCTCTGTTTATAGTGTCATGCTGGAAGTATAAACCGATTAAAATGTGTAGTATTCCTTTCCTTCACTGTACGCCACCATCCTTGCAAAAGCATAATGGAATTCTAGCTATTAAAGAGATAGTGAAACTTAAAACCTAGTTCCTTTATGGTGTCATTTACAATACATTCCACAAGCTAGTAAGTAGATTTAAAAAGTACCCTTTTGATATATATATATACCTATAATATATCAATATCAACAAATTATTATTATTTCAATAGCCACTCAAAATATATTTTTGTCTCTTTATTTTTCTTTTCTTTTTTTATATAAGTAATTCATCTCAAATCTTCTTTTCTTGTATGTTTTCTTTTTTTTGAAAGCAAGAGTGAGAGGATGAATTGTGGAATGGGAGTCAACTTATCAGTTTGCATAGAGTGTAAAATGTGTCAACAAACGACGATCTGGTGACCCAAGCACAACTCTCCAAGTTTTTTCTTCTTCTTTTTCTACTTCTTCACCCACCACCCATTTTCATTTTATATCCCCATCACCATCTATCCCCTCCCTCTGGCACCCCATTCTAGCCTTTGGTTGTCTTTCTTCCTCTCCCTCTTTTCACTTTTCAAATAAAATCTCAGTTACTCTTTTTTAAAAACAATTTACTTTCAAACCATCAACGTAAAGTCTTATTTTTTTTTTTTGTTTGAACTTTTCCAAATCTTTTTCTTTAAAATAAAAAGAAACTTTAGTTTTACTAATAAAATGATAATTCTATAATCTAGATAATTATATACTATATTTGATTAATTTTTTTAATCAAATAGATATTAGAATTATTTTAATTTTAATTATTAATTTAGAATTATTTTTTAATTGTTTATAAATTTAAAAATTATATTATTTAAGTGGATAAATATTGACAAAATCGTTAAATAAATGGAATTAAAGGAAGGGTTTGAATAAAGTCACTTTCAAGACTTCTGTAGAGAGAGTTAGAAATCTAAAACGATTAAAATTAAGAGAATGCGTTATCATCAATTTAATTTAAGCTAGCTTTTGGAATACGTGATTAGAGAAATTGGATAAGAACTCTACATGAGTTGGAATTAAACAGAAAAATACGAATGTATATAAAGTTCTATACTACTAAGCAAAATATTTAAATTTATTAGAAAACGAAGCCAATTAATATTAAATAGAACTGCCCTAGCGATTTTAATGAATTTTATTAAATTTGTTAGAATATATTGTAATGATATTTTAAAAATATCATTAATTCTTAAAATAAAAGAAAAAATAAAATTTATTTATTTAAAAATAAATTTCTTTGTGGAAAGGATTAGGATGGTAATACGTTTCCTCTGAAGAGACTGGTTGTTAAAAAGTCAAAGAGTCAGTCGTGAAGTAGCAATTGTCCCGACCGGATGGTCTGGATGAGAGGAGTCGGGCGGTAGCTAGCGTCCCGACAGGATGGACTGGATTGGAGGAAAAAGGGACCACGATTCACCAGTCCACTGATTATCGCTGATATATTATTTCTATATTATTGACTAGAATCTATTGTTGCCTTGATTCTTGGATTTCATCTTTCGCTGGTGTTATTGTATTCATTAATTCTGCTTTTGGAACACCAGTTAGCCGTCCACGGATCCTCGCTTATATGAGCTCTGGCAACATCGTTAACAAGAAATATTGTTTGCAAGAATCCATGTTCGAGTTGCGGGGTCTTCGTGGATTTATCTAACCTCCTCAATATCTCAAGAACTTCAGCCTGAAGTTGGATTTCCTTTTCCAAGAGTGCTACCATTATACCTTTGTTGAGACCATTTTCCATCTTTCATTAATTCTTTAAATTTTTTTTTATATCATTACACACTCTCTTAAATTTAAATAAATTGTTCAACATTTTGATTTTATAAAAAAATTTATTATTTCTCTTCTACCTTACTGACCCCAAAATATCGTTACATGGAGGTCCCACCGAGATATTGTAAAAAGGGCAGTAAGTGTAATTAATTAAAGAAGAAAAAAAAAAGAAAAAATTATTTTTTTGAAAATTTTTCAATTTTTTCCCCTACTTTTCATCCCCACCCCACCTTCTTTTTCATACCACGTACCGGAGTTGGCTGGGTTTTTGTTTTATTGAGGAGAAGTAACATGTGTGTGTGTTTTGTTAAAAAAAAAAAAAAAAAAATATATAAATTTCTAATTTTAAAGTTTGTTTATGAATTGGAATTAATCTGATTTTGTCAGTGTTATAAAAAAAAAAAAAAAAAAAAAAAAAATAATCTCTTTATTGATTTAAATAATATCAGTATTAAAAAAAGAAAAAATATGTATTTTTTGAAGTTTGTTTATTAATTGGAGTAATTTAATTTGTTTAATGTATTAAAAAAAAATAATTTTTTAATTTTTTATGGATTTGAATAATGTCACTTGCTGAAAGAATATATGTTGATTTTTTTTATTTGAAGAATCTGATTTGGTTTATTTGCTAAAGATAGTTTTTTTTTGGAATTTTTTTATTAATTTCAATTGTTATAGTACTAAAAAAAAAATATTTTTTAAATTTTTTATTCATGTGTTTTGGTGAGATAAAAAAAAAATATTTTTTTGAATTTTTTTAATTTTTGTAATTTCATTTGTTCAGTTAATAATGTCAACCAATGAAGGTAATCATTCCTTATCCAGAGATGAGGCAGAACGGAGGGAGCCTGTTAATAGTAAAATTCTTAACGATGATAAAGGATTTTATTCAAAACAACCACTGGGAACTGAGAGGAATGGTCGTACTAACAATGTTGATCCTGCGGCTTCTGGACCCAAGGGGAGTGCGAAAAGCCAACGAAACCGTATGTTAGACAACCATTTAAAGAAATTAACTGCTGATTTCTTACTAATATTCGCAGAAAAACTTAACGATAGTTCCCAGAAAATAGGACTTCCAACTAATTTTGACATTCCAAAATTGGAAAATGAAATTGAATTAAAATTAAATGAAATAGATAAAAATTTGAGTGATCAAGCTAGCAAGTTGGAGAATGTCAGGTCCGTAGTTGAAAATGAAGTTAATGATGGTCTTAATAACGATAATATTAATAGTCTTGTCAGTCCGCCAAGTGAAAATTTAAATATTAAAACTTTTATTACAGTAAATGAATTTGAAAATAAGAACAATGATAGTGTTAAAATTAATAGAAAAAATAGTTCTTGTCTGTCTTGTGTAAATTTAAATAATAAAACTGTTAATACAGTAATTGAATTTGATAATAAAAATTGTGATAGTGTTAAAATTAATAGAAATAATAAGCCTTTTAGTCCGTCTTCTGTAGATTTAAATAATGAAACTTTTATTACAGTAAGTGAATTTGAAAATAAGAATAATGATAGTGTTAATATTAATAATGATAAAAATTCGTCTTGTCCGTCTAATGTAAAAATAAATGAAAAAACTTGTGATTCAATAATAGAAATTAATAATGTTAATAATAGTAGTATGACTTGTTCTGATAGTGTGTGTATGTCTCAAGTTGTTCTGTCTGTAAAAAAAAAGCCATCAGTAACTGAAACCGAGCCTGAAATTAGCCAACGAAAAGATCTCTCAAATAAAAATCCTAATGAACCTCTCCAGCAGTTTAACAAAGAAAAACAGTCTATAAAAGTAACAAAAAACATACCTGCGGATATTGTCAATCGTAAGTCCCTTCATAGTCTAAATAAATCAATAAATGAAATTCTGTCTGAGTCAAATCTGTTAACGATTAGAAATAAAAAATTTGCTAAGTCTCCAAGTTTACATGCAATAATTAATGAACCAAATATAGATAAGTATGTCCCGTCTCGAATTGAAAATCATGAATTAAATAAAAGTCAGTCTTATAAAAAATATTTCTTATTTAATAATGTCTCGTTCATGAGAGACAAAATGATTAAATTATCCCGTCTTGTCGTACAACCAATTATTCCAAATTTAATAGTCAATCCCTTCCACGTTATTACTGGTCATTTTGGTATAGCTAAAAAGAAAAACAAAATGATTAGCCGGTCAGATTTATATTAGAAAAATTTAATTAAAATTGTAATGTCTGATTTCAATGCATTTAATTGTCTGTCACAAAGAAATAAGTATCCGCAAGCGTATCAATATCAAATCCTTTTCCAAGTCTAAAAAGAAAAAATATTATTTTAAATAAAGTTCCCTTCATGAACCAAAATTTGTTGGAAGGTTCAACTGTAGAATTTTGAAATTGATTCAGGAATAAATATAGGATTTTTTTCTCTCTCTCTCATTAAATAATATGAAACGTTGAAGTATAAAGATTGAAAGGTGTAAGAAAAAGTTTAGTTAAAAGTAATTTAAGATTATTGATTCTTTATGTGTTAGGGACATTGTTAGGGATATAGTTAAGGAAAAATGAAATGATTACAAATAGAATAAATATTGAAAAATTAAGGAAATGAAATTCTAAGTATATTGTTTTAAAGAGTTTAGTGAATTTAGATGTATTTTTATTTTTAATTTTTTTTATATAAAGAAGAAATGGTAAAAAGTTATAATTATACTGAATAAAATCAAATGTCTTTTTTGTCGAAATATTCCTCAATGGGTCATGAGTTGCAGGCGTTAATATTGTTCGTATGAATATCCAATAGAGAGAGCCTAAAGAATTTAAATTTGTTTTAAAAATTAGTTTTGAAATATAAATGGAATCGAGGTTTCTAATTGTTTTGTCATTGTTTTATAGGGATTGGTAAATTTCATTGGAAAATGATGTATCTGTTTAAAAAAAAAATTATATATAAAAAATTTAATTGTCATTATAATGAATAAAATTGGAAAATTATGTACTTATAACGTGATAGATATGAGAATTGTTGTATTGAAACTAAAAGAAAAAAAAAGTTAAATTTTTTTAATTTTTATTTTTAATTTTTATTCTTAAATTTGTAAACTTCAAATTAGAATTAAAATATGAAAAAATATTTATTTAAAAAAACTGTTAAATTAAAATGAAATTAGTTAAAAAAAGAATTTATAACTTAGAAAGATTAAAAAAATAAATCAAATGTCTTAATAAATTATAATATTGGAAATACACTCTGTTAAAATGAGTTTATTTTGGTTAAAAAAAAAATTTTTATTATTAAAATAGATTAAATAAATGGAAAATAATTATAAATAAAATTTAATATTATAATTTGAACCTGTTCAATGGAAATTATTTTTGGTTTTAAAAAGAAAATTTATTGCTAAAGGAAGAATTAAATAATAAATCCATTCATTGAAATTTCTAATAGAAATTTCTATTATTATGATAAGATTTAAAAAAAAAAAAAATATTGTCAATTTATTAATAACTCTTTATATAAGTTCAAATACGAATTAAATAATTGTAATATTTATGTTTCTTTAAATAACCTTCAATCAACGGTTATTAATAAATAATGTAAATAAAAATTAGATAATAAATAAATGTAAATATTTAGTTTTTAAGTATAAATAAAAAATAAAATTAGGATAATGTTTAAGATGTGTGTTGAACAATTTCATAAACTTTAAAATGGACTAAAAAACCTTAGTGAAAAGTGAACAATTGTGAATGTTAAGTGCTGTGTGGTAACTACCCGGTTCATCAACAAAATAAAAAATTTTTTTGGGTCCTTTCATATCCCCAAATAAATTTTTTAATCGGGTACAGGGGATGTAATGATATTTTAAAAATATCATTAATTCTTAAAATAAAAGAAAAAATAAAATTTATTTATTTAAAAATAAATTTCTTTGTGGAAAGGATTAGGATGGTAATACGTTTCCTCTGAAGAGACTGGTTGTTGAAAAGTCAAAGAGTCAGTCGTGAAGTAGCAATTGTCCCGACCGGATGGTCTGGATGAGAGGAGTCGGGCGGTAGCTAGCGTCCCGACAGGATGGACTGGATTGGAGGAAAAAGGGACCACGATTCACCAGTCCACTGATTATCGCTGATATATTATTTCTATATTATTGACTAGAATCTATTGTTGCCTTGATTCTTGGATTTCATCTTTCGCTGGTGTTATTGTATTCATTAATTCTGCTTTTGGAACACCAGTTAGCCGTCCACGGATCCTCGCTTATATGAGCTCTGGCAACATCGTTAACAAGAAATATTGTTTGCAAGAATCCATGTTCGAGTTGCGGGGTCTTCGTGGATTTATCTAACCTCCTCAATATCTCAAGAACTTCAGCCTGAAGTTGGATTTCCTTTTCCAAGAGTGCTACCATTATACCTTTGTTGAGACCATTTTCCATCTTTCATTAATTCTTTAAATTTTTTTTTATATCATTACACACTCTCTTAAATTTAAATAAATTGTTCAACATTTTGATTTTATAAAAAAATTTATTATTTCTCTTCTACCTTACTGACCCCAAAATATCGTTACAATATATATTATTATTATTTAATTACAATATTCTTGATACAAATTTATCTGAGATTGGCTAACCTTTGTACGTTAATGTTTGTATGTGTAAGTGAGTGAAGCCTCTATTAATGGCATGATTTTGCTATTAGATTACAATTTTATACAAATTACCAAAGAAGAAGAAAATACAACTTCCTATTTCCACTGCAGTAGTGCTAACTTTTCCCTTTTATGGGAAAATATATTTTTCTTAGATAATTTTTACCGACCGACGATAGTAAGGGAGGTATTGTTTTCACACCAAATTTCACATGTGGAGATTTTTACATATCTCCACGAATCATGCATTTTCTTAACAAAAAAAAGTATTTTTAACATGATGTCTGTCCGTCCGTTCGTATAGATGTGTACAGCCTGAACGGCTCAACCGATTTTGATGAAATTTGGTATATTTACTTAATGCATCAGTGGGATGAATTGATCAACTTTTGGTGCAAATCCGGAAACCGGAAGTGGTAGTATTAGCGATCGACGATAGGAAGGGAAGGGTTATTTTTGCACCAAATTTCACATAAGGATATTTTTTACATATCACCACGAATCATGCACTTTGTATTGGTTTTATCCTCGAGAAAAATCATTTTTATTAGTTTTTTTCTTAATTTAAAATTATATGACGTCATCCAGCCATTCATGACGTCACAGCCTGGTCTTACATATATATTATAAATAAAATAAAATTAAAAATATTTATGTTATATCCATATCTGTTTTTTATTACATTAATAGATATATGAAAATTATTTGAAATTGTTTCTGTAGCTGGAAATTAATTTATTTCAAACCGTCGGTCGGTTCGGACCTGGCCACAGGTCAACTTATTTTATTATGAAATTAAAATTTTAAAATAATATTTCGTTTGAAAAATTAATATTAAAAAATAGTATATTAATATATTGTGTGAGAAGATTGGATATTTTTATTATTATTGATTATCACAAATAAAGATATTACTATTAAGCTCTTAATTTAAATATTTTCCATAACAATGTCATTCCAACTATATCATTGAAATAAATATATTATTATATCATTGAAATTCATAACGGATAAAGTTAATATAGTAATTTTCAACATAATTTAAATATATATAATAAAAATCATTATTATAATAATTAAATTGTATAATTAAAACTCGCAAATGGAATATTAATTATCCAAAAAAGAAATTTATGTCAGTTTATTATCATAAAAGAAAATAATATTCTTATGTTACCAAACTAAAATATTATTATATAAAACATGTTGAGTTTCTAAACGATAACTGCCTACAATTCATTTTACATGCCAAAAAATTCTAATTAATTAAAATTTCTTTGAAAAGTTTCATTTATAAATTAAAAAGACTTTTTTTAATATTTTACCTTGGTATTGGTGAACTTTGTTATATTCCCCCACAACTTTTCATTTCTATTTGATGTTTACTATTATTATTATTATTATTTTCGCCGATTTCAAATATTATAAATAAAGCATAAATTATTGAAATTCTATCTTAAGCTTTATTAAGAAATAAAATAGAAATGACGGCGCGAATAATGAAAAAACAATAGTAAATAAAAATGAGCTCATTTTTTATTTTTTTTTTACAGTTTAATTTCTTTTAAAACTTACAATAACATTTTTAGATATTCGAAACTTGAGTAGTAGTTTTAGTAGTACACTTGATTATATTGTTTTCAAAAAGGTTAAATATTTTCAGTTCATTACGATTATTCTACCAGAAATCTAAAAAAAATATCAATAGCAATCGTAAAATATTTCATTTTTTTTAAAAAAAAGTTAAGTAAAAATTCCACTTATAATGCTTATGTGGTTAACTAAAAACATTATAGAAATTTGATTTTGTCCAGAATGAGACATGTGCAATTTTATTTTCCTATATTTATATAAAATTCTAAGGCCGTAATAATAAATAATAATTATTTAATAATATATAATATAGCGCCTCTATATCTATTCTTAAAATAAAATTAAAAATATTTATATTATATCTACATTTGTTTTTTAGATCATTAATAGATACATTTAAATTATTTGAAATTGTTTCACAATGTTTAGAAGATTTATGTTTATTCGATATAGGAGAATTAAATTCCGTCATCAATTTATTATACAGCGACTCCGTTAATACAAAATATTATATACTAGCTGTTCAATCAGTATATTAGATAAAACATTTATTTGTTTTTGTGTTCTTACTTTTAATATATTTTAATTTAATCAGTAAATTAATTATATATTATTATTGTTATTATTGTTATTATTATTATTGTTATATCTATCTATCTCTGTGCTCTATAGTAGTCGAAAGTTCTTGGCCGCAACATCCACATTTCTAGAAATGTCCCTTGATACATTGTGAATTCACCGATAATAATATCTTACTTACTTGAAAATGAAAATCCAATCATGAAATCAAAATTAAAATTATTTATTTATATAATCATAAAAATTAAAGGAGATAATAATATTCGCAATGTGAATGTTTTCAGTGTTTTATAAATAATTTAAAAAGGCCAATATTAGAAAAATAAAATTAAAAATATAATAAAATATAAATATGTAACGAATGTATATTTTTATATATTATAAATATGACAAAGTCACTTCAGGCGGTGTTGCACAATTAAATGGCAACATCTAAGGGATTCCCACTGGCCATGTTGGATGGATCTTTTGTAACCTTTTTTCTATAATTAATGTTCTCAAGTAATCCCATATATTTGGGGAGAACATCCTTTTATATTTATTCAATTAATCCCTGTAACTGGATTATAATTATTTTATTTGTCACTCTGTAGGTGGAGAATTTATATAATATTCTCTTTAACTTCTTATAATTATACGTTTATTATTTATAATCGTGTTTAAATTGATTTAACTACTCCTTATTGTCCTGTCTCTTCAATTTGCATTACCCTGTGTATAGCATGGCGCCCAACTAACTTCATCCTCGCTGGAGGAAAGGAAGTTTGGTCTCTTCAGGTGCTTGTAATATTTTCCCTCTTCAGGAAAATACCCACCTGCTTACCTGTGGAGACCTGAACCCTTTTTCCATTCCATAAAGTCCATTTTTCCCTCTCCCACTTTCCCTCCCCTCTTTTTTATCATATTTTCCCTCCCTCTTCCCCTCTCCTTGTAAGGCGCCTACTGGCATCCCGAACGTGGGCCCTCCCCTTACAAATTGGCGCCCAACGTGGGGCCTGTTTTCCCCACCCCTGTGAAGGTAATAAGTGATATTAGTGCAAATAATTAGTGAATATTAATCAACTATATGGTGACAGTCGCCCTAAGGAACAACCACACTTAAGTACATATATATATATATATTCCTTTTGGTTTTAAAACCTATGAATTTTTTATTTTCCTTATACCAGATCGAAAGAACTTATTTGAGCATTTACTCCACTAAAGGTTTTCCACAATATTTGATTTATTCTAATGGGATCCCATCTATTCCCGTTGCTTTGTTATTCTTAATTTTTCCATTATCATTTCTATCTCATGTAACTTGGTTCGAGATTAATTTCTGCTGAGTCTACTGTTAAGGTTTTTGTTCTATTACCTAGTTTCGAATTTAATAATTTTTCATAACAGTTCTTTCATATATACTGTTTTTAAATTATTATTATCATCTCTAATTAAGTTTAACCATACCCCTTTTAATATTTTTAATTCCTATGTATAGATCCCTACTATTTTTGTAGCAGTTACTTTCATCTATTTCTAATATTTTATTTTTTAGAATTTCTCTTTTTTTTGTCTTAATGACTTTCGTGACTATTTTCCTGCTATTAATATATTTGATATTACTATTAACCCATTGTAATTTTTTTTTCTCTATTAATTCTAATCATTTTCTCCATTCATATTTTTTAATTACCCTTACGATATTAATCACTCAATTAAGATCATTGAATCATATAACATTATTCTTTTCAAATTGAGTAGTTTTTAGAATTGTATTGAATAGATGCCCTTACGCTTCAAGTAAGAGTCATACATACTATCGTGTTTAAATTTAATAACTTTAAATAAATAAATACAAAAATAAATAACTATCTTCAAATGAGATTAGCAAATTTTTAATTAAATATATCTATTTCAAATGTTAATATTTCTTTTAAATTTTTTAACTTTTTAATTCTCTCATGTAATTATTATGTAATTTACAACGTTTTGAAAAATAGGTAATTAAAAAAAGTAATGAGATTTTTTTTGTTCTATTTACTCTTGAAAAATAAACATTTATTTAGTATATTCTTTCGTCTTCTATTCATTTGATCGATCAAATTTTGAATTGTAAATTTTCATTCTCAAGTGAGAATGAAATGGTATATTTTTCTACAAATTAGCATTTTTTAGTGTCAATTTTAACCTCCAGAGGTCAGAGAGGAGGTAAAACTAAAAAACAAACAAACAAATAATAGATCGAATCAGGCGAATGAAAGAAAATGAGACAGAGAGGAAAAAGGTAGATGGTGGTAGTGGTACAATATTCGTTAAGCAGAACGCATAAGTAGGCAAGTAGGCGAAATAGAGGATGAGTTAAAAGGGCTGTTTTGGATGGGATGATGCAATGAAGGGCGGCAATTTTATCCGAATGAATTGGCAATTGCTTTCAATGACCAATTGAATGGGCTTTCAAAGTGATTTTCTTTGTTCGATCAATCGAATCGTCGGCATTTCGAGTTGGTTTAATTGGCCAATTGACTCGCCGTCTACCCAGATATGTGGAACAAATCACACCTTCGATTGTAGCCACGGGATTAATAAATATTAAAAGAAAAGAGTGAATAAAAACTCTCTTTTCCTTATGTCTTTTAATTGACAATAGAAAATAATAGTAGATACACAATGAAAATTATAAAAATAAAAATTTAATAGAAACATACATGAAAATAAATATCATCGTCTTAAAGGAAAAAAGTTGAGTAAAACACGAGAGTAGTTCAATAAGTCTGACTTTTTGATAAAAAATTATTTTATTCTTCAACGAAGTCTTCTTTTAGCTCTATGCCCTTCGTGCAATGTTTCTCCAATTTTATTTATTTATTTTATCCCTTCCAAAAAATAAGATTTAAGGAGGGCATCAAAATATATTTGTTTATGAGATGGTTTCATCGTTGGAGTTAAATCTCTTTCTGCCGAGTCATTTCTTCAAGTTTGGAAACAAGAAATAATCACTTGGGGCTAAATCCGGAGAATAGGGCGGATAAGGGAGCAATTAGTATCCCAATTCATGGATTTTCATGAATGTTAATATTTTTTCCATTTTCTTCTCAAATCACGAGGTCGTCTGCTAAAACTAAAACTAAAAGACCAGCTGATTCGAATTTCAGGAGCAGTGATGCTATTTAATTTAAAGGACGAGAAATTCTAAAAGCCACAGACTTAGTGACCTGCCCTCGTACATTGGGATTTTTAAATTTAATATTTTGAATTGAGTAAATTTAACTTTTGTTGATATCTATTTTAAGCAACATTAAATATGTGATTTCGATAACTAAATGTCTCGACTATGGTTACCTAAATTTAACATTTAATGTCTGGAGATGCAGAGAAAATAAATAATTCATTCATTAATAGAATCCCAAAAATATTTTAAAAAAATTATCTTTTAGTGCATAATATTATAACAAACTTTACCTGCTTACAATCTTAAATTATTTACGAATATTATTATCCTTTTTAAATTTTAAAATCTAAAAATTAAAACTTCTGGAACAATGTTTATAAATTTAGCTGAAAATAAATAAACATTTTTACAATTTCAAATTCTGTTTTGTATAGTAACGGAAAAATGTTATCGGCATTGGGCTTTCTCAATCGGTTGATTGTCCGAAAACAGTGCCTTCATGGTGATAACATTTTTCCGTCAATATACATCAATTATAATATCTGTTTGTGATGGCAATAAAAAAATCATCACAACAAAAAAAATAATCTGAAAAAGTATAAGATTATTCAAATTATTTACCCTCTAAGTTAAAATTTTTTTTAATCCAAATTCTTATAAAATTCTTTGGGCTAGAATAATCAAATTTGGGAAACGTGCTTAAAATTCGTAGTTTTCTATCAAAGTTTGAGAAATGTAGCTCATTCAGAAGAGAACCATTACCTTCCTCGTTTTCTTTTTATTTCCTCTAAACTGACCGGAAAAGTAAAGCTTTATGTTTGATAGTTTTTCACATGATTAAAAATTGCATAAAACTACTATAAATAGAATTTCAGCTTGATTGAATCGCTGAAAGTACCGGGATTATTTTTTTTAAATTTTGACTTATTGACTTAAATTAAGGAAAAGGTTTTATTTACATTGAAAAAACATTGTTGATATTATTTGATTGCCTTCTTATTTCAATAAAATGTTATCAGTTAAAATTTTGTTAAAAACTTTAAATCCTATGATGAGATAGAATAAAATTTTAATTAATTTTCAAATATAGGGATAGTCGATTGGAGACACTCCAGATTTTTTCTAAAGCTCTTAAAATTGTATAAGAAATTTTTTTTCAGTGAAAAATATCATTTTAGACACATTTAGTATAATTTTTAATTAAAATCTCAAACGCGCTACACATAAGTATACAATGGTTGAATATTTTAATCTTGCCAAAGGGGAGAAACGTAACAGTATGTTAGTATTTTCATCTTGCGTCCACTGTGATGTAGGTATAAAATAACTAACTCACTTTCTACTTAAGAATTCACCCTTTGTTTTTTATTGTTTTTTATTTTTGTATTAAACTTAAACATTTTTTTATAGTTAATGTTAGGTTTCATATATAATATATTTATGAAAATTAATTAAAAATAGAAAAATCGTGTTTAATTAATGTTATAATTCTAATTAATTATTTTGTATGTAGAAAACCTTTTTTTATTTTATATTTATTTAGTAAATTATTTTTAAGTTTAATTTTTAAAATAAAATTTAATTGTAGTTTTGATGAAATTTAGTCAATATCATTTTTAATGATGATGATAATGATGAACATATATATAATGAAGCTAATTATTATTTTAATGAAAAATATGATGTTGATTCTTAATCCTTTTTAAATAATATTATTACTAATATTATAAGTATTTGTACAAACCTTGTGGTTATCTTTAATATACAGATGGGGTTTTTAATTTTAAATAATTAAAAGCGAACCGATCGGGTATGTATTTTGAAAATTACAAGATTCGTTTAAGTTTTGGATTAACAACAAAAAATTTGTTTGAATATCTTCGCGTTTCATGACCACTAGAATGCAAAAGTGACTTTAGAATTTTTCATGTCTGTCTGTCAAGAAAATTGTGATGTTATAGAATCAAATTTGGCTGAACCGATTTCTATGAAATTACATCACTATATTCTCATATACCTCTATTTGAACATAGGCTATATATTATATCAAAATATATTCAATAACCGCAGAAATTCATCTTTTAATATTTATATAATGCTCCGTGTTATTCATTCAAGTGCCTCTCATAACTCAATGAGTAAAGTCCATTTATTTTAAACAAGGAATAAAAAAATTAATAATTCTAGCAATTCCCAAAGAAAAAAATGATTATAATATTTAATTTCTAATATTCAAATATTTTATATCATTAATTTATTCTAAAAATTCTCATTTTAAATAATTTAATAAAATATTTTGATCTTATATTTATCTTAAATTATTTTTTATTTATTCTTTCTATATTTGAATATTTCTTCTTTTCTATTTAAAAGTGAAGGGAATAAATCTTATCTGGCTAAAAAAAACAATTATTTTTTTTAGTTTGTTTAAAATCAAAAATATTTTCTAATTAATTATTCAATTAAAATTATGTTAGCTTTGTATTTGTTTTTAGTTAAATTTCTCAATTATTAATTACAACTATATTTTAAGTGCTAAAATGATTTCTTGGTAATATAAAAAATTTGTAGATAAATGATATAAATAAGTTGTTTTAAATTTTTGTCTTTTTTAAATTGAGTATTAAATTTGTTTTAAATCCAAATTATTAAATTCTATTTCAATTTATTAATAGAATTATTTTATTTTTTTAAGAATTTTAAGTATTTAAATTTAATAGTTAAACAAGATTTTAAATATTAATATAATTATTAAAATAAGAAATATTTAAGTAACGTTTATAATTAAACACAAAAAATATAACTATTTAAAATAAGTTGACCTGTGGCCAGGTCCGAACCGACCGACGGTTTGAAGTAAATTAATTTCCAGCTACAAAAACACTTTCAAATAATTTTAATATATCTATTAATGTAATATTAATGTAATGTTTAATATATCTGTAATGTAATGTAAAACAGATATGGATATAACATAAATATTTTTAATTTAATTTTATTTATAATATATATATGCAAGACCAGGCTGTGACGTCATGAATGGCTGGTTGACATCATATAATTTTAAATTAAGAAAAAACTAATAAAGATGATTTTTCTCGAGGATAAAACCAATACAAAGTGCATGATTCGTCATGAATGGCTGGATGACGTCATATAATTTTAAATTAAGAAAAAACTAATAAAGATGATTTTTCTCGAGGATAAAACCAATACAAAGTGCATGATTCGTCATGAATGGCTGGATGACGTCATATAATTTTAAATTAAGAAAAAACTAATAAAGATGATTTTTCTCGAGGATAAAACCAATACAAAGTGCATGATTCGTCATGAATGGCTGGATGACGTCATATAATTTTAAATTAAGAAAAAACTAATAAAGATGATTTTTCTCGAGGATTTAACCAATACAAAGTGCATGAGATTTTCGTGGTGATATATAAAAAATCTCCTCATGTGAAATTTGGTGTGAAAACAATACCTCCCTTGGAATCCAATATTTAAAATTTAATAATCAAAGAAATTCGAATTTAATATTTTAGTAGAAAATATAGTTATTAGAAATTAATTTCAAAATATAATCATTTTTCTTTCAAAAAATAATGAATAAATATAAATATATAATATAAATAAAGGTATCTGTTTACACGACAACAGAAAGTATATGAAAATAACAGAAATCTATTTTCAAAACTTACCAATTTTCGATTTTATGGGAAATATTAAACAATTTCAATCTTTAAAGAGAAAATATGAGTACATATTTCATTAAATGGTTATAACAAACCAATATTTTATTTTGTTTTTACTATCTCGTAAGAGATAGTATTGCGATCACGAAAACTTTCGATGTTGAGATTTTGATGTTTTTATACGTTTTGAAGGTTCCTGAATCATTTTCACTAAGGTTGAGAAAAATGTCTGTGTGTGTGTGTATGTGTGTGTGTGTGTGTGTATGTAACCAAGATTACGCAAAAACGGTTTGAGCTAGAATCATGATATTTGGTACATCAGCATTATTCAAAATTCGTAGTTTTCTATCAACTTTTGAGAAATGTAGCTTAACCGGAAGAGGGTCATTACTTACAACATTTTGATTTTTTTTCCTCTAAAGTGACCGTAAAAATAAAGATATATGTTTGATAATTTTTCACATGATTAATAATTGTATAAAACTGCTATATATAGAATTTCAGCTTGATTGATTCGCTGAAATTACCAGAATTAATTTTTTAACACTGCGAATTTCACGCGCCTACACGTGACGTGGTGCCATCAACAAAAAGCCAAACATGCGCTGGTTTGATATTTATTATTTATAATTTATAATTAATTAAATTTAATTTAAATATAATATATTATGTTATTTAATTCAATTCAAATTGCGAGATAGTCGAGTGGAGACACACTCCAGTTAATTTAATATTTAAATTTATATATAATAAATAATAAAATGTACGCAGAATAATATTAAATTTTTTACCCTATCTCTTCACAATGAAGTAAAATCTTAACTTATTTTAATCATATACAATTGAAGATTTAATTATCATCAATGGACTATTTACTATCTTATTTTAAAGTAGCAAACTCAAAATTCTCCATTCATTCATTCTATACATCATTCATTATTCTTTTCTGATTTTATTTTTTCTTTATTTACGCTATTTAATGACCCTTTTTCAAGGGAAGAAATTATCTCTCTAGAGCAGGGGTGGACAACCCGCGGCCCGCCGTAAACATTTTTGCGGCCCGCGAGATTCATCACACTTTTATATTCTGCGCCCTCATGAAACAAATATCGCACTAGTGAAATAAATATGATTACATTTTTTTTATTTGTTGTTTCTTTTTTTATTTTTAGTATTATATATTTTTTACAATGTGCATTCAGTATCATTATTATTATATTATATATGTTTATATGTAAAAATAATAATTGATTCGCTGAAATTACCAGAATTAATTTTTTAACACTGCAAATCTCACGCTCCAACACGTGACGTGCTGCCATCAACAAAAAAGCCAAACATGCGCTGTTTAATATTTATTATTTATAATTTATAATAAATTAAATTTAATTTAAATATTATATATTATGTTATTTTATCCTATTCAAATTGCGAGATAGTCGAGTGGAGACACTCCAGCTAATTTAAATTAATACAATGTGCAAAAAGTAATGAGCTTAGTGAAGAAGTCAATAGATAATCTTATAAACATAAAAATATACTCTCTTAATTTGTCAAAATTAATATTTTAAATTTTGAAATAATTTTTTCATGCCATTATAATTATTGAAATTTTGGCCTTAACTGTATTGGAAAAAAGTAAAAGTTGTATGTTTTTTTTATTTATTTGTTTTATGTTTGTTGTTTTTATTTATTTAATAAAATGTTTTATTTAATTTTAAATTTTTTTCAATTTTTTTTTGTTGTTTTTGTTGATTTGAATAATATCTCTTTCATTCATTATATCTATATCTATATCTATATATATATATGGATATATAGATATATATCGGTATAAAGTGAAATTAGAATTAACGAGAGATTATGAAATAATAAATCTAATTGAAATGCACCCACTTTTTTGTTTAATGATAATTAAAAAAAAGAACAGCAGGTGAAGGAGATATCCGTTTAAAAAAATTGATCAAAAATAAATATAATAAACGGATAAATCCTATTAATAATATTGAATAAATATTAAAATATTCTACGTGTTTGAGATAGATTTTATTGAATTATATTTACAATTTTGTTTATTGAGAAGAATTATTGATTTTTAAGGCATAATTGCTATTGTTATTTTAACTTATAGGTTATATTTACATAAAAAAATTTCAAAGTAAAATCAGCTAGCTACTAAAATTTCAAAATACAATTCAAAAATATATAAATTGATTTAATAAATTAAAATAGATAGATATTTTATATAAAAGAGGATAGGATTAAATAATATTTCTTTAATTAAAATTTGAATAAAATAATAAAAATTTAAATAATATAAAGTCTGGTAGTGTGAGACTTTTATTATATATATGTATATATATATATATATAATACTAAAAAACAACTCCCTTTTGTTTTCTTCTTGTCAAATCCTCTTGGTAGTTCTTGAGCATTTCTTCGAAACGGGAGACAACTTCTTTTCCTTTGGTCTTATCTCATTTTTTTTTATTTATTTTTTCCACATGGCTTTCACTATGAATTTCCAAATCGCCTTCCAGTTTTCACTTGTAATGTACTTTGAGAAGTTTTTCATTGTCAGATATTTGCCTAGGGATCTATTTAGCTCTTCACGTTCCTTCAGAAAAGAAGATTTTCCGATGTATCCTCTTCTGTACAAAATAGGCAAACAGAATATTGTTTCAGATAACTCATGAAGCTACCATATTCTTGGTTGATTCCATTTTTATCCAGCGCTTTATTATTGGTATAAGTTTTTTTCGTCCATGCTCACACCGTAGTATATACCAACACATCTGCTTTGCCATTTGTTTTAAATGCCTTTTCTTATTATGCTTGAACAATTCCAACCTTCTTTGTATATCCTAATTCTTACCTTTATAAGCAAATCAATAGGTGATACTCCTGCTATTATTAACAAGTCTTCTGTTGAGACGTTGAAACTCTTCTTAAAACTATCTTCTCTGGTTTCTTATCATCAAATTTTTATATTGTATATACTTTATTATTCTAAACCAGATACCTTAATAGAAGGGGTTGTACATACCAAAATTGTGCTCTTTCCACTTGGCTTCTCCACGTTAGATCTTGTCAACATCAAAATTGTATTATTAGTCTTTTAATTACTGTCTTACTGGTTGTTTATTTGAAGCCAAATACCTCAGTATTTAATTGATTTTTGAATTGAACATTTATAAATCATAGATTGTTTGGACTGTTTGATTTTTAAGGAGTTATCCTTAAATTTAATATTTTCCAAAAGCCTAGATATAGATTAGGATTTGCCGGTTTTTAAAAATCGGTTTTTTGGAGAAAATTATGAAATTCGAAAACCGGTTTTTTAGTAGAAAATATCGGTTTTCAATGTATGAACAACACTTAAAAAAATTTTTGGAAATGTACAAGATTGATGAAAACACTGTTGCAAACGGATTGGTTCTTGGAATCATATCGGTTTGTATCTAATAACATTGTTTTTTAAAAAAATAATATAGTTATTATAAAAATTTGAAAATATATTCTTTTTATTTATTCGAACTCTTTGCTCAATAACTCGTTTCACTATTATAAAAATATTTACATCCTTATATGTGAAAATTATGTATAAACAACGAATAATTGTTTTTAAAGTTATTTAATCCTGATCCTGATTTCTTTGTTCTATTAAATTGCTTAAAAAAATTTTACTATCAATAAAATTGAACAGTATATAATTTGAGTAAAAAACTGCTTTTAATCACTCTAAATTTTCTGTTAAAATTTTTTGTTCGAATTACAGAATATTCTAACAAAAAGTTTTTTATAAAAATTCGAAACCGGTTTTCTGGAAAAATTACTATTCAAAAACCGGTTTTCGAAAATGTCGGTTTTTGTATAAACCCTAATATAGATCTATATCAACCCTATTATATTGTCAAATATATACATATACATTCAATAATAGACATAAAAATGTATCTATGCGCACGGCAGTGCGCCGGCCAAGTTCCAGCAAGCCGCGCGCATGCCGTAAGTATATTTACACGAATGGTTTGGAGTCACTTTTGACCCCCCTGTATCTCAGTGCCTATTGCAAGTACAGAGATAAGATTTTATCTACGTAGTCATATACTAGAACTAAAGTAGTATGCCTGATTTCATAGTTATAGCTTCAGTAGATCCTGAAATATCACCCTGTGAAAATAGCTTATTTTGGAACTGATTCACTGATTGGTCAACAAAATTCTTAGGGTATTTCCAATTGTCCTAGCGCTATGAAATTTGGCATACAGGTCGTGTGTTATAAGTAGGTTAACAAAAAATTATGAAATTTAAGAAATCGGTCAAGCTTGAGTTGTTATAATCGAATATCAATGCGATTTTAACGAATTCAAACGAATTCATTGGTTTTGCCAGAAACTAATCAAGCTAGGACTTCGAAATTTGGTACACCGATATTATTTACAGTTTTTAGAATTCTTTTAAAATTTCGTCAAAATCGGTTAACCGGAAGTGGTACTTTACCTACACTGGTTGCGTTTACTTTGCTTCGAGATATTTGCTTCATATTTTGTATATAGATTTAAAAATATGAAAAAAATTCAGATACCAAATTTCATCATGATCTGACTACCGGAAGTGACATTTTACCTATACAAGAAGCGTTAGGTGTAAATTATAAATATATATAATAGTGTTAAACCATTTTACTTTATAATTTAAATTAATTAGTTTGTTTATTTTTATTGTTATAACTTAACAGTTTCTATATAATTTTCAATTAATATTAATAATTCTAATTATTTATTATTCAATACAAGTTGGAAATTCAGAACTATAAAATAAAAGAACAAATAAAATTATTATATTTAATATATAAACAAATATAATTTTAATTTAAAAAAATTTGCAATTTTCACTTCAAAGGAAAAAATAGAAAGCTTTCTTAAAAAAAAGTATTGAAATCTAATCAAAAACATACCTGTTAAAAAGGGGGCCAAGTTCCTATCGGCTATTTGTTTGCCTAAAAAAGGGTGCAAATCCATCCCAATGCCAAGTTTAGATGCACTTCAAAATCATTCATAATCATTTTTATCAACAGCCTGATCCACTGGTAAACATTTGGCATTCCAAAGAATCGCCACCACACCCAGTCCTCCGCCTCCTGCATCCAGGCACGCCACTTTATTCACGTCAACGGTCCATCTGGCCGAAATTCACTTTACCATACACCCAACTTAAAATATGGTATAGTTGTTAAAATACGTAGGTACATGGTTTAAAATATCTAAAATTATAATACTTAGAAATTTGAACTTGGCAGGTTTTCGTACTGTACGTAACACTAGATTAATTGTATAATTATATTTATTATTTAAATATATAAATTAACCTGCTAATTCTAAGTATTAAAATTGTAGATATTTTAAACCAAGTACCTACGTATTTTAACAACTATACCATATTTTAAGTTGGGTATATGGTAAAGTGAATTTCGACCAGATGAACCGTTGACGTGAATAAAGTGGCGTGTAGTGTGCCTGGATGCAGGAGGCGGAAGTCTTGGTGTGGGACTGAGTGTTTTGTACAGCACGAAAACCTGCCAAGTTCAAATTTCTAAGTATTATAATTTTAGATATTTTAAACCAAGTACCTACGTATTTTAACAACTATACCATATTTTAAGTTGGGTGTATGGTAAAGTGAATTTCGGCCAGATGGACCGTTGACGTGAATAAAGTGGCGTGCCTGGATGCAGGAGGCGGAGGACTGGGTGTGGTGGCGATTCTTTGGAATGCCAAATGTTTACCAGTGGATCAGGCTGTTGATAAAAATGATTATGAATGATTTTGAAGTGCATCTAAACTTGGCATTGGGATGGATTTGCACCCTTTTTTAGGCAAACAAATAGCCGATAGGAACTTGGCCCCCTTTTTAACAGGTATGTTTTTGATTAGATACTTTTCACTTCTTTTATTTGACAACAAATCAGGTTGTCATGGTTAAATTATGAGCATGAATTTAAAATTTGTAGAGGTTTATTAAATACTAATTTGGATTTTTTAAAATATTTGTTATTTAAATCGGGTTGCTATTTAAATTTGTAATTTTGATTTAATGTTAATAAATGAAATTGACAATTCATTTGTTATTAAATCTGTCGTACTAGATGTCTTTTGAATTATCTATTCTTTCGTTAATCTGTCAAACTATATTTGGAATTTAATCTTATTCTTAAAACAAATCAATAAAATTCATATTAAATATTAATATGTGACGTTTAAACAAATGGAGGAGAAGATATAGTGAGATAAAGTTTTTATTTCTCTCTCTCTCTCTCTCTTGTTCTTTTATCTTATCTGATACCAGGTGTCTTTCTGTTAGATATAAATAAACCTCATCGTTTTCCAACTGAATATATATATATATGTCCTTTCATCATTTATATTTACATTTCGTCTTTTTTAAATAAAAAGAAAGCAAGATATCGATTGCAAGTCTCTTTAGAGATATAAATAAATAAATAAGGGAGTCAAAATAAATATATGAATAAATAATTCTTTTTCCTATCTACAGGTATATATTCTATTGGGAATTGATTTGATGATTGATTTAGTATGGAGGGGAGTTAAACTTTGAAGAGATTGCAAAAAGTATTTTAGTTAGAGAGCACTTCGGTGTAAAGTGGACATTAGAGTGACTTTATTTATCTTTAGCGAATGGGTTTGGTTCTATTTTGTGAGAAAATAATTTATGTAAAATTTCCACTCAATTTGTTAAAAAGAAAGAATGTCTCAAGGACCGGAAAATTGGCTAAAATAGAAAAAAATGACAAAATTTACTTTTTTATATTTTTTTTAAATATTATTTAACATTCTAAAAATATGAATGATGAAAAAAAAGAACAAACATATTTATTTAAAAATGCATATGTTTTGTGAGTTATATTTTATATTTAAACACAAATTGAAACTAATTAAATTTTTATTATCTCGCCAGAGATAGTATTGGGATCCCGAAAAATTTCGATGTCGAAATTTTGATGTTTTGAAGGTCTCTGAGTCATTTTCACTAAGGTTGTGAAAAATGTCTGTGTGTGTATGTGTGTGGGTATATAGACAAGATTACGCAAAAATGGATTGAGAATAATCAAATTTGGTAAACGGGCTTTATTCAAAATTCGTAGTTTTTTCTCAACTTTTGAGAAATGTAGGTCATTCGGAAGAGGACCATAACCTACCACTTTTTATTTTGTTTCCTTTAAACTGACCGTGAAAATAAAGATATCTGCTTGATAGTTTTTCACATGAATTTCAGCTTGATTGAATCGCTGAAAGAACTGGAATTAATTTTTTAACACGACTGCAAATAACGCGCCAGCACATGACGTGGTGCCATCAGCAAAGTGCCAAACACGCGCTGGTTTAATAAATACTATTTATTAATTTTAATTTATAGTTTGTAATTAATTAAATTTAATTTAAATATAATATATGTGTTAATTAATCCAATTCAAATTTGTGAGTTAGTCGAGTGGAGACTATCCAGATTTTTTTAAGGAATTTTTATCAAAATAGAATATTTATATTTGTTTAATAATATAAGACTAATAATATGTAAATTATTTTTTTTTAGAAAAACTTTTTTAAAATATTAATACAATCTAAAAATATACAATAATATTTTAAAAAAAATATATTCAAGATCTTAGAGAAAATGAAGACACATTTGCTCAATACAAATTCTTATTATTTTTGAATTATCTTTCTTTAAAAATAATAACGTTAGGCAATTCTTTTCACAACCTACATAAAAATATATTTTTATTCCTTAATACTTTATACCCTAGGTTTTATTATTATAAACTTCTCTAATCTGTAGTTAAATTTTTTTTATTCATAAATGACATGATTCGAGTCTTGCAACTCCTCCTAATGTGCATCTATAACATATTTTCGTACCTATAATTTAATCATTTTATATATGATAAATTTCCAAGACATCATCCATTTATCAATTTAATACAATTGAGAAATTACATATTGTAACAATTTAATATGAATTTAATTAGTTATTTCGACGTTAAAATTAATTTAAAACTAATCATAATATTTATATATCTGCAATGGACAAATATTCCCCGAGATTTTTTCAATATTTTTTCTACTGATTTGTCAAATTAACAACATATAACAATAAACTAATTAATTAATTTATAGTTCAGATTTTATAAGGTATTTATTACTTTATGTAAAGGTATTTAATTTATTACATTTTATTGAGTAATTAATAAAATATGTATTATAAAAAAGTTTTTTGTTTCTTTTCTTATATATAGTACATATATTCATATTTTATTTAGAACTTATGATTTTTCTAAAATATGAAAATATTTTAAATTTGATTTGTTTTATTCTATGCTGCACGTTTATGGTGTGGCTCTTGATAATGTATGAAAAATCATATTGACTTCATCCTTACCCATTTCTGATATATATCATTATTATACATTTATTTCTATATTTATCTAACCTTTATGACATGTAATTTAGCAAATTTAATGTTTAGAATGATAAATTTCATTTTATACTTTATGGAAAATGTATCTATAGTAATACTCTATCTTTAGATATATCTACATAATTAAATATTTATTGGACGAGAGGAGATTTATCAAAATCAATTCAATTGCAACTGTCTAAATATATATATATGGAAATAGAAATGTTGTAGGGATGGGGAGAGGGGGAGGTGGTAGTGAAGTAAGTTAGAAGAAGTATGGTGAGGGGGGAGGGGCGGTGAGACCTTCTAGGGTGGTGTGGTCTAAGGAATTTTAGCTTGTCATGTGAATTTCCAATGAATAGACTCTAGAAATGGTACAATTTATCAAAATGTCTATGCTTTGTGATCATTTCATAATATATGAAGTTAACTTGTCAGGGAATTCATTTTCCATTTGGTCCAAATGGATAGAGCCCACCAAGACCAAATCAGATGGGAAAATGACAACTTATTATATGATACGATCTAATTGAATTCTTCTATACTATACTATTGATAAGGAATACAAGGTTGTTATCGAATATAAAATTCAAATAGATGAATATTTTATTTCCTGAACAACAGATTATATACCTAAATAAATATACCCATATAGAAATAATCCCCTTTTAAAATTTTAGGATTCTTTAGATTTTAAAATATAAAATTTATTAGATATTTTATAGACAATTTTTATTATAATCACAATACCTAACATAATTTTAAAAAAAATTTTTGAAAAAATATAATTATAAATAATTTAAATATTTTTGAAAATTGTTATAATTAAAATTTTATTTAAAAATTTCTTTGCAATGAAAACTTCAAAATATCAAATAGATACGAATTTTTTAATATAAATTTAATACGAAAATAACAATGTAAACTATTTAACGATATAAAATTTCAAAATAAATTCACTTTTTTCTTCATTTGAAAGCACTGCTATTTATATATCCTATATAGTCATGTATAGGATATATATATGGTTTATAGGCAAGAAAAAGAGTCGAAGTTAAAGTAAATATAGATATATGTACTTAAAAAAGGAAAAAAGTGTATAAATGAAAATAACGAAATGAAAAGAACAATGAAACGTATATGACTATATATATAAGCAGAGTTTTCTTTATTTTTCTTAAGAGTGAATTCAATAGGAATAAATTCTATAAATGAAAGAGTTACGGGGCTCAAAAAGAAAAGTTTTCTTTTACTTTTTATCTAGATTTTATGAAAGGGTAAGAAAAATAAATAAAAAATATGGATTTAGTTTTTTCTTTAATCTAATTGAGGATAATTCATCTCAAAAGGTTTAAATGATATTAGAAGAAAAAAAAAATTATTACAAACGCTCTTAACATTATTTTCATTTATTTCATTTAATAATAGATCTATTTGAAATCTATCGTATAAAGATATTACTAAATAAGTTACATAGCTAATTAGTAAAATAAATAAATCTATCAATATAGTTAACAAATATATAAAGAACATACAATTAGAATTATTTTTAATTACAAGCGTAATTGAAAAACAAAATTCTAAATAAAAAAATCCTATAATAAATAAACGAAAATTATAAATTATTAATTAATATGATTTTTTTCACAACTTCATGTCCTGAGATGTGGACATGCCCTATTCATTAATTTTTATAATAAAATTAATATATACAAATATATATAAATTCTTTCAATTCAAAATTTTTTCTATTTACGTCATCAAACAAAAAAAATATTTGAATTTGAAGATTTTTTGATGAAATAATCGAATTTTCCCAAAATTAATAATAATTAATATTAAAGAATAATGAGACAAATTAATTAAAAAAAAAACTATGCTAATAGAAAAAAAAAATATTGTGAATTTACCCGTGGAAGTTCACCAGAGGTATATTTTTCTTTAATTAGGAAATTAAGACTTCATCATCTCAAAAAAATATATCCAAATTTAATTATTTCCATTAAAATATTTAATTATATTTAAAGATTGGACAGACAACTTGAAACATTTTATTTATTTGTAAATTCAACATGAAAACTTTTCTTTTATAACAAATTTCAGCCTATAAATGGATATGAAAATTAATAATATAATTAAAAAGGTTAAAGGAAAGTTATTTTAAAAATACGGAGTTTTATGTTACAAAAAATTTTTTATTCAACTTAAAGACAGTTACGTCATCATCAGAAGTTTGTCTGAAAAATATAATACAAACTTGCTGTACAACTTGTCAGTACAAGTTTGTCTGTAAATTATAGTACAAACTTCTGATGATGACATAACTGTCTTTAAGATGAATAAAAAAAATTATGAAACCTAAAACCGTGTATTTTTAATAACCTTTTAATTGTATTATAAGTTTCATTTCCATTTATAGATTGAAAATTGTTATAAAATATTTTAATCATATTTAACTATTATATATTATTATATAATCGTAATTCAAATTAGCAACTTTCATATTATTTTAATTTAGTATTCTAGTAAATTGCATTTAATTCGCTCAGATTATTTAAGAAAAAATTTTTTTTGTATTTTCTTTTACGTGAATTAAAAAATAAAACGTTAAATAAACCGAAAATAATTTAGTTATGTGTATTAAGTTTCAATTAAACTCATTTAATATTAAAAATAACATTTTCTTAAATAACATTATAATTTATAGGATTAATATTTATGAATTATCTTTAACTTTGCACTTTAAACAAAGTTTTAAATAATTTCATATATATATATATATAAACATTTATTTATTTTTATTTTTTACAAATTCAAATGTTTCTTTTTTGTTCTTTTTCATTAAGTTTCTAATTTCAACTATATGTATTAAATAGAGCAACTTCTTAGAAAGTGATATTTATTTATTTTTTTTCAAAGTTGGGGATCTTCTATTCCTTATTATCATTATTCATGCATTTATTTATAGTATATTTTTAAATTTGGGCTATGATATTTTGAGTATATGCTAAGGTCAAAGCCCGAAGTTTGTTCACTTCCCGAATTGGCCGGCCAAATCTCACATTGGCCGGGGCGTGTGGCTAATGTCCGATGCACTTGAATAGTGTATATGCGACTTTGGCCTGCCAATTAGGGAATTGGCCTGTACTCCCTAACCAATGTTTGATGAAGCAAGACTGTTCAGCAGGTTTGATGACGACAAGCACATGGTAGGTGCAGATAAATAAAAATACACATTGGGCAGAACGTCTCAGATTCATTCAATTCATGAAAAACCGTTCTTTTCATGAAGGAATTTAGTAGTCACCTTATGAGGCTATGTTTAACTGCAGGCAAAAGAGGAACTGAGTACGTCAAATCTGCCCAAATCTCCGCAAACGACCCATCTGCAGTGACGATGGTGAAAATGTCGAAATGTCATAAAAGTTCATTTTGTTGTAACAAGTGATGATACTGATAATTTTCCGTAATAAAATAATTTCGTAGATAAGGGAGAGGAAATTTTCTAAAGAGACCAGGTTACTGTGAGAGATCCTTACTAACTAAAACTTCTCCCTTTCGACTACAATCAACCTAGGATAACCGTACCTCCTTGATCTTTGTTCCTAAGGACCTTATTCTTCTGACTTTGGCCGATCGCCCCTTGCTATTTCGCGAACTGGTTGAACAAACCCCGAAATCAAGGATAGATTGGTCATTGGCCGGTGTACGATTCGGGAAGTGGCCAACTTCGGGCTTTGGCCGTAACACGTATATACTCTTTTATTTATTCTTCATTGAAGGTGTTCGATTTAATATATTCAAATCTATCTTTTCGAAATAATTAATCTAATTTTATGATTTACAATAATTAGATCAAATCTACTCTTTTTATTCAAGGAATAATTGTTTACAATTCTGGTTTCAAAAACAGAGCTCTAATGATAAGATTTTTTTTATAAATTTAAGATATTTAATTTTTGGTAACCTCATTTGTCATTATCCCATCTTCAGGAAAAATATTATAATTTTAATTATTTTTTCTTAATAATTAAATTAATCAACAGGTGTTATTAAATATCAAAGAATAACAAAACCATACAAGTGGATGAATATTATTAATCTGACTTTATTTATAAAGCAAAGCAAGCTTTGTTAGAGGGGTAAAGAATTCTTAAATAAATGTATAATTATTAAAAAATTTTAAATTACGGATTATCTGTTTCATACTCTCATACAAATTCGTATAAATAAAAAAGCAAAATGTGCAGCATCGTACACGTGGCGGAAGTGAAACTTCTTACAATCTAGAGAATAAGATAAATTTTAGTTGAGAGTGTGAGTGAGAGAGAAATAGAGAAAAATAAAGGGATCATTTCGAAAGACATATAACAGTATAAAATTTTCGTAACAAATATTCGCTTTATTATTATTATTATCTACTCTATCATCATATCTACATTGCCTGTACTATTGTCGGTTGGTGCTTCAATTGGTAATACTGATATTAATGGCTTGTGATAACTAAAATAAGATATATATGTTCGTGATTCGATATTTTCTATATAACGTGTAAAAACAGCATCTATTGTAGTTCCAGATTTTGTTGTTGATTCCTTGGGATCGTTATTTATAAGCAGACCAAATGTTTCTCGAAGAAAGTTGATCAACGGCAACGAATCATCTCAGATCCAAAATTTACATTAAAATCTCCCCCGAGAATTAGAGGGATTTTATCTTCGCCTCGTTCAAGTGCATTAGCACCTGTGTGGCTATAAACCAGTAGTGAACGGTGTATGAAATAAATAATATCGTCTAAATTTTGGTCGTTATTTTTTTTCGGCATAGTGAAATCTGTGGAGTAGAGAAAAGCAGTTTTAAATGCAATAATAATTTTAAATTGATTTAGTAGTGTTAAAGTAATGTTGAGATTCGGATAAATAACGTGAATGGTCATCGACGCACATAACTGTATGTGTTGGCGTGTGAATCGCCGACCATGTTCACACACACAATTACATGCGTCGGTATGCGTGCACGCTGTATATTTGACTTGAGAATTTTAATTATTTCACGATATATATCTTATCTTATTATGCTAGCTAAAATTGTATATATCTATCTATTTATCTATAACCATTGGTTCTCAAAAACCGCTCTAACGATTTTTTTCAAATTCACACTAGATATAGTATTTATAAAGAAATAAAGAAAAATTGAGTTTTATTGATTACATCTCTTGAAACTTACAGCTTCATTATTAATTTCTTAATTGAAAATTATATATGGGTGACGTAAATGGCATCCATTTTGAAATTTTACTCCCGCCTTTTTTTAATTTTGTATTAATATTTTTTTTATATTTAAAATATTTTAAAATTTATTATTTAATTTCGAAATAAAATTAAAAATATTTATTTTTAATAAAATATATATATATATTTATTAATCCCGCTTTTTTTTTAAATGATATTGTATTAACATTTTTTTATATTTAAAATATTTTAAAATTCATTATTTAATTTCGAAATTTTATATTTAAAATATTTTAAAATTTATTATTTAATTTCGAAATAAAATTAAAAATTTTTATTTTTAATAAAATATATATATATATTTATTAATCCCGCTTTTTTTTTAAATGATATTGTATTAACATTTTTTTATATTTAAAATATTTTAAAATTCATTATTTAATTTCGAAATTTTATATTTAAAATATTTTAAAATTTATTATTTAATTTCGAAATAAAATTAAAAATATTTATTTTTAATAAAATATATATATATATATTTATTAATCCCGCTTTTTTTTTAAATGATATTGTATTAACATTTTTTTATATTTAAAATATTTTAAAATTCATTATTTAATTTCGAAATTTTATATTTAAAATATTTTAAAATTTATTATTTAATTTCGAAATAAAATTAAAAATATTTATTTTTAATAAAATATATATATATATTTATTAATCCCGCTTTTTTTTTAAATGATATTGTATTAACATTTTTTTATATTTAAAATATTTTAAAATTCATTATTTAATTTCGAAATTTTATAATTAAAATATTTTAAAATTTATTATTTAATTTCGAAATAAAATTAAAAATATTTATTTTTAATAAAATATATATATATATTTATTAATCCCGCTTTTTTTTTAAATGATATTGTATTAACATTTTTTTATATTTAAAATATTTTAAAATTCATTATTTAATTTCGAAATAAAATTAAAAATATTTATTTTTAATAAAATATATATATATTTATTAATCTCTCTCAAAAAATATGAAATACGTTTAATATTAAAAATAAATAAATATACATATGAAATTTGTTATTTTTTAATATTAAAAAATATTTAATTTGAGATTAATTATATAAAAAATTTTAAAAAATTCAAAAAAACTTAGCTATAATATTTGACATATGATAAGGTTAATTACAATTTTTTAATAGACATCCTTAATAAATAGAAAAATAATAATTTTTAAATAATATAAATAATATTTAATTATAATCTAATCAAAGAAAATAAAAGTTTGAATCTATTTGATAGTTGATCTTTTTACATATAATTAATCTCAAATTAAATATTTTTTAATATTAAAAAAAAATAACAAATTTCATATGTATATTTATTTTTATAAATGTTTAGGCAAATTTTGAAATTAATATATATTTAAATTCAAATTGTATTTAATTGCGATATCTACTGGACAAGGTGGAGATCTCGCCCTCTTTTGATCATAAGTCATACTAATTTTTATTCTTTGACCCAGTAGAAGCTGAGAAATATTATTCCGGGTCAACGTACTCGCGCGCATGCGCACCATGGACTTTGGACCTAGCGTAACGTAACGCGTTACGAAATTTCAATTTTTCAATTCACTCTCCATTCTCAACCAAATGTCAGGACGCCGCTAAAGAAGTTTCACTTCAAAAAATCCAAGTTATAGAGTTTATTAAATTGCTACTAATTATGTTGATGTTGTTTTTGTTAATGAAATATAATATCAATTAAATGTTTTACCTCTCTTTACATTTTCCCTAGATATATTTAAAAGTGTTAATAATTAACTGGTAGTAAAATTACTATAACAATTTCAAAAAGTTTCAAATAACATACTACAAGCTACAAATATACATTTGAGATAGAGTGAAAGTGAAAGTACAGTTGTTTGCCTGGATAGGAGTGGGAAGGAATAGATCAGATGAATCCTCCTCTCTAGAAACTTAAAATTGATTCCCTTCTTCTCCCTTTCACGTTGCCTTTTACTTTGAGTTTAAATAAACATCAGTTAGATAGACGATTCGTAAAGTTAATTAAAATTTAGTAGTAGGAGAATGAACCTTCACTCTCTCTCTCTCTCTCTCTTACTCATGAAGGGAGTGTAATAAGGAAATCCTTACTGAATATATAACTCTTAAATAATGGTAGGAACTTGGATTAGACGTAATCCTTAGATTGGCACAAGAGGGAGTGGGAGGAAGGTTTAGGTTTATTTGTATAACGAAAATGTTAATTATTAAAACAGCCCAAGTGGCATGACCAGCATTATATTAACCTGCATTTGTCTATAATAATTATAATTCATTATTCTAAGAGTATCCGAAGAATGGAAGTAACACTTAGGATTGGAGAACATTTGGAACAAATTTGAAGAATCTCTTAATTGTTGTTTTATGGTGATTTACAATTTACAAATTATTATTATTCATAAGTAATCTATTGAGTATTTCACAATGGCAACAAACAAACCTAAATTATTATAATAGTAATATTAAATCAATAACAATCTATGTGTGTGGAAATGTAAATATTTGTGCGATTCGATGAATTGGAATAAAATTTGACACAGATATATATTTTAATATCATAATAGAACTACTGGTATATTATTATTTCAGAATTACCTACTCTCCACTTGGTTTTATAGAAAACGGACAAAGTCGAGCTGATGTAAAAAGAATAACGCTGTAATTCTTATAATATTTATTCTGAAACAGAATGGTCAATTAATAATATATTATATATTAATCTATATTTAACCAATGGTTTGAATAATGAACAATTAAATATGTTTAAATAATATAAGATTATTCAAAGAAAGGGGAAATTTTGAAAATTTATTCATTCATGAAAACATTTAAAAAATGCATTTGTCATTTTTTAGTTATTTGAAAAGGGAAGGCTGTGGTGGCCAGGGTACGTGGCTAGAACGAGAGAGGAAAGAATGGCGAAAAATATATTGGTGGGGACACCGAAACATTCGCTTGGAAGACCAAGGACAGGATGAGTGGACTTTGTAGGAAGGGACGTGAGAGAGGTGGGAGAGGGTAGGGATTGAAGGGTTGTGGCACAGGATAGGGACGCTTAGAGAAATGTGGTTGTCTCGAAATCTCGAGCCACATAGATAGATAGTAATTTGAGATGACATCTTACAGTGACCTTATCAACGCAAACAAACATTCTTGTAATCTGTTTCTTGCAATATTGTTCAAGATTTGACGTAACATCTCAACTGGAATTTCTCCAATTGTTTTTCGGATAAATGTCCCAAACAGTACGAATTTCGATAATCACGTTTCTTCGAATCACATATACCTATATATATATATGAATACTTAAATAATATAGATATAAAAATATATGTATATGTATATAAATCTATAGATTTATATACATTTAATATATAAAATACATATAAATATATGTAGATATATAAAAAAACCTATACGAGGGTGGAGTGAAAAGTTTCCGGCCTGACCGAGAAAAACGATGTTTTTAATTTATTTTTGCTAAATTTTTCAACATAATCTCCGTCAACACTGATACATTTCTCATAACTGTGTTCTAATTAATTTAATTAATTTAATTAAATTAAATTTAATTTAATTTAAGTCTCATCAACAGTTATGAATCGACGCAAAAATTCGTTTGTCGGTAGAAATGGTTTTTCGAACATTGGTCTAACGTTAGCAAACGCGGCACCCACGTTGCACACAGCTTTCCATATTCAAATGGTTGGGCAAAATATTTCGCACACGTTCAACTGACATCGTACAAGTCTCAGCTATATTGAATGTTGAAAAATAAAGCAAAAAAAAAAAATTTAAAACAGTTTTTCTTGGTCAGGTCGGAAACTTTTCACCCCGCCCTCGTATATTTAAATTAAATATAAATTCGAAGAAAAAACAATATAAAAATATTTATAAATAAATCTTTTGATTTAAAAATTCTAGATTAAATCTGAAAAAAATTCATAATAAATTGAATGGATAAAATTATATATATACTCTCTATAAATTATTTTAAACAAAAATTTCCTTTTGTTTTAATCAATTTTATCATTTATCTATAATTTTATTTATTTGTTTTCTTGATATTTATCCGATTGAAGAATAGTATTAGTATCTGTAACATTTACATCTATTCCTGTTGATCAATAATAATAAATAAAAATAAAATGATTTTTCTCAAAATTGAGGTATCGATTTTTTAACTAATATATGAATTAGTAAAGTAATTTTCAGGATCTAAGTAAAACAAAAAATATATAAATGTAAAATTATTGCTAATTTGATTATTTAGTTAAATTAGTGAACTAAGTAATTTACTAAAATTGAAAAATATTTTTTTTTATTTTGGAAACCAGATATATGTGTGGTTTGAATTTCCCAGGGTATTTGAAACCATCAAATAATTCTGTTATGAGAATATCACTTATAGATATAACATTTAATAACATTTATAGTAAAATTTAATTTATATACTTATGTGTGTGTATAAAGGTTGAGAACTTGTAATAAAATAATTTGATTTGATGTATATTGTAAAAGTTTGATGGCCTCACGAGATAAAACTTTGCATTTACTAACTTTATCTCTAACTGTTAATTTATATATATTTAAAAGAGATTACATAATTTTTATTCTTTTTATTCTAGAAATGTTTATATTTTAAATATTCCATAGTCAATTGAGTATTTGAACAAGTCATCATGATCAAAAATTACTATAACAAAAATATAATCATTGATTAGTAATTCAGAATAAAACATAATATAGAAATATTTTTTATACACAATATGCAGAGGATTCTTTTTTTTTTCATTTTTAATATTCCTCTTTTTCGGTTTTATTTTACAATATTGAAATTATTTGATTTATAAAATATTTATTAGAAATATTATTATAATATGCCATACAATTACACGAATACTTTGCGCCGGGGCTACATCCCAATAACACGACGCAAAGTGAATTAAGATTTAGTATAGCAAACCATGTAAAGATCGAAGATAGGTTCCAAATACTACTTTTTAAAAAGAAAATTGAACAAAGTAAACATTTAAAAAACAAAAATAATATAAAATTTTATTACATACAAAAAAAACGTATTCAATTAAAACAAAATTCAATTAATTTATGAAAATTAAAATTAATCACTGTCTGACGTGCCCTTAGTGGCTATCGTAAGTCGATTTTCTTGCAAACAAATTTTTTTTTCAATGTAAAATAAATTTCCTTGTAGCAATTGTTTTTCGTAGCTACCGCCTGGGACACTTTAAAACTCCTTCTTCTGTCAGGATCGTTTTTAAAAAAATCTCCATAGCTTCCTTAATCAAACACATAGTTTTGGTAATTTGTTTTGAGGTTAAATTAAAATTAATAAATAAAATAAATAAATTAAAATTTCAAAATACTATTTACAAAATTTACGATGATCTCACTAGTAAACATACATTTTTACCGACCGACGATAGTAAGGGAGGTATTGTTTTCTAACCAAATTTCACATGAGGAGATTTTTACATATCTCCACCAATCATGCATTTTCTTAACAGAAAAAAGTATTTTTAGCATGATGTCTGTCCTTCCGTCCGTCCGTCTGTAAATCCGTCCGTATAGATGTGTACAGCTTGAACGGCTTAACCGATTTTGATAAAATTTGGTATATTTACTTAATCAATCAGTATGATGAATTGATCAACTTTTGGTGTAAATCCGCAAACCTGAAGTGATAGTATTACCGATAGGAAGGGAAGGGTTATTTTCACACCAAATTTCACATGAGGAGATTTTTTACACGAATCATGCACTTTGTATTGGTTTTATCCTCGGGAAAATCATCTTCATTAGTTTTTTCTTAATTTAAAATTATATGACGTCACTCAGCTCTTCATGACGTCACAGCGAGCTCCTATTTATATATTTTAAATAAAATAAAATTAAAAATATTTATGTTATATCCATATCTGTTTTTATTGCATTAATAGATACATTTCAATTATTTGAAATTGTTTCTGTAGCTGGAAATTAATTTATTTCAAACCCTCAGTCGGTTCTGCGCCTGGCCTCAGGTCAACTTATTTAAATATTATCTTGTTACTCCTTGTATTTAATTTTTCACTTAACATTCGACTTTTTTTTCCACAAAACATAACACCTTGATATATATTCTAGGATATCCTTCGAGAGAAATAAAGAAAATTAAAAAAAAAAATCAGACTCGAATCCAAAACAACGCAACCTCGAATATCTAACGATGCACAGTAAAAATTAGAACTAATTAAGCAGCGACGCAATTTCGAAAAATTCAAAACGAAACGACGCAAAGCGAAGTATTGGTGTATTTTTTCATATTTTGAATAATTTAATGAATTTAAAATCTTTATTCATTTTCACATTTTCATTTTAATAGATTGACTTAACCAATAATTTTAAAGAAATTATTTAATATACTAATATTTGTGGAATGAAAATGTAAAATAAACTAAAGATAAAATATAATGAAATCGAATCAATTATTTGATTATGTTTATCTATAAATTCAAGGATTTGGATGAAACTTTGCCAGTGGATTCCTTTTTTAATTCCAAAGAAACTTTCCTTAAGTACGAGATTATAATTATTAAAATTTACATATAAATCTATTGATATTCTATTTAGCTACCATGTTTTATTAATTTGGCAAGCAGAGGGCTCCACTAATTTTTTTGCGTTGTTTTCACTTTTTCAATTTTTTTCAATTTTTTTCAATTTTCCTATATCCAAATCGAACCGAAAAACCGATAATAAGTGAATAATTAGTGAATTAGTCAATAAAACATTACTTAATGGTTGTACATTTCGACGGTGATAACCACCTAAGGTGTCAAACTTAAAAAAATTTCGTAATCTAGAAGAAACCGAGAAATATTGCATAAGAAAAGTTTCTTTGAAATTAAAAAAGGAATTAACTGGCAAAGTTTCATCCAAATCCTTGAATTTTCCCGTTTTGTATATAAATTATAAATTATTTTACAATTTAAAATTATTTCTAATTGCTAGAATTTTTTTTTACTAAAATTCATATTATTTTATTTTATTTACACAGACACACATTTATATATATAATAAATCTGCCTATTCGTTTTGAGACATTGAAATTCAAAATAATATTCATCCGGAAATTCTATTGCGTAATCATAATGCTTGTAGCCTGATGGGCATCCAGCCGAGAAATATCAGGTGAAAAGTGGGAAGGGGAAGGTATATGAGGAGGGGGAGTGCAACTCAATTTGGCAACCATTCACTATAAATGACTCGTGACAGGAATTTCATTCCACATCCCCTCCCCCTTACCACCATCAACACCCACACATACGTCGCATCTTCTTGCTCCAATACCCCCCCCTTTAGTCTCTCTAGTTGTGGATTATATGCTCATTCATGAATTGATAGGGTAATTATTAGATTGAACTGGATGACTGATCTAATAGTAAAGGAGGAAGTGAGAGGGTGAATCACACACCAGTAGACAAATATTAATGATGAAATTTCTCATTTGCCGATTACCATTTAAATCACTCCACTGGAATTTCTAATTTAATATATTTCCATTGCTCTTTTACTATGCATTTAATATAGAACAATATAATTTATATATCCATTGACTATTAATAATTAATAATAGTTTATTAAAAAATGATTTTTGCAAAAAAAAAAGTATTCAGATTTCATTTGAATGTCATTTGAAAGGTATATTTATTTTAAAAATAACTATATGAAAATGAGTAAACATTTAGTTTTAATCTTTATTTTTTCAAATTTCTAAATTTTCTAAAATAAATAATAAATAAATTTTTCAATTTTATTAGCTAGGTTAAGTGATTTGACAAAATCATTAATACAAATATTTACTAGTTTTTACTTTCCCGCATACTTCGTATAAGGGAAGTATTGGAATCGTAAAAAATTTCGACTTCGAGATTTCGATAGATCTTGGCTTTTTAGACCTCCCTGAGTCGGAAAATTTCATTTTTCGAATTATGTCTGTGTCTGTGTATGTATGGATGTATGGATGTATGTAATGTTTGTCTGTGAGCAAATTTACTCAGAAACTAATCAAGCTAGGACTTCGAAATTTGGTACACCGATATTATTCACAGTTTGTAGATTTCTATCAAAATTTCGTCAAAATCGGTTAACCGGAAGTGGTACTTTACCTACACTGGTTGCGTTTACCTTTCAAGTAAAGTACCAGTTTGCTTCGAGATTTTTGCTTCCTATTTTGTATATAGATTTAAAAATATGAAAAAAATTCAGATACCAAATTTCATCATGATCTGACTGCCGGAAGTGACATTTTACCTATACAAGTAGCGTTAGGTGTAAATTATAAATATATATAATAGAGTGTTAAACCATTTTACTTTATAATTTAAATTAATTAGTTTGTTTATTTTTTATCGTTGTTAAAACATAATAATAATAACCTAATTACCTATTTATATGCGGGAAAGTATAGGGGAGGACACTCCCGCTTTTTAGATATAAAATTGATATGTTAGCACCTTTAGCGACAGGGAGTAACTCAAATTCATTTAAATTTAAATTAACTAATGAGATTAATGATTAAACAAAATCTCTAGTTATGTCCAGTTATTTCTCAAGTTAAAAACATTTTATATTTTAGTCGGTTTGCTAAATTAAATTTCAACTAAATATTAATAAAATAATTAATTGATCTCACTTAACTTTGAAAATAATATTAATAAGATGTTTATAATAAATAAATAAAATATTATTGATAAATTTGTAAGTCAATTTTTTCGAAAAAAAAAATGTAAATAATAAATATAAATAACTTTTTAATTTATAAGATTATTAAAAGTTATAAACTTATTTCATATTTTGTTACTTATATATAAATAAATATTTTTGCGTATTATTATCATATCATATATAAAAGTTAATATATACTATATACTATATAATATATATATATTCAGAGTATATATTTATATAAAAATGAAAATATATTGGAAAGAAATGAAGAGAGCGGAAAAATTTGAAGAATTTTTCGTTAATATTCAATATTTATATTTATATAATATACTTGTTGATAAAAAAAATGTTTATAATGATAAGATTTATGTCAAATAAGGTCACAGGGAGAAAAAGTGAGAGAGGAAAAATAACATTAAAATATATTTTAAATTTAATATTATTATAAATATTCCTAAAATATTTTTAATAATAATAAAAATGGGCTTATATATACTTTCAAAATCTTTAAAAACCATAGTTAAATATCTTAAAAATTACTTGTTATTTTGTTGGTATTTTTATTACTTAATTTATTACTTATTAATTAAAAGAGAAAAATTAAATAATTCTTTAACCAAAAAATGTGGCAGAACTGGAAAGTTAAAGTTAACAATAAACCATTTTAATGTCGATTATTTAAATTCCATCTTTCTTCAAAGACACAAATTGTAATTACGTTTAATATACGTTTAATATAAAAATGAATCCTTATTTTCTCGCATCCGATTACAATTCTTTTTTTTCATATAAAGTTTCTAATAGTTTCTACAAGGATAATATGAAAAAAAAATTAAGAAAATTGGAAAATTTCAGAAAACTTAATTACGACTATTTGATTTTCCTACCTGTGGTGTGAAATGAATTGTTAGTCAGATGATGACCCCCTCTATTCCCAGTCCATATGCAATGTTTATTTGTTTATTTTTGTTTTTTTACTATATATTTTAATTCATTATTTTTGACAAATTAGTTTGGGAAATAGACTTATTAATTTACAAAACATTTATTTTATTTTTGTGATAAAACTAATTATTATTATTATTGTGAACTAATGCCGGAATTTTCAAATTCATTTTCTTTCACCTCATAATCTGCAATTTAAAGTCATATCGGTAAAAATTATGTTGAGGAACATATACGAGTCACGTCTTTGCAATGGCAGACGGCTTGGGATGAAGAAATTAATGAACAACCTCATCGAAACTACAATTTTGAAATGGAAATGCAAAAGCCAAGACGCGCGTTTTGATACCCACGCATCTTTACGACATTCCATTCGATTTAAAACAGTTACAATTTTCAGTGCTGCTCGTGTTTGTGCTATTAATCTTGAAAATGTACATTATTTTCTCATGGCCAATTGTAAGTCACCTGTTCCCGTGTCGGAAAACCGTCAGATTTATTTATTTACTCGCCAGAAAACAAAACAAACAATGTTGTGTATCAACAAGCATTGCAGTAAGCGACAATAAGAGAATTGACAAGGAAATAAAATTGTTGCAGGCTTAAAATAATATATATATATATATATATATTATTCATAGTTAAGACAGGACAGTCTTTCGGTTCAGCTAGTCATATAATAGATAGAAAGAATGAAAATTAAACTGAATCCTTATTTGAAAGATGTTTTATTTAATCTATATATATAAAGGAGACTGTTTGTATGTATGTATGTAATTCGTTTACTTTTTTGCTGTCATAGTTTAATATGTTAAAATGTAAGTTATTTACATTTTAACATAAAATAGAAAATATATTATTTAAGGATTAAAGAATAAAAATAGAAAGTAAATTAGTGAATATTTTAAAAATTAGACAATTTGTGGAAATTGAAATAACTAAGAAATGAGAGGTGGAGGGGATGAGGAGAGAGGTGAGAGTGTGTGTGAGCGGGAGAGAGAGAGATTTAAAGTTTATATATAGTTCTCCGTGTTGTTCATTCAAGAGCCAGGCGTGGCCCACTGACTGGCGGACTCATTTTACACAATGTATATAACTAGCAATCAAAGAATTATTATAAATTTTAACTTTTTATTTTAAATTCTAATATTCAAATATCATTTCAATTAAATAATTTATTCTAAAAGTTCTCATTTTAATTAATATAATAAAATATTTAAATCATATTTAACTTAAATTATTTTGTATTTATTCTTTCCATATTTGAATAGGTACTTCTTTTATTTTAAGGGAGGGAATTAACTATGATCTAAAAAAATTAATAAATGAACTTAATAATAAAAAATCAAATAAATCCATTAATTTAAATTAATACTATTAATGAATGTATATATTGTTAATTTATCTTTAGTTTTATCAATACTTTTATACCGTTAATTTTTATAAATTAATTTTTATAAATTGTCTCAAGTCTCTAACTTTGCATTTTCTCTAATTTTATTATAATTAAAAATATTCAATAAAAATCAAACAATGAAATTAAAATATCGAAATGAAATGATCAAGAAATATTATACTCTATTATAACATATACAATACTTATAAACTATAGGCGGAGGAAATATTAGACGATATCATTGAGGGTTAATGCCAAATCGATCAACATTATTAAGATATTTTCATTATGACAGATATTAAAAAAACCGCGAATTCAATATCTCTGTTCACTAATTATTTGTAGACTTTAGTAAAACCTACGCATGACTCAATATAGATCAGCATAAACTTTTTCAAATTTTGATCTTCAAATTTATCTTGAAGGTAGTAAAGAAAGAGTAAGATGTGGAAATCAATTGTAAAATATTAGGTGACCCAGACGACTTAAATATAATAGGAGATTCGGCAATTGCAATTACAGATAGCGAGGAAAAATTAATCGAGGTAGGAAAAGAGATGAGGTTTGAAATTAATAATGATAAATAAATATATTTAGAAACAAACAGGAGCAGTATTAACATACAAAATGTAGAATTTGAATATGTAGAAAAATTGAATGTAATCACGAAGGATAATAATATTTGAGAAGAATTTAAATCGAAGTTGCAATCGGAAAACACGCCTGTTATCATGCAGTAAAGAGGCTTATCTCATCAAAATTATTATAAAAGGGAATGAAAATTAAAATATATAAAACAATTATTTTGTCTGTTGTATTATATGAGTGTTAGACATGGTCTATGATCTTTGGAGATGAGAGTGGATTCAGAGAATAGGATTCTCCCCAGCATTTATGGGCCAAAGAAAGATGACTACATCAGGGAATGACGTACGAGAGATGGAACAGAGGCTCAGGATATGGACACTTGGAGAAATGTGGTTGTAGCTGCCAAGAACTTTCGAGTACCGTTGAGCCACGCATGGTCTATGACCCTGGGAGATGAGAGTAGATTCAGATTATTCTTTCCAGCATTTATTGGCCAAAGAAAGATGAGGTCACCGGGGACACTTGGAGAAATGTGGTTGTAGCTGCCAAGAACTTTCGAGTAGATAGATATAACATATTCAATAATAATATATATAATTAATTTACTAAATAAATTAAAATATATTTTAAATAATCACACAATAAGAAATGAATGTTTTATGTTATACATTGTTTGAAACAAAATGGATGAAAACCTTTTACTACTTTCAACCAAATACTATGTACCACTCGGGGGTACAGGGGGCGGAGCCCCCGTCTAGATGTGAAGAGCGACGAAGGAGCTCTGAGCAGCTAGTTTAAAATAATAAAATATAAAAAAAAAAATAATATATCGTTTTTTTTTCATGGACTAAAAAGAATGTAATATTTTTTCTATAAGCCTGACAAAGTTTATGGATGACTTGATTCATATACAACTAAAAACGTTGGGAACCTACCCCTACCTCATTTGCGTTAGACCTGATTAATAAGAATTCATCATTAATTTTAATGCTATAAAATATTTTTAATTACTTTCAAAATTAAAATCTATCCTGAAATCAATATTTATGCTTCAGAATAAAAAAAATTAGTCGGAGCAAAACAAAAGGAGTTAGTTACTAAAAGCAATTAATCGCTAATTACATTAAAATTAATTAATTATAATTCAATTATATTTCTTGCATACCTCCTAGAGATCCATTGAAATATAAAAACTTTAAAGTCTATCTCAATTTAAAGTTGATGAAAAATCGATTTCAATTTGTCATAAGAGCGAACAGACAGACAGACAGGCAGACAGACATGAAGTGAAGTTGAGAAAAACGTTATAAAAAAGGTTTAGAATTTTTTTTTAAATTAAGATACTAATTCTCCACTTTTGGGTAGTTTATTTTTAAGTAATTTAATAATCACAATATTATCTCTTGCCAGATAGTAAAAAAGGCATAGAAAATAGAAAAACAATTGCAAGAAATCTATCAGAAACGATTTAAAATACATATATTCACTACAATAAAAGAACTAATTATTATAAAGCAATGTGCAAATTATCTCTGTCAAGTTTAAAAATATTTCAGACGCCATTCACTGTACTGATTATTCCCATGTGACCAAGATTATTAGAACTTAACTGTTGAATAGAATTTAATTTTTCTAAAAGATTTGAATGATGTCCAAAGGTATCCCTTTGAGTCAAAGATCCCCCACTCTTCTCTATAATTTAAATTTCTTTTGGAAACAATTTTTTGGTTCAATTTTTTTGAAATTCTCTTTTGAAATTATGTCATAACTCTGACTATAATACCTATATTCTTATAGAATAATCGTTTATATATTTTGTGCAAATTATTTCCACCAATGAATTAATTTATGAGAAGAATAGTATTTATAATTATTGAATAAGTAATTTTTAAATTTTCAATAAATTTAAATATAAACAAAAACAAACGAAATAATATATTTAACATTTTATTAAGAATTTAAATATATGATTCAATATTGATTTATTGACAATTTTCCCTCCTACTATTCCAAATATAAACTAATTTCTCATTATTAATTTTATTATTATTATATAAGAGATGACCTGTTTCTTAAAAAATTATATGATGAAAAAATATGTTGTTGTTCAAATAATATTTTATTATTTTTCTTTTAATATCAAAAAAAATAAATAAATAATATGATATAATAAAATTCCAATATAAAATAATTTTCTTCTTTATTGTAGTTGTAAAACATAGAAATTAAAAACCACATATGTTTTTTAATATACAAGGTTATTTATTTATGATAGTATTGAGGTATTAAAAATTTTCGATGTCATGAACAATGTTTAGGAGAAAATAGGTAACTTTATTTCTATTTTATTTGTTTGTTCTTCTATTGTATAAACGTATGAGTGGGTAAGCGGGGCTAGAAGATTTTATTGATTACGCTAGGGTTTTTATTATTTGACGCCTTGGTATTTTATAAATAGAAGACCAAGTCAAATAAATAAAAAAATTGACTACTTTGAATGATCATAAAATGTATTTGTTTTTTTTTTTATCTCTATATCCCATTCTCTCCTTGGATTTTCACCCTTTCCTTTTCATATAAATCTCCTGTCTGGTTTTTAACTAATTGAATTATGCAAAACATAGACCAGCGGTTCTCAACCTGGGGGCGTGAGCACATTCTAGGGGGGGATGCGGGAGCATATCAACTGCCCGCAAACTTTTGAAAATTTTGTTGTAAAAAAAAGGTAAGATGATTTTGCAATACTCTGAAACAGGGGGCGTGACCTCACATCAGTGTTCTAAGGGGGGCGCAAAGCCTGAAAGGTTGAGAACCCCTGGTATAGACAATCTGACAAAAAACCACTTCGTGGTAGAGGTTCCCCGCCAAGTTGTGAGCCCTAAAAAGTTACGAAATCAAAAAAGTTAGGGTCCCGCGAAGTTGTCTTTCAAAAAAATTAGTGAAATCAAAGTTTGGAGGCCGCCAAGTTACTCACCTTACAATATTAATTGTTTTTAAAACGTTCATTTCCAGAATAGTGTATTTAATTGCATTTCCAATAAAACTTTTTCAAATAGTGGTAGTACCTCCCACATTACCACAGAGTATTTGCAAGTAGATAGATAAAGGCGCCATAGGGTGAGAAGTAGCGTAGATGCCTCACATTCTCGTGGTTTCGGGCCCGGAAAGGGAATTTATCTACTGGGGTCTATGGGACAGAGACAACCCAGCTTTTGGGATCAAAATTGGGAAGCTACTAGATAAAAAGTAGCGCCTCCGATCAAGAAAATCAAGGTAAAGGTTGATAGGACCCGTTCTACTGTTCATATATAGGACATCTAATTAATATAACCGACTTCATAGGCGTTGTCCTTGTATAGAACGTACAAAAATTAGAGTTTTTTATATAGTATAGACAATTAAGGAGCTTTTTTTAAATGATATTTTACTTTTGATTTTTTTATATAAAATCAATTATTTTAACCGTAAAAATTAAACAAAAAAAAAATCTAAAGATAATTTCAAACCGATTTTAATTTGTTTTACACAATTATATAATTAACAATTCAAGCCCTGTCATAGAAAGTATGTTGTATCATTCATGTAAAATTCTCCTTGAATTGTCAGTTGTATTAAGTCACGTGATCTTATTTGGGAAAACCATAATCTTTATTCAACATGACATGGAAAGACTAAAAATTTTGAAATTATAGATAGTCTATTCATTGAATTCCAAAAAAATATTCTTCAATAAACAAATTCATTCATAATTTCTTGGATGTCAAAGAATTATTATACTTATTTAGTAAATTGATTTCTATTCTAAGTTATGGACGATAAACCTGAATAAAATCAAATTCATCAAAACTATCACATTGTGTGATTCAATACCCAATTAGAAAAATTTCTTATATATATTATAGATGTTCATCATTGATCAAATATTATAATAAAACAAATTGAGATTAAACAACATTTTGATCATTTTTTTATAATATTCTATATTTTTATATTCTATTATAAACCAATCAAATCTAGGTAATATTATTAATATACCTTCTAAATATTTAATCAAATTTTATTACTAAATTTAATAACACGCTTTTCCTTTATCAAAAATTATATACAATATTCACTTGTATATGTGTAAACATCTCCCTCCCATCTCTTTCCCTTTCCCAAACCAGAATTTGATGTATTGTTTCCCATATAGAATTAGGGAGAAGATACGATACCCTATTAATGATAGAATGTTAGAATGTAGTGGATTGAGGCCAGAGTGGAACATAAATCATTATTCTCAAACATTCTACTATAACTATATGTATACTAAGGGGGAGAATTATTGTATTCTAACTCTATTATAATAATAATAATAATAATTATTATTATTATTATTACTATTATTATTTTAGAATGCAATATAAGAGAAACTCCAATTATTTAGAAAGTGCTATATTTTATATATGAAATATAATTTATAATTTCCAAATGTAATCGATAATTTATGTACAACCATTGAGGGTCATTCTAATATTCAATCATTTTTTTTTTGTTTCAATCAGGCTTGGCTAATATGAAAATTTAATTTGCAGAGAATTATGAGGAAATAGATCGTGGATGGAGAGGGAAATGGTGTACTAAAAATAGATAAACCTGCAAACCTCTATACTAAAGATATTCTCTAAGATAAATTTCTAAGATGGTCTTGATTAAACAACAGAATCTATACTAGGATCATTTCTAAAATATCACTTGCCTTGATCATTAATAGCTTTTCAATGTTATCATCCATGAAACAATATTATCCTCAAACTATAATTAAAATTCAGTTAATAATATCAATTATTGTATTTCTATCTAATCTTATATTACAAACTGAAATTGTAGATAAAATTTGTTTTGGTTATTTATTATTTGTTTATAAATTTATATAATTCATAAATTTTTAAATTTCCTCTTTGGTCTCATTTTTATTTTTCGTATTTCATAATGAAAGTAATTAATAAAAATTTGTTATAAATATCAAACGATATATTATTCTGTTGATTTAACAATATGTTTATAAAAGTAAATCCTACAAATTGGAGTTTATTGTTTTTTTTTATAACATAAAATCAGTCATACCCTCACTTCTCCCACATTTATATTTTAAAACAATTAGGAGTATTTGTAAATAATTATAAAATAAATAAATTTAAATATTTTATGACTATTATTATTATTATTATTATTATTATACCAGGGAAGGCCAAAAAGTCCGTGAGTTTTAGAATTTCCCGTCTCGTAAATGAAATGACAACACTGATCCTGTTGAAATTTGAATCAGCTGGGTCTTTTAGTTTTTGTTTGACCTGTCTTACTAGCAGAATACCTCGTGGAAAAAGGAAAAAGTGAATTCACATGAAAATCCATGTATTGGAATATGAATTGAAATCTGCACTATTCTCCGAATTTAGCCCGGAGTGACTATTTCTTGTTTTCAAATTTGATGAAATGACTCGGCAGAAAGAGATTTGACTCCAACGATGAAATCATCTCACAAACAAATCTATTTTGATGTCCTGGACAAGTCTTTTTTTGAAAGGGATAAAAAAATTGGAGAAACAAAACATATTTAACCTGAAATTCTGTTAATTTCATACAAAAATAATGGATTATATTTTTTACAACTATTATTTAATTTGATATTTGTAGAAATAAAATTTATCAAACATGATGAAATTGAATATAATTGGACAAGCCGAAACAAAATAAAATATTCTTGATCCTGTCGGATCACCTGGGTCACTAGTGAAGAAGTTAAATAAAAAACATTCTTAACTCTTTCACACGGGTTGGAATAAAATTAGTTGGGAAAGGAACCCTGAAATAAATTTCACCGAAAGAGTGCAGTACGTTTGACTATAAGTGCTTAGGCGTTTCACCTTAGAGAACCAAGATCAGAAAGAAATAATAACAAAATTAAATTAATCAAAATATCCGATGCTAACATATGGATTTTCAAAGGAAAAGTTAGGTTCACTTTTTTACAAATAAAAGACAAAGGTTCGTTGCCAGGTTATAATATTTAATGAAAGAAAATTAATATAAAATAAAAATAAAAAATGAAATTGATATAAAAATTAAAAGGAGAGAACCCTTAGAATTTACAAATTTACATATCTATATACGAAATGTAAGGTTTATGGTAAATTTTTATATTTTATATTTTTCTAGTTATTTATTTGAAATTAATTCAGTAAGTATATGTTGTATTGGAGTATACCTTAAAATTATATTAAATTTGATTGTAGACACCTGTGGCGTCGACAAAATCTCCCCGAACGTATAGAAATGGAATCCCTAACTTTCTGTTCTTCGTGAGTTTGATTGGTTTTTGTTTTTTGTTTTTGTTTTAGTTATGGCTTGTTATCCCTGATTTACAATTCTGGATATAACCTTTAATCCCAATTGTTAGTATTTTCAATTATATTTTGATAGAATTAATTCTTTGTAAGGAAAGTTTCTCCAAGTTTTAACTGAAATAAGAGATGAGAGGTTCTGCTTAAGTTTCTGTATCCATTTCACTCTCTTAACTTACCTATACGGAATTTCTTCGTATTCTGGGTTAGTTTTTGTCACATTTTTCCCGTCTAAACTTATACAACAAATAGAAAAATAGAGTTCTCAAAACTATCCCAATTCTCAGTTTAGTTTAATGCAATTACAATATACCTACATAAAATGTCGAATTTTGAAAATTTAAAAATTAATAATTATAAGAGAATTAAATTAATTATTTAAAGAAATTAAAAAGGGCTTAAAAAAAGTAAACTTAAAAGCCTAAGTTTAAATTCTTCTTTTTTACAGGAATAATTTTGGATATTTATTAATAATTTATATTTTTAGGTTAATATAACTATTTTTAGAAAATGTAAATTCATATACTTACTAATAAATATTTTTATTCAAATAATTAACTAAATATAATTTTTTGTTTCAAAAATGACATGAAATATGGGATGAGGGCTTTATTAATAATTAATAAATACATACAAAAAAAGCTGGAGTGTCCTCCATTAGACTTTCCCGCATATAAATAGGTAATTAGGTTATTATTATTATGTTTTAACAACAATAAAAATAAACAAACTAATTAATTTAAATTATAAAGTAAAATGGTTTAACACTATTATATATATTTATAATTTACACCTAACGCTACTTGTATAGGTAAAATGTCACTTCCGGTAGTCAGATCATGATGAAATTTGGTATCTGAATTGTTTTCATATTTTTAAATCTATATAAAAAATAGGAAGCAAATATCTCGAAGCAAACTGGTACTTTACTTGAAAGGTAAACGCAACCAGTGTAGGTAAAGTACCACTTCCGGTTAACCGATTTTGACGAAATTTTGAAAGAAATCTAGAAACTGTGAATAATATCGGTGTTCCAAATTTCGAAGTCAGATTAGTTTCTGAGTAAATTTGCTCACAGACAAACATTACATACATCCATACATCCATACATACACACACACACAGACATAATTCGAAAAATGGTATTTTCCGACTCAGGGAGGTCTAAAACGCCAAGATCTATCGAAATCTCGAAGTCGAAATTTTTGACGATTCCAATACTTACCTTATATGAAGTATGCGGGAAAGTAAAAAGATAATCATTCTAAATATTATAATATTATCGTGTTTTAAAAGATTGGGCTAATTAATACAAAATAGATCATATAGTACATTATATAATAATAATTTGACATGTCGAATATATAATATCATAAAATTTTCCTAAGACAGATTAGTAAGCCATCTTGGGTCATTACAATGGTTTTATTTTGACATTCTTTAATATTTCTTGACTCGTTTTGATTAATTTATTTAATTAAGTTGTGATAAATTAAAACAATTTCAATGATAAATATTTCTTTTATGTCATTTATTATAATATACTATTTTATAAATTTGGTATATAATATTGTAAAAGTAAAATGATTGTAAAAAACTGTTTTATTTTAATGATAATTGAAAAACAATCCATTCCATTATATTACTATATTTTCAAATTGAATTAAGTGAAATAAATTAGATTATAATTAATTTTCTTATATAAAAGTAATAGATTATTTTCCAATAAGGTTATTTTATGACATTTAATGGTGGTGAAGTTTTTACAAATCATTAAAATAAGGAGTGAGTGACATTTATAAAAAAAAAAAGAAAGAGAAAAGGAGAAAAATGAATAATTCAAGGTAAGAGAAAAAAATAAAAATAAAATAATTTATAGAAATTATTCTCAAAAATGTCAATTGAATTTGAAAAGTTAAATAAATAATAATAATACATTAAAGAAAAATGATGTTATTTTTATTTTAAAATATTATACTATTTAGAGCATAAAATACACGTAAAGACATCTTTCATCATTTTCTCTCTCGCTCCCTGTGCTTAGTCTACGAATTCGCGTCATCTTTAATTCGATTGTAAACTGGGCCAAATAAAATTAGCATGCTAGAGGTGGTTGAGTTATTGCGAATTCTGCGCTTGTACAACGTGGAGAGCACAACCTTCTCTTCCTCTCCCTCTCCTTCTCTCCTTTCTCTTCACCTCACCGTTGGATTCTAACCAACCCATTCCAATTTTCGAGGTGGTTGTCTGTATTTTCCAAGAAGGTGGAGGAAATGATGGGGGTTGGAGGGTTGCAATGGTGGCTTTGGGATTGTTAAGGAGATGCTCAAGTAAAATTAGTTTGGACAAAGACCGAGAGATCATCAACATCATCACAAGACAGAAACCGACAAGCAGATAAAGAGAGAGAGAGAGAATTTTCCCCCACACACAATCTCTTTACCTAATCAAAGTATAAATAAATAAATAATTCTTTAATTTATTTTACTTAAAAAAAAAATCCAATATAATTCACAAAGAAGAGAAGAAAGATGACAGAATTTGTGTACTATATATAAATGTCTCATATAAATTATAATTAGATTATTATTATTATAATATTACCTTTGGCTCTCTGAAATTATTAATTAAATTAAAGCTATTTTTTTGATATGAAATAAACTAATTAGTTTGTCATATGGATAAGATCCATCTAATATTATTATTAAATTTAAAGAATGATTTTTTTTTTATTAGATGAATATTAAAAAGTTTTATTAATAAATACGTTATAAAATTTGATAAAATTAATTAAGAACATTTAGAATAAATTTAATAATTTCAATATTTAATTATTAGTTATACACATAAAAATGTATATTATATTCTGTGTATGAATTGCTAAAATAATTATAAATTTTATATTCATTGTCGAACTTGCATGGACTATGGTCCGAGGATTAGGAGGTTTACATAAATTAGTGATTCTCAACCTGGGCGATCGACATCTTAAAGTGGGCGATTATTTGACCATACGCTTTTTTTTGGGGGGGAGGGGGGGGGGGCGAAATCATTTTCAACTCTTAAAAAAAGGTAAGATGATTTTGCGATCAGGTTCTGAAATTCGGAATCTGGCTCTAAGTATCACCAAGTGTACATACCTTATATTAGGGATTATCATGCAATTATTATCTGTTAAATTTTTTTTTTTTTTTTTGGCTTTTTCGGAATATATCTCCATTTAGCCAGCTTTCTCAGATTTGTTTATTATTTATATTTATATATCGATGCACTCGGCGAGGTTTGAACCCTCGAACTCGAGTCGGCGGACCGGTCACTATAACCTCGCGGCTAATTTATAGGAGGCGAATTATGAAGCTGGCCTTACGAAGTGGGCGTTTGTTCCAAAAAGGTTGAGAAACGCTAACATAAATTCTTATTAAATGTTTTATACCAAAAAAATTCATTTGTTTTTTTAAATATATAGTATAATATGATTGATGATCCATAGTCTATGTGCAATTTGAGGTAATTTTAAAATAATAATAGTAGATTTGTGTGTGAGTATTTTGTTATTCATAATAATCAATTAATTTTTAATATACCACACACACAATAATCTTTAAAGAATATATACAGTTTGTATAAAATCTTATTTAAAGTACATATAAGTAAGTAAAATAAAAAATTGGCAAATAAAAGATGTTCCATATACTAAAATATAAATATACTTAAAGATAAGAAAAATATATTTGTAATATAGGTATAAATGAAAAATGTGATTGTACCTATAAAAAGTCAACTATTTACAATCTTCTTAAAAAATTTATTATTATAATATTTAGGTCAAAAAATATTTTTAATATAATGAAATGTATATGTTCTATATTTATTATTAATACAACCACCAACATATATCGGAATCTTTGAAGGGTTTGAATTATTATCATTACAATGTTGAATAATAAATTAAATGATAAGACTAAAGAAGAGGATCAAATTTATATATTTTATTGTAATTGTATCGAAATGTTATCTAAAATATAATGAACCGAGTTGAATGTAATAATAGATCTTCAAAAACAAAATGGAATTAGATTAAAACAAAAGAGAGATATAAATCTAAAATATTCATATATAAGCAATTCCAACATATCAATGAATATTTGTTGTTGTTGTTGTTGTTGTGGTAGACAATGTCTTGGACAATCGAACAAATAATATACAAGGCTGTCCATAAAATAGGCTAATAATTCTCTGTGACAACAAAGCGGACCATTTGTGGTGATAGGGGTGAATGTGAAAGAGGTTTTTGGGGTTGAGTCCCTCTCTCTCTCTCTATAGCCGTTTAGTGGGTGGCGTGGGGACAGGGGTCGGAGTTCAATTAATTACACGCCGACACCACTCAGCCCCTCGGCGTCCCCTCGAGTTCAAATCGTTCGATTAGAGAGAAATCGGAGCTGGAGATGAGAGGTGATGGAGTAGGTGTGGGTGGATGAATGTAAAGGGGAATGACCCCAAGGGGGTTGTGTGGGTCACTAGACGATTGTACAACTTCAAAGGATGTCATTTGCCACATATTTTATACGATTCATGATTAGAAACAAAGTGATCGAAATATATATACACAGAAAGAGGTGGAATATTCATAAATAAACTAATATTATATACATTATTATGTATATAGGAATATTAAATTAAATTATATTGTCATTTAATTATGAATTTCATGGTTCAATTTCAAAGATTAATTCTATTTACTATATTATGCGAAAATGAACTAAAATAATTAATAAAATAATTTTAATTTTTGTAAATATGGGGCAAATTAATAATATAGACTCGTTTTCAAAATAAATATTTCAATAACTATATATGTATATACTTGCGTGCAGCTCTAAATCGGCTTAAACCATAAGCGCGTATACAAAGTCTTAATTTTTGAAATGGCTAGGCCGATATTTATAAAATCTATATATTGTAAATGTATATCTTACTATATACTAGCAAAAATTGTATATATATTTGTATATTTTTGAATTAAATTCACACCATTGATAATATTTATAAAGACAAATCGATTTATATTGGTTTCAGCCAGGAGAAATATCATCTTCATTAGTTTTTTTTCCTTCTAAATTATAATTTATATGACGTCACTAACTACGTTATCCTTATTTTTTTTTTTTCTCTTGCCATTTTTTTTAATTGATTATGTATTAATATTTTTTTATATTTAAAATATTTTAAATTTTTTATTGAATTTCGAATTAAAATTAAAAATATTTATTTTAATAATATTTTAGAATCAAATTACAAAATATATTTATTAATCTTTCACCAAAAAAATCTAAAAGTTATCTTATCTGACTTGCAAAAATTGTAAGATAAATTATATTTCTGTTTTTCTGTCTTGAAAACATTATACATACCTATATTTAAGATATTTTAAAAACAATTTCTTTCTTTAATTAATATTCATTTAAAATGATAATTAAAGAATATCTTATTCAAAATAAATCATTGAATACATCTGTTCTAATAATATTAAATACAAATAGAAAATCATAAATAAATAATTTTTTAATTCAGGTTCCTTTAAATCTTTAAAATATTTGAAATTTTTTAATCTGTTTTGTCGTTTAGTTTTTTGTTAATTCTTATAAATTTTTATTAGTTTATTTTATATCTTTTTTTTAAATTTATTTTCGTGTTTATTTTTTATTTTATATTTATTTATTGTTCTTTTATTAATTAATTTTTAGATAGTTTTATAATTTTTAATATTTTTTTTCACTAAAAGATATTATTTATTATTTATTATTATTGAGGATCCCAAGTTTCATTCATTTTAATCAGATTGATGCAATAATGTAACATTTAATAATTGTAATAAATAATTAAAAAATTGTATATCAATATTTTTTAAAGGGTCGAGCGATAGCTTGTAAAATAATTTTTAGAAAAAGTTAGAATAAAAAATAAATAAACTAACAACTATAAAAATATAAGATTTTTCATCATTAAAAATAAAATGTAATATTATTTAAAAATACTAAAATTTATTTTACATACTGACATTGACCATATAATTTGAACAATAAACCTAAACTTTTAATTTTTTTTTACAAATATAGTATTTTACTATCTCTTTTAAAAAATTGATCACCTAACATTAAAATTTAAATTAAACTTTAAAATGTTTCATTCATATGAAAATATGTATATCAGTTATATAATTTAAAAAATTGTCTTTAATAAAATCATATTATTTTATTTAATTTTTGAATATAAAATAATAAAATTAAGTAATCATTTAGTATCGATAGTTCGTTAATAAAAATTATTATAAAATTGATTAATGATTGAATATTTATATCTATAATCTTATTATCTCAATTAGTTTAATACAAACATTATAACCTCCTTGAATTATTAGTGTAATTTATCATTTGTTAATGAGATAACTCATTGCACCTTGTTAGTAGTAACATACTACTTGAAGTTCAATTCTGTGTATGTATCTACCAATAAGAAGATAAATAAATAAATTCTAGTTATTGTAGAGTTATATAACTACTATTAAAATTCAATAGGAAATAGTTATTGAAAAATAATTAAATTGATTTAAATAATAATTTAATAATAGGTAAGTATTTTTTTTTCATTATTATTTTATAATTTTATATTACATTAAATAATATTAAATAATTTCATTAATACATTAAATAATCTACAATAGAAATTGAGAGATAAGGGGAGAGTGGCTCATCTGGCTATTTTTTTGCTCAGCAAATCAAAAATTTCAAAATTTGTGTGCTCCTTGGGACAGGTTGAAATGGTAGGTACTGGTTAAGACAAAAGATATGACAAAATAAATTGTATTTACAAAAATATATTATCTTTAAAATATTTTTTATATTATTTATATAACTGTGTTAATATGTAGTTATTATTTATTCTTTTAGGAAACTATTCGGCTTAATAATTGCAAGGTTTAGAAATAAACCTGACCCATTCTTTTACTTAATGTAAAATAAAATTATATATATAAAATAATTTATTCAATTATTACTTAAGTTTAATTATGTTCTAATGAGTCAAATCACCATTTCTATCTTGATATCTCTTGAATGACAATGACAATATCTATATACTTACAATGTTTGCCGGACTAGTAAGATAAATTTTAAATTAATATATAAATTTAAAACTATATTTCTTCATAGAATTAGTAATTTCAAAATTTCAGAAATCTTTTAGAATAAAACATTTTATAAGAATTTATTAAAAGTTCCCTGATGTTCATTTAATCAATTTTTAAATAAAAGATATAATATTTAAAGTTGTTTCGTTTATAATTGTTCATATGTATTATTATGTTGCTAACTTAATGAATATTTTTATTGGGCGGGTGAATATATATATTTGTAGCTATATCTTTCGTAATTTGATTCTAAATATTATTAAAATATATATTTTTTAATTTATTTCTAAATAAAGTTAAAATTTTAAAATATTTTAAATATATAAAATGATTAATACAATATTTTAATTAAAAAAGAATATGACGGGAGGCAGCTGTCACTGGTGCTGATAACGATTTTATCCATTTTATCATTCTGAATGCTATATTTAATATATGAAAAACTAAAAAAAATGTTTTTTCAGAGACTGAAACAAATACAGATCGATTTTTCTTTATGTGAATTAAAAAAAATCCTTAGCACGGTAAAATATCTGAAAAATATTCAAATATATTTACAAATATACGAATATATAATATTTTCTAGTTATAATAAGATAAGATATGAGTAAGTGAAAAAAGTTTAGATTTCAAATAAATAGATCGTTTTCAACCCTTTCAATACTGTAGGGACATATCGTCCCAGAGCATTTCTAATATATATTAAAATAATTTAAATCCTTACAAATGCATCTGAATCTGATATTTTATTGCTGTCATAGTTCAAAGGTCATAGGCTCATAAATAACCCGTTTATTTGCTGTTTTTTTTTCTTTTTTATAATATTTTGTCATTCTACTAGCAAACAATACACACGCGTTACGCTTATTACTATCTGTGTGTTTATATGTTCTGTGTTCGGAATTACCAGGTAAGGTATTTATAATTTTTTTTTACTTATTTAGTGTGCAGCAATAGTTTTTGTCACTTTTTTATTCCCAAAAATAAAAATATAACTTATATATCCCAATATTGTTAATTATTGGGATATTATATCCCATTAGTATTGAATAACATTTATATTAAAAAAAAAGAAACCTATTCATAATTTTATTTTACTTATTTAGTTTCCAACAATAGTTTTTGTCACTTTTTTATTCCCAAAAATAAAAATGGGACTTATATATGGGGTTTTATGTCCCATCACAATATTGAATAACCTATATATTCAAAATTTTCTTTTTAGAATGGATAAATCTTTGTCAGACAAAGAGCTACAAGATATTGAGGTTAACGATAGAGACGATGATTCTTCAAGTGATAATGAAGATACAAGATTGACACAAATTTTGGATGATGCGTTTAATTCTGAAGATGAAGAATTCAACGGCAAAGATGAAAAGGAAAACGAAATTCCTTATATTGCGTTTGACTGGACTAGAAAAACTAAAAATTTTATACCGAAACATAATATTCCACAAGAAAAACAAACAATTGTACTGTGTAATATAACAAACACGTCTTCTGAAATCGATGCTGTGTTCAAATTATTTCCTAAAAGCTTATTTGTATGGATTGCACAAACGTTTAGAAATTATAGAAAAAATTTCTAAAAGAAATTTTAGCAAGACATCGAGTGCAGAAATAATGATTGTGCTTGGTTGTTATCTTATAATGAGTTACAATCGTTTACCAGCATATCATATGTATTGGTCCAGCAGAAAATCCTTAGGTAATGAGGAAATTAAAAGTGCCATATCTAGGGATAAATGACAGTTAATTCTATCAAAACTGTATTTCAATAATCCCGAAAAACCAAAAGAAGCTTCTAAAGAGTATTACATAGAAGAAGTATTATCCTGTCTAAAAAAAACTTTTTTGTCTGCAAGAAGTGATAGTACGTATCAATCAATTGACGAGACGATGACAAAATTCAAAGGAAGATCATCAATAAAACAATATGTTCCTTTGAAACCTATCAAACGAGGTATAAAACTATGGACAAGATGCGATTCCAAAACTGGGTACGTATACGACACAAATATTTACTCCGGGAAAGAAAATTCCACACAAGAAGGCACACTTGGTGAAAGAGTTGTGGAAAAATTAACAAGATCGATTCGAGATCCGAATATAGTATTATGTTTTGATCGATTTTTCACCTCAATCCATCTTTTACATACACTACCATATGCTGCCGTTGGAACGTGCATAAAGACTAGAAAAAATGTTCCAAAATTTGTAGGTAAAATGCAGAGAGGAGACATGTAAAGAAGGTATAATTTGCACTTGTTGGCAAGACACTAAAGATTTCTTGGTAGTAAGCAACTGTCACAGTGACAGTATTGGTACTATACAAAGAAAAGCAAAAGATGGCAGTAAAAAAGAAATTACTTGTTCCGATTCAATTATATTTTATAATAAATTTATGGGAGGCGTCGATCACGTCGATCAAATGATATCACAGTATGATTCGGATCGAAAAAGCTCCAAATGGTGGCGAAAGGTTTTCTACAAACTATTCATGACTGCAATATATAATGCATATATAATATACAAAGAGGTTCAAAACTGCCTTTTATCAACTTCATTATTCCAGTAGCAGAAAACATGATAGCAATTGGAAAATGCCAGCTAGGTAAGAAGAAAATAATAAAGAGAATAGAAGCAAATTTATGGAAAATGTTGGGGATCATCTGCCTATTCTGGAAAATTCAAGAAAACGATGTGTACGATGTGCCATTTTCAAAAAAGAAAAAAGGACCAAGATCACTTGTCATATGTGCTCAGTGGCGCTCTGCAGTGATTGTTTTTCAAAATATCATTCTTGATTATCTTGTATATTATAAATATGTAATAAAAAAAATGTTGAAATACAACGATGTTTTTCATTTCTTTTATTTTCATTTTAGTAAACAAAAATTTTATATGCTCAACTATTTTACTATCATAAAATACTGTTGGGACACATACGACCCACTCACCAATACTATTGGGACAATATGTCCCAATTATTATTTTACAATAATCAATAAATAATATGATCAGTTAATAATATGATATTTTTCCCGCTAAACTAAATTAGAAATAAATATTTTGTGCTATAAATATTACATGAATTGTTAAAAAAAAATCGTATTGAAAGGGTTAATGAAAATATTAATATTTCAAAATTATATATCTAATTAATAATAAGAACATTGTATTAAAATGAAATTGATTAATAGTTATTTTTTAATATTTATAAAAATATATTTTTAATATTTATAAAAAAATCATAATTTCTCTTTCCAATCTAATCCAAAGATATAGCAAAATAGTTTTCTCCTTTGTGTGCCATGTTTCTATATTAATACGCCATGAATAAATAAAATCAATATCTGAAATTACTTTATATAAATGAAAATTAAAAATTAGGTATCCTTTGATTATATTTAATACATGTTAAAAAATGTTATCGAGCATGTTCGACGAAATACTAGTTTCGGTGTTCAGGTGATGGGAGTGTTACAAATTCCTGATCATTGTTGCATTATTATTTTTTTCCGAATATCCATTTTTGCCAAAATATAATTTCTTTCCCTTATTATGCTAATATAATAACATTCTTCTTTCAATTTCAAAAATAGATTTTATAATTAAAGGCGGAAAACTCCAGTTAAGATTTTTACAGATATATATTTGTACCTTAAGGTTGTCTTTCCGCCAATACTTAATTTATAATATAGATTGAAATAAAATAAATTTTTCCATAAGTAAAATATTAGGAAAAAAATAAAAAAAATTAATTTAATGTTTAAATATTTTCTTTCTTTTGTAGGTAGATAAGTATATCATTAATAAAATATAATTCAGATGGAAGGCTTATTATGTTTTCATTTTAAAATAGCCTGACTAAACTTTTTTTTTTTGTTTATGAAAAGAAATATGACATTAAAAAGAAAAACTCACTTTTTTTGTTTTGGTAAAATCCATTTTAAATAATGTCAATTGAAAAGTTAAACAAAAGAATTATTTCTATTCAACAACTCTGACATTAATTTTTTTTTTCTTATTTTTGTTTGTTTTAGAACTGGCAAATCTTTTTAATTTCTTTTTGAATTATATATGAACAACTTTACAGCTTTACACTATACTTTAATTAAACTATATAGGGATATAATAAACTAAATATTTTTTTTTTAAATAAATATATTTTATTTTAGAATTAAATGTAATATGTTGGTGAATGATCAGAATTGATTTTCTGATATTCAAAAGAATCAATTAAAAAACAAATTAAATATCAAACAGATATTAAATGAAATGACAACACTGCTACTATAAGCAGGTAACAATCAGCTGAACCCTGTCGAAATTTGAACCAACTAGGTCTTCTAGTTTTAGTTTTTGTTTGACATCCATTAATAGCAGAATACCTCGTGATTCGAGAAGGAAATGAAAAAAGTGAATTTCTATGAAAATCCATTAATTGGCATCCGCCCTATTCTCCCGATTTAGTCCCGAGTGACTATTTCTTGTTTTCAAATTTGATGAAATGACTCTGCAGAAAGAGATTTGACTCCAACGATAAAATCATCTCACAAACAAATCTATTTTGATGTCCTCGACGAGTCATTTTTTAGAAAGGGATAAAGTGTATAAAGCTCAAAGTTGTCTATGTTGAAAAATAAAATATAAATTTTTTATCTAAAAATTTCTCTTTCAACAAGTCACAGACTTATTGACTTCCGTCGTATAAACCAATAAATATTAAATTTATTTATTTATTATATCATTTTTTTTTATTTATTCATAAATGATTCCAAAAATGAAGATCAAAATGTTTATAATAATATCTCGGTACATAAGGTCAAAAATTAATAGATTAGATCAAAAACTAATAAATGTCTCATATGTCATTTTCATTCCTCTCTCTCTCTCTCTCTTGCTATTAATTAATTAATTAATTATAATTATCAATATTATTCAAAAACTGGCTTTGGCTCGTTGTTCAATGACCCACCAACAAGGAATTATCTTTTTAATATAAAGAGTTTTCTTAAAATCCAAACTGCTCAGTTAACAAGAAGAAAGTTTCTTAAGATAGTATAACAATCAAAATGCGAATAAAGCAAACAAAACAAATAAATTACTTGTTTATTTAATACAATATTACTTACTAAAAGTAAGTTAAAATTATATTAAAATTTTCAAAGAATCCAACTAAATTTTAATACATAGGATATATTTAATTAATTTTATTCTAAAAGAAACAAATATAAATATAATAAGTTAACTGAAATATATAATAAAGTCTAAACACTTAGAAGTCCATTTACTTTGCACTTTACGAGCATTCCTCTTTTAATTTATTTATACTACTGTGGGCAATAAATAGTAAGACTTTTTAATTTAAATTTTGTCGAAATATATTTTTTCTAGATGTCAGTGACATCTGTGCCAAATGTCACATCAAAATCATCATTGTGTTTATTATACTCTTATCTTTCTGAAGTATAAAAAGTGCATTCGGCGATTTTTACAATGAGTGAAATTATTCAACAAAGAAGTTCCATTAAATTTCTGGTGCCGAAACGTTCAGAATGTTGCAAAGGGCCTTCGGTGATAATTCTATGTCGCGAGCAAGTGTTTTTGATTGGTACAAACTGTTCAAAGAGGGTCGAGAACGCGTTGACGACGAACCACGGAATTGGTGCTCGAGAATCGACGATTAACAGTCAGAGATCTTACTGAAATCGTTGGAATATCTGAAAACCATTTTAAAAGATCATTTGGGCTTAAGAAAAGTAAAAGCACGATTGGTTCCAAAGTCTTGGATTTATGCTTACGACCCAAAAACAGACGATCAATCGGCCGAATATCGTACCAAAGATGAGCCGAAGCCGAAAAAACCTCGTCAAAGCAAGTCAAAAATCAAGGTCCTGTTGACAGTTTTCTTTGATTATATAGGTGTGGTGCAGACCGAATTTCTTCGGATTGGCCAAACTGTCAACAGGGAATACTATTTGAATGTTATGCGTCGTTTGCGCTATTCGTAAAAAGAGGCCGGAATTATGGGCCGCCAACTCTTGATTTTTGCACCACGATAATGCATCTTTGCATTCTGCATTGATTCTTCGTGAGTTTTTCGCCAAAAATTCAACCAATATCGTTCCACAACCATCGTATTTGCTTGATTTAGCTCCTTGTGACTTCTGGCTGTTAAGCAAACTCAAACGACCGCTCCTGGGAAACCGTTTTAAGTCAATTGAAGATATTAAACGCGAATCGCTACGCGCATTGAAGGCTATTCCGGAAATTGACTTTAACAACTGTTTCGAGAATTGGAAAAAGCGTTGGCGCAAGTGTATTGAGGCCGGAGAGGATTACTTTGAGTGGGACAAAATAGTTTTGGAAGAATAAATAAAGAATTTTAAAATTAAGAACAAAGTCTTACTATTTATTGCTCACAGTAGTATATGTATTTTTTAATTAAAATTAAACTCTCTCTTTATATTTGTATTTCTCTATGTTTTATTTTTTTTTTAATTTTTATATAATTCAATCAGTTTAATTGCCTTCTCGTTCTTCGATTCTTAGAATGTAAAGTTTCATTTGAATCAAAGTATTTATAAACCTATTTAATAGTTTATATATATATATATATATATATATATATATATACATTAAATTTAAATCTATTTCTATTGTTCTGATGTTTTATTTCATTTAGTTTAGTTTGCCCCAATGCTCTGTCGATATAGTTGTTTTTGTTGTTGTTGTTAGTAGTAGTGGCAGTGTTGTGTTGTGGTAAGTTTCCATTCTCTGGCATGCATCTAATTTAGTCTCTCGCGTCAGAGATTGTCCCTATGCTTTGAAAGACCACCCTTTTACTAATTAAGATGGTCTACTCTCTCACTCTCTTAAATATTATCTAGTTTCCGTTTACTTAACATGTCATTGAATAAATTAGATCTATTATTTATAATAAAGAATTTTATATTTTTAAATTGCTAAACTGGAATTTCAGAGGGGGGAGGTTGCTTTACCCTTCTTTCCTATGTTTGATAAGGAAAAATGGTTTTGATAGTTGTAAGACATTTAAAAACTTCTGAAAAATATTTTTGAGTTTTTTTTTTTGATTCATTGAAAGTGAATTATTTTAAATGAAAATGTTTTTTTTTTATTTTATTTAGTTTATCTTTTATTGATTTATTTATTGTCAATTTTGTTTAAAATAATGTTTAATACAATTTTCCAATAGAGAACGAGTTTATAATTTAGTTCAAATAATTTGTTACATTTACAATCTCTGATTGGTTAATGTTGACTCAATTGACAAACTCTTTGTTCTTTATAGAACAATTATTACCTGGTTATTTGTTTTGTTGATGGCTTTAGATAACCCAGGGTATATACAGATATAAATGTATAGTTAATTTTTTAATTTTGTCTTTTATGTTTCTTTTTGAATTAATTTATTTTTAGTATTTTTTATATCCAATCATAAGGTTAACGAAAATTAGTGATTCTCCAATTGAACATGATTATACATTGACATGAAAAAAAGAAGCAACATTGATTATTGATATTTTAATTCTATATTTATTTTTATATTTATATTTATATTTTTCAAGCATTTATATATAGATTTAAAATAAATTTATTAACAAATAATCTAGAGTTTATTATATTTAAATTTAAATTCATTTAAATTTCATTAATATTGATAACATATTACAATTAAAACAATATTTTCATAATAAATTTAGTTAAAATTATATAAATGTTTAACCCTCTCGCTGCGTATTTTTTTTATCAAAATAGGTTCAAAAATTGCGTGCCAGACATCTTTCAGCTCTGAAAAGCGCGCGCAAAATGCTAAAAAAAATTCTTTTTATATTTCGCAGAAACGTGGACAACTAACGGCATCTGTCGACATCTAAATAAACAATTAAACATTACAGAAAAGCGGAAATGAAACTATGAACGGGGAAAGAGCGAGTTGCACACTTAAATAGACGGCAAAAACACATCCCCGCGGTAATCGCGGGTTGCGCAAATTTTGCTACTTCTACGTTGCCCGTGGAAATCGCGGGATGCGCAGCGAGAGGGTTAAAAATATGCTCAAAGACTGAATTTCCCTAAGGATGTACCATGTATCACATGGAAGTTAAAATTTAGAAAGTTCAAACAAAGATTGAAAATAAATTAAGAGTATAGAAACATGTGGTGCCCCACACCACAAATAGAGGTCGCTGCTCCAACATGCATTCAAACAGGTAAATAATAACAGCTGTTAAATATTGTATATAGTGAGGATGGTATGAAACAATAAATTGAGTTTTAACTCCAAGTATTTGGCAATGATATTTAGCCTTCCTCAACGTCCACAAAACCCTATCATCCTCACCTATATAGATACTCCTATATTGGTGACCCCGACGTGATATTTGTTGGAGCGGCGCCCTCTATTTGTGGTGTAGGGCACCACATGTTTCTATACTCTTAATTTATTTTCAATCTTTGTTCGAACTTTCTAAATTTCAACTTCGATGTAATACATGGTACATCCTTAGGGAAATTCAGTCTTTCTTCTCGAATTTATTAATTATTTTATTAATAATTGTTCCTTGTCTATCAAGACAAAACTTTTATTCATAATATATTACTGATATTAAATGCTGATATATACATAGTTGTCGTAAATTGGAGGCTTAGTATGGATTGGGTTATTTAAAAAAATGGGTTTAAAATTAATATAATAGATTTAATTGGAAACCTTCTGTTAATTATTAATAGAAAATAGTAGGGTTATCCAGCGAAGGATGATCATGGATGAGGTAAATTTGAATTCATTCAGATAAAAATATAATATTAAATTATAATAAAATTAACATTTATAATGATGAATGTTATTAATTATCAAATTTCATATTGTTTAGCAACTTTTTAAAGAGTTGACTACTTAGCTGATCATTGTTAATAGTATAGAGTTCAGGGTAAGGCAAGATTACTGTTGGTTCTCCGGGTGGCGTTCTATGGGTTCCTTCTAGGCATTCAATGATACATCTTCTCTGGGCAGAAACTTTTAAGTTGAGCCTCGAGGTAGGATTCTTTGCCACTGTCGTATCGGTCAGAGATGACACGTCATTGTCTTCTCCATTCTGAAGAATTATCTTAAACAGCTCATCTCATCCAAGCGCCCTTGTAATACTTTTCCATTACCCAGTTCCTCTAATTCACTCTGGTGATCGATAGTCAGTTCTCCATAATTTTAAGAAACATATATCATGTAATTAGTGTCCCATGCCAACAAGCGATCCTATTTCAATTACCTTTTCTAAATATTTTCTTACGATTTTGAGTTATTGGAAAAGTTGTCAAGTAAAAATATTATAATTGTTTATAAAATGGAAAATTTTGATCCTAAATATATTTAATACTCACATTTTTATTGTTAATTCACTTAAGGTAATTTACCCAAATTAATGTCTTTATTATCATTTGGATTTACTATATAAGAAAACAGAATATATATATATATACAAATATTGTGGAAGATAATCATAATAATCTGAGTCTTTAAGGTCATAAACATGAAAGATTTTTGCCTTTATAAATCCTCGTATAAATATATTAAATAACTGGGTGAATCAGATTATATATATATATAAAGCTAAAACATACATTTTAAATCAAATATCTATCTAATGTTATTATACTAGTAAGATTTATATTTATATTATTTTATGTATTTCTATGTTTTTTCTGATCTTGATAATTATCAACATATATTATATGACCTCGTCTCTTTGTTTCTTTAATTTATTTTCATTTTAAATGATGATTAAAGAATATCTAACAACAATTTAAATATCAATAAATGTTATCTGATAATATAAAATTATATTAATTAAAATTAATTAGAAATTTTACAATAAGTTAGTTTTTTAAAAAGAAATTGATTGATCTTTGCTATATATGTACAATTAGACGTATTTATAAGATAAGAAAATTAAAATAGTTGATATTATAATAATCAACCTAGTTAATTTATTAATATAATAATATTCTCAGTTCATAAAGAAGTTTCCTTTAAACAAACCTCGAGTGGTGACTAAAATAAAATATTTTTTCAAAAGATAAAAAAAAAATGTAACAAATATTAAGCAGTAGTATATTTTTTGAAATCAGTTCAATGTTTATTTATTTATTCTTTATATTATCCTCTTTTCATAATATTATATTTATTTAAAGGGAAAGAGAAAGAGAGAGAGAGAAATTGTGGAAAAGCAAATCGCATTGTCTGGCTACTTTAGCACGCAACAAATCGACACTCTTTTGACCCGAAAACAAAAGCAAAATATATATATATATATAAATAATAACAACATTTACTCATATATATATATATGTATATATTTATTTTGTAAACGTTGTTTGAATGGCAAATAGCATTTTTATAGCCTACGTGAATATTTGTAATCCAATTTGCTCCGTTTGATAACGTGCGGTATCAAATGGTTGGAATAGACGGGTAAGTGGGAGGGTTTGGAGTTAGGCTTGTTGGATGCCTAAGGGGCTCTTTATAATAAAACTCTTCTCATCTCTTGAAAAAAAAACAAACTTTTTTTTGTATTTTTAAACCGTCTTCTCGTTTCTCACTGGTGAGAATGGGGTTGAGGTTGAGAACTTGTAGGATGAGAAGAGGTGGTGTTAGGTTGGTTTGATTCTCTTTGTCCCATCGCCTTCGGCCCTCTTATTAATCCCTTACTCTTCCTCTAACTTACCCTTCTCGAAGGGTAGTTTTGTTTTTCAATCACTCAATGTACACACTTTGTAATTTTGTTCTCAGGTTCACTGACTTGCCTCTTTATTATGATGAAAAAGATAATTTTCCTTTTTTAAAACAAAGAGAGTGGATGATAGGGATTGAAAGAGGGAGAGGGTGGTAGGGAGAGGGAAAAATGAATAGTTTCTTTTTCAAGATTTTAGATAACCAATTGGATTTTATTTATTTATCAATATATATCAAATGTATTTAAGTTAAATAATTAAAATATTGTAATATTTATTAATTAATACAATTAAAAAAAAATTATTTCGCTATACTTCAAAAAGTCAAAAAAGTCTGAAACATGATTGTAACATTATTGTGAATAAGTATAATTTAAAAAAAAAATATAAATTGGATGCATAAAGTGTTTTTAGCCTGTAGACAATCGAAAAGATCTAAACAAAGTTTTCAACACATCATTATAGAACAAAGACCTGTTGAAGTGTAATTTAAATAACTTTTTCTAGGGCACACAGTCATTTATTTCATATTACTTGTGAAATTCATAAATCAATTTTTAAAGGCTTTAATAAGGATTTAAATCAAAATTTAGAAACTTGTAGGATAATGGTCCTGTTAAAAAATTTATAGACTTGACAAATTTCATTATTTTTTGGATTGTTTATGATCTTTCTTAAGATAAATATAAAATTAATGAAATTACTTGAATAAAATTGACTTGTATTGTTTTAAAGGCGGGAGTAGTTTTAAATAGGATTGTGTGGAAGGTAAAAGGAAATGATATGTAATAGATGGGAAGGGCTGTAAATGCAAAAGCTGCAGGGCTCATTTACTTGGCCTGTCAAGCCCATTAATTATTTCAGGCCCATTCACTTTTGGAGGATTGCAACTAGAAAGGGCTTGGTTCGTCTCTCTATATGTGAATTAGGGAGGTGTGAGAGTATGAGTTGTACTAATGCATTCCGCCCGTTGCGTTGTGTAGACACAAAGCTTCTCTCTCCCTCTTTCTCTTGTCTGTCTGTCTCTCTTTGCCTCTGTACACATACTTACACCTCGAGGGAAAACAAATAAGAAGTATGCAAGCAACCCTTTTCTTTTTCCAGGAAATAAGATTATATACACTATACTCATATATATATATATATATATATAATAAAATGTGGCTTGAATATAAAATATCAACTTTAATTTTTTTCGTTTGTTATATGTGGCTATTTTTGTTTTTTTTTATTATTATATGAAATGTAATACCCTTAACAAATATATATAATATATATATATATAAGTAAGGAGAAGGGAGGAGAGAGGAAAAAAAATGTAAATTTTAATAAGGATGTTTTACTTAGCTGTATATATATATATCTCAAAAAATTCATTATTTTTTCTTACTTATCTCTTTTAATTATTAATAACTTGTATATTTTATTGATATAGAAAAAAGTTTGACTTACTTTTAATAATTAAAATATAAAAAAAAAATTGATAAAACAACGTTTTATAAGGCTGACAAAGTTTCTGATTGAATTGCTTCATATGTATAAAACAGGGCTTCGAACCGGAACTGAACCGAAAACCGAAAACCGAAAAAACCGGTATTTTGTCGGAACGAAAATATCGGTTTATTTCAGTTCAGTACGTGTTCAATCCAGAGTTACCAGAAGAGGTGTTTTGGCAACACACAGGCCCGAATTTTTTTCAATTAGTTATGCCTCGCACTGCATGTTGTCGCTAAAAACTTTGTTTCAAAAATTAGTGTCCTAGTCATACTCTCCCTTCGGTTGTGTTGGCAGCGTCTCGTAGTCGCAATACAGAATTTAATGTTTTCATCGTTTGTTTAATACTGATATTTTGATTTAATGATAGTATTAATTTTTTAAATTATTTATTCCATTTGTTACAGGGTTATGTATTGATATAAAGAAAATGATTCATAAATATAAATAAAATTATTAAATAAATTTAAACAAATATTGAATTCCTTTGACCAAGTACGAAGATTAGACAGTAAAAAACTTATTTTAGAATTTTGGGAGGAAAATAAAAATACATATCCTCATTTTAACAAAATTGCAATGGTGGTTTTAGGAGATACTGCAACACAAGTTAGTGTTGAAAGAGCTTTCTCTGGTTTAAAGTTTATTTTAATAGAAATAGTTTAAATACAAATATATTGCAAGATATTTTAATAATTAGAGGTAATCTTCATCTTTTATAATTATAGTTATAATTGTAAGTAAATATATCCAAGAATCCTGTATACACTTTAACATTAAATATACGAATTTGTTTCGTTTGTTGAGTGTTTGAAAGTAGAAGGATGTAAAAAAATATTCATACTTATTTGTTCCGTTTAATAAATTATATTAACATCTTATATTATATACTTCTAATTATTATACCTTTAATTAATTATTATTATTTATATTATATTGTATCAATTCATGTAGTATGATTTAGGGTGGTAGCAAGAAATATTTTTCGGGCGCTAATTTATGGCCGACTTGGCATACCCCGACCTAAATTTCTAATACAAATAAAAGGTCTTTAAAATTAATTAATCGGAACTGAACCGAAAACCGAAAACCTAAAAAACCATTATTTTTGCCGGAACGAAAACCGGAACCGAACTGATATTTTTTTATTTTATTGAACCGGAACGAAAACCGAAACGAAAAAAATAACGGTTCGAAGCCCTGGTATAAAACGACAAACATTGAGAGCATGTAGTAAAACACGAGGGTAGCTCAATAAGTCTGTGACTTTTTGAATTTCCTTTTGAATAAAATGAAAATTTACCTGAAATCAAAAATTTATGATTCAGATGGGGTTGTAAAAAAATTAAACGCACCAAAACTAAAGGCATAACTTTTATTCGCTAATTACATTTAATTGATTAATTATAATTCAATTATAATTCTTTCATACAATTTTCATTCGAACCAACATACAAACAGACATAAAGTGAAGTTGATAAAAACGTTGCAATAATAAAAATTGATGGTGGTCTTGTTGGCCATAGAGAGACTTTGTACGGTTAAAAATATCTTTTCAGAATTATACCAACCTCTTCTTATTATTCACAAACTCTAACTTTGACCCATTGAGAAGAAGTTTTTTTCAAAGACAAACTCTTTTAATGAATTTTCTTAAGATGCGAAATAATCCCTTCAATCATATGTTAAATGTGTTTGCGGATTATCTAATCTTATGATGTATTTGGAAGGAAATCTTTTTTTTTATCGAAAAATTAATAAATAAAAAAACATTTAATTTATTTCAATTAAAAAATTATGTATAACGAGATAAATAAAATATTTAAAAAATCAACTCAAGCACATCCTTCCTCAAAAGCCGAAACATAAATATAACTAATATTATTCAATCTTATTAAAAACATTGAAAAAAAAAGTTGACCTGTGGCCAGGTCCGAACCGACCGACGGTTTGAAGTAAATTAATTTCCAGCTACAGAAACAATTTCAAATAATTTTAATATATCTATTAATGTAATAAAAAACAGATATGATATGGATACATAAATAATAAATATAAACATTTTTAATTTTATTTTATTTATAATATATATGCAAGACCAGGATGTGACGTCATGAATGGCTGGATGACGTCATATAATTTTAAAACAAGAAAAAACTAATAAATATGATTTTCCCGAGGATAAAATCAATACAAAGTGCATGATTTGTGGTGATATATAAAAAAATCTCCTCATGTGAAATTTGGTGTGAAAATAACCCTTCCCTTCCTATCGTCGATCGCTAATACTACCACTTCCGGTTTCTGGATTTGCACCAAAAGTTGATCAATTCATCCCACTGATGCATTAAGTAAATATACCAAATTTCATCAAAATCGGTTGAGCCGTTCAGGCTGTACACATCTATACGGACGGACGGACGGACAGACGGACATCATGCTAAAAATACTTTTTTCTGTTAAGAAAATGCATGATTCGTGGAGATATGTTAAAATCTCCACATGTGAAATTTGGTGTGAAAACAATACCTCCCTTACTATCGTCGGTCGGTAATAATTAATTCCATTCTTATTTTGAAATTCTTTAGATAACAATCTTTAGTATAACAACATGATAATCTTACATTACAAAAGAAAACTAAAAAAATATTTAGATTCCAAAGACCTTTAAAATATTATTATTTTTATTTTTAATAGTTAATTTTGAAGAAATAACAAAAATAAACAAAAAATTGAAAAAAAACTTTATAACAAATTAAATTAATGCTAATTAATGTGGGTGTATTTCATCTGCATCCATTTCATATACTTTAATTGCATAATCCCCATTGATCCATTGATAACTAGTTTTTACATAGAGTATGGCTTCTGTTAAAGTAGATAGAAATATTTCAATAAATAAGTTTTTGCTTCTTTTCATTTTGCGCAAATTGACTCTTATATATACGAGTATATACTAGACATAGAGACAGAAATAAACCCTGAACATCATTTTAGATTCTCAAAAAAATTAATATACAAATGTGAGTGGAAAATTAATGTAAATATATATATTCAATCAATTTTCAATAAATAAATATACACATATGCTCATTAATTAAAATTCCATTTCTTTTTTTATTATTACTTTCAGAATCTACGTATGCTGATTAACCAGTCTACATATTTTCTTATGATATTCATTATATCGTATATAGCCGATATGTTATTTTTTTTTTAGTTTTTGTCAACTTGGAGAGAGGTTTGAAACCTAGTCACCTAGTTCCAAAACTCACTTCCACGATAAACCTCTTTGTGAGATAAAAGAATAAAAGTTTGTAAGGAGGACCGTTTCAAGTTGGGGTCACTTTGTAGACGATCCTCTTACGTTGGGTGCCAATTTATAAGGGGATCTAAGTATGGGGCACTTGTAATGATCCACGATGACCGTGAATTGTTAATTATGTTAAGTTAATGATGGGCGCCAACTTTGGATATCCCAAAGTATAAAATAGTGTTGAAAAATTAAGGGAAAAGGGAAAACACAATAATAATGTTCACATTAATTTACTTTAATTAAATAGATAAAAATTAACAAATTAAATATACAAATTTTAAATAGAAAAAAATAAGAAAATGTAATTCACTATTATCACTGGAATTAGCAGAAATAATTATCACAGGGTGTGATGATAAGGATTATACACAAATAATTATATCACGGGACGTGATAAGTATAGGTTATATCAGGATGATATCACTTGTTCGACTGTATCACAGGGTGTGATAAAAATGATTATGTACAAAATAATTATATCACGGGACGTGATAAATAC